>JAAFYQ010000050.1:0-1263881 GCA_013389735.1 Phaseolus lunatus | reverse complement strand
GCACACCAGTAACTGTTCTGGTGTTTTGTGTGAAGTTATAAGTGTTATGATTCTGTTGATGAACTCAAATTCTAGATGCTTTGAGATGCTGACCTTGTAAGGTCTAGCTGTTACCCCTTGAATGAATTGATTCTTATCGATTTCATTCTTATAGTTGTAGGAATATAGAAGTCAATAGATTCACGAGATGGCACTAGACCTGCTACCCCACCTCAACCTTCCTCAGAGATGAGTCAGATCGCCAAGGCCATAGAGATGATGGCGACTGCCATTCACAGCAGAATGCGGCGATGGCTCAGAACCATCAAGCCACAATGCAGCACTGGAACTGCTCGGTCGGCTAAAACAAACTCCCACGTCGGTCAGCCCCAAGAACAGATGGGACTGGCCGAGTTCATGAGGCACAACCCACCTAAGTTCAGGGGAATGCTACCCTGACCAGGCAGATCAGTGGGTCAGGGAGGTGGAGAAAATCTTTAGGGCGACCTCCTGCCCTGAAGAGAAGAAGCTGTTGTTTGCCACGTATCTGCTATCAGGAGAAGCTGAGTTCTGGTGGATGGGAAGCTCAGCAGATGATGGAGGCCCGAGAGGATGTTTTGGATTGGGAGAGCTTCAGGGTGAAGTTCTTGGAAAAATACTTCCCAGACAGCGCAAGTTTGCAAGGGAAGCTGAGTTCTAAAGTTGGAGCAGGGGGAACATGTCAGTGAACGCCTATGCTGCCCGTTTTGAGTACCTCGCCCGGTTCTATACCCAGGCGACCTCCGAGGCCTGGAGGTGTAGGAAGTTCGAGGAGGGCTGAAGCATGGGCTGAAGAAGACCATAGCCCGATGGCATCAGGGAGTTCACGCTTAGTGGAGAAGGCGAAGATGGTAGAGACCCTGGAAAAGGGTGAGTCTCGGTGATCAGGTCACACCCAGGAGGTCCTTCCAGTGGGAGAGCTAAGGCACAGCACCCACAAAGAAAACCCTATGCGAGACCTCCATCACATCGGGCAGGAGCAGCACCTCCCCAGTTCCAACAGCAACAACCTTGGAAGCCTAAGTGTCTTCACTGTGGTGGACCACACGCCTCCAATGCTTGTTTCAAGAAGACTTCAGAGAGGAAATGTTTCGTCTGCCAAAGGACAGGCACGTTGCTAGAGAGTGCCCTAGCAGGAATGGGGCGACCCAACCCAGTGGCTCCCAACAGTTGAGAAACGAGGGCGGCAGACCTCAGGCAACAGGGAGGGTGTTCGCCATGTCTGGAGCAGAGGCAGCTCAGTCAGGTAACCTCATCCAAGGTGTTTGTTTTATTGCTGGTAGAGGTGTAAGGGCTTTGTTTGATTCTGGAGCGACACACTCCTTTGTGTCAAGCCTGTGTGTAGCCGAGTTGGGTCTCCAGTGAAGGAGTTACCTTTCGAGCTGTTGGTCTCTACACCTGCGTCAGGACAGGTGTCGACCTCTACAGTGTGCCCTGAATGTCCAGTGATTGTAGAAGGACGCAGATTCAAGGTGAACTTGATCTGCCTACCTCTTCAGGACCTGGATGTCATTCTGGGAATGGATTGGTTAGCTGCCAATCACGTTCTCATAGACTGTGGTAGGCAGAAGGTTGCGTTTCCAGACCTCCAAGGATCAGATGTAATTCTGCAGCAAGGGCAGTCAGAGTTGGAAGAAGGGGCGAGGTGCTTTGTGATACTCGCTCGGTCGGAGGTGGAGAATAAAGGGGACGTAAGCAGAATACCCGTGGTGAAAGATTTCACAGGATGTATTCCCAGAAGAGGTGCCTGGGTTACCCCCTAAGAGAGAAGTGGAATTCTCTATTGACTTGGTACCTGGAGCTGGACCAGTGTCAATGGCACCTTACAAGATGGCACCAGCCGAGTTAGTGGAGTTAAAGAAGCAAGTGGAAGAGTTGCTGGAGAAGCAGTTCATCAGACCCAGCGTATCTCCATGGGAGCTCCAGTGCTCCTAGTCAAGAAGAAGGATGGAGGGTCTCGGCTGTGTATAGACTACAGGCAATTGAACAAATTGACCATCAAGAACAAGTACCCCCTACCTCGGATTGATGATTTGATGGACCAGATTCATGGGGCCTCGGGTTCTCCAAGATTGACCTGAGATCGGGGTATCACCAATCTTGGTAAAAGCTGAAGATGTTCAGAGACAGCTTTTAGGTCTCGATATGGGCACTACGAGTATGTAGTGATGCCATTTGGAGTCACCAATGCTCCAGCTCTATTCATGGACTACATGAATAGGATCTTTCGCCTTTTCTTGGATAAGTTTGTGGTGGTCTTCATAGATGACATCCTCATTTATTCAAGGACCGAGGAAGAAATGAGGAACACCTGAGGACAGTATTGGAATACTGAGGGAGAAGCAGCTCTATGCAAGTTCTCTAAGTGTGAGTTCTGGCTAAGGGAAGTCAACTTCTTAGGACACGTGTATCTGCCCAGGGGATCTCGGTAGATCCAGCCAAGGTAGAGGCAGTGCTGCAATGGGAACGTCCTAAGACAGTGACTGAGATAAGGAGCTTTGTGGGGTTGGCGGGCTACTATCGGAGGTTTATTGAGGATTTTTCCAAAGTAGTGGCTCCTTTAACACAACTGACCCGCAAGGACCAACCCTTTGCTTGGACCCGACCGATGTGAGCAGAGCTTCAGGGAACTAAAGGGAGGTTGACCAGTGCTCCAGTGCTGGTGATTCCAGAAGTAGGAAGACCTTTTGATGTCTTCTGTGATGCCTCACATCAAGGCTTGGGATGCGTCTTGATGCAAGAGAAGAGAGTGGTTGCATATGCTTCAAGGCAACTCAAGGTGCATGAGAGGAACTACCCTACTCATGATTTGGAGTTGGCAGCGGTAGTGTTGCTTGAAGATCGGAGGCATTATCTTTATGGAGCTCGGTTCCAGGTATTCAGTGACCACAAGAGCTTGAAGTACCTGTTCGATCAGAAGGAACTAAACATGAGACAAAGAAGGTGGATGGAATTCCTAAAGGACTACGACTTTCAACTCATGTATCACCCAGGGAAGGCAATGTAGTGCCAATGGTAGATATGGCAGATGCCTTGAGTAGGAAGTCATACAAGTCGCCACCATGATGATGGAAGAGCAGAAACTGATCGAGCAGTTCAGAGACTTAAACCTTGGAGTGGAATTTCACGTGAATCACATTAGTTGTAGTAAGCTGACTATAACTAATGACTTCCTTGGGATGTTGAAGGATAAACAATTGGAGGACCCTAGCCTGAAGCGCACTGTGGAGTCACTAGGGACAGATCAGGCGAGAGGCTTTGAGATGGGCGATGATGGGATCTTGAGGTTGATGGCAGAATTTGCATACCTGCAAATGATGAGTTGAAGAAGATGATCCTAGAGGAAGGTCATAAGAGTCGCCTTAACCTTCATCCAGGCATGAACAAGATGTACCATGACTTGAAGGAGTCATTTTGGTGGTCGGGCATGAAGAGGGACATCGCCCAGTACGTGACAACCTGCTTAACGTGTCAAAAGGCGAAGGTAGAACATCAAAGGCCTGGTGGGTTATTACAACCATTGGATATCCCTGAGTGGAATCGGACAGCATTGCAATGGATTTTGTCACCCATTTACCCAGATCGGTCAAGGGCCATGATGCAATCTGGGTCATCATTGATAGGCTGACGAAGAGTGCCCACTTCCTCCCAGTAAATATGAAGATGCCTATGGTCAAGCTGGCACAGCTATAATCCAAGAAATAGTAAGGCTGCATGGAGTGCCTTCCAGCATCGTTTCAGATAGAGATCCCAGGTTTACTTCACGGTTTTGGCAGACCTTACAGAATGCTTGGGAACCAAGTTGAGGATGAGCTCTGCATATCATCCCCAAACAGATGGTCAGTCAGAGAGGACGATCCAATCTTTGGAAGATCTGCTGAGGGCATGCGTTTTGGATCAATTGGGAGTTGGGAGGAGGTGTTGCCATAGTGGAGTTTACCTATAACAATAGCTACCACGCCAGCATTGGGATGGCGCCATATGAAGCCCTGTATGGGAGGAAATGCAGAACTCCCTTATGTTGGTACCAGGAGGGCGAGGCAGTCTTGGTTGGCCCAGAGTTGATTCAGCAGACGACCGAGAAGGTGAAGCAGATACAAAGCAGAATGAAAGCCTCTCAGAGTAGGCAGAAGTCCTATGCAGATCAGAGGAGAAAGCCTTTGGAGTTTGCTGCTGGAGATCACGTATTCATGAAAGTGACACCAACCAAGGGTGTAGGGCGGGCGATCAGGTCAAAGAAGTTGTCCCCTAAGTTCGTGGGACCATATCAGATCTTAAGAAGGATTGGCCCAGTGGCGTATGAGATCGCCCTACCTCCCCATCTGGCGAATCTGCACAATGTGTTTCACGTGTCACAGCTGAGGAAGTACATGGCAGACCCTAGTCATGTGCTGGATGTAGACGACGTGCAGATTAGGGATGACTTGTCCTTTGAAGCAAACCAGTCAGGATTGACGATCGGCAATGTAAACAGCTCAGAGGCAAGACCATCGACATGGTGAAAGTGGTGTGGGATGAGAAATCGGGGGATTCTACTTGGGAGTTAGAAGAACCCATGAGGGAGGCTTATCCATACCTCTTTTCCTTGTAATCCAATTTTCGAGGACGAAAATTTTTGTTGTTGGGGAGAATGTAAGGACCTGAAAATTTATTGGAATAAAAGAGTTATATTTTAAATAAATTCTAAGTATGTTTTTATTTAGAATAGAAAGGGAGGAAAAAGTTAAGTTTAGAAGGCTACGAGGTCGCCGGTCGCCTGCTACACATGAGCGCCAGGTGGACATCGCCGGGCGCGAGAGGCATGCAGGCATCGCGCTGGCGCGAGAGGCATGCAGGCATCGCGCGGGCGCGAGGGGCATGCAGGCATCGCGCGGTGCGCGAGGCACGCGGGCATTGCCAGGGCGCGATGCATGTGGACGTGGCCAAGGCGCGAGAGTTATGAGGGCGTCGCCAGGGAAGACATCGGTTGTCTCCCAGAGGAAGACATCGGTCGTTCGCCAGGAAGAGGTCATCGGTGGTAGTCTTCGCGCGAGGTCATCGGTGGTAGTCTTCGCGCGAGGTCATCGGTGGTAGTCTTCGCGCGAGAGGTCATCAGTGGTTTCTCTTCGAGCTGGTAGTCATCGGCGAAAGGTCATCGCGCGACGTTGAGTTACACCCAGAGAACGTGGGCCCCAGACTCCCAGCAAGAGACGTTCTGCACGCGCGCCACGTAGACGAAAAAGTGGTTCAGAATAGTGACCTCATAGCGTAGCCTGCGCAGAGGCACGCTTAGGTGTACTGTTCAGCGAAGCGTACACGCAAACTCCCTCAGAGGGGTGGTGGCAGCGGTTTTTGTGGAGAAGTCAGCTTAAGATGCAAAAAAACCCATTTCTGAGGGAGAAGAAAAGAAACGTTGCTGTGGTTCCAGAGCAAAAGGGTGCGTTTATCTCCCTTCTCCTCCATTCTCTCCTTCGCGCTGCGGTTCTAGCACCTTCACACGAGAGTACGACGAGCGACGGCCACCATTAGAGCACCTGGGAGGTTCTCTGCAAGTCCTTCAACCAGACACGAAAAACAGAGCCAAGGTATTCTGCAAGCTTCGTTGGATTTCGAAGCTCCTGGTGGTTGGCAAGTCCAGGTAAGGGAAGCTAGACCTCTTTTCCATACAAGCCATAGTTGCTGTTTCTGAAGTGAGGGCGACGTGGTCGCCGGTTTCTGTTTCTTTTCGAAATGCTCTGTTTTATGCGTTTGGGCGACGTGGTCGCCGGTTTTTAAATACGAGTTTCGAACTCCCCTGTGTTTGACATTGTTTGAAACTGTTTGGATTAAATACAATATATATGTGATATTCGAAAGTTTGAAACGCTGAAATGGTTGTTGCTGTGATTGAAATTATTCCTTGTATGGCATGACGTCTTGAATGCTGTGAATGTGGGATCGAGGCATAGTATTTTCAGGAAGAAAATACCGTGTAAGATCTTGTGGTAGGTGCATTGATCGGTGATTCCTAAGGGGATATCCTGACTCTGCTGAGGTAATGGAATCACGTAGAGGAAGTTACTCAGTTGTTAGAGTCGAAGGAGGTCTATATGATGGGCGTCTCGTGTGAAAAAGAACGAGCTCCGTCTGTCCTATGGATTAACCCTGTCATACCAGGAGAACTATGGTACATTGAGATGATATATGCGCATGCTGTGTGGATTACAGCGACCCTGTGTGGATTTCACAGTGGTGTGGTATGACAGGTGCAGATCTCTGAGTCTAATCAACGCACGAGTCAATCCGGAAGTAGTGTCAAGTGTCTTGTGTGGTGAGTCAGTGGAAAGTCTGACATGTGAAAATGAGAAACTTGAATATTGATAGACACTTGATGCTGTATTGTGAAATGGAATGACTATGGGTGAATGTTGTGAAGTTTGTGATTTTGGGCGATCAGCTGAATGCTATGAGCAGCTTTACGTTTTACATGGATATTTTGGAACTTGGTTTACTTGGATTTTCATGTTCATGATTTAAACTTCTTTTAAATTATCTAGCTTACCCTGTTATCTGTTATTGTGGTTGTTTTCTCAAAACTGTGATGATCGTGTAATTGTTACACGGGAGCAGATGATCTTCCAGGAAGAAGAGCCCTCTAGCGAGTGGTCGCCGGAAGGAGATCGCCTATCTCCGTCTCTACCGGGTGATCGCCGGTTTATGCCTCCATCGGGTGATCGCCGGTTTTCGTGTCCTGATAGAAGATCGCCCGTTTTGAGGTCTTCTGTTAGAGATCGCCGTTTTAAAGTTGGAGATCGCCATTTTCTTTTGAGACCGCCTGTCTTACTGCATTTCTTTTAATTTCGTAAAATCTTGCAAACATTTGATTTGGTTATGTATTAAACTCCCTAAGAGGAGTAACTTCATTTCTGATATATATAAATACATATTATTTTGCACTCTTCAATATTATTTGGTTACACTTAATTTCAATTATACATGGATGTATGTATTATTGTGGCGGGATGTTACAGCGGGATGTTACATTAATGGTATCAGAGCAGTTCGCCTTAGGATGACCTGAGGGCTGTGGATCCATTGTGTTTCTTCTGCTCATAAAATTTATTTGAGTTTTAAATAACCACTATAGTGGAAGGTTTTCAAACGTTTTAGTTTTGAACTCTTGCGTGTGCTTGGGTGAACGTGTGCCTAACTGAAAATCTTAGTATTAAGAATAAGAAGGTCTTGATAAAGTGGTGAGGGTGCACACTCATAACTGGATCAAGATAATTCTTAATCTTAATTCCAAAGGTTTGATGTTTAGCCTACATTGAATTCTGGTGTGATTTTTGAGTGTTCTTGAATTTGACTGAGGTGGTAGTTTGGACTGATGTTTGCACACCAGTAACTGTTTTGGTGTTTTGTGTGAAGTTATAAGTGTTATGATTCTGTTGATGAACTCAAATTCTAGATGACTTTGAGATGCTGACCTTTGTAAGGTCTAGCTGTTACCCCTTGAATGAATTGATTCTTATCGATTTCATTCTTATAGTTGTAGGGAATATAGAAGTCAATAGATTCAGAAGATGGCACGTAGACCTGCTACCCCACCCCAACCTTCCTCAGAGATGAGTCAGATCGCCAAGGCCATCGAGATGATGGCGACTGCCATTCAGCAGCAGAATGCGGCGATGGCTCAGAACCATCAAGCCACAATGCAGCACTGGGAAACTGCCCGATCTGCTGAGACAAACTCCCACGTCGGTCAGCCCCAAGAACAGATGGGACTGGCCGAGTTCATGAGGCACAACCCACCTAAGTTCAGTGGGAATGCTACCCCTGACCAGGCAGATCAGTGGGTCAGGGAGGTGGAGAAAATCTTTAGGGCGACCTCCTGCCCTGAAGAGAAGAAGCTGTTGTTTGCCACGTATCTGCTATCAGGAGAAGCTGAGTTCTGGTGGATGGGAGCTCAGCAGATGATGGAGGCCCGAGAGGATGTTCTGGATTGGGAGAGCTTCAGGGTGAAGTTCTTGGAGAAATACTTCCCAGACAGCGCCAAGTTTGCAAGGGAAGCTGAGTTCTTAAAGTTGGAGCAGGGGGACATGTCAGTAAACGCCTATGCTGCCCGTTTTGAGTACCTCGCCCGGTTCTATACCCAGGCGACCTCCGAGGCCTGGAGGTGTAGGAAGTTCGAGGAAGGGCTGAAGCATGGGCTGAAGAAGACCATAGCCCCGATGTGCATCAGGGAGTTCCACGCCTTAGTGGAGAAGGCGAAGATGGTGGAGACCCTGGAAAAGGGTGAGTCTCGGGTGATCAGGTCACACCCAGGAGGTCCTTCCAGTGGGAGAGCTAAGGCACAGCACCCACAAAGCAAACCCTATGCGAGACCTCCATCACATCGGGCAGGAGCAGCACCTCCCCAGTTCCAACAGCAACAACCTTGGAAACCTAAGTGTCTTCACTGTGGTGGACCACACGCCTCCAATGCTTGTTTCAAGAAGACTCCAGAGAGGAAATGTTTCGTCTGCCAAAGGACAGGGCACGTTGCTAGAGAGTGCCCTAGCAGGAATGGGGCGACCCAACCCAGTGGCTCCCAACAGTTGAGAAACGAGGGCGGCAGACCTCAGGCAACAGGGAGGGTGTTCGCCATGTCTGGAGCAGAGGCAGCTCAGTCAGGTAACCTCATCCAAGGTGTTTGTTTTATTGCTGGTAGAGGTGTAAGGGCCTTGTTTGATTCTGGAGCGACACACTCCTTTGTGTCAAGCCTGTGTGTAGCCGAGTTGGGCCTCCTAGTGAAGGAGTTACCTTTCGAGCTGTTGGTCTCTACACCTGCGTCAGGACAGGTGTCGACCTCTACAGTGTGCCCTGAATGTCCAGTAATTGTAGAAGGACGCAGATTCAAGGTGAACTTGATCTGCCTACCCCTTCAGGACCTGGATGTCATCCTGGGAATGGATTGGTTAGCTGCCAATCACGTTCTCATAGACTGTGGTAGGCAGAAAGTAGCGTTTCCAGACCCCCAAGAATCGGATGTGTTATCAGTTCAACGGGGGCGATCAGAGCTGGAAGGAGGGGCGAGGTGCTTCGTGGTGCTCGCCCGGTTGGAAGTGGAGAATAAAGGGGACGTAAACAGGATACAAGTGGTGAAAGATTTCACAGATGTATTCCCAGAAGAGGTGCCTGGGTTACCCCCTAAGAGAGAAGTGGAATTCTCTATTGACTTGGTACCTGGAGCTGGACCAGTGTCAATGGCACCTTACAGGATGGCACCAGCCGAGTTAGTGGAGTTAAAGAAGCAAGTGGAAGAGTTGCTGGAGAAGCAGTTCATCAGACCCAGCGTATCTCCATGGGGAGCTCCAGTGCTCCTAGTCAAGAAGAAGGATGGAGGGTCTCGGCTGTGTATAGACTACAGGCAATTGAACAAATTGACCATCAAGAACAAGTACCCCCTACCTCGGATTGATGATTTGATGGACCAAATTCATGGGGCCTCGGTGTTCTCCAAGATTGACCTGAGATCGGGGTATCACCAAATCTTGGTAAAAGCTGAAGATGTTCAGAAGACAGCTTTTAGGTCTCGATATGGACACTACGAGTATGTAGTGATGCCATTTGGAGTCACCAATGCTCCAGCTCTATTCATGGACTACATGAATAGGATCTTTCGCCCTTTCTTGGATAAGTTTGTGGTGGTCTTCATAGATGACATCCTCATTTATTCAAGGACCGAGGAAGAGCATGAGGAACACCTGAGGACAGTATTGGAAATACTGAGGGAGAAGCAGCTCTATGCCAAGTTCTCTAAGTGTGAGTTCTGGCTAAGGGAAGTCAACTTCTTAGGACACGTGATATCTGCCCAGGGGATCTCGGTAGATCCAGCCAAGGTAGAGGCAGTGCTGCAATGGGAACGTCCTAAGACAGTGACTGAGATAAGGAGCTTTGTGGGGTTGGCGGGCTACTATCGGAGGTTTATTGAGGATTTTTCCAAAGTAGTGGCTCCTTTAACACAACTGACCCGCAAGGACCAACCCTTTGCTTGGACCGACCGATGTGAGCAGAGCTTCAGGGAACTAAAGGAGAGGTTGACCAGTGCTCCAGTGCTGGTGATTCCAGAAGTAGGAAGACCTTTTGATGTCTTCTGTGATGCCTCACATCAAGGCTTGGGATGCGTCTTGATGCAAGAGAAGAGAGTGGTTGCATATGCTTCAAGGCAACTCAAGGTGCATGAGAGAAACTACCCTACTCATGATTTGGAGTTGGCAGCGGTAGTGTTTGCCTTGAAGATCTGGAGGCATTATCTTTATGGAGCTCGGTTCCAGGTATTCAGTGACCACAAGAGCTTGAAGTACCTGTTCGATCAGAAGGAACTAAACATGAGACAAAGAAGGTGGATGGAATTCCTAAAGGACTACGACTTTCAACTCATGTATCACCCAGGGAAGGCCAATGTAGTGGCAGATGCCTTGAGTAGGAAGTCTATACAAGTCGCCACCATGATGATGGAAGAGCAGAAACTGATCGAGCAGTTCAGAGACTTAAACCTTGGAGTGGAATTTCACGTGAATCACATTAGTTGTAGTAAGCTGACTATAACTAATGACTTCCTTGGGATGTTGAAGGATAAACAATTGGAGGACCCTAGCCTGAAGCGCACTGTGGAGTCACTAGGGACAGATCAGGCGAGAGGCTTTGAGATGGGCGATGATGGGATCTTGAGGTTTGATGGCAGAATTTACATACCTGCAAATGATGAGTTGAAGAAGATGATCCTAGAGGAAGGTCATAAGAGCCGCCTCAACCTTCACCCAGGCATGAACAAGATGTACCATGACTTGAAAGAGTCATTTTGGTGGTCAGGCATGAAGAGGGACGTCGCCCAGTACGTGGCAACCTGCTTAACGTGTCAAAAGGCGAAGGTAGAGCATCAAAGACCTGGCGGGCTTTTGCAGCAACTGGATATCCCCGAGTGGAAGTGGGACAGCATTGCCATGGATTTTGTCACCCATTTACCCAGATCGGTAAAGGGTCGTGATGCAATCTGGGTCATCATTGATAGGCTGACGAAGAGTGCCCACTTCCTCCCAGTAAATATGAAGATGCCTATGGTCAAGCTGGCACAGCTATACATCCAAGAAATAGTGAGGCTGCATGGAGTGCCTTCCAGCATCGTTTCAGATAGAGATCCCAGGTTTACTTCACGGTTTTGGCAGACCCTGCAAGAGTGTTTGGGAACTAAGTTGAGGATGAGCTCTGCATATCATCCCCAAACAGATGGTCAGTCAGAGAGGACGATCCAATCTTTGGAAGATCTGCTGAGGGCATGCGTTTTGGATCAATTGGGAGGTTGGGAGGAGGTGTTGCCACTAGTGGAGTTTACCTATAACAATAGCTACCACGCCAGCATTGGGATGGCACCATATGAAGCCCTGTATGGGAGGAAATGCAGAACTCCCTTATGTTGGTACCAGGAGGGCGAGGCAGTCTTGGTTGGGCCAAAGTTGATTCAGCAGACGACCGAGAAGGTGAAGCAGATACAAAGCAGAATGAAAGCCTCTCAGAGTAGGCAGAAGTCCTATGCAGATCAGAGGAGAAAGCCTTTGGAGTTTGCTGCTGGAGATCACGTGTTCATGAAAGTGACACCAACCAAGGGTGTAGGGCGGGCGATCAGGTCAAAGAAGTTATCCCCTAAGTTCGTGGGACCATATCAGATCTTAAGAAGAATTGGCCCAGTGGCGTATGAGATCGCCCTACCTCCCCATCTGGCGAATCTGCACAATGTGTTTCACGTGTCACAGCTGAGGAAGTACATGGCAGACCCTAGTCATGTGCTGGATGTAGACGACGTGCAGATTAGGGATGACTTGTCCTTTGAAGCAAAACCAGTCAGGATTGACGATCGACAATGTAAACAGCTCAGAGGCAAGACCATCGACATGGTGAAAGTGGTGTGGGATGAGAAATCGGGGGATTCTACTTGGGAGTTAGAAGAACCCATGAGGGAGGCTTATCCATACCTCTTTTCCTTGTAATCCAATTTTCGAGGACGAAAATTTTTCTTGTTGGGGAGAATGTAAGGACCTGAAAAATTTATTGGAATAAAAGAGTTATATTTTAAATAAATTCTAAGTATGTTTTTATTTAGAATAGAAAGGGAGGAAAAAGTTAAATTTAGAAGGCTACGAGGTCGCCGGTCGCCTGCTACACATGAGCGCCAGGTGGACATCGCGCGGGCGTGAGAGGCATGCAGTCATCGCGCGGGCGTGAGAGGCATGCAGGCATCGCGCGGGCGCGAGAGGCATGCAGGCATCGCGCGGGCGCGAGAGGCATGCGGGCATCGCGCGGGCGCGAGGCACGCGGGCATTGCCAGGGCACGATGCATGTGGACGTGGCCAAGGCGCGAGAGTTATGAGGGCGTCGCCAGGGAAGACATCGGTTGTGTCCCAGAGGAAGACATCGGTCGTTCGCCAGGAAGAGGTCATCGGTGGTAGTCTTCGCGCGAGGTCATCGGTGGATCGTCTTCGCGCGAGGTCATCGGCGAAAGGTCATCGCGCGACGTTGAGTTACACCCAGAGAACGTGGGCCCCAGACTCCCAGCAAGAGACGTTCTGCACGCGCGCCACGTAGACGAAAAGGTGGTTCAGAATAGTGACCTCATAGCGTAGCCTGCGCAGAGGCATGCTTAGTAGTACTGTGCAGGGAAGCGTACACGCAAACTTCCCTGCAGAGTGGGTGGTGGCAGCTGCTTTTGGAGGGATAAGTTGGTTTAAGTTACTGAAATCCACTACTGAAGAGGAAGAAAACGTTGTTGTAGTCGAAGAGAGAAAGAGTGAGTTCCCTCCTCCGCGTTGCGATTTCAGCCTCTCCACACAAGAGTACGACGAGAAGCAACACCATTGGAGCACTTGGGTAGTCCTCTGCAAGTTCTTCAGACCAGACGCGAAAAACAGAGCCAAGGTATTCTACAAGCTTCGTTGGATTTCGAAGCTCCTGGTGGTTGCGCAAGTCCAGGTAAGGGAAGCTAGACCTCTTTTTCCATACAAGCCATAGTTTGCTGTTTCTGAAGTGAGGGCGACGTGGTCGCCGGTTCTCTGTTTCTTTTCGAAATGCTCTGTTTTATGCGTTTGGGCGACGTGGTCGCCGGTTTTAAATACGAGTTTCGAACTCCCCTGTGTTTGACATTGTTTGAAACTGTTTGGGATTTAAATACAATATATATGTGATATTCGAAAGTTTGAAACGCTGAAATGGTTGTTGCTGTGATTTGAAATATTCCTTTGTATGGCATGACGTCTTGAATGCTGTGAATGTGGGATCGAGGCATAGTATTTTCAGGAAAGAAAATACCGTGTAAGATCTTGTGGTAGGTGCATTGATCGGTGATTCCTAAGGGGATATCCTGACTCTGCTGAGGTAATGGAATCACGTAGAGGAAGTTACTCAGTTGTTGAGAGTCGAAGGAGGTCTATATGATGGGCGTCTCGTGTGAAAAAGAACGAGCTCCGTCTGTCCTATGGATTAACCCTGTCATACCAGGAGAACTATGGTAACATTGAGATGATATATGCGCATGCTGTGTGGATTCACAGCGACCCTGTGTGGATTTCACAGTGGTGTGGTATGACAGGTGCAGATCTCTGAGTCTAATCAACGCACGAGTCAATCCGGAAGTAGTGTCAAGTGTCTTGTGTGGTGAGTCAGTGGAAAGTCTGACATGTGAAATGAGAAACTTGAATATTGATAGACACTTGATGCTGTATTGTGAAATGGAATGACTATGGGTGAATATTGTGAAGTTTGTGATTTTGGGCGATCAGCTGAATGCTATGAGCAGCTTTACGTTTTACATGGATATTTTGGAACTTGGTTTACTTGGATTTTCATGTTCTTGATTTAAACTTCTTTTAAATTATCTAGCTTACCCTTTTATCTGTTATTGTGGTTGTTTTCTCAAAACTGTGATGATCGTGTAATTGTTACACGGGAGCAGATGATCTTCCAGGAAGAAGAGCTCCTTAGTGAGTGTTTGCCGAGGAGGAGATCGCCGGTTTTCTTCTGTCTCTATCGGGTGATCGCCTGTTTCTGCCTCTATCGGGTGATCGCCTGTTTTTTTTCTGTCCTGATAGGTGATCGGCTGTTTTGGCTCCTCCGATAGGAGATCGGTTTCTTCCGATAGGAGATCGCCTGATTTGTTTTTTTACTGTATTTTGTTTATGTTTCTGGAAAATTTGACCGAATTTGTATTAAACTCCCTAAGAGGAGCAACTTCATTTCATATATATATTATTTTGTTCATAGAATCTATTTGTTACCTTTATTTTCATTATATACATTTGTATAGTATTTTGGCGGGATGTTACATAAACAGCTCAGAGGCAAGATGATCGACATGGTGAAAGTGGTGTGGGATGAGAGTTCGGGGGATTCAACTTGGGAGTTAGAAGAACCCATGAGAGAAGCTTATCCATACCTCTTTTCCTTGTAATTCAATTTTCGAGGACGAAAATTTTTCTTGTTGGGGAGAATGTAAGGACCTGAAAAATTAAATTGGAATAAAAGGATATATTTTAAATGAATTCTAAGTATGTTTTTATTTAAAATAAAAAAAAAGGAAGGAAAGTGTAGTTTAGAAGATTATAAGATTTCCTTGTTAGTACATAATTGCCGGTCGCCTAGACTACACGTCATCGCCAGGGCGCGAGGCATGCAGACGTCGCCAGGGCGCGATGCATGCGGGCATCATCAAGGCGCGAGGCATGCGGGCATGTTCCAGGGGGAGACATCGGTCGTCCGCCAAGATGAGGCATCGGTGGATTGCCTTCGCGCGAGAGGTCATCGGTGGATTGTCTTCGCGCGAGAGGTCATCGGTGGATTGTCTTCGCGCGAGAGGTCATCGGTGGATTGTCTTCGCGCGAGAGGTCATCGGTGGATAGTCTTCGCGCGAGAGGTCATCGGCGAAAGGTTAGCGCGCGATGTCGAGTTGCACACAGAGAAGGTGGGACCCAGACTCCCAGCATGAAACGTCCTGCACGCGCGCCACGTAGACAAAAAGGGTAGTTCAGAATAGTGACATCAGAATGTTGGCATGCGCAGGAGACACTCGCGGTCGTACTGTTCAGGACAGTGGTTGGCATGCACAAGAGACAACAGTGGTCGTACTGTTTAGGGCAGTGGTTGGCATGCACAAGCGACAACAGTGGTCGTACTGTTCAGGGCAGTGGTTGTCAGACTTCTCTGCAGAGTGGGTGGTGGCAGCTACTTTTGTGGACAAGCTGGTTTAAGATGCAAAAACCCACTTCTGAGAGAGGGGAACGTTGCAGTTGTTCAAGAGCGAAAGAGTGAGTTTACCTCCCTTCTCCTCCATTCTCTCCTTCGCACTGCGATTTTGGCACCTTCACACAAGAGTACGACGAGCGACGGCCACCATTAGAGCACCTGGGAGGTTCTCTGCAAGTCCTTCAAACCAGACGCAAAAACAGAGCCAAGGCATTCTTTAAGCTTCGTTGGGTTTCGGAGCTCCTGGTGTTTTGCGCAAGTCCAGGTAAGGGAAGCTAGCCTTCATTTTCAATACAAGCCATAGATTAGCTGTTTCTGAAGTGAGGGCGATGTGGTCACCGGTTTCTTTTTCATCTTCGTGAATACTCTGTTCTATGTATTTGGGCGACGTGGTCGCCGGTTTTATATACAGACTTCGAAATACCTTGTTTTTGAACCAGATCGCCGGTTTTGGCGTTGTTTGCGAACTCCCTGTTTTTGGTGTTGCTTTGAAACGGTTTGAGATTTAAATGAGATATTCGAAAATAAGAACCTTGGAGTGAGTTTTTGCTGTGATTGAAATCATTCATTTAAGTGTTGTATGATGTGTTGAATGTTGTGGATGTGGGATCAAGGCATAGTGTTTTCAGGAAAGAAAATACCGTGTAAGATCGTGTAGGATGTGCATTGATCGGTGATGTCTATAATGAGATTATCCTGACTCTCCTGAGATAATGGATTCATATAGATGAAGTTATTCAGGCGTTGAGAGTCGAAGGAGGTTCATATGTATGGGTGAGTCGTGTGAAAAAGAACGAGCTCGGCCTGTTATATGGATTAACCCTGTCATACTGTGAGAATGGTGAACTTGGGATCGAGAATGTGTTGATGCGCATAGCTGTGGAAACATTACAGCAGTTTAGTATGACAGGTGCAGATCTCTGAGTCTAGTCAATGCACGAGTCTTCCGGAAGTAGTGTCAAGTGTCTTGTGTGCTGAGTCAGTGTAGTCTGACATGTGATATGAGGAACATTGAATTGATAGACACTTGATGCATTTTGTGAAATAGAATGACTCTTGAAAATATTGTGAAATGTGTGATTTCTTGGCGATCAGGTGAAGGGAATGAGAAACTTTATAGTTTTATGTGGGTATCTTGAATTTGTTTTACCTTGATTTTAAAGTTCATATCTAACTCTTTTTAAATGTCTAGCTTACCCTGTGTTTCTTTTGTGTTGTGTTTGGCCTTTTCTTAAACCTGTAATGATCGTGTATAATTTACACGGGAGCAGATGATGTTGCAGGAAGTAGAGCTCCTTAGTGAATTGTCGCTGGAAGGAGATCGCCTGTTTTCTATATCTGTTGGGCGATCACCCCTTTTGCTGCTTTCTGATAGGAGATCGCCTTTATGATAGGAGATCGCCCTTCTAATAGGAGATCGCCCTTCTGTCAGGAGATCGCCTCTCTTTCTATTGTATTGTATTTTGTTTACGTTTTAATGGAAACGTGATCGTATTTGTATTAAACTCCCTGTGAGGAGAAACTTTATTTACATATATATATAATTTTGTTCGCTTCAATCTATTTGTTACTTTTATTTTCATTATATAAATATGAATAGTATTTTTGGCGGGATGTTACAGTATTCATCATTGGGATCTTTAGTTCATCTTGCAATGAAGGTGGAAGCCCAACTTGCTAAGAATAACTCTTTCAAAAACATTTCCAATGATGGATACTACTCCAAGTCTTGGAGAAACAAAAATTCTTTTTCTAAACCTCCTTCCAAAGATTCTTCTTTCAAACCCAAGGAAACTAAGCCATCTACTTCTAGGCCTAAATCTCCCACTAGAACATCTAATACTAAATGCTTTAAATGTTTGGGTTATGGTCATATTGCTGCAAATTGTCCTTCTAAACGAAGTATGTACATACATGAGGGCATTGTAGTTAGTGAGCATGATTCGGATTCTCCTACACATTCATTGCATTCTCATGCATCTAGTGAGGAAGAAAGTGAGTGTCCACTTGAAGCAGATTTGTTAGTTGTGAGAAGACTTCTTGGGCAAGTTTCACAACCTTTTGATGAAAGTCAAAGGGAAAATATTTTCCACACAAGATGTCTTATTCAAGACAACATTTGTTCTTTGATAGTGGATGGGGGTAGTTGTGCAAATGTGGCAAGTACAAGAGTGGTAGAGAAACTTGCTTTACCTACCATCTCTCATACAAAGCCCTATAAATTACAATGGCTTAGTGAAGTAGGAGAAATAGTTGTAAATAAACAAGTCCTCATCCATTTCTCCATTGGAAAATACAAAGATGAGGTATTATGTGATGTTGTGCCCATGGAAGCCACTCATGTTCTTTTTGGGAAGGCCTTGGCAATTTGATAGAAAAGTTTTACATGATGGCTTTACCAACAAACTCTCTTTTGAATTCCATGGTCACAAGGTTACTTTAAAATCTCTCTCTCTAAGAGAAGTCCATGAGGACCAAGTTATTATGAAGAAAAAAAGGGAGAGTGAAAAAGATAAAAAAGATAAAAAAGATAAAAACGATAAGAGTTCTAAGCCTACACTCCTTGTGTCTAGGCATGAGATTCAAAGGGAAATAGTGGCTCATGATCCTCTTTTCTTAGCCATCCCTAGAACTCTTAAGTTAGAACCACTTGTTGATAGTTTTCATTGCTTGGAACATTTGGTAGAAGAGTTTCAAGATGTGTTTCAAGATCCTCCAAAAGGACTTCCACCTTTGAGAGGGATTGAGCACCAAATTGATTTGATACCGGGCTCTTCTTTATCGAACCGTCCAGCATATAGAACCAATCCAAGTGAAACCCAGGAAATTCGCCAACAAGTTGAGGCTTTGATTGAAAAAGGGTGGGTTCAAGATAGCATGAGTCCTTGTGCTATGCCTATCATCTTAGTGCCTAAAAAGGATGGCACATGGCAAATGTGTTCGGATTGTAGGGCAATAAATAACATTACAATTAAGTATAGGCATCCCATACCTAGGCTTGATGATTTGTTGGATGAATTGCATGGTTCTAAAATCTTTTCAAAGATTGATCTTAAAAGCGGCTACAATCAAATCCGTATAAAATCGGGTGATGAATGGAAGACAGCTTTTAAGACCAACTTTGGTCTATATGAGTGGTTAGTTATGCCCTTTGGTTTAACTAATGCACCAAGTACCTTCATGCGCCTCATGCATCATGTTCTTAGACTATTCATTGGTAAGTTTGTTGTTGTTTACTTTGATGACATTCTCATTTATAGCTTATCTTTGGATAAACATAGGTTGCATGTTAGGCAAGTTTTAGAAACCCTTAGGAAGGAACATTTGTATGCTAATATTGCTAAATGTATGTTTGCTCTTGATCATATAGAATTCCTAGGGTTTGTTGTGAGTTGCAAAGGGGTCCATGTGGACAAAACAAAGGTGATGGCCATTCAAAATTGGCCTACACCGAAATCTTTGAATGAGGTCCGAAGTTTTCATGGAATTGCTTCTTTCTATAGAAGATTTGTCCCAAACTTTGGTACCATTGCTGCACCACTCAATGATATAGTGAAAAAGGATGTGGTCTTTCAATGGGGAGAAGCACAAGAAAAAGCCTTTGAAACTTTGAAAGAAAAATTGACTAATGCTCCCATCTTGGCCCTTCCTAATTTCACTAAGACATTTGAGATTGAGTGTGATGCTTCTAGCATAGGTATTGGGGCTGTTCTCCTTCAAGAGGGCCACCCCATAGCCTATTTTAGTGAGAAATTGAAAGGAAGTCTTCTCAATTATTCCACTTATGATAAAGAATTATATGCACTTGTTAGGGCTTTGTTCACTTGGCAACACTATCTTTTTCCCAAAGATTTTGTGATACATAGTGATCATGAATCTCTTAAATATTTGAAAAGCCAAAACAAGCTTAACAAGAGGCATGCTAAATGGGTGGAATTCATTGAGCAATTTCCTTATGTGATCAAAACACAAGCAAGGCAAAGTAAACATTGTGGCGGATGCTCTTTCTAGAAGATATACTTTGCTAAATCTTTTAAGCTCTCAATATCTTGGTTTTGATCACATTAAGGACCTTTATCATGATGACCTTGATTTTTCTCTCATCTATCAAGAGTGTCTTAAGGGAGGACACAAAGACTTTTTTTATACAAGATGGCTTTCTTTTTAAAGGAAAACGTCTTTGTGTTCCTCAATGCTCTATTAGATTATCTCTTGTTAGAGAAGCTCATGAGGGGGGTTTAATGAGACATTTTGGGGTTGCTAAAACTTTGGGTGTGTTGCATGAACATTTCTTTTGGCCTCATATGCATAAACATGTTCATAGTTTGTGTGATAAGTGCATAGCTTGCCGCAAAGCTAAGTCTAAGATGCATTCCCAAGGTCTATATACTCCTCTTCCTATCCCTTCAATGCCTTGGGTAGATATATCTATGGATTTCATCTTAGGCTTACCCAAGACATCAAAGGGAAAGGACTCCATTTTTGTGGTTGTGGATCATTTTTCAAAGATGGCTCACTTTATTCCTTGCCACAAAGTGGATGATGCATGCCACATTACAAACCTCTTCTTCCAAGAAGTGGTTCGCTTGCATGGGATTCCTAGATCTATAGTGTCTAATAGAGATCCCAAGTTCTTGAGTCACTTTTGGAAGATCTTGTGGGGCAAGCTTGGGACTAAGCTTTTATTTTCTACCACTTGCCACCCACAAACTGATGGTCAAACCGAGGTGGTGAATAGAACTTTGGGACAACTATTGAGATGTTTTATTTCGGGGAATCCTAGAGTGTGGGAGAATTTACCACCCCATGTTGAGTTTGCATATAATCGTGTAGTAAATTCTACCACCTCACATTCTCCTTTTGAGGTTACCTATGGGTTTAATCCCCTAACACCTCTTGATCTTCTTCCTATTCCTCTTCTTGGAGATGTCTTATTCAAAGATGGGGATGAAAAGGCTTCTTTTGTGAAAACTTTGCATAAAGACATCAAGCAGAGAATTGAGAAGAAGGTTGGCAAGTATGCTGAACTTGCCAATAAAAGGAGAAAAGCATTGTTGCTTGATGAGGGCGATTGAGTTTAGCTTCACTTGAGGAAGGATCATTTTCCTACTCAAAGGAAGTCCAAACTAATGCCCCGAGGGGATGGACCTTTCCAAATTCTCAAGAAGATTAATAACAATGCTTATGAGTTAGATATGCCTGATACATTCTTAGGTAGTCATACTTTTAATGTCAGCAATCTAACTCCTTTTTCTGTAGGTCTCCAAAATTCGTGGTCGAATTCTCTCCAACTCGGGGAGTATGATGGAGATCAAGCTCTAGTGGACATGGAGGCCAATCAACAAGATCAAGAAGAGGTAGAGGCATAAATAGAGGACGCCCATGGAGGTCAAAGCCCACCTCAAAGGCTTACAAGAAGCATGTTCAAAGCTTTAGGAGCTAGGGAACAATTATTCTCTCTTTTTGTAATTTCTTTGGTTGAAGGTGCTTAGAGGGAAACATTAGAAACTTCTATTGTTATAGCATCTTTAAGTCTTTAGTTAGGAGTCTTAGGGGGGGTGTATTAGTAGATAGGTGTAGAAGTAAATAAGGAGGTGCCAAAGTAAAAAAAAAAAAAAGGATCACACCTTCCTCATGCTTTGTTTTTGGCGCCAATTCTAGAACCTTTTAGGAGGCAGATTTTTGAATTTTTGCAGCTTGCATTTCAGCACCTTAGGCTATAAATAGAGGTGCTCTCTTTGTATTTTTTAGATTGGATTTTATACAAAAGAAACTGATCCGGTCGGTCATCGGTAGTCAATGACGTCAGCAGCAGATGACCACGTGGACCATTCACAAGGTGACACGTGGTAGAAGAGAGCAGGTGAATCAGGGAGGAGATCACTCAGAATGGTGATCGGTGGTCAGTTGCTAAGTGGCCACCACCCCCAGATCAATGCCTAGATAAGCGCCTGGAAGCAGAGCGCGAAAAGTAATGAGGCACCGCACGGTCATCGGGGGAAAGTAATGAGGCACCGCACGGTCGTCGGGGCATGGTCATCAGGGTTTCTTGCTACACGTGTTAAACTGGGACCCAGGCTCCCAGCGAGAGCGTTATGCGTGCACCTCGCATGATGTCAAACCAGAAGAAGAAGAGTTGCTCGCCGGTAGGGTCGTGCATGAGGATGGCATAAGGGAGCTAGCAAAATGGTCAGTGATCAGTGACTCTCTTAACCCATTACGTGCATAGCACCGTGCGATGAGGCCATGCAGGCAGGATGCGCCTGGTGAGTATGCTTAGACCAGCCACACCTGGTGCTCTCCTGGGAGCATGCACTCACTCAGAGGACGTACGGTGAGACCATGCAGGCAGGATGCGCCTGGTGAGTGTGCTTAGACCAGCCACACCTGGTGCTCTCCTGGGAGCATGCGACTCACTCAGAGAGAAGAAACGCGCTAAGTTACTCCGCAAGAGGATCACTTAGCCACACAGAGAAAAGCGCAGAGGCCCTCTAGGTGTGACACGTGTACGGTTAGATGCCAGTTGCATGCCTCCACGTGTCACCATCTGAGAGAGAGGCGTGGCCCAAGTATAAAAGTACTCCACGATATGTCAGGTATGATGGAAGAGGCCCAAGCTCCAACCCAAGTTTAGGACCTCTCACAAGGTCCATGGCCAAGCACATTCACGCCCAAATGAGTCAAGCCACGGATGGGAGGGAGAAGACCTTGTACATGCTACTTGGAGGCATTAGGAGTAGCTTAGTAGATTAGTGTAGTGTAGAAAGCAAAACTTGCTCACTTAGGGGTGTGCTATCAAAAAGGTGCCTTTAGCAATAGAAGGAGGGGTGTGCTAGCAAATAGGTGCCTTTAGCAAAAGAAGGAGGGGTGTACTATCAAATGTTGCATTTTTTACCTATCTTCTAAAATATTAGGATGATGGTGTGGTTTGACTAAAGTCAATACCCTAGGCAGCCCTCACTTTTTGTATTTCCATCCCTACCCTTTAAGCTTGCTCACCAAGGCTCCTAAATCTATAAATAAGGAGGCCTACCTCATGTATTTTCAAGATTAAATAGAGTATTGTTATGTTGCCCAAATTGTGCCATACACTACTCCTTGCCTAACACTTAGGTTTTAGTCTTCAATTCATCACTACCAAAGGGGCTGGCCAAACCTCCCCATTTCCTCACTCTTCATGCACCTTCAAGGCACCCATGCTTCCTAGGAAGGCCTTGCTCACCTCCTCCATAAGCTTCCGCATCCATCATCACCAAGGAACTCCAAAATCCAAAGAAGAGCTCATAGGAATGCTATCATTTGGTATCTAGAGCTATGGTTCTTCAAAGATGAGTATCTCTTTTCATTTTCTTTTTGAGTTCTTCTTTTCTCCAAGTTGTTCATATTTATTCCAAGTTGTCTTGCTGTTTTTTGTGTTTTAATATGATTTGAATGCTTGTTTATTCATTTCATTTGGTGGGTTTGTTCGAACTTGTGCTTGAACATCTATTTTCAATTTTGTGTAGGATTCTTGATATATTTGTGTTGCTGTTTTTATTTTTAGGTATTTGAGTCTTGCTTGAAATTTCATTTGGGTCATATGATGTTCTTGAGTCTTTTCATTTTATGAATCCATAAGTTTTGTCTAAGTCATGTGTTTCCATATTTGTCATCAAATCCTAGTAGTACTCTTTTTGATTTATTTGTTTCTTGTTTTTGGTCTGAATGTTTGATTTGAAATCTGTTTTGTGTTGATCCTTTGGTGTATTTTTAATTTTATTTTGAGTTCTTATTTGTGTGTTAGATCCACACAAATTCCATCATATTAACTCCATTGTGTTTTTAAGGTATATCATTCTGTTTTTCATTCCAGTTTTCAGAACCCCTTGTTTTTCACTTTTCTGTGCTGACTGTTTTGATTTATGAAAATCACATACATCATCAAAAATTTCTGAGCCTCTGGATTTCACAAATTTGAGGTGTTAGCAAAAGGACAAAAAAAGAACCATCTGAAAAGAAGAAATAGAAAAAAAAAGATAAATATTACAAAAAAAGTGTGCAATCTTGACGTTCCAGCTGGCAGCTCTGAGCACTGATTTTATAAAATTTACCAAAATTAATTGGTACATGCGTTTGGAGTGAAACCAACGCCAAAAGTTTGTTAAGATCTTGTTCTGATTGTGTCTCAATTTTCAGAAGCAAATACAAAAGGTTCAGCTCAGCATAAATCTTTTAAAGATACGCTTTCTGGACCACAACAATTTGTGCTTTTCTGTGGTGCTGTTTTTTGGTTTTTAAATCAAATCTAGTGCTATTCCTAGGTTCCTTTTTGTGTGCCATACATTATTTGAGTACCTTTTATTTGCTTTTCTAATTTCATTTGAACTCTTTCTAGTTGTGTCACATTTAAATTCCATTTGTGTGGTACTGTTTTTCAAATTAATTTGTTTCTTGCTTTCTTTCTTTGGCCTCTAAGCTTGTTGGTGGATTAAATATCAATTGGTACTTGTTGAGTGAGAATTTGACTTGAGGGGAGTCTAGCTTGCTTAATAGGTGCTGGATTGAAGATTTTATTGACCTAATTCCAAGAGGAACAAAGGCAAAGGGCAGCAACAAACACCATACTACAAATACACCACACACTTTGGAAGGCCCAACAAGTAGAAAAGCAACAAAAGGGGTGCAACTAGAAGAACAACAAAAGGGGTGCAAATAGTAAAAGCAACAAAGGGAGTGTCATTTAATTTCTTTGCAATCTTGCTTGTGTTAATTACTTGTTAATCATGCAATTAGTCGATGAGTGTGTCTTCAAGGGCTCCAAGTGTCCAAGAAGCCTCACCTAGGGTCGTCTAGCTTAATTTTGTTTTTATTAATTGCTTTAATTGAACCAACTTGCTTTAATCACTTCGTTAATTTCTTGTTTAATCTTGTTTAAGGCTTTGATAGCTTGCATTGTTTTCTTGCATTAAAAATTTGATTTCTTCATCCTCATTGTGTTCTAAGTGTTTTACCTAAAGAAGGACTTGTGTAAAGGTTTTGGAGGGATAGTTTTTGGCTAAGGCAAGACTTGGTATTTAAGTAGTCCATTGTGACTCACCTCTCTTACCTGGAAAGCTACCTTCATTAACTTTCCTCTTCTTTCTTAAAAGTAAAACATTTCTATACACAAAGTTCTAGTCATGTCTACTCACTCTTCCAAGTCCATTGAAAGTGATGTAAGGTCCATAAAATCTCTTTTGAAACAACTCTCCAAGGGCGTACAACACATTTCATATAGACAATTGGAAAATGAGTCTAAAATCAATGAATTAACTAGAGCAAAGGAAGAAAAATCTCAAAATTCAAAAAAAACACATACCCATGCATCTCAATCACAAATCCAAGAGTCTCTAGGGGAGGGAAGCCTTAGAATCAATGATTACTACCAACCACCCCCTAGGAGAAATAGGAGAAGAGAGGAAGAAGCCCCAAGGGAGGTTAGAGTAGACCTACCACATTTCTATGGTAAGGACAATGTAGAAGTTTACCTAGATTGGGAAATGAAAGTGGAACAACTCTTTGCTTGTCATAGGGTGAGTGAAGAGAGAAAGGTACCCTTAGCCACCCTTAGTTTTCAAGGAAATGCCATGTATTGGTGGACCTCTCTAGAGAGAGATAGACGTCTTCATAGGGACCCTCCCATAGAGTATTGGAATGACCTTAGGGGAGCCCTAAGACGTCGCCACATACCTTTCTACTACCATAGGGAGCTAATGGACAAGCTCCAAAGGCTCCAACAAAAGAACATGAGTGTGGAAGAGTATAGGCAAAAGATGGAGCTATACATGATGAGAGCCTCTATTAGAGAGGAAGAGGTCACCACCATATCTCGGTTTTTAAGTGGACTCAACCTTGAGATAAGAGATAAAGTAGAGCTTCTTCCCTACCAAGACTTGAATGATTTGGTTCAACTTTGCATTAAAGTTGAACAACAAAATTTGCGCAAAACTTCAAGTCAAAGGGTGGGAATCTACTCTAACTCTTATCCCAAGAGAGAGTATAGAAGAGAAAGGGAGGATAGTTTCTCAAAGGATAAATCCAAAGAAACTCCCAAGAGTGTAGGAAAAGATGTGTCTACCTCACAACCCCGCAGTAGAGACACCCAGTGCTTCAAGTGTCTTGGTAGAGACCATATAGCATCCCAGTGCCCAAATAGGAGAACCATGATCTTAAGAGGGAGGGATGAGTATAGCAGCCAAGATGAAGAGTCTAGTGGGGAAGAAGAGAAGGAAAGTAGTGAGGGGGCATATCCTTGTGAGGGAGAATTAATGATGATCAGAAGAACCCTCAACAATCAACCTAGTGTGAACCATGAAACACAGAGAGAGAACATCTTTCATACAAGATCTAAAGTTTCAGAAAACATTTGTTCTCTCATTGTGGATAGTGGCTCTTGCTGCAATTGTTGTAGCACTAGGATGGTTGAAAACCTTAATCTACAATTAATACCTCATCCAAAACCTTACAAACTTCAGTGGATAAATGAAGATGGGGAATTAACTGTAGATAAGCGGGTAAAAATCAGTCTTTCTGTGGGGAACTATAAAGATGAGATTTTATGTGATGTAGTACCCATGGAAGCCTGCCACATCTTATTGGGAAGACCATGGCAATTTGACAAGCAAACTATGCATAATGGTCTTACCAACGAGATAACTTTTACCCATAGGGAGAAAAAGTTTGTACTCTATCCTCTAACACCTTCACAAGTGGTAAAGGACCAAGTACAAATGAAAATAAAAAGAGAAAATGAGAAAAAGAAAAAAGAATTAAAGGAAAATCCTTTGTTTGGAGTTGAACCAGGCATTGACTTAAATTCTTCTTCCATAGAAAACCCTTGTGAGAATATGCTTGAAGATAAATCTGTGTCTGGAGCTGAACCAGATATAGATATAAACCTTTCCTCCACAGAAAAGCCAAGTGAGGGGTTGTTTGAAAAAGAAGAAGAGGAATCTAGAAAGAATGAAGAGTATCTTACAACACCTCCTACAAGCATAATGGGAAAAGAATCCTTAAATGGGGGTTGCAATAATTTTAACTCTCCTTTTCTTTGAATCATGATGCTTACTCTTATTCTCAAAAATCACAAAAACAACACTTTGTGATGTTGTTGCTTATCTTGGGCAATGAACAACACAAAGGAAGCAAAAATATTTTTGTAAAGGGCCCTATTTCTTTCCAACAAAACTTTTATAAAAATAGCAAAGGGGCTTATTTCCTTACTATTTTATTTGAATACACTAGTCTTAATTTTCTTATCTCACTTTTCTTTGATGTTTATTGTAGGTTAATATTTGATCCTGGAGGACAAGCATAGATTTCAAAGCAAGAATAAGGCTGTTGTTTGAGATCAACCCTGTAGATCTGAGGACAGATCCTCTCAAGAAGGAGGGGATAATGGAAGAGGCCCAAGCTCCAACCCAAGTTTAGGACCTCTCACAAGGTCCATGGCCAAGCACATTCATGCCCAAATGAGTCAAGCCACGGATGGGAGGGAGAAGACCTTGTACATGCTACTTGGAGGCCCATTAGGGGTAGCTTAGTAGATTAGTGTAGTGTAGAAAGCAAAACTTGCTCACTTAGGGGTGTTCTATCAAAAAGGTGCCCTTAGCAATAGAAGGAGGGGTGTGCTAGCAAATAGGTGCCTTTAGCAAAAGAAGGAGGGGTGTACTATCAAATGTTGCATTTTTGACCTATCTTCTAGAATATTAGGATGATGGTGTGGTTTAACTAAAGTCAATACCCTAGGCAGCCCCCACTTTTTGTATTTCCATCCCTACCCTTTAAGCTTGCTCACCAAGGCTCCTAAATCTATAAATAAGGAGGCCTACCTCATGTATTTTCAAGATTAAATAGAGTATTGTTATGCTGCTCAAATTGTGCCATACACTACTCCTTTCCTAACACTTAGGTTTTAATCTTCAATTCATCACTACCAAAGGGGCTGGCCAAACCTCCCCATTTCCTCACTCTTCATGCACCTTCAAGGCACCCATGCTTCCTAGGAAGGCCTTGCTCACCTCCTCCATAAGGTTCCGCATCCATCATCACCAAGGAACTCCAAAATCCAAAGAAGAGCTCATAGGAATGCTATTAAGGTACACACAAGTTTTTCAGATTACAAGTTTACACAGATTGACTGCACACAGTTTCTGAGTCATTGTGGGAACATTTGTACACGTTGCACAGTGATAACAAAATTGAGCCACAGAGAGAGAAAGTGGATTAGAGCACACACGAGTCTCACAGAGAGATTCAGTGAGAGTTTTTGGTGTTCCTGTTATCTGACTTGAGCGTCGGAGCTACAACGGCCGCTAGCGGCGCCGTCTGTGTGTTTTGTAGGCATCGTTTGGAGTTCCAGTGAAGGTTCTTGGAGCGTTCTTGCAGAACGTGCAGTTGCAGAAGGCTAGATGAAGGAGTGACGAGGCACATACCCCACGTTTAAGTCCACGGCAGGATCAGAAACTATACTCAATTTTTGAGTGAGCATTGGAGAGCTTTTGAGCCTTCTTCTCTAGTCTTATCTTGAAGGATCCATGGTGTCCTCAAGTGGCGGCAGCGCACTCATCTAGGAGCAACCATCCTTCTAGTGGCGTGATCATTCAACCATACATCCATCTTCATAAGCTTTCTACTCTCCTTCCTTTCTTCTCTTTAGTTGTTCATGTTTGAGCTTGTGTTCTTGAGTTTAGGTTCGGTTATTTCATGTTTCCAGCAGCTGTTCTTCTTCTTCTCTGTTTTTGAACGGTCCAAATTTGTTTTCCAGCACTTTTATTTGGTTCAATTGATAGTAAATGGAGCTTCCATGTGTGTTTGGTTTGTGGTGCAAGATTTGGTGAGTTCTTGAAATATAGAACTTTGATCCTCTTCTATAAAAGTGCCTAACCTTTGCCAACTCAAGTTGATTCCATAGAATATCAAAGAAGCATGCTATTGTGGCTAGTGGAATCACATCAAAGTCTGACCAGAAGACGACTAGCAAATGTTATGAGAATAGCCTCAAGACAAAGAGAGGGGTGTGCTTTGTCACCAGTCGACCACCCAGGGAGGAAGGGATCGTCTGGGTTGAGGTCGCCCCTGAAAGACGAATCGAGCCCGCAGAAGAGGTCGTGGAATGAGAGATTGTGTGCAAGCAATTCAAACTTGGCAAGTCCCTATGTCAGGAAGCGCAAGACTAGGTCGCCGAGGTCTTGGCCCAACATCTGGATGCCTTCGCATGGACTGCCTCAAACATGCCAGGTATTGACCCTGACTTCTTGTGTCATCATCTTACCATGGACCCACAGGTCTGACCTGTACGCCAGAAGGATAGGTGGTAGGTCATTAGGCAGGAAACCCAGTAGTTGCTGGAGGCCAGTCACATCAGGGAGATCCAATACCCTGAGTGGTTGGGCAATATGGTGTTAGTCAAGAAAGCCAACGGCAAGTGGAGGATGTGCGTTGACTTCACAGACCTGAATAAAGCCTGCCCCAAGGAGTCTTACCCATTGCCCAGCATTGATGCCTTGCTGGACAACATGTCAGGATACAAACTCCTTAGCTTGTTGGATACATTTTTGTGATACAACCAGATCCGAATGCACCCCAAAGACGAATGCAAGACAACATTCATGACAAAGCTCTCCAGTTATTGTTATAAGGTGATTCCCTTTGGACTGAAGAATGCTAGAGCGACTTACCAGACATTGATGGACAGGATACTCGCCCCCATGATAAGGCGAAATGTGTAGGCATACGTGGACAACATGGTTGTCACCTCCCAGGAAAAGGACTAGCACGTCGTTGACCTAGAAGAGCTGTTCAACACCATAGCCAGAAGCAAACCCTAAGAAGTGCGCGACAATTATGGCCATGAGGAGCCTAGTCTCAGTTAAGGAAATACAGTAGTTGACAGGTCGGATGGCCACCCTGTCCCGATTTGTTTGAGCAGGAGGGGACAAGGGGTATCCTTACTTCTAGTGTTTGAAGAGAAACAACAGGTCCGTGTGGACTGATGAGTGTGAGGAATCATTCCTGAAGCTAAAAGAGCATCTGGCCAGTCCCCCAGCGTTGTGCAAGCCGTTGCTAGGTACTTTACTCTGCCTGTACTTCGCCATCACGGAGCGGGTGATCAATTCAGCCCTCGTCCAGGAGCAAGATCAGGTGCAGAAAACCATCTATTTTGTCAGCAAAGTTTTGTAGGGACCTGAGGTGCACTACCAAGCAATAGAAAAGGTAGCCCTAACTATAGTATTTTCAGCGCAGAGGCTCCGACACTACTTTCACACCTTCACTATTGTTGTGATGATGGACCTCCCATTCGCAAGGTCTTGCAGAAACCCAATGTCCTTGGGAGTGTTCCTGCCGGTTGACTCGCCTGTCGGTTGACTCACGACACTCACACGCCTCCCTTCCCACGTTGATACGTGCTTGGTTATTTCTAAGCAATCTGCACCTGCAAAAGAGAAAGGGGGCGCCCTAGAGGCCGTTTGCACTCCGACGCTCAAGTCAGTGTAGGGCAAGCAACACCAAGTGTATAAGTTTCTCACTGTGTTTAGGTCTAGAAACTCCGTACCTTTGTGAAGTATTTTACTGTCCCTTATATAGTCTAGGGTTTACAGCGCCCCTAACCCTAATTAGGGTTCACTGCGCTACTAGCCATATTTAGGGTTTACTGGAATACCCTTGCGCCGCTATCACCCAATCTTAAGGTAATCTAGCACATAAGGTTTCCTTCTCTGGAGTGCAAACTCTCACAGGGTGACCACCTGGGTGCCTCCTTGTGCACCTAGTCTCTGGGGCCACCTGTTCTGGGAGTGCCTTCACTGTTTACGTGCCATGCATGTAGTTTCACTGGAAAACCCTAGCTCTGGTGAGTACTCGTCCCCTCAGGACTCTACACCCAACTGTGCTCTCCCTGCTACCCGCATTGGCACTTCGTGATTCAGGCCTCTCCCTACCTCTGGGTATTTAACTGGTCTTCCCCCAAGGCTGATGTCACCTCGTCTTCACCCAAGGCCGATGTCACCTCGCCATACTCTGAGTGGCGATGACACCTCAGCCCATCCTCGTGGTCTGACGACTACTCACCCTTCCCTGTGGGGACGCGTTGATGACTAATCACCCTTCTCTGTGGGAACATGCTGATGAATAATCACCCTTCTCTCAGGGGACACACCGATGACTGATCACCCTACTCTGAGGGGAATACTTTGAGGGGAATGACTGATCACCCTTCTCTAACGGGGTCCATTCCTCACGTGGCTTTGGCCCATGCTGTCGGACCCATCTGACGTGGTTCGCCCTTTACTACCTGTTCTCGGTGTCCGAGGACTGGTCGGTACACAAGCCCCCCAGTCTCAAGCTGTTAACTTGTTTCAGCGAAGAGACTAAGTCATTGGCCCGGGCGACCTACGTGGCTCTGCGCGTAAGGACATGAGTAGCGCGCTGAAGGGACATCTCACCACCTTGTCATCGCCCACATCTCTTACCCTCTGAGGACTTCATTGGTGAGCTCTCTGCTCGAATTGAGGACTTCTTTCTCGACAAAGAGGTGTTAATCACCCTTCTTCCTGATGACCTTGCACCGATAACTGATCGGTGCTTCATTACTTCTCGCGCTCTGCTGTCAGGCGCTCATCTAGGCACTGATCTGCTGGTGGTGGTCACTTTAGCAACTGACCACCGATCACCGTTCTGAGTGATCTCCCCTCTGATTCACCTGCTATCTTCTACCACGTGTCACCTTGTGAATGGTCCACGTGGTCATCTGCTGCTGACGTCATCGACTAGCTGACCGACCGGATCACAAGCCCCCCAGTCTCGAGCTGTGAACTTGTTCTCAGCGAAGAGACTAAGTGGTCGATGGCAAGATCATTCCTCCTCCTTCAGCTTCTCCCTTTGCAACTTCTTCTTTTCTGTGTAATTTCTTTTTCTGCTTCATAACTTGTATAAACCTTTTAGCTGTAAAGGCTCACTGCATTGACTTCAATATGAATGAAATCTTTGCTCCAGCTGCATGTCCCTTTCCATTTTTAACTCTCTGCATGTGACTCAGCATTGTCTTTAACAACTTTTATGCATAACTTCATGCTAGACGGCTGACTTGAAGGGCCTAAATGCTTCGGCTTCTCGCAGTAGAACTTGCTTCTACCACCGACCACCGACTAGCATGTTGGTGCACCACCAATCAGTCATCGCGCTTCAGGCTCTGCTTTACTTCTCTGTTACTCCAGCGCTAAGCACATAGAGGGCCTGAACGCCAAAGATGATGCTTGTGTTTTGGGGAAGAAAAGTGCCTTTCGATGACCTTTCTTGCCTCAGCTTTGCTATAAGAAGTCGAGGTGAGGTCTGTCTCCTCTCGCCTTAGCCTCGCTGTACAAAGTCGAGGTGAGGTCTTTCTGCTCTCGCCTCAGCCTCGCTGTAAATAGTCGAGGTGAGGACTTTCTTATCTCGCCTCAGTCTCGCTGTACAAAGTCGAGGTGAGGACTTTCTTAACTCGCCCTAGCCTCGCTATACAAAGTCGAGGTGAGGACTATCTTATCTCGCCTCAGCCTCGCTGTACAAAGTCGAGGTGAGGACTTTCTTAACTCGCCCCAGCCTCGCTGTACAAAGTCGAGGTGAGGACTTTCTTATCTCGCCTCAGCCTCGCTGTACAAAGTCGAGGTGAGGACTTTCTTATCTGGTGAATCTTGCTGTTCACGTTGGGTGTTCTCACTCGAAGGGGAGGTGTTCTCGACGAACCTACCTTCCCGCTTACGAGACCTCTAACCCCAAGTGACAGGTTCAATCTTGCCTCGCATCGCTCATAGGCGAGGAGGATTTATCTGACCTCACATCGCTCATAGGCGAGGAGGATTTATCTGACCTCACATCGCTCATAGGCGAGGAGGATTTATCTGGGCGAACCCTTCTGTTCACGTTGGAAGTTCTCACTCGAAATGGAGGTGTTCTCTACGAACCTACCTCTCCACTCACGAGACCTCTAACCCCAAGTGACAGGTTCTAACTGACCTCACATCGCTCATAGGCGAGGAGGATTTCTCTGGACGAACCCTTCTTTCACATTGGAAGTTCTCACTCGAAGTGGAGGTGTTCTCTACGAACCTACCTCTCCACTCACGAGACCTCTAACTCCAAGTGACAGGTTCTATCTCGCCTCAGCCTCGCTGTAAGAGTCGAGGGAAGAGGACTTTTCTCTCACCTCAACCTTGCTGTAAGAAGCAGAGGAAAAGGACTTATCTCTTGCCTCAACCGTGCTGTAAGAAGCAGAGGAAGAGGACTTTTCTCTCGCCTCAACCTTGCTGTAAGAAGCAGAGGAAGAGGACTTTTCCTCTCGCCTCAACCTTGCTGTAAGAAGCAGAGGAAAAGGACTTATCTCTTGCCTCAACCGTGCTGTAAGAAGTAGAGGAAGAGGACTTTTCTCTCGCCTCAACCTTGCTGTAAGAAGCAGAGGAAGAGGACTTTTCCTCTCGCCTCAACCTTGCTGTAAGAAGCAGAGGACGAGGACTTTTCTCCAACGTTCTCTGAGTGGGTGCATGCGCCCAGGAAAGCACCTGGCGTGGCTGGTCTGAGCGCACTCGCCAGGCGCATCCTGCCTGCATGGCCTCATCACACTGTTTCATGCACGTTCCCACCGGCGACGAGCTCTTCTTCTGGAATCATGCGAGGTGCATGCGTAACGCTCTCGCTGGGAGCTTGGGTCCCAGCTTAACACGTGTTGGCAAGACCCCGATGACCATGCGCCGATGAGTGATCGTGCTCTGTACGTGGAGGAAACAGATAGCGTCCTCATGCGGCGATGTCTGATCGTGCTTGCACGGGGCGATGACTGATCGCGCGATGAATAACCACCGATGACTTCTTACACTCTACTCCCAGGTGCTTGTCCAGGCGCTGATCTGTAGGTGGTGGTCACTTGATACTGACCACTTATCACTTGCACTTGCGCTTGGGGCAAGGGGAACTTTAAAGTGGAAAACACACACTTTATGTACTAAAGTTTTTTTTATTGGGTGGCCTCGTTAAAAACCCTCCTTAGGGAAAAGAGTGCCCCCTGGTGTATTCAACTGTTTATAGTGTATAGCGCGAGAACGCATCTACTTTACATCTTAACTGGGTGTATATATGTTAGGTCCCCTTTCATCGACGATGACCGACCTCACGAGTAGCGATCATGCCCTCTGCTTCCGCTTCCCCCCGAGCTACCTGGGAGCCCCCTTAGCGTAGCTCCCTCCATCACCTGATTTCCCCGTGCACAGGGATCTCATGCTGCTGGTCACCTGCCTGGGACCCCGAAGCGCGATCACCTTGCGGCTCCCTCAGGTAATCGGTTAGGAGACCTGTTCTCACCAACTCAGCAAGTTGATGCCCCAGCGCCAGGCAGGTGTAGAGTGTGTGTCCATAAGCCTGATGGAATTCACACCAGTCATCCTTCCTACTTCCAAGCACCTTGTCAGTTTTCTCTGGTACTCGGAGTCTTGCAGCTACAGCGGGAATTGCAATCAGCTCCGCCAACTCTATCATGAAATCATACCTGGGGGGTGTATTGTTCTCCCTTGCACGCCCCCTGGCCTGATCCTTCCTGGGTGTGTAGGGGCGAGACCTGCCCTGCGCTTTCTTCCCTTCTCTGGCCTCATGCACCCATGCGTGTCGCTGCTGCTTCCCCTGTCCTTCGTGCGGCTTGGGCGGTGCAGCACTGCTTTTCTTCTCAGAGACCTGCGTCTCTGCTACAATATGCGCCACCGCGCGTCGCCGAATCTCAGTGAAGGTGGCAGGGTGGTCTCTGATGAGCGATTCACTGAAAAGACCTGGCAGCACACCTTTCTTGAATGCATGCACCAGCATGTCCTCGTCTTTGCTGGGCAACCTTACTACCTGCGCACCAAAACGGTTGAGGTAGTCCTTCAACGACTCCCCCTGGTACTGGCGCACGTCGAACAGGTCGTAGGACACCATCGGTAGCGCTCTGTTGACGATGTACTGCTCTGTGAACAGCTTCGAAAACTGCTGGAAGGAGGTGACGTGGCCCTCTGGCAGGCTCACGAACCACTCCATAGCTACTCCACTCAGCGTACTCATAAACACCTTGCAGTACACAGCGTCGGAGCCTCCAGACAACATCATCTGGGTGTGGAAGGCTATCAGATGCGCTTCTGGATCTTCCTTCCCCGTGAACGACGCCTTCACTCCCACCAGGTTGGGAGGCACCACTATGTTCATGATCTCAGGGGAGAAAGGCATAGGGAAGGCCCTTGGGGGCGTCAGTGGAGCTTGATCCTCTCCCACGCGACCCCCAGCTTGCTGCATGTGGTGCAGACTCGAGCGCATCTCCTCATTTGCCTTGTGCAACTCCTCATTCCTGGCCTGAGAGGCGGCCAGGTCCTCCTGCATCCGCGCCTGTTGCGCCCTGGACTCTGCCACCGTCTCTTGGAGGGCGCGCATCGTTTCCATGATTTGTTGCATGGTAGCGCCGTCGGCTCCATTCGGCGGAACAGATCCATGCCTGGTATTCCTCATTCTCTGCGATTTCTACTCTCGTTCTTGTGTATGGGACCTTCGTTTTACTCCGGCCCCACGGTGGGCGCCAAATGTTCCTGCCGGTTGACTCGCCTGTCGGTTGACTCACGACACTCACACGCCTCCCTTCCCACGTTGATACGTGCTTGGTTATTTCTAAGCAATCTGCACCTGCAAAAGAGAAAGGGGGCGCCCTAGAGGCCGTTTGCACTCCGACGCTCAAGTCAGTGTAGGGCAAGCAACACCAAGTGTATAAGTTTCTCACTGTGTTTAGGTCTAGAAACTCCGTACCTTTGTGAAGTATTTTACTGTCCCTTATATAGTCTAGGGTTTACAGCGCCCCTAACCCTAATTAGGGTTCACTGCGCTACTAGCCATATTTAGGGTTTACTGGAATACCCTTGCGCCGCTATCACCCAATCTTAAGGTAATCTAGCACATAAGGTTTCCTTCTCTGGAGTGCAAACTCTCACAGGGTGACCACCTGGGTGCCTCCTTGTGCACCTAGTCTCTGGGGCCACCTGTTCTGGGAGTGCCTTCACTGTTTACGTGCCATGCATGTAGTTTCACTGGAAAACCCTAGCTCTGGTGAGTACTCGTCCCCTCAGGACTCTACACCCAACTGTGCTCTCCCTGCTACCCGCATTGGCACTTCGTGATTCAGGCCTCTCCCTACCTCTGGGTATTTAACTGGTCTTCCCCCAAGGCTGATGTCACCTCGTCTTCACCCAAGGCCGATGTCACCTCGCCATACTCTGAGTGGCGATGACACCTCAGCCCATCCTCGTGGTCTGACGACTACTCACCCTTCCCTGTGGGGACGCGTTGATGACTAATCACCCTTCTCTGTGGGAACATGCTGATGAATAATCACCCTTCTCTCAGGGGACACACCGATGACTGATCACCCTACTCTGAGGGGAATACTTTGAGGGGAATGACTGATCACCCTTCTCTAACGGGGTCCATTCCTCACGTGGCTTTGGCCCATGCTGTCGGACCCATCTGACGTGGTTCGCCCTTTACTACCTGTTCTCGGTGTCCGAGGACTGGTCGGTACACAAGCCCCCCAGTCTCAAGCTGTTAACTTGTTTCAGCGAAGAGACTAAGTCATTGGCCCGGGCGACCTACGTGGCTCTGCGCGTAAGGACATGAGTAGCGCGCTGAAGGGACATCTCACCACCTTGTCATCGCCCACATCTCTTACCCTCTGAGGACTTCATTGGTGAGCTCTCTGCTCGAATTGAGGACTTCTTTCTCGACAAAGAGGTGTTAATCACCCTTCTTCCTGATGACCTTGCACCGATAACTGATCGGTGCTTCATTACTTCTCGCGCTCTGCTGTCAGGCGCTCATCTAGGCACTGATCTGCTGGTGGTGGTCACTTTAGCAACTGACCACCGATCACCGTTCTGAGTGATCTCCCCTCTGATTCACCTGCTATCTTCTACCACGTGTCACCTTGTGAATGGTCCACGTGGTCATCTGCTGCTGACGTCATCGACTAGCTGACCGACCGGATCAGGGAGAATAGTGAGTTGGGCAATTGAGTTATCTGAGTTTGATGTGCAGTTTGAACCCAGAGGGCCTGTAACGCCCCTCAAAGTCTTTTCATATTTATATAATAAAATAAGCGTAGACATTAATTTATAAACAAATCAACATATGTATATATATTGAAAATACATCATCCCATACATTGTATCTCAAGAAGAAACGTCCCTCTTATGGGGGTTTTAATACATTCCATCAACTGTTTCGAAATAGAACCAAAATACAGCATAAAAAGAAAACAGGCGATCTCTTCCTCCAACTGCTCACTGAGGAGCACGACTACCTGCAACATCATCTGCTCCCGTGTAAAATACACGATCATCATAGTTTTAAGAAAAACAGCCACAGAACAAAACACAGGGTAAGCTAGCTATTCTAAAAATTGAAGTACGAAACTTTAAAATCAATATAAAACAGATTTAAAACACCCACGTAAAATCCATCAATTTTCCCATTCATTTTACACACTTCACAATTTCATCAAGTGTTATTTGTTTCACATAAACCATCAAGTGTCTATCAAATTTCAATAATTCTCTTTCTCACGTCAGACTTCCACTGACTCACCACACATAGACACATACCACACCACTGTAAAGTCCACACAAGACAGCTAGTGAAGTCCACACAGGACAGCTCGTGAAGTCCACACAGGACAGCTACTGAAGTCCACACAGGACAGCTCGTGAAGTCCACACAGGACAGCTACTGAAGTCCACACAGGACAGCTCGTGAAGTCCACACAGGACAGCTAATGAAGTCCACACAGGACAGCTCGTGAAGTCCACACAGGATAGCTAAAGAAATCCACACAGGACAGCTAAAGAAGTCCACACAGGACAGCTAAAGAAGTCCACACAGGACAGCTAAATATCATCAATTCACCCAATGCACCATACAACACTTAAATGAACGATTCCAACCACAGTAACAGTCGTATCAAGGTTCAGATTTTCCAATATCACATGCATTTCACATATCAATCTCAAACAAGTTCAAAGCGACACTAAAACAGGGGATTTCGAAAACAACATTAAAACCGGCGATTGTAACATCCCGCCAAAATACCATACAAATGTATATAATGAAAATAAAGGTAACAAATAGATTGAAGTGAACAAAATATTATATATATGAAATGTAGTTTCTCCTCACAGGGAGTTTAATACAAATTCGGTCAAATTTTTCCAGAAACATAAACAAAATACAGTAAAAAAAAAAACCGAAGCAGGCGATCTCCTATCGGAAGAGACCGATCTCCTATCGGACGAGGCCGATCGCCCATCGGGGGACCCAAAAACAGCCGATCTGCTTCCGGCGACCACTCACTAAGGAGCTCTACTTCCTGGAAGATCATCTGCTCCCGTGTAAGTTATACACGATCATCACAGTTTTAAGAGAACAGCCACAGAACCAAAACACGCAGGGTAAGCTAGATATTTTAAAGAGAGTTTAAATAAGGATAATTAAAATAAAATCAAGGTAAACAATTTCAAGATGTTCACGTAAAGTTATCAAGTTTCTCATACTCTTCACCTGATCGCCCAGAAATCACACATTTCGCAATACTTTCCAGAGTCATTCTATTTCACAACTGTATCAAGTGTCTATCAATTTCAAGTTCCTCATTTCACATGTTAGACCACCACTGACTCAGCACACAAGACACTTGACACTACTTCCGGAAGACGCATGCATTGATTAGACTCAGAGATCTGCACCCGTCATACCATACCACTGTGAAATCCACACAGGGTCGCTGTGAATCCACACAGCATGCGCATATATAATCTCAATGTCAATAGTTCTCCCGGTATGACAGGGTTAATCCATAGAACAGGCGGAGCTCGTTCTTTTCCACACGAGACGCCCATTCATATGAACCTCCTTCGACTCTCACCAACTGAGTAACTTCCTCTATGTGATTCCATTTTCTCAGCAGAGTCAGGATATCCCCTTAGGAATCACCGATCAATGCACATCCTACACGATCTTACATGGTATTTTCTTTCCTGAAAATACTATGCCTCGATCCCACATTCACCACATTCAACACATCACATAGCACTTAAAGGAACAATTTCAATCACAGCAAAAGCTCACTCCAAGGTTCTTATTTCCGAATATCTCATTTAAATCTCATACCGTTTCAAAGCAACATCAAAAACAGGGAGTTCGTAAACAACGCCAAAACCGGCGATCTAGTTCAAAAACAGGGTATTTCGAAGTCTGCATTTAAAACCGGCGACCACGTCGCCCAAACACATAGCACAGAGCATTTTACAAAGATGAAAACGAAAATCGGCGACCACGTCGCCCTCACTTTAGAAATAGCTAAACTATGGCTTGTATTGAAAATGAAGTCTAGCTTCCCTTACCTGGACTTGCGTAAAACACCAGGAGCTCCGAAACCCAACGAAGCTTGAAAAACGCCTTGGCTCTGTTTTTGCGTCTGGTTGAAGGACTTGCAGAGAATCTCCCAGGTGCTCTAATGGTGCTGCCTCTCGTCGTACTCTTGTGTGAAGATGCTAGAATCGCAGCGCGAAGGAGATATCTGGAGGAGAAGGGAGGTAACTCACTCTTTCTCTCTTTGAATGTTGCAACATTTTTGTTCTCTCAGCAGTGGGTCTCTGCATCTTAACCCAACTTATCCACCAAAAGCAGCTGCCACACCCACTCTGCAGAGAAGTCTGAGAATCACTGCCCTGAACAGTACGACCACTGTTGTCTCTGGTGCATGCCAACCACTGCTCTGAACAGTACTACCACTGTTGTCGCTTGTGCATGCCAACCACTGCTCTGAACAGTACGACCGCGAGTGTCTCCTGCGCATGCCAACATTCTGATGTCACCACTCTAAACCACCCTTTTTGTCTACGTGGCGTGTGTGCAGGACGTTTCATGCTGGGAGTCTGGGTCCCACTTTACTCTGTGTGAAACTCGGCGTCGCGCGATAACTTTCCACTACTGACTCATCCTGGCGAACGACCGATGTCTCCTTCGCCCTGGAAGACGACCGATGTCTTCCTCTGGGAGACGACCGATGTCTTCCTCTGGGAGACGACCGATGTCTTCCCTGGCGACGCCCTCATAACTCTCGCGCCTTGGCCACGTCCAAATGCCTCGCGCCCTGGCAATGCCCGCATGCCTCTCGCGCCTTGGCCACGTCCACATGCCTCTCGCCCGCGCGATGCCCGCATGCCTCGCGCGTCCGCGCGATGTCTGCATGCCTCGCGCCCTGGCGACGTCCACCTGGCGCTCAAGTGTAGCAGGCGACCGGCGATCTCATAGCCTTCTAACTTAACTTTTCCTCCCTTTTTATTTTAAATAAAACATACATAGAATTCTTTTAAAATATAACCCTTTTTATTCCAATTCAATTTTACAGGTCCTTACAGCGATCACGTCGCCCCACACATAAAAACAGAGCATCGTGAAAAAGAATATGAAACCGGCGACCACGTTGCCCTCACTTCAGAACCTACTCGCCTAAAGTTTTTATAAGCGAAAATGCTAGCTTCCCTTACCTGGACTAGCGTAAACTTCACTAAGAGCTCCAACCCAATGAGATTCAAGGATGCCTTAACTCTGTTTTAGCGCTTTGAGCAGACAACTTGCAGAGCACAACGTCAGGAATCCAGGGTAGTCGCCGATCTTCAACTGGTTCGCTAGGACGTATGAACGCAGGGAGAAGGAGAGGAAAGGAACAGGGAACCAACGCTAACTCTCTCAATCACTCTCGAACCACAGCCACGTCCACTGCCTCTCAGCAGTGAGTTTTGAATCTAAACCAACTTGCCCAGAAATGCCGCTGCCACTACCCACTCTGCAGGAAAGCTTGCGTGCACACTTCCTTGAATAGTATGGCCACGTGTGTCTCTGCGCATACCAACTCTCTGATGCTAACTATTTTGAAACACCCTTTTCTGTCTACGTGTCGCTCGTGCAGGACGTCTCATGCTGGGAGCCTGGGTCCCACCTTATCTGTGTGAAACACGACATCGCGCGATAATCTTCCACCGATGACTGATGTCCTTCTCATCCCGACAATGACTGTTGTCCTTCACATCCCGACGATGACTGATGTGCCTCTCATCCCGGCGATGACTGATTCCTCTTCCTGACAGACGACTGATTCCTCATTCTGGCAGACAACCGATGTCTCACCCTGGCAGACCACCGATGTTCCACCCTGGCAGACAACCGATGTCTCACCTGGCAGACCACCGATGTCTCACCCTGGCAGACCACCGATGTCTCACCCTGGCAGACCACCAATGTGTCTCCCATCCTAGTTGATGACCGATGCTCCTCTCATCCTGTTGGCGATCTCTTGTCGCCCTTGTGTGTGATGAGAACACATCACCTTACTCTGGTCACCGATGTCACATCGTCACACCTTGCTGAAGGTTCATCCTCCCATTATGTTACGTCCAAGGTATCACCTCCAGATGGCTTGGTGACGTCGGTAGCTTCACATTTCCAAGAATAGATCAGCACTACTCCTTGTGTGCCCATGCATGCAACACTAAGGACGATTTCTTATGCTCAAGCATAAAGCTTCGCATGCCCAGCGTATCTAAGGCTTAACCCACACCTTGATATGCGTGGTTTTTGGAACCCACTATGGTTAATCCAGCATCTTGACCACATACTAAGTGCACTCCCGTGATCACGTACACCATAGGCGATTGGCGTTCATGTGTCCTCTAAGCGACAGGCGATTATGTGCCAGAGAAGTCGGAGATCGCCTCCGTCTTCAACAACGACAATCTCGTAGACTTCTAAGCTACACTTTTCTTCCTTTACTCTTCTTGATCCACATGTCTTCCTCGAGCACACCCACGTGATTACCTCACGATAAAGTCATCGCACCTGACTACTTGGTTAATACAATGGTCAGCCGACCGACCTCTACCAGCTGACCCCAGACCTTGTGTAAGGACCTGAAATTTATTGCAATGAAAGAGTATGTTTTAAATAAATTCTAAGTATGTTTTTATTTAGAATAGAAAGGGAGGAAAAAGTTAAGTTTAGAAGGCTACGAGGTCGCCGGTCGCCTGCTACACATGAGCGCCAGGTGGACATCGCGCGGGCGTGAGAGGCATGCAGGCATCGCGCGGGCGCGAGAGGCATGCAGGCATCGCGCGGGCGTGAGAGGCACGCAGGCATCGCGCGGGCGCGAGGGGCATGCGGGCATCGCGCGGGCGCGAGGCACGCAGGCATTGCCAGGGCGCGATGCATGTGGACGTGGCCAAGGCGCGAGAGTTATGAGGGCGTCGCCAGGGAAGACATCGGTTGTCTCCCAGAGGAAGACATCGGTCGTTCGCCAGGAAGAGGTCATCGGTGGTGGTCTTCGCGCGGGGTCATCGGTGGTAGTCTTCGCGCGGGGTCATCGGTGGTAGTCTTCGCGCGAGGTCATCGGTGGATCGTCTTCGCGCGAGGTCATCGGTGGATCGTCTTCGCGCGAGAGGTCATCAGTGGTTTCTCTTCGAGCTGGTAGTCATCGGCGAAAGGTCATCGCGCGACGTTGAGTTACACCCAGAGAACGTGGGCCCCAGACTCCCAGCAAGAGACGTTCTGCACGCGTGCCACGTAGACGAAAGAGTGGTTCAGAATAGTGACCTCAGAGCGTAGCCTGCGCAGAGGCACGCTTAGTAGTACTGTTCAGGGAAGCGTGCACGCAAACTTCCCTGCAGAGTAGGTGGTGGCAGCTGCTTTTGGAGGGATAAGTTGGTTTAAGTTACAAAAATCCACTGCTGGGAGAAAAGGAAAACATTGTTGTATTCGACGAGAGAAAGAGTGAGTTTCTTCCCTTCTCCTCCAGTTACCTCCTCCGAGTTGCGATTTCAGCATCTCCACACAAGAGTACGACGAGAAGCAACACCATTGGAGCCCCTGGGAAAGTTCTCTGCAACTCCTTCAAAACCAGACGCAAAAACAGAGCCAAGGTATTCTGCAAGCTTCGTTGGATTTCGAAGCTCCTGGTGGTTGCGCAAGTCCAGGTAAGGGAAGCTAGCCCTCTTTTTCCATACAAGCCACAGTGTAGCTATCTCTGAAGTGAGGGCGACGTGGTCGCCACTTCTGTTTTCATCTGCGTAAAATGCTCTGTTTGTGTGCTTGGGCGACGTGGTCGCCGGTTTTTAAACATAGCCTTTGAAATACCATGTTTTTGAACTAGATCGCCGATTTTGGCGCTGTTTTACGAAATCTCTGTTTTTGATGTTGTTTTGAAACTACTTGAGATTTACATGAGATATTCGAAGATCTGAAGCTTTGAAATGTTTGGGGATGTGATTTGAATCATTTACTTGAATGGTAGGATGTGTTTGAATGCTGTGAATGTGGGATCGAGGCATAGTATTTTTCCGGAAAGGAAATACCGTGTAAGATCTGTATAGGTGTATTGACTAGGGGCTTGTCTAGAAGGAGATATCCTGACTCTGCTGAGATAATGAAATCACGTAGATGAAGTTATTCAGTTGGTGAGAGTCGAAGGAGGTTCGTATGAATGGGCGAGTTGTTCAAATGGGAACGAGCTCGGCCTGTTATACGAATTAACCTTGTCATACCGAGAGAATGGTAACAATGAGATGGTATATGCGCATGCTGTGTGGATTCACAGTGGTAGGTATGACAGGTGCAAATCTCTGGGCCTGAGTCAACACACGAGTCAAATTGGAAGTAGTGTCATGTGTCTATGCATGGTGGGTCAGTGGAAAGTCTGACATGTGAAATGAGAAACTGGAATATTGATAGACACTTGATGCTGTGTTGTGAAATGGAATGACTATGGGAAATGTAGTGAATTTGTGATTTTGGGCGATCAGCTGAATGCTAATTGTAGTTCTACGTTTTACATGGATAATTTGGAACTTGGTTTACTTGGATTTTCATGTTCATGAGTTAAACTTCTTTTAAATTATCTAGCTTACCCTTTTATCTGTTATTGTGGTGGTTTTCTCAAAACTGTGATGATCGTGTAATTGTACACGGGAGCAGATGACCTTCCAGGAAGAAGAGCTCCCTAAAGGGGTGGTCGCCGAGGGCAGAGATCGCCCATTTCCACCTCTCGGTGGAGATCGCCGGTTCTGGTGTCCTGATAGAAGATCGCCAGTTTTGAGGCCTTCTGTTAGAGATCGCCGTTTTAAAGTTGGAGATCGCCGTTTTCTTTTGAGACCGCCTATCTTACTGCATTTCTTTTATTATTTTCGTAAAATCTTGCAAACAATTGATTTGGTTATGTATTAAACTCCCTAAGGGGAGTAACTTCATTTCTGATATATATATATATACATTTTATTTTGCACTCTTCAATATTATTTGGTTACACTTAATTTCAATTATACATGTATGTATGTATTATTTTGGTGGGATGTTACACCTTGGGCGACGTCCGAGGTCTGACTACTACAAAACTTCTATTACCAGCTCTTTGTATTTTAAATAATAACATCTTCTGAAATTATTTAAATATAACACTTTTATTCCAATTAAAGTTTCTAGGTCCTTACAGGGCCAATCAAGGGCCAAGTTTATGTCGACTTCGTAGTGGAGCTATCCTCAGAAGCCACACAGTAGGGAGAGGCAGACTTCAAGTGGGTACTCTCGGTAGACGGATCGTCGAATCAGCAGGGTAGCGGTGCTGGAGTAATTTTGGAAGGACCAGGTGGGGTCCTGATCGAGCAGGCCCTGCGTTTCGCTCTCAAATCCAGTAACAACCAAGCAGAATATGAGGCTTTAATAGCAGAAATGCTGATAGCCAAGGACATGGGTGTCGAATGTCTACTGGCAAAGAGTGATTCACTGCTGAAAACGGGGCAGATGACGGGTGAGTACTAGGCTAAGGACCCTCAGATGGCCGCTTACCTCGAATATGTGAAGCTCCTGAAGAGAAATTTTGTAGAGTTCAAGTTGCTACATGTTCCTCGAGAACAGAATGCCAGAGCTGACTTGTTGGCAAAGCTCGCCAGCTCAGGCAAGGGGGGGCAGACAAAGGACGATCATACAGGAGACTTTAAGAGCACCTCAAATAGCCACAGAGGGCATGATAGATGTCCAGATGATAAGCGTTTCAGAAGAAGGAAAGAGAAGTCACAGGTCACTAACCCAGGAAATATTGAAAACACCCCGCATAAGCACATATGGTCCGCCAAAAGCGAGATCGTCACAGGTTTCACCTAGTCGAGGAAGGGGAAACTTGGATGACACCCTACCGACACTACCTAGCCGATGGAGCACTTCCCATGGACCCAGCGGAGGCCAGAATTTTGAAGAAGAATGCAGTCCGCTATACTTTGATTGACGACAATTTGTTTAGGCATGGCTACAACCTGTGTAAGTGGAGCACAGTGTACCCGTATCATTTCTGAACTCCATGAAGACATATACGGAAGTCACGTTGGTGGCCGAGCTCTGTCGTCCAAAGCTGTTCGAGCTGGGTACTACTAGCCAACCATGAGAGAAGATTGTACAAGATATGCACAGTGGTGCAAGAAGTGCCAACAGCATGCTGACTGGCATAATGCACCACCAGAGGAATTGAGGTCGTTCCACAGCCCATGGCCTTTCCATGCTTGGGGGATCGACATCCTGGGGCCATTTCCCCTAGCAATTCGACAGATGAAGTACCTCATGGTGGCCATAGAATGTTTCACTAAGTGGATTGAGGCTGAACCAATGGCACAAATCATAGCTCACAAACCCACAAAGACTCAGAAACCAAGTCCACAAGAATGGGCTAGGAACAAGCAAGAATGCTACCCACACCCCCTACTATGCTAAAGGCACTTTATTCTGCCTTATTTCTACTATTTGGACCCCTCATTTGAGCCCAATTTATTTACAACATTTTTCTAAATATTTAAGAAGACTAATAAGAAGAACTTCAAGTGCTCTGGACCTTGTCCTTTCCTCCTATTGAAGAGGTCTTCCTTTGCTTGTTGAGATGACCCTTTATAGTTGGCATTCTTGGTCATCTTCTTATGGACTTGGTTTTGGAGTCTTTGTGGGTTTGTATCAGCCCGTCTCCTCCCTCAGCTTGGCCAACTCCACATCTCGTTGGACTAAGTCCTCACTTTGCCTGGTCAACTCCTTGGCAACCTGGGCCATGGCCTCATCCTTGCTACCTAGCTCTTTCTTCAGATCCTCCATGGTGAGGCGGAGGTCGTTGTTCCTGGCATATAACGGAGGGCCTCTTGGGATTTCGCAAACAAGGGGTCCTTAGTCTCTTTATCCACCTTACGAAGCTCAGCCACCTCCAAGGTGAGCCCAGTTAGGTGACGCTCTGCCCCACCAGTAGCAAGGACCTTTCGTTCAGCCTCTTCCTAGGCCCTCCGCATTTTGGTAAGGAGAAGGTTGGACCCAACATGAGTTTTCTCGAAATCCTTGGCCACTTGCTTCGTTAGAAAGCCCACCTCCATGCTTTCCAGGTCCTCTTGTGCTTGGGCGAACTTCAGCACCCTTTGGAGGGAGGGAGAGAGGGTAGCAGGAGGACCCCACGCCTTGCCCTCAGGAGCACTCTCCCCCCGGCCCTCTTGCTCTTCAGCATTAGGGGGAGAGGAGGTGTTAGGTGGGCACTCCTTGAAGGAAGGGGTCTCTCCATCCTCTCTGAATTTGAGGCAACCGAGATGGCAGTAACAGCCTTGCGCTTCCTCTTGAAAACGAAGCCAGAGTCGGTGCCCTCATCATCAGAAGGGGTGGTTTCAGTGACTACAGCCATGCCTTGGGAACAAGTCGCGTGAGAATGACTTGGAGCAGCAGTGAAAGGGTCAAGTTAAGTAGCGGTGGAGGGGCCAGCACCACCTTTCTTTGCGGCTAGGGCAGCCAGTCTCCTCCTTCTATCAGTACCAATCATCATGCCTACAACAAAACAGAAACTTGTGAAAAAGTATGTGAGAGACTCAATCAGAAATAGGTAACATAGACATAATAAGCCAAACACAGGCATATGCAGAACAAGCAATGATAATCAAAGAAAGAAGACAAGTACCAATGTAGCCCTTCAAGGCTTTAGGGCTATACTCATTTTTTATCAGGTCAGCGGAGCTGAATATTGATTGAAGACCAAAAAGGAACTCGCACACTTCCCGATCCCTTGGGTGCAAGTCCGTGAGACTCCTAGGCTTCGCTAGTGTGGGCCTCTCTACCCAGTAAAGGGGAAATACATTGAGGAGGGTGGGGTCGCGATCGTTGCAGCGAACCTTGAAGAATTTCCCCTTGAAGCCCTTATATGATTGCTGGAAGAGAGTTAGCAGTGCTCTTTCAGCAACCCCATTGATGCTCACCTATAGGTTCTTCCCCAGACCCTTGGCCTCGGAGAAGTACAAGAAGGCGTCCATGGAAGGTAGGTGACAAAAGTAGTCACACGGGATGGCGAAGGCCTTGATGAAGGCCCAGCCATTGGGATGAAGCTGAGTGGGGGTGACGTTCATCTCCGTCAAGAGCTCCCGCTCGAAACTGGTAAACGGAAGGTGGAGGAGGACCTTCCTGAAGACCATGGAATAGATGAAGTAGAATGGACCCTCCTGATCGGACACCTCGTCACAGCAAACGGGCTCACCTACCCTACAGGGGGTCACCCACACGAACTTGTCATGTTCTTTCCCAAAGATGTAGGAGGGGTGGAAAATCTCACTTTTTCTATAGTCCACTATGCTTTTGGAGGTAGTGAACTCAGAGACCTCATTCAAGAGTCCATTGGAAGCCCAGGGATACAGTGTTTGGTAATGAGCAGAAGGAAGAGCTAGGGTTGTTGGTGGAGCCAAGGGTTGGGGTGAGTTTGATTCATCCATGGGCTCGGGTGAGTTAGACTGGTCTATCGTGTGAAGAAATGGGTAAAACAAATAACATAAAAGAAAGGTGAGGCTTAGAAAGGGAAGAACGCGTGTGTTTCAAAGAGCACAGCGAAACAGAGAAATAGAGAGCGACGAAACGTAAAATGCGAGAATCATAAATAGTCCCAGACAGTTATAGCAGATTAAAGAGCATCGCAATAGAAAAGACGAAGACAGAATCGATGAAAAGAAGATACCTTTAAGTGATTTTGAGTAGAGATGATGAGGTATCGAGAAAGGAAGTAGAGCGCTCAAGAGGTAGAGATGTTTGAAAGATGAACAAGAGAGGGAATGAAACAGTGAATGGCGTATGGGGCAAAGGGTTTAACGTATAGGGGAAGCACGAAGTACGCTCTAGAAAAAGTGTGGTGGGACGTCACCTCGATGCACTGTGCACATCCAATCACTCAGAGCCACCTCAGTGCCACGTAGGTCACCAGGACGAGCAATTAGGCTTTTCGCTGAAGCAAGCTCCAGCTCAAGCCTGGGGGCTTGTGTAGTGGTCAGACCTCGGATGTCGGACGTCGGCAGTATACTGTAGAGGTCGACACAGTAGAGGTCGGCATAGTAGGACCCCACAGAAGGGTCCCCATAAATTACACGTATTAAGTATTACATTAGTGAAAGCCCGATTCATAGATATACCTTGCATGCAGAACGTGTATAAGACATTTGGGTCTAGCAAGAGTAGATTCCCCAAGGGGTGCCAATGCCGAAGAGTGTTAGGGTTTTCAGAAAAAGCTGCATGCAAGGCACGTGAGAAATTAGGGCACTTACAAGAATGAGTTGGTCTCACGGCGCTGGTACACACGTTGTAACCCTAGCGGCCATACCGTTAGATACGCACTCCAGAAAAAGAATGTTGCCACGAGTGTTGCACTCTAAGAAAGGAATGTTGCAACGGGAGTTGCACTAAGATTGTGTGATAGCATCCTAAAAAGGTAACCCTAAATTCGCTAGAGGCAAGGATTTGGAAAGACAATGTCAGTGGCAGGTTAACCTAGAAACCATTATATAAAGGGGTAAGACCCAAGGTAAAGGCATGCTGTCTTCTACACAAGACATAGTTCTTACACACACATTATAAGCTTAAGCACTTTGCTTGTTTGATGTTTCTTGCCTTGTATTGACTTGAGCGTCGGAGTGCAGTTACAGGTAGGGCCCCCCTCTGTCTCAATGGAGCCATCCTTTGGAAAGCACAGGACCACCGCAATGACAGGAGGAGCTATCATCTGCCTCAGATTCAACGACGGCTGAGTCAACCGGCGAGAACAAAAAGCATACAAGCAATTTATACTGGTTCACTCTTATCCCAAGACTTACATCCAGTCCCTAGAAACCACTAGATATCTACTATGCAATAAAAATCCAGATTACAAACAACCACACCAAAAAGGTGACCTTGAACACCTTAAGCCACACACTTCCTTTGGCACACACCACCACAGAATTCAAAACACCCTCTGATTCTGTATACACCACCAATATTCAGAAATACAAGAGATAAAGAAAGGATTAAACCAGATCAATATTAAAACGAAAGATTACTGCAATCCTATTCCACTCCTTTGTGAAAATCCAAAAGCTTGATGCAAATCTTGAAAACTCAAATCTGTTTTCTCAATCTTAAAATGTCTAAACTATTTTTCTATTCATTTAGGAGCATAAAACAACCTTTATATACTCCAAAGGTTTGTTAAAAACATTTAAAGCTGATTTACCAAACTTAATAGAAATCTCTTATGGATTTTCAAAAAACAATCGGTTGAATTTTTGAAACAACCGATTGAATTGTGATCTCGCCGCGGACTCGAGCATGGGGAGAATGCCTCGTCACTCCTTCGTTTGACTTTCTCACTGCTGCGCGTTCTGCAAGGAGGCTCCAGGAACCTTCGACGGGACTCCGAACGGTGCCTGCAAAACACACAGACGGCGCCTCTAGCGGCCGTTGTAGCTCCAACGCTCAAGTCAGGCAACGGGAACACCAAAAAGTCTCTCTCAAATCTCTCTGTGTGAGACCGTGTGTGTGTGCCCTCAGTCCTCTTCGATTCGAAAACTGAGTGCTCTAGGTTTAGTGTTGTGTATTCTGAGGTAAAGATTGCATACCTGGTTTGGTGTTCTTCTTCCTCATATAAACCCGCGTAGCCCCTACGGGCTGCCTCTAGGGCCACTTAATTACTCTGCACTGTCGTTTCCACTCCCCAGGGCTACCTTGCGTGCCAGCCTTCTTCACTTGAGTGCCAAGTCTGACAGGGGAGGCCGCGTGGGTACCTCTGCACCCCTCGACTTCTGTGCCTATCTGCCCTACCTATTCTCTGGGAACATCTTCACCATCCACGTGGCAGACATGCAACCCCACTGGGAGACTCTAACCTTGATGGGTTCTCGTCCCAGCAGGATTCTGCACTTAACTGTGTCTTCTCATCTTCATGCGTGGTCGTCTCGCGACTAAGGCCATTCACTGCCTCTGGGCGCTTTACTGATCATCGATTGCGTTGTTCACATCGCGCGGCCGATGTCACCTCAACATACACCGATGACCGATGTGCTTCTTCACGTCCTCGTGCTCTGCTTATGGAATCAGGCGAGGTCCTTGAGTAACGTTCTCGCTGGGAGCCTGGGTCCCAGTTTAACACGTGTTGACAAGGAACCCCCGACGACTGATCACTCTGCATGCACCGATGACTGATCGCTCTGCATGCACCGATGACTGATCACAATGCATGCACCGATGACAGATTACTCTGCACGCACCGATGACTGATTGGTGCTTCGTCACTTCTCGCGCTCTGCTTCCAGGCGCTCAAGTAGGAACCGATCTTCTGGGGGTGGTCACTCGGTAGCTGACCACTAATCGTCGTTCTTGAACGATCTCCACCCTGGTTCATCTGCTTTCTCGTGCCACGCATCACTCTGCGACTGACCCACGTCATCATCAGCTGCTATCGTCATAGACTACCGATGACCGACCGGATCACAAGCCCCCCAGTCTCGAGCTGTGAACTTGTTCTCAGCAAAGAGACTAAGTGGTCTTCGTTGCCAAAGGGAAGAAGGAGCTCGAAGCTGATGTACCTGAGACCGTGGCTGCTGGTGCCGAGGTTCTGATAGATGGGTTCCACGGGCTGGCAGCAAGTTCACTGCGTCCTTCCAGACTTGGACTCTACCCAACCTAGCCTCCACCATTCAGTGGCCGATGGCAGCCTCATTCCTCCTCCTTGACCTTCTTCCTTTGCCACTTCTCCTTTTGTGTAATTTCTCTTGCTGCTAAAAACTTGTATATAAATCTTTTATGCATAAGTTCATGTTGGATGACTGACCTGATGGCGTCTAAATGCTTCAATTGATCGTCCAAGACCTTGTTTGGGCAAGCTTTCATACTAAGAGCTTTGCTACCGACCACCGACTAGCATGTTAGCGCACCACCGATCAGTCATCGCGCTTCAGGCTTCGCATTACTTTCGTGTCACTCCAGCGCTAAGTACATAGAGGACCCGACCTCTGAAGATGATGCTTGTGTTTTGGGGAAGAGGACTGCTTCTTCATGACCCCTCTTGCCTCAGTCTCGCCGTAGGAAGCCGAGGTGAGGTCTTTCTCCTCTCGCTCCAGCCTCGCTGTACAAAGTCGAGGTCAGGACTTTTTATCTCGCCTCAGCCTCGCTGTATAAAGTAGAGGTGAGGACTTTCTCTATTGCCTTAACCTTGCTGTATGAAGCAGAGGATAAGGACTTGGTTCTCTTGCCTCAACCTTGCTGTAAGAAGCAGAGGAAGAGGACTTTCTCCCGCCTCAGCCTTGCTGTAAAAAGCGGAGGAAGAGGACTTTCTCTCGCCTCAACCTTGCTGTAAAAAGCAGAGGAAGAGGGCTTTCTCGGCCTGCACCCCGCTGTACAAAGTCGAGGGTGAGGACTTCCTTTCGCCTGCACCCCGCTATACAAAGTCGAGGGTGAGGACTTTCTCTCACCTCAACCTTGCTGTAAAAAGCAGAGGTAGAGGACTTTTCTCTGCCTGCACCCCGCTGTATAAAGTCGGGGGTGAGGACTTTCTCTGCCTGCACCCCGCTGTACAAAGTCGAGGGTGAGGACTTTCTCTGCTGAGTGGGTGCATGCTCCCAGGGGAGCACCAGGGGTGGCTGTCTAAGCCCACTCGCCAGGTGCATCCCTGCCTGCATGGTATCACCGCACGCCCTTTGAGTGGGCAACTCCTCTTCTTCTGGTTTGGAATCATGCGGGGTGCATGCGTAACGCTCTCGCTGGGAGCCTGGGTCCCAGCTTAACACGTGTTAACAAGACCCCGATGACCAACCTTCTTCTGGAATCATGCGAGGTGCATGCGTAACGCTCTCGCTGGGAACCTGGGTCCCAGCTTAACACGTGTTAGCAAGACCCCGATGACCAACCTTCTTCTGGAATCATGCGAGGTGCATGCGTAACGCTCTCGCTGGGAACCTGGGTCCCAGCTTAACACGTGTTAGCAAGACCCCGATGACCAACCTTCTTCTGGAATCATGCGAGGTGCATGCGTAACGCTCTCGCTGGGAACCTGGGTCCCAGCTTAACACGTGTTGGCATGACCCCGATGACCAACCTTCTTCTGGAATCATGCGAGGTGCATGCGTAACGCTCTCGCTGGGAACCTGGGTCCCAGCTTAACACGTGTTGGCATGACCCTGATGACCAACCTTCTTCTGGAATCATGCGAGGTGCATGCGTAACGCTCTCGCTGGGAACCTGGGTCCCAGCTTAACACGTGTTGGCATGACCCTGATGACCATGTACCGACCGAGTGCTCTGCTTCGAGTGCACCGACGACTGATCGTCCTTTGGGTGCACCGATGACTGATCGAGCTCTGCTTCTTAGCGATTAAACGCGAACATGATGTCTTGCTTTGGGGAAGAAGAGTTTTTCTTGTTGACCCCCATTGGTCGTCTGTACTCGCGCCTGGGGTGAGCAGGCTCCAACCGATCACTTGCACCTGGGGCAAGCAGAACTTGGAACTGGAAAACATGTGCACACTTGACATACTGAAATCTTTTTTATTGGGTGGCCTCGTTAAAAACCCTCATCAGGGAAAAGAGTGCCCCCTGATTTGCTCAACTATTTACAGTATATACATTGAGTGTGCAGTGCAAGAACGCATCTACTTTACAACTTAACTAAAGTGGAACTTTCAAATATGTACCGTTCCACGTCTCGGCGATAGCTGCTCCACCCAGGGTCTCCAGACGATAAGCTCCGTTCTCCAACGATTCATCTACTCTGGATGGGCGATGACCGACCTGGGATGCTTTACTCATGAGGGGCGATCATGCCCTCTGGTTCAGCTCCCACCTGAGCTACCTGGGAGCCCCCCCAGCGTTGCATCCTCCATCACCTCACGTCCCCATGCACAGGGACCTCGTGTTGCTGATCACCTGCCTGGGACCCCGAAGCGCGATCACCTTGCGCCTCCCTCAGGTAATTGGTCAGGAAACCTGTCTTCACCAACTCAGCAAGTTGACGCCCCAACGCCAGGCATGTGTGGAGTGTGTGTCCATAAGCTTGATGGAACTCACACCACTCGTCCTTCCTCCTTCCAAGTACCATGTCAGTTTTCTCTGGTACTCGGTGTAAGGACCTGTAAAATTGAATTGGAATAAAAAGAGATATATTTTAAATGAATTCTAAGTATGTTTTTATTTAAAATAAAAAGGAAGGAAAGTGTAGTTTGGAAGACTATGAGATCGCCGGTCGCCTGCTACACATGAGCGCCAGGGCGCGAGGCATGCAAGCATCGCGCGGGCGTGAGGCATGTGGGCATCGCCAGGGCGCGAGGCATGCGGGCATTGCCAGGGCGCGAGAGGCATGCGGGCATCGCCAGGGCGCGAGGCATGCGGGCTTTGCCAGGGCGCGAGAGGCATGCGGGCATTGCCAGGGCGCGAGGCATGAGAGCGTCGCCAGGGATATACATCGGTCGTCTCCAAGAGGGAGACATCGGTCGTCTTCCAGGGCGAGGGAGACATCGGTCGTTCGCCAGGATGAGTCAGCGGTGGAAAGTTGTCGCGCGATGACGAGCTTCAAACAGATAAAGTGGGACCCAGACTCCCAGCATGAAACGTCCTGCACACGCGCCACGTAGACAAAAAGGGTGGTTCAGAGTGGTGACATCAGAATGTTGGCATGCGCAGGAGACACCAGTGCTCGTACTGTTCAGAGCAGTGGTTGGCATGCACAAGCGACAACAGTGGTCGTACTGTTCAGAGCAGTGGTTGGCATGCACAAGCGACAACAGTGGTCGTACTGTTCAGGGCAGTGGTTCTCAGGCTTTCCTGCAGAAGGGGTGGCAGCAGCAGCATACATGGGCAGGTAAGCTGGGATTCAAAAGCCACTGCGGGAAGGCAAAGAGCGTTACAAACTCATGAGTGTTAGAGTGAGTGCAAACTTCCTCCCTCCCTTCTTCTCTCCTTTTGCGTTGTGACTCAGGCAACCTCAAGCATCAGTGCGACAAGCGACGTTTGCCCTTAGAGTACCTAAGAGGTTCTCTGCAAGTTCTACGAACCAGGCGCTGAAAACAGAGCTAAGGCATCCTTTAAGCTCGGTGGATTTTTGGAGATCTTACAGTTTGCGCAAGTCCAGGTAAGGGAAGCTAGCCTTCATTTTCAATACAAGCCATAGATTAGCTGTTTCTGAAGTGAGGGCGACGTGGTCGCCGGTTTTCTGTTTCTTTTCGCAATGCTCTGTTCTGTGTGGTTGGGCGACGTGATCGCCGGTTTTAAATACGGATTTCGAACTCCCCTGTTTTGATGTTGTTTGAAGCTGTTTGGGATTTAAATACAATATACATGTGATATTCGAAAATCTGAACCCTTGAAATGATTGTTGCTGTGATTTGAATCATTCATTTGAGTGGTATGATGTTTTGAATGTTGTGAATGTGGGATCAAGGCATAGTATTTTCAGGAAAGGAAATACCGTGTAAGATCGTGTGTAGGTGTATTGACTAGGGGCTTGTCTAGAAGGAGATATCCTGACTCTACTGATATAATGGAATCACGTAGATGAAGTTATTCAGTTGTGGAGAGTTGGAAGAGGTTCATACGTATGGGTGAGTTGTTCAAAAGGGAACGAGCTCGGCCTGTTCTATGAATTAACCCTGTCATACCGGGAGAGTTAATGACATTGAGATTATATGCGCATGGCTGTGTGGATTTCACAGCGACCCTGTGTGGATTTCACAGTGGTATGGTATGACAGGTGCATATCTTTGGGCCTGAGTCAACGCACGAGTCAATCCGGAAGTAGTGTCAAGTGTCTTATGTGATGAGTCAGTGGAAGTCTGACGTGAGAATGAGAAACTTTGAATTGATAGACACTTGATGAATGTTGAGATTTTAATGACCTTTGAGGAATCGTGCAGTATGTGTTTAGTTGATGGTTTACGTGGGTATCTTGAATTTGTTTTACCTTGATTTTAAAGTTCATATCTAAACTCTTTTTCAAATGTCTAGCTTACCCTGTGGTGTTTCTTTGGTGTTGTGTTTGGCTCTTTCTTAAACCTGTGATGATCGTGTATAATTTACACGGGAGCAGATGATGTTGCAGGAAGCAAAGCTCCTCAGTGAGTGGTCGCCGGAAGGAGATCGCCTGTTTCTACTTCTGTTAGGCGATCCCCCCCCCCCCCTTTTGCTGTCTTCCGACAGGAGATCGGCCTCTTCCGATAGGAGATCGGCCTCTTTCGATAGGAGATCGCCTGCTTTGTTTTTTTCTGTATTTTGTTTATGTTTCTGGAAAATTTGACCGAATTTGTATTAAACTCCCTGTGAGGAGAAACTACATTTCATATATATAATATTTTGTTCAATTCAATCTATTTGTTACCTTTATTTTCATTATATAAACATGAATAGTATTTTGGCGGGATGTTACACTCGGAGTCTCGCAGCCACGGCAGGGATGGCGATCAGCTCTGCCAACTCTATCACGAAATCATACCTAGGGGGTGTGTTGTTCTCCCTTGCACGCCCCCTGGGCTGGACCTTCCTGGGTGCATAGGGACAAGGCCTTCCCTGCGCCTTCCTCTCCTCTCTGGTCTCATACACCCGCGCCTGTTGCTGTTGCTTCCCATGACCCCCGCGTGGCTTAGATGGTGCAACACTACTTCTCTTCTCAGAGACCTCTGTCTCCGCTACTATGTGCGCCACCGCTCGTCGCCGGATCTCAGCGAAGGTGGCAGGGTGGCTCCTGATGAGCGATTCACTGAAAGGGCCAGGTAGCACGCCTTTCTTGAATGCATGCACCAGCATGCTCTCGTCCTTGCTGGGCAATCTCACCACCTGCGCAGTGAAACGGTTGAGGAAGTCCTTCAGCGACTCCCCCTGGTACTGGCGCACGTCGAACAGGTTGTAAGTTACCACTGGCGGCGCTCTGTTGACGATATACTGCTCCGTGAACAGCTTTGAGAACTGATGGAAGGAGGTGATGTGGCCCTCCGGCAGGCTCACGAACCACTCCATAGCCACTCCGCTCAGCGTGCTCATAAATATTTTGCAGTACACTGCGTCTGATCCCCCAGACAGCATCATCTGAGTGTGGAAGGCTGTCAAATGTGCCTCTGGGTCTTCCACCCCCGTGAACGACGCCTTCACTCCCACCAAGTTGGGGGGCACCATAGTGTTCATGATCTCGGGGGAGAAGGGCATAGAAAATGCTCTAGGGGGCGACGGCGGCATCGACGTTCTATCTTCGGATACGCGCTCATTCTGCGCCTGCAACTCCCTACGCAACTCCTCGTTGACACGGTTCAACTCCTCATTCCTGCTATGCGATGCAGTCAGCTCTGCATGCATCTTCTCTTGCTCAACTCTCGATGCCGCGACGTTATCCTGCAACGCGCGCATCATCTCCATGACCTGCGCCATGGTCACAGTTCCTTCACCAGCAGGTGGTGGAGGTGTCGTTTGTCTGGTTCTTCTACTCATCTGTGCGATTTCCACTCTTGTTCTTGTGTATGGGGGCTTCGTTTTACTTCGTGCCCCACGGTGGGTGCCAAATGATCTCGCCGCGGACTCGAGCGTGGGGAGAATGCCTCGTCACTCCTTCATTTGACTTTCTAACTGTTGCGCGTTCTACAAGGAGGCTCCAGGAACCTTCGACGGGACTCCGAACGGTGCCTGCAAAACACACAGACGGCGCCTCTAGCGGCCGTTGTAGCTCCGACGCTCAAGTCAGGCAACGGGAACACCAAAAAGTCTCTCTCAAATCTCTCTGTGTGAGACCGTGTGTGTGTGCCCTCAGTCCTCTTCGATTCGAAAACTGAATGCTCTAGGTTTAGTGTTGTGTATTCTGAGGTAAAGATTGCATACCTGGTTTGGTGTTCTTCTTCCTCATATAAACCCGCGTAGCCCCTACGGGCTACCTCTAGGGCCACTTAATTACTCTGCACCGTCGTTTCCACTCCCCAGGGCTACCTTGCGTGCCAGCCTTCTTCACTTGAGTGCCAAGTCTGACAGGGGAGGCCACGTGGGTACCTCTGCACCCCTCGACTTCTGTGCCTATCTGCCCTACCTATTCACTGGGAACATCTTCACCATCCACGTGGCAGACATGCAACCCCACTGGGAGACTCTAACCTTGATGGGTTCTCATCCCAGCAGGATTCTGCACTTAACTGCATCTTCTCATCTTCATGCGTGGTCGTCTCGTGACTAAGGCCATTCACTGCCTCTGGGCACTTTACTGATCATCGATTGCGTTGTTCACATCGCGCGGCCGATGTCACCTCAACATACACCGATGACCGATGTGCTTCTTCACGTCCTCGTGCTCTGCTTATGGAATCAGGCGAGGTCCTTGAGTAACGTTCTCGCTGGGAGCCTGGGTCCCAGTTTAACACGTGTTGACAAGGAACCCCCGACGACTGATCACTCTGCATGCACCGATGACTGATCGCTCTGCATGCACCGATGACTGATCACAATGCTTGCACCGATGACAGATTACTCTGCACGCACCGATGACTGATTGGTGCTTCGTCACTTCTCGCGCTCTGCTTCCAGGCGCTCAAGTAGGAACCGATCTTCTGGGGGTGGTCACTCGGTAGCTGACCACTAATCGTCGTTCTTGAACGATCTCCACCCTGGTTCATCTGCTTTCTCGTGCCACGCATCACTCTGCGACTGACCCACGTCATCATCAGCTGCTGTCGTCATAGACTACCGATGACCGACCGGATCAAATTGGTTTGACAACAAAGTCAACCAAGTCAAATAGCTTCAAACCCTTTTCAAAAACCACTAAGTGTCGAACAACCGATTGAAACGATAAAACAACAGGTTATTTTTCCACTTCTTTAGAAAACAATATTTTTCAAAAAGGTTTTGATTCAAATCAGTTTTAGATTCAAACAAAGAGTGGATGACACATAAATCTACCCAAAACATACCCACACAAGCAGCAACTCTAGCTCAAGACCATCTTTGATCAACAAGATAGACTTAATATACTCAGGATCCCATCCAATCAAAAACTTCAAATCAAACCTGTACTGACCAGTCCTCGGACATCAGCTGGGTCCCACAGCATGAGTCAAAGCCACGTGGAATAGACCCCACAGGGGGTATGCTACAGAGAGGGGTGACGAGTCATCAGCCTGCAGAGAGGGGTGACGAGTCATCAGCCTACAGAGAGGGGTGACGAGTCATCAGCCTGCGGAGAGGGGTGATGAGTCATCAGCCTGCGGAGAGGGGTGACGAGTCATCAGCCTGCAGAGAGGGGTGACGAGTCATCAGCCTACAGAGAGGGGTGACGAGTCATCAGCCTGCGGAGAGGGGTGACGAGTCATCAGCCTATAGAGACGGGTGAGTAGTCGTCAGATTACCAGGATGGGCGGAGGTGTCATCGTCACTCAGTAGGTCGAGGAGTCCTCGGCGACAGTGTGTGGCGAGGTGACATCGGCCTTGGGTGATTTGAACAGCATAAACAGAACAGCTAAGATTGGTTCCCAGAGTGGGCCAATGACCAGTTAAATACCCAGAGCTAGGGAGAGGCCTGGATCACGAAGTGCCTACGCGGGTAGCAGGGAGAGCACAGTTGGGTGTAGAGTCCTGAGGGGACGAGTGCTCACCAGAGCTAGGGTTTTCCCAGTAAAGCTACATGCATGGCACGTGAACAGTGAAGGCACTCCCAGAACAGGTGGCCCCAGAGACTAGGTGCACAAGGAGGCATCCAGGTGGTCATCCTGTGAGAGTTTGCACTCCAGAGAAGGAAGCCTTATGTGCTAGATTACCCTAAGATTGGGTGATAGCGGCGCAAGGGTATTCCAGTAAACCCTAAATATGGCTAGTAGCGCAGCGAACCCTAATTAGGGCTAGCGGCGCAGTAAACCCTAGACTATATAAGGGACAGTAAGATACTTCACAAAGGTACGCAGTTTTTAGACCTAAACACATACAGAGAAACTGATACACTTGGTGTCCTTGCCCTATACTGACTTGAGCGTCGGAGTGCAAACGGCCTCTAGGGCGCCCTCTTTCTGTTTTGCAGGTGCAGATTGCTTCGAAAGAATCAAGCACGTATCAACGTGAGGAAGGAGGCGTGTGAGTGTCGTGAGTCAACCGACAGGCGAGTCAACCGGCAAGAACATTTGGCGCCCACCGTGGGGCCGGAGTAAAACAAGGTCCCATACACGAGAGTGAGAGTAAGAACCACGGAAGATGAGGAATACCAGACACGGGTCCGTTCCACCAAACGGAGGCGACACCGTTACCATGCAACAGCTGATGGAAACGATGCGCGCCCTCCAAGAAACGGTGGCGGAGTCTCAAGCGCATCAAGCGCGTATGCAGGAAGACCTGGCCGCCTCACAGGCCAGGAACGAAGAGTTACACCGGGCGAATGAGGAGCTGCGCTTGAATTTGCAGCATATACAACAAGCTGGAGATCGTGGGGAAGATGATCGAGTCCCACTAGTGCCTCCAAGGGCCTTTCCCATGCCTTTCTCCCAAGCAATCATGAACACGGTGGTTCCAGCTACCTTTGTAGGACCCAAAACCGTGTTCACCGGGAAGGAAGATCCTGAAACGCATCTCACTGCCTTTCACACGCAGATGATGTTGTCAGGAGGGTCCGACGTAGTGCACTGTAAACTCTTTATGGCCACACTGACAGGAACTGCGCTAGAATGGTTCGTGAGTTTGCCAGAAGGACATATCACGTCTTTCGCTCAGTTCTCCGCGCTGTTCAGGGAACAATATCTTGTCAATAGGGCCCCCCCACCAGTGTCTTACGATCTTTTTGATGTAAGGCAGCATCAGAGGGAGTCCCTCAAAGATTACCTTAATAGGTTTGGGGCGATGGTGGTAAGGTTGCACACCAAGGATGAAGACATGGTGGTGCACGCCTTCAGGAAGGGCGTATTGCCAGGGCCTTTCAGCGAGTCCCTAATACACAGCCGCCCCAAAACCTTCAGCGACATAAAACGGCGTGCTGTGGCCCACATTGTCACTGAGGGGGAGCTCAGCGAGAAGAGAGAAAGTGCAGTTTCGTTAAGGCCCCGAGCGCCTAGCCGGCCTCAACCGTTGCGGGTACATGAGGCGACCACGAAGAAAAAAGCTCAAGGGAAACAGAAGCCCTATGAGCCCCAAAAATCACAGCCTAGGGCGCGAAGCAAAGATGACATGCCCCCTAGGCATGAATTCGTGGTGGAGTTGAAGGAATTGATTGCCATTCCTAATGTGGCAGAAAGATTGAAGGTGCCCCCAAAGAGTGACAAGAGGTTGGGGCCCAATAAAAATGCATGGTGCGAATTCCACCAAGCTTTTGGGCATCCCGTTCAAAATTGCCTGGCTCTGGCTCACCAATTGGATGAGTTGGTGAAGAGTGGGTTTTTGAACGACTATCTGAAGGAGGCGTCGGAAGGTGAGACAGTTGCTGCGCCAGGGGCAGACCAGGGGCATGAAGTGCCCATTCATGGGGAGATCCACACTATATCAGGTGGGTTCTCAGGAGGAGGATGCACCTCTTCACAACGAAAGAAGTATGCGCGTTCAGTGATGGCAGTGGAGGCCTGCGAGGAAGATCACTTTCCGGACATTGACCTCATCTTTACAAAAGCCGATCGCCGAGATGTTGTTCCCCATGACAACGATCCGGTGGTTATTTCAGTAGTCACTGCCGCGCGTAAGGTGCACCGTGTGCTGGTCGATCAGGGGAGCTCGGCCGATGTGATATTCTGGTCGACCTTCAACAAACTACAGCTGTCCCCTGATCAGTTGCGACCTTATGTCGGCTGTTTATATGGGTTCGCAGGAGATCAGGTAGAAGTGCGGGGATACATAGAGTTGAGGACCACGTTCACCGACGGAATGGCGTCCCGCACAGAGAACATCAGGTACCTTGTGGTGAACGCTCCCTCTGCCTACAATATACTTTTGGGCAGGCCGGCCCTGAACCGGTTGGGGGTCGTGGTGTCTACAAGGCACATGAAGATGAAGTTGCCATCAATGGAGGGGAAGGTGGTAACCATCAAGTCGGACCAAAAGGAGGCTAAAAGGTGCTACGAAAATAGCCTCAAAACGAAGAGGGGAGTCTGCATGGTGACCACCTCACCACTGGGAGGAGGAACCAATGAGACAGATATGCCTCGAGGTGATGTCGGGGTCACCCGAGCAGAGATCGCCCGGGCGAGGCGACCAGAACCCGCGGAGGAGGTCGTAGAGAAGGAGATCGGAGGGAAGATCTTCAGGCTGGGTAAATCCCTATCTCAGGAGACCCAGGATCAAGTAGCGAGAGTTATCGGAAAGCATCTGGACGCTTTCGCTTGGTCCCCCTCAGACATGCCTGGCATAGACCCTGATTTCCTATGCCACCGCCTGGCGCTGAATCCCCAAGCCAGACCGGTCTGCCAGAGGAGGCGGAAGTTCAATGACGAGCGAAGGCAGGTAGTCAGGGAGGAAACACACAAATTGCTAAAAGCAGGTCACATACGGGAAATACAATACCCTGAGTGGCTTGCGAATGTCGTCCTGGTGAAAAAGGCCAACGGGAAGTGGAGGATGTGCGTGGACTTTACAGATCTTAACAGGGCGTGTCCGAAAGATTCCTACCCTCTGCCCAACATAGATGCGTTGGTAGACAGTGCTTCAGGCTACAAATTGCTCAGTTTCTTAGACGCTTTCTCTGGGTACAATCAGATCAAGATGCACCCGATGGATGAGAACAAGACGGCGTTCATGACAGAGCTGTCTTGTTACTGCTACACAGTCATGCCGTTCGGCTTGAAGAATGCTGGTGCCACATACCAGAGGCTAATGGACAAGGTTCTCGCACCCATGCTCGGACGCAATGTGCATGCATATGTAGATGACATGGTGGTGACGTCCCAGGCACGAGATCAGCATATTGACGACTTGGAGGAGCTGTTCAACACTATAGCAAAGTACAGGTTAAAGTTGAATCCCGAAAAGTGCGTCTTTGGGGTGGAGGCAGGCAAGTTCCTTGGGTTTTTGCTCACGGAAAGAGGGATTGAGGCCAACCCAGACAAGTGTGCAGCAATCATAGCCATGAGGAGCCCGACGTCGGTGAAAGAGGTGCAACAGTTGACAGGTCGAATGGCTGCACTCTCCCGATTCGTGTCAGCCGGGGGAGATAAAGGCCATCCTTATTTCTAGTGCTTAAGGAGGAATAGCAGATTCACCTGGACGGCGGAATGTGAGCAGGCTTTCCTCAAGCTCAAAGAATACCTGGCCAGCCCACCAGTTTTGTGCAAGCCTCAACTTGGAACACCCCTGCGTTTGTACTTTGCGGTTACAGATAGGGCGGTGAGTTCTGTCTTGGTACAAGAACAACAACAGAGCCAGAAGCCCATCTATTTTGTCAGCAAGGTGCTACAGGGACCCGAGACGAGATACCAAGCCTTAGAGAAGGCAGCATTAGCAGTGGTGTTCTCTGCCAGGAGATTACGCCACTATTTCCAAAGCTTCACAGTGGTAGTGATGACAGATCTGCCGATATGTAAGGTCTTGCAGAAGCCCGATGTGGCAGGAAGGATGGTGCGTTGGGCAGTTGAGTTGTCGGAATTTGACATCCAGTATGAACCCAGGGGCCCGATCAAAGGACAGGTCTACGTTGACTTTGTGGCAGAGATGTCTTCAACCGAAGCCCAGCAAGAGGTACCCAATTTCAAATGGGTGTTGTCAGTAGATGGGTCCTCGAATCAGCAAGGCAGCAGAGCGGGGGTGATCTTAGAAGGACCCAAGGGGTTGTTAATAGAGCAGGCCCTGCGGTTCGCCTTCAAAGCCAGTAATAACCAGGCGGAGTATGAGGCTTTGATCGCTGGGATGTTATTGGCAAAGGAGATGGGAGCGCAGAGCCTTATGGCCAAGAGTGACTCATTGTTGGTCACCAGTCAGGTGGCAGGAGAATACCAGGCCAAAGACCCTCAGATGGCCTCTTACTTGGAGTATGTCCAGAGATTGAAGAGTTCATTTGAGATATTTGAACTAGTACACGTGCCCAGGGAGCAAAATGCCAGAGCTGACTTGTTGGCCAAACTCGCCAGCTCAGGTAAGGGGGGCAGGCAGAGGACAGTCATCCAGGAGACCCTGAGGACGCCTCGTACCTATACAGCTGATAACTTGGTGGGAGTCCATCAGATCAGCCAGTCAGATGGCAAGAAGAGGAGTCATCGGTCGTTGACTCAAGAAACTTTGAGAAAGCCACGAGTCAACGCATGCATGCTGTTGGGGGTAGAAGCGCCACAGATCTGTCTATTACAAAATGGTGAGACATGGATGACGCCCTACAAGCGTTATATAGCGGATGGAATGCTCCCAGCAGAGCCGGAGGAGGCAAAAAAGATAAAGAAAAACTCGTCCAAGTACACGCTCATTGAAGGCGAGTTGTACAGACATGGGTTTACTCACCCCATCTTAGTCTGCGTGCATGGCGAGCAGTGCGTGAGGATAATGGCGGAACTCCATGAAGGTATCTGCGGTAGTCATATCGGAGGCCGAGCACTGGCCTCTAGGACCGTATGAGGAGGGTACTACTGGCCGACAATGAAGGAAGATTGTACTAAGTATGCACAACAATGCAAGCAGTGCCAGTTGCATGCTGACTGGCCTAAGGCGCCACCAGAGGAGCTCAGGTCGATTTACAACCCTTGGCCGTTTCATACTTGGGGAATTGACATCTTGGGACCTTTCCCTTTGGCGATAAGGCAAATGAAGTACCTCGTGGTCGCCATAGAATATTTCACGAAGTGGATTGAAGCTGAGCCAGTAGCACAGATTACAGCACAAAAGATCCAACACTTCGTGTGGAAGAACATAGTTTGCTGTTTCGGCGTACCAAAACGCTTGGTGTCTGAGGTAACATCTAGACCTTACAAAGGTCAGCATCTCAAAGTCATTAAGAATATGAGTTCATCAACAGAATCATAATACTTATAACCTCAAGAAAAACACCAGAACAGCTACTGTAACATCCCGCCAAAATACTATACAAATGTATATAATGAAAGTAAAGGTAACAAATAGATTGAAGTGAACAAAATATTATATATATGAAATGTAATTTCTCCTCACAGGGAGTTTAATACAAATCCGGTCAAATTTTCCAGAAACATAAACAAAATACAGTAAAAAAACAAAGCAGGCGATCTCCTATCGGAAGAGACCGATCTCCTATCGGAAGAGGCCGATCTCCTATCAGAGGACCCAAAACAGCCGATCTACTACCAGAACAGAAATCAGGCGATCTCCTTCCGGCGACCACTCACTAAGGAGCTCTACTTCCTGGAAAATCATCTGCTCCCGTGTAAGATACACGATCATCACAGTTTTAAGAGAAAAACAGCCAGAGAACAATACAAAGGGTAAGCTAGATATTTTTAAACTTTAAATTTTAAACTGGACAACCTACGTAGATCAGTCTTTTTAAACATTCGCAAGAGTCCATGCCTTTCTCATTCATATCACACAGCCATCAAGAAATCACATGTTTCACAATATTTTCAAGAGTCATTCTATTTCACAAAACTGCATCAAGTGTCTATAAATTTCAAGTTCCTCATTTCACATGTCAGACCACCACTGACCCAGCACACAAGACACTTGACACTACTTCCGGAAGACTCGTGCATTGACTAGACTCAGAGATTCTGCACCTGTCATACAAAGTTGTTGTAATGTTTCCACAGCTATGCGCATCAATACATTCTCGATCTCAAGTTCATCATTCTCACAGTATGACAGGGTTAATCCATATGACAGGCCGAGCTCGTTCTGTTTCACACGACTCACCCATACATATGAACCTCCTTCGACTCTCAACGCCTAAATAACCTCATCTATATGAATCCATTATCTCAGGAGAGTCAGGATAATCCCATTATAGACATCACCGATCAATGCACATCCTACACGATCTTACACGGTATTTGCTTTCCTGAAAATACTATGCCTCGATCCCACATTCACCACATCCAACACATCACATAACACTAAAAAGAATGACTTCAATCACAGCGAAACGCAATCCAAGGTTCTTATTTTCGAATATCTCATTTAAATCTCAACAGTTTCAAAGCAACACCAAACACAGAGAGTTCGCAAACAACGCCAAAACCGGCGATCTGGTTTAAAAACAAGGTATTTCGAAGTTTGTATATAAAACCGGCGACCACGTCGCCCAAACACATAGAACAGAGCATTCACGAAGATGAAAACGAAACCGGCGACCACGTCGCCCTCACTTCAGAAACAGCTAAACTATGGCTTGTATTGAAAATGAAGTCTAGCTTCCCTTACCTGGACTTGCGTAAAATACCGCGAGCTCAAAATCCACCGAGCCTGAAGGATGCCTTAGCTCTGTTTTCAGCGCCTGGTCTGTAGAACTTGCAGAGAACCTCTTAGGTGCTCTAAGGGCAACGTCGCTTGTCGCACTGATGCTGGAGGTTGCCTGAGTCTCAACGCAAGGAAGGGAAGAAGGGAGGGAGGAAGTTTGCACTCACTCTAACACTCTTGAGTCTGTAACGTTCTTTGCCTTCTCGCAGTGGCTTTTGTATCCCAACCTACCTGTCCACGCATGTTGCTGCTGCCACCCCTTCTGCAGGAAAGCCTGAGAACCACTGCCCTGAACAGTACAACCACTGTTGTCTCTGGTGCATGCCAACCACTGCTCTGAACAGTACTACCGCTGTTGTCGCTTGTGCATGCCAACCACTGCTCTGAACAGTACGACCGCGAGTGTCCCCTGCGCATGCCAACATTCTGATGTCACCACTCTAAACCACCCTTTTTGTCTACGTCGCGTGTGTGCAGGACGTTTCATGCTGGGAGTCTGGGTCCCACTTTACTCTGTGTGAAACTCGACGTCGCGCGATAACTTTCCACTGCTGACTCATCCTGGCGAATGACCGATGTCTCCTTCGCCCTGGAAGACGACCGATGTCTTCCTCTAGGAGACGACCGATGTCTTCTCTGGCGACGCCCTCATAACTCTCGCGCCCTGGCCACGTCCACATGCATCGCGCCCTGGCGATGCCCGCATGCCTCTCGCGCCCGCGCGATGCCTGCATGCCTCTCGCGCCCGCGCGATGCCTGCATGCCTCTCGCGCCCGCGCGATGCCTGCATGCCTCTCGCGCCCGCGCGATGCCTGCATGCCTCTCGCGCCCGCGCGATGCCTGCATGCCTCGCGCCCTGGCGACGTCCACCTGGCGCTCATGTGTAGCAGGCGACCGGCGATCTCATAGCCTTCTAAACTTAACTTTTCCTCCCTTTTTATTTTAAATAAAACATACATAGAATTCTTTTAAAATATAACCCTTTTTATTCCAATTCAATTTTACAGGTCCTTACATTCTCCCCAACAAGAAAAATTTTCGTCCTCGAAAATTGAATTACAAGGAAAAGAGGTAGGGATAGGCTTCTCTCATGGTTCCTTCTAATTCCCAAGTTGTATCACCCGATCTCTCATCCCACACCACTTTCACCATATTGATGGTCTTGCCTCTGAGCTGCCTACTCTGCTGAACGTCAATCCTGACTGGTTTCGCTCCCAACAACAAGTCATCCCTGATCTGCACATCGTCTACTTCTAACACGTGACTAGGGTTGTGACACGTGAAAGACATTGTGCAGATTCGCTAAATGGGGAGGTAGGGCGATCTCATAAGCCACTAGACCGATCCTCCTTAAGATCTGATAGCTCGTCCTACACCCTTGGTCGGTGTCACTTTCATAAATGCATGATCTCCAACAGCAACTCCAAAGGTCTTCTCCTCTGATCTGCATAGGACATCTGTCGACTTTGAGAAGCTTTCATTCTGCCTTGCATCAGTTTCACCTTCTTGGTTGTCTGTTGAACCAACTCTTACTACTCCAATACTTCATTAAATTCCATTCTCCATCCCTGCATATGGAGTATGCTGCTCCATTGAGCGCCAACTCCAGTACTCACACTCTACTTCCAACCCTGAAGACTTGGCCGAGCAAGTCCAGAACTAAACCCTTAACAGAACCAGGACTAGCCCCCCGTAGAGAAAAGTGAGCAAGATCCCCTCATCGGAAGGAAAGAGGACAGCTGACTACTGCTCATGTCCCCCCGCCAAATTCAAACTAGGATCCGAAATCTCCTTCTAGGAATCAACTTCCGCATCTTGATCAAAACCATCCATCGACTTCCCAACTGCTGATCTATTTCTCACGCTCCCTAAAGGAACACCTTTGGTTCACCACTATGCTACATAATTCTGCACCTTATAAAAACAAAGTTCTTGTTGCTGTTACTTTCTAAATCATCATTATGACTTCTTTTGCCAACTCGGCTCCCTGTTCCCATCATTTCCTCCTTGTTCAATGTATACATTGGATGCATTGATTTGGGTTCAGGTGCCTATCTGAAAAGGCATACAAGAACGAACGCACTATATATCTCAACCACAACCATGTAAGTAGTGGAGCCGATTGGAAAAATTTCCTCTGCATCCAGAATTTCTTGCTTAAGGACAACTCTAATCCTCTTCTCCAAGATACCACATACTATTGCCACCCACATTCCCTTCCACACCTGATTCTACTTGGATGACATACGTATAAGATAAAAGTTCTCAAGGTGGGACCTCAAATCCTTATGTCGAACAAGTAGAACACTTATCTACTTGAAGCACATAGTCCAGCCACGTTGCTTTTAAGGTTAAAGTTAGTGGCCCACACATCCTCCTGAAATCTCACATCCCCTCCGCCTCCAACTTTCCAAACAATGACTTTTTGGAACTAACCATCATCTTCACCCTCCTCGCACACCTTACGTACATCTCTCCACCACCACGATTGATATTTCGAATGAGCTCGGCTTCCCCCAAGTTCCGAGTCATATCTGGATACAAGAATATCTTTCCATTTCCCTTTCTCATCACTCCTCATCCACCATTTCCATACTCATCTTCCAAATCACGATCCACAAAATAGCATCCATTCTGCGTGAAGCTTTCTCTCTTCTCCCAGTAACTTCTCTACTTGGTATTTTTCAGCAAATTTCTCTGTCTAATTGAACTTTAGACATAAATACAATATCTCCTCTTTCCTTTTAAGCTTGTGGTTAAGCTAGAGTCATCTCATGCTGTTTCATCGACATAAACATCTCCCAAGCTTCAAATAAAAGAAAATTCATTCTTTTATTTTTGGAACTTAACCCCGGTACTTCCTATGGATACACATGCTTAAGTCTTTAAACCCTCAACATTCTGCTTATATACTCCTCATAACTTATATGTAGCTGAAACTAAACCTTGGTATACTAAATCTAGCTTACACTTCCTTCTTTAATTCCATCAACTCAGCTGGAGCCATTGCCACCGGCCCAGCTCCAGGTACCAAAACAATAGAGAGTTCCACCTCTCTCTTAGGAGGTAATCCAGGTATCTCTTCTGGAAATACATCCATGAAATCTTTCACCAAGGTATCTTGCTTACGTCCTCTTCATTTTTCACTTCCAACCGAGCTAGCATCACGAAGCACCTCGCCATCTGGCTCTTGGAGATCTGGAAACGCTAACTTCTGATTACCGCAGACTACGAGAACGTGATTGGCAGCTAGCCAATCCATTCCCAGGATAACATCCAGATCCTGAAGAGGTAGGCAGATCAAGTTTACTTTGAATCTGCGTCCCTCTACCATCACTGGACATTCAGGGCAAACTGTAGAGGTCAACACCTGTCCTGATACAGGTGTAGAGACCAACAGTTCAAATGGTAATTCCTTCACTAGAAGGCCCAACTCGGCTACACACAAGCTTGACACAAAAGAGTGTGTCGCTCCGGAATCAAACAAAACTCTAATGTATCTACCAGCTATAGAGCAACACTCTGTACTAAGTTACCTGACTGAGATGCCTCCGCTCCAGGCATGGCAAACACTCTCCCTGCTGCCTGAGGTCGACTGCCTCCATTCCTCAACTGTTGGGATCCACTGGGTTGAGTCATCCTATTCTGGGTAGGACAATCTCTAGCAACGTGTCCCGTCTTTTGACAGGCTAAACATCTTCTCTCTGAATCTCTCTTGGGGCACACATTGGCTGTGTGTGGTCCACCACAGTGGAAACATTTAAGTTTCCAGGGTTGTTGCTGCTGAAACTGGGGCGGTGCTGCTTCTGCCCTATGCTGTGGAGGTCTCGAATAAGGCTTGCTTTGTGGGTGCTGCACCTTGGCCTTCCCACTGGAGGGACCCCCTGGTTGTGATCTGATTACTCTGGAACCACCCCTCTCCAGGGTCTCCACCTTCTTTGCCTTCTCCACTAAGGCATGGAACTCCCTGATCCACTGATCTGGTTGGTTTGGAGAAACGTTCCCACGGAACTGGGTTGGGTTGTGCCTCATGAACTCGGTCATCCCCACCTGCTCCCGAGGCTGATTGACATGGGAAGCTGTTGCAGCCGATCCAGCAATTCCCAAATGATTCATTACAGCCTGATGAATCTGGGCCATTACCGTATTCTGCTGTTGGATGGCAGTTGCCATCATCTCCATGGCCCTGGCGATCTGACCCATCTCTGAAGAAGGTCGGGGAGGGGTAGGAGGTTTACGCGCCATCTTTCCTCGTTTTCAGATTTTGAAACTATGGGTTTCTATATTCCCTACAACTACAAGAATGAGATCGATTAAAAATCAATTCATTCAGGAGGTAACATCTAGACCTTACAAAGGTCAGCATCTCAAAGTCATTAAGAATTTGAGCTCATCAACAGAATCATAATGCTTATAACATCAAGCATAATACCAGAACAACTACTGGTATGCAGTCATCAATCCAATCAACCATTTTCAATCATTACAAAGACACTCAAGAAAATGAAATAGCTCACACCAGAATTCAATATATGCTAAACATCAAACCTTTGGAATTAAGATTGAGACTCATCTCGATCCAGTTATGAGTGTGCACCCTCACTACTTTATCAAGACCTTCTCATTCTTAATACTAAGATTTTCAGTTAGAACATATATTCACCAAAGCACACCCAAAATTTCAATACAAAAACGTTTGAAAACCTTTCACTATAGTTGTTATTTTAAACTCAAATAACTTTCATGAGCAGAAGAAACACAATGGATCCACAGCCCTCAGGTCATCCTAAGGACGAACTGCTCTGATACCATTAATGTAACATCCCGCCAAAATACTATACAAATGTATATAATGAAAGTAAAGGTAACAAATAGATTGAAGTGAACAAAATATTATATATATGAAATGTAATTTCTCCTCACAGGGAGTTTAATACAAATCCGGTCAAATTTTCCAGAAACATAAACAAAATACAGTAAAAAAACAAAGCAGGCGATCTCCTATCGGAAGAGACCGATCTCCTATCGGAAGAGGCCGATCTCCTATCAGAGGACCCAAAACAGCCGATCTGCTACCAGAACAGAAATCAGGCGATCTCCTTCCGGCGACCACTCACTAAGGAGCTCTACTTCCTGGAAAATCATCTGCTCCCGTGTAAGATACACGATCATCACAGTTTTAAGAGAAAAACAGCCAGAGAACAATACAAAGGGTAAGCTAGATATTTTTAAACTTTAAATTTTAAACTGGACAACCTACGTGGATCAGCCTTTTTAAACATTCGCAAGAGTCCATGCCTTTCTCATTCATATCACACAGCCATCAAGAAATCACATGTTTCACAATATTTTCAAGAGTCATTCTATTTCACAAAACTGCATCAAGTGTCTATAAATTTCAAGTTCCTCATTTCACATGTCAGACCACCACTGACCCAGCACACAAGACACTTGACACTACTTCCGGAAGACTCGTGCATTGACTAGACTCAGAGATTCTGCACCTGTCATACAAAGCTGTTGTAATGTTTCCACAGCTATGCGCATCAATACATTCTTGATCTCAAGTTCATCATTCTCACAGTATGACAGGGTTAATCCATATGACAGGCCGAGCTCGTTCTGTTTCACACGACTCACCCATACATATGAACCTCCTTCGACTCTCAACGCCTGAATAACCTCATCTATATGATTCCATTATCTCAGGAGAGTCAGGATAATCCCATTATAGACATCACCGATCAATGCACATCCTACACGATCTTACACGGTATTTGCTTTCCTGAAAATACTATGCCTCGATCCCACATTCACCACATCCAACACATCACATAACACTAAAAAGAATGACTTCAATCACAGCGAAACGCAATCCAAGGTTCTTATTTTCGAATATCTCATTTAAATCTCAGCAGTTTCAAAGCAACACCAAACACAGAGAGTTCGCAAACAACGCCAAAACCGGCGATCTGGTTTAAAAACAAGGTATTTTGAAGTCTGTATATAAAACCGGCGACCACGTCGCCCAAACACATAGAACAGAGCATTCACGAAGATGAAAACGAAACCGGCGACCACGTCGCCCTCACTTCAGAAACAGCTAAACTATGGCTTGTATTGAAAATGAAGTCTAGCTTCCCTTACCTGGACTTGCGTAAAATACCGCGAGCTCAAAATCCACCGAGCCTGAAGGATGCCTTAGCTCTGTTTTCAGCGCCTGGTCTGTAGAACTTGCAGAGAACCTCTTAGGTGCTCTAAGGGCAACGTCGCTTGTCGCACTGATGCTGGAGGTTGCCTGAGTCTCAACGCAAGGAAGGGAAGAAGGGAGGGAGGAAGTTTGCACTCACTCTAACACTCTTGAGTCTGTAACGTTCTTTGCCTTCTCGCAGTGGCTTTTGTATCCCAACCTACCTGTCCACGCATGCTGCTGCTGCCACCCCTTCTGCAGGAAAGCCTGAGAACCACTGCCCTGAACAGTACGACCACTGTTGTCTCTGGTGCATGCCAACCACTGCTCTGAACAGTACTACCGCTGTTGTCGCTTGTGCATGCCAACCACTGCTCTGAACAGTACGACCGCGAGTGTCCCCTGCGCATGCCAACATTCTGATGTCACCACTCTAAACCACCCTTTTTGTCTACGTGGCGCGTGTGCAGGATGTTTCATGCTGGGAGTCTGGGTCCCACTTTACTCTGTGTGAAACTCGACGTCGCGCGATAACTTTCCACTGCTGACTCATCCTGGCGAACGACCGATGTCTCCTTCGCCCTGGAAGACGACCGATGTCTTCCTCTAGGAGACGACCGATGTCTTCTCTGGCGACGCCCTCATAACTCTCGCGCCCTGGCCACGTCCACATGCATCGCGCCCTGGCGATGCCCGCATGCCTCTCGCGCCCGCGCGATTCCTGCATGCCTCTCGCGCCCGCGCGATGTAACATCCCGCCAAATTACTTTGAAAATAAATATAAAACGAAAATAAAGGTGACAAATAGATTGAAGTGAGCAAAATCTTTATATAAAATAAATAAGTTTCTCCTCACATGGAGTTTAATACAAACGATCACTTCTCCACTAAAAACGTAAACGAAATACAATACAAAAGACAGATAGGCGATCTCCTGGCAAAAAGGGCGATCTCCTATAAGAAGGGCGATCTCCTTTAAGAAAGGCGATCTCCTATTATAAAGCAGCAAGAGGGGCGATCACCCAACAGAAAAGAAAACAGGCGATCTCCTTCCAGCGACAATTTTCTAAAGAGCTCTACTTCCTGCAACATCATCTGCTCCCGTGTAAATTATACACGATCATTACAGGTTTAAGAAAAGGCCACAACACAAACGAAAACACAGGGTAAGCTAGACATTTAAAAAGAGTTTAAATAAGGATACTTAAAATAAAATCAAGGTAAACAATTTCAAGATATTCACGTAAAGTTATCAAGTTTCTCATACTCTTCACCTGATCACCCAGAAATCACACATTTCACAATATTTTCCAGAGTCATTCTATTTCACAACTGTACCAAGTGTCTATCAATTTCAAGTTCCTCATTTCACATGTCAGACCACCACTGACTCAACACACAAGACACTTGACACTACTTCCGGAAGACTCATGCATTGACTAGACTCATAGATTCGCACCTGTCATACTGCCCACTGTGAAATCACACACATTCACAGGGTCGCCGTGAAATCACACACATTCACAAGCGTAGAATGAATCTCAATATCATCACCATCCAAGCATGACAGGGTTAATCCACACCACAGGTCGAGCTCGTTCTCTTTCAAACAACTCACCCATACGTATGAACCTCCTTCGACTCTCAACGCCTGAATAACTTCATCTATATGAATTCATTATCTCAGGAGAGTCAGGATATCATGACGAATCACCGGTCAATGCACATCCTACACGATCTTACACGGTATTTTCTTTCCTGAAAATACTATGCCTCGATCCCACATTCACAACATTCCCCACATCATACCACTCAAATGAATGATCCAAATCACAGCAACAGTCATTTCAAAGGTTCATGTTTTCGAATATGACATTTACATCTCAAACAGTTTCAAAACAACACCAAAAACAGGGGAGTTCGTAAAACAGCGCCAAAACCGGCGATCTGGTTCAAAAACAAGGTATTTCGAAGTCTGTATTTAAAACCGGCGACCACGTCGCCCAAACACATAGCACAGAGCATTTTACAAAGATGAAAACGAAAACCGGCGACCACGTCGCCCTCACTTCAGAAATAGCTAAACTATGGCTTGTATTGAAAATGAAGTCTAGCTTCCCTTACCTGGACTTGCGCAAAACACCAGGAGCTCCGAAACCCAACAAAGCTTGAACAACGCCTTGACTCTGTTTTTGCGTCTGGTTGAAGGACTTGCAGAGAACCTCCCAGGTGCTCTAATGGTGCTGCCTCTCGTCGTACTCTCGTGTGAAGGTGCTAGAATCGCAGCGCGAAGGAGATATCTGGAGGAGAAGGGAGGTAACTCACTCTTTTTCTCTTTGAAAGCTGCAACGTTTTTTGTTTCTCTCAGCAGTGGGTCTCTGCATCTTAAACCAACTTATCCATCAAAAGCAGCTGCTACACCCACTCTGCAGAGAAGTCTGAGAACCACTGCCCTGAACAGTACGACCACTGTTGTCTCTGGTGCATGCCAACCACTGCTCTGAACAGTACTGCCACTGTTGTCGCTTGTGCATGTCAACCACTGCTCTGAACAGTACGACCGCGAGTGTCTCCCGCGCATGCCCACATTCTGATGTCACTATTCTGAACCACCCTTTTTGTCTACGTGGCGTGCGTGCACTACGCTTCATGCTGGGAGTCTGGGTCTTACCTTCTCTGTGTGAAACTCGACGTCGCGCGATAACTTTCCACTGCTGACTCATCCTGGCGAACGACCGATGTCTCCTTCACCCTGGAAGACGACCGATGTCTTCCTCTGGGAGACAACCGATGTCTTCCCTGGCGACGCCCTCATAACTCTCGCGCCTTGGCCACGTCCACATGCCTCGCGCCCTGGCAATGCCCGCATGCCTCGCGCCCGCGCGATGCCCGCATGCCTCTCGCGCCCGCGCGATGCCTGCATGCCTCTCGCGCCCGCGCGATGCCTGCATGCCTCTCGCGCCCGCGCGAATGCCTGCATGCCTCTCGCGCCCTGGCGACGTCCACCTGGTGCTCATGTGTAGCAGGCGACCGGCGACCTCGTAGCCTTCTAAACTTAACTTTTTCCTCCCTTTCTATTCTAAATAAAAACATACTTAGAATTCATTTAAAATATAACTCTTTTATTCCAATTTAATTTTTCAGGTCCTTACACGCGATGCCTGCATGCCTCGCGCCCTGGCGACGTCCACCTGGCGCTCATGTGTAGCAGGCGACCGGCGATCTCATAGCCTTCTAAACTTAACTTTTCCTCCCTTTTTATTTTAAATAAAACATACATAGAATTCTTTTAAAATATAACCCTTTTTATTCCAATTCAATTTTACAGGTCCTTACAGCTACTGGTATACAACCATCAATCCAAACAACCACTTTCAATCAATTACAAAAACACTCAATAAAATGAAATAAATCACACCAGAATTCAATGTATGCTAAACATCAAACCTTTGGAATTAAGATTGAGAATCATCTCGATCCAGTTATGAGTGTGCACCCTCACTACTTTATCAAGATCCTCTCATTCTTAATACTAAGATTTTCAGTTAGGGCATACATTCACTAAAGCACACACAAAATTTCAATACAAAAACGTTTGAAAACCTTTCACTATAGTTGTTATTTAAAACTCAAATAAATTTTATGAGCAGAAGAAACACAATGGATCCACAGCCCTCAGGTCATCCTAAGGACGAACTGCTATGATACCATTGATGTAACATCCCGCCAAATCCTTTTTTTCATATTTATGTAATAAAATAAAGGTGAAACAAATATATCGAAGTGAACATAATTATATATAAGTAATGAAGTTTCTCCTCACAGGGAGTTTAATACATAATCAATCAATTTTCCAAAACTTAAACAAAATACAACAACATAGAAAAATAGGCGATCTCCTATCAGAAAAAGATGATCTCCTATCAGGAAAAGGCGATCTCCTATCAGAAAACAGAAAAAGGGTGATCGCCTAACAGAAACAGAAACAGGCGATCTCCTTCCGGCGACCACTCACTGAGGAGCTCTACTTCCTGCAACATCATCTGCTCCCGTGTAAATTATACACGATCATCACAGTTTTTAAGAAAAACAGCCACAGAACCAAACACAGGGTAAGCTAGATATTTGAAAGAGAGTTTAGATATGAACTTTAAAATCAAGATAAAACAAATTTTAAGACACCCACGTAAAAACCATCAACTTTCTCATTCCCTTCACATGTCCATCAAGTAATCACATATTACACAATTCCTCAAGAGTCGTTCAATTCACATAATTCATCAAGTGTCTATCAATTCAATGTTTCTCATTTCTCACGTCAGACTTCCACTGACTCATCACACAAGACACTTGACACTACTTCCAGAAGACTCGTGCGTTGAACTTAGCATCCAGAGACCTGCACCTGTCATACCACACCACTGTGAAATCCACACAGGGTCGCTGTGAAATCCACACAGCCATGCGCATAAACATAATCTCAATATCATCACTCTCCCGGTATGACAGGGTTAATTCATATAACAGGTCAAGTTAGTTATCTTTCAAACAACTTACCCATACATATGAACCTCCTTCGACTCTCAACAACTGAATAACTTCATCTATGTGATTCCATTATATCAGCAGAGTCAGGATCGTCTCATTCACAGGATACTCACTGATCAATACACCTCATAACCAATCTCAACACGGTATTTCCTTTCCTGAAAATACTATGTCTTGATCCCACATTCACAACATTCAACACATCATATAACAATTAAATGAATGATTTCAAATCACAACAACAATCATTCCATGGTTCAGATTTTCGAACATCACATTTAAATCTCAAACAGTTTCAAATAACACACAAAAACAGGGGAGTTCGAAAAACAACGCCAAAACCGGCGATCTCGTCCAAAAACAGGGGATTATACAATAACAATTGAAAACCGGCGACCACGTTGCCCCATCATTTCAATCATCTAATATAAGGTTTTCGTTGGAAATAAGGCTAGCTTCCCTTACCTGAGCTTGCGCAAAACACCAAGAGTTCCAAAACCCACCGAGCTTAAAGGATGCCTTAGCTCTGTTTTAGCGTCTGGTTTGTAGAACTTGCAGAGAACCTCCCAGGTGCTCTAAGGGCAGACGTCGCTCATCGTACTGGTGCTTGAGGATGCCTGAATCACAGCGCGAAGGAGAGAAAAGAGAAGGATGAAGGTAAACTCACTCCTTCACTCTGGAACCACTGCAACGTTCTTTGCCTCTCAGAAGTGGGTTTTTGAATCTTAAACCAACTTGTCCACAAAAGCCGCTGCCACCACCCACTCTGCAGGGAAGTTTGCGTGTACGCTTCCCTGAACAGTACGACTACGCGTGCCTCTGCGCAGGCCAACACTCTGATGTCACTATTCTGAACCACCCTTCTTGTCTACGTGTCGCGCGTGCAGTACGTCTCATGCTGAGGGCCTGGGTCCCACCTTATCTGTGTGAAACCCGACATCGCGCGATAAACTTCCACCGATGACCGCTCGCGTGATGACTAACCACCGATGCCTCATCCTGGCGAACGACCGATGTCTCTCCCTGGGAGACGACCGATGTCTCGCCCTGGCGATGACCGCATGCCTCGCGCCCTGGCGATGCTCGCAAGTCTCGTGCCCTGGCGATGCCCGCATGCCCCGCGCCCGGCGATGCCCGCATGCCTCGCGCCCTGGCGATGCCCGCATGCCTCGCGCCCGGCGATGCCCGCATGCCTCGCGCCCTGGCGATGCCCGCATGCCTCGCGCCCGGCGATGCCCGGCGACACATCGCCACGCCTTGCTGAAGGTTCTTCCTCCCACTATGTTACATCCAAGGTATCATCTCCACATGACTTGGTGACGTCGGTAGCTTCACATTTCCAAGAGTAGATCAGCACTACTCCTTGTGCGCCCATGCATGCAACACTAAGGACGATTTCTTATGCTCAAACATAGAGCTTCGCATGCACAGCGTATCTAAGGCTTAACCCACACCTTGATACGTGTGGTTTTTGGAACCCACTCTGGTTGATCCAGTATCCTGACCACATACTGAGTGCACTTTCGGCGATCATGTGCACCATAGGCGACTGTCGATCATGTGTAATCTAGGCGACAGGCGATTATGTACCAACCAGGCGATCTCATAGTCTTCTAAACTACACTTTCCTTCCTTTTTTTATTTTAAATAAAAACATACTTAGAATTCATTTAAAATATATTCCTTTTTATTCCAATTTAATTTTACAGGTCCTTACAAGGAGCAGCACCACCCCAGTTTCAGCAACAACAACCATGGAAACCCAAATGTTTCCATTGTGGTGGACCACACACATCCAATGTGTGCTTCAAGAGGAATTCAGAGAGAAGGTGTTACACCTGCCAAAAGACGGGGCACGTTGCTAGAGAGTGCCCTAACAGGAATGGGGCGACTCAACCCAGTGGTTCTCAGCAGTTGAGGAATGAAGGCAGCAGACCTCAGGCAACAGGGATAGTGTTTGCCATGACAGGAGCAGAGGCGTCTCAGTCAGGTAACCTAGTGCAAGGTGTTTGTTTTATAGCTGGTAGAGGTGTAAAACCCTTGTTTGATTCTGGAGCGACACACTCCTTTGTGTCAAGCCTGTGTGTAGCCAAGTTGGACCTTCTAGTGAAGGAGTTACCGTTTGAACTGTTGGTCTCTACACCTGCATCAGGACAGGTGTTGACCTCTACAGTTTGCTCTGAATGTCCAGTGATAGTAGAGGGACGCAGGTTCAAAGTAAACTTGATCTGCCTACCTCTTCAGGACCTGGATGTTATCTTAGGAATGGATTGGCTATCTGCCAATCACGTTCTCATAGACTGCGGTAGTCAGAAAATAGCGTTTCCAGACCTCCAAGAGTCAGATGTGATATCTGCTCAGTATGGGTGGTCGGAGTTGGAAATAGGGGCGAGGTGCTTCGTGATCCTAGCTCGGTTGGAAGTGAAGAATGAAGAGGACGTAAGCAGGATACATGTGGTGAAAGATTTCATGGATGTATTTCCAGAAGAAATACCTAGATTACCTCCTAAGAGAGAAGTGGAATTCTCTATTGATTTGGTACCTGGAGCTGGACCAGTGTCAATGGCACCTTACAGGATGGCTCCAGCCGAGTTGGTAGAACTAAAGAAGCAAGTGGAAGAGTTGTTGGAGAAATAATTCATCAGACCCAGTGTATCTCCATGGGGGGCTCCAGTGCTTCTAGTTAAGAAAAAGGATGGAGGGTCTCGGCTGTGTATAGATTACAGGCAGTTGAACAAGTTGACCATCAAGAACAAGTATCCTCTACCTAGAATTGATGATTTGATGGATCAATTACATGGGGCCTCGGTGTTCTCAAAGATTGATCTGAGATCGGGGTACCACCAAATTTTGGTAAAAGCTGAAGATGTTCAAAAGACAGCATTTAGGTCTTGGTATGGGCACTATGAGTATGTGGTGATGCCGTTTGGATTAACAAATGCTCCAGCTCTGTTCATGGATTTCATGAATAGAATTTTTCGTCCTTTCTTGGATAAGTTTGTGGTAGTCTTCATAGACGACATACTCATTTATTCAAGTACCGAGGAAGAACATGAAGAACATCTGAGGACAGTGTTGGAGATTCTGAGGGAGAAGCAACTCTATGCCAAGTTCTCTAAGTGTGAGTTCTGGCTGAAGGAAGTCAACTTCTTAGGACACGTGATATCTGCTCGGGGGATCTCAGTGGATCCAGCCAAGGTAGAGGCAGTGCTGCAGTGGGAACGTCCTAAGACAGTCACTGAGATAAGGAGCTTTGTGGGTTTATCGGAAGAGGCCGATCTCCTATCGGAAGAGACCGATCTCCTATCGGAAGACCCAAAACAGCCGATCTGCTACCAGAACAGAAATCCGGCGATCTCCTTCCGGCGACCACTCACTAAGGAGCTCTACTTCCTGGAAGATCATCTGCTCCCGTGTAAGTTATACACGATCATCACAGTTTTAAGAAAACAGCCACAGAACCAAAACACGCAGGGTAAGCTAGATATTTTAAAGAGAGTTTAAATAAGGATAATTAAAATAAAAACAAGGTAAACAATTTCAAGATATTCACGTAAAGTTATCAAGTTTCTCATACTCTTCAACTGATCGCCCAGAAATCACACATTTCGCAATATTTTCCAGAGTCATTCTATTTCACAACTGTATCAAGTGTCTATCAATTTCAAGTTCCTCATTTCACATGTCAGACCACCACTGACTCAGCACACAAGACACTTGACACTACTTCCGGAAGACTCATGCATTGATTAGACTCAGAGATCTGCACCTGTCATACCATACCACTGTGAAATCCACACAGGGTCGCTGTGAATCCACACAGCATGCGCATATATAATCTCAATGTCAATAGTTCTCCCGGTATGACAGGGTTAATCCATAGAACAGGCCGAGCTCGTTCTGTTTCACACGACTCACCCATTCCTATGAACCTCCTTCGACTCTCCACAACTGAGTAACTTCCTCTATGGGATTCCATTATCTCAGCAGAGTCAGGATATCTCATTAGGAATCACCGATCAATGCACATCCTACACGATCTTACACGGTATTTTCTTTCCTGAAAATACTATGCCTCGATCCACATTCACATCATGCAACACATCTCATAACACTTAAAGGAAAGATTTCAATCACAGCAAAAGCTCACTCCAAGGTTCTTATTTTCGAATATCTCATTTAAATCTCATACCGTTTCAAAGCAACATCAAAAACAGGGAGTTCGTAAACAACGCCAAAACCGGCGATCTAGTTCAAAAACAGGGTATTTCGAAGTCTGCATTTAAAACCGGCGATCACGTCGCCCAAACACATAGCACAGAGCATTTTGCAAAGATGAAAACGAAAACCGGCGACCACGTCGCCCTCACTTCAGAAATAGCTAAACTATGGCTTGTATTGAAAATGAAGTCTAGCTTCCCTTACCTGGACTTGCGTAAAATACCGCGAGCTCAAAACCCACCGAGCCTGAAGGATGCCTTAGCTCTGTTTTCAGCGCCTGGTCTGTAGAACTTGCAGAGAACCTCTTAGGTGCTCTAAGGGCAACGTCGCTTGTCGCACTGATGCTGGAGGTTGCCTGAGTCTCAACGCAAGGAAGGGAAGAAGGGAGGGAGGAAGTTTGCACTCACTCTAACACTCTTGAGTCCGTAACGCTCTTTGCCATCCCGCAGTGGCTTTTGAATCCCAACTTACCTGTCCACGCATGCTGCTGCTGCCACCCCTTCTGCAGGAAAGTCTGAGAACCACTGCCCTGAACAGTACGACCACTGTTGTCTCTGGTGCATGCCAACCACTGCTCTGAACAGTACTACCACTGTTGTCGCTTGTGCATGCCAACCACTGCTTTGAACAGTACGACCGCGAGTGTCTCCTGCGCATGCCAACATTCTGATGTCACCACTCTAAACCACCCTTTTTGTCTACGTGGCGCGTGTGCAGGACGTTTCATGCTGGGAGTCTGGGTCCCACTTTACTCTGTGTGAAACTCGACGTCGCGCAATAACTTTCCACTGCTGACTCATCCTGGCGAACGACCGATGTCTACTTCGCCCTGGAAGACGACCGATGTCTTCCTCTGGGAGACGACCGATGTCTTCCCTGGCGACGCCCTCATAACTCTCGCGCCTTGGCCACGCCCACATGCCTCGCGCCCTGGCAATGCCCGCATGCCTCTCGCGCCTTGGCCACGTCCACATGCCTCGCGCCCTGGCAATGCCCGCATGCCTCTCGCCCGCGCGATGCCCGCATGCCTAGCGCCCGCGCGATGCCCGCATGCCTCTCGCGCCCGCGCGATGCCTGCATGCCTCGCGCCCTGGCGACGTCCACCTGGCGCTCACGTGTAGCAGGCGACCGGCGATCTCATAGCCTTCTAAACTTAACTTTTTCCTCCCTTTTTATTTTAAATAAAACATACATAGAATTCTTTTAAAATATAACCCTTTTTATTCCAATTCAATTTTTACAGGTCCTTACATCCTTCGCGCTGCGATTCTAGCATCTTCACACAAGAGTACGACGAGAGGCAGCACCACTAGAGCACCTGGGAGGTTCTCTGCAAGTCCTTCAACCAGACGCAAAAACAGAGCCAAGGCGTTGTTCAAGCTTCGTTGGGTTTCGGAGCTCCTGGTGTTTTGCGCAAGTCCAGGTAAGGGAAGCTAGCCTTCATTTTCAATACAAGCCATAGATTAGCTGTTTCTGAAGTGAGGGCGACGTGGTCGCCGGTTTCGTTTTCATCTTCGTGAATGCTCTGTTCTATGTGTTGGGCGACGTGGTCGTCGGTTTTAAATACAGACTTCAAAATACCTTGTTTTTGAACCAGATCGCTGGTTTTGGCGTTGTTTGCGAACTCCCTGTTTTTGGTGTTGCTTTGAAAACAGTTTGAGATTTAAATGAGATATTCGAAAATAAGAACCTTGGAGTGAGTTTTGCTGTGATTGAAATCATTCATTTAAGTGTTGTATGATGTGTTGAATGTTGTGGATGTGGGATCAAGGCATAGTATTTTCAGGAAAGAAAATACCGTGTAAGATCGTGTAGGATGTGCATTGATCGGTGATGTCTATAATGAGATTATCCTGACTCTCCTGAGATAATGGATTCATATAGATGAAGTTATTCAGGCGTTGAGAGTCGAAGGAGGTTCATATGTATGGGTGAGTCGTGTGAAAAAGAACGAGCTTGGCCTGTTATATGGATTAACCCTGTCATACTGTGAGAATGATGAACTTGAGATCGAGAATGTGTTGATGCGCATAGCTGTGGAAACATTACAACAGCTTTGTATGACAGGTGCAGAATCTCTGAGTCTAGTCAATGCACGAGTCTTCCGGAAGTAGTGTCAAGTGTCTTGTGTGCTGGGTCAGTGGTGGTCTGACATGTGAAATGAGGAACTTGAAATTTATAGACACTTGATGCAGTTTTGTGAAATAGAATGACTCTTGGGAATATTGTGAAATGTGTGATTTCTGGGCGATCAGGTGAAGGGTATTGAGAAAATCTATAGCTTTACGTGAATATCTTGAAAATTGCTTACCCTGATTTTAATGTTCTTATTTAAACTCTCTTTAAAATATCTAGCTTACCCTGCGTGTTTTGCTCGTTGGCTGTTTCTCTCTTTAAACTGTGATGATCGTGTATAACTTACACGGGAGCTGTAAGGACCTGTAAAATTTAATTGGAATAAAAGAGATATATTTTAAATGAATTCTAAGTATGTCTTTATTTAAAATGAAAAGGAAGGAAAGTGTAGTTTGGAAGGCTATGAGATCGCCTAGTAGTACATGATCGTCGGTCGCCTGCTACACATGAGCGTCAGGGCGCGAGGCATGCAGGCATCGCGCGGGCGCGAGACATGCAGACGTCGCGCTGGCGCGAGGCATGTGGACGTCGCGCGGGCGCGAGGCATGTGGGAGTCACGCGGGCGCGAGGCATGTGGACGTCGCCAGGGCGCGCGAGGCATGTGGACGTCGCCAGGGCACGAGAGGCATGCGGGCATTGCCAGGGCACGAGAGGCATGCGGGCATCGCCAGGGCGCGAGGCATGCGGGCATTGCCAGGGCGCGAGAGGCATGCGGGCATTGCCAGGGCACGAGAGGCATGCGGGCATCGCCAGGGCGCGAGGCATGCGGGCATTGCTAGGGCGCGAGAGGCATGCGGGCATTGCCAGGGCACGAGAGGCATGCGGGCATCGCCAGGGCGCGAGGCATGCGGGCATTGCCAGGGCGCGAGAGGCATGCGGGCATTCGCCAGGGCGCGAGGCATGAGGGCGTCGCCAGGGATAGGCATCGGTCGTCCCCCAGAGGGAGACATCGGTCGTCTTCCAGGGCGAGGGAGACGTCGGTCGTTCGCCAGAATGAGTCAGCAGTGGAAAGTTATCGCGCGACGTCGAGTTTCACACAGAGTAAGGTGGGACCCAGGCTCCCAGCATGAAACGTCCTGCATGCGCGGCACGTAGGTAAAAAGAGTGGTTCAGGCTAGTGACCTCAGAGTGTTAGCCTGCGCAGAGGCACGCTTAGTCGTACTGTTCAGTGAAGCGTACACGCAAACTTCCCTGCAGAGTGGGTGGTGGCAGCGGTTTTTGTGGAGAAGTCAGCTTAAGATACAAAAACCCATTTCTGAGAGAGAAAGAAAGAAACGTCGCAGTTGTTCAAGAGCGAAAGAGTGAGTTCACCTCCCTTGTTCTCCATTCTCTCCTTCGCACTACGATTCTAGCACCTTCACACAAGAGTACGACGAACGACGACCACCATTAGAGCACCTGGGAGGTTCTCTGCAAGTCCTTCAACCAGACGCAAAAACAGAGCCAAGGCGTTGTTCAAGCTTCGTTGGGTTTCAGAGCTCCTGGTGTTTTGCGCAAGCCCAGGTAAGGGAAGCTAGCCTTCGTTTTCAATACAAGCCATAGTTTTGCTGTTTCTGAAGTGAGGGCGACGTGGTCGCCGGTTCTCTGTTTCTTTTCGAAATGTTCTGTTCTATGTGGTTGGGCGACGTGGTCGCCGGTTTTAAATACGGGTTTCGAACTCCCCTGTGTTCGACGTTGTTTGAAGCTGTTTGGGATTTAAATACAATATATATGTGATATTCGAAAGTTTGAAACGTTGAAATGATTGTTGCTGTAATTTGAAATATTCCTTTGCATGGTATGACGTCTTGAATGCTGTGAATGTGGGATCGAGGCATAGTATTTTCAGGAAAGGAAATACCGTGTAAGATCTGTATAGGTGTATTGACTAGGGGCTTGTCTAGAAGGAGATATCCTGACTCTGCTGAGATAATGGAACCACATAGAGGAAGTTATTCAGTTGGTGAGAGTCGAAGGAGGTTCATACGTATGGGTGAGTTGTTCAAGTGGGAACGAGCTCGGCCTGTTATATGAATTCACCCTGTCATACCGGGAGAGTTGATGACATTGAGATTATATGCGCATGGCTGTGTGGATTCACAGCGACCCTGTGTGGATTTCACAGTGGTATGGTATGACAGGTGCAGATCTCTGAGCCTGAGTCAACGCACGAGTCAATCCGGAAGTAGTGTCATGTGTCTATGCATTGTGAGTCAGTGGAAAGTCTGACGTGTGAACCATGAATACTGAAATTTGAAATAGACACTTGACGAGTTATGGAATATGAGTATGTTGATGGTTGTAATTGTTATGGATCATGAATGGCGTGAAGTTTTATGTTTGTTATTTATTTCAAAGCTTTTAAACCATCTAGCTTACCCTTTTCTTTGTATTGTTCTCTGGCTGTTTTCTCTTAAAACTGTGATGATCGTGTATTTTACACGGGAGCAGATGATCTTCTAGGGAGTAGAGCTCCTTAGCGAGTGGTCGCCGGAAGGAGATCGCCTGTTTCCGTCTCCATCGGGTGATCGCCTATTTCTGCCTCTATCGGGTGATCGCCTGTTTTTCTATTCTGGTAGCAGATCGGCTGTTTTGGGTCCCCTGATAGGAGATCGCCGGTCTATGTAGGGAGATCGCCGGTTTTCATTTTAGTTGGCTGTATTTTGTTTAAATTTTAGAATAATATACCGGTTATGTATTTATCTCCCTGTGAGGAGAAACTACATTTCATATATATAAGATTTTGTTCATTTCAATCTATTTGTTACTTTTATTTTCATTATATGAACATGTATGGTATTTTGGCGGGATGTTACAGGAGCAGATGATCTTCCAGGATGTAGAGCTCCTTAGTGAGTGGTCGCCGAGGAAGAGATCGCCGGTTTTTTATCTCTTGGTGGTGATCGCCGGATTTATGTCCTGCTAGCAGATCGCCTGTTTTGGGCCTTCTGTTACCAGATCGCCGGTTCATGTGTGGAGACCGCCGGTCTTGTTGTATGTGATTGAATTTCGTTAAATTTTGAAAACATTTGACCGGTTATGTATTAAACTCCCTAAGAGGAGCAACTTCATTACATATATATATATATATATATTATCATTCTTCAATATTATTTGTTCACCTTTATTTTCATTATACATGTACGTATGGCTTTATTTTGGCGGGATGTTACACCATTCATTGGCAAGTTTGTTGTGGTTTATTTTGATGATATTCTTATATATAGTTTGTCTTTGAAAGATCATGAGAAGCATGTTAGGGAAGTTTTAGAAACCCTTAGGAAGGAACATTTGTATGCTAATCTTGCTAAATGTATGTTTGCACTTGATCATATAGAATTCCTAGGGTTTGTTGTAAGTTATAAAGGGGTGCATGTTGATCAAACAAAGGTTGCAGCAATTCAACATTGGCCAACACCCTCCAATGTTAGTGAAGTACGAAGTTTTCATGGACTTGCTAGCTTTTATAGGCGGTTTGTGAAAGACTTTAGTACTATTGCTGCACCTCTCAATGCTATAGTAAAGAAGGATGTGGTCTTTAAGTGGGGACAAGAGCAAGAAAAAGCTTTTGTGACTTTAAAAGAAAAATTGACTAAGGCCCCCATCTTAGCCCTTCCTAACTTTGCTAAAACATTTGAGATTGAGTGTGATGCCTCTAATATAGGCATTGGGGCTGTCCTCCTTCAAGAGGGCCACCCCATAGCTTATTTTAGTGAGAAACTCAAAGGGAGTCATGTCAATTACTCCACATATGATAAAGAACTTTATGCTCTTGTTCGAGCTTTGCAAAATTGGCAACATTATCTTTTTCCTAAGGAATTTGTGATCCATAGTGATCATGAGTCCCTAAAATATTTGAAAGGCCAAAGCAAGCTTAATAAGAGACATGCCAAGTGGGTGGAGTTTATTGAACAATTTCCTTATGTGATCAAACATAAACAAGGTAAAATTAATGTGGTTGCTGATGCTCTTTCAAGAAGACACACCTTGTTAAATGTTTTGGATGTTCAATATTTAGGTTTTGATCACATAAAGGAACTATATCATGATGACTTAGATTTCTCACTCATCTATCAAGAGTGTTCCAAAGGAGGACACAACGACTTTTTCTTACATAATGGTTTTCTTTTCAAAGGAAAAAGACTTTGTGTTCCCCATGGTTCTATACGACAATCTCTTGTCAGAGAGGCTCATGAGGGTGGGCTTATGGGACATTTTGGGGTTGCTAAGACTTTAGAAACATTGCATGAACATTTCTTTTGGCCTCACATGCGAAAATTCGTACATAACTTCTGTGATAAATGTATATCATGTAGGAAGGCTAAATCTAAAGTCCATCCCCATGGTTTATATACCCCTCTTCCTATCCCATCAATGCCTTGGGTAGATATTTCAATGGATTTTATCTTAGGTCTTCCCAAGACATCGACAGGAAAGGATTCTATCTTTGTGGTAGTGGACCGCTTTTCTAAGATGGCTCATTTTATTCCTTGCCACAAAGTAGATGACGCTTGTTATATTGCAAATCTCTTCTTTAAGGAAGTTGTTTGTTTGCATGGGCTTCCTAAAAGTATTGTATCCGACAGGGATTCAAAGTTTTTAAGCCACTTTTGGAGGACCTTATGGGGCAAACTTGGCACAAAACTTTTGTTTTCTACTACTTGCCACCCCCAAACTGATGGTCAAACAGAGGTGGTCAATAGAACTTTGGGTCAAATGTTAAGATGCTTTATTTCCGGGAACCCAAGGGTTTGGGAGAATTTACTACCTCATATTGAGTTTTCTTATAATAGAGTAGTAAATTCTACAACTGCCCATTCTCCTTTTGAGGTTGTTTATGGGTTCAATCCTTTAACACCTCTAGATCTTCTTCCAATACCTGTACTTGATGAGATTTTATGCAAGGATGGTTTTGAAAAAGCTTCTTTTATTAAAGACTTGCATAATCACATCATGTTACAAATTGAGAAGAAAGTTGGCAAATATGCTGAAAATGCCAACAAAAGGCGTAAGGCATTAATCTTTGAACCTGGCGATTGGGTTTGGCTACACTTGAGGAAGGATAGATTCCCTACTCAAAGGAAGTCCAAACTTATGCCTCGAGGAGATGGTCCGTTTCAGGTCATCAAGAGGATTAACGATAATGCCTATGAGTTAGATATGCCTGATACATTTCTTGGAAGTAATTCTTTTAATATTAGTGATCTAACTCCCTTTTCTGCAGGTCTTCCAAATTCGTGGACGAATTCTCTCCAACCCGGGGAGCATGATGAAGACCAAGTAGAGGAGGCGCCTGAGGCCCAAGCCCATGAAGCCCAAGCCCAAGTTGGGGCCCAAGCCCAACCAATTAGCTCAACATCCTTCATGCCTCAAAGGATGACTAGGAGCAAGGCTAAAGCTTTGGGAGAAGAGCATCAATGGATGTCTCTTTTTGTAATTACTTGTGTATAGTTTAGTAGAACTTTGAAGGAAGGTGTAGGAATTAAAATAAGGGGTGTTAATGTACAAAAACAAGTCACACCTTCCATGTGACATAAAGAGTAGGTGTAGGTGTAGTTTTAGGAGGTGCCAAAGTAGAAATCAAGTCACACCTCCCTTGTGACATGTGTTTTGGCTCCAAATTCAAATGCTTCTCATTTGAATTTTCCCACTTTAATTTCAGCCCTCTCACACTATAAATAGAGGTGCTATGCTCATGTAAAAGAACATTGAAATTAGAAGAAAAGTTACTATACTCAAATTGTGAGTGAATTTTGTGAGACTTGTTCTCCTCTTCCTTGTCTTATCTTGTGAAGCTTTGGGAGCACTCAAGTGGCGGCAAATCTGCACTTATCTTGGATCATCACCTCCAAGTGGCGTGTCCATTCCCAATCCATGGCTACAACCACATAGGTTTCATCTTCTTTCATCTTCCATTGTCATTTCAATCGGTAGTTTTGATTCTATGTCTTGTTCTTGAATTTCAATCGGTTCTTTTGTTTCAATTTGTGTTTCCATTCTTTTTTTTTTTTGTGTTTTAAATTCTGCACCTATTCTATTTTTGAGTTCAGCACCTTGTTCTTCATTCATTCATCACCATTAATTGTGTTTTAACCTTGGACCTTTGGAAATGAACCTTCACATCTACTTAACACTTGTTAAGTTAATGTCCAGTGGGGATTTTCCTTAGGTGACTCACTCTAAATTGTTAAGAATCTTGATCCTAATTCTAAGAAAGTGTCACAAACATAATGAACCTAAAATCAACTCACATCACTATGGAAGTCAAGAAGAAGAAGAATGGAGAGTGCAAAATTATTTCTAGGTTTAGGATGTGAAGAAAAGTTATGTTCATGAAGCTTGGGGAGTTCACATGAGTGAAGTTTAGATATAGGCCATGTTTGTAGAGAATGTTTAGGGAAGAAATGATTTGTTTGTGAAAATCCTCTTACAAGGTGAGAACCTTTAGAAGGTTTTTGAAGATCATCCCTAAACTTCTTTATCAAAGATGCCAAGTACTTAGAATGATTTGGTAATGAAAAAGAGAAGGAAGAAGTACACCTAGGAGGTGCAGTTAGTTTTGTACGGGTCAACATTATTGTTTTGACTGCGTGAGATGAGATGACGAGACCCGTTTTTATTTTACTTTCCTCATCTTTTTCATTTTCTCTTTTGGTTTTCATTTTTACTTGGTCCTCATTAACTTCCTTTGGAGATAGGGGTTTTAATATAACCTTATGCCCTTGGAAGTTGAAAGAAATCCTTTTGGTATGACCATCATGTAAAATTTTTCTATCATATTGCCAAGGCCTTCCCAATAGAATATGTGTTGCTTCCATTGACACAACATCACATAAAACCTCATCTTTATACTTTCCTATAGCAAAAGTTATGAGGAATTGTTTATTAACCATAATTTCACCCTCTTCACTAAGAAATTGTAGTTTATAGGGCTTTGTATGAGAGATAGTGGCTAATACAAGCTTTTCCACTACTCTTGTACTTGTCGTATTAGCACAACTACCCCCATCAATGATCGTGGAACATGACTTGTTTTTTATAAGGTAGAGGGTATGGAAAATATTTTCTCTTTGGGTTTCATCAAAAGGTTTTTGCATAGTCCCCAACATTCGCCTTACCACCAATAAGTCACCTTCACAAGGTATCTCACATTCATTTTCACTAGGGGTTTTTGAAGGGGTAGGGGAGTAAGAGCTATAAGATTGATCACTATTGTCACTTACTATTATCCCCCTTTTTACCATCATGGTTCTTTTATTAGGACAATTTGCTGCGACCAAAACCTAAACATTTAAAACACTTTTTATTTGAGGTTTTGGTTGGCGATTTAGTCCTAAAAGGAGAAGAATTGTCTTTAGAAGTTTGTGGATTGGATTTTTTAGAGGAATTGGACAAAATATCATGTTTTTGAAATTTATTTTTATCCTTCCAAGATGAGTTGTAAAAGCCATCATTATGAGTATGTTTGAGAGATGTTTTCCTTAAAAGTTGTGATTCAACCTTGATGGCTAAGTGAACTAATTTATCTAAAGATGTAAACTCATAAAGTTCTACAGCATTTTGAATTTCTCTTCTTAATCCACTCACAAATCTAGCAATATTTGACTCTTCATTTTCATGCATATTAATCTTAGTCAAAGTTACATCTAAATCTTTGAAGTATTCATTTACACTCCTAAGTCCTTGATGAAGCCATTGGAACTTCAATAAGAGTTCCTTCCAATAATGAGGAGGAACAAACTGTGTGTGCATGCATAACTTTAAATTGTCCTAAGAGATCATGACTGACCTCTTGTTTAGCCTAATGTCCATTACAGTTTGATGCGTGGCATAGTCCTCAAATTCTAGGGAAGCTAACTTAACTTTTTGGTCCTTTTCGACCTCATACACATTAAAAATTTGTTATACCTTAGTTTCCCATCCTAAGTACACATTAGGGTCACTTTCCCCAATAAAACTCGGCAATTTTACAAAAGTAATATAATTCTTTGGTGGTTGGTGGTGGTGGCGCCTAGCTTCAACATTTTGTATTTGCCAATCTTCTTCTTCTTGGCTTCCATAGCGCATGTAATGTCTAGTAGTTCTTCTAGGCTCCCACCTCCTTTACCTAGCTTGTCTTTCTTGAGTATCCTCTATAGCCTTTGCATTCTTTCCACTAGTTGTTACATTTCCTCTTCCTTGCAGGCTAATCTCCTTTTGGTATCCTCAAGCTCCCCCAAAAGACATGTCTTTTGAGGACATTGTTGTTTGGAAGATTCCCCTGAGGATAAATGATGCATATTTGTGCACAACAAAAATTAAACAATTAGTTTTTAGCAACAAATAATGCATCCACTCACGTGTATCACTCGGTTATTTAGTAAAGGATGGAAAAAAGGGTAGAGTCACTCAAGAAAGGTTTTCAAAAACGCCAAAGGATCTACACTTGGTAGCAACACTTCAAGTGAAAGAGGTCAAAGCTCTTATCACTTGCTTATGCAAAGAATCCCCAATAAAACTTTAAGAGAATTTAATAACAAGCAAGAAAAGTTTAAAGAAGGAAAGATAAACCAAAATGAAAGTAAGATGATGACAAAACTTAAACAAGACAAACAAAAAAAATCAGTTTTGAAGACTCAAAGAAACTTACTTAAACCTTTAACTATGAAGTTTTAATTTTCTTAGAAAGTGGAAAAGTAAGAAGGATAAAGTTCCACAAATGTGAAAACAATTTGCCTCATAAAAAAAAAATCCTCTTAACACTTTAATCTTGAAAAATGAATTGCATTCAAATTGTTTTTGTATTTGTTTCGTATTTATTTTTATGGATTTAAAATGTCCACGTTCTTGACATGCATATTTTTGCTTCACTTTCAAATTTTCACAAATAGATTGGGATTCAATCCATATGATCACTTGAATTCTTTGTTTGGAACTAAATCAACTACCACTTAAACAAACTCTAATTACTCTTAGTTCTTCATAATTACAAGCAAAATAAGCATAATGGATTTAAAGACTCCTAGAACACTAAGAACATAAGAATCAAGCAAAGTAGGTAAGGAAAAAAATTGACACAAATAATTTAAAAGTAGAATTTAAATTGCTTAATGAATAAAAAGGCAGAATTGTAAATGACAGCAATTTAAAGGTTGAATTGAAAGGTGTTGAATTGTAAAGCGGAATTTAAGTTGTTGGAAGATAAAGACATAATTGAAATGTGTTGAAATTTTAAAGCAGAAAATCAACTCAAAAGATAAGCACAATTAAAACCATGCTCTCAATACCACATAATGTGAGTTGATTTTTAAGATTGCACATTTTATGGGTAACTCTTTGTTTATGGTTTTTGATTTAGCAATTATGATGATAGACTCAAAGAAGATTGCCACTAGACACAAACTTAACCAAGTGGATAAGTAAGTGTGAAGGTTATCTTCTAGGTAGGAAAAGAGAAAACACAATTATATGGTAAAGATGATGAAATACGAGATTTAGAACAACGTAAGGTAGAAATGATAAAATGATGACTGAATGAAAGAAAAGGAATCAAAGAGCATAAATGGAATAGAATGGCGTAAAAGATGAAAGAAAAAGATGAAGAGATAAGAGATGCTTATAGATGATGAAAGGAAGACCATGCCACTTGGAGTGGTGTAAGACTTCAAGATAAGTGGTGAAGAGCCGCCACTTGAGGTGCACTACACTCAAGATAAGACCTAAGAACTTTAGGAGAACAAAGCTCACTAAACACTCAAGCATAGTTTCTTTTCTATTCAATTTCAAGTTTGTTTTACAAGAGGGGAGGCACCCTATTTATAGAGATGAGTGCCTTGGAGAGCAAAAGAGAAAGGGTAGGGGTGTAAATGACTACAAGCTTCTAGAAACTAGGTCAAATGTGAGCACATGGGAGAGTCTTCTAGAATCTAGGTCAAAGGTGAGCACATGGGTGGCACATGGGTGTGTTTCTAGAAGCTAGGTTAAGGTGGGCTTTGGCACTAGCCCAATTTATACGAAGTAAACCCTAATCTAGCTTCTTCTTCTATTTGGACCCCCAAAGTGAGCCCAATTTATTTACAAACATTTTTTTCTTGTGTTCTCGCCGGTTGACTTGGGTGAAAAGCTCCACTTCTAACCTGTCTCTTTTGGATACTGATTTGCGTCTTCTTGTTGCACTGGAATGTGGCTCTGTTGTGACAGAGGGGCTCCATGATGGAAGAGGCCTAAACTCAGGCCAAACAGCTAGGTCCATGGCGAAGAGGATTCAAGAAGATTAGGACTCTGCTACTGATGGGAGAGAAACTTTTCTCTACATGTTCAAAGACCCCTCAGAGGATCACAAGGAGTAAAGCCCAAGCCATGGGAATTGAGCATCAAATAGTTTCTTTATTTGTAATTTCAGTAGAATAGGGTTCATTTAGCACAATAGGGGGGTGTATTTATCAATTTAGCTTATGCTTAGGCCCTTTAGGGTAGGGATGTAGCCCTACCTTCAAGAAGCATAGGTGAGGGGCGGCATCGACCTTAGTCAATGCCCTTAGCCGCCGCTGTCTTTTTGGGTTTCCCATCCTCTCTCTCACTTGCTCTCCAAGGCACAATCTCCTATAAATAGGGTGTTTTGGCTCATGTTTTGTAAGATCAATTTTATGAGTAAAATGCTGCCAAATTTTTGCTAGCTTCTACTCTCTTGTCAAGTCTCTCTAGGTTAGACATCTTGATCTTCACCTTCACTTTTCTCCAAGTGATATGGCCCAACCAATCACTCTCCACACCTTTCATGCACCTATAAGGAACTCATAGCTCTATATGAGCCATCCTTGGTCCATCATGTCCATAGCTTCCGTTCATTTTCACTTCCATTCTTTAATTAGAATACGATCTTCAAGAGCTAAGTGTTCTCGTCATTTTGTTTTTTGAGTCTTCTTCATTTTCGTGTTGTCATATGTTGTTTTGTTTGTCTTGTGTTAAAGTAAAAAATCATTTTATGATGTTGTTTGCAATTTTAATCAGTTCAAAATCTTCCAATTCTTGAACTATCCATTTTAATGTGTTGTAGGTTTCCTTTGAGTGAGCTGTGCTATTTTTAATTTTATTTGAGTCTTATTGATGTTTTAATCGGTGCAAAGTGTTTGTGATTGAGTCATTTTGATTTTTTGAATCCATACAAGTTTTCTCATAGTCATGTTCATACTACAATGTCATAAAATCCAAGTGGTGCCTATTGTAGTTGATTTGGTTGCTTGATTTTGATTTGAGTGCAGTTTATATTTATGAATTTGAAGCTTTGGTTCCTTTTATATTTTCAGATTTGAGTTCATATACTTGTGTGTTAGTTTCCATACAAGTTCATTTCCAATCAATTCCATTGCGTTTTTTGAAGTTTCCTTGCTATTTTCTAATTCCAAGTTTAGGATTTCTCTGTTTTCACTATTATTGTGCTGGCTGGAATCGTTTATAGAAATTACATTTGTTGGTGAAAATTTCTGAAATTCAGGATTTAAGAAGTTTGATGTGTTTATAAAAAGTGAAGAAAAGAATCACATCAAAATTAAAAATACAAAAAAAAATTGATAAAAGAAATATGAACAAAGTGCGAAAATTTTGACTCTTAAAAAAACGTGAAGCGGTAGTGATTTTGAAAACATTATTACAATTAATTGGCTCATTGTTTGATAAATTTCCAGTGCCTAATTTGAGCTTAAACATTGAAGTTTTTGTGGTCAAAATTTCAAGTTTAAATTTGAAGTATTTTGTCCAGCATAAATTTGGGAAGTTGTAAAAAATTTACACAAAATTTGTAGTGTTGTTTTTGGTTTTATTCATCTATTCTAGTTCCATTCACTGGGATTCCACTTTGTGTGCTACCTTTTCTTGTGTGCCTTAATTTTTTGCTTGTCAAATTTTATTGAATACTCTTTCAAGTCTTGTCAAATATCAACTCCATTTGCAGTAGTCCTTGATATTAAATTTGAGTTTTGTTGCTTTAAAACTTGCTTGACCACTCTTTGGTGGAATTGACCTAAAAAGTGCTTTGGTGAATAGTGGAGTTAAAATTTTGTTTTGGTGAAAGCTATATCACTAAAGAGGATCTGGATTGAAGATTTAAGGTTGAATAACCTAAGGAGACAAAGCAAGGGACAACAACAACCTCATTGAAAAAATAAATAAAAATACACAAAGGAGCTACAAGTGAAGGAATGCATAGAATAGGACTTTAATTTTGTGCATCAAAAAAAATTGTTGACCTAACTTTTCATTATATTTCTTTGAGTTGTAATTTTCAAGAACTTTGACTAATTAGTGGATTAATATGTCTTAGACGGTGAGTGTGTCTTCAATGTTCCAAAGTGCCAAGAAGCCTCAAGTTAGGATTCAACTAGTTTACAAGCTTTCTAGTTAGCAATTTCTTTCAATTGTTTTTATTGCTTTGCATAGTTTTCTTGCATAATTTTTGTTTTTCATATTTGATTGTGCTTTAAGTAAATTGATTAGAGAAAGGTTTGTGAAAGTGTTGTGGGATAGTATCTGGCTAAGGAAAGGCTTGGTACTTAAGTGATCGACCTCCCTTTCCTGGAAAATTACCTACTTCACTCAACCTATCTTTATTTTTGGAAATTACTTTTATCACATAACCCTAAACATGTCCACTCATTCTTCAAGTCATAGTGAAAGTGATAAAAAATCCACAAAATCTCTTTTGAAACAATTGGCTAGAGATTTTCAATCATTATCACTAAGACAATCGTAACATGAGGCTCAAATTTTGGAAGATAAAAAAGAAAGAGATGCCCCAGTTTTGGAAGAGGAGTTGAAGATTGTTAGAGAAAAAGATGAATAAATTAGAAAATTTAAAAAATCACATACATCACATGCATCTAGTTCTAGGTCGAGTGACTCGCATGCTGAGGGGAGTCTGAGAGTTAATGATTATTATCAACCTCCACTCAGAAGAACTAGAAGAGAAGGCCCAAAAGAGACTATGAAGACCAAGTAGAGGAGGCCCCTGAGGCCTAAGCCCAAGAAATCCGAGCCCAAGTAGGGGCCCAAGGCCAACTCATGAGCTCAACATCCTTCATGCCTAAAAGGATTACTAGGAGCAAGGCCAAGGCTTTGGGAAATGAGCATCAATGAATATCTCTTTTTGTAATTTCTTTTGAGTAGTTTTTTAGTAGAACATAAAAGGAAGGTGTAGATACAGAAATAAAGGGTGCAGATGTACAAGGATAAGTCACACCTTCCAAGTGACGTAAAAAGGTGTAGGTGTAGATTTAAGAGGTGCCAAAGAAATAAACCAAGTCATGTAAGGACCTGTAAAATTGAATTGGAATAAAAGTGGTATATTTAAATAATTTCAGAAGATGTTATTATTTAAAATACAAAGAGCTGGTAAATGAAGTTTCGTAGTAGTCGGACCTGGGACGTCGCCCAAGATCTGGGGTCAGCTGGTAGAGGTCGGTCGGCTGACATGTAGATCAAGAAGAGTAAAGGAGGAAATGTGTAGCTAAGAAGTCTCCTACGAGATCGCCGTTATTGAAGATGGAGGCGATCTCTGACTCCTCTGGCACATAATCGCCTGTCGCCTAGAGGAGACATGAGCGCCAATCGCCTAGAGTGTACGTGATCGGCGGGAATGCACGTAGTATGTGGTCAAGATACTGAATCAACCAGAGTGGGTTCCAACAACCACGCGTATCAAGGTGTGGGTTAAGCCTTAGATACGCTGTGCATGCGAAGCTCTACGCTTGAGCAAAAGAGATCACCCTTAGTGTTGCATGCAGGGCGCGCGAGGCGTGTGGACGTCGCCAGGGCGCGCGAGGCATGAGGCATCGTCAGAGCGTGAGAGGCATGCAGGCATCGCGCGGGCGCGAGAGGCATGCAGGCATCGCGCGGGCGCGAGAGGCATGCAGGCATCGCGCGGGCGCGAGAGGCATGCAGGCATCGCGCGGGCGCGAGAGGCATGCAGGCATCGCGCGGGCGCGAGAGGCATGCAGGCATCGTGCGGGCGCGAGAGGCATGCAGGCATCGCGCGGGCGCGAGGGGCATGCGGGCATCGCGCGGGCGCGAGGCACGCGGGCATTGCCAGGGCGCGATGCATGTGGACGTGGCCAAGGCGCGAGAGTTATGAGGGCGTCGCCAGGGAAGACATCGGTTGTCTCCCAGAGGAAGACATCGGTCGTTCGCCAGGAAGGGGTCATCGGTGGTAGTCTTCGCGCGAGGTCATCGGTGGTAGTCTTCGCGCGGGGTCATCGGTGGTAGTCTTCGGGCGAGTCATCGGTGGTAGTCTTCGCGCGGGGTCATCGGTGGATCGTCTTCGCGCGAGAGGTCATCAGTGGTTTCTCTTCGAGCTGGTAGTCATCGGCGAAAGGTCATCGCGCGACGTTGAGTTACACCCAGAGAACGTGGGCCCCAGACTCCCAGCAAGAGACGTTCTGCACGCGCGCCACGTAGACGAAAAAGTGGTTCAGAATAGTGACCTCATAGCGTAGCCTGCGCAGAGGCACGCTTAGGTGTACTGTTCAGCGAAGCGTACACGCAAACTCCCTGCAGAGTGGGTGGTGGCAGCGGTTTTTGTGGAGAAGTCAGCTTAAGATGCAAAAACCCATTTCTGAGGGAGAAGGAAAGAAACGTTGCTGTGGTTCCAGAGCTAAAGGGTGCGTTTATCTCCCTTCTCCTCCATTCTCTCCTTCGCGCTGCGATTCTAGCACCTTCACACGAGAGTACGACGAGCGACGGCCACCATTAGAGCACCTGGGAGGTTCTCTGCAAGTCCTTCAACCAGACGCAAAAACAGAGCCAAGGCGTCGTTCAAACTTCGTTGGGTTTCGGAGCTCCTGGTGTTTGGCGCAAGTCCAGGTAAGGGAAGCTAGCCTTCATCTTTACTACGAGCCATAGTTGAACCATTTCTGAAGTGTGGGCGACGTGGTCGCCGTTTTCGCTTTCGTCTTCGTGAAATGCTCTGTGTTGTGTGCTTGGGCGACGTGGTCGCCTGTTTTAATATACAGCCTTCGAAATACCATATTTTGAACTAGATCGCCGGTTTTGGCGCTGTTTTGCGAACTCCTTGTGTTTGATGTTGTTTTGAGAACTGCTTGAGATTTACATGAGATATTCGAAAATATGAATCCTTTGAAATGGCTATTGCTGTGATTGAAATCATCCTTTTAAGTGTGGCATGATGTCTTTGAATGCTGTGAATGTGGGATCGAGGCATAGTATTTTCAGGAAAGAAAATACCGTGTAAGATCTTGTGGTAGGTGCATTGATCGGTGATTCCTAAGGGGATATCCTGACTCTGCTGAGGTAATGGAATCACGTAGAGGAAGTTACTCAGTTGTTGAGAGTCGAAGGAGGTCTATATGATGGGCGTCTCGTGTGAAAAAGAACGAGCTCCGTCTGTCATATGGATTAACCCTGTCATACCAGGAGAACTATGGTAACATTGAGATGATATATGCGCATGCTGTGTGGATTCACAGCGACCCTGTGTGGATTTCACAGTGGTGTGGTATGACAGGTGCAGATCTCTGAGTCTAATCAACGCACGAGTCAATCCGGAAGTAGTGTCAAGTGTCTTGTGTGGTGAGTCAGTGGAAAGTCTGACATGTGAAATGAGAAACTTGAATATTGATAGACACTTGATGCTGTATTGTGAAATGGAATGACCATGGGTGAATGTTGTGAAGTTTGTGATTTTGGGCGATCAGCTGAATGCTATGAGCAGCTCTACGTTTTACATGGATATTTTGGAACTTGGTTTACTTGGATTTTCATGTTCTTGATTTAAACTTCTTTTAAATTATCTAGCTTACCCTTTTATCTGTTATTGTGGTTGTTTTCTCAAAACTGTGATGATCGTGTAATTGTTACACGGGAGCAGATGATCTTCCAGGAAGAAGAGCTCCTTAGTGAGTGATTGCCGAGGAGGAGATCGCCGGTTTTCTTCTGTCTCCATCGGGTGATCGCCTGTTTCTGCCTCTATCGGGTGATCGCCTGTTTTTTTTCTGTCCTGATAGGTGATCGGCTGTTTTGGCTCCTCCGATAGGAGATCGGTTTCTTCCGATAGGAGATCGCCTGCTTTGTTTTTTTTACTGTATTTTGTTTATGTTTCTGGAAAATTTGACCAAATTTGTATTAAACTCCCTAAGAGGAGCAACTTCATTTCATATATATATTATTTTGTTCATAGAATCTATTTGTTACCTTTATTTTCATTATATACATTTGTATAGTATTTTGGCGGGATGTTACATTAATGGTATCAGAGCAGTTCGTCCTTAGGATGACCTGAGGGCTGTGGATCCATTGTGTTTCTTCTGCTCATGAAAGTTATTTGAGTTTAAAATAATAACTATAGTGAAAGGTTTTCAAACGTTTTTGTATTGAAATTTTGTGTGTGCTTTGGTGAATATATGTTCTAATTGAAAACCTTAGTATTAAGAATGAGAAGGTCTTGATGAAGTAGTGAGGGTGCACACTCATAACTGGATCAAGATGAGTCTCAATCTTAATTCCAAAGGGTTGATGTTTGGCATATATTGAATTCTGGCGTGAGCTATTTCATTTTCTTGAGTGTCTTTGTAATGATTGAAAATGGTTGATTGGATTGAGGACTGCATACCAGTAGTTGTGCTGGTGTTATGCTTGATGTTATAAGCATTATGATTCCGTTGATGAGCTCAAATTCTTAATGATTTTGAGATGCTGACCTTTGTAAGGTCTAGCTGTTACCCCCTTGAATGAATTGATTTCTTATCGATCTCATTCTTTTAGTTGTAGGGAAATATAGGAATCTTATAGTTTCAAAATCTGAAAACGAAGGAGATGGCACGCAGACCTTCTACCCCTCCCCAACCTTCTTCAGAGATGGGTCAGATCGCCAGGGCCATGGAGATGATGGCAACTGCCATCCAGCAGCAGAATACGGTAATGGCCCAGATTCATCAGGCTTTAATGAATCATTGGGAAACTGCTGGATCGGCTGCAACAGCTTCCCAGGTCAATCAGCCTCGGGAGCAGATGGGGATGACCGAGTTCATGAGGCACAACCCAACCCAGTTCCGTGGGAACGTTTCTCCGAACCAACCAGATCAGTGGATCAGGGAATTCCATGCCTTAGTGGAGAAGGCAAAGAGGGTGGAGACCCTGGAGAGGGGTGGTTCCAGAGTAATCAGATCGCAACCAGGGAGTCCCTCCAGTGGGAAGGCCAAGGTGCAGCACCCACAAAGCAAGCCTTATTCGAGACCCCCACAGCATAGGGCAGAAGCAGCACCGCCCCAGTTTCAGCAGCAACAACCCTGGAAACTAAAATGTTTCCACTGTGGTGGACCACACACAGTCAAGGTGTGCTCCAAGAGGAATTCAGAGAAAGGGTGTTTCACATGTCAAGGGATGGGGCACATTTCTAGAGATTGTCCTAACAGAAAAAGGATGACTCAACCTGTTAGTTCCCAGCAGTTGAGGAACAAAGGCAGTCAACCTCGAGCAGCAGAGAGAGTGGTTGCCATGTCTGGAGCGGAGGCATCTCAGTCAGGTAACTTAGTACAGAGTGTTGCTCTATAGCTGGTTGATGCGTTAGAATTTTGATTGATTCTGGAGCGACACACTCCTTTGTGTCAAGCTTGTGTGTAGCCGAGTTGGGCCTTCTAGTGAAGGAGTACCGTTTGAACTGTTGGTCTCTACACCTGTATCAAGACAGGTGTTGACCTCTACAGTTTGCCCTGAATGTCCAGTGATGGTAGAGGGACGCAGATTCAAAGTAAACTTGATCTGCCTACCTCTTCAGGATCTGGATGTTATCCTGGGGATGGATTGGCTAGCTGCCAATCACGTTCTCGTAGTCTGCGGTAGTCAGAAGATAGCGTTTCCAGACCTCCAAGAGGCAGACGTGATATCAGCTCAGCATGGGTAGTCGGAGTTGGGAGAAAGAAGCGAGGTGCTTCATGATCCCAGCTCGGTTGGGAGTGAAGAAGGAAGAGGACGTAAGCAAGATACCTTGGTGAAAGATTTCATGGATGTATTTCCAGAAGAGATATATGGATTACCTCCTAAGAGAGAGGTGGAACTCTCTATTGTTTTGGTACCTGGAGCTGGACCAGTATCAATGGCTCCAGCTGAGTTGATGGAATCAAAGAAGGAAGTGCAAGTTAGACTTAGTGTACCAAGGTTTAGTTCCAGCTACATATAAGTTATGGAGAGTATATAAGTTGAATGTTGAGGGTTTAAGGGCTTAAGCATGTGTATCCATGGGAAGTACCGGGGTTAAGTTCCAAAAATGAAAGAATGAACGTTCTTTTATTTGAAGCTTGGGAGATGTTTATGTCGATGAAACAGCATGAGATGACTCTAGCTTAACCACAAGCTTAAAAGGAAAGAGGAGATATTGTATTTATGTCTAAAGTGCAATTAGTCAGAGAAATTTGCTGAAAAATACCAAGTAGAGAAGTTACTGGGAGAAGAGAGAAAGCTTCACGCAGAATGGATGCTGTTTTGTGGACCGTGATTTGGAAGATGAGTATGGCAATGGTGGATGAGGAGTGATGAGAAAGGGAAATGGGAAGATATTCTTGTACCCAAATATGACTCGGAACTTGGGAGAAGCCGAGCTCATTCGAAATATCAATCGTGGTGGTAGAGAGATGTACGTAAGGTGTGCGAGGAAGGTGAAGATGATGGTTAGTTCCAAAAAGTCATTGTTGGAAAGTTGGAGGCGGAGGGGATGTGAGATTTCAGGAGGATGCGTGAGCCACTAACTTTAACTTTAAAGCAACGTGGCTGGTCTATGTGCTTCAAGTGGATAAGTGTTCTATTGGTTCGACATAAGGGTTTGAGGTCCCACCTTGAGAACTTCTATCTTATACGTATGTCATCCAAGTAAAATCAGGTGTGGAAGGGAATGTGGGTGGCAATAGTCTGTTGTATCTTGGAGAAGAGGAATAGAGTTGTCCTTAAGCAAGAAATTCTGAATGCAGAGGAAACTTTCCAATCGGCTCCACTACTTACATGATTGTGGTTGAGAGATGTGGTGTGTTCGTTCTTGTATGCCTTTTCAGATGGGCACCTGAACCCAAATCGATGCATCCAATGTATACATTGAAATGATGGGGACAGGAAGCCGAGTTGGCAAAAGAAGTCATAAGGATGATTTAGAAAGTAACAGCAACAAGAACTTTGTCGTTATAAGGTGCAGAATTATGTAGCATAGTGGTGAACCAAAGGTATTCCTGTAGGGAGCGTGAGAATTAGATCAGCAGTGGGAAGTCGATGGATGGTTTTGATCAAGAAGCGGAAGTTGATTCCTAGAAGGATATTTCGGATCCTAGTTTGAATGGACTAGGAGGCATGAGCAGTAGCCAGCTGTCCTTTTTCCTTCCGATGAAGGGATCTTGCTCACTTTTCTCTAAAGGGGCTAGTCCTGGTTCTGTTAAGGGCCTAGTTCTGGACTTGCTCGACCAAGTCTTCAGGGTTGGAAGTAGAGTGTGAGTACTGGAGTTGGCGCTCATTGGGGCAGCATATTCCATAAGCAGGAATGTAAAAATGGAATTCGATGAAGTATTGGAGTAGGAAGAGTTGGCTCAGCAGACAACCGAGAGGGCGAAACTGATACAGGGCAGAATGAAAGTTTCTCAAAGTCGACAGATGTCCTATGCAGATCAGAGGAGAAGACCTTTGGAGTTTGCTGCTGGGGATCATGTCTTTATGAGGGAGGACACTAGCCAAGGGTGTAGGATGGGCGATCAGATCAAAGAAGCTGTCCTCTAAGTTTGTTGGGCCATATCAGATTCTAAGAGGGGGATCAGTCCAGTGGTTTATGAGATCGCCCCACCTCCCCATTCAGCAAACCTGCATAATGTATTTCACGTATCACGGCTAAGGAAGTATCTTGCAGACCCTAGTCACGTGTTGGAAGCGGACGACGTGAAGATCGGGTGATTCACCAGGGGGAGTTTGAAGAAAACATGAGAGAAGCATATCCCTACCTCCTTCCCTTATAACTCAATTTTCGAGGACGAAAATTTTTCTTGTTGGGGAGAATGTAAGGACCTGTAAAATTGAATTGGAATAAAAGTGGTATATTTAAATAATTTCAGAAGATGTTATTATTTAAAATACAAAGAGCTGGTAAATGAAGTTTCGTAGTAGTCGGACCTCGGACGTCGCCCAAGATCTGGGGTCAGCTGGTAGAGGTCGGTCGGCTGACATGTAGATCAAGAAGAGTAAAGGAGGAAATGTGTAGCTAAGAAGTCTCCTACGAGATCGCCGTTATTGAAGATGGAGGCGATCTCCGACTCCTCTGGCACATAATCGCCTGTCGCCTAGAGGAGACATGAGCGCCAATCGCCTAGAGTGTACGTGATCGGCGGGAATGCACGTAGTATGTGGTCAAGATACTGAATCAACCAGAGTGGGTTCCAACAACCACGCGTATCAAGGTGTGGGTTAAGCCTTAGATACGCTGTGCATGCGAAGCTCTACGCTTGAGCAAAAGAGATCACCCTTAGTGTTGCATGCAGGGCGCGCGAGGCGTGTGGACGTCGCCAGGGCGCGCGAGGCATGAGGCATCGTCAGAGCGTGAGAGGCATGCAGGCATCGCGCGGGCGCGAGAGGCATGCAGGCATCGCGCGGGCGCGAGAGGCATGCAGGCATCGCGCGGGCGCGAGAGGCATGCAGGCATCGTGCGGGCGCGAGAGGCATGCAGGCATCGCGCGGGCGCGAGGGGCATGCGGGCATCGCGCGGGCGCGAGGCACGCGGGCATTGCCAGGGCGCGATGCATGTGGACGTGGCCAAGGCGCGAGAGTTATGAGGGCGTCGCCAGGGAAGACATCGGTTGTCTCCCAGAGGAAGACATCGGTCGTTCGCCAGGAAGGGGTCATCGGTGGTAGTCTTCGCGCGAGGTCATCGGTGGTAGTCTTCGCGCGGGGTCATCGGTGGTAGTCTTCGGGCGAGTCATCGGTGGTAGTCTTCGCGCGAGAGGTCATCAGTGGTTTCTCTTCGAGCTGGTAGTCATCGGCGAAAGGTCATCGCGCGACGTTGAGTTACACCCAGAGAACGTGGGCCCCAGACTCCCAGCAAGAGACGTTCTGCACGCGCGCCACGTAGACGAAAAAGTGGTTCAGAATAGTGACCTCATAGCGTAGCCTGCGCAGAGGCACGGTTAGGTGTACTGTTCAGCGAAGCGTACACGCAAACTCCCTGCAGAGTGGGTGGTGGCAGCGGTTTTTGTGGAGAAGTCAGCTTAAGATGCAAAAACCCATTTCTGAGGGAGAAGGAAAGAAACGTTGCTGTGGTTCCAGAGCTAAAGGGTGCGTTTATCTCCCTTCTCCTCCATTCTCTCCTTCGCGCTGCGATTCTAGCACCTTCACACGAGAGTACGACGAGCGACGGCCACCATTAGAGCACCTGGGAGGTTCTCTGCAAGTCCTTCAACCAGACGCAAAAACAGAGCCAAGGCGTCGTTCAAACTTCGTTGGGTTTCGGAGCTCCTGGTGTTTGGCGCAAGTCCAGGTAAGGGAAGCTAGCCTTCATCTTTACTACGAGCCATAGTTGAACCATTTCTGAAGTGTGGGCGACGTGGTCGCCATTTTCGCTTTCGTCTTCGTGAAATGCTCTGTGTTGTGTGCTTGGGCGACGTGGTCGCCTGTTTTAATATACAGCCTTCGAAATACCATATTTTGAACTAGATCGCCGGTTTTGGCGCTGTTTTGCGAACTCCTTGTGTTTGATGTTGTTTTGAGAACTGCTTGAGATTTACATGAGATATTCGAAAATATGAATCCTTTGAAATGGCTATTGCTGTGATTGAAATCATCCTTTTAAGTGTGGCATGATGTCTTTGAATGCTGTGAATGTGGGATCGAGGCATAGTATTTTCAGGAAAGAAAATACCGTGTAAGATCTTGTGGTAGGTGCATTGATCGGTGATTCCTAAGGGGATATCCTGACTCTGCTGAGGTAATGGAATCACGTAGAGGAAGTTACTCAGTTGTTGAGAGTCGAAGGAGGTCTATATGATGGGCGTCTCGTGTGAAAAAGAACGAGCTCCGTCTGTCATATGGATTAACCCTGTCATACCAGGAGAACTATGGTAACATTGAGATGATATATGCGCATGCTGTGTGGATTCACAGCGACCCTGTGTGGATTTCACAGTGGTGTGGTATGATAGGTGCAGATCTCTGAGTCTAATCAACGCACGAGTCAATCCGGAAGTAGTGTCAAGTGTCTTGTGTGGTGAGTCAGTGGAAAGTCTGACATGTGAAATGAGAAACTTGAATATTGATAGACACTTGATGCTGTATTGTGAAATGGAATGACCATGGGTGAATGTTGTGAAGTTTGTGATTTTGGGCGATCAGCTGAATGCTATGAGCAGCTCTACGTTTTACATGGATATTTTGGAACTTGGTTTACTTGGATTTTCATGTTCTTGATTTAAACTTCTTTTAAATTATCTAGCTTACCCTTTTATCTGTTATTGTGGTTGTTTTCTCAAAACTGTGATGATCGTGTAATTGTTACACGGGAGCAGATGATCTTCCAGGAAGAAGAGCTCCTTAGTGAGTGATTGCCGAGGAGGAGATCGCCGGTTTTCTTCTGTCTCCATCGGGTGATCGCCTGTTTCTGCCTCTATCGGGTGATCGCCTGTTTTTTTTCTGTCCTGATAGGTGATCGGCTGTTTTGGCTCCTCCGATAGGAGATCGGTTTCTTCCGATAGGAGATCGCCTGCTTTGTTTTTTTTACTGTATTTTGTTTATGTTTCTGGAAAATTTGACCGAATTTGTATTAAACTCCCTAAGAGGAGCAACTTCATTTCATATATATATTATTTTGTTCATAGAATCTATTTGTTACCTTTATTTTCATTATATACATTTGTATAGTATTTTGGCGGGATGTTACAAGTCACACTTCCCTTGTGACTTAGAATAGGCGCCGAATTCAAACACCTTGCATTTGAATTTTCCCTCTTCAAATTCAGCCCTCTCACACTATAAATAAAGGTGCTTGGCTCATATAAAATCACATTGAATTTTGAAGTAAAGTTACTATACACAAATTGTGTGAGTTGTGAGAATTGTTTGTCCTAGCCTTGTCTCATCTTGTGAGTGTTTGGGAAGCTCTCAAGTGGCGGCATTCATGCACTTATCTTGGATCAATCACCTTCCAAGTGGCTTGTTCTTACCTTCCATGGCTTCAACCACATAAGTTCTTCTTACTTTCATCTTCCAATTCCATTCCTTACTCATTTCCGCACCTAGTTTTCAATTCATCCAATTATTTTTTATTCTATCCAATTGTTCTTGCTTGTTCTTTTGTTTCCTTTTAAATTATGCACTTAATTCTCCATTTCATTCAGTAGTTGTGTTTAATTCCTTGTGTTTGTGTTCGATTTCCATTTGTTTTATGTTTGTGAATTGGTTTGTGGAATGGCACTCATGTTCATGAGTTTAGTTCATCATTTGGAAGGCTTTAAGCTCCATTGATGTTTCCTTAAGTTCCTCCACTTTACTGATTTGTTTTCTTTCTTTCCAGCACCTTAATTGTCATCATCCATCAACTATACTTGTGTTTTTCCTTTGGTCTTTGGAAATAGTAGTGGCCAAACCTAAGATGTCAGTAGTGTACAGTAGAGGTTGACACAGTAGAACCCACAGAGGGGTCCCTAGAAATTACATGCAATAAGTGTTACATTAGTGAAAGCCCGATTCACAGATATACCTTGCAGGCAGAACGTGTATAAGACATTTGGGTCTGGCACAAGTAGATTACCCCTAGGGGTGCCAATGCCCAAGAACACTAGGGTTTTTAGAGAAAGTTGCATGCAAGGCACATGAGAAATTAGGGCACCTACAGAGCGGATTGGTCTCACGGCGCTGGTACACACATTGTAAACCTAGTGGCCATATCGTTAGATACGCACTCCAGGAAAAGAAGGTTGCCACGAGTGTTGCACTCTAAGAAAGGAATGTTGCCACGGGAGTTGCACTAAGACTGTGCGATAGTATCCCGAAAGGGGAACCCTAAATTCGCTAGAGTCAAGGCTTTGGCAAGAAAATGTCAGCGGCAGGTTAACCTAGAAATAGATATATAAGGGGGGTAAGCCCAAAGGTAAACAAACGATGTCTTCTACGCAGGATATAGTTCTTACACGCACATTATAAGCTTAAGCACTTTTGCTTCTTTGATGTTTCTTGCCCTGTATTGACTTGAGCATCGGAGTGCAGTTACAGGTAGGGCCCCCTCTGTCTCAACGGAGCCATCCTTGTGGAAGCACAGAACCACCACGAAGACAGGAGGAGCCACCATCTGCCTCAGATTCAACGGTGGCTGAGTCAACCGGCAAGAACATTTGGCGCCCACCGTGGGGCCTGATAAAACTAGGTCCCATCCACAGTTGTGATCAGAGATACCAAACGACATGAGGAATACTAGGCAAGGCACTACAAGAAGGGAAAAGGACGATCACGTAACCATGCAGGAACTCATGGGGACTATCCGCAACCTTCAGCAGGCATTCACGGCGTCTAGGGCTGACCAAGAGAGGGTTCTGGCTGAGGTTCGTGCTGAACAAACCCTCAGACAAGATCAGTTCAAGGCTGAACTGAACGAATTGTTGGCAACCAATGAAGAGCTGCGCAGGGCCAACGAAGAGTTGAGAAGGGGAATGGGAGAGCGTGCGACTAGAGAGACAAGCGTACCCACACCAGTTAGGGCATGCCCCATGCTTTTTTCCCAAGCAATCATGGAGGTAGTAATCCCCGCAATGTTCATGATCCCAAAGATCACCTTTACAGGCGTTGAAGACCCCGAGGCCCACATCACGGCTTTCCATAGACAGATGATCATTTCGGGAGGGATTGATGCCATGCACCGTAACTTATTTGTGGGAAGCTTTTCAGGAACGGCATTGGACTGGTTCACTAGCCTCCCCGATGGACACCTCACGTCATTTGAGCAGTTCTCGTCACTTTTCAAGGAGTAGTTCATCGTCAACCAGGCTCCCCGTCCCGTTTCCTTCGACCTTTTTGATGTTGTACCGACCAGTCCTCGGACATCGACGACCGCTAGCAATAGTGGGCCACGTAAGCTGGGTCTCACAAGTGGCGTGAGCCAGTGTCCTTCAAGCGGCATGAGCCAGCGTGCCGACTAGTGGTCGGAGATCGATCAAGAGGTATGTCAATGTGTACTCGGCAACAGATTGAAGCCGATGTGACATCGGGCATCAATGGTTCAAACAGCTAAACTGGGCCACGAGAGGTGGACCCCAGGAAGACACCAGTTATCAAAGAAACGCCTAGAGCTAGCAGGAAGCCTGAGTCACAAGGTACTCGTGTGTGTGGTGTGAATAGCGCATTTGGGCGTAGCACCAGCAAAGGCCCTGGGAACTCTAAGGCCTGTTAAGGTTAGGGTTTCCTAGGGGCAGTCTGCATGCATGGCACGCGAACAGTTAGGGCACCTCAGAATGGATGGCCCTAGAGATTAGGTGCACAAGTTGGTACCCAGGTTGCCATATAGTGAGAGGTTGCACTCTAACAAGGGAAACCCTACACGCTAGATTACACTAAGACTGGGTAATAGCGGCGCAACGGTATTCCTGCAGAAACCCTAAATGCAGGTAACAAAGACAGGGGAAACCCTAAACTATATAAACAACAGTAAGAAACCCTAAAAAGGTACGCAACTCTTGAGACTAGAACTATTACACACATACACACTATTTCTTAGCCCCAGTATTAACTTGAGCGTCAGAATGCAAACGGCCTCTAGGGCGCCCCCTTGTCTTTGCAGATACAGAGTCTTTCGATCTAGTGAAGCAACAACCTAAGAAAGAAGAAGAGGGTGTGATATTGCCATAGAGTCAATCGACAGGAGAGTCAACCGGCAAGAACATTTGGCTCCCACCGTGGGGTGGAGGACCCGGAGGTGCATCTCACGGTGTTCCATACCCAGATTTGGCTCCCACCGTGGGGCTGAAGTAAAACAAGGTCCCTTTCACAAGCATAGAGGAGAGATCGAGAAAAATGAGGAATCCTAGACAATGACCCGCGGCTGCTGCACCAAACGGAGGAGACAATGTCACCATGCAGCAGATCATGGAGATGATGCGCGCTGTAGGAGACAGTGGCGGCGTCTAGGGCGGATCAAGAACGCATCCATATTGACCTAGCGGCGTCGCAAGCCAGGAACGAGGAGTTGCACAGAACCAATGAGGAACTACGCCTGAATTTACAGAATCTGCAGCAGGCAGGGGAACACGTGGGGCATGAACGTGCCCTGCCTACGCCGCCTTGGGCATTCCCAATGCCATTTTCACAGGCAATTATGGACACCATGGTACCGTCTACCTTCGTAGACCCTAACACCACCTTTACAGGGGTGGAGGACCCGGAGGCGCATCTCACGATGTTCCATACCCAGATTTGGCTCCCACCGTGGGGCTGAAGTAAAACAAGGTCCCTTTCACAAGCATAGAGGAGAGATCGAGAAAAATGAGGAATCCTAGACAATGACCCGCGGCTGCTGCACCAAACGGAGGAGACAATGTCACCATGCAGCAGATCATGGAGATGATGCGCGCTGTAGGAGATAGTGGCGGCGTCTAGGGCGGATCAAGAACACATCCAGATTGACCTGGCGACGTCGCAAGCCAGGAACGAGGAGTTGCACAGAACCAATGAGGAACTACGCCTGAATTTACAGAATCTGCAGCAGGCAGGGGAACACGTGGGGGATGAATGTGCCCTGCCTATGCCGCCTTGGGCATTCCCAATGCCATTTTCGCAGGCAATTATGGACACCATGGTACCGTCTACCTTCGTAGACCCTAACACCACCTTTACAGGGGTGGAGGACCCGGAGGCGCATCTCACAGTGTTCCATACCCAGATGATGTTGTCAAGAGGCTCCGATGTTGTACACTGTAAGTTGTTCAAGACCACCCTGACTGGCACAACGCTAGAATGGTTCATGAGCCTTCCTAATGGACACGTGACGTTATTCGCACAATTCTCTGCACTGTTCAAGGAGCAGTACATCATCAATTGGGCTCCCCCTTCGGTGTCTTACAATCTTTTCGACATAAGGAAGTAACAGGGAGAGTCCTTGAAGGACTACCTTAACAGGTTTGGAGTAATGGTGGTAAGACTGCACACCAAGGATGAGGATATGGTTGTGCACGCCATCAGGAAGGGGATTTTGCCAGGACCCTTCAGTGAGTCCCTCATCAAGAATCGCCCCAAAACCTTCTGTGATATCAGGCGTAGGATAGCAACCCATATAGTCACAGAAGGAGAACTCACAGAGAAGCGCGTGATCACGAGGGCCAACTCGACCTCAACCCGTGAGGGTACATGAGGCGACAACAGAAAAGAAGGCTCAAGGGAAACCGCAACCCTATGCAACCAGGAAACCCCAAACTAGGGCATGCGAGAAGGAGGATGTGCCCCCTAGACACAGCTTCGTGGTGGAATTGAAGAAACTGATCACTATCCCCAACATAGCGGAGAGGCTGAAGATGCCCCCAAAGACTGACAAAAGATTGGGGCCTAGTAAGAATGTGTGGTGCGAGTTCCACCAAGCGTTTGGACACCCCATCTACAACTGTTTGGCCCTAGTCAATGCACATTACACACGATCTTACACGGTATTTTCTTTCCTGAAAATACTATGCCTTGATCCCACATTCACAACATTCAATGCATCATACAACACGTAAAAGCACAATTCCATCATATAATATTTTGAATCTTTTCTTAAACAATCCCAATCACAGAAACAATCATTCCAAGGTTCAGATTTTTGAATATCACATGCATTTCACATTTCAATCTCAAAGAGTTTCAAACGACACTAAAACAGGGGAGTTCGAAATCAACATTAAAACCGGCGATCACGTCGCCCCACACATAAAAACAGAGCATCGTGAAAAGAATATGAAACCGGCGACCACGTCGCCCTCACTTCAGAACCTACTCGCCTAAAGTTTTTATAAACGAAAATGCTAGCTTCCCTTACCTGAACTTGCGCAAAAACACCAAGAGCTCCAAAACCCACCGAAGCTTAAAGATGCCTTAACCTGCACCATAGAGTCCTGATCACAAAACTAACGAGATTACTCATTTTCTGCGTTAACAGAGACGATTTCTAAAGCTAAAAGAGTTGTATGCACAACCTATGCAGAGATGACCCTCTCAAATTCAGACTCGACTCAAAGAATAGAGCAAAACGACTTACTCTGTTTTAAGGCTTTGAGCAGAAAACTTGCAGAGCACAACGTCAGGAATCCAGGGTAGTCGCCGATCTTCAACTGGTTCGCTAGGACGTATGAACACAGGGAGAAGGAGAGGTAAGAAACAGGGAACCAAAGTTAACTCACTCAATCACTCTCGAACCACAGCAACGTTCACTGCCTCTCAGGAGTGAGTTTTGAATCTAAGCCAACTTGCCCAGAAATGCCGCTGCCCCTCGCCCACTATGCAGGAAAGCTTGCGTGCACACTTCCTTGAACAGTATGACCACGTGGGTTTCTGCGCATACCAACTCTCTGACGCTAACTATTCTGAAACACCCTTTTTGTCTACGTGTCGCGCATGCAGGACGTCTCATGCTGGGAGCCTGGGTCCCACCTTATCTGTGTGAAACACAACATCGCGCGATAACCTTCCACCGATGACTGCTCGCGCGATGACTATCCACTGATGTCTCATCCTGGCGGACGACCGATGTCTCTCCCTGGAAGACGACCGATGTCTCTCCCTGGAAGACGACTGATGTGTCCCTCATCCTGGCGATGACCGTCTGTCTCTCGCCCTAGCGATGCCCGCGTGTCTCTCGCCCTGGCGATGACCGCGTGTCTCTCGCCCTGGCGATGCCCGCGTCTCTCTCGCCCTGGCGATGCCCGCGTGTCTCTCGCCTGGCGATGCTCGCGTGTCTCTCGCCTGGCGATGCCCGCGTGTCTCTCATCCCGGCGATGACTTATGACACATCGCCACGCCTTGCTGAAGGTTCTTCATCCCACTATGTTACGTCCAAGGTATCACCTCCACATGGCTTGGTGACGTCGGTAGCTTCACATTTCCAAGAATAGATCAGCACTACTCCTCGTGCGCCCATGCATGCAACACTAAGGACGATTTCTTATGCTCAAGCATAGAGCTTCGCATGCACAGCGTATCTAAGGCTTAACCCACACCTTGATACGCGTGGTTTTTGGAACCCACTATGGTTGATCCAGTATCTTGACCACATACTAAGTGCACTTTCGGCAATCATGTACACCATAGGCGATTGGCGATCATGTGCACCATAGGTGATTGGCGATCATGTGTACTCTAGGCGACAGGCGATTATGTACCAGAGAAGTCGGAGATCGCCTCCGTCTTCAACAACGGCGATCTTGTAGACTTCTAAGCTACACTTTCCTTCCTTTATATTTTAAATAAAAACATACTTAGAATTTACTTAAAATATATCACTTTCATTCCAGTAAAATTTTCTAGGTCCTTACACTTTGGCTTAGGCTTGGGCTTGGGCCTCTTCCATCACAACCAGTGTTATGCAAACCACAGCTGGGCACTCCTCTGCCCCTGTACCTTGCAGTCACTGATCGGGCGGTTAGCTTAGTTCTTGTGTAGGAACAGGATCAAGTTCAGAAACCAATCTACTTTGTCAGCAAAGTATTATAGGGGCCTGAGGTGAGGTACCAGGCCCTAGAGAAGGCAGTGTTGGCAGTGGTGTTCTCAGCAAGAAGACTTCGCCACTACTTCCAGAGTTTCACAGTGGTGGTGATGACCGACCTTCCCATCCATAAGGTCTTACAGAAGCCAGACATTGTGGGAAGAATGGTGCGTTGGGTGGTAGAGCTCTCAGAGTTTGACATCCATTATGAGTCCAGAGGCCCTATTAAAGGCCAGGTTTGTACTGATTTTGTAGCTGAGCTCTCATCGGTAGAATCACCCAATGAAGAAGCCGACTTTCGAAGGGTGCTTTCAATAGATGGGTCTTCTAATGAACAGAGAAGCGGAGCTGGCGTCATCTTAGAGGGACCGAAGGGGCTATTGATTGAACAGGCCCTTCGGTTTGCTTTCAAGGCCAGTAACAACGAAGCAGAGTATGAGGCCCTAATCGCTAGGATACTGTTGGCCAAGGAGATGGGAGCACGAAGTTTGTTAGCAAAGAGTGACTCCCTACTAGTCACGGGCCAAGTAACATGAGAGTACCAGGCCAATGACCCTCAGATGGCCTCTTATCTAGAGTATGTACAGGCGTTGAGGCAGTCATTTGCAACGTTTGAGTTGGTGCATGTTCCCAAAGAGCAGAATGCCCGAGCAGACTTGCTAGCAAAGCTCGCCTACTCGGGCAAGGGGGGTAGGCAGAGGACAGTTATCCAAGAAACTTTGAAGACACCTCGCACCTACACTGCGGACAATTTGGTAGGAGTCCATTAGATCAGCACATCAGATGGGAGGAAGAGAAGTTATTGGTCATTGACTCAGGAGACATAATAGATGCCCAGAGTACGCACGTATCCAGCGCTAGGGGAGGAGTCATTGCAGGTCTGCCTGGTTGTGAGAGGAGAAACTTGGATGACACCCTACAAGCGCTACCTGGCCAATGGGATGCACTCGTTGGAACCCATAGGGGCCAGAAAAATAAAGAAGAACTTGACCAAATACACACTCATTAATGGAGAATTATACAGACATGGGTTTACCCACCCCATCTTAGTATGTGTGCATGGTGAGCAGTGCACGCGAATAATGGCAGAGCTCCATGAGGGGATATGCGGTAGTCATATTGGTGGTCGAGCTCTTACATCAAAGGCCATTCGTGCAGGATACTATTAGCCAACCATGAGGGAAGATTGCATAAAGTACGCATAACAGTGCAAGCAGTGTCAACAACACACTGACTAGTATAAGGCGCCACCAAAAGAGCTCAGGTAGATCTATAGCCCTAGGCCGTTCCTTTCGCTGTGCGGCAGATGAAGTACCTCGTGGTTGCCATAGAGTATTTCACGAAGTGGATAGAGGCTGAGCCAGTAGCACAAATCACAGCCCACAAGATCCAACACTTCGTATGGAAGAACATAGTGTGCTGCTTTGGGGTACCAAAGCGATTGGTGTCTAACAATGGCACTCAGTTTGCAAGCCAGCAGTTGGGCAAGCTGTGTACGGAGCTTGGTGTAAGGACCTGTAAAATTAAATTGGAATAAAAGGAATATATTTTAAATGAATTCTACGTATGTTTTTAATTAAAATAAAAAGGAAGGAAAGTGTAGCTTAGAAGACTATGAGATCGCCTGGTTAGTACATAATCGCTTGTCGCCTAGACTACACATGAACGCCAATCGCCTGTAGTGTACATGATCGCCAATCACCTGTGTAAGGACCTGTAAAATTAAATTGGAATAAAAAGGAATATATTTTACATGAATTCTAAGTATGTTTTTATTTAAAATAAAAAGGAAGGAAAGTGTAGTTTAGAAGACTATGAGATCGCCTGGTTAGTGCATGATTGCCTGTCGCCTAGGTTGCACGTGATCGCCAGTCGCCTATGGTGCACATGATCGCCGAAAGTGCACTCAGTATGTGGTCAGGAAACTAGATCAACCAGAGTGGGTTCCAACAACCACGCGTATCAAGGTGTGGGTTAAGCCTTAGATACGCTGTGCATGCAAAACTCTATGCTTGAGCATAAGAATTCGTCCTTGGTGTTGCATGCATGGGCACACGAGGAGTAGTGCTGACCTACTCTTGGAAATGTGAAGCTACCGACGTCACCAAGTCATGTGGAGATGATACCTTGGACGTAACATAGTGGGATGAAGAACCTACAGCAAGGCGTGGCGATGTGTCGTCGGGCATCGCCGGGCGCGAGGCATGCGGGCATCGCTGGGCGCGAGGCATGCGGGCATCGCCAGGGCGCGAGGCATGCGGGCATCGCCAGGGCGTGAGACTTGCGGGCATCGCCAGGGCGCGAGGCATGCGGTCATCGCCAGGGCGAGACATCGGTCGTCTCCCAGGGAGAGACATCGGTCGTCCTCCAGGATGAGGCATCGGTGGATAGTAATCGCGCGAGCGGTCATCGGTGGAAGGTTATCGCGCGATGTCGAGTTCACACAGATAAGGTGGGACCCAGGCTCTCAGCATCAGACATACTGCACGCGCGACACGTAGACAAAAAGGGTGGTTCAGAATAGTGACCTCAGAGTGTTAGCCTGCGCAGAGGCACGCGTAGTCGTACTGTTCATGGAAGCGTACACGCAAACTTCCCTGCAGAGTGGGTGGTGGCAGCGGCTTTTGTGGACAACTTGGTTTAAGACTCAAAAACCCACTTCTGAGGGGCAAAGGACGTTGCAGTGGTTCAAGAGTGAAAGATTGAGCTCACCTTCATCCTTCTCTTTTCTCTCCTTCGCGCTGTGATTCAGGCATCCTCAAGCACCAGTACGACGAGCGACGACTGCCCTTAGAGCACCTGGGAGGTTCTCTGCAAGTTCTACGAACCAGACGCTAAAACAGAGCCAAGGCATCCTTTAAGCTCAGTGGGTTTTGGAGCTCTTGGTGTTTTCCGCAAGTCCAGGTAAGGGAAGCTAGCCTTATTTCCAACGAAAAACCTTATAGTAGATGTTTGAGATGATGGGGCGACGTGGTCGTCGGTTTTCAACTGTTATTGTATAATCCCCTGTTTTTGAACGAGATCGCCGGTTTTGGCGTTGTTTTTCAAACTCCCCTGTTTTTGGTGTTGTTTGAAACTGTTTGAGATTTAAATGTGATATTCGAAAATCTGAACCTTGGCATGAGTTTTTCTGTGATTGAAATCGTTCATTAAGTGTTGTATGACGTGTTGAATGTTGTGAATGTGGGATCAAGGCATAGTATTTCCAGGAAAGAAAATACCGTGTAAGATCGTGTAGGATGTGCATTGATCGGTGATTTCTATAATGAGATATCTTGACTCTCCTGAGATAATGAATTCATATAGATGAAGTTATTCAGGCGTTGAGAGTCGATGGAGGTTCATACGTATGGGTAAGTGTTTGAAAGATAACTACTTGACCTGTTGTGTGGATTCACCCTGTCATACTGTGAGAGTGATGAAATTGAGATTGAGATTGTGTGGATGCGCATAGCTGTGGAAACATTACAGCAGTTTAGTATGACAGGTGCAGATCTCTGAGTCTAGTCAATGCACGAGTCTTCCGGAAGTAGTGTCAAGTGTCTTGTGTGATGAGTCAGTGGAAGTCTGACGTGAGAAATGAGGAACATTGAAATTGATAGACACTTGATGCATTATGTGAATTGAAAGACTTTTGAGGAATTGTGAAATATGTGTTTACTTGATGGTCATGTGAAGAGAATGAGAAAGCTGATGGTTTTACGTGGGTATCTTGAATTTGTTTTATCTTGATTTTAAAGTTTCATATCTAAACTCTTTTTCAAATGTCTAGCTTACCCTGTGATTTTTGGTGTTGTGTTTGGCTTTTTCTTAAACCTGTGATGATCGTGTATAATTTACACGGGAGCAGATGATGTTGCAGGAAGTAGAGCTCCTCAGTGAGTGGTCGCCGGAAGGAGATCGCCTGTTCCTATTTCTGTTAGGCGATCACCCTTTTTCTGTTTTCTGATAGGAGATCGCCGTTCTCTGATAGGAGATCGCCTTTTTGCTGTTAGGAGATCGCCTGTATTTATATTTTACTGTATTTTGTTTACATTTTCTGGAAAAGTGACCGATTATGTATTAAACTCCCTGTGAGGAGAAACTTCATTACATATATAAAATTATGTTCACTTCAATATAATTGTTTACCTTTATTTTTATTATATAAATATGAAAAGTATTTGGCGGGATGTTACAGCCTGTAGTGTACATGATCGCCAATCGCCTATGGTGCACATGATCGCCGAAAGTGCACTCAGTATGTGGTCAGGATACTGGATCAACCATAGTGGGTTCCAAAAACCACGCGTATCAAGGTGTGGGTTAAGCCTTAGATACGCTGTGCATGCGAAGCTCTATGCTTGAGCATAAGAAATCGTCCTTAGTGTTGCATGCATGGGCGCACGAGGAGTAGTGTAACATCCCTCCAAAACCTTTTCCTATTTATATAATAGAATAAAGCGTAGATATTAAATTTATAAAATCAACATATGTATTAGATATTGAAAATACATCATCCCGTACATCGTATTCAAAAAGAGACGTCCCTCTTATAGGGTTTTAATACATTCCATCAATTGTTTCGAAATAAAAACCAAATATAGCATGAAAAGGACAAAACAGGCGATCTCCTATCAGAAGACCCAAAACAGCCGATCTGCTATCAGAACAGAAAACAGGCAATCACCACGTAGAGACAGAAACAGGCGATCTCCTCCCGGCGACCACTCACTGAGGAGATCTACTCCCTGGAAGATCATCTGCTCCCGTGTAACATACACGATCATCACAGTTTTAAGAGAAAACAGCCACATAACAATACAAAGGGTAAGCTAGATATTTTTAAACTTTAAATTATGAACTGGACAACCAACATAGATCAGCCTTTTTAAACATTCACAAAAGTCCATCACTTCCTCATTCATATCACACAGCCATCAAGAAATCACATATTTCACAATTCCTCAAAAGTCTTTCAATTCACATAATGCATCAAGTGTCTATCAATTTCAATGTTCCTCATTTCTCACGTCAGACTTCCACTGACTCATCACACAAGACACTTGACACTACTTCCGGAAGACTCGTGCGTTGACTCAGGCTCAGAGATCTGCACCTGTCATACCACACCACTGTGAAATCCACACAGGGTCGCTGTGAAATCCACACAACCATGCGCATACATAATCTCAATATCATCACTCTCCCGGTATGACAGGGTTAATTCATATAACAGGCCGAGCTCGTTCTTTTTCACACGACTCACCCATTCATATGAACCTCTTTCGACTCTCCACAACTGAATAACTTCATCTATGTGATTCCATTATATCAGCAGAGTCAGGATATCTCCTTCTAGACAAGCCCCTAGTCAATACACATTACACACGATCTTACACGGTATTTTCTTTCCTGAAAATACTATGCCTTGATCCCACATTCACAACATTCACACGTCATACAACACTTAATGAACGATTCCAGTCACAGCAAAACTCATGCCAAGGTTCAGATTTTCGAATATCACATTTAAATCTCAAACAGTTTCAAACAACACCAAAAACAGGGGAGTTCGAAAAACAACGCCAAAACTGCGATCTTGTTCAAAAACAGGGGATTATACAATAACAGTTGAAAACCGGCGACCACGTCGCCCCATCATCTCAAACATCTACTATATGGTTTTTTGTTGGAAATAAGGCTAGCTTCCCTTACCTGGACTTGCGCAAAACACCAAGAGCTCCAATACCCACCGAGCTTAAAGGATGCCTTGGCTCTGTTTTAGCGTCTGGTTTGTAGAACTTGCAGAGAACCTCCCAGGTGCTCCAAGGGCAGTCGTCGCTCGTCGCACTGGTGCTTGAGGATGCCTGAATCGCAGCGCGAAGGAGAGAAAAGAGAAGGATGAAGGTAACTCACTCACTCACTCCGTCACTCTTGAACCACAACACCTTCTTTGCCTCTCAGAAGTGAGTTTTTAAATCTTAAACCAACTTGTCCACAAAAGCCGCTGCCACCACCCACTCTGCAGGGAAGTTTGCGTGTACGCTTCCCTGAACAGTACGACCACGCGTGACTCTGCGCAGGCCAACATTCTGAGGTCACTATTCTGAACCACCCTTTTTGTCTACGTGTCGCGCGTGCAGTACGTCTGATGCTGCGAGCCTGGGTCCCACCTTATCTGCGTGAAACTCGACATCGCGTGATAACCTTCCACCGATGTCCGCTCGCGCGATGACTATCCACCGAGGCCTCATCTTGAGGACAACCGATGTCGCTCCCTGGGAGACGACCGATGTCGCTCCCTGGGAGACGACCGATGTCGCTCCCTGGGAGACGACCGATGTGTCTCTCATACCGGCGATGACTGATGTGCCTCATCCCGGTGATGACTGATTCCTCACACTGGCAGACAACCGATGTCTCACCCTGGCAGACCACTGATGTCTCTCCCTGGCAGACCACCGATGTCTCTCCCATCCTGGTTGATGACCAATGTTCCTCTCATGCTGTTGGCGATCTCTTATCGCCCTTGTGTGTGACGAGAACACATCGCCTTACTCTGGTCACCGATGTCACATCGTCACACCTTGCTGAAGGTTCATCCTCCCATTATGTTACGTCCAAGGTATTACCTCCAGATGACTTGGTGACGTCGGTAGCTTCGCATTTCCAAGAGTAGATCAGCACCACTCCTCGTGCTCCCATGCATGCAACACTAAGGATGACTTCTTATGCTCAAGCATAGAGCTTTGCATGCACAGCGTATCTAAGGCTTAACCCACACCTTGATACGTGTGGTTTTGTGGAACCCACTCTGGTTGATCCAGTATCTAGACCACATACTACGTGCACTCCCGTCGATCACGTACGCCATAGGCGATTGGCGGTCATGTCTCCTCTAGGCGACAGGTGATTATGGGCCAGAGAAGTCAGAGATCGCCTCTGTCTTCAACAACGACGATCTCGTAGGAGACTTCTTAGCTACACTTTTCTTCCTTTACTCTTCTTGATCCACATGTCTTCCTTGAGCACATCCACGTGATTACCTCACGATAACGTCATCGCACCTGACTACTTGGTTAATACAATGGTCAGCCGACCAACCTCGACCAGCTAACCCCAGACCTTGGGCGACGTCCGAGGTCCGACTACTACGAAACTTCATTTACCAGCTCTTTGTATTTTAAATAATAACATCTTCTGAAATTATTTAAATATAATACTTTTATTCCAATTAAAGTTTCTAGGTCCTTACAAGTAGTGTTGATTTACTCTTCGAAATATGAAGCTACCGACGTCACCAAGTCATGTGGAGATGATACCTTGGACGTAACATAGTGGGATGAAGAACCTTCAGTAAGGCGTGGCGATGTGTCGTCGGGCATCGTCAGGGCGCGAGGCATGCGGGCATCGCCAGGGCGCGAGGCATGCGGGCATCGCCAGGTCGAGAGACATGCGGGCATCGCCAGGGTGCGAGACATGCGGGCATCGCCAGGGCGCGAGACATGCGGACATCGGCAGGGCGCGAGGCATGCGGGCATCGCCAAGGCGAGACATCGGTCGTCTTCCAGAGAGAGACATTGTTCGTCTTCCAGGGATAGACATCGGTCGTCCGCCAGGATGAGACATCGGTGGATAGTCATCGCGCGAGCGGTCATCGGTGGAAGGTTACCGCGCGATGTCGTGTTTCACACAGATAAGGTGGGACCCAGGCTCCCAGCATGAGACGTCCTGCACGCGCGACACGTAGACAGAAAAGGGTGGTTCAGAATAGTGACATCAGAGAGTTGGCATGCGCAGAGACACACGTGGTCGTACTGTTCAGGGAAGCGTGCACGCAAGCTTTCCTGCAGAGTGGGTAGTGGCAGCGGCAATTGTGGACAAGTTGGTTTAGATTCAAAAACTCAATTCTGAGAGGAGAGAACGTTGTTGTGGTTCAAGAGTGACAGAGTGAGTTTACCTTCATCCTCCTCTTTTCTCTCCTTCGCGCTGCGATTCAGGTATCCTCAAGCACCAGTACGACGAGCGACGACTGCCCTTGGACTCCTGGGAAGTTCTCTGCAAGTTCTCCAAACCGGACGCTAAAACAGAGTTATGGCATCTTTAAGCTTCGGTGGGTTTTGGAGCTCTTGGTGTTTTGTGCTAGTCCAGGTAAGGGAAGCTAGCATTTTCGTTTATAAAAACTTTAGGCGAGTAGGTTCTGAAGTGAGGGCGACGTGGTCGCCGGTTTCATATTCTTTTCACGATGCTCTGTTTTTATGTGTGGGGCGACGTGATCGCCGGTTTTAAATGTTGATTTCGAACTCCCATATTTTAGTGTCGTTTGAAACGGTTTGAGATTGAAATGTGATATTCGAAAATCTGAACCTTGGAATGATTGTTGCTGTGATTGGAATCATTCATTTAAGTGTTATATGATGTGTTGAATGTTGTGAATGTGGGATCAAAGCATAGTATTTTCAGGAAAGAAAATACCGTGTGGAGATTTTATGAGGGTGTATTGATCTGTAGGTATCCTGTGAATGAGGCGATCCTGACTCTGCTGATATGATGGAATCACATAGATGAAGTCATTCAGTTGGTGAGAGTCGAAGGAGGTCCATATATATGGGTAAGTCGTTTGAAAGATAACTAACTTGACCTGTTATATGGATTAACCCTGTCATACTGAGAGAGTGATGATATTGAGATTGTTTATGCGCATGGCTGTGTGGATTCACAGCGACCCTGTGTGGATTCATAGTGGTGTAGTATGACAGGTGCAAGTCTCTGGATGCTAAGTTCAACGCACGAGTCTTCCGGAAGTAGTGTCAAGTGTCTTGTGTGATGAGTCAGTGGAAGTCTGACGTGAGAAATGAGAAACATTGAATTGATAGACACTTGATGGAATTATGTGAATTGAACGACTCTTGATGAAATTGTGAAGTGTGTGAAATGAATGAGAAAGTTGATGGTTTTTACGTGGATGTCTTAAATTTGTTTTATCTTGATTTTAAAGTTTCATATCTAAATTCTCTTTAAAATATCTAGCTTACCCTGCGTTCTTGTTTTGTGGATGTTTTCTTAAACCTGTGATGATCGTGTATGATTTTACACGGGAGCAGATGATGTTGCAAGAAGTAGAGCTCCTCAGTGAGTGGTCGCCGGAAGGAGATCGCCTGTTTCTGTTTCTGTTAGGTGATCGCCTGTTTTCTGTTTCTGTTAGGAGATCGCCTGTTTTTCTATTTTGCTGTATTTTGTTTAAGTTTGGAAAACTGACTGGATATGTATTAAACTCCCTGTGAGGAGAAATTTCATTATACATATGTTCACTTCAATATTATTGTTTTACCTTTATTTCATTATATAAATATGAAAAGAATTTGGCAGGATGTTACACTTGGGATAAAGCAGGTGTTCGCGTCAGTCGAACACCCCCAGACTAATGGGCAGGTCGAGTCAGCCAACCGAATCCTATTGAGGGGGCTGAAGAGAAGGCTGGAGAAGGCCAAAGGGACTTGGGCAGATGAAGTTCCCAAAATTGTGTTGGCGTACCAAACCACTCCCCAGTCCACTACCAAGGAAACACCCTTCAGCTTGGTGTATGGTTCAGACGAAATGATGCCTGTGGAGATCCAGCAGAACTCACCACATTTTCAGAACTTCGTAGTTGAAGAGTCCAACGAAGAGAGAAAGTTGAACCTGGACCTACTAGATGAGGTGAGGGAGGAAGTGGGAATCAAAGCCGAAGCCTTGAAGAGAAGGGTGGAGCACAAGCACACCTCCAAGCTGAGACCTCGGCAGTTCCAGGTTGCCGATCTGGTGATGCGGAAAGCCCACCCATATCAGCTGGAGAACAAGTTGTCCCCCAAGTGGACTGGTCCCTTCAGAGTGACAGAGGCCCTTGGGAACGAGGCATTCAGGATTGAAGCTTTAGAAGGTGGGTCGATTCCTCATACATGGAATGCGACTCACCTGAACTTTTATTTCAGCTAAATTGTAACATTATACACAGTGTCCAGGGGACACTCTTTTTTCCCTTATAAGGGTTTTTAATGAGGTCACCTAATAAAAATTTCGATTGAAGTATATTTTCGAATATTTTGTGCAATGTAGTTACGAACCATTCACTTGGAGTTAGATGTCTCAAGAGTAGGAAGGAAGGTTCGTAGAGAACACCTCCTCCGCGAGTGAAAATGTCAAAGTTGAACAGTATGGTTCACTAGTTAAATCCTCCCTTGCTTATGGGCAATGAGAGGTCAGCTCAGAACCATTCAGCTGGGGTTAGAAGTCTCGAGAGTGGGAAGGAAAGTTCGCAGAGATTGCCTTCCCCTCGAGTGAAAACGTCAAGGTTGAGCAGTATGGTTCACCAGTTAAATCCTCCCTTCCCTTTGGGCGATTAGAGGTCAATAATAGCTGCTCCTTTGGGTTAGAGGTCTCGAAAGTGGGAAGGGAAGGTTCACAGAGAACACCTTCCCCCTTTTGAGTGAAAACACCAAGGTGGAATAGTATAGCTCACCAGTAAAATCCTCCTTTGCCTAGAGCAAGGAGAGGTCAGCTAAAAACAAATTCGTACGTTAGAGGTCTTGAGGTCGGGTAAGGAAGGTTCGCAGAGAACACCTTCCCTTTTGAGTGAGAACGCTAAGTACGATTTGTATAGTTCAAAGGTCCTCGCCTAAGGCTTTGCCTAAATAGGGAGCAATCAGCAAAACAATGGAGTATGCCTCCAGCAAGGAGATCTTTCTTACGACATGACATACGACGTGACAAGAAAGAGTCATCTAAGGTTAGCATGGTTTCCTTTTGGAGTTTGGCAGGATGAAACGTGCTACCTAAGGGGAGAACCTATGGTGAAGACGTTGTTAGCAAAGATTCCCAAGGCAATCAAGTGGAGATCTTCAAGTGGAGACAAAGTTAAAGATATACAAAACATGAGAAAAAGACGCACACATAAAGAAGCAAAATGATCTACAATATTATAAATAGAGGCAGTGATTACAAAAAGTTCAAAAGTCCAGCCGTTACATATCAAGAGACCTAAGCCCTGGGAGTGAGCTGCCCGTCGACAACCTGCATCGACACAGAGAAGGGAGAGAGTTCCACCTCAGGATGCACGTAGGCAACCTGAGCAAGGGCCTCATCAAACCCTGCTCCAAAGGCTTCAGCAGCGTCTTCAGTCAGCTCAGCCTCGGCCTTCTTGAGTAGTTCAGCTTGTTGGGCGAGTTCTCCTTCCACCCTGCCCAGCTGGATCTCTTGATTGGTGGCCCTTTCCTCCAACCTGGCCACCTTAACTTGTGCTCCCTCCAGCTTCTCCTCCAGATCAATCACTTTGTTGCGGAGGGGGAGGATTTTGGCTTCAAGCTGGGGGGCCTCCTGACCCGAAGAGGAGCTTTTTGGTCTCCTTTTCAGATTAGCGGAGGCTGCTAAGCTCTTGGTTCATAGCAGCCTCATGCCTAGCAGATACTTGGACCTGGAAAGCAAGCTCCTCTTTCAACCTTGCCTCAAACTGGCTCACCTAGGCAAGCTCCTCCTTCATCCTCGCTTCTACTTGGCTGACCAAGGCGCTGGAGGCAGCAAGGAACTCACCAAGGCCTCTCCCCATGCGATCCCTCAGTGAGTCCCCATCCAAGGCCTCCATCGCCTCATTGCTCTGAGGGCACTTGAGGGCTTGTTGAAGGATGGAGGGAAGTTCTGGGGCATGAGGCACACAACCCCTGGGACGCTCTCCCCACCGTCTTCTAACACAAGAGGAGAAGAAGCGCTGGGGGGTTGTCCATGAAGGAGGGAGGTTGATCCTCTGTAGCTAAAAGGGAGGTGGCCGTGATCCCCAATCTTGGCCTCTTAAAGACGAGACCGTCCTCTGTGCCCTCATCCTCAGAGTCCACCGTGACCACCCCTTTATCAGCAGGGGCTGAGTTGGGCAATTCTTGAACAAGAGCTAGGGGACCAGCGGGGGTTGAGCTGCTTGCACCACTTGATGTAGTTGTGCCTTCATCCTTGAGCTTGATTTTGAATTCAGAAGTGGTTGGTGGAAGCATTCATGGTTTGGAATGGAGAAGGAGCTCACGTAGAGCTTGTGGATTCCTTAAAGGTGAAGTGTTAGGTGTGGAGAGTGAGTGGTGAGGCCATCTCACTTGGAAGAGATGAAAAATGAAGACTAAAGGTGTCTATCCTAGAGGTAGGAGACAAGAGTGATAATTGGCACAAAGTTGGAAGCAATTTCACTCAAATTAATCTTCCATTATATGACCCAAGCACCTCTTTATATAGGAGAGAGGGTTGGATATTTTGGAGCCAAAATTTGAAAATTCAAAATACAACTCTCCAATGAGAAGGTGCCATGTGGAGTCATGCTTTCCATGTTTAACTCACACCTTCCATGCTAAATCCTCTCCACTCCTAGGCTGCCATGTGGAAGTCCATGTGCTTCATGCTAAGGTGATTTTCGTCCTCCAAAATACCCTAGACGTTTTAGGGTTACATTGGGCTTAAAGAAGCCCAATTGTTACCTTAACTAGTCACTTTTAACCCTAACTAGTCATATTTTACTATTGGCCCAAATACAAGCCCAAAAACCTATGCTACTTGGCCCAAATATTTGGTCCAATTATTTTATGCTACTACGCCCAATACATGGCCCATGAAATCCTAAACAAATTTATACAATTTATTTAAGCTAAAGCTTGGCCCAAAAATAATGTTGACTAGTCAGCAGGTACTCAGTCTTCTTGTGTTCTTCTGACCAAAGCTTTAGTTTATGTTTCGATGACTTGGAGGTCTTCTTGGATATGTTTGTACATTCCTTCACCCTAGATTTGTCCTCTTGATTGGGCCTACAAAAAGAAACAAAAGCCCAATTAGACCCATATTTGCAAATAAATCCCTAAACAACCTCTAGGTCTTTATCCTCCTTATTATGTGGTTGTGTGTAGTTGGATGGTTTCCATTAGGTTTAACGTGGGCCAAGGAAGCGCAAATGACAATAAGCCCTAGCCGTTGATCAGGCCATGTGTACGCAAATTAAAAAAATATGGTGAGACGTCATTTCGGCGCACTGTTCACGTCCTTTCACCCAGTGCCACGTAGGTCGCCGAGGGCGACGACTTAGTCTCTTTGCTGAACAAGTTAACAGCTTGAGATTGGGGGGCTTATGTACCGACCAGTCCTTGGACATCAATGACCGCTAGCAGTAGTGGGCCACATAAGCTGGGTCCCACGAGCGGCGTGGGACAATGTCCTTCAAGCGGCATAAGCCAGCGTGGCAACTAGTGGTCGGAGATCGATCAGGAGGTATACCGATGTGTACTCGGCAACAGAGTAAAGTCGATGTGTACTCGACAATAGAGTGAAGCCGATGTGACATCGGGCATCAGTGGTTCAAAAAGCTAAACTGGGCCACGAGAGGTGGACCCCAGGAAAGACACCAGTTATCAACGCCCAAAGCTAAGGGGAAGCTTGAGTCACAAGGTGCTCGTGTGTGTGGTGTGAATAGTGCATTTGGGCATAGCACCAGCAAAGAGCCCTGGGAACTCTAGGGTCTGTTAGGGTTATGGTTTCTCAGGGGCAGTCTGCATGCATGGCACGTGAACAGTTAGGGCACCCCCAGAATGGATGGCCCTAGAGATTAGGTGCACAAGTTGGTACCCAGGTGGCCATACAGTGAGAGGTTGCACTCCAACAAGGGAAGCCCTACGCACTAGATTACACTAAGACTGGGTAATAGCGGCACAATGGTATTCCTACAAAAACCCTAAATGCGGGTAACAGAGATAGGGGAAACCCTAGACTATATAAACAACAGTAAGAAACCCAGGTATGCAGTTCTTGAGACTAGAAATGTTACACACATACACACTATTTCTTAGCCCCAGTATTGACTTGAGCGTCAGAGTGCAAACGGCCTCTAGGGCACCCCCTTGTCTTTATAAGTACAAAGTTTTTCGATCCAGTGAAGCAGCAACCTAAGAAAGAAGAAGAGGGTGCAAGATTGTCGTAGAGTCAACCAACAGGAGAGTCAACCGGCAAGAACAGATGTGAAGCAATACCAGGGAGAACTACTGAAGGACTTCCTAAATCTCTTTGGAGTGCTCGTGGTAAAGTTACACACCAAATACGAGGCCCTGATGGTACACGCCTTCGGGAAAGGGATCCTACGAGGACCTTTCAGTGATTCCTGGATCAGGTGTCAACCTAAGACTTTCAACAAGATCCGTCGTTGAGTTGTGGCCCACATCACTATAGAAGAGCAAGTAACAGAAAAGCGCACGAGGGTTGATCTGTCCAAACCTCATGCAGCTAGTCGCATTCTACCTATGAGGGTGCATGAGGCCGCAACAGGAAAGAAGGCTAAGTTGACGCCATATGAGTCGAAGAAGCCTAAGCCCACCAGGCACAGCTTCAGCATAGACCTCAAGGAGTTGATTGCCATTCCCGAGGTAGCTAGCAGACTGAAGTTCCCTCAGAAGACTGACAAGAGACTAGGACTCAGCAAAGACAAGTGGTGTGATTTCCACCAAGCACGTCGTCATGGTCTAGGCAACTGCTTAGCGTTAGGAGACCAACTCGATCAATTGGTAAGAAATGGTTTCCTAACAGATTATTTGCAGGAACCACAGGAGACCCGAGGGGCGATGGCCCCAGCATGAGACCAGGGGCACGAGATACCCCTCCATGGAGAGACCAAGTGATGAAGACCAAGTAGAGGAGGTGCCTGAGGCCCAAGCCCATGAAGCCCAAGCCCAAGTTGGGGCCCAAGCCCAACCAATTAGCTCAACATCCTTCATGCCTCAAAGGATGACTAGGAGCAAGGCTAAAGCTTTGGGAGAAGAGCATCAATGGATGTCTCTTTTTGTAATTACTTATGTATAGTTTTTAGTAGAACTTTGAAGGAAGGTGTAGGAATTAAAATAAGGGGTGTTAATGTACAAAAACAAGTCACACCTTCCATGTGACATAAAGAGTAGGTGTAGGTGTAGTTTTAGGAGGTGCCAAAGTAGAAATCAAGTCACACCTCCCTTGTGACATGTGTTTTGGCTCCAAATTCAAATGCTTCTCATTTGAATTTTCCCACTTTAATTTCAGCCCTCTCACACTATAAATAGAGGTGCTATGCTCATGTAAAAGAATATTGAAATTAGAAGAAAAGTTACTATACTCAAATTGTGAGTGAATTTTGTGAGACTTGTTCTCCTCTTCCTTGTCTCATCTTGTGAAGCTTTGGGAGCACTCAAGTGGCGGCAAATCTGCACTTATCTTGGATCATCACCTCCAAGTGGCGTGTCCATTCCCAATCCATGGCTACAACCACATAAGTTTCATCTTCTTTCATCTTCCATTGTCATTTCAATCGGTAGTTTTGATTCTATGTCTTATTCTTGAATTTCAATCGGTTCTTTTGTTTCAATTTGTGTTTCTATTCAGTAATTCTGTTTTCCTTTCCAATTCTGTTCTGTTTTTGTGTTCTTCCTATATCAATTGTTGTGTACAAGGATATAACACTCATAGTTGAGTTTGGTTCATCATTTTGGAAGGCATTGTCTCCATTGATGATTCCTTAAGCTTCCTTGAATTTGTGTGTTGTTTCAATTCTGTTTTTGTGCTTAATTTCAATTCTGTTTCCAGCTTTGTTTTGCACCATTCAAATCTGGATTCTGCACCTTAATTGTCATCCATTCATATCTCTATTTGTGTTTTAACCTTGGACCTTTGGAAATGAACCTTCACATCTACTTAACACTTGTTAAGTTAATGTCCAGTGGGGATTTTCCTTAGGTGACTCACTCTAAATTGCTAAGAATCTTGATCCTAATTCTAAGAAAGTGTCACAAATATAATGAACCTAAAATCAACTCACATCACCAAGTGCAGGTCATAGTTTACGTTGAATTGAGAACAACATTCATAGACGGTAATGCCTCTCGCACTATTAACATAAGGTATTGGTGGTAAACACTCCCTCTACTTATAACATTCTTTTGGGCAGGCCAGCTTTAAACAGATTAGGACCAGTACCCTCAACAAGACACATGAAGATGAAGCTTCCCTCCCTTGATGGAACGGTGATCACCATCAAGTCTGACTAGAAGACGACTAGAAAGTGTTATGAGAATAGTGTTGATCAAGGTTGATCATGAGCTTTGAAGAATCCAAATCCTATGTGTTTGATGATGGCTGGTGTTGCTGTTGTGTATGGGTGGGAACAGGGGTAGAATATGTGTAATCTGTAACATCCCGCCAAAATACTATTCATGTTTATATAATGAAAATAAAGGTAACAAATAGATTGAAGTGAACAAAATTATATATACGAAATGTAGTTTCTCCTCACAGGGAGTTTAATACAAATTCGGTCAAATTTTCCAAAAACATAAACTAAATACAGTAAAAAAAAATCAAAACAGGCGATCTCCTATCGGAAGAGGCCGATCTCCTATCAGAAGAGGGCGATCTCCTATCAGAAGACAGCAAAAGGGTGATCGCCTAACAGAAGTAGAAACAGGCGATCTCCTTCCGGCGACCACTCACTGAGGAGCTCTGCTTCCTGCAACATCATCTGCTCCCGTGTAAATTATACACGATCATCACAAGTTTAAGAAAGAGCCAAACACAACACCAAAGAAACACCACAGGGTAAGCTAGACATTTGAAAAAGAGTTTAGATATTATACTTTAAAAATCAAGATGAACAAATTAAAGATACCCACGTAAACCATCAACTAAACACATATTGCACAATTCCTCAAAGGTCGTTAAAATCACAGCATTTATCAAGTGTCTATCAATTCAATGTTTCTCATTCTCACGTCAGACTTCCACTGACTCATCACACAAGACACTTGACCCTACTTCCGGAAGACTCGTGCGTTGAACTTAGCATCCAGAGACATGCACCTGCCATACTAACCCACTGTGAAATCACACACATTCACAGGGGCGCCGTGAAATCACACACATTCACAAGCGTATAAATGAATCTCAATATCATCACTATCCTAGCATGACAGGGTTAATTCACACAACAGGTCGAGCTCGTTCTCTTTCAAACAACTCACCCATACGTATGAACCTCCTTCGACTCTCACCAACTGAATAACTTCCTCTATGTGATTCCATTATCTCAGCAGAGTCAGGATCGCCTCATTCACAGGATACTCACAGATCAATACACTTCATAACCAAATCTCAACACGGTATTTCCTTTCCTGAAAATACTATGTCTTGATCCCACATTCACGACATTCCACACATCATATAACACGTAAATGAATGATTCCAATCACAACAATAAGCATACCACCGATCAGGTTTTCGAATAGCATATACATTCTTCATTTCAATCTCGACAAATTCAAAGTGACACTAAACAGGGGAGTTCGAAATCTGTATTTAAAACCGGCGACCACGTCGCCCAAACACATAGAACAGAGCATCAACGAAACAGAATATGAAACCGGCGACCACGTCGCCCTCATTTCAGAAAACAGCCATTCTACGGCTTTTATTGAAAATAAAGCTAGCTTCCCTTACCTGGACTTGCGCAAAACACCAAGAGCTCCAAGACCCACCGAGCTTAAAGGATGCCTTAGCTCTGTTTTCAGCGTTTGGTTCGTAGAACTTGCAGAGGACCTCCCAGGTGCTCTAAGGGCAGTCGCCGCACGTCGCACTGGTGCTGGAGGTTGCCTGAGTTGCAGCGCGAAGGAGAAAAAAAGAGAGGGATGAAGGTGCAGACACTCTTTCACTCTTGAGCCACTGTAACCTTCTTTGCCTTCCCGCAGTGGGCTTTTGAATCCAAGCCTACCTATCCACGCATGCTGCTGCTGCCACCCCTTCTGCAGGAAAGCCTGAGTGTACGTTCTCACTGAACAGTACGGCCACGGTTGTCTCTTGTGCCTGCCAACCACTGCCCTGAACAGTACGACCACTGTTGTCTCTTGTGCATGCCAACATTCTAATGTCACTATTCTGAACCACCCTTTTTGTCTACGTGGCGCGCGTGCAGGACGTTTCATGTTGGGAGTCTGGGTCCCACTTTCTCTGCGCGAAGCTCGACATCGCGCGATAACCTTCCACCGATGACCGCTCGCGCGATGACTATCCACTGAGGTCTCATACTGGCAAACGACCGATGTCTCTCCCTGGAAGACGACCGATGTCTCTCCCTGGAAGACGACCGATGTCTCTCGCGACCCAGCGATGCCTGCATGCCTCGCGCCTCGACGACGCCCGCATGCCTCTCGCGCCCTGGCGACGTCCACATGCCTCGTGCCCTGGCGATGCCCGCATGCCTCTCGCGCCCTGGTGACGTCCACATGCCTCGCGCCCTGGCGATGCCCGCATGCCTCTCGCGCCCTGGTGACGTCCACATGCCTCGCGCCCTGGCGATGCCCGCATGCCTCTCGCGCCCTGGTGACGTCCACATGCCTCGTGCCCTAGCGATGCCCGCATGCCTCTCGCCCCTGGCGACGTCCACATGCCTCGCGCCCTGGCGATCATGTGTAGTAGACGACCGGCGATCTCATAGTCTTCTAAGCTACACTTTCCTTCCTTTTTATTTCAAATGAAAACATACTTAGAATTCATTTAAAATATACCCTTTTATTCCAAATTTAATTTTACAGGTCCTTACATAATCCACACCTTGTTTGAATCCAAAACATGTTTGATTTGAAAGCCTTTTTAAAAGAGTTTGTTTCTCAACTAAGTGAAAAACAACCTGTTGTTTTGTTGAAACAACCGATTGTTCTTTGGTGAAAAGGTTTTGGAAAAGGCTGAAAAGCTTTGGCTTTGTTAACTAAGCTGTCAAGGCTAAAACAATGATTGTCCCGATAAAACAATCGATTGTTTGTTTTGGAAAATCTTAACAGCTTCTTGGTTTTGAAATTGAATCTTTTATTAAATGTTTCTGACTAATTGCGCTACTGTTTGAAAAGCTCTTTGACCACTCAGTTGGTCTATATAAAGTTAGTTAGACACTCCTAAAGTGTAAGAAACAGTTTTGAGAAATCAAAGTGAGATTTGACTAAGTGCTTTCAAGATTCAATCAAGCTTTTGGATTTTCTTGTGTGTGGAATAAGACTAGGTTGTAATTATGATCTTAAAGCTTTGTTATTCCCAGGTGTATCATGTTCTTGCCGGTTGACTCGCCTGTCGGTTGACTCACGACACTCACACGCCTCCTTCCTCACGTTGATACGTGCTTGGTTCTTTCGAAGCAATCTGCACCTGCAAAAGAGAAAGGGGGCGCCCTAGAGGCCGTTTGCACTCCGACGCTCAAGTCAGTGTAGGGTAAGGAACACCAAGTGTATTAAGTTTCTCTGTGTTTAGGTCTAGAAACTGCGTACCTTTGTGAAGTATTTTACTGTCCCTTATATAGTCTAGGGTTTACTGTGCCGCTAGCCCTAATTAGGGTTCACTGCGCTACTAGCCATATTTAGGGTTTACTGGAATATCCTTGCGCCGCTATCACCCAATCTTAGGGTAATCTAGCACCTAAGGTTTCCTTCTCTGGAGTGCAAACTCTCACAGGGTGACCACCTGGATGCCTCTTTGTGCACCTAGTCTCTGGGGCCACCTGTTCTAGGAGTGCCTTAACTGTTCACGTGCCATGCATGTAGCCTTCACCGGGAAAACCCTAGTTCTGGTGAGTACTCGTCCCCTCAGGACTTTGCATCTAACTGTGCTCTCCCTGCTACCCGCATAGGCTCTTCGTGATTCAGGCCTCTCCCTACCTCTGGGTATTTTTCTGGTCATTGGCCCACACTGGGAACCAATCTTAGCTGTTCTGTCTATGCTGTTCAAATCACCCAAGACCGATGTCACCTCGTCACACTCTGTTGCCGAGGACTGATCACCCTGCGGAGTGACGAGGACACATCAGCCCTTCTTGGTGATCGTCACGCTGATGACTAATCACCCTTCTCTCAGGGGACACACCGATGACTGATCACCCTACTCTGAGGGGAATGACTGATCACCCTTCTCTAAGGGAACACACCGATGACTGATCACCCTTCTCTGAGTGGACACACCGATGACTGATCACCCTCTAATCCAAGCTGCCTGCGGGGTCAACTCTACGTGGCTTTGGCCCATGCTGTGGGACCCACCTGACATGGTTCGCCCTTTACTACCTGTTCTCGGTGTCCGAGGACTGGTCGGTACACAAGCCCCCCAGTCTCAAGCTGTTAACTTGTTTCAGCGAAGAGACTAAGTCATGGGTGCGAACTGGTCGGTACAGAAGCCCCCCAGTCTCAAGCTATTAACTTGTTTCAGCGAAGAGACTAAGTGGTCGATGGCAAGATCATTCCTCCTCCTTGAGCTTTTCCCTTTACAGCTTCTTTTTTTTTCTGTGTAATTTCTTTTTCTGCTTCATAACTTGACGGGCCTAAATGCTTCAGTTTCTCGCAGCAGAACTTGCTTCTACCACCGACCACCGACTAGCATGTTGGTGCACCACCGATCAGTCATCGCACTTCAGGCTCTGCTCTACTTTGTTACTCCAGTGCTAAGCACATAGAGGGCCTGAACGCCAAAGATGATGCTTGTGTTTTGGGGAAGAAAAGTGCTTCTCGATGACCCTTCTTGCCTCTGCCTTGCTATAAGAAGTCGAGCGTGAGGTCTTTCTGCTCTCGCCCCAGCCTCGCTGTACAAAGTCGAGGTGAGGTCTTTCTCCTTTCGCCTCAGCCTCGCTGTACAAAGTTGAGGGTGAGATCTTTCTTCTCGCCTCTGCCTCGCTGTACAAAGTCGAGGGAGGGGACTTTCTTCTCTCGCCTCAGCCTCGCTGTAAGAAGTCGAGGGTGAGGACTCCTTCTCTCACCTCAGCCTTGCTGTATGAAGTCGAGGGTGAGGACTTTTTCTCTCGCCTCAGCCTCGCTGTAAGAAGTCGAGGGTGAGGACTTTTTCTCTGGCCTCAGCGCCTCGCTGTAAGAAGTCGAGGGTGAGGACTTCTTCTCTCGCCTCAGCCTCGCTGTATTGAAGTCGAGGGTGAGGACTTTTTCTCTGGCCTCAGCCTCGCTGTAAGAAGTCGAGGGTGAGGACTTCTCTTGCCTCAGCCTCGCTGTAAGAAGTCGAGGGTGAGGACTTCTCTTGCCTCAGCCTCGCTGTAAGAAGTCGAGGGTGAGGACTTCTTCTCTCGCCTTAGCCTCGCTGTATGAAGTTGAGGGTGAGGACCTTTTCTCTGGTCTCAACCTCGCTGTAAGGAGTCGAGGGTGAGGACTTCTCTCGCCTCAGCCTCGCTGTAAGAAGTCGAGGGTGAGGACTTCTTTTTTCACTTGCCTCAGCCTTGCTGTAAGAAGTTGAGGGTGAGGACTTTTTCTCTCGCCTCAGCCTCACTGTAAGAAGTCGAGGGTGAGGACTTCTTTTTCTCTTGCCTTAGCCTCGCTGTAAGAAGTCAAGGGTGAGGACTTTTTCTCTGGTGAACCTTTCTTTCAAGTTGGGAGTTCTCACTCAAAGAGGAGGTGTTCCTTACGAATCTTCCTTCCTACTTACGAGACTTCTAACCCCCACTGACAGGTTCTAACTGACCTCACATCGCTCATAGGCGAGGGAGGATTTCACTGGGCGAACCCTTCTTTCACGTTGGAAGTTCTCACTCGAAGGGGAGGTGTTCTCTACGAACCTACCTCTCTGCTTACGAGACCTCTAACTCCAAGTGACAGGCTCTAACTGACCTCACATCGCTCATAGGCGAGGGAGGATTTAACTGTACGCATGTCATACCTGAAGGGCCTTTGCGCTTTTCTCTGTGCGCCTAAGTTATTCCCTTGGGAAGTCTTAGCGTGTTTCTTCCCTCTGAGCGAGTCGCATGCCCCCACGAGAGCACCCGAGGTGGTTGGTGTAAGCACACTCACCAGGCGCTGAATCCTACATGCACGATCTCCCCACACAGTGCCATGCACGTAATGGGTTAAGAGAGTCACCAATCTGACTAGCTTTCTTACACCATCCTCATGCACAACCCTACTAGCGAGCAACTCCTCTTCTCCTGGTTTGGAATCATGTGTGGTGAATGCGTAACGCTCTCGCTGGGAGCCTGGGTCCTAGTTTAGCTGCGTGTAGCAAGAAACCCCGATGACCATGCATGATCGGTCATCATCCTTTAGGTCCGAACGCCGATCACCGTCGATGACACCTGGTACTGAGGGGCGAAGAGTGTTTCTCGATGACCCCTCTTGCCTGCTCCAATGTCATCAACCTCACGCGAATCGGGTTATTCTGTCCCTTTCCCACTCCTGGGGTGAGAAGAACTTTAAAACTGGGAAATACTTGCACACTTGATATACTTAAATCCTTTATTGGGCGGCCTCGTTAAAAAGAGTGCCCCCTGATCTGCTCAACTGTTTATAATATGTATGTTCTGAGTGTGTGTACAACGCAAGAACGCATCTATTTTACAATTTAACTGAAGTAGAAATTCAAGTGTGTAGCGTTCAATGCCCTTGGGATAACTGTTCCATCCAGAGTCTCCAGCCAATGACCTCCCTGGCGATGCCTGACTCACGAGGACCGATCATGCCCTCTGCTTCAGCTTCCACCTGAGCTACCTGGGAGCCCCCCAGCGTAGCGTCTTCCTTCACCTGATTTCCCCGAGCACAGGGATGTCATGTTGCTGGTCGCCTGCCTGGGGCCCCGAAGCGCGATCACCCTGCGCCTCCCGCAGGTAATCGGTCAGGAATCCTGTCTTCACTAACTCAGCAAGTTGAAGCCCCAATGACAGGCAGGTGTGGAGTGTGTGTCCATAAGCCTGATGGAATTCACACCACTCATCCTTCCTCCCTCCAAGCACCTTGTCGGTTTTCTCTGGTACTCGAAGTCTTGCAGCCACGGTAGGGATGGCGATCAGCTCCGCCAACTCCACCATGAAGTTATACCTAGGGGGTGCGTTGTTCTCCCTTGCACGCCCTCTAGTCTGGTCCTCTCTGGGTGCATAGGGACAAGGCCTTCCCTGCGCCTTCTTCCCTTCCTTGGCTTCATACACCCACGCCCGCTGCTGCAGCTTCCCCTGACCTCCACGCGGCATCAACGGTGCAGTGCTGCCTCTCTCTTCTCAGAGACCTCTGTCTCTACTACTATGTGCGCCACCGCGCGTCACCGAATCTCAGCAAAGGTGGCAGGGTGGCTCCTGATGAGCGATTCACCGAAAGGACCAGGCAGTACACCTTTCTTGAATGCGTGCACCAACATGTTCTCATCCTTGCTGGGCAATCTCACCACCTGCGCACTAAAACGGTTGAGGTAATCCTTCAGCGACTCCCCCTAATATTGGCGCATGTCAAACAAATCGTAGGACACCACCGGTGGCGCTCTGTTGACAATATACTGCTCTGTGAACAACCTCGAAAATTGATGGAAAGAGGTGATGTGGCCCTCTGGCAGGCTCACGAACCACTCCATAGCTATCCCGCTCAGTGTACTCATAAACATCTTGCAGTACACCGCGTCTGAGCCTCCGGACAGCATCATCTGAGTGTGGAAGGCTATCAGATGCGCTTCAAGATCTTCTTTCCCTATGAACACAGTCTTTGGCCCCACGAATGTGGCTGGGACCACCGCGTCCATGATTTCTTTGGTAAAAGGCATGGGAAAGGCTCTTAAGGGCGTAGGTGAAGCCTGATCCTCTCCCACGCGATCCCCAGCTTGCTGCATGTGATGCAGATTCAAGCGTAGCTCTTCGTTGGCCTTGTGCAACTCCTCATTCCTGGCCTAGGAAGCGGTCAAATCCTCCTGCATACGCGCCTGATGCGCTCTGGACTCCGCCACCATCTCCTGGAGGGCGCGCATCGTCTCCATGAGTTGTTGCATGGTAACGCTGTCCCCTCCATTTGGTGGAACGGACCCGTGTCTTATATTCCTCATCTTCTGTGATTTTTTCTCTCACTCTCGTGTATGGGACCTTGTTTTACTTCGGGCCTCACGGTGGGCGCCAAATGTCTTGCCGGTTGACTCGCCTGTCGGTTGACTCACGACACTCACACGCCTCCTTCCTCACGTTGATACGTGCTTGGTTCTTTCGAAGCAATCTGCACCTGCAAAAGAGAAAGGGGGCACCCTAAAGGCCGTTTGCACTCCGACGCTCAAGTCAGTGTAGGGCAAGGAACACCAAGTGTATTGAGTTTCTCTGTGTTTAGGTCTAGAAACTGCGTACCTTTGTGAAGTATTTTACTGTCCCTTATATAGTCTAGTTTTTATTGCGCCGCTAGCCCTAATTAGGGTTCACTGCGCTACTAGCCATATTTAGGGTTTACTGGAATACCCTTGCGCCGCTATCACCCAATCTTAGGGTAATCTAGCACCTAAGGTTTCCTTCTCTGGAGTGCAAACTCTCACAGGGTGACCACCTGGATGCCTCCTTGTGCACCTAGTCTCTGGGGCCACTTGTTCTGGGAGTGCCTTCACTGTTCACGTGCCATTCATGTAGCCTTCACCGGGAAAACCCTAGTTCTGGTGTGTACTCGTCCCCTCAGGACTCTGCACCTAACTGTGCTCTCCCTGCTACCCGCATAGGCTCTTCGTGATTCAGGCCTCTCCCTACCTCTGGGTATTTTTCTGGTCATTGGCCCACACTGGGAACCAATCTTAGCTATTCTGTCTATGCTGTTCAAATCACCCAAGACCGATGTCACCTCGTCACACTCTGTTGCCGAGGACTGATCACCCTGCGGAGTGACGAGGACACATCAGCCCTTCCTGGTGATCGTAACGCTGATGACTAATCACCCTTCTCTCAGGGGACACACCGATGACTGATCACCCTACTCTGAGGGAAATGACTGATCACCCTTCTCTAAGGGAACACACCGATGACTGATCACCCTTCTCTGAGTGGACACACCGATGACTGATCACCCTTCTCTGAGGGGACACACCGATGACTGATCACCCTTCTCTAAGGGAACACACCGATGACTTGTCACCCTTCTCTGATTGGACACACCGATGACTGATCACCCTCTAATCCAAGCTGCCTACAGGGTCCACTCCACGTGACTTTGGCCCATGCTGGGGGACCCAGCTGACATGGTTCGCCCTTTACTACCTGTTCTCGGTGTCCGAGGACTGGTCGGTACAGGTCTCAACCTTGAGATAAGGGATAAAGTGGAACTTTTGTCCTATCGGGACTTGAACGACTTGATCCAACTTTGTATAAAAGTTGAACAACAAAATTTGAGGACAGGATCAAGTCGCAAGGAGAGTTCTTACTCTAACTCTTATATCTTCGGCATAGAATCATCCCATAGGTAGCGCGTTTAATTCTGACCAATAAGTGTAATCACCACCCAAGGGTAAGAGAACACTCCACACAGGACAGCTAATGAAGTCCACACAGGACAACAATATATCATCAATTCACCCAATGCACCATACAACACTTAAATGAACGATTCCAACCACAGTAACAATCGTACCAAGGTTCAGATTTTTCCAATATCACATGCATTTCACATATCAATCTCAAACAAGTTCAAAGCGGCACTAAAACAGGGGATTTCGAGAACAACATTAAAACCGGCGATCACGTCGCCCCACACATAAAAATAGAGCATCGTGAAAAAGAATATGAAACCGGCGACCACGTCGCCCTCACTTCAGAACCTACTCGCCTAAAGTTTTTATAAACGAAAATGCTAGCTTCCCTTACCTGGACTTGCGTAGAATCTCACTACGAGCTCCAACCCAACGTGATTCAAGGATGCCTTAACTCTGTTTCACGGCTTTGATCAGAACACTTGCAAAGCACAACGTCAGGAATCCAGGGGCAGTCGCCGATCTTCAACTGGTTTGCTAGGACGTCTGAACGCAGGGAGAAGGAGAGGAAAGAAACAGGGAACCAAGGCTAACTCACTCAATCACTCTCAAACCACAGCAGCGTTCACTGCCTCTCAGGAGTGAGTTTTAAAACTAAGCCAACTTGCCCAGAAATGCCGCTGCCCCCGCCCACTCTGCAGGAAACCTTGCGTGCACACTTCCTTGAACAGTATGACCACGTGGGTTTCTGCACATACCAACTCTCTGATGCTAACTATTCTGAAACACCCTTTTTGTCTACGTGTCGTGCATGCAGGACGTCTCATGCTGGGAGCCTGGGTCCCACCTTATCTGTGTGAAACAGGACATCGCACGATAACCTTCCACTGATGACTTCTCGCGTGCTGACTATCCATCGATGTCTCATCCTGGCGGACGACCGATGTCTCTCCCTGGAGGACGACCGATGTCTCTCCCTGGAAGACGACCGATGTCTATCCCTGGCGATGACCGTATGTCTCTCGCCCTGGCGATGCCCGCGTGTCTCTCGCCCTGGCGATGCCTGCATGTCTCTCGCCCTGACAATGCCCGCATGTCTCTCACCCTGGCGATGCCCGCATGTCTCTCGCCCTGGCGATGACTGATGACACATCGCCACGCCTTGCTGAAGGTTCTTCATCCCACTATGTTACGTCCAAGGTATCACCTCCACATGGCTTGGTGACGTTGGTAGCTTCACATTTCCAAGAATAGATCAGCACTACTCCTCGTGCGCCCATGCATGCAACACTAAGGACGATTTCTTATGCTCAAGCATAGAGCTTCGCATGCACAGCGTATCTAAGGCTTAACCCACACCTTGATACGCGTGGTTTTTGGAACCCACTATGGTTGATCCAGCATCTTGACCACATACTAAGTGCACTCCCGTCGATCACGTACACTATAGGCGATTGGCGATCATGTGTAATCTAGGCGACAGGCGATTATGTGCCAGAGAAGTCGGAGATCGCCTCCGTCTTCAACAACGGCGATCTCGTAGACTTCTAAGCTACACTTTTCTTCTTTTACTCTTCTTGATCCACATGTCTTCCTCGAGCACACCCACGTGATTACCTCACGATAAAGTCATTGCACCTGACTACTTGGTTAATACAATGGTCAGTCGACCGACCTCTACCAGCTGACCCCAGACCTTGGGCGACGTTCGAGGTCCGACTACTACGAAACTTCTATTACCAGCTCTTTGTATTTTAAATAATAACATCTTCTGAAATTATTTAAATATAACACTTTTATTCCAATTAAAGTTTCTAGGTCCTTACATTCTCCCCAACAAGAAAATTTTCGTCCTCGAAAATGGAATTACAAGGAAAAGAGGTAGGGATAGGCTTCTCTCATGGTTTCTTCTTAGTCCCAAGTTGAATCCTCTGATCTGTCATTTCATTGGTTGGAGTAGAGACTTGCAGACCAGAAAACCTTTCTCAAATACTTGATCCTTAAAACTTCTAATTCCTCTTGTTTTAGATGTCCTTCATTGGCATGAACTGATCTGCAATGACTTGGGTTGACATCAACATTATTATTATGTCTAGAAACTGCAGAGATGGAGTTTCTTCCAGGATTTTCATTTTTCAGTTCGGAAACAACCGGTTTGTAGCTTGACTTCACATTAGGCACCGTTTCTTGTCAAACCGATGGTGAAGCAGCAAAAGCTTGAGGGAGCACGGTTTCTTTCTTCAGGCGCCCCTCTGGTTCATTTCTTCTTTGATTACTAATAGCAGATCAGGAAAAACCCACCCCTTTAGTAGATGGTTGGGATTTCAGAGCTGCTGACTCAGGAATTCCAATGGATACATCCATTCTGCGTGAAGCTTTCTCTCTTATCCCAGTAACCTCTCTACCTAGTATTTTTTCAGCAAATTTCTCTGTCTAATTGAACTTTAGACATAAATACAATATCTCATCTTTCCTTTTAAGCTTGTGGTCAAGCTAGAGCCATCTCATGCTGTTTCATCAACATAAACATCTTCCAAGCTTCAAATAAAAGAAAAATCATTCTTTCATTCTTGGAACTTAACTCTGGTACTTCCCATGATACACATGCTTAAGTCTTTAAACCCTCAACATACTGCTTATTTACTCTCCATAACTTATATGTAACTGAAACTAAACCTTGGTACAACTAAATCTAACTTACACTTGCTTCTTTAATTCCATCAACTCAGCTGGAGCCATTCTGTAGGGAGCCATTGACACTGGTCCAGCTCCAGGTACCAAAACAATAGAGAATTCCATCTCTCTCTTAGGAGGTAGTCCAGGTATTTCTTCTGGAAATACATCCATGAAATCCTTCACCACATGTATACAGCCCACATCTTCATCATTCTTCACTCCCCCTTGAGCTAGGATCACAAGGCACGTCGCCCCTTCTTTCAACTCCGACCATACACGCTGAGCAGATATCATATCTGACTCTTGGAGATCTGGAAACACCACTTTCTGCCTACTGCAATCTATGAGAATGTGATTGGCAAATAGCCAATCCATTCCCAGGATAACATCCAGATCCTGAAGAGGTAGATAGATCAAATTCACTTTGAACCTGCATCCCTCTACTATCACTGGACATTCAGAGCAAACTGGGGAGGTCAAAACCTGTCCTGATGCAGGTGTAGAGACCAACCGTTCAAACGGCAGCTCCTTCACTAGAAGGCCCAGTTCGATTGCACACCGATTTGACACAAAAGAGTCTGTCGCTCCAGAATCAAACAAGACTCTAACGTATCTACCAGCTATAAACAAGCACCTTGTACTAGGTTACCTGACTGAGATGCCTCTGCTCCAGACATGGCAAACACTCTCCCTGCTGCCTGAGGTCTGCTGCCTTTGTTTCTTAACTGCTGGGAACCACTGGTTTGATTCGCCCTATACCCGTTAGGACACTCTCTAGCAAGGTGTCCCGTCTTTCAGCAGATGTAGCATCTTCTCTCTAAATTTCTCTTGGGGCACACATTGGATGTGTGTGGTCCACCACAATGGAAACATCTGAGTTCCAGGGCTGTTGCTGCTGAAACTGGGGCGGTGCTGCTTCTGCCCTATGCTGTGGAGGTCTCGCATAAGGCTTATTCTGCTGTTGCTGCACCTTGGCCTTCCCACTGGAATAACCCCCTGGGTGTGACCTGATCACCCGAGAGTCACTCTTCTCCAGTATCTCCACCATCATCGCCTTCTCCACTAAGGCGTGAAATTCTCTTATGCACATAGGTGCTATGGTCCTCTTCAGCTCATGCTTCAGTCCTTCTTCAAATTTCCTACACCTCCAAGCCTCAGAGGTCGCCTGGGTATAGAATCGGGCGAGGTACTCAAACCGAGCAGCATAAGCATTCACTGGCATCTCCCCCTGCTCCAATCTGAGGAATTCTGCTTCCTTCGCAAACCTCGCACTATCTGGAAAGTATTTTTCCAGAAATCTCACCCTGAAGCTCTCCCAGTCTAAAACATCCGCTCTGGCTTCCATCATCTGCTGAGTTCCCATCCACCAGAACTCGGCTTCTCCAGATAGTAGATAGGTGGCGAATACCAATTTCTTCTCTTCAGGGCAGGAGGTCGCCCTAAAGATTTTCTCCAACTCCCTAACCCACTGATCTGCTTGATCAGGGGTAGCATTCCCACTGAACTTGGGTGGGTTGTGCCTCATGAACTCGGTCAGTCCCATCTGTTCCTGAGGCTGGCCGACGTGGGAAGCTGTTTCAGCCGACCGAGCAGTTTCCCAATGGTGCATTGCAGCTTGATGATTCTGAGCCATTGCTGCATTCTGTTGTTGGATGGCAGTTGCCATCATCTCAATAGCCTTGGCAATCTGGCTCATTTTCGAAGAAGGTTGGGGAGGGGTAGGAGGTCTACGTGCCATCTTTCTCCGTTTCAGATTTTGAAACTATTGGTTTCTATATTTCCTACAACTACAAGAATGAGATCGATAAGAAATCAATCCATTCAGGAGGTAACATCTAGACCTTACAAAGGTCAGCATCTCAAAGTCATTTAGAATTTGAGTTTATCAGCCGATCATGATACTTATAACATCAAGCATAACAACAGAACAGCTACTGGTATATAAAACCATCAATCCAAACAACCACTTTAAATCAATTACCAAAAACACTCAATAAAATGAAATAATTCACACCAGAATTCAATATATGCTAAACATCAAACCTTTAGAATTAAGATTGAGAATCATCTTGATCCAGTAATGAGTGTGCACCCTCACTACTTTATCAAGATCCTTTCATTCTTAATACTAAAATTTTCAGTTAGAGCATATATTCACTACAGCACACACAAAATTTCAATAAGAAAACCTTCAAAACCTTTCACTATAGCTTTTATTAAGACTCCAATAGCAGAAGAAACACAATGAACCCACTCTCCTCAGGTCATCCTAAGGACAAACTGCTCTGATACCATTAATGTAACATCCCGCCAAATCCTTTTCATATTTATATAATGAAATAAAGGTAAAACAATAATATCGAAGTGAACATATATATATATATATATAATGAAATTTCTCCTCACAGGGAGTTTAATACATATCCAGTCAGTTTCCAAAACTTAAACAAAATACAGCAAAATAGAAAACAGGCGATCTCCTAACAGAAACAGAAAACAGGCGATCTCCTTCTGGCGACCACTCACTGAGGAGCTCTACTTCCTGCAACATCATCTGCTCCCGTGTAAAATACACGATCATCACAGTTTTAAGAAAAACAGCCACAGAACAAAATCGCAGGGTAAGCTAGCTATTCTAAAACTTGAAGTACGAAACTTTAAAATCAATATAAAACAGATTTAAAACTCCCACGTAAAATCCATCAATTTTCCCATTCATTTCACACACTTCACAATTTCATCAAGTGTTATTTTGTTTCACATGAACCATCAAGTGTCTATCAATTTCAATATTTCTCTTTCTCACGTCAGACTTCCACTGACTCACCACACATAAACACATACCACACCACTGTAAAGTCCACACAGGACAGCTAGTGAAGTCCACACAGGACAGCTAATGAAGTCCACACAGGACAGCTAATGAAGTCCACACAGGACAGCAAGTGAAGTCCACACAGGACAGCTAATGAAGTCCACACAGGACAGCAAGTGAAGTCCACACAGGACAGCTAATGAAGTCCACACAGGACAGCAAGATATCATCAATTCACCCAATGCACCATACAACACTTAAATGAACGATTCCAACCACAGTAACAATCGTACCAAGGTTTAGATTTTTCCAATATCACATGCATTTCACATATCAATCTCAAACAAGTTCAAAGCGGCACTAAAATAGGGGATTTCGAAAACAACATTAAAATCGGCGATCACGTTGCCCCACACATAAAAACAGAGCATCGTGAAAAAGAATATGAAACCGGCGACCACGTCGCCCTCACTTCAGAACCTACTCGCCTAAGGTTTTTATAAACGAAAATGCTAGCTTCCCTTACCTGGACTTGCGTAGAATCTCACTACGAGCTCCAACCCAACGCGATTCAAGGATGCCTTAACTCTGTTTCACGGCTTTGATCACAACACTTGCAAAGCACAACGTCAGGAATCCAGGGGCAGTCGCCGATCTTCAACTGGTTTGCTAGGACGTCTGAACGCAGGGAGAAGGAGAGGAAAGAAACAGGGAACCAAGGCTAACTCACTCAATCACTCTCAAACAACAGCAGCTTTCACTGCCTCTCAGGAGTGAGTTTTTAAACTAAGCCAACTTGCCCAGAAATGCCGCTACCCCCGCCCACTCTGCAGGAAACCTTGCGTGCACACTTCCTTGAACAGTATGACCACGTGGGTTTCTGCGCATACCAACTCTCTGATGCTAACTATTCTGAAACACCCTTTTTGTCTACGTGTCGCGCATGCAGGACGTCTCATGCTGGGAGCCTGGGTCCCACCTTATCTGTGTAAAACAGGACATCGCGCGATAACCTTCCACCGATGACTTCTCGCGCGATGACTATCCACCGATGTCTCATCCTGGCGGATGACCGATGTCTCTCCCTGGAGGACGACTGATGTCTCTCCCTGGAAGACGACCGATGTCTATCCCTGGCGATGACTGCATGTCTCTCGCCCTGGCGATGCCCACATGTCTCTCGCCCTGGCGATGACTGATGACACATCGCCACGCCTTGCTGAAGGTTCTTCATCCCACTATGTTACATCCAAGGTATCACCTCCACATGGCTTGGTGACGTTGGTAGCTTCACATTTCCAAGAATAGATCAGCACTACTCCTCGTGCGCCCAAGCGATGCCCGCGTGTCTCTCGCCCTGGCGATGCCCGCGTGTCTCTCGCTTTGGCGATGCCCGCGTGTCTCTCGCCCTGGCGATGCCCGCATGTCTCTCGCCCTGGCGATGCCCACATGTCTCTCGCCCTGGCGATGACTGATGACACATCGCCACGCCTTGCTGAAGGTTCTTCATCCCACTATGTTACGTCCAAGGTATCACCTCCACATGGCTTGGTGACGTTGGTAGCTTCACATTTCCAAGAATAGATCAGCACTACTCCTCGTGCGCCCATGCATGCAAAACTAAGGATGATTTCTTATGCTCAAGCATAGAGCTTCGCATGCACAGCGTATCTAAGGCTTAACCCACACCTTGATACACGTGGTTTTTGGAACCCACTATGGTTGATCCAGCATCTTGACCACATACTAAGTGCACTCCCGTCGATCACGTACACCATAGGCGATTGGCGATCTTGTGTAATCTAGGCGACAGGCGATTATGTGCCAGAGAAGTCGGAGATCGCCTCCATCTTCAACAACGGCGATCTCGTAGACTTCTAAGCTACACTTTTCTTCTTTTACTCTTCTTAATCCACATGTCTTCCTCGAGCACACCCACGTGATTACCTCACGATAAAGTCATCGCACCTGACTACTTGGTTAATACAATGGTCAGCCGACCGACCTCTACCAGCTGACCCCAGACCTTGGGCGACGTCCGAGTTCCGACTACTACAAAACTTCTATTACCAGCTCTTTGTATTTTAAATAATAACATCTTCTGAAATTATTTAAATATAACACTTTTATTCCAATTAAAGTTTCTAGGTCCTTACAACCCCTCTTGCCTGCCGATAAGCTCCAGAAGACCTCTTCCTTATACTGGGAGATGGGAGATTCCTCCTGAGTCGACCTTAACTGACAAGCCAAGGAAAGCCTTAACTCGATCGATCTTAACTCATCATGGAAGACCTCCTGGTGGGTCGACCTCGAGTGCTATATTGAGGTGGACAGTATTATTCTTTCTCGCCTCAGCCTCGCCGTAAGAAGTCGAGGGTGAGGTCTTTTTTTTTTTTCTTGCCTCATTCTCGCTGTAAGAAGTTGAGGGTGAGGACTTCTTCTCTCACCTCAGCCTCGCTGTTGAGGGTGAGGACTTCTTTTTCTCTTGCCTCAGCCTCGCTGTAAGAAGTCGGGGGTGAGGACTTCTTCTCTCACCTCAGCCTCGCTGTAAGAAGTCGAGGGTGAGGACTTCTTCTCTCCCTTAGCCTCGCTATAAGAAGTCGAGGGTGAGGTATTTTTTCTCTTGCCTCAGCCTCGCTGTAAGAAGTCGAGGGTGAGGACTTCTTCTCTCGCCTCAGCCTCGCTGTAAGAAGTCGAGGGTGAGGTATTTTTTCTCTTGCCTCAGCCTCGCTGTAAGAAGTCGAGGGTGAGGACTTCTTCTCTCCCTCAACCTCGCTGTAAGAAGTCGAGGGTGAGGTCCTTTTTTTCTCTTGCCTCAGCCTCACTGTAAGAAGTCGAGGGTGAGGACTTCTTTTTCTCTTGTCTCAGCCTCGCTGTAAGAAGTCGAGGGTGAGGACTTCTTCTCTCGCCTCAGCCTCGCTGTAAGAAGTTGAGGGTGAGGTCTTTTTTCTCTTGCCTCAGCCTTGCTGTAACAAGTCGAGGGTGAGGACTTCTTCTCTCGCCTCAGCCTCGCTGTAAGAAGTCGAGGGTGAGGTATTTTTTCTCTTGCCTCAGCCTCGCTGTAAGAAGTCGAGGGTGAGGACTTCTTCTCTCCCTCAGCCTCGCTGTAAGAAGTCGAGGGTGAGGTCCTTTCTTTCTCTTGCCTCAGCCTCACTGTAAGAAGTCGAGGGTGAGGACTTCTTTTTCTCTTGTCTCAGCCTCGCTGTAAGAAGTCGAGGGTGAGGACTTCTTCTCTCGCCTCAGCCTCGCTGTAAGAAGTTGAGGGTGAGGTCTTTTTTCTCTTGCCTCAGCCTTGCTGTAACAAGTCGAGGGTGAGGACTTCTTCTCTCGCCTCAGCCTCGCTGTAAGAAGTCGAGGGTGAGGTCTTTTTTCTCTTGCCTCAGCCCCGCTGTAAGAAGTCGAGGGTGAGGACTTCTTCTCTTGCCTCAGCCTTACTATAAGATGTCGAGGGTGAGGTCTTTTTTTTCTCTGAGTGGGTGCATGCTCGAATGTCATCGACCTCACGCGAATCGGGTTATTCTGTCCCTTTCCCACTCCGGGGGTGAGAAAAGCCTTAACTAAGGGCTTTACTAAGCCAACATTGGTATACGCCAAGTGGGTAAGGACGTTTCTCGAAATCCTCCCTTTCCCTCTCTTGGTCTTACTAGTACCCCTGACTTTTCAAACCTTAGCTGCCTGCACTCACACCTGGGGTGAGGAGAACTTTAAACTGGGAAACACTTGCACACTTGATATATTGAAATCTTTTTTATTGGGTGGCCTCGTTAAAAACTCTCCTTAGGGAAAAGAGTGCCCCCTGATTTGCTCAACTATTTATAGTATATATATATAATGAGTGTGTGTACAGCGCAAGAACGCATCTATTTTGCAACTTAACTGAAGCAGAAATTCAAGTGTGTAGCGTTCCATGTCCTGGGGATAGCTGTTCCATCCAGAGTCTCCAGCCGATGATCGCCCTGGCGATGCCTGACTTACGAGGACTGATCATGCCCTCTGCTTCAGCTTCCACCTGAGCTACCTGGGAGCCCCCCCTAGCGTAGCATCTTCCTTCACCTAATTTCCCCAAGCACAGGGATTTCATGTTGCTGGTCACCTGCCTGGGACCCCGAAGCGCGATCACCTTGCGCCTCCCGCAGGTAAACGGTCAGGAATCCTGTCTTCACTAACTCAGCAAGTTGATGCCCCAATGACAGGCAGGTGTGGAGTGTGTGTCCTTAAGCCTGATGGAATTCACACCACTCATCCTTCCTCCCTCCAAGCACCTTGTCGGTTTTCTTTGGTACTCGGAGTCTTGCAGCCACGGCAGGGATGGCGATCAGCTCTGCCAACTCCACCATGAAATCATACCTAGGGGGTGCGTTGTTCTCCCTTGCACGCCCCCTGGTCTGGTCCTTCCTCGGTGCATAGGGACAAGGCCTTCCCTGCGCCTTCTTCCCTTCCTTGGCCTCATACACCCGCGCCTGCTGGTGCAGCTTCCCCTAACCTTCGCGCGGCTTCGACGGTGCAGCACTGCCTCTCTTCTCAGAGACCTCTATCTCTGCTACTACGTGCACCACCGCGCGTCGCCGAATCTCAGCGAAGGTGGCAGGGTGGCTCCTGACGAGCGATTCACTGAAAGGACCAGGTAGTACGCCTTTCTTGAATGCATGCACCAGCATGCTCTCGTCCTTGCTGGGCAATCTCACCACCTGTGCACCAAAATGGTTGAGGTAGTCCTTCAACGACTCCCCCTGGTACTGGCGCACGTCGAACAAATCGTAGGACACCACCGGTGGCGCTCTGTTGACGATGTACTGCTCCGGGAACAGCTTCGAAAACTGATGGAAGGAGGTGATGTGGCCCTCTGGCAGGCTTACGAACCACTCCATAGCTATTCCGCTCAGTGTACTCATAAACATCTTGCAGTACACAGCGTCTGAGACTCCAGACAGCATCATCTGAGTGTGGAAGGTTGTCAGATGTGCTTTCGGATCTTCTATCCCTGTGAACGACGCCTTCACTCCCACCAGGTTGGGAGGCACTACTGTGTTCATAATTTCGAGGGAGAAGGGCATGGGAAAGGCCCTTAGGGGCATTGGTGGAGCCCGATCCTCTCCCACACGATTCCCAGCTTGCTGCATGTGGCACAGATTCAAGCATAGCTCTTCATTTGCTCTGTGCAACTCCTCATTCCTGGCCTGTGAGGCGGCCAGGTCTTCCTGCATACGCGCCTGATGCGCTCTGGACTCCGCCACTGTCTCCTGGAGGGCGTGCATCGTTTCCATGAGTTGTTGCATGGTAACGCTTTCGCCTCCATTTGGTGGAATGGACCCGTGTCTTGTATTCCTCATCTTCGTAGTTTTCTGCTCTCACTCTCATGTATGGGACCTTGTTTTACTCCGGCCCCACGGTGGGCGCCAAATGTTCTTGCCAGTTGACTCGCCTGTTAGTTGACTCCACGACACTCACATGCCTCCTTCCTCACGTTGATATGTGCTTGATTCTTGCGAAACAATCTGCACCTGCAAAAGAGAAAGGGGGCGCCCTAGAGGCCGTTTGCACTCTGACGCTCAAGTCAATAGGGGGCAAGTAACACCAAGTGTATTGAGTTTCTCTGTGTTTAGGTCTAGAAACTGCGTACCTTTGTGAAGTATTTTACTGTCCCTTATATAGTCTAGGGTTTACTGCACCGCTAGCCCTAATTAGGGTTTACTGCGCTGCTAGCCATATTTAGGGTTTACTGGAATACCCTTGCGCCGCTATCACCCAATCTTAGGGTAATCTAGCACATAAGGTTTCCTTCTCTGGAGTGCAAACTTTAACAGGGTGACCACCTGGGTGCCTCCTTGTGCACCTAGTCTCTGGGGCCACCTGTTCTGGGAGTGCCTTCACTGTTCACGTGCCATGCATGTAGCTTCACTGGGATAACCCTAGTTCTGGTGAGTACTCGTCCCCTCAGGACTCTACACCTAACTGTGCTCTCCCTGCTACCCGCACAGGCTCTTCGTGCTCCAGGCCTCTCCCTACCTCTAGGTATTTAACTTGTCATTGGCCCACTCTGGGAACCAATCTTAGCTGTTCTGTTTATGCTGTTCAAATCACCCAAGACCGATGTCACCTCGCCACACTCTGTTGCCGAGGACTCCTCAACCTGCGGAGTGACGAAGACACATCAGCCCTTTCTGGTGATCATCACGCTCTCTCTGTAGGCTGATGAGTAATCACCCTTTCTGTAGGCTGATGACTAATCACCCCTTTCTGTAGGCTGATGACTAATCACCCCTCTCTGTAGGCTGATGACTAATCACCCCACTCTGTAGGCTGATGACTAATCACCCCTCTCATCAATACCACCTGTGGGGTCCATTCCACGTGGCTTTGGCCTATGCTGTGGGACCCAGCTGACATCCGAGGACTGGTCAGTACACAAGCCCCCCAGTCTCAAGCTGTTAACTTGTTTCAGCGAAGAGACTAAGTGATGGGCGAGGACTGATCGGTACACAAGCCCCCCTAGTCTCGAGCTGTTAACTTGTTTCAGCGAAGAGACTAAGTCATTGACTCGGGCGACCTACGTGGCTCTGCGCGTAAGTACATGAACAGTGCGCTGAAAGGACACTTCACCAACCCCCTTTCATCCGTTAACACGTGGCTGCATCAACGGTCTGAGATTCATAACATTTGCGCTCCCTAGGGCTACGTTAAACCTCTTCAAAACCCTGCGCCACTTCACTATTTCATCACTTTGCATTCTCACCTTCTGTAAACTGTATCTTCCAGCGCACGCTCTCTTCTTCACACCAGGCTTTTTACACTTCTCCGCCCTCGCTCAACCAAAGGTATGATTTTTATGTCTTCTCCTCTGTCATAACATAATCTCGATCATCCACATGGCATGCTGTAACTGTTCTGGGCCTGTTTGTGGTTTGTGCATTCTAGGGTTCTTGTTCTTCTTTTCTGGGTTCGTTCCACCTTCGAGCCTTCGTCCACCATTGTTTTCTTCTAAGTCTTTTTCTTTTCCTGCCTCTCATTTGTTTAGATTCGAGATGGCCAGAACCAAAACTACCTCCAACCCTCCTCTAACCGTAGCGGTTGATTACAAGGCCCTCTACCCATGGGCTTCTGAGGATCTCCTTGCTGAGACCTCCAAACTCACATCCTGTGAGGATCTTCGCAAGCATAGGGATGATGAGAATGAAACAAAAGGACGTGTTTTTGGCAGGAAAACTGACGCGTACGTCTCTGTGTGACCCTGTACAGAAAACAAACCCGTTTGCGCCGATGATCGCTACAACAACGGGGAACCTTTCTTCTTCTTCTACGCCACCATCTTCAAACGGGTCAAAGTCCGCCTTCCTTTCACTGGGTTTGAGAGGACTTTTCTCACAGAGTTGAATGTGGCGCCTGCCCAACTGCACCCCAACAGCTGGGCCTTTATCAGGGCGTTCTCCATCCTTTGCAATAACCTAGGGTTCACTCCCTCCGTCGACGTATTTCTTTACTTCTTCGAGGCGAAGAGCCTTGGCAAGAGGCTTTGGGTGAGCCTGAATGGGGTGGCAGGGAGAGTCCTACTCACTCTCTTCTCACAGTCGTACAAGAACTTCAAAGGAAGGTTCTTTCGAGTCTGCTGCAGCTCCTACGACTCCACCATGCTCGATGGGTTCAAGAAACCGCGCAGGCTCGAAGAGTTGACTGTGCCTGACCAAGAACTCTGCCAGACCATCTCCAGCTGGGGCGTGGTGTTTGACACCGCCCAGCTGATTAAGCATGAATATGACGCCGAGACCCTCAGCGTGTATAAGTACGAGGCGTCCTCAGAGTCTCCTGGATGACTGTCCTCTGTCTGCCCCCCTTGCCTGAGCTGGCGAGTTTGGCTAACAAGTCAGCTCTGGCATTCTGTTCCCTGGGCACGTGTACTAGTTCAAATGTTTCAAACGAACTCTTCAATCTTTGGACATACTCCAGGTAAGAGGCCATCTAAGGGTCTTTGGCCTGGTACTCTCCCGCCACTTGACCAGTGACCAACAGTGAGTCACTCTTGGCCATAAGGCTCTGCGCTCCCATTTCCTTAGCCCACAACATCCCAGCGATCAAAGCCTCATACTCTGCTTGGTTATTGCTGGCTTTGAAAGCGAACTGCAGGGCCTGCTCTATCAACAACCCCCTGGGTCCTTCCAGGATCACCCCCGCTCCGCTACCTTGCTGATTCGAGGACCCGTCTACTGACAACACCCACTTGAAGCTGGGCCCCTCCTGCTGGGCCTCGGTTGAGGACATCTCGGTGACAAAGTCAGCGTAGACCTGTCCTTTGATCGGGCCCCTGGGTTCATACTGGATGTCGAATTCTGACAACTCGACTGCCCAATACACCATTCTTCCCGCCACATCAGGCTTCTGCAGGACCTTACATATCGGTAAATCTGTCATCACCACCACTGTGAAGCTCTGAAAATAGTGGCGAAGTCTCCTGGCTGAGAACACCACTGCTAATGCCGCCTTTTCTATGGCTTGGTATCTCGTCTCAGGCCCCTGCAAAACTTTGCTGACAAAATAAATGGGTTTTTGGCTCTGTTCCTGCTCTTGAACCAAAACAGAACTCACCGCCCTATCCGTAACTGCAAAGTACAGCTGCAGGGGTGTGCCGAGCTGAGGCTTGCGCAAGATTGGCGGGCTGGGCAAATACTCTTTAAGCTTGAGGAAGGCCTGCTCACATTCTGCAGTCCAGGCGAATCTGCTATTCCTTCTAAGGCATTGGAAATAAGGGTGGCCTTTGTCTCCTCCGGCTGACACGAACCTGGAGAGTGCAGCCATCCGACTTGTCAACTGTTGCACTTCTTTGACCGATGTCGGGCTCCTCATGGCTATGATCGCTGCACACTTGTCTGGGATGGCCTCAATCCCTCTTTCCGTAAGCAAAAAACCAAGAAACTTGCCTGCTTCCACCCCAAAGACGCACTTCTCTAGATTCAACTTCAGCCTGTACTTCACTATCGTATTAAATAGCTCCTCCAAGTCGTCAACATACTGATCTCGTGCCTGGGACGTCACCACCATGTCATCTACATAGGCCTGCACATTGCGTCCCAGCATGGGGGCAAGGACCTTGTCCATCAGCCTCTGATATGTGGCACCCGCGTTCTTCAGCCCAAATGGCATGACTGTGTAGCAGTAGCAAGACAGCTTTGTCATGAACGCAGTCTTGTTCTCGTCCATCGGGTGCATCTTGATCTGATTGTACCCAGAGAATGCGTCCAAGAAGCTGAGTAACCTGCAGCCCGAGGCACTGTCTACTAGCGCATCTATGTTAGGCAGAGGGTAGGAGTCTTTCGGACAGGCCTTGTTGAGATCTGTGAAGTCTACACACATCCTCCACTTCCCATTGGCCTTTTTTACCAGAACGACATTCGCAAGCCACTCAGGATACTGTATTTCCCGTATGTGGCCTGCTTTCAGCAACTTCTGTGTCTCTTCCCTGATGACCTGTCTTCGTTCATCATTGAACTTCCTTCTCCTTTAGCGGACTGGTCTGACTTGGGGATTCAGTGCCAGGCGATGGCATAGGAAATCAGGGTCAATGCCTGGCATGTCTGAGGGGGACCAAGCGAAAGCGTCCAAATGCTTTCCTATAACTCCCGCTACCTGGTCTTGGGTCTCCTGAGACAGAGACTTACCCAGCTTGAACATCTTTCCCCCGATCTCCTTCTCCACGACCTCCTCTACTGGTTTGGGTCGCCTCGCCCGGGCGACCTCTGCTCGTGTGACCCTGACGTCACCTCGGGGCATATCTGCTTCATCGACACCCCCTCCGGGTGGTGAGGTGGTCACCATGCAGACTCCCCTCTTCATCTTGAAGCTATTCTCATAGCACCTTTTAGCCTCTTTTTGATCTGACTTTATGGTTACCACCATCCCCTCCATCGAAGGCAACTTCATCTTCATGTGCCTTGTGGACACCACAGCCCCTAACCTGTTTAGGGCTGGTCTGCCCAACAGTATGTTGTAGGCAGATGGGGCATTCACTACGAGGTACCGGATGTTCTCTGTGCAGGAAGCCACTCCATCAGTGAAAGTGGTCCTCAGCTCGATGTACCCCCGCACTTCCACTTGGTCTCCTGCGAACCCATACAAGCAGCCAACGTAGGGTCGCAGCTGATCAGGAGACAACTGTAACTTGTTGAATGTCGACCAGAACATCACATCGGCTGAGCTTCCTTGATCTACTAGCACCCGGTGTGTAAGGACCTGTAAAATTGAATTTGGAATGAAAGTGGTATATTTAAATAATTCCAGAAGATGTTATTATTTAAAATACAAAGAGCTGGTAAATGAAGTTTCGTAGTAGCTGGACCTCGGAAGTCGCCCAAGATCTGGGGTCAGCTGGTAGAGGTCGGTCGGATGATGTGTGGATCAAGAAGAGTAAAGGAAGAAAAGTTAAGTTTAGAAGGCTATGGGATCGCCGGTCGCCTGCTAAACATGAGCGCCAGGTGGACGTCGCCAGGGCGCGAGAGGCATGCAGGCATCGCGCGGGCGCGAGGCATGCAGGCATCGCGCGGGCGCGAGGCATGCAGGCATCGCGCGGGCGCGAGGCATGCGGGCATTGCCAGGGCGCGAGGCATGCGGGCATTGCAAGGGCGCGAGGCATGTGGACGTAGCCAGGGCGCGAGAGTTATGAGGGCGTCGCCAGGGAAGACATCGGTCGTCTTCCAGGGCGAAGGAGACATCGGTCGTCTTCCAGGGCGAAGGAGACATCGGTCGTCTTCCAGGGCGAAGGAGACATCGGTCGTCTTCCAAGGCGAAGGTGACAACGGTCGTCTTCCAGGGCGAAGGAGACATCGGTCGTTCGCCAGGATGAGTCAGCAGTGGAAGGTTATCGCGCGATGTTGAGTTGCACACAGAGAAGGTAAGACCCAGACTCCCAGCATGAAGCGTAGTGCACGCACGCCACGTAGACAAAAAGGGTGGTTCAGAATAGTGACATCAGAATGTTGGCATGCGCAGGGGACACTCGCGGTCGTACTGTTCAGAGCAGTGGCTGGCATGCACAAGCGACAACAGTGGCAGTACTGTTCAGAGCAGTGGTTGGCATGCACCAGAGACAACAGTGGTCGTACTGTTCAGGGCAGTGGTTCTCAGACTTCTCTGCAGAGTGGGTGGTGGCAGCTGCTTTTGGTGGATAAGTTGGTTTAAGATGCAGAAAACCCACTGCTGAGAGGAAGAAACGTTGCAGCCTTCAAAGAGAGAAAGAGTGAGTTACCTCCCTTCTCCTCCAGTTGCCTCCTTCGCGCTGCGATTCTAGCACCTTCACACGAGAGTACAACGAGCAACAGCCACCATTAGAGCACCTGGGTAGTTCTCTGCAAGTCCTTCGACCAGACGCAAAAACAGAGCCAAGGCGTTCTTCAAGCTTTGTTGGGTTTCGGAACTCTAGGTGTTTGCGCAAGTCCAGGTAAGGGAAGCTAGACTTCATTTTCAATACAAGCCATAGTTTAGCTATTTTCTGAAGTGAGGGCGACGTGGTCGCGGGTTTTCGTTTTCATCCTTGTAAAATGCTCTGTGCTATGTGTTGGGCGACGTGGTCGCCGGTTTTAAATGCAGACTTCGAAATACCCTGTTTTTGAACCAGGTCGCCGGTTTTGGCGTTGTTTGCGAAACTCTCTGTTTTTGATGTTGCTTTGAAACGGTATGAGATTTAAATGAGATATTCGGAAATAAGAACCTTGGAGTGAGCTTTTGCTGTGATTGAAATCTTTCCTTTAAGTGTTATGAGATGTGTTGCATGATGTGAATGTGGATCGAGGCATAGTATTTTCAGGAAAGAAAATACCGTGTAAGATCGTGTAGGATGTGCATTGATCGGTGATTCCTAAGGGGATATCCTGACTCTGCTGAGATAATGGAATCACATAGAGGAAGTTACTCAGTTGGTGAGAGTCGAAGGAGGTTCATATGAATGGGCGTCTCGTGTGAAAAAGAACGAGCTCCGCCTGTTCTATGGATTAACCCTGTCATACCGGGAGAACTATTGACATTGAGATTATATATGCGCATGCTGTGTGGATTCACAGCGACCCCGTGTGGATTTCACAGTGGTATGGTATGACAGGTGCAGATCTCTGAGTCTAATCAATGCATGAGTCTTCCGGAAGTAGTGTCAAGTGTCTTGTGTGTTGAGTCAGTGGTGGTCTGACATGTGAAATGAGGAACTTGAAATTTATAGACACTTGATACAGTTGTGAAATAGAATGACTCTGGAAAGTATTGCAAAATGTGTGATTTCTGGGCGATCAGGTGAAGAGTATGAGAAACTTGATAACTTTACGTGAATATCTTGAAATTGTTTACCTTGATTTTATTTTAAGTATCCTTATTTAAACTCTTTTTAAATGTCTAGCTTACCCTGTGTTTTCGTTTGTGTTGTGGCCTTTTCTTAAACCTGTAATGATCGTGTATAATTTACACGGGAGCAGATGATGTTGCAGGAAGTAGAGCTCTTTAGAAAATTGTCACTGGAAGGAGATCGCCTGTTTTCTTTTCTGTTGGGTGATCGCCCCTCTTGCTGCTTTATAATAGGAGATCGCCTTTATGAAAGGAGATCGCCCTTCTTATAGGAGATCGCCCTTTTTGCCAGGAGATCGCCTATCTGTCTTTTGTATTGTATTTCGTTTACGTTTTTAGTGGAGAAGTGATCGTTTGTATTAAACTCCCTGTGAGGAGAAACTTACTTATTTATATAAAGATTTTGCTCACTTCAATCTATTTGTCACCTTTATTTTCGTTTTATATTTATTTTCAAAGTAATTTAGCGGGATGTTACATTAATGGTATCAGAGCAGTTCGTCCTTAGGATGACCTGAGGGCTGTGGATCCATTGTGTTTCTTCTGCTCATGAAAGTTATTTGAGTTTAAAATAATAACTATAGTGAAAGGTTTTCAAACGTTTTTGTATTGAAATTTTGTGTGTGCTTTGGTGAATATATGTTCTAATTGAAAATCTTAGTATTAAGAATGAGAAAGTCTTGATAAAGTAGTGAGGGTGCACACTCATAACTGGATCGAGATGAGTCTCAATCTTAATTCCAAAGGTTTGATGTTTAGCATATATTGAATTCTGGTGTGAGCTATCTCATTCTCTTGAGTGTCTTTGTAATTGATTGAAAATGGTTGATTGGATTGGTGACTGCATACCAGTAGTTGTGCTGGTGTTATGCTTGATGTTATAAGCATTATGATTCTGTTGATGAGCTCAAATTCTTAATGATTTTGAGATGCTGACCTTTGTAAGGTCTAGCTGTTACCCCCCCTTGAATGAATTGATTTCTTATCGATCTCATTCTTGTAGTTGTAGGGAATATAGGAATCTTATAATTTCAAAATCTGAAAACGAAGGAGATGGCACGTAGACCTTCTACCCCTCCCCAACCTTCTTCGGAGATGAGCCAGATTGCCAAGGCTATCGAGATGATGGCAACTGCCATCCAACAGCAGAATACGGTAATGGCCCAGATTCATCAGGCTGTAATGAATCATTTGGAAACTACTGGGTCAGCTGCAACAGCTTCTCATGTCAATCAGCCTCGGGAGCAGGTGGGGATGACCAAGTTCATGAAGCACAACCCAACCCAGTTCCGTGGGAACGTTTCTCCGAACCAACCAGATCAGTGGATCAGGGAGTTCCATGCCTTAGTGGGGAAGGCAAAGAGGGTGGAGACCCTGGAGAGGGGTGATTCCAGGATAATCAGATCACACCCAAGGGGTCCCTTCAGTGGGAAGGCCAAGGTGCAGCACCCACAAAGCAAGCCTTATGCGAGACCTCCACCACATCGGGCAGGAGCAGTTCCGCTCCAGTTTCAGCGGCAACAACCATGGAAACCAAAGTGTTTCCGTTGTGGTGGGTTACATAACGTCAAGGTGTGCTCCAAGAGGAATTCAGAGAAAGGGTGTTTCACATGCCAAGAAATGGGGCACATTTCTAGAGATTGTCCTAACGGAAAAAGGATGACTCAACCCAGTGGTTCTCGGCAGTTGAGGAATGAAGGCAACAGACCTCAGGCAACAGGGAGAGTGTTTGCCATGTCAGGAGCAGAGGCGTCTCAGTCAGGTAACCTCGTGCAGAGTATATGTTTTATAGCTGGTAGGAGTGTAAAAGTTTTGTTTGATTCTGGAGCGACACACTCCTTTGTGTCAAGCCTGTGTGTAGCCGAGTTGGGCCTTCTAGTGAAGGAGTTACCTTTCGAACTGTTGGTCTCTACACCTGCGTCAGGGCAGGTGATGACCTCTACAGTTTGCCCGAATGTCCAGTGATAGTAGAGGGACGCAGATTCAAGGTGAACTTGATCTGCCTACCTCTTCGGGACCTAGATGTTATCCTGGGAATGGATTGGTTAGCTGCCAATCACGTTCTCATTGACTGCGGTGGTCAGAGGATTGCATTTCCAGACCTCCAAGGATCAGATGTAATATCTGCTCAGCAAGGGCAGTCAGCGTTGGAAGAAGGGGCGAGGTGCTTCTCGATACTCGCTCGGTCGGAGGTGGAGAATAAAGGGGACGTAAGCAGAATACCCGTGGTGAAAGATTTCACGGATGTATTTCCAGAAGAGATACCTGAATTACCCCCTAAGAGAGAGGTGGAACTCTCTATTGTTTTGGGTGCCTGGAACTGGACCGGTGGCAATGGCTCCAGCTGAGTTGATGGAATTAAAGAAGGAAGTGTAATTTAGATTTGGTGTACCAAGGTTTAGTTTCAGCTACATATAAGTTATGGAGAGTATATAAGCAGAATGTTGAGGGTTTAAAGACTTAAGCATGTGTATCCATAGGAAGTACCGGGGTTAAGTTCCAAAAATGAAAGAATGAATTTTCTTTTATTTGAAGCTTGGGAGATGTTTATGTCGATGAAACAGCATGAGATGACTCTAGCTTAACCACAAGCTTAAAAGGAAAGAGGAGATGTTGTATTTATGTCTAAAGTTCAATTAGACAGAGAAAGTTGCTGAAAAGTACCAAGTAGAGAAGTTACTGGGAGAAGAGAGAAAGCTTCACGCAGAATGGATGCTATTTTGTGGATCGTGATTTGGAAGATGAGTATGGAAATGGTGGATGAGGAGTGATGAGAAAGGGAAATGGAAAGATATTCTTGTATCCAAATATGACTCGGAACTTGGGGGAAACCGAGCTCATTCGAAATATCAATCGTGGTGGTGGAGAGATGTACGTAAGGTGTGCGAGGAGGGTGAAGATGATGGTTAGTTCCAAAAAGTCATTGTTTGGAAAGTTAGAGGCGGAGGGGATGTGAGATTTCAGGAGGATGCGTGGGCCACTAACTCTAACTTTAAAGCAACGTGGCTGGTCTATGTGCTTCAAGTGGATAAGTGTTCTATTTGTTCGACATAAGGATTTGAGGTCCCACCTTGAGAACTTTTATCTTATACGTATGTCACCCAAGTAGAATCAGGTGTGGAAGGGAATGTGGGTGGCAATAGTCTGTTGTATCTCGGAGAAGAGGAATAGAGTTGTCCTTAAGAAAGAAAATCCTGGATGCAGAGGAAATTTTCCAATCGGCTCCACTACTTGCATGGTTGTGGTTGAGATATATGGTGCGTTCGTTCTTGTATACCCTTTCAGATAGGCACTTGAACCCAAATCAATGCATCCAATGTATACATTGAACAAGGAGGAAATGATGGGGACAGGAAGCCGAGTTGGAAAAAGAAGTTATAAGGATGATTTAGAAAGTAACAGCAACAAGAACTTTGTCTTCATAAAGTGCAGAGTTATGTAGCATAGTGGTGAACCAAAGGTGTTCCTTTAGGGAGCGTGAGAATTAGATCAGCAGTTGGGAAGTCGATGGATGGTTTTGATCAAGATGCGGAAGTTGATTCTTGGAAAGATATTTCGGATCCTAGTTTAGATTGGCTGGGGGACATGAGCAGTAGTCATGCTGTCCTCTTTCCTTCCGATGAAGGGATCTTGCTCACTTTTCTCTACAGGGGGCTAGTCCTGGTTCTGTTAAGGGCTTAGTTCTGGACTTGCTCGACCAAGTCTTCAGGGTTGGAAGTAGAGTGTGAGTACTGGAGTTGGCGCTTAATGGAGCAGCATACTCCATATGCAGGGATGGAGAATGGAATTTAATGAAGTATTGGAGTAGTAAGAGTTGGTTCAACCGACAACCAAGAAGGTGAAACTGATGCAAGGCAGAATGAAAACTTCTCAAAGTCGACAGATTTCCTAGGCAGCTCAGAGGCAAGACCATCAGTATGGTGAAAGTGGTGTGGAATGAGAGATCGAGTGATACAACTTGGGAATTAGAAGGAACCATGAGAGAAGCCTATCCCTACCTCTTTTCCTTGTGATTCAATTTTCGAGGACGAAAATTTTTCTTGTTAGGGAGAATGTAAGGACCTGTAAAATTGAATTTGGAATGAAAGTGGTATATTTAAATAATTCCAGAAGATGTTATTATTTAAAATACAAAGAGCTGGTAAATGAAGTTTCGTAGTAGCTGGACCTCGGAAGTCGCCCAAGATCTGGGGTCAGCTGGTAGAGGTCGGTCGGATGATGTGTGGATCAAGAAGAGTAAAGGAAGAAAAGTTAAGTTTAGAAGGCTATGGGATCGCCGGTCGCCTGCTAAACATGAGCGCCAGGTGGACGTCGCCAGGGCGCGAGAGGCATGCAGGCATCGCGCGGGCGCGAGGCATGCAGGCATCGCGCGGGCGCGAGGCATGCGGGCATTGCCAGGGCGCGAGGCATGCGGGCATTGCAAGGGCGCGAGGCATGTGGACGTAGCCAGGGCGCGAGAGTTATGAGGGCGTCGCCAGGGAAGACATCGGTCGTCTTCCAGGGCGAAATAGACATCGGTCGTCTTCCAGGGCGAAGGAGACATCGGTCGTCTTCCAGGGCGAAGGAGACATCGGTCGTCTTCCAAGGCGAAGGTGACAACGGTCGTCTTCCAGGGCGAAGGAGACATCGGTCGTTCGCCAGGATGAGTCAGCAGTGGAAGGTTATCGCGCGATGTTGAGTTGCACACAGAGAAGGTAAGACCCAGACTCCCAGCATGAAGCGTAGTGCACGCACGCCACGTAGACAAAAAAAGTGGTTCAGAATAGTGACATCAGAATGTTGGCATGCGCAGGGGACACTCGCGGTCGTACTGTTCAGAGCAGTGGCTGGCATGCACAAGCGACAACAGTGGCAGTACTGTTCAGAGCAGTGGTTGGCATGCACCAGAGACAACAGTGGTCGTACTGTTCAGGGCAGTGGTTCTCAGACTTCTCTGCAGAGTGGGTGGTGGCAGCTGCTTTTGGTGGATAAGTTGGTTTAAGATGCAGAAAACCCACTGCTGAGAGGAAGAAACGTTGCAGCCTTCAAAGAGAGAAAGAGTGAGTTACCTCCCTTCTCCTCCAGTTGCCTCCTTCGCGCTGCGATTCTAGCACCTTCACACGAGAGTACGACGAGCAACAGCCACCATTAGAGCACCTGGGTAGTTCTCTGCAAGTCCTTCGACCAGACGCAAAAACAGAGCCAAGGCGTTCTTCAAGCTTTGTTGGGTTTCGGAACTCTAGGTGTTTGCGCAAGTCCAGGTAAGGGAAGCTAGACTTCATTTTCAATACAAGCCATAGTTTAGCTATTTTCTGAAGTGAGGGCGACGTGGTCGCGGGTTTTCGTTTTCATCCTTGTAAAATGCTCTGTGCTATGTGTTGGGCGACGTGGTCGCCGGTTTTAAATGCAGACTTCGAAATACCCTGTTTTTGAACCAGGTCGCCGGTTTTGGCGTTGTTTGCGAAACTCTCTGTTTTTGATGTTGCTTTGAAACGGTATGAGATTTAAATGAGATATTCGGAAATAAGAACCTTGGAGTGAGCTTTTGCTGTGATTGAAATCTTTCCTTTAAGTGTTATGAGATGTGTTGCATGATGTGAATGTGGATCGAGGCATAGTATTTTCAGGAAAGAAAATACCGTGTAAGATCGTGTAGGATGTGCATTGATCGGTGATTCCTAAGGGGATATCCTGACTCTGCTGAGATAATGGAATCACATAGAGGAAGTTACTCAGTTGGTGAGAGTCGAAGGAGGTTCATATGAATGGGCGTCTCGTGTGAAAAAGAACGAGCTCCGCCTGTTCTATGGATTAACCCTGTCATACCGGGAGAACTATTGACATTGAGATTATATATGCGCATGCTGTGTGGATTCACAGCGACCCCGTGTGGATTTCACAGTGGTATGGTATGACAGGTGCAGATCTCTGAGTCTAATCAATGCATGAGTCTTCCGGAAGTAGTGTCAAGTGTCTTGTGTGTTGAGTCAGTGGTGGTCTGACATGTGAAATGAGGAACTTGAAATTTATAGACACTTGATACAGTTGTGAAATAGAATGACTCTGGAAAGTATTGCAAAATGTGTGATTTCTGGGCGATCAGGTGAAGAGTATGAGAAACTTGATAACTTTACGTGAATATCTTGAAATTGTTTACCTTGATTTTATTTTAAGTATCCTTATTTAAACTCTTTTTAAATGTCTAGCTTACCCTGTGTTTTCGTTTGTGTTGTGGCCTTTTCTTAAACCTGTAATGATCGTGTATAATTTACACGGGAGCAGATGATGTTGCAGGAAGTAGAGCTCTTTAGAAAATTGTCACTGGAAGGAGATCGCCTGTTTTCTTTTCTGTTGGGTGATCGCCCCTCTTGCTGCTTTATAATAGGAGATCGCCTTTATGAAAGGAGATCGCCCTTCTTATAGGAGATCGCCCTTTTTGCCAGGAGATCGCCTATCTGTCTTTTGTATTGTATTTCGTTTACGTTTTTAGTGGAGAAGTGATCGTTTGTATTAAACTCCTTGTGAGGAGAAACTTACTTATTTATATAAAGATTTTGCTCACTTCAATCTATTTGTCACCTTTATTTTCGTTTTATATTTATTTTCAAAGTAATTTAGAGGGATGTTACACGGTGCACCTTGCGTGCGGCAGTGACAATTGAAATGACCACCGGATCGTTATCATGGGGAATAACATCTCGGCGATCAGCTTTTGTGAAGACGAGGTCGATGTCGGGGAAATGATCTTCCTCGCAAGTCTCCACTGCCATCACCAAATGTGCATACTTCTTACGCTGCGAAGAAGTGCACCCTCCTCCTGAGAATCCACCTGAGATAGTGTGGATCTCGCCATGTATGGGCACTTCGTGCCCTTGGTCTGTCCTTGGTACAACGACCGCCTCGCCCTCGTGTGCCTCCTTCAGGTAGTCATTCAAGAACCCACTCTTTACTAACTCGTCCAATTGGTGGCCCAAGGCCAGACAATTTCGTATGGGGTGACCAAAGGCCTGATGGAACTCGCACTAGGCGTTTTTGTTTGGCCCCAACCTTTTGTCACTCTTTGGGGGCATCTTCAATCTTTCTGCCACATTAGGAATGGCAATCAGCTCCACCACAAATTCATGCCTAGGGGGCATGTCATCCTTGCCTCGCGCCCTAGGTTGTGGTTTTCGGGGCTCATAGGGCTTCTGTTTCCCTTGAGCCTTCTTCTCTGTGGTTGCCTCGTGCACCCGCAAGGGTTGAGGCTGACTAGGCACTCGGGTTCTTAACGAGATTGCGCTTTCTCGCTTCTCGCTGAGTTCTCCCTCGGCGACAATGTGGGCCACGACACGTCGTTTTATGTCGTCGAAAGTCTTAGGGCGGCTGCGTATCAAAGACTCGCTGAAAGGCCCTGGCAATACGCACTTCCTGAAGGCGTGTACCACCATGTCTTCATCCTTGGTGTGCAACCTGACCACCATCGCCCCAAACCTATTGAGGTAATCTTTAAGGGACTCCCTCTGGTGCTGCCTTACATCGAAGAGATTGTAAGACACTGGTGGAGGGGCCCTGTTGACAAGATATTGCTCCCTGAAAAGCACGGAGAATTGCGTGAAAGACGTGATATGTCCCTCAGGCAAACTCACGAACCATTCTAGCACGGTTCCTGTCAGTGTGGCCATAAAAAGTTTACAGTGCATTGCGTCGGACCCTCCTAACAACATCATCTGCGTATGGAAAGCAGTGAGATGTGTTTCAGGATCTTCTTTCCCGGTGAACACGGTCTTAGGCCCTACAAAGGTGGCTGGGACCACCTTTTCATAATCGCCTGGGAGAAAGGCATGGGAAAGGCCCTTGGGGGCACTGGTGGGGCTCGATCATCTTCCCCATGATCTCCAGCTTGTTGTATGTGTTGCAAATTCAAGTGCAGCTCCTCATTCGCTCGGTGCAACTCCTCATTCCTGGCCTGTGAGGCGGCCAGGTCTTCCTGCATACGCGCCTGGTGCGCTCTGGACTCCGCCACTGTCTCCTGGAGGGCGCGCATCGTTTCCATGAGTTGTTGCATGGTAACGCTGTCGCCTCCATTTGGCGGAACAGACCTGTAAGGACCTGTAAAATTGAATTGGAATAAAAAGGGTTATATTTTAAAAGAATTCTATGTATGTTTTATTTAGAATAGAAAGGGAGGAAAAAGTTATGTTTAGAAGGCTATGAGATCGTCGGTCGCCTGCTACACATGAGCGCCAGGTGGACGTCGCCAGGGCGCGAGAGGCATGCAGGCATCGCGCGGGCGCGAGAGGCATGCAGGCATCGCGCGGGCGCGAGAGTCATGCAGGCATCGCGCGGGCGCGAGAGGCATGCAGGCATCGCGTGGGCACGAGAGGCATGCAGGCATCGCGCGGGCGCGAGGCATGCGGGCATAGCCAGGGCGCGAGGCATGTGGACGTGGCCAAGGCGCGAGAGTTATGAGGGCGTCGCCAGGGAAGACATCGGTCGTCTCCCAGAGGAAGACATCGGTCGTCTCCCAGAGGAAGGCATCGGTCGTCTTCTAGGGCGAAGGAGACATCGGTCGTTCGCCAGGATGAGTCAGCATTGGAAAGTTGTCGCGATGGCGAGCCTCACGCAGATAAAGTGGGACCCAGACTCTCAGCATGAAACGTCCTGCACGCGCGCCACGTAGACAAAAAGGATGATTCAGAGTGGTGACATCAGAATGTTGGCATGCGCAGGAGACACTCGCGGTCTTATTGTTCAGAGCAGTGGCTGGCATGCACAAGCGACAACAGTGGCAGTACTGTTCAGAGCAGTGGTTCTCAGACTTCTCTGCAGAGTGGGTAGTGGCAGCTGCTTTTGGTGGATAAGTTGGTTTAAGATGCAGAAAACCCACTGCTGAGAGAAAGAAACGTTGCAGCCTTCAAAGAGAGAAAGAGTGAGTTACCTCCCTTCTCCTCCAGTTGCCTCCTTCGCGCTGCGATTTTAGCACCTTCACACGAGAGTACGACGAGCGACAGCCACCATTAGAGCACCTGGGCAGTCCTCTGCAAGTCCTTCAACCAGACGCAAAAACAGAGCCAAGGCGTTCTTCAAGCTTTGTTGGGTTTCGGAACTCTAGGTGTTTGTGCAAGTCCAGGTAAGGGAAGCTAGACTTCTTTTTCCATACAAGCCATAGTTTAGCTATTTCTGAAATGAGGGCGACGTGGTCGCCGGTTTCGTTTGCATCTGCGTGAATGCTCTGTTCCATGTGTGAGGGCGACGTGGTCGCCGGTTTTTAAATACAGACTTCGAAATACCCTGTTTTTGAACCAGGTCGCCGGTTTTGGCGTTGTTTGCGAAACTCTCTGTTTTTGGTGTTGCTTTGAAACTGTTGAGATTTAAATGAGATATTCGAAAATAAGAACCTTGGATTGAGTTTTGCTGTGATTGAAATCATTCCTTTAAGTATTATGTGATGTGTTGGATGTGGTGAATGTGGATCGAGGCATAGTATTTTCAGGAAAGAAAATACCGTGTAAGATCGTGTAGGATGTGCATTGATCGGTGATGTCTATAATGGGATTATCCTGACTCTCCTGAGATAATGGATTCATATAGATGAGATTATTCAGGCGTTGAGAGTCGAAGGAGGTTCATATGTATGGGTGAGTCGTGTGAAACAGAACGAGCTCGGCCTGTCATATGGATTAACCCTGTCATACTGTGAGAATGGTGAACTTGAGATCGAGAATGTGTTGATGCGCATAGCTGTGGAAACATTACAACAGCTTGTATGACAGGTGCAGAATCTCTAAGTCTAGTCAATGCACGAGTCTTCCGGAAGTAGGTCAAGTGTCTTGTGTGCTGGGTCAGTGGTGGTCTGACATGTGAAATGAGGAACTTGAAATTTATAGACACTTGATGCAGTTTTGTGAAATAGAATGACTCTTGAGAATATTGTGAAATGTGTGATTTCTGGGTGATCAGGTGAAGGGTATTGAGAAAATCTATAGCTTTACGTGAATATCTTGAAAATTGCTTACTCTGATTTTAATGTTCTTATTTAAACTCTCTTTAAAATGTCTAGCTTACCCTGCGTGTTTTGGTTCTGTGGCTGTTCTCTTAAAACTGTGATGATCGTGTATAACTTACACGGGAGCAGATGATCTTCCAGGAAGTGGAGCTCCTTAGTGAGTGGTCGCCGGAAGCAGATCGGCTGTTTTTGGGTCCTCCGATGGGGGATCGGCCTCGTTCGATAGGAGATCGGTCTCTTCCGATAGGAGATCGCCTGCTTCGTTTTTTTTACTGTATTTTGTTTATGTTTCTGGAAAAATTTGACCAAATTTGTATTAAACTCCCTGTGAGGAGAAACTACATTTCATATATATAATATTTTGTTCATAGAATCTATTTGTTACCTTTATTTTCATTATATACATTTGTATAGTATTTTGGCGGGATGTTACAAGACCCGTGTCTTGTATTCCTCATCTTTTGTGGTTTTTTCTCTCACTCTCGTGTATGGGACCTTGTTTTACTCCGGCCCCACGGTGGGCGCCAAATGTTCTTGCCAGTTAACTCGCCTGTCAGTTGACTCCACGACACTCACGCGCCTCCTTCCTCAGGTTGATACGTGCTTGAATCTTGCAAAACAATCTGCACCTGCAAAAGAGAAAGGGGCGCCCTAGAGGCCGTTTGCACTCCGACGCTCAAGTCAATAGTGGGCAAGTAACACCAAGTATATTGAGTTTCTCTGTGTTTAGGTCTAGAAACTGCGTACCTTTGTGAAGTATTTTACTGTCCCTTATATAGTCTAGGGTTTACTGCGCCACTAGCCCTAATTAGGGTTCACTGCGCTACTAGCCATATTTAGGGTTTATTGGAATACCCTTGTGCCGCTATCACCAAATCTTAGGGTAATCTAGCACATAAGGTTTCCTTCTCTAGAGTGCAAACTCTCACAAGGTGACCACCTGGGTGCCTCCTTGTGCACCTAGTCTCTGGGGCCACCTGTTCTGGGAGTGCCTTCACTGTTCACGTGCCATGCATGTAGCTTCACTGGGAAATCCTAGGTCTGATGAGTACTCGACCCCTCAGGATCCTGCACCTCACTGTGCTTTCCCTGCTACCCGCATAGGCTCTTCGTGATCCAGGCCTTTCCCTACCTCTGGGTATTTAACTGGTCATTGGCCCACTCTGGGAACCAATCTTAGCTGTTCAGTTTATGCTGTTCAAATCACCCAAGACCGATGTCACCTCGCCACACTCTGTTGCCGAGGACTCCTCAACCTGCGGAGTGACGAAGACACATCAGCCCTTTCTGGTGATCGTCACGCTCTCTCTGTAGGCTGATGACTAATCACCCCTCTTTGAAGGTTGATGACTGTTCCGGCCGCTTGACTCGAACGTGGAGGATTGCCTCGTCACTCCTTCGTCTAGCCCTCTGTTCTGCAGGAACGCTCCAAGAACCACCGCCGGAACACCAAACGCTGCCTGCAAAACACACAGACAGCACCTCTAGCGGCCGTTGTAGCTCCGACGCTCAAGTCAGGCAACAGGAACACTAAAACTATATCTGAATCTCTCTGTGAGACCCGTGTGAAACTGAAACTCTCAAATGTGTAAGCTCTGAGAATCTGTAAAAACCTCTCTCTAATTCGTTAAGAGTTTCGTTTATATACCTGAGTCTTTCTCTCTCCTGACGGTTATTCCTCTTGACACGTGGATAACATCTGGTCGTACACGTGTCACCATCTGGAGTATCTGCAGCTGAAACGTTACTTCCACTGTGCCCCTGCGACTAAGTTATCCACACAGGGAGTAGCTTAGTACGGAGGCTACTCTGGGTGCAACCTTAACTTGGCGAGCTGGTTAACCCTGGGCATTGCAGCTCACACTACACATGGTGGCAGATATGCCACTTATCCTCTGTACTTTGACCATACAACAAGTGCTTGCCAAGTCTTCTCAAACACCCGGCGATGTGCTCTTTCGGCGACTTGCTGACCACCTGATCTCCTAACCTTAACACACGGTGATCATGTGCAATCTAGGCGATTACTGATCCATACCGGCGATGACCGTCTACTCATCCTCAAGGCGGTAGGCGATTACTCATCCTCAACGCGATAGGCGATTACTCACCTCAAGGCGATAGGCGATTACTCATCATCACAGGCGAGAGGCGATTACCATTCTGAGTGATCGCCTCCCTGACTCGCCTGCTATCCTCTACCACGTGTTACCCTGTGAATGGTCCACGTGGTCAACTGCTGCTGATGTCATCGACTACCGATGACCGACCGGAACAATGACTAATCACCCCTCTCTGTAGGCTGATGACTAATCACCCCTCTCTGAAGGCTGATGACTAATCACCCTCTCTGTGGGCTGATGGCTAATCACCCCTCTCATCAATACGACCTGTGGGGTCCATTCCACGTGGCTTTGGCCCATGCTGTGGGAGCCAGCTGATGTAACATCCCACCAAAATAATACATACATACATGTATAATTGAAATTAAATGTAACCAAATAATATTGAAGAGAATAACATGATAATATATATATTTAATGAAGTTGCTCCTCTTAGGGAGTTTAATACATAAACGAAATCAAATGTTTTTTTTCGAAATTTAAGGAAAACAATCAAATACAGCAAGACCGGCGGTCTCCATACATAAAACCAGCGATCACCAGAAGTCCCCAAAAATAGGCGACTTGCTAGTCCAGACATAAAATCGGCGATCTCATAACAGACGACCTCAAAACAGGCGATCTGATAGTAGGGCAAAATCCGGCGATCACCACCGAGAGGTGGAAATGGGCGATCTCAGCCCTCGGCGACCACCCATTAGGGGGCTCTTCTTCCTGGAAGATCATCTGCTCCCGTGTAACAATTACACGATCATCACAGTTTTGAGAAAACAACCACAATAACAGATAAAAGGGTAAGCTAGCCATTTTAAAGAGAGTTTAGAATAAGGCATTAAATCATGAACATAATAGAGCAAGGTAAAACATTTTTCAAATCTCTATGTAAAATGTAGAGCTACTCATCTCATTCACCTGATCGCCCAAAATCACACTTCACAACATTCACCCATAGTCATTCCATTTCACAATACAGCATCAAGTGTCTATCAATATTCAAGTTTCTCATTTCACACGTCAGACTTTCCACTGGCTCACAAAGCATAGACACATGACACTACTTCCGGATTGACTCATGCATTGATTAGACTCGGAGATTTGCACCTGTCACACTGCCCACTGTGGAATCACTCACATCCACAGGGTCGCCGTGAAATCTTACACATTCACAAGCGTACGATGAATCTCAACACATCACCATACAGCATGACAAGGTTAATCCACAAGACAGGTGGAGCTCGTTCTTTTTCACACAAGGCGCCCATCATGGACAGGTGGAGCTCGTTCTGTTTCACACGAGGCGCCCATCCTGGATAGGTGGAGCTCGTTCTGTTTCACACGAGGCGCCCATCACATGGACCTCCTTCGACTCTCACCAACTGAGTAACTTCCTCTATGTGATTCCATTATCAGCAGAGTCAGGATATCTCGTTAGGAATCACCGATCAATGCACATCTAACATGGTCTTACACGGTATTTCCTTTCCTGAAAATACTATGCCTCGACCCCACATTCACAGCATTCAACACATCATACCACTCAAGTAAATGATTCAAATCACATCAACAAACATTTCAAAGCTTCAGATCTTCGAATATCTTATGTAAATCTCAAGTAGTTTCAAAACAACATCAAAAACAGAGATTTCGTAAAATAGCGCCAAAACCGGCGATCTAGTTCAAAAACATGGTATTTCAAAGGCTATGTTTAAAACCGGCGACCACGTCGCCCAAGCACACAAACCAAGCATTTCACGAAGACAAAAGCGAAAACGGCGACTACGTCGCCCACACTTCAGAAAAAGCTACACTATGGCTGGTATGGAAAAGAGGTCTAGCTTCCCTTACCTGGACTTGCGCAAACAATTAGAGTTCCGAAACCCAACAAAGCTTGAAGAACGCCTTGGCTCTGTTTTTGCGTCTGGTTGAAGGACTTGCAGAGGACTGCCCAGGTGCTCTAATGGTGGCCGTCGCTCGTCGTACTCTCGTGTGAAGGTGCTAGAACCGCAGCGCGAAGGATATATCTGGAGGAGAAGGGAGGTAACTCACTCTTTCTCTCTTCGAAGGCTGCAACGTTTCTTCTCCTTCAGTAGTGGATTTCAGTGACTTAAACCAACTTATCCCTCCAAAAGCAGCTGCCACCACCTACTCTGCAGGGAAGTTTGCGTGCACGCTTCCCTGAACAGCACGACCACTGTTGCCTCTGGTGCATGCCAACCACTGCTCTGAACAGTACTGCCACTGTTGTCGCTTGTGCATGCCAGCCACTGCTCTGAACAGTACGACCGCGAGTGTCTCCCGCGCATGCCAACATTCTGATGTCACTATTCTGAACCACCCTTTTCGTCTACGTGGCGCGCGTGCAGAACGTCTCATGCTGGATGTCTGGGTCCCACGTTCTCTGTGTATAACTTAACGTAGCGCGATGACCTTTTCACCGATGACCACAGGCGCGAAGACTATCCACCGATGACCTCTCGCGCGAAGGCTAACAACCGATGACCTCTCGCGCGAAGGCTAACAACCGATGACCTCTCGCGCGAAGGCTAACAACCGATGACCTCTCGCGCGAAGGCTAACAACCGATGACCTCTCGCGCGAAGGTTAACAACCGATGACCTCTCGCGCGAAGGCTAACAACCGATGACCTCTCGCGCGAAGGTTAACAACCGATGACCTCTCCCCCTGATGATGCCCGCATGCCCCTCGCGCCCAGGCGATCCTGCATGCCTTGCGCCCTGGCGATGCTCGATGACACATCGCCACGCCTTCCTGGAGGTTCTTCATTCCACTATGTTACATCCAAGGTATTCTCTCCACAAGGCTTGGTGACGTCGGTAGCTTCACACTTCCAAGAGTTGATTAGCACAAGTCCTCGTGCGCCCAAGCGTGTAATCGTTAAGGATGATTCTCTTATGCTCAAGTATGGAGCTTCGCCTGCCCAGCGTATCCAAGGTTTAACCCACACCTTGATACGCGTGGCTTTTGGGACGTACCAGGGTTAATCCAACATTTTGGCTACACACTAAGTGTAGTTTCGGCGATTAGGTGTACTCTAGGCGACAGGCTACTAGGTACACACAGGCGATAGGCGTTCAAGCATAAGCTAGGCGATAGGCGTTCAAGCATAATCTAGGCGATAGGCGTTCAAGTGCCAGAGAAGTTGGAGATCGCCTACCCGCTTAATAACGGCGATCTCGTAGGCTTCTCAGCTATACATTCCTTCCTTTATATTTAAATAAACACGTGCTTCGAATTTATTTATAGTATAACACTTTTATTCCAATATAAACTTCTAGGTTCTTACAGCTGACGTCCGAGGACTGGTTAGTACACCACTATACTAAATTGACTATTGACCCCAAATATAAGGACGAAAAAGGTAATTAAAATTTTTTATTAATATTGAAAAACTGTAATTTTCTCGTACATAAAAAATATTTTAAATTATAAATATTGTATTAATTTTGAAAACGTTTCAATATTAACAATAAATTTAATATATTGCTTTATGAATTTAAAATGATTTTTTCTTAAATTTTATTTGAATTTAATTAATTATATTACAAGATAAATTAAATAGATTAATAATTTTGAAAGTGAATATTAAATTACTCAATTATAGTGACAAATTTGATGAATTTGTGACTTATAAAAAGAGTAAAATTGGTAAAAATTGTTTTAAACTAGCCCAATACAATTTCTTTTTCCTCTTAAAATCCTATTCTATGACCATGGCATGGCAGACAAGACAATCACATTGCTAACAACAATAAACAACAACAATAATAATAATAATAATAATAATAATAATAATAATAATAATTAATAATAAATAATAATAATAATTTAAGACAAATATTTTTTTTCTCCAAATTCTTGCCATATCGTTGGCATGAAAATAACCAATATAAAAAAATCCCGATTAATTAGGTTAAAAATTAAATATGACATTGTCTAAATTTTAGTTCCAAAACATATGTTTTACTATATATAATTTAGTTGGCTTGACGCATGAAATTATTTTACTGTCTCTAAAGAGTATTAATACACAATTAAGTGCTCTAGAATTACATTTCTTGAAATTTTGTGCGTGAATATTTCGTGGAAATTTAAAAATTTTAACAAAATATCACAGAAAGTCATATCTTATTAATTTTTATAAAATATTTGAAAAAAATCACAAAATATAAAAATAAAAAATTATAGTAGTGATTTTGATGGTTCGAAAAACTAGGAATAAAGGCTCTACATGATCAACAAATGAATAGGCAGTTTTGTAGCCAATCATTGCATGTCTTGTACATATATTTATAAGTATAGTGAAACGTTAAAGGTATTAAGTACATATACTTTCTAAAAGATGGATTTGTTTAATAAATTGTTGTTCTTAAAATGATATATTTAAAACTTAAAAGATTATGCTAAAAGGACAAAAAACCTTGATTACACAAGAAACTAAATTGACAGTGTTAGATTGTTATATATATATACCAATACAAAATGATACTAAAGTAAGAAATAAATAGCTAGACAAATGACGAAACACATGGTATTTTGGAAGAAATAAAAAAATGTTGAGAAAAAGTCAAGGCGATGGTACACTTTTGAATTTGATCCAAGTCCTTTATGTCTAGGTCTTCTAAAAAAGCCATTAATTTCGCCATGTTAATGGATTCAGTTTCAGTCAAGGCTTTGAATTGTCTGATATGTTTATTAGCTAAAATAGTTCAATGTTTGGAAGGTGGAAGAATAATGGAGGATTATGCACGGAGAAAATGGAGCGTGTTCAAAGAACGTAATAATAATATGTGTACCCATGGAAAATGACACATTGCCGTTTGATTCATGGTGCAGTAGAAACGCTGTTAATAACATACATAGCATGGACCATGGCTCGTGTTTTGTTCTCCCCAGAATGCTCAACTAGGACTCCATTCCCTAAGACCTTTTCCTCCCTCCCTGTCGTGCCTGTGCCTGCATGCCTCTCGTGCAATGTCTCTAAATCATCCAAACATTTATCTATAACATTTTAACCAAACAAACGCACTATGCTTTTTCCAAACCTCCTCATTCTTTCACCAAACAAACACACACTGCTTATTACTCTAACCCACTTTTATCTTCTAAAAATCATAACACACAATCCTCATCGGATTTTATAGAACCATATATTAGGAAAATTTACAAGAATTGTCTAACTTGACACCAAAATTACGTGCATGGATAATTGCAGGAAAAAATTACGAATATAGAAATATCATCATCATGGAGCACGGCTTCATTTATTCAAAACAACTATGAAGTCGTTCTCCATATATATGATTTCAAGCTGTTGTAAATTGTAATGCTAAAATTATGTTGGTTCCTCTGTTAGTAATCATGCAAATATTTGGTTAAGGTGTCACATATTGTTGCAATAACTAGAAGAATCAGATCAAAGTTTCCGGAGTCTCGCCTTCAACAATGACTTATATTTAGTATATCAAATTGAATTCACATATGAAACAGAAAACCACTACACCAAGGAACAAATCACTCAACATTGAAGTCATACAACATCATCATGACTTCAAGTTCATAACATGTATAGAAATCGTCTCCTAGGATCACAACTTTAGCTTTTGGACACAAGAGAAGTCTTACACAATCCTAGCAACTTCAACATGGAAAAGTCGTACTCAGCTGTAACGACTTTAATATGGCACTAATGAAGAAGTCGTATTGATATAACCATGAAAGGAGAATCACCATCTAAACTAGCCCAACTTTACAAGAAGATGGTCAAGAGCAAAAAAGACTATTCAAGGCTAGGTCAAGCATCTCAGGCTAGGACACAAGACCCCACCATCCCTTAGAAGATCATCAAGAGCAGAACATCAAAGCATGGGCCAGGATACCAACTATTTTTCTTTTAATCTTTATAAGATGAGGTGTTAAAAGCATAAAAGTTGGGCTTGTTCATGGTCCATAGAGAAATCTTAACATCTAGAAGGTCTCCCATGTGCAGCCCTTAGTCACACTTCCCACATTAAGCACATGCTTAAATGGGAGAAGCATGACTCTCTTAGATCCACTTTTAGTGACACGAAATTAGGTAGCTTAAACATGTTTAATTTGAATTTGAATTTTCCTCCGCTCCCTAAACCTTGTGGCACCTACACTATAAATAGGTGGTCACCCCCTCTTGTAATTAACAATATATTTTGAGTAAAGAACCTTTTCTTGAGTGAATCTCTGAGTGTTTATTTTTCTCGAAGTCTTATCTTGGCAAGATGCTTCAAGTAGCGACTCTCTTCATCACTTATCTTGGAATCCTCTTCCAAGTGGCATGAGCTCCTCCTCCAACTCTATGAACAACTACAACCATCTAAGTTTTCATTTATTCTTCTCTAATTCCATGTCTTTCATTTTTTCCAATTCTACTCTATTTTGAGTTCTTATTTTCCACTTGCATATTTTCCTTTGTATGAGTCTTTTTCCTTTGCTCTTTGAAGAGAACCTTCACACTTACTTAACCAGTTGGTTAAGTTCATGTCCAGTGGCGATCCTTACTGAGTCATCATCATAATTGTTAATCTAATTCTTAATCCAAGTGAAACCCTAAAAATATGTGGAATTCTCAAATCAACTCATATCATGTATACACCTATGATAACTTCTATGAATCTCGCGTTCACTCCTTTAGTTACCTCACATGGCTACAACAATTCAATATTCGTGTTCAGAGATTCCCTGACACCCTACCTTTGAATTCAAAGCTTAACATTTATTTATGTGGGTGGATGTTCTAGCTATAATGTGCACGATATTAGGAGTTGTCTTGAATCATCATCTATCTCTATACTTGTGAATGGAAGCCCAACTAATCAATTTTCATCAACTAGAAGTCTTAGACAAGGTGACCCACTCGCACCTTTCTTGCTTATTATTATGTCTGAGGGGCTTGCTGGTGTCGTTAGGGAAGCAAAGTGCAAAGTCCTATATGAGGGTATCAGGGTGGGTCAAAATCAAGTGCAGGTCAGGATGTTGTAGTTTGCTGATGCCACGATTTTCTTTCGTAATGAGAATGTAAAAAATATCGAGGTAATCAAATGTGCTTTAAGGTGCTTCGAACTAGCTACAGGATTGAAATTTAACTTCACCAATAGTAGAATAGTAGGTATAGGAGTTGAGAGTAGGGCAATTGATAAGTATTGTGAGATTTTAAATTGTAATACTTCACAAGTGCCCTTCAAATATCTGGGGGTATTGGTAGGGTAAAATCATAGAGGAAGCGCGATTTGGAAAGACATGGTTTCTAAAGTCAGGAAGAGGTTGTAGTTTAGAAAGGAAAGCATCTCTCTTTCACGGGAAGAATCACACTTATCAAATCTATTATCTTAGCTATGCCACTATACTATCTATTGTTGTTTAAAATGCACGCTAGCGTAGAAAAAAAGATAAAGATGATACAAAGGGAGTTTCTATTGGGTTGGGGTTATGACAAAAGAAAAATTTCTTGGATAAAGTGGGATCAATTACGTAAACCTAAAGTTGTAGGGGGAGTAGGAATTAAAGAATTAAAACAATTTAATTTGTCTTTATTAGGAAAGTGGAAGTGGAGATTGGGAAAGGAAGATCCGGGCCTATGGAAAAAATCCTAGAATCTAAATATGATTCATGGTGGTGGAAAGACATCAGAAAGACATGTGGGGTTGGTGTTAATAGGTAGTTTGATAGAATAGAGTTTGGAAAGTAGGAAAGAGTAATATAATAGAATTCTGGACGGATAGGTGGGTAGGTACACAAACTCTTAAAGAGAGGTTCCCTAGACTGTTCTCAAACTTTGTGAGGAATGAAAGAACAGTGGGTTAATTTGAAACATGGCCGGATGACCAGTGGCAATGGAAGATGTACCGACCAGTCCTCGGACACCGAGAACAGATAGTAAAGAGTGAACCATGTCAGCTGGGTCCCACAGCATGGGCCAAAGCCACGTGGAATGGACCCCACAGGCAGTTTGGATTAGCGGATGATCAGTCATCAGCGTGTCCCCACAGAGAAGGGTGATTACCAGAAGGGACTGATGTGTCCTCGTTGCTCCGCAGGATAATCAGTCCTCGACAACAAAGTGTGACGAGGTGACGTCGGTCTTGGGTGATTTGAACAACACAACCAGAACAGCTAAGGTCGGTTCCCAGAGTGGGCCAATGACCAGTTAAATACCCAGAGCTAGGGAGAGGCCTGAATCACGAAGAGCTTATGTGTGTGGTAGGGAAAGCACAATCAGGTGTAGAGTCCTGAGGGGTCGAGTACTCATCAGAACTAGGGTTTCCCAGTAAAGGCTACATGCATGGCACGTGAACAGCAAGGGCACTCCCAGAACAGGTGGCCCCAGAGACTAGGTGCACGAGGAGGCATCCAGGTGGTCACCCTGTAGTGTTTGCACTCCAGAAAAGGAAACCTTATGAGCTAGATTACCCTAAGACTGGGTGATAGCAGCGTAGGGGTATTCCAGTAAACCCTAAGTATGGCTAGCAGCACAGTAAACCCTAGACTATATACAGGGAAGTAAAATACTTCACAAAGGTACGCAGTTTCTAGACCTAAACACAGAGAGACTCAATAGACTTGGTGTTTCTTGCCCTACATTGACTTGAGCGTCGGAGTGCAAACTGTAACATCCCTCCAAAACCTTTTCCTATTTATATAATAGAATAAAGCGTAGATATTAAATTTATAAAATCAACATATGTATTAGATATTGAAAATACATCATGCCGTACATCGTATTCAAAAAGAGACGTCCCTCTTATAGGGTTTTAATACATTCCATCAATTGTTTCGAAATAAAAACCAAATACAGCATGAAAAGGACAAAACAGGCGATCTCCTATCAGAAGACCCAAAACAGCCGATCTGCTATCAGAACAGAAAACAGGCGATCACCACGTAGAGACAGAAACAGGCGATCTCATCCCGGCGACCACTCACTGAGGAGATCTACTCCCTGGAAGATCATTTGCTCCCATGTAACATACACGATCATCACAGTTTTAAGAGAAAACAGCCACATAACAATACAAAGGGTAAGCTAGATATTTTTAAACTTTAAATTATGAACTGGACAACCAACATAGATCAGCCTTTTTAAACATTCACAAAAGTCCATCACTTCCTCATTCATATCACACAGCCATCAAGAAATCACATATTTCACAATTCCTCAAAAGTCTTTCAATTCACATAATGCATCAAGTGTCTATCAATTTCAATGTTCCTCATTTCTCACATCAGACTTCCACTGACTCATCACACAAGACACTTGACACTACTTCCGGAAAACTCGTGCATTGACTAGACTCAGAGATCTGCACCTGTCATACTAAACTGCTGTAATGTTTCCACAGCTATGCGCATCAACACAATCTCGATCTCAATTTCATCACTCTCACAGTATGACAGGGTTAATCCATATAACAAGCCGAGCTCATTCTTTTTCACACGACTCACCCATTCATATGAACCTCCTTCGACTCTCACCAACTGAATAACTTCCTCTATGTGATTCCATTATCTCAGCAGAGTCAGGATATCTCATTATAGAAATCACCGATCAATGCACATCCTACACGATCTTACACGGTATTTTCTTTCCTGAAAATACTATGCCTTGATCCCACATTCACAACATTCAACACGACATAAAACACTTAATGAACGATTCCAGTCACAGAAAAACTCATGCCAAGGTTCAGATTTTCGAATATCACATTTAAATCTCAAACAGTTTCAAACAACACCAAAAACAGGGGAGTTCGAAAAACAACGCCAAAACCAGCGATCTCGTTCAAAAACAGGGGATTATACAATAACAGTTGAAAACTGGCGACCACGTCGCCCCATCATCTCAAACATCTACTATAAGGTTTTAGGTTGGAAATAAGGCTAGCTTCCCTTACCTGGACTTGCGCAAAACACCAAGAGCTCCAAAACCCGCCGAGCTTAAAGGATGCCTTGGCTCTGTTTTAGCGTCTGGTTTGTAGAACTTGCAGAGAACCTCCCAGGTGCTCCAAGGGCAGTCGTCGCTCGTCGCACTGGTGCTTGAGGATGCCTGAATCGCAGCGCGAAGGAGAGAAAAGAGAAGGATGAAGGTAACTCACTCACTCACTCTGCCACTCTTGAACCACAGCACCTTCTTTGCCTCTCAGAAGTGAGTTTTTAAATCTTAAACCAACTTGTCCACAAAAGCCGCTGCCACCACCCACTCTGCAGGGAAGTTTGCGTGTACGCTTCCCTGAACAGTACGACCACACGTGACTCTGCGCAGGCCAACATTCTGAGGTCACTATTCTGAACCACACTTTTTGTCTACGTGTCGCGCGTGCAGTACGTCTGATGCTGCGAGCTTGGGTCCCACCTTATTTGCGTGAAACTCGACATCGCGCGATAACCTTCCACCGATGACCGCTCGCGTGATGACTATCCACCGAGGCCTCATCCTGGAGGACGACCGATGTCTCTCCCTGGGAGACGACCGATGTGTCTCTCATACCGGCGATGACTGATGTGCCTCATCCCGGTGATGAATGATTCCTCACACTGGCAGACAACCGATGTCTCACCCTGGCAGACCACCGATGTCTCTCCCTGGCAGACCACCGATGTCTCTCCCATCCTGGTTGATGACCGATGTTCCTCTCATGCTGTTGGCGATCTCTTATCGCCCTTGTGTGTGACGAGAACACATCGCCTTACTCTGGTCACCGATGTCACATCGTCACACCTTGCTGAAGGTTCATCCTCCCATTATGTTACGTCCAAGGTATCACCTCCAGATGACTTGGTGACATCGGTAGCTTCGCATTTCCAAGAGTAGATCAGCACCACTCCTCGTGCTCCCATGCATGCAACACTAAGGATGACTTCTTATGCTCAAGCATAGAGCTTTGCATGCACAGCGTATCTAAGGCTTAACCCACACCTTGATACGTGTGGTTTTGTGGAACCCACTCTGGTTGATTCAGTATCTAGACCACATACTACGTGCACTCCCGTCGATCACGTACGCCATAGGCGATTGGCGGTCATGTCTCCTCTAGGCGACAGGCGATTATGTGCTAGAGAAGTCGGAGATTGCCTCCGTCTTCAATAACGGCGATCTCGTAGGAGACTTCTTAGCTACACTTTTCTTCCTTTACTCCTCTTGATCCACATGTCTTCCTCGAGCACATCCATGTGATTACCTCACGATAAAGTCATCGCACCTAACTACTTGGTTAATACAACGGTCAGCCGTCCGACCTCGACCAGCTGACCCCAGACCTTGGGCGACGTCCGAGGTCCGACTACTACGAAACTTCATTTACCAGCTCTTTGTATTTTAAATAATAACATCTTCTGAAATTATTTAAATATAATACTTTTATTCCAATTAAAGTTTCTAGGTCCTTACACAAACGGCCTCTAGGGTGCCCCCTTTCTCTTTTGTTGGTGCAGATTGCTTCAAAAGAACCAAGCATTTACCAAGGTGAGGAAGGAGGCGTGTGAGTGTCGTAGAGTCAACCGACAGGAGAGTCAACCAGCAAGAACATTTGGCGCCCACCGTGGGGCCGGAGTAAAACAAGGTCCCATACACGAGAGTGAGAGAGAAACCACGGAGAATGAGGAGTACTGGACACGGATCCGTTCCACCAAATGGGGGCGAAAGTGTTACCATGCAACAACTCATGGAAACGATGCGCGCTCGTCAAGAGATGGTGGCGGAGTCCAGGACGCATCAGGCGCATATGCAGGAGGACCTGGCCGCCTCTCAGGACAGGAATGAGGAGTTGCACAGAGCGAACGAGGAGCTACGCTTGAATCTGCAACACATGCAGCAAGCTGGAGACCGCGGGGGAGATGACCGGGCTCCACCAACGCCCCCAAGGGCCTTTCCCATGCCTTTCTCCCAAGCAATCATGGACACGGTGGTCCCAACCACCTTCGTGGGGCCTAAGACCGTGTTCACCGGGAAAGAAGACCCTGAAACATATCTCACTACTTTCCATACGCAGATGATGCTGTCAGGAGGGTCTGACGCAGTGCACTGCAAGCTCTTCATGGCCACCTTGACAGGAACAGCGTTGGAATGGTTCGTGGGTTTTCCCGAGGGACATATCACGTCCTTTGCGCAATTTTCCACGCTGTTCAAGGAGCAGTGATCCCGCCGCGGACTCGAGCGTGGATGGGCTCCGCGTTCCTCTCGCATCCGTGTCTGTTCCTCCGGTTGGCTTCCCTTCGAACGAAGCAAACGGTTCCTGCAAACACAGAGGGGCGCCCTAGCGGCCGGTGTAGCTCCGACGCTCAAGTCAGTTTTGGGCAAGGAAACATCAAGAACTCTCTTTGTCTAATTTCTGGGTTACGTATTGCATACCTGGTTCAGCGTTCTTCTTCCTCATATAAACCCACGTCGCCCCCTACTGGCTACCTCTAGGGCCACTTGATTGCTCTGCACCGCTGCTATCTACCCCCCAGGCCTACCTTGCGTGCAGGCCTTCCTCACTTGAGTGCAAAGTCTGACAGGGGAGGCTGTGTGGGTACCTCTGTACCCCTCGACTTCTGTGCCTATCTGCCCTACCTATTCTCTGGGAACATCTTCACCGTCCACGTCGCATGCATGCAACCTCACTGGGAGACTCTAACCTTGACAGGTTCTTGTACCAGCAGGATTCTGCACCTAACTGTGTCTTCCCATCTTCATGCATGGTCGTTCCGTGACTAAGGCCGCTCCCTGTGATGGAGATCAAGTAGAAGAGGATTTCACTAATGGAGGAAGAGGTCATCCACCCAAGCATTTAAAATTCTTCTTACTAGTCTTCTTAAAAAGTAGAACATTTTGGGTTCTCTTGAAAATTCAAAAGATAGTAGTATAAATAAATCTTTGTAAATAATCTTGTATAAATTTGTAAATAATATAGAAATATCCTTAGGAGTATGCCAAAGAGGAAAACCAAAAGAAACCTCTAAATGTAAGGCATTTTAGGCACTTTCTTTAGGAAAAAGTGGGAAAAAGTGACTTTTCTACTCCTTTCTCTCTTAGGCACTAGAAGGAGCTAGAAGAGTGACTCTTCCCACTCCTTCCCCTTTGTAACATGACCAGCCCTCTCCATTATAAATAGGGGTGCTTGGTACTTTGAATAAAAAAAAGTTGAAAGTTAGAAGAAAAGAAACTATCTTGAAATTGAGAGAGAGTGAGTTTGTGAGACTTGTCTCTTCTTCTCCTTCATGTCTTATCTTGTGAGCTTTGGAGACTCTCAAGTGGCGGCACCACCCACTCATCTTGGAAGAACCACCCTCCAAGTGGCGTGAATCACATCTCCAAAAGGCTACAACCACATAAGTCATTTCTATTCATCTTCTAAAAATACCCATTTGTGTTTTCTTGTAGTTTTTCCATTTTTAATCGGTTCAATCTTTTCCATGAGTTGTTTCCTTTCATTTGCTGCCATTGTTCTGCACTTTGTTGGTTTATTTCCTTGTTTTCTTGCTGTTTTAATTTCGTCCAAACCATGGGTTTCCATATACATGTGTTGTTCTTGTTTTCCATCCATGGGTTTTTGTTCTTTGATGAATTTCTTTGTGATTTTCTAATTCCTATTGAATTTCAATCAGTATTTTCACTTCTTCTTGGTGTTCTTATGATGTTCTTGTGTTTCCTTTGAAGTTTGGTACTGTTCTTGAATTACCCATTCATATTCCATTGTTATCTTACACTACAAGTTACCTATTCATGTGTTTTTAGTATGAACCTTTGTTTTCTTCAGTAGAAACTCTATTAATTGCTCTTTAGAATTTTGATCCTAATTCTTGAAAGTGTCATGAATACAATGAAACCTATATCAACTCAACCCAAACCAAGAAAGGTTCATAAGAGACTCACATCACCCTGGCTCTGGGCATCGATGACCGATGTGTCACCCTGTTGGCGATCTCTCATCGCCCTTGTTCTTGGTGATCGACCCTTCTGAGGGCTCATCGATCTCTCAGCCCCTGGCTGATGTCTGAGGTCTGGCCACTACAATCCCCTTGCGGAGTAACTTAGCGCGTCATTCACGTCGTCGTGGCCGACGTCACTCGCCACACACCGATGGCCGATGTGCCATTCTGGCCAGTGATCGATGTGTCACCCTGACCGATGACAGATGGCGCTTCTTCGCGTTGTCGTGCTCTCCTTATGGAATCAGGCGAGGTCCTTAGGTAACGTTCTCGCTGGGAGCCTGCGTCCCAGTTTAACACGTGTTGGCAAGGAACCCCCGACGACTGATCGCTCTGCATGCACCGATGACTGATCGGTGCTTCATCACTTCTCGTGCTCTACTTCTAGGCGCTCATGTAGGAACAGATCTTCTGGTGGTGGTCACTCGGTAGCTGACCACTGATCGCCATTCTTGAACGATCTCCACCCTGGTTCATCTGCTATCTCATGCCACGCGTTGCTCTGTGACTGGCTCACGTGGTCATCTGCTGCTGACGTCATCGACTACTGTTCTTGCTGGTTGACCCGCCTGTCGGTTGACTCATGACACTCACACGCCTCCTTCCTCCCATTGATATGTGCTTGGTTCTTTCGAAGCAATCTGCACCTGCAAAAGAGAAAGGGGGGCGCCCTAGAGGCCGTTTGCACTCCGACACTCAAGTCAGTGTAGGGCAAGCAACACCAAGTGTATTGAGTTTCTCTGTGTATAGGTCTAGAAACTGCGTACGTTTGTGAAGTATTTTACTGTCCCTTATATAGTCTTAGCACCGCTAGCCCTAATTAGGGTTTACTGCGCTGCTAGCCATATTTAGGATTTACTGGAATACCCTTGCGCCGCTATCACCCAATCTTAGGGTAATCTAGCACATAAGGTTTCCTTCTCTAGAGTGCAAACTCTCACAGGGTGACCACCAGGGTGCCTCCTTGTGCACCTAGTCTCTGGGGCCACCTGTTCTGGGAGTGCCTTCACTGTTTACGTGCCATGCATGTAGCTTCACTGGGAAAACCCTAGCTCTGGTGAGTACTCGTCCCCTCAGGACTCTACACCCAACTGTGCTCTCCCTGCTACCCGCATAGGCACTTCGTGATCCAGGCCTCTCCCTAACTCTGGGTATTTAACTGGTCTTCCCCCAAGGCCGATGTCACCTCGTCTTCACCCAAGGCCGATGTCACCTCGCCATACTCTAAGTGGCGATGACACCTCAGCCCATCCTGGTGGTCTGACGACTACTCACCCTTCCCTGTGGGGACGCGCTGATGACTAATCACCCTTCTCTGAGGGGACACACCGATGACTGATCACCCTACTCTGAGGGGAATGACTGATCACCCTTCTCTAAGGGAACACACCGATGACTGATCACCCTTTAATCCAAGCTGCCTGCGGGGTCCACTCCACGTGGCTTTGGCCCATGCTGTGGGACCCAGCTGACGTGGTTTGCCCTTTACTACCTGTTCTCGGTGTCCGAGGACTGGTCGGTACACAAGCCCCCCAGTCTCAAGCTGTTAACTTGTTTCAGCGAAGAGACTAAGTCATTGGCCCGGGCGACCTACGTGGCTCTGCGCGTATGGACATAAGTAGCGCGCTAAAGGGACATTTCACCGCCTTGTCATCGCCCGCATCTCTTACCCTCTGAGGACTTCATTGGTGAGCTCTCTGCTCAAATTGAGGACTTCTTTCTCGACAAAGTGGTGTTAATCACCCTTCTTCTTGATGACCTTGCACCGATGACTGATCGGTGCTTCATTACTTCTCGCGCTCTACTGTCAGGCGCTCATCTAGGCACTGATCTGCTGGTGGTGGTCACTTTAGCAACTGACCACCGATCACCATTCTGAGTGATCTCCCCTCTGATTCACCTGCTATCTTCTACCACGTGTCACCCTGTGAATGGTCCACGTGGTCATCTGCTGCTGATGTCATCGACTAGCTGACCGACCGGATCACAAGCCCCCCAATCTCGAGCTGTGAACTCGTTCTCAGCGAAGAGACTAAGTGGTCGATGGCAAGATCATTCCTCCTCCTTGAGCTTCTCCCTTTGCAACTTCTTTTTTTCTGTGTAATTTCTTTTTCTAGTTCATAACTTGTATAAACCTTTTAGCTGTAAAGGCTCACTGCATTGACTTCAATATGTATGAAATCTTTGCTCCAGCTGCATGTCCCTTTCCATTTTTAACTCTCTACATGTGACTCAGCATTGTCTTTAACAAATTTATGCATAACTTCATGCTGGACGACTGACTTGAAGGGCCTAAATGCTTCAGCTTCTCGCAGCAGAACTTGCTTCTACCACCGACCACCGACTAGCATGTTGGTGCACCACCGATCAGTCATCGCGCTTCAGGCTCTACTTTACTTCTCTGTTACTCCAGCGCTAAGCACATAGAGGGCCTGAACGCCAAAGATCATGCTTGTGTTTTGGGGAAGAAAAGTGCTTCTCGATGACCTTTCTTGCCTCAGCCTCGCTGTAAGAAGTCGAGGTGAGGTCTCTCTCCTCTCGCCTCAGCCTCGCTATACAAAGTCGAGGTGAGGACTTTCTTATCTGGCCTCAGCCTCGCTGTACAAAGTCGAGGTGAGGACTTTCTTAACTCGCCCCAGCCTCGCTGTACAAAGTCGAGGTGAGGACTTTCTTATCTCGCCTCAGCCTCGCTGTACAAAGTCGAGGTGAGGACTTTCTTATCTAGTGAATCTTGTTGTTCACGTTGGGTGTTCTCACTCGAAGGGGAGGTGTTCTCGACGAACCTACCTTCCCGCTTACGAGACCTCTAACCCCAAGTAACAGGTTCAATCTTGCCTCGCATCGCTCACAGGCGAGGGAGGACTTAACTGACCTCACATCGCTCATAGGCAAGGAGGATTTATCTGACCTCACATCGCTCATAGGCGAGGAGGTTTTATCTGGGAGAACCCTTCTGTTCACGTTGGAAGTTCTCACTCGAAATAGAGGTGTTCTCTATGAACCTACCTCTCCACTCACGAGACCTCTAACCCCAAGTTACAGGTTCTAACTGACCTCACATCACTCACAGGCGAGGAGGATTTCTCTGGACGAACTATTCTTTCACATTGGAAGTTCTCACTCGAAGTAGAGGTGTTCTCTACGAACCTACCTCTCCACTCACGAGACCTCTAACCCCAAGTGACAGGTTCTATCTCGCCTCAACCTCGCTGTAAGAGTCGAGGGAAGAGGACTTTTCTCTCGCCTCAACCTTGCTGTAAGAAGCAGAGGAAAAGGACTTATCTCTTGCCTCAACCTTGCTGTAAGAAGCAGAGGAAGAGGGCTTTTCTCTCGCCTCAACCTTGCTGTAAGAAGCAAAGGAAGAGGACTTTTCCTCTCGCCTCAACCTTGCTGTAGGAAGCAGAGGAAAAGGACTTTTCTCCAATGTTCTCTGAGTGGGTGCATGCTCCCAGGAGAGCACCTGGCGTGGCTGGTCTGAGCGCACTCTCCAGGTGCATCCTGCCTGCATGGCCTCATCACACTGTTTCATGCACGTTCCCACCAGCGAGGAGCTCTTCTTCTGGAATCATGCGAGGTGCATGCGTAACGCTCTCGCTGGGAGCTTGGGTCCCAGCTTAATACATGTTGGCAAGACCCCGATGACCATGCGCCGATGAGTGATCGTGCTTTCACGGGGCGATGACTGATCGTGCTTTCACGGGCGATGACTGATCGTGCGATGAATAACCACCGATGACTTCTTGCACTCTGCTCCCAGGTGCTTGTCCAGGTGCTGATCTGTAGGTGGTGGTCACTTGGTACTGACCACTTATCACCTGCACCTGTGCTTGGGGCAAGGGGAACTTTAAACTGGAAAACACACACTTTATGTACTAAAGTCTTTTTTTTATTGGGTGGCCTCGTTAAAAACCCTCCTTAGGGAAAAGAGTGCCCCCTGGTGTATTCAACTGTTTACAGTGTATAGCGCGAGAACGCATCTACTTTACATCTTAACTGGGTGTATATATGCTGGGTCTCCTTTCATTGGCGATGACCGACCTCACGAGTAGCGATCATGCCCTCTGCTTCAGCTTCCCCCCGAGCTACCTGGGAGCCCCTCTAGCGTAGCTCCCTCCATCACCTGATTTTCCCGTGCACAGGGATCTCATGCTGCTGGTCACCTGCCTGGGACCCCGAAGCGCAATCACCTTGCGGCTCCCTCAGGTAATCGGTTAGGAAACCTGTTTTCACCAACTCAGCAAGTTGATGCCCCAGCGCCAGGCAGGTGTAGAGTGTGTGTCCATAAGCCTGATGGAATTCACACCAGTCATCCTTCCTACTTCCAAGCACCTTGTCAGTTTTCTCTGGTCCTCGGAGTCTTGCAACTACAGCGGGAATTGCAATCAGCTCCGCCAACTCTATCATGAAATCATACCTGGGGGGTGCATTGCGTAAGGACCTGTAAAATTAAATTGGAATAAAAAGGAATATATTTTAAATGAATTCTAAGTATGTTTTTATTTAAAATAAAAAAGGAAGGAAAGTGTAGTTTAGAAGACTATGAGATCACCTGGTTGGTACATAATCGCCTGTCGCCTAGATTACACATGATCGCCAGTCGCCTATGGTGCACATGATCGCCGAAAGTGCACTCAGTATGTGGTCAGGATACTGGATCAACCAGAGTGGGTTCCAAAAACCACACGTATCAAGGTGTGGGTTAAGCCTTAGATACGCTGTGCATGCGAAGCTCTATGTTTGAGCATAAGAAATCGTCCTTAGTGTTGCATGCATGGGCGCACGAGGAGTAGTGCTGATCTACTCTTGAAAATGTGAAGCTACCGACGTTACCAAGTCATGTGGAGATGATACCTTAGACGTAACATAGTGGGAGGAAGAACCTTCAGCAAGGCATGGCGATGTGTCGTCAGGCATCGCCGGGCGCGAGGCATGTGGGCATCGCCAGGGCGCGAGGCATGCGGGCATCGCCGGGCACGAGGCATGCGGGCATCGCCAGGGCGCGAGGCATGCGGGCATCGCCGGGCGCGGGGCATGCGGGCATCGCCAGGGCGCGAGACTTGCAGGCATCGCCAGGGCGCGAGGCATGCGGTCATCGCTAGGGCGAGACATCGGTCGTCTCCCAGGGAGAGACATCGGTCGTTCGCCAGGATGAGGCATCGGTGGTTAGTCATCGCGCGAGCGATCATCGGTGGAAGGTTATCGCGCGATGTCGGGTTTCACACAGATAAGGTGGGACCCAGGCCCTCAGCATGAGACGTACTGCAAGCGCGACACGTAGACAAAAAGGGTGGTTCAGAATAGTGACATCAGAGTGTTGGCCTGCGCAGAGGCACGCGTAGTCGTACTGTTCAGGGAAGCGTACACGCAAACTTCCCTGCAGAGTGGGTGGTGGCAGCGGCTTTTGTGGACAAGTTGGTTTAAGATTCAAAAACCCACTTCTGGGAGGCAAAGAAAGTTGCAGTGGTTCCAGAGTGAAGGAGTGAGTTTACCTTCATCCTTCTCTTTTCTCTCCTTCGCGCTGTGATTCAGGCATCCTCAAGCACCAGTATGACGAGCGACGTCTGCCCTTAGAGCACCTGGGAGGTTCTCTGCAAGTTCTACAAACCAGACGCTAAAATAGAGCTAAGGCATCCTTTAAGCTCGGTGGGTTTTGGAACTCTTGGTGTTTTGCGCAAGCTCAGGTAAGGGAAGCTAGCCTTATTTCCAACGAAAACCTTATATTAGATGATTGAGATGATGGGGCGACGTGGTCGCCGGTTTTCAACTGTTATTGTATAATCCCCTGTTTTTGGACGAGATCGCCGGTTTTGGCGTTGTTTTTCGAACTCCCCTGTTTTTGTGTGTTATTTGAAACTGTTTGAGATTTAAATGTGATGTTCGAAAATCTGAACCATGGAATGATTGTTGTTGTGATTTGAAATCATTCATTTAATTGTTATATGATGTGTTGAATGTTGTGAATGTGGGATCAAGACATAGTATTTTCAGGAAAGGAAATACCGTGTTGAGATTGGTTATGAGGTGTATTGATCAGTGAGTATCCTGTGAATGAGACGATCCTGACTCTGCTGATATAATGGAATCACATAGATGAAGTTATTCAGTTGTTGAGAGTCGAAGGAGGTTCATATGTATGGGTAAGTTGTTTGAAAGATAACTAACTTGACTTGTTATATGAATTAACCCTGTCATACCGGGAGAGTGATGATATTGAGATTATGTTTATGCGCATGGCTGTGTGGATTTCACAGCGACCCTGTGTGGATTTCACAGTGGTGTGGTATGACAGGTGCAGGTCTCTGGATGATAAGTTCAACGCACGAGTCTTCCGGAAGTAGTGTCAAGTGTCTTGTGTGATGAGTCAGTGGAAGTCTGACGTGAGAAATGAGAAACATTGAATTGATAGACACTTGATGAATTATATGAATTGAACGACTCTTGAGGAATTTTGTAATATCACTGGTGCAGAAACGTAAAACAAATGCGGTTATTTTCATTTTACAAATGCGGCTAAACAACCGCATTTGATCAACACGCATTTGTAAATAAGAGATTTACAAATGCGGTTAAACAACCGCATTTGTAAATACTATTTACAAATGCGGTTGTTTCCCGTAACCGCCTCTGTAAATGCTCCAGAGGTGTGCCAGGTTTCATGAATGGCAATGATTTACAAATGCGGTTGTTTACCTTAACCGCATTTGTAAATGAAGGCAATGATTTACAGATGCGGTTGTTTACCTTAACCGCATTTGTAAATCAAGGGAATGATTTACAAATGCGGTTGTAGTAAACAACCGCCTCTGTAAATCACATTTACAGATGCGGTTGTAGTAAGCAACCGCATTTGTAAATCATTCCCTTGATTTACAAATGCGGTTAAGGTAAACAACCGCATTTGTAAATTAGGTTTTTTTTTTTTAGAACTATTTGGTTAGTTGTTTTCCCATACGAATTATCTTATGCAGTTTCATTATACCCATCCCAGCCAGGCAGACAAATAAACAGATTCAGAGAAACAAAGTCAATTTATAGTAATTGATCAAAATGTATACAAAAATAGTAATAATCTCTATCTATTCTTACACTATTGATCAAATCGTAGAGTTATAAAAGTTTAGGAAATATGTGGACCAAGATTGTCTCACATATGTCATGGCTTCCGAACTCATGGGTTCCTCATCCGTGAAGAACTGCATTTCAAAATGGTTGACACATAAATTAGTTTTAAGATAGATAAATTAGTTTGAAGTTATAAAAATAATTTAAGAAATCTTACCTCTTGCCAATTACTTGTAAGACCTAGTCTTACAATGGTACTCATCCATTGCATGACGTAATAGCCACACTCATAGCTTCCTGGTTGTTTATTACACTATAATTCAATAAATTGTAAAAGTTAGTATAATTAAACAATGAAAAAAAAAAAAGAAAAATCTTACATACCTTTAATCTTATCCAGTTCAAATTTTGAAAATTTGAATTCGATCTCCCTTTTAGAATGTTATATCCACGCCATGAACTGGTTGAGACAAAAAACCTTGTTAGTGGATTACTTATAGTATCAACCATAGTTAAGTTTATAGTGTACTTACTTATCAATGATATTCTTAAAACTTGTGGATATCTTCTTGTGTAGGGAACAGAACCACAAAGCCGTCCTATCCTTCAGTGATAAGACAAGTAATTGCCAATGACCCCTATATCATCCATGAAAATAGTTGAGTAAATTTATAAAACATGAATATAATAAACTTTTAACATATATATATTTAAACTTACTCGTTAATATAAGGGCACAAATAAACCTCTTTTCCCTCTTTTTCCAGGGTGTTAGTGATGTATGATTGGGTCTCATTTGTCTTTGCTCCAGTGGGATTAGTATATGCAGGATCTAAGAATCCATACACATTTTCCTTCCCCTCAGTGACAGAGACACCATTCAAAAACCTACAAGTAATTAGTTAAATCATAATGAATGCTAATTTAACATAAATGAAAATGAAATGTAGGTAACGATACTTACATCATAAAAAATTGAATGATATTTATATTCAGCTCCTGATCCCCAGCTACAAATTCTAGTAGATCTGACATGTATATGTACAATGGTAGCTCAGGGTTTGTTTCAAAAAAGGTATCATCCCATGGAACTTCCAGAGGATCTCGTCCAAGTTGTCTAGCAACTATAGCTAAGGAAGCTATAGGATCGTCAAGCGGAACCTCTTGTTTCTTTTTCGGACTTGGTTTCCGACGAGGTTTCTACAAAAAGAAAAAAGATTTGTTATAAATTACATGTAATATATAAATATAAATTAGCACATGAAATGAAATTATTACCAGTGGTTGTGGCATATATCGAATCAGGTGTCTGGGCCAGGCTACAAAGGACTGAAATGCTTCGGCCACAGTTGTTACCTCTTCTGAAGGTAGTGGAAGACGAGCATCAGGTACTCGTACTCTTTCAACCGTGACCTTTGCTGCATCAGGGGAGAGAGGAACGTTATGTAAGGTGGTGGCGTCTTCATAGACTTTTCCAATGGCCACCACCTGAGGAATGATGCCACCTTCTACCAGTAGCTCACATTGCCTCGTCTGGCCAATGATATCATCCCCTGATGCTGTAGGAGCTGCACAACTCCCCTTTGTGCTCTTGGGAGCGGGACTAAGAAGCGTCTGAATCGGCTGCTCAGCACAAAGTTGTTGCGATATCTCTTGTCGCAACTCTAGCCTCATCTTTTCCGTCTCCCTTCTCATCTCATCCATTAGTTCCTGACGTAGCCTTTGCTCCATTTCTTTTTTGCTCTCTTTGGAGGAGGAGGATGAGTGTCGTGGTGCAGCTCCAAAATAAAGTCTAATCCCAACTCCTTGTCCAGCTGCACGAACACGACCAGAGTGCTCAGGTTGTCCAATTGCTTCAACAAGGATATCGCGACGACCATCAGCAAGAAAATTACCTTGGGAGTCCAAGGCATCCTGCAAGAGACAAAAATCATGAGGTTTTATTATAAGTAATGCATCATAATAGATGAAAAAAGGCTTAAATAACTTACAATTTTTTCAATGATAAGCCCTGATTGCTCTGAACTTGGTGCACCCGACTTCTTAATTCGGGCCCTCTTCCATTTGTCATGGCGCGTAGGTGGTGATGGAGGATAAGTGACCCCTGTTTCCACATCCTGAGATGCACTCCCCTGTCTGGATTGCTCCTTTTCAACCATCAGTGCTTGCTCAAGCTTTCGATACCCCGCACGAGACATTACGTGCGGGGTAAGATTCTTTAAAGCTATTTCTTGAGCTTTCTTCCGCCGATGCTGTCATAATTGAAATAAACAAAGTGAATTCAATAATATTAACTCATTAATGTTATATAAGTCAAAATAGTTAAGTAGCTTCACTTACAGTCCATTCTTCAGTTAGACGGCTTTCTTTAAAAGCAAGCCATGTCTCTTCATCAATAAAATTGTATCTTTCACAAGGACTTTCATCCTTAAGCTCACCAAAAATGTATCTCGTCGTGAGTCTTGACTTAAAGGCGCGAAACTTTAGTCCGATATTGGATAGAATCCTTGATCGAAGCGGTTCCACATTAGGAATTTCAAAATTTGCCTGGAAAATAACATAACCAAAGTAAAGTTAGTCAATGAATATTAAATAGCTTTATATGATAACAATAATTATGTAAAGCTTACCAGAACATCCTCCCACAGCATGTTTCGGTCGACCTCTGACACCTCGTCCCATGAATTAATCAAAACGGAGACTCTCTCACGAGAAAGAACTCCAAGATAGCTATTAAACTCATCTGCATTAGGACCTGATGCCATTCCAGTGTTGACGTCAATGTCAACAGCTGTCTTCTCACCAGCGGCACGTTTCTTTGCCAGACGCTTCATCCTAGTAGGTCCTCTGTTGCCTCGTCCGGATCGGGGTCTAATTGGAGTTTGATCGTCACCCATATCTCTGTTAAAAAAATTATTTAACAAACATTAGTTCATCTGCATGGAAAGAAAATCATATCAAACAAAAACATAATATAGTAAATGCATATTATAAAAAAATATTTCTAAATTTATTACCATAATGGGTTACAAGTTCATATGTAAATTCCTTCACTGTGGTCTTTACGGGTTGCATGTACATGATCAAGTACATCGTCATCTTTATTAGTTATCATTGGTGTGAATGAATGGGGTTCACCATTTTCAATATCATCTATGGCCTCCCCTTGTTTTTTCCCGTGTAAAACAACATACCAATGTTCTGACGTAGGATCTTTCACGTAGAAAACTTGAGATGCTTGTTGAACCATTATAAATGGCTCATCTCGATACCCTATCTTTCGAAAGTCCACTAGTGTGTATCCTGATTCATCAATTTTAACCCCACTTTTATTGTCAACCCATATACACTTGAAAACTGGAACTGAAAACTTAGTATAGTCAAGCTCCCATATCTCTTCTATAAATCCATAATATGCCATTGATCCAATTACAGGATTTGTATCTTTCGAGGTGGAAAACTGCATTGACTCGGCTTCAAGAGTAACACCAGAATTTTGAACTGTACTCTTTTCATCCATAGACTTAGTGTAAAATATACAATTATTCACTTCGTACGCTTTACAAGAAATGACATCAAACTTCAATCCAGCAGCCAACCAGGTCAAGGTCTCCGATGCCGTTGAATCCTTTAACACCTCCTCTTTAAACCAAGGCATGAATGTTCTATTATGTTCCATCAAGACCCATTTGTCTGCTTGTCTTGGATTATTTGCCTTCACAATGGCTTTATGAGCTTCTATGTAAGGTATAACTTCATCTGTATTATTCAATATATACAAATGTGCTTGCAAGACTTCTGACCGAGATTTGCTTACAATATTCACACCGCGTAAACATTTACTTGTAGAACGCCTATGGTGCCATGAATTAGCTGGAAGACCTATTGGATTTGCTTTTGACATGTAATCTGAACAAAATTCAATACTTTCTTCAGCTATGTACCTTTCAATCATTGAAGCTTCTGGACGATAATGATTTTTCACATAACCTTTCAAAATTTTCATATACCGCTCAACAGGATACATCCATCTTAAGTACACTGGTCCACACAATCTAACCTCTCTAACCAGATGCACAAGTAGATGAACCATGATGTCAAAAAAAGATGGAGGAAAAAACATCTCCAATTCACATAAGATAACAATAATTTCATCTTGAAGTTCATCTAGTTTTAATGGATCAATGACTTTACAACAGATGGAAGAGAAGAATGAGCACAAACGGGTTATGGTATGTCTAACATTTTTTGGTAAGATCCCACGAATAGCTACAGGCAGAAGCTGTTGCATCAAGATGTGGCAATCATGAGACTTCAACCCAATTAGCTTCAAATCTTGCATTGACACTAGGCTCTTCACATTTGAGGAATGTCCTTGTGGCACTTTTACACCCTTTAGACATTGACAGAAACTTACTTTTTCATTTTTTGACATGGTATAACAGGCTGGGGGCAAATATGTACGCTTACCCATTTCTATCGGTGCCAACTCCCCTCGTATGTTCATCTCAACCAAATCTAAACGAGCATTTAGACCATCCTTCGTCTTCCCGTTAATGTTAAGAAGTGTACCAATTAAGCTATCACACACATTCTTCTCAACATGCATTACATCTATACAATGTCTGATTTCTAACCTCGACCAGTACGGAAGATCAAAGAAGATTGATTTTTTCTTCCAAATGTTAGTCACAACTGACTTTTTTTTTGACTTACCGAAGGTGTGGTCTATGTTATTTACCTTTTCGTAAACCTCAGCAGCAGTTAGTGGAGTTGGTGGACCACTAGTCTCTTGGTGTCCATTAAAGGCTTTTTTCAACCTCCGGTAAGGATGATGACTTCTAAGAAACCTCCGATGGCGAAGATATACTGTCTTCCTTCCATGTTTCAATTGTTGAGAAGCAGTGTCTTCTTCACATATTGGACATGCTTTATGACCCTTAACACTATAACCTGATAAGTTACCATATGCCGGAAAGTCATTGATGGTGCAAAATAACATGGCATGAAGCTTGAAAGTTTCATTAGCAAATCCGTCAAATACTTGAACACCCTCATCCCACATTAACTTCAAATCTTCGATTAAGGGACTTAGATAAACATCTATGTCATTCCCTGGCTGTTTCGGACCAGATATCATCATAGACAACATCATGTACTTTCGCTTCATGCACAATCCAGGAGGTAAGTTGTAAATAACTAGTAAAACAGGCCATGAACTGTGATTTGTACTCATATTACCAAACGGATTCATTCCATCTGTAGCTAGACCAAGTCGGATATTTCTTGATTCTTTACCAAACTCTGGAAACTCATCATCAAATTTCTTCCACTGAACAGAATCAGCTGGATGTCGGTACATGCCATCACATTTCCTCTCATCTGCATGCCATCTAAGATTCTTAGCATCGTCTGGGTTTGCAAACAAACGCTTCATCCTTGGAATGATGGGAAGATACCACATAACCTTCATTGGGGGTCCATGCTTTTCCATCTCTTCAATAGTATCATCATCTGTTTGTTTCAATTTATAACGTGACAACCCACACCTTGGACAACTTTTCAACAATTCAAAATCTTTCCGGTATAATATACAATCATTAGGACATGCATGTATCTTTTTATACTCCATACCCATTGGACAAAGAATCTTTTTGGCCTCGTAATTACGATTAGGTAGAGTATTTCCCTCTGGAAGCATATCCTTCAACAGCTGGAGCAATTCCGTGAAACTTTTATCGGTCCATCCATTTAGTGCCTTCAAATTCATCAATCTTAACACTGCCGACAACCGTGTGAAGTTATTAGTTGATCCAGGATACAATGGAGTCTCTGCATCGCTTGACATACTTCCATATCCATGCGCTTTTGCAAAAGACTCAGCTCCCACATCACGAATCATGTCCTCCAATCGATCATCAACTACATCATCGTGTTCTGCTTCATCCGTGGTGGATCCCACATATTCTTCAGTTACGGAAACACGTGGTAAATTTAATAATTCACCATGCCATGTCCAAGTTGTATAAGATCGAAGAAACCCATCACATAGCAGGTGTTCCCTCATGATATTCACATCCAGTATCCTTCCATTCAAACAGTTAACGCACGGACACCTAATCTTTCCTCCATCACGACCACTATTAATCGCGTTACGCTGCGCAAATTGTATAAATTCTTCTACTCCTCTTTCGTACTCATCACTTATACGAGCACAATGAATCCAACTTCGATCCATTATATATTCTGCAATATAGATACCTAGGATTTTCTAATAAGTGTTCTATCTCATGCATTTGCTGAGGGTCGAACACCCCCGGACTCAATACCAGCACGTATTATTGTCGGAGGTCCAAATACAAACACGATATTCTATTATAATGTAACAACTAACATAACATAAATTCTACTATAAACTAACAAATACTTACTAAATAATTTAAATTTTAGAAAATAGAAATTATATAATACAAATTATATAAATTAATACAAATTTATATTAAATAATATACAAATTATAATACATAAAAAAAAATATTCAAAGTACAGCAAAAAAAAATTAACAAAACTAACATAAAAACTACTAACTAAATAATATAAATTTTAAAAATTAAAAATTATATAATATAAATTTATGTTAAATAATATACAAATTATAATAAATAAAGTCAAAAATTCAAAAAATCAACTAACCTTGTGTGCGAAGATGATGATTCAACTGATAGAAAACCAGAGGTGGAAGCGGGGCGCGACAGCGGCGAGCAATGCAACAGTAACTTCAAGCACTGCGCAAGGAAAAAACCATATATAAGAACAGCATTCCTAAAGGAGAATGAAATGGGATATATACGAAACTCACAATGGAAGCAATAACAATGAAGATGCACAGAAGCAAGGAACACAGCGCAGCGCAGCAACAGCGACAAGGAAGAGCAGAGCAGAAAGAGTGAAAGTGCAGTGGCGCGCTTCAAATTTTAGGTTAAAAACATTTTACAAATGCGGTTATTAGTTAAAACCGCATTTGTAAATGAAAGTTTTTCATTTACAAATGCGGTCATACGCGTGACCGCATTTGTAAATGAAAGGCATTTCATTTACTAATGCGGTCACGCGTATGACCGCATTTGTAAATGAAATGAATTTCATTTACAAATGCGGTCACGCGTATGACCGCATTTGTAAATGAAAAACTTTCATTTACAAATGCGGTCACGCGTATGACCGCATTTGTAAATGAAATGCCTTTCATTTACAAATGCGGTTTTAACTAACAACCGCATTTGTAAAACAAACTAATTTCAAAAATGCCACCGCGTTTTTAACAAAGGCGTTTTAGCGCGAAACCGCACTTAGAAAGGAGTATTCCTTTCATCATTTTGCACTAGTGTATGTGATTACTTGATGGTCATGTGAAGGGAATGAGAAAGTTGATGGTTTTTACGTGGGTGTCTTAAAATTTGTTTTATCTTGATTTTAAAGTTCATATCTAAACTCTCTTTCAAATATCTAGCTTACCCTGTGTTTGGTTCTGTGGCTGTTTTTCTTAAAAACTGTGATGATCGTGTATAATTTACACGAGAGCAGATGATGTTGCAGGAAGTAGAGCTCCTCAGTGAGTGGTCACCGGAAGGAGATCGCCTGTTTCTATTTCTGTTAGGCGATCACCCTTTTTCTGTTTTCTGATAGGAGATCGCCTGTTCCTGATAGGAGATCCTCTTTTTCTGATAGGAGATCGCCTATTTTTGTATGTTGTTGTATTTTGTTTAAGTTTTGGAAAATTGACCGATTATGTATTAAACTCCCTGTGAGGAGAAACTTCATTACTTATATATAATTATGTTCACTTCGATATATTTGTTTTACCTTTATTTTATTACATAAATATGAAAAAGAGGATTTGGCGGGATGTTACACATTGTTCTCCCTTGCACGCCCCCTGGCCTGATCCTTCCTGGGTGTGTAGGGGCGAGACCTGCCCTGCGCTTTCTTCCCTTCTCTGGCCTCATGCACCCATGCGTGTCGCTGCTGCTTCCCCTGTCCTTCGCGCGGCTTGGGCGGTGCAGCACTGCTTTTCTTCTCAGAGACCTGCGTCTCTGCTACAATATGCGCCACCGCGCGTCGCCAAATCTCAGCGAAGGTGGCAGGGTGGTCTCTGATGAGCGATTCACTGAAAAGACCTGGCAGCACACCTTTCTTGAATGCATGCACCAGCATGTCCTCGTCTTTGCTGGGCAACCTTACTACCTGCGCACCAAAATGGTTGATGTAGTCCTTCAACGACTCCCCCTGGTACTGGCGCACGTCGAACAGGTCGTAGGACACCATCGGTGGCGCTCTGTTGACGATGTACTGCTCTGTGAACAGCTTCGAAAACTGCTGGAAGGAGGTGACGTGGCCCTCTGGCAGGCTCACGAACCACTCCATAGCTACTCCACTCAGCGTACTCATAAACACCTTGCAGTACACAGCGTCTGAGCCTCCAGACAACATCGTCTGGGTGTGGAAGGTTATCAGATGCGCTTCTGGATCTTCCTTCCCCGTGAACGACGCCTTCACTCCCACCAGGTTCGGAGGCACCACTGTGTTCATGATCTCAGGGGAGAAAGGCATAGGAAAGGCCCTTGGGGGCGTCAGTGGAGCCTGATCCTCTCCCACGCGACCCCCAGCTTGCTGCATGTGGTGCAGACTCGAGCGCATCTCCTCATTAGCCTTGCGCAACTCCTCATTCCTGGCCTGAGAGGTGGCCAGGTCCTCCTGCATCCGCGCCTGATACGCCCTGGACTCTGCCACCGTCTCTTGGAGGGCGCGCATCGTTTCCATCAGCTGTTGCATGGTAACGCTGTCGCCTCCATTTGGTGGAACAGACCCGTGTCTTGTATTCCTCATCTTCCGTGGTTCTTACTCTCACTCTCGTGTATGGGACCTTGTTTTACTCCAGTCCCACGGTGGGCACCAAATGTTCTTGCCGGTTGACCCGCCTGTCGGTTGACTCACGACACTCACACGCCTCCTTCCTCCCGTTGATATGTGCTTGGTTCTTTCGAAGCAATCTGCACCTGCAAAAGAGAAAGGGGGGCGCCCTAGAGGCCGTTTGCACTCCGACGCTCAAGTCAGTGTAGGGCAAGCAACACCAAGTGTATTGAGTTTCTCTGTGTATAGGTCTAGAAACTGCGTACCTTTGTGAAGTATTTTACTGTCCCTTATATAGTCTTAGCGCCGCTAGCCCTAATTAGGGTTTACTGCGCTGCTAGCCATATTTAGGATTTACTGGAATACCCTTGCGCCGCTATCACCCAATCTTAGGGTAATCTAGCACATAAGGTTTCCTTCTCTGGAGTGCAAACTCTCACAGGGTGACCACCTGGGTGCCTCCTTGTGCACCTAGTCTCTGGGGCCACCTGTTCTGGGAGTGCCTTCACTGTTTACGTGCCATGCATGTAGCTTCACTGGGAAAACCCTAGCTCTGGTGAGTACTCATCCCCTCAGGACTCTACACCCAACTGTGCTCTCCCTGCTACCCGCATAGGCACTTCGTGATCCAGGCCTCTCCCTAACTCTAGGTATTTAACTGGTCTTCCCCCAAGGCCGATGTCACCTCGTCTTCACCCAAGGCCGATGTCACCTTGCCATACTCTGAGGGGCGATGACACCTCAGCCCATCCTGGTGGTCTGACGACTACTTACCCTTCCCTGTGGGGACGCGCTGATGACTAATCACCCTTCTCTGAGGGGACACACCGATGACTGATCACCCTACTCTGAGGGGAATGACTGATCACCCTTCTCTAAGGGAACACACCAATGACTGATCACCCTTTAATCCAAGCTGCCTGCGGGGTCCACTCCACGTGGCTTTGGCCCATGCTGTGGGACCCAGCTGACGTGGTTCGCCCTTTACTACCTGTTCTCGGTGTCCGAGGACTGGTCGGTATAACTACCGATGACCGGCCGGATCAAGCAGTATCTAGTAAACAGGGCCCTTCCACCAGTGTCTTACGACCTTTTCGATGTGAGGCAGCATCAGAGGGAGTCCCTTAGAGATTACCTCGACAGGTTTGGGGCAATGGTGGTGAGGTTGCATGTAACGCCCCTCAATATCTTATTCATATTTATATAATAAAATAAAGGTAAAACAATAATATTAAAATTAATATATGTATATATAATAAAATACATTCATCCCATACATTGTATTTCAAAAAAAAAAATATCCCTTCTCTAGGGAATTTTAATACATAACCATCCAGTGTTTCAAAATAAAACAAACTACAGTATACGAACAGGTGATCTCCTTGTCCAACCACTCACTGAGGAGCTCTACTGCCTGCAACATCATCTGCTCCCGTGTAATTACACGATCATCACAGTTTTAAGAAAACAAACACAAAACCAAACACAGGGTAAGCTAGAGATATTTTTTTTTTAAACTTAAAAACATGAAACTTGATACTAACGTAAACCATCCAATATTCACACATTTCACAATTCCCTCAAGTGTCAATCATTCCACAAAAATCCATCAAGTGTCTATCACATTTCAATATTTCTCTTTCTCACGTCAGACTTCCACTGACCCATCACACATAGACACTTGACACTACTTCCGGAAGACTCGTGCGTTGAACTTAGCATCCAGGGACCTGCACCTGTCATACCACAACACTGTGAAATCTACACAGGGTCGTTGTGAAATCCACACAGCCATGCGCATAAACATAATCTCAATATCATCACTGATAGGTTGTTCTTCATGACCATTTGTTCTTCTTAAAATATGAGGTAAAAAGGTGGTGGAAGCTATGGATGATATGGGTCAAGGATGACTCATAGAGCTATGGGTTCCTTGTAGGTGCATGAAAGGTATGGAGAGTGATAGGTTAGGCCAAATCACTTGGAGGAAGGTGAAGATGAAGATCAAAGTGTCTAACCTAGAGAGACTAGACAAAGAGTAGAAGCTAGCATAATTTTGGCAGCATTTACTCATATAAATTGATCTTAAAAAAACATGAGCCAAAGCACCCTATTTATAGGAGATGGTGCCTTGGAGAGTAAGGAACAAGGGTAGGATGGGGAATACATAAAAGAGGGGGCTGCTAGGGTGTTGACTAAAGGTCAATGCAGCCCCTTAGCATGCTTCTAGAAGGTAGGGCTACATTCCTACCCTAAAAGGCCTAGGTACAAGCTAAATTGTTAAATACACCCCCGATTGTGCTAAATGAACCCTACTCTACTGAAATTATAAATAAACTAAAATTAATTTATGCTCAGCTCCCATGGCTTGGGCTTTACTCCTTGTAGTCCTCTGAAGGGTCTTTGAATATGTAGAGAAAAGTTTCTCTGCCATCAGTAGCAGAGTCCCACTCTTCTTGAATCCTCTTTGCCATGGACCTAGTTGTTGGGCCTGAGCTTAGGCCTCTTCCATCATCCCCTCCCTCTTGAAGAGGATTTGTCCTCAAATCACATACTTCTGCCTCTTCATTTTCTCTACCTGCAAAGGGTGTTAGATCCATAACATTGAAGGTAGTATGTACTCCATATTCCTCAGGCAGGTCAATTTGATATGCATTATTATTGATTCTTTTGAGAACTTGGAAAGGACCATCACCCCGGGGACTAAGTTTACACTTCCTCTGATAAGGGAATCTATCTTTTCTAAGGTGAAGCCAAACCCAGTCTCCCTCCTCAAAAATCATCTCTCTCTTCCCCTTATTGCTATGTTTCATGTATTTCTCTGTTTGTTGTTGTATTTGGTTCTTAATCCTCTCATGCATTTTCTTTACAAATTCAGCCTTCGTTACTCCTTCCTTATGCACAAAATTTTGTGGATTAGGTAGAGGTAACAAATCCAAAGGAGTAAGAGGATTGAACCCATACACAGCCTCAAAAGGAGAAATATTAGTAGTTTTATGAACTACCCTATTATATGCAAACTCAATATGAGGAAGGTACTCATCCCAAGATTTGTGGTTTCCTTTCATGATTGACCTAAGCATAGTGGAAAGAGATCTATTTACAACTTCAGTTTGTCCATCCGTTTGAGGATGACAAGAAGTTGAGAAGTTCAACTTAGTTCCTAGCTTTTCCCAGAGAGTTCTCCAGAAATGGCCAATAAATTTAGGATCTCTATCCGACACTATGGTCTTAGGTAAACCATGTAGTCTTACCACTTCTCTAAAGAAGAGCTTAGAGATGTTGCTAGCATCATCCACTTTATGGCAAGGTATAAAATGAGCCATCTTGCTAAACCTATCCACTACCACAAAAATGGAATCAAAACCTCTTTGTGTCCTAGGAATTCCTAATATGAAATCCATGCTTATATCTTCCCAAGGAGCACTTGCAAAAGGTAAAGGAGTGTAGAGTCCATGAGGCATTGTCTTAGACTTAGCTTTTAAACATGAAATGCATCTATGACAATGTCTTTGGACATCTTTCCTCATGTGTGGCCAAAAGAATTTTCCTTTCAAAAGCTCAAGAGTTTTATCAACTCCAAAATGGCCCATGAGTCCTCCTTCATGTGATTCTTTTACAAGGAGTTTTCTATGTGTTCCTTGGGGTATGCAAAGTTTTCCTTCTTTAAATAAGTACCCCTCAGAAACATAAAAACCTCCTTGTGCTCTATGTTGGCACTCAGCAAAAGTGGGTGCAAAATCCTGATCTTCTTTATAAAGTTCAGGTATGTTTTCAAATCCAAGAATTTGGGCTCCAAGTTTAGAAAAGAGGATATGTCTCCTTGAGAGAGCATCAGCCACAATGTTTGTATTGCCCTTCTTGTATTTGATAACATATGGAAATTGCTCAAGAAATTCCATCCACTTTGCATGTCTTTTGTTCAACTTGTGTTGACCCCTTAGATATTTCAAAGACTCATGATCACTATGTATGATAAATTCTTTTGAAACTAGATAGTGTTCCCAAGTCTGTAGGGCCCTCACAAGTGCATAAAGCTCTTTGTCATAGGTGGGGTAGTTGAGGGTGGCACCATGAAGTTTTTCACTAAAATATGCAATTGGGTGCCCACCTTGCAACAACACAACACCTATTCCTACTCCTGATGCATCACACTCTAGCTCAAAATTTTTTGAAAAGTTTGGCAAAGCTAGAATGGGTGCATTAGTGAGTTGAGCTTTCAAACTTTGAAAGGCTTGCTCATGCTTCTCTGTCCAACAAAATGGAGTGTCTTTCTTTACTAACTCATTGAGTGGTGAAGCTAGACTTGAGAAGTTAGGAACAATTCTTCTATAAAAACTTGCTAGACCATGAAAGCTCCTAACATCTCCTACATTTTGCGGGGTTGGCCACTCTTGGATGGCTTTGATTTTCTCGGGGTCAACATGTACCCCATTTTTGTTTACTATAAAACCTAAAAACACTACACTATCTACACAAAAAGTGCATTTATCTATATTGGCAAACAAACTATTTTTCCTAAGCACTAAAAGAACCTCCCTAAGGTGACTTAGGTGGGACTCTAGGCTTTGACTATATACTAAGATATCATCAAAATAGACTACTACATACTTACCTATGCAATCCCTAAAGACATGATTCATAAGCCTCATGAAAGTGCTAGGTGCAGTAGTGAGTCCAAAAGGCATCACTAACCACTCATATAGTCCAAATTTGGTCTTAAAAGCAGTTTTCCACTCATCACCTTCTTTAATTCTAATTTGGTGATATCCACTTTTAAGGTCAATCTTGGAAAATATGGTAGACCCATGCAATTCATCAAGCATATCATCAAGTCTAGGAATTGGATGCCTGTATTTGATGGTGAAATTGTTGATGGCCCTACAATCACAACACATTCTCCACTTGCCATCTTTCTTTGGAACCAACAAAACAGGTACATCACAAGGACTTAGGCTTTTTTGAACCCAGCCTTTCTCCAACAAATCCTGAACCTGTGACTCTATCTCCTTAGTCTCTTTCGGATTAGTTCTGTAAGCTGGTCTATTTGGTAAACTAGCTCCCGGAATTAAATCTATTTGGTGTTCTATACCCCTAACAGGTGGAAGTCCAATAGGTCCTTCCTCAGGGAATACATCACCAAATTCTTTTAAAAGTTTTTGGACTTGAAGAGGTAGTTCACAAACTTCAGAAAGTGTGGCAGTGCATGCAAGTGTTCCTTTACACAGAAGGAGGCCTGAAGGTTGTTCAGATAGAAGTATCTTTTCAATTTTACTTTCAAATTTTTCTTCTTTCTGAATAACCTTGTGGGAAGGAACACTCTTCTCCCACGCCTCAACATCGTTCCTAAGGATTTTCTCTTGTTTTCCTATTTTTTTTTTATTTTTCTCATTTTCTCTTTTTATTTTCATTTGTACTTGGTCCTTTACCACTTGTGAAGGTGTTAAAGAATAGAGTACAAACTTTTTTTCCCTATGGGTAAAAGTTATCTCGTTGGTAAGACCATTATGGATGGTTTTCTTGTCAAATTGCCATGGTCTTCCCAATAAGATGTGGCAGGCTTCCATGGGTACTACATCACATAAAATCTCATCTTTATAGTTCCCCACAGAAAGACTGATTTTTACCCGCTTATCTACAGTTAATTTCCCATCTTCATTTATCCACTGAAGTTTGTAAGGTTTTGGATGAGGTATTAATTGTAGATTAAGCTTTTCAACCATCCTAGTGCTACAACAATTGCAGCAAGAGCCACTATCCACAATGAGAGAACAAATGTTTTCTGAAACTTTGCATCTTGTATGAAAGATGTTCTCTCTCTGTGTTTCATGGTTCACACTAGGTTGATTGTTGAGGGTTCTTCTGATCATCATTAATTCTCCCTCACAAGGATATGCCCCCTCACTACTTTCCTTCTCTTCTTCCCCACTAGACTCTTCATCTTGGCTGCTATACTCATCCCTCCCTCTTAAGATCATGGTTCTCCTATTTGGGCATTGGGATGCTATATGGCCTCTACCAAGACACTTGAAGCACTGGATGTCTCTACTGCGGGGTTGTGAGGTAGACACATCTTTTCCTACGCTCTTGGGAGTTTCTTTGGATTTATCCTTTGAAAGACTATCCTCCTTTTCTCTTCTATACTCTCTCTTGGGATAAGAGTTAGAGTAAGAACTCTCCTTGCGACTTGATCCCTTTCTCAAATTTTGTTGTTCAACTTTTATACAAAGTTGGATCAAATCATTCAAGTCCCTGTAGGGCAAAAGTTCTACTTTATCCCTTATCTCAAGATTGAGACCAATTAGGAACCTAGCTATGGTGGTGGTGGCTTCTTCCCTAATAGAGGCTCTCATCATGTAGAGCTCCATCTTTTGCCTATACTCCTCTACACTCATGTTTTTCTGTTGGAGTCTTTGGAGCTTGTCCATTAACTCCCTATCATAGTATGAAGGAATATGGCGGCGTCTCAAGGCTCCCTTAAGGTCATTCCAATATTCTATGGGAGGGTCCCTGTGGAGGCGCCTATCTCTCTCTAGGGCTGTCCACCAATACATAGCATTTCCTTGAAAGCTTAAAGTGGCTAAGGGTACTTTCCTTTCCTCGCTAACATGATGGCAAGCAAAAAGTTGTTCTACTTTCATTTCCCAATCTAGGTATGTTTCAACATTTTCCTTTCCATAAAAATGAGGTAAGTCTACCCTAGTTTCTTTTGGGTGGCTCTCTCCTAGTTCTTCTAGGTGGAGGTTGATAATAATCATTTACTCTCAGACTCCCCTCAACATGTGAGTCACTTGACCTAGAACTAGATGCATGTGATGCATGTGATTTTTTTAATTTTCGAATGTATTCATCTTTTTCTCTAACAATTCTCAACTCCTCTTCCAAAAGTGCAAGATGGGCATCTCTTTCTTTTTTATCTTCCAAAAGTTGAGCCTCATGTTGCAATTGTCTTAGTGATAGTGATTGAAAATCTCTAGCCAATTATTTCAAAAGAGATTTTGTGGATTTTCTATCACTTTCACTATGACTTGAAGAATGAGTAGACATGTTTAGGGTTTGTGATAAAAGTAATTTTCAAAAAGAAAGATAAGTGGAGTGAAGTAGGTAATTTCCCAGGAAAGGGAGGTGGATCACTAGGATCTCTTAAGTACCAAGCCTTTCCTTAGCCATATACTATCCCACAACACTTTCAGAAACCTTTCTCTAAGCAATTTACTTAGAGCACAATCAAAGATAAAAACAAAATTTTTATGCAAGAAAAACTATATGTAAAGCAATAAAACACAAATGAAAATTGCTATCTAGAAAGCTTTTAAAACTAGTCGAATCCTAAGGTGAGGCTTCTTGGCACTTTGGAACCTTGAAGACACACTCACCGTCTAAGACGTATTAATCCACTAATTAATCAATGTCCTTGCAAATTACAACTCAAAGAAATACAAAGAAATTAGGTTAACAATTTTGATGCACAAAAATTTAAAGTCCTATTCTATGCACTCCTTCACTTGTAGCTCCTTTGTGTATATTTGTGTATTTTTCAATGAGGTTGCTGTTGTCCCTTGCTTTGTCTCCTTAGGTTATTCAACCTTAAATCTTTAATCCAGCTCCTCTTTAGTGATATGGCTTTCACCAAAACAAAATTTTAGCTCCACACTCACCAAAGCACTTTTTAGGTCAAATCCACCAAAGAGAGGTCAAGCAAGTTTTAAAGCAACAAAACTCAAATTTAAAATCAAGGACTACTGCAAATGGAGTTGATAGTTGACAAGACTTGAAAGAGTATTCAATAAAATTTGACAAGCAAAAAATTAAGGCATGCAAGAAAAGGTAGCACACAAAGTGGAATCCTAGTGAATGGAACTAGAATAGATGAATAAAACCAAAACAGCACTACAGAATTTTTTTGTGTAAATTTTTCACAACTTCCAATTTTATGCTGGACAGAATACTTCAAATTTGAGCTTTCAATTTTAACCACAGAAACTTCAATGTTTTAGCTCAATATAGGCGTTGGAATTTCACCAAAACAGTGAGCCAAATAATTGTAATAATTTTTCCGAAATCACTGCCGCGTCAGCGTTTTTTCAGAGTTAGGATTTTTGCACTCTGTTCGTATTTTATTTATCATTTTTTTTGTATTTTGAATTTTGATGTGCTTCTTTTTTTAACTTTTTCTTAACACATCAAACTACTCAAATCCAAAATTTCAGAATTTTTTACCAACAAATGTAATTTCTGGGAACGATTCAAGCCAGCACAGTAGCAGTGAAAACAGAGAAATCCTAACTTGGAATTAGAAAACTGTAAAGAAACTTCAAAAACACAATAGAAATGATTGGAAACGAACTTGTATGGAACTAACACACAAATATGAACTCAAATATGAAAATATAAAAGGCACCAAAGCTTCAAAACCAGAAATATAAACTGCACTCAAAACAAAATCAAGCAACCAAATCAACAATAAAAGGCACCACTTGGAATTTATGACATTGTAGGATGAACATGACTTTGACAAAACTTGTATGGATTCAAAAATCAAAATGACTCAATCACAAACACTTTTCACCGATTAAAAACATCAATAAGACTCAAATAAAATAAAAATAGAACAGCCAACACAAAAGGAACCTAAAACAGTTTGAAAATGGAAGTTCAAGATCAAGTTGAACCAAAAATACCAAATAGAAATTTAAAAACAGCAACACCAACTTAAAAAGAAATTAAAAACAGCAAGACATTTAAGGATATGATGAACAACATGGAATAAAGAAGACTCAAAAAATAAAATGAAGAGAACACTTATCTCTTGAAGAACCAAAGCTCTAGATACCAAATGATAGGTTGTTCTTCATGACCATTTGTTCTTCTTAAAATATGAGGTAAAAAGGTGGTGGAAGCTATGGATGATATGGGTCAAGGATGACTCATATAGAGCTATGGGTTCCTTGTAGGTGCATGAAAGGTATGGAGAGTGATAGGTTAGGCCAAATCACTTGGAGGAAGGTGAAGATGAAGATCAAAGTGTCTAACCTAGAGAGACTAGACAAAGAGTAGAAGCTAGCATAATTTTGGCAGCATTTACTCATATAAATTGATCTTAAAACAACATGAGCCAAAGCACCCTATTTATAGGAGATGGTGCCTTGGAGAGTAAGGAACAAGGGTAGGATGGGGAATACATAAAAGAGGGGGCTGCTAGGGTGTTGAATAAAGGTCAATGCAGCCCCTTAGCATGCTTCTAGAAGGTAGGGCTACATTCCTACCCTAAAAGGCCTAGGTACAAGCTAAATTGTTAAATACACCCCCGATTGTGCTAAATGAACCCTACTCTACTGAAATTATAAATAAACTAAAATTAATTTATGCTCAGCTCCCATGGCTTGGGCTTTACTCCTTGTAGTCCTCTGAAGGGTCTTTGAATATGTAGAGAAAAGTTTCTCTGCCATCAGTAGCAGAGTCCCACTCTTCTTGAATCCTCTTTGCCATGGACCTAGTTGTTGGGCCTGAGCTTAGGCCTCTTCCATCAATCACTCTCCCGGTATGACAGGGTTAATTCATATAACAGGTCAAGTTTGTTATCTTTCAAACAACTTACCCATACATATGAACCTCCTTCGACTCTCACCACCTGAATAACTTCATCTATGTGATTCCATTATATCAGTAGAGTCAGGATCGTCTCATTCACAGGATACTCACAGATCAATACACCTCATAACCAATCTCAACACGGTATTTCCTTTCCTGAAAATACTATGTCTTGATCACAATTTCACATTCATCCAGTACATCATACCACACGTAAAAGCACAATTCCATCATATAATATTTTGAATCTTTTCTTAAACAATCCCAATCACAGAAACAATCATACCAAAGTTCAGATTTTCGAATATCATATGCATTTCACCTTTCAATCTCAAACAATTTCAAAACGACACTAAAACAGGGGATTTCGAAATTTGCATTAAAACCGGCGATCATGTCACCCAAACATCAGAATCTTCTAGCTTAAGGTTTTATTGAAAATAAAACTAGCTTCCCTTACCTAGACTTGCATAAAATCTCACTACGAGCTCTAACCCACAGAACTCAAGGATGCCTTAACCTGCACCATAGAGTCCCGATCACAAATCTAACGAGATTACTCATTTTCTGCGTTAACAGAGACGATTTCTGAAGCTAAAAGAGTTGTATGCACAACCTATGCAGAGATGACCCTCTCAAATTCAGACTCGACTCAAAGAACAGAGCAAAACGACTTACTCTGTTTTTGGGCTTTGATCAGAAAACTTGCAGAGCACAACGTCAGGAATCCAGGGGCAGTCGCCGATCTTCAACTGGTTCGCTAGGACGTCTGAACGCAGGGAGAAGGAGAGGAAAGAAGCAGGGAACCAAAGCTAACTCACTCAATCACTCTCGAACCACAGCAACGTCCACTGCCTCTCAGGAGTGAGTTTTGAATCTAAACCAACTTGCCTAGAAATGCTGCTGCCACCACCCACTCTGCAGGAAAGCTTGCGTGCACACTTCCTTGAACAGTATGACTGCGTGGGTTTTTGCGCATACCAACTCTTTGATGCTAACTATTCTAAAACACCCTTTCTGTCTATGTGTCGCGCATGCAGAACGTTCATGCTGGGAGCCTGGGTCCCACCTTATCTGTGTGAAACACGACATCGCACGATAACCATCCACCGATGATTGCTCGCGCGATGACCATGCCTCTCATACCGACGATGACCGATTCCTCTTCCTGACGGACGACTGATTCCTCACCCTGGCAGACAACCGATGTCTCACCCTGGAAGACCACCGATGTCTCACCCTGGCAGACAACCGATGTCTCACCCTGGCAGACCACCGATGTGTCTCCCATCCTGGCTGATGACCGATGTTCCTCTCATCCTGTTGGCGATCTCTTATCGCCCTTGTGTGTGACGAGAACACATCGCCTTACTCTCGTCACCGATGTCACATCGTCACACCTTGCTGAAGGTTCATCCTCCCATTCCTCTAAGTCTGGGGTATCACGGCTCACACTACTCATGGTGGCAGATGTGCCACCTATCTTCTATATCACCCATCTTCTGTATTTAGACCACATACTAAGTGCTTACCAAGTCTTCTCGAATACTCGGCGACGTGCTCTTTTCGGCGATCATGTACACCATAGGCGATTGGCGGTCATGTACACCATAGGCGATTGGCGGTCATGTACACCATAGGCGATTGGCGATCATGTACACCATAGGTGATTACTGATTTCATACGGGGGAAGTCGGAGGCCGCCGCCTTCTTCAACAAACGGCGATCTCATCGACTTCTAAGCTACACCTTCCTTTCTCTTACCCTTCTTGCTTCACGTGCCCCCCCCTTTCAAGCACGCCCACGTGATTACCTCACGATAAAGTGATTGCACCTGACTACTTGGTTGGTATAATGGTCAACCGACCTCCCTCTACCAGCTGACCCCAGACCTTAGGCGACGTCCGAGGTCTGACCACTATGATAATTTTCTATTTTTATGTCCTTTTTATTTTAGATAATAACATACTCAGAAATTATTTAAATCTATCACTTCTATTCCAATTAATTTATAGGTCCTTACATTACACACCAAGGATGAAGATATGGTGGTGCACGCCTTCAGGAAAGGAGTATTACCAGGGCCTTTCAGCGAGTCCTTGATCCGCAATCGCCCCAAGACTTTCGATGACATTAAACGACGTGCAGTTGCTCACATAGTCGCTGAGGGAGAGCTTAATGAGAAGCGGGAAGGCAGGTTCGTAGAGAACACCTCCCCTTCGACTGAGAACTCCCAATGTGAATAAAAGGTGATCCGGTCGGTCATCGGTAGTCGATGACGTTAGCAGTAGATGACCACGTGGACCATTCACAGGGTGACACGTGGGATAAGTTAGTAGGAGAATCAGGGAGGAGATCACTCAGAACGGCGATCGGTGGTCAGTTTCTAAGTGACCACCACCCGCAGATCGGTCCCTAGATGAGCGCCTGGAAGCAGAGCGCGAGAAGTAATGAAGCACAGATCCGTCATTGGGGTTTCTTGCTACACGCAGTTAAATCGGGACCCAGGCTCCCAGCGAGAGCGTTACGCATGAATGAAGCACAGATCAGTCATCGGTGCATGGTCATCGGGGTTTCTTGCTACACGCAGTTAAACTGGGACCCAGGCTCCCAGCGAGAGCGTTACGCATGCACCTCCCATGATTCCAAACCAGAAGAAGAAGACTTGCTCGCCAGTAGGGTTGTGTATGAGGATGGTATAAGACAGCTAGTAAGCTGGTCAGTGATCAGTGACTCTCTTAACCCATTACGTGCATGGCACTATGCGGTGAGACCATGCATGCAGGATGCAGCGCCTGGTGAGTGCGTTTAGACTAGCCACCCCTGGTGCTCTCTTGGGAGCATGCGACTCACTCAGGGGCAAGAAACGCAGTAAGTTACTTCGCGAGGGAATAACTTAGGCGCACAGAGAAAAGCGCAAAGGCCCTTCAGGTGTGACACGTGTACGGTTAGATATAAGTTGCATGCCTCCACGTGTCACCATCTGAGAGAGAGACGCGGCCTAGATATAAAAGCACTCCACGCCATGTAAGGCATCGTTTGGAGTTCCACAGAAGGTTCTTGGAGCGTTTTTGTAGAACACGCGGCTGCAGAAGGCTAGACGAAGGAGTGACGAGGCATACCCTCCACACTCGAGTCAGAGGCAGGATCAGAAAGGTTCACCCAGTTAAATCCTCCCTCGCCTATGAGCGATGTGAGGTCAGCTCGAACCTGTCACTTGGGGTTAGAAGTCTCGTGAGCGGGAAGGTACGTTCGTGGGAAAACCTCCCCTTCGAGTGAGAACTTCCAACGTGAATAGAAGGGTTCGCCCAGTTAAATCCTCCCTCGCCTATGAGCGATGTGAGGTCAGTTAGAACCTGTCACTTGGGGTTAGAGGTCTCGTAAGTGGAGAGGTAGGTTCGTAGAGAACACCTCCCCTTCGAGTGAGAACTCCCAACGTGAACATAAGGGTTCACCAATTAAATCCTCCCTCGCTAATGAGCGATGTGAGGTTAGTTCGAACTTGTCACTTGGGGTTAGAAGTCTCGTGAGCGGGAAGGTAGGTTCGTGGGAACACCTCCCCTTCGAGTGAGAACTTCCAACGTGAACAGAAGGGTTCGCCCAGTTAAATCCTCCCTCGCCTATGAGCAATGTGAGGTCAGTTAGAACCTGTCACTTGGGGTTCGAGGTCTCGTAAGTGGAGAGGTAGGTTCGTAGAGAACACCTCCCCCTTCGAGTGAGAACTCCCAACGTGAGCATAAGGGTTCACCCAGTTAAATCCTCCCTCGCCTATGAGCGATGTGAGGTCAGTTCGAACCTGTCACTTGGGGTTAGAAGTCTCGTGAGTGGGAAGGTAGGTTCGTGGGAACACCTCCCCTTCGAGTGAGAACTTCCAACGTGAACAGAAGGGTTCGCCCAGTTAAATCCTCCCTCGCCTATGAGCGATGTGAGGTTAGTTAGAACCTGTCACTTGGGTTTAGAGGTCTCATAAGTGGAGAGGTAGGTTCGTAGAGAACACCTCCCCTTCGATTGAGAACTCCCAACGTGAACATAAGGGTTCACCTAGTTAAATCCTCCCTCACCTATGAGCGATGTGAGGTCAGTTCGAACCTGTCACTTGAAGTTAGAAGTCTCGTGAGTGGAAAGGTAGGTTCGTGGGAACACCTCCCCTTCGAGTGAGAACTTCCAACGTGAACATAAGGGTTCACCCAGTTAAATCCTCCCTCACCTATGAGCGATGTGAGGTCAGTTCGAACCAGTCACTTGGGGTTAGAAGTCTCGTGAGCGGGAAGATATGTTCGTGGAACACCTCCCCTTCGAGTGAGAACTTCCAACGTGAACAGAAGGGTTCACCCAGTTAAATCCTCCCATGCCTATGAGCGATGTGAGGTCAGTTAGAACCTGTCACTTGGGGTTAGAGGTCTCGTAAGCGGAGCGGTAGGTTCGTAGAGAACACCTCCCCTTCGAGTGAGAACTTCCAACGTGAACAGAAGGGTTCGCCCAGTTAAATCCTCCCTCGCCTATGAGCAATGTGAGGTCAGTCAGAACCTATTAGTTGGGATTAGAGGTCTCGTGAGTGGGAAGGAAGGTTCGTAAGGGACACCTCCCCTCCGAGTGAGAACTCTAAACTTGAAGGAAGGGTTAACTAGTGAAGTCAGCAGTGAAATCCTCTCTCACCCATGGCGATCAGGGGTCAGATTGAGCCTTTCGGGTGAGGTTAGAGTCTCGACAGTTGGAGAGTGGGTTTGCACATAACACCTCTTTGTCGAGAAAGAAGTCCTCAATTCGAACAGAGGGCTCACCAATGAAGTCCTCAGAGGGTTAAGAGATGTGGGCGATGACAAGGTGGTGAGATGTCCCTTCAGTGCACTATTCATGTCCTTACGCGCAGAGCCACGTAGGTCGCCCGAGCCGATGACTTAGTCTCTTCGCTGAAACAAGTTAATAGCTTGAGACTGGGGGGCTTGTGTACTGACCAGTCCTCAGACACCGAGAACAGATAGTAAAGAGTGAACCACGTCAGCTGGGTCCCACAGCATGGGCCAAAGCCATGTGGAATGGACCCCGCAGGCAGTTTGGATTAGCGGATGATCAGTCATCAGTGTGTCCCCATAGAGAAGGGTGATTACCAGAAGGGACTGATGTGTCCTCGTCGCTCCGCAGGATGATCAGTCCTTGACAACAAATTGTGACGAGGTGACGTCAGTCTTGGGTGATTTGAACAACGCAACCAGAACAGCTAAGGTTGGTTCCCAGAGTGGGCCAATGACCAGTTAAATACCCAGAGGTAGGGAGAGGCCTGAATCACGAAGAGGTTATGTGTGTGGCAAGGAAAGCACAGTCAGGTGCAGAGTCCTGAGGGGTCGAGTACTCATCAGAACTAGGGTTTCCCAGTAAAGGCTACATGCATGGCACGTGAACAGCAAGGGCACTCCCAGAACAGGTGGCCCCAGAGACTAGGTGCACGAGGAGGCATCCTGGTGGTCACCCTGTCGTGTTTGCACTCTAGAAAAGGAAACCTTATGTGCTAGATTACCCTAAGACTGGGTGATAGCGGCGCAGGGGTATTGCAGTAAACCCTAAACTATATACAGGGAAGTAAAATACTTCACAAAGGTACGCAGTTTCTAGACCTAAACACAGAGAGACTCAATAAACTTGGTGTTTCTTGCCCTACATTGACTTGAGCGTCGGAGTGCAAACGGCCTCTAGGGTGCCCCCTTTCTCTTTTGCAGGTGCAAATTGCTTCGAAAGAACCAAGCATTTACCAAGGTGAGGAAGGAGGCGTGTGAGTGTCGTAGAGTCAACCGATAGGAGAGTCAACTGGCAAGAACGGAAGATAATATTGCTTAGAGAAGAGACTAGTTTCAATGGGAAAAGGAATTGGTAGAGAAGTTCAATGACTTGCTAGACGGTATATCTTTAGATCTGTGCAGGGAAGATCAATGGCTTTGGAAGGGTGAATCTTCAACATGTTATACTATCAAATCAGTGTACTCATTCTTAATGCCTTAGTGTAAGGAAGACCATACTACAACAATTATTACTTTAGGCAACAGTATAAAACCGTGGTCTAAAGCATAAAAACTGTGGCGTAAAGTTTAGGCAACAGTTCTTTAGCCGTGGTCTAGGTGAGCATGGCCATTTGTAATAGGCCACGGTTTTTATAAAGACAACAATTTTAAAACCGTTGCCTAAAATATTTATAACAACCATAATTTTAAAAGCGTTGCTTATAGTATTGACAAAAACAACAATACATTTTTTTTAATTTTAGAGAAATTACTCATACAAAAATTCAAGATGGAAAGAATTAAGTATTGAAGGATAATGTGTATTGATATAGAAGTGACCCAACAAGAAATCTTATATATTTTAATGGATGTGTTCAAACTACATAATCAAAAAATTTATCTTAAAGTATAAGGATAACAATCAAGTCTTCAAAATTAAAACTACAAACTTAGTTAAAAAAACATAATGTATTATTTCTTTACTACATATCAATAAGTTCATTCTTCTTTAAGATTGTCTTTATTGCCTTCAAGCTGCAAAAAATATAGAAATATATACTCATTAAATCTAATTCAAACAAAATAAATATAGCAACTACCAAAATATAATTGTATAAAAATAATCAATAACATTTCTTAATCAAATCCATTAAAATTTGATGTAACCTTTTGAATAAATATAACACTACCAAAATATATAATTCTTTGGACCATAAAAATCTCAAGGAAAAAAATTATTAAAAATGCTAATTTTATACTTGGAGTTTGATTTTCTTCAAACAAGATCTCAAGCAGACATGACAATCGTTATTATTGTACGAATAAATTTCACTATAAATATAAAAATAGATATTTTTCATGGATATCCTTAATAAAAATATCTATATGGTAATAAAATATATATGAGTATTTTAATTATTTTTTAATATGGTAGGTACAGGAGTATCATGTTATCTATATTTACTCCATTAATATTCAATATCTATATATATAATTTTATTTATAATTTATATTATGCAACAAATAATAAAATATAATCTTGTTAATTTTAATTTTAACAATAAAATGGTTAATAGTTTTATTTGGAATTTTTTAAAATCCAAATTATCAGAATAATTTTTTTTCACAAAATAAAATATTATTAATTGAAGAAGGGATTATTAGTACCTTAGAAGTTTTAATTAATAATGACTTGGGAAATCTATTTAAACAAATGAAAATAGGAATTAACAACATAAGTCTATCTAATATGATTGATTATTGCTTGAAGGAATGTTGTTAAACAAGACCCAAAACAATTTTAGTACTGATCTTGCCGCGGACTCGAGCGTGGGGAAAATGCCTCGTCACTCCTTCGTCTAGCTTTCTAACTGCTGCGCGTTCTGCAAGGAGGCTCCAGGAACCTTCGCCGGAACTCCGAACGATGCCTGCAAAACATATAGACGGCGCCTCTAGCAGCCGTTGTAGCTCCGACGCTCAAGTCAGGCAACGGGAACACCAAAACTCTCTCTCGGATCTCTCTGTGTGAGACCCGTGTGTGTGTGCCCTCAGTCCTCTTTTATTCGGAAACTGAGTGTTCTTGGTTTTGTGTTGTGTATTCTGAGTCAAAGACTGCATACCTGGTTTGGTGTTCTTCTTCCTCATATAAACCCGCGTCGCCCCTACTGGCTACCTCTAGGGCCACTTGATTACTCTGCACTGCCGTTTCTACTCCCCAGGGCTACCTTGCGTGCCAGCCTTCTTCACTTGAGTGCAAAGTCTGACAGGGGAGGCTGCGTGGGTACCTCTGTACCCCTCGATTTCTGTGCCTATCTGCCCTACCTATTCTCTGGGAATATCTTCACGGTCCACGTGGCAGGCATGCAACCCTACTGGGAGACTCTAACCTTGATGGGTTCTCGTCCTAGCAGGATTCTGCACCTAACTGCGTCTTCTCATCTTCATGCGTGGTCGTCTCGCGACTAAGGCCGCTCCCTGCCTCTGGGCGCTTTACTGATCTTTGGTTGCGTTGTTCACATCGCGCGGCCGATATCACCTCAACACACACCGATGACCGAGGTGTCTCTCATCCTGGCCGATGTCCGATGGCGCTTCTTCACGTTGTCGTGCTTTGCTTATGGAATCAGGCGAGGTCCTTGAGTAACGTTCTCGCTGGGAGCCTGGGTCCCAGTTTAACACGTGTTGGCAAGGAACCCCCGACGACTGATCATTCTGCATGCACCGATAACTGATCACTCTGCATGCACCGATGACTGATCACAATGCATGCATCGATGACTGATCACTCTGCACGCACCGATGACTGATCGGTGCTTCATCACTTCTCGCGCTCTGCTTCCAGGCGCTCAAGTAGGAACCGATCTTCTGGTGGTCACTCGGTAGCTGACCACTGATCGCCGTTCTTGAATGATCTCCACCCTGGTTCATCTGCTATCTCGTGCCACGCGTCACTCTGTGACTGACCCACGTCGTCATCAGCTGCTGATGTCATAGACTACCGATGACCGACCGGATCAAGTACAATTCACCAATCAAATGTTTGTCTCCTGCATAGTCACACTCATTTGCTAACTTGAGTCAAGCAAGCATTAACTTTACAGGTTCAGTAGTATTAGCCTTTGAAGTACAAATCTCTGTTATTAAATTTCTCAAACTCTTAGCAAATTAATAAACCCAACAGTCACAGACTCTTAATTGTGACTAATTCAAGTATGTGTGATACCAAAAAAAAAATCTAACAGGAAAATTCAAGAAATCAAACAAATATCTTCACAACCTTGTTTTACTGCACATATAAGTTGTTTTACTAGTTTCTTAATTTTGAAGTTCATAAGATTGTTTTTTACAAGTTCCTCAACCTCTCCATCATCATCTAACCAACAAAAACACCAATTCAAACATCCCTACAGCAGCAAAAACACATTGCTCTCTGCACACAACTTCATTTATAAACTAGTGGATCATAAATGCATGATTACTTGGCATTTATAGACACAAGAGCTAGACACCTTCAGCACCTAAGGACTCTACAAAAACTACAATTCTGCTGCATAATTATGCAGAAAACATGTTCTGTAGCACCAAAAATAGAGGATATAACTAGAGCAGCATATTGGGAAAAAACCAGTAGCAGCATATTGGGAAAAAACCAGTAGCAGCACCTATAACATAGAAAGATCAGAAAAACGGCAACCCAGTTATGAATTTTCAGACAAATGAATTTATGAATTTTACTTGCCTTGAGCAGATCTAGAATATCTTCTCTTGAAGTCACAAGCCCAATGAGTATCGCACCCACTGTACCTAGAATAGCTGAAGTAATAGTCTACAATAATAATGAAATTGAATATATAAATATTTATAAACTAAAATTATGGAGAAATACTTGTTGAAAAATTGTCTTAATTGCAGTCATCTCTAGCTTGCTTTAGTTGTTGCCCCTTTGGGTTTGTCTTAATTGCACCTTAAATTTACTATAGATGTTGCTTAAGTAGAACCATAAATCTTGAACAATTATAATCTTGTAAATCAGTCAGACATCCATTGTTAGATCATCTGCATTTGCAAATTGCAGCACATCAAGTCGGTAACATTCAAAATAACACTTTAATTATTTTCAACGACATAAATCCGACTTTCATTTGCTACTTTAGGTTAGAAAAATAAAAATGAATTCAAAACAGACTAAAACTACTATTGTGCAGGCAATCATCTGTTTTATTGGGATTTAAGGGTATTATTCCTAACTTTCAATACAGACTTCGTATATTATTGAGGGATGATGAATGAAACGATTATGCATCTACAACACTTTTATTGAATCCTTTTTCACTTGCACTTGCCATTTCATATTTTATACTGGGTGAAACAATCCGTATAAATCATCCATAGTACTAATTAAATAAGTATATCAATAAACACGAGCTTTAGGAGGGAATGATTCCACCTATTCAACGTGTTCATCTGCACTGGCCTGTAATCTAACCAGACCTTATCATTCTCCCAATATCTACAAATCAATGCACAAAAGCTCAACTAACAAAAGCAAAGCAACTCTTTGATACAACACAAGTATTTTTACCATTGTTCTTGCCGGTTGACTCTCTTGTCGGTTGACTCTACAGCAATCACGCGCCTCCTTCCTCACCTTGATATATGCTTTGTTCTCTCGAAGCAATCTGCCGTGCAAGATAGAAAGGGGGCACCCTAGAGGCCGTTCGCACTCCGACGCTCAAGTCAAAACTAGGGCAAGCACACCAAGTGTATTGAGTATTTTTGTTTAGGTTTAGAAACTGTGTACCATTGTGAAGTGTTTTACTACCCTTTATATAGTCTAGAGTTTCCTCTGCGCCGCTACCCATATTTAGGGTTTACAGGAATACCCTTGCACCGCTATCACCTAGAGTTAGGGTAATCTAGCATGTAAGGTTTCCTTAACTGGAGTGCAAACTCTAACAGGGTGACCACCTGGGTGCCTCCTCGTGCACCTAGTCTCTGGGGCCACCTGTTCTGGGAGTGCCTTCACTGTTCACGTGCCATTCATGTAGCTTCACTGGGAAACCCTAGTTCTGATGAGTACTCGGCCCCTCAGGACTTTGCACCTAACTGTGCTTTCCCTGCCACACGCATAAGCTCTTCGTGATTCAGGCCTCTCCTTACCTCTGGGCATGTTACTGATAACTGGTCTTCTTTCAGGACCCACACCAGATGTTCTAGCTCTGTTGTTCAAAACACCCAAGACCGATGTCACCTCGTCACACTCTGTCGCCGAGGACTCATCAACCTGCAGAGTGACGAGGACACATCAGTCCACTCTGGTGATCGACACGCTGATGACTAATCATCCTGCTTGTTCACACTACTTGCGGGGTCCATCCCACGTGGCTTTGGGATACGCTGTGGGACCCAACTGACGTGGCCCACCATTACTAGCTGTTCTCGGTATCCGAGGACTGGTCGGTACAATCATCAAAAGTGTTGCAGTAAATCCAGCAAACCAAATTCATTTTTGTTTTAGATGACCAACAAGCCCTACACTGTATAATTCTGCCTTGACAAATCAAGAAGCCTAATGGATCACTAACCAGAATATATATACCATGCCCACGGATAGAAGCACAATTGAAATACGTCACTCCCCACCTATCCTTGTTTTGACAACTCTGTACTTTAGTGAATATGAAATTTTGAACTAAAATTACCGTATTTGATCCGGTCGGTCATCAGTAGTCGATGACGTCAGCAGCAGATGACTACGTGGACTTGTCACAGGGTGACACGTGGCATGAGATAGCAGGTAAATCAGGGAGGAGACCACTTAGAACGGTGATCGGTGGTCAGTTACCAAGTGGCCACCACCCCCATATCGGTGCCTAGATAAGTGCCTGGAAGCAGAGCGCAAAAAGTAATGAGGCATCGCACAGTCATCGGGGGAAGGTAATGAGGCACCGCACAGTCATCGGTGGATAGTAATGGGGCACCGCTCGGTCGTTAGTGCATGCAGAGCGCGATCGGTCATCGGGGTTCTTGCCAACACGTGTTAAGCTGGGACCCAGGTTCCCAGCGAGAGCGTTATGCATGTACCTCGCATGATGCCCACTCAGAGGACGTGCAGTGAGACCATGCAGGCAGGATGCGCCTGGTGAGTGTGCTTAGAACAGCCACACCCGGTGCTCTCCTGGGAGCATGCACCCATTCAGAGAATGTACGGTGAGACCATGCAGGCAGGATGCGCCTGGTGAGTGTGCTCAGACCAGCCACACCTGGCGCTCTCCTGGGAGCATGCGACTCACTCAGAGAGAAGAAACGTGCTAAGTTACTCCGTAAGAGGATAACTTAGCTGCACAGAGAAAAGCGCAGAAGCCCTTCAGATGTGACACGTGTACGGTTAGATGTCAGCTGCATGCCTCCACGTGTCACCATCCGAGAGAGAGGCGCGGCCCAGTATAAAGGTACTCCACCTCATGTAAGGTATAGACAGTCTTACACATTCTTACACAAGTTCTTCAGATTACAAGTTTACACAGATTTACTACACACAGTTTCTAAGTCATTGTGGGAATGTTTATAGTGATAACAGAATTGAGCCACAGAGAGAGAAAGTGGATCAGAGCACACACGAGTCTCACAGAGAGATTCAGTGAGAGTTTTTTGGTGTTCCTGTTGCCTAACTTGAGCGTCGGAGTGCACACAGCCGCTAGAGGCGCCGTCTGTGTTGTTTTGCAGGCATCGTTGGGAGCACCGGAGGAGGTTCTTGGAGCGTTCTTACAAAACACGCAGTTGCAGAAGGCTAGACGAAGGAGTGACGAGGCATATCCTCCACGTTCGAGTCCGCGGCAGGATCAGTATTCAACAGAAAAACATTTGTCACAATTCGCCACCAAAAATCAATGCATGCTCGTTTTTTAATCATGTCACCACTTCAAATTTGATGGGGTTTACTAAATAAAAGATAGCAAAGACACTGAATTACTTAAAGGCTTCTCCCTTCCTGTAATGAAAACTAAACAACCTAGAGACGGTAAAAGTACCAGATACTGTCAATTAAAAATATTATTCCACTGGCACCACTGGTTTATTGATTGTTTGACTACTAATACAAGAGAATCAAGACGCAAGCTCTGATGCACTTACGAATAAACAGGATTGTATCAGGATTCCCACTAGAAATGAAGAGAACTAACTCAATCCAAATACATACTGATGTAAATAGCAAATTAATTGAAACATGACTTACCCCAAAGTGTGTTTCATCCAGTTTTCATGAATGTTGAGCAGTAGGATAACATGGTCTAATAACATTTTTTAGGATTTTCTATTGAGCACCAGTAGCAGCACGTTAAGCACCAAAGTTGAATATGAAGTTTTCGTCGGTGTTGTGAGGCCAGAGACTTCCAAACACTCAAAACCCTAAAAATCTTCAAAATCCCAAACAAACAATAAAAAGAAATTCATCCAAACAAGTCTAATAGAAAAAACCCTAAATTACATAGATGAAAGAGCGAGACATATGACAGGCAGACTTACCAAAGCTCAGTATTGTCCAGGTGTGTGAGAAGTGAGGAGGAACGTCAGACAGGAATGCAAGACAGTGAAGAGAGACAGTGAGGAAAAACGGGAATGAGGAAGAACGTAAGACATTGATGAAGAAAGCAAGTAGGAAGACCATAAGAGCGAGGAAGAACGCGAGGGAGAAGGAAAAATAGTGTATTTTTTGTTGAGGGCGTCTGTTTTTTCAATAAGAGATTTTCCCACAAAATTATATTTCATTTCAAATTTTTCTTAGACAAAAAAGGCTACACGTAAATAAGTGTGGCTTAAAGTGGCAACATGTTAAAAACCGTAGTTTTTTATAATTTTTAGGCCACATTTCTAAAATTGTGACATTTAGTAGGTTTAGACAATACTTTCATACTTGTGGTGTATTTTGGCGTTGCCTAAGCTAAAAAATGTTGTAGTGCCAACACTTTAATTTTGATGTCTTTTGGAAAACAAAAGTTCTTCCCTTAGCCCAATTCTTTGCGTGGTGTGCTATTTTAGGGAAAGTAGCAACCTTTCCGAAAGTCCACAGTCCAGAAGTCCAGGGACATACTGGTAAGTAATGGGATTTGTGTTATGTGCAGGTCTATGCTGAAGTGTTTAAGTCACCTATTTTTCAGTTGTAAGGTGGCTTCCAAGGTGTGGTATTTGTGTGATTTGTGGGTAGAGAGGCTTTTCGTAATAAGTGGAGCAACACTTCAATTAGTTTGATTTGATCGGGCTTACTTGTAAAGGTGATAGGGTATGGAGAAATATATGGGTAGTAGTTATTTCGAAGGTTTGGAATCTTAGAAACAATGTGATCTTTGGAGGTGCGATAGTTGATCCATTGAAAATTTTTGAAATTGAACAAATCAAGGCTTAGGCTTGGATTAATCACAAACATCCTAGTATAAAATTATGCTATTCTAACTGATGTTTGAATCTCTCTGTATATCTGAAACTAATTAGGTGATTGTGCATATTTAGATTACAATTATGATGTTTTAAAAAAATTTATTGACACCTGAGATTCAAGCCCTGTTCAGTACACAAGCCCCCTAGGCTCGAGCTGAGCTTAGCTAGGCAAAGAGTCTACCGAGTATCTTCTGACAAATGATGTGACCATTTCATAGGGGTAGGTGAGGCGTGACACACGAAGTGTCTTTGAAGTGACATTTTACTACATTCGATCCCACGCATACACGTGTCCTGGTATCAACGGTGGTGGAAACCCTACCGTTTCAAATTCCCTCTTCTCCTTAAACTCGCTTGGGGTATATTGTTTCATTACCTCTAACCTTCAAAATTTCCTCTTCTCAAAACTCTTATCGCTACTTCGAACTTTTCGCCCACTTCATCAAAGTTTCTTCCTTTACAACCATACAAGGTACTCCGTTTCCATCAATCTCAACTATTTATTGCTACAATGTCTGCTCTGCCTGGGATCACTGTCTGTCTTGCTTATACATTTCATTATCGATCATCTGTATATTGTTGCATGCACCCCTAAATGCCTGTTTATCTTGTTTGCCATGATCTGTTATGCTATCATATGAACTGTTTGATGCTTGTTTGTTTCTCTACTATGCTGGGTATGGGTTATTTTTTCGCCTTTGTGTGTGATTGTGTTTAGATGCAACTTGCACTAGAGTATAAATCCCTGTACCCCTGAGCACCACAAAATCTCCTATCTGAAACCTCTTCCTTTACCTCCCATGAGAAAATCATAAACCTTAGGAAGAGCGGTTGTCATTTCGATAGGGAAGATGATTGGATTAATCTAGAACCCTGTAGAATAGACGAACCCATCTATTGTGATGAGTCTATCTCCCAGAACAAACCCTTTTGTTATTTCTATGCCATGGTATTTAAAAAGGTCCTCCTTCGCCTTCCCCTGTCCATCTTTGAGAAAGGACTACTAACCGAGCTCAACGTGGCTTCAGCCTAGCTACATCCCAATAGCTGGGTGTTTGTCCGAGCTTTCTTCATTCTCTGCGACCAACTCGACATCTCACCTTCTGTGGATGTCTTTCTTTATTTCTTCGAGGCCAAGAAATTAGGCTGTCAGCTCTGGGTGTCCTTGAACAGGCGTCCTTGGAAGAGGAATTCTTACCCTCTTCCAGTCTTCATATAAAAATTTCAAAGGCCATTTCCTAAAAGTCCATGCCAAAAAGAAGTATCCCAACCTCCTTGACGTTTCCCTCTGTATTGGACCCAAGAACCTACCTCCAATGTCACTTGGTGCTTGGAGGACTTAGCTTCCGTCGACCAAGAGGTCTGCAAATTTTTATCGAGCCTCAAAGTTGTCTTTGATACTGCTTACCTCCTGGCCAACGAGTTCGTCCCAAACTCTTTAAAGAGATACACCGATACACCTTTTTTCCTTTAGCATTAGAGAGTAAGTTTCTTTTTTGTGGAATGTAATGGATTCATCTTCTTTTTTGTAGAAAAAATGTTGGCATGTTTCAGCAAGGAAGATCTGCTGAATATGGCCAAAAAGGCCAAAGTGGCTAGCCAAATGCCATTGAAGACAGTGGCCCCCCCTTCTCCTCCGAAGACGACGAGGACACTGCCTTAGGCTTTGTCTTTGCTAGGAAGAGACCGAGCTGCTAGCCCAACAACTTTTCCCTCCTGAGGTCAAGTGGCTTCTAATGCTACCCATCCTTCCAACGCCCCTCCAGCACTATCCAACCTTGAAGGGGGTATAGAGAGCTCGAGGATGAAAGGCCTATGGGACCCCAACGTCGACATCACCTCCTACCTGGAGGACTCCTTGGCGCGTCCCGAGGACGAGGAGAGAATGAGGGTTCACGGGGGTCACCACCTCATTCAAGAGGCTATGAAGCAGTTCGGGCAAGCCATGGTCATAAGCTACTTTGCCATGAAGAAGTTGCGCAATCATGAAGCTGCTGCTGAGGCGTCCATTCGCGAGAACCATGACCTTCATCAAAAGGTGGTGAGCCTTCAGTAAGAAATCCAAAGCCTTCATGCTCTCCACCAACGAATCGAGCAACTTCTGGCGGACAAGACAAAGGGAGGCTGCCGAACAAGCTGCTCTTCTAGGAGAGTAATAGGATCACCTTTCCACCCTACAATAAGAACTAGCCCAGAAGGAGAAGTTCTTCGCTGACGAGACTGAAGTCTACAAAGGAGAGGCTGCCCAAGCCCTCCTGGTAGGGATCGAGGTTGCAATCAAGCAAGCCTCTCGCCTTTACCGTGGTGTGGACTTCTCTCAACTTGGACTGGGCAAAGAGGTGGTAGACGACCAAGTAATAGAAAAGCAGGGCAACAATTTGTAATTATTAATTGGCCACACCTTTTGTACTTTCACTATTTTATAAGTAATTTAACCTGCTTTTACTTTTCATCACACACAAGTGCTTTTTATCACTTTGTATCTGCATGCCCTAATACAACTTGACTAACTTAAGTGCAACAATTCTTGTTAATCCATACATGCTTAAGTACGACAACTACACATACGGGTACTCACTACTTAAGCTAACTTGTTTCATCATGGAATAACAAAGATAACAAGAATTTAACTTTAACAAGGAACCAACCATTTGCTGGACTATACTCCATAGCCACTACGAGCTACTGCTCAAACTCGGTGTATACAGGTGTATTCCACAAACTTAGGCAAAAGTCACATACCTTGATCTTGCCAAGCATTGCTTCACATAATGCGTACTCAGATAACTGCGCCATCCTGGGCTTGACCTTATCACCATAGTCCTCCTCCGAGCACTTGTCAGTGTGCAATTGTACAATTAAACCATGTAACTGAAAGTCATTTGACAGAGCGCCTAACCCAGGTGAACACTAACACCTTGAGTTAGCCCGTCTTATCTTATGCAAATCGTATGATTCACCTACGCAACTTGCTCGTCCCACACAACGCCTAAGCTTGGGTGAACACTCTCATCCCAAGTTAGTCCGTCTTACCATGTGTTAAGCTGGCTGGTTTACTTACACGCCAAGTTAGCCCGTGTACTGGATCAAGTGATCGGTCTGTGCAACTGTTACTCATCCCACAGAACGCCTAAGCTCAAGTGAACACTTTCACGCCAAGTTAGCCTGACTTATTCCGTGCTAGTTTGGATGAGGCATCTATGCAACTTTACCCACAGGGTGACTTCGGTAGTAATTATCTGCCAATGGTAATTATTCATGTACTATACAGAGCTCGGCAACCTAGTATATGTGAGCAGTAGCCCGGTTCTCAGGAAGGTAAAGGTTAGCTTGGATATTGGGCCGAGTTGACGTCTACGTAGTTGGCCCAGTTTCGCTGAGAGGCCCAACGCGCATGGCAAGGATGTAGTATGAGATACCCCCTTTGTTTCCGTGCTTAGAGATATATATGATGAATAATGATAATTGTTGATATAATTGTTAATATAATTGTTGAATATATTTTGGTTATGTTCAAAGCTTGTTGAAAAGTTGTTATTGGCCCTAAAGAAGATAGGGACGTATATGAGAAATGTAATGTTTGCTTGCAATGAGTACCTAAAGATGACTGGTGCCTGTGGTAGGCCATTTCTTCTGTTAAAGATAGAAGATAAATGTGTTTATTTTCTGTTACTATTTGCTTCTCTGAGATGAGAGTTGTTGTATGTGGATAATGTGCTTATAAAAGGGGCGTGAGGCTCCTATATGAGGTACGCTATTTTTGCACACTAAACTGAGTTTTTTTGTTGTTTCTATAAGCCCTTACTAACTTCAGCATCAGTGTGTGATCGGCCATTACGGCGCCCTCTGTCTTAACAGGAATGGCATCCAGATAGCCAGGGAAGGCGCGGATTCTAGCAAGAGGCAGACGGGGTTAGAGCTTACCTGCTGAGGTCAATCAATGACCAGGTTAACTGGCGAGAACATTTGGCGCCCACTGTGGGGTTTGCTAAAACTTGATCCCATCCACATCCGTAATTAAGTTCAAGTTTCCTAGACGAAGATGAGAAACACAAGACAGATACCAACGGGACAAGATGGAGGTGAGACTCCCACACTGCAGCAACTCATGGAGACTCTGAGGAATCTCCAGGAAGCCAACAAACAGTCAAGGCAAGAGCAGGAGAATCTACGAGAGGCCAATGAGCACTCTACGAAGGAACAAGAAAGGCTGCGGGAAAAACTACGAAAAACCCATGAGGAGTTACGTAGGGACCTCTAGTAGCGTGAGCAACGACCCCCAAGAGAATGGGAAGTGAGTCAGCATGAAAGAGACAACACTGAACCATTCTCTTGTGCTATAATGGATGAACTATTGCCTATGCAGTACGTAGCCCCCAAGATCACATTCACGGGGGTGGAAGATCCGGAGACCCACTTGACGGCGTTCAAAGCGCAAATGATGATCTCAGGAGGATCAGACGCGCTACGATGTAAGATGTTCATGGGTACTTTTACAGGTACAACAATCCAGTAGTTCAGTGGACTCCTAGATGGCCACATTACTTCATTTGCACAATTTGCCAAGTTGTTTAGAGAGTAGTTTTACACTAACTGGGTAAAGCCTCCAGTGTTGTACTATCTCTAGTGGACATGGAGGTCAATCAACAAGATCAAGAAGAGGTAGAGGCACAAATAGAGGACGCCCATGGAGGTCAAAGCCCACCTCAAAGGCTTACAAGAAGCATGTTCAAAGCTTTAGGAGCTAGGGAACAATTATTCTCTCTTTTTGTAATTTCTTTGGTTGAAGGTGCTTAGAGGGAAACATTAGAAACCTCTATTGTTATAGCATCTTTTAGTCTTTAGTTAGGAGTCTTAGGGGGGGTGTATTAGTAGATAGGTGTAGAAGTAAATAAGGAGGTGCCAAAGTAAGAGAAGGATCACACCTTCCTCATGCTTTGTTTTTGGCGCCAATTTAGGAGGCAGATTTTTGAATTTGTGCAGCTTGCATTTTAGCACCTTAGGCTATAAATAGAGGTGCTCTCTTTGTATTTTTCAGATTGGAATTTTATAGAAAAGAAACTCTACTCAGTTTTTGAGTGAACATTGGAGAGCTTTTGAACCTTCTTCTCTAGTCTTATCTTGAAGGATCCATGGTGTCCTCAAGTGGCGGCAGCACACTCATCTAGGAGCATCCATCACTTCTAGTGGCGTGTTCATATCACCACACATCCATCTTCATGAGTTTTCTACTCTCCTTCCTTTATTCTCTTTAGTTGTTCTTGTTTGAGCTTGTGTTTTTGAGTTTTTAGTTCAGTTTTCATGTTTTCCAGCAGCTGTTCTTCCTTTTCTCTAATTTTTGTTCGGTTCAAATTCTGTTTCCATCTATTTTAATCAGTTCAATTGATAGTAAATGGAGCTTCCATGTGAGTTTGGTTTGTGGTGCAAGATTTGGTGAGTTCTTGAAATATAGAACATTGATCCTCTTCTATAAAAGTGCCTAACCTTTGCCAACTCAAGTTGATTCCATAGAATATCAAAGAATCATACTATTGTGGCTAGTGGAATCACATCACCTTCCATGTGACATAAAGAGTAGGTGTAGGTGTAGTTTTTAGAAGGTGCCAAAGTAGAAAAAAGGTCACACCTCCCATGTGACTCAAGATTGGCTCCAAATTTGAATTAGAATTAGGAGGGAATTTTGAATTTGTTTCACTTTCATTTCAGCCCTCTAAACCTATAAATAGAGGTGCTTGGTCATTGTAAATTAAACATTGAAATTAGAAGAAAAGTTACTATACTCAAATTGTGAGTGAATTTTGTGAGACTTGTTCTCCTCTTCCTTGTCTCATCTTGTGAAGCTTTGGGAGCTCTCAAGTGGCGACAAATCTGCACTTATCTTGGATCATCACCTCCAAGTGGCGTGTCCATTCTCAATCCATGGCTACAACCACATAAGTTTCATCTTCTTTCATCTTCCATAGTCATTTCAATCGGTAGTTTTGATTCTATGTCTTGTTCTTGAATTTCAATCGGTTCTTTTGTTTCAATTTGTGTTTCCATTCTGTTTTTTGTGTTTAAATTCTGCACCTATTCTTTTTTTGAGTTCAGCACCTTGTTTTTCATTCATTCATCACCATTAATTGTGTTTTAACCTTGGACCTTTGGAAATGAACCTTCACATCTACTTAACACTTGTTAAGTTAATGTCCAGTGGGGATTTTCCTTAGGTGACTCACTTTAAATTGCTAAGAATCTTGATCCTAATTCTAAGAAAGTGTCACAAATATAATGAACGTAAAATCAACTCACATCAAACGTGGTGTTGGTATCGAAGTCCAATGGGAAGTAGAGGATATGTGTCGACTTTACCGACCTGAACAAAGCCTGCCCAAAGGACTCTTATCCGTTACTGAGTATCGACTCTTTGGTGGACAACGCCTTGAGTTGTCGTTTGCTGAGTTTCCTTGATGCTTTTTCAGGATATAACCAGACTCGGATGCATCCCAACAACGAAAGTAAGATCACATTCATGATAGATTTTGCTAGTTACTGTTACAAGGTCATGCCTTTTGGCCTTAAGAATGCTGGTGCCACCTACCAGCGCCTGATGGACAGGATTCTTGCCCCTCTACTCGGACAAACGGTGCATGATGGCAAAGAAACTTTCCTCTATATGTTTAAAAATGCCATAAGTTTAGAGTAGGGTAGAATTTAATTTTTGTCAAAATAGAATAGGAAATTTTATTTGTAATTTTTTTTAGAATTAATTTTGGCACCTAATTACCAACCTAGATTAAATTAAGGTTTCTAAAACACCTAATTTAATCTAGGCCGGTCATGAGAAGGCCATGGAGGAGTGCATAAGTAACGCTAGTCACACCTTCCATGTGCTCTCATTTGGCACCAATTTAGCTTGCATTTCATTTGAATTTGGCTTTGTAAATTCTAGCCCTCTACTGCTATAAAAGGAGGTGCTTGGCTCATGTAATTCTCTAAGATTAATTTGAGTGAAATTGCTGCCAACTTTGTGCCAATTATCACTCTTGTCTCCTACCTCTATGATAGACACCTTTAGTTTTCATTCTTCATCTTTTCCAAGTGAAATGGCCTCACCACTCAATCTCCACACCTAACACTTCACCTTCAAGGTTTCCGCAGCTCCATGGAGTGCCTTGCACGTCTTCAACCATAGCTTCCGCCACCTTCAAGTTCGTTTTCAGCTCATGGAAGAAAGCACTCAAGCTAGGCTACATCAAGTGGTATCTAAAGCCATGGTTCTTCAAGAGTTAAGTGTCTTCTTCTAATTTTTTTGATTTTTTTTGTTCTTCATATTTTTGTGTTGTTCTTCATTAGATCTTTGAATGTCTTGCTGTTTTTTGCAATTTAATTTTGATTTGAATGCTGTTTGGATGAATCCAATCGGTAGAATGTGTTCAACTTGTTCTTGAGCTTCTAATTTCAATTGTGTAGGATTCTTGTGTGTTTTGGTGTGCTGTTTGATTTTATTAGGATTTTGAGTCTTTCTTGCACATTTTAATCGGTTCAATTTGTTTTAATTTGAGTCATTTTGATTTTGAAATCTATACATGTTTTGTCAAGTCATGTTTCTCCAAGAAATGTCATTAAATCCTAGTAGTACTTTTCTTAATTGATTTTGTTTCTTGATTTGCTCTTGAGTCCAGTTTTTATTCTGAATTGTTTGATCCTTTGGTGCATTTTTCTTTTAGATTTGAGTTCATATTTGTGTGATAGATCCACACAAATTCTTATACAATCATTCTATTGTGTCTTTGCAAGTTTTCAACTCTGTTTTTAATTCCAGATTAAGATTTCTAAACTGTGCTGACTATTTTTCATTGTGAAAATTAATTCCGCTTGAGAAAAATTCTGGAAATCTGGATCTGAGAAGTTTGATGTCTTAGAAAAAAAGGGAAAAAAAAAAGTGCAAAGCAAAAAGGAGGAGTACCAAAAAGAAAAGGAAGCATAGAATAGGATTCTAAACTTTTGTAATTCAAAATTTCCATTGTATTTCTTTTGAGTTGTAAGTTGTTAAACATTCAATAATTAGTGGAATTAATCACGCCAATTAGACGGTGAGTGTGTCTTCTAAGGTTCTAAGTGCCAAAGAAGCCTCACCTTAGGAATTCGCCTAGTTTAAATGCTTTTTGTACCGACCAGTCCTCGGATACCAAGAACAGCTAGTAATGGTGGGCCACGTCAGTTGGGTCCCACAGTGTAGCCCAAAGCCACATGGGATGGACCCCGGAGGTAGTATGAACTCGCAGGATGATTAGTCATCAGCGTGTCGATCACTAGAGTGGATTGATGTGTCCTCTTCACTCCGTAGGTTGATGAGTCCTCGGCGACAGAGTGTGAAGAGGTGACATCGGTCTTAGGTGTTTTGAACAACAGAGCTAGAATATCTGGTGTGGGTCCTGAAAGAAGACCAGTTATCAGTAACATGCCCAGAGGTAAGGAGAGGCCTGAATCACGAAGAGCTTATGTGTGTGGTAGGGAAAGCACAGTTAGGTGCAGAGTCCTGAGGGGTCGAGTACTCATCAGAACTAGGGTTTCCCAGTGAAGCTACATGCATGGCACGTGAACAGTGAAGGCACTCCCAGAACAGGTGGCCCTAGAGACTAGGTGCACGAGGAGGCACCCAGGTGGTCACCCTGTTAGAGTTTGCACTCCAGTTAAGGAAACCTTACGTGCTAGATTACCCTAAGTCTAGGTGATAGCGGCGCAAGGGTATTCCTGTAAACCCTAAATATGGGTAGCGGCGCAAAGGAAACCCTAGACTATATAAAGGGTAGTAAAACACTTCACAAAGGTACACAGTTTCTAAACCTAAACAAAAATACTCAATACACTTGGTGTGCTTGCCCTAGTTTTGACTTGAGCGTCATAGTGCGAACGGCCTTTAGGGCGTCCCCTTTCTATCTTGCAGGGCAGATTGCTTCGAGAGAACAAAGCATATATCAAGGTGAGGAAGGAGGCGCGTGATTGCTGTAGATTCAACCGACAAGAGAGTCAACTGGAAAGAACATTTGGCGCCCACCGTGGGGCCAAAGTAAAACAAGGTCTCATACACAAGAGAAAGAGAAGAAACCACAGAGATGAGGAATACCAGGCAAGGGTCTATCCCACCAAATGGGGGTGAGAACGTTACCATGCAACAACTCATGCAAACGATGCGTGCCCTCCAGGAGATGGTGGCGGAGTTAAGGGCAGATCAGGCGCGAATGCAGATGGACCTGGCCACATCACAGGCCAGGAATGAGGAGTTACACAGGGCAAATGAAGAATTGCGCATGAACTTGCGTAATTTGCAGCAAGCAGGGGATCGCGTGGTGGACGATCGGGCTCCACCAATGCTGCCAAGGGCTTTCCCCATGCCCTTCTCCCAAGCAATCATGGACACGGTGGTCCCAGCCACCTTCGTGGGCCCTAAGACCGTGTTCACCGGGGTAGAGGATCCTGAAGCGCATCTCACAACGTTTCACACGCAGATGATGCTGTCAGGAGGGTCTGATGCAGTGCATTGCAAACTCTTCATGACCACATTGACAGGGACAAGGCTGGAATGGTTCGTTAGCCTGCCTGAGGGACATATCACGTCTTTCGTGCAGTTATCCACGCTGTTCAGAGAACAGTACATTGTCAACCGGGCCCCTCCACCGGTGTCCTATGACCTTTTTGACGTGAGGCAATATTAGAGGGAGTCCCTTAAAGATTACCTCAACAGATTTGGGGCGATGGTAGTGAGGTTGCATACCAAAGATGAAGATATGGTGGTGCACGCCTTCAGAAAGGGTATATTGCCAGGACCTTTCAGTGAGTCCCTTATTAGAAGTCGCCCGAAGACCTTTGGTGACATCAAGCGTCGTGTTGTTGCTTACATTGCCACTGAAGGAGAACTCAATGACAAGCGGGAGAGCGCAGCCTCCTCGCGGCAACGAGTACCTAGTCGGCCTTAGCCCTTGCGGGTACATGAGGCAACGACAGAAAAGAGAACCCAGGGAAAGCAGAAGCCCTACGAGGCCAGGAAGCCCCAAGCTAGGGCACGCGCTAAGGAGGATGTGCCCCCCAGACATAACTTCCTGGTGGAGCTCAAAGAGCTGATCGCCATTTCCAATGTGGCAGAGAGGCTGAAGGTGCCCCCAAAGACAGACAAGAGATTGGGGCCCAACAAGAGCGCCTGGTGTGAATTCCATCAAGCATTTGGCCATCCCATTCGAAACTGCTTGGCCCTTGGCCATCAGCTAGATGAGTTGGTCAAAAGCGGCTTCCTGAATGATTACTTGAGGGAGTCACAGGGGGGAGAGGTGGTGGTAGCACCGAGGGCTGATTAGGGACACGAGGTGCCCATACATGGAGAGATCCATACCATTTCAGGTGGGTTCTCGGGAGGAGGATGCACCTCGTCGCAGCTCAAGAAGTATGCGCGTTCAGTGATGGCAGTGGAAGCATGTGAGGAAGACCACTTCCCAGACATCGACCTCACGTTCACAAAGGTAGATCGCCTGGACGTCGTCCCTCACGACAACGATCCAGTGGTGATATCAGTGGTTACAGTGGGGAGAAGGGTGCACCGGGTCCTTGTCGATCAAAGAAGTTCAGCTGATGTTATGTTCTGTTCAACCTTTAACAAGTTGCAGCTGTCCCCAGATCAGCTAAGGCCTTATACTGGCTGCCTCCATGGGTTCGCAGGTGATCAGGTTGAGGTGCGAGGATATATAGAGCTGAGGACCACTTTTACTGATGGGATGGCCTCCCGCACCGAGAACATCAAGTATCTAGTCGTCAATGCCCCATCAGCCTCCAACATGCTGTTGGGCAGGCCAGCCTTGAACAGACTGGGAGCCGTAGCGTCGACGAGGCACATGAAGATGAAGTTGCCCTCAATGGAAGGAATGGTTATCACCATAAGGTCAGATCAGAAGGAGGCTAAAAAGTGCTACGAGAATAGCCTCAAGGCGAGAAGGGGAGTGTGCACGGGGACCACCCAACCACCGGGTGGAGAGTACGATGATATTGACCCACCCCGAGGAGACATCGAGGTCACACGAGCAGAGGTTGCTCGAGAGAGACGATCGGAGCCAGTGGAGGAGGTGGTAGAAAGGGAGATTGGAGGCAAGATGTTCAAACTTGGCAAATCCCTATGCCAGGAGACACAAGACCAAATAGCGGGAGTCATAGAACGGCATATGGACGCTTTTGCTTGGTCTGCCTCAGATATGCCAGGTATTGATCCAGACTTCTTATGTCATTGCCTTGAATTGAATCCCCAAGCCAGATCTGTCCGACAGAGGAGGCGAAAGTTCGATAAAGAAAGGAGGCAGGTGATCAGGGAAGAGACACAAAAGCTGCTTAAGGCTGGTAACATACAGGAGATCCAATACCTTGAGGGGCTAGTGAATGTGGTGTTGGTGAAGAAGGTCAATGGGAAGTGGCGGATGTGTGTGGACTTCACTGACCTCAATAAGGCGTGCCCAAAGGATTCTTATCCTCTACTGAGTATTGATGCACTGATAAATAACGCCTCGTGGTGCAAGCTACTCAGCTTCTTGGACGCCTTTTCTGGGTATAACCAGATCAAGATGCACCCAATGGACGAAAGCAAGACAGCGTTTATGACCGAGCTGTCCTGTTACTGCTACACAGTCATGCCATTTGGGCTGAAGAATGCGGGCGCCACCTACCAAAGGCTGATGGACAAGGTCCTTGCACCCATGATAGGGCGCAACGTGCAGGCCTATGTGGATGATATGACGGTGACATCCCAGGTGAAAGATCAGGACGTCGTTGATTTGGAGGAGCTATTCACTACAATAGCTAAGTATGGGTTGAAGTTGAATCCAGAAAAGTGTGTCTTTGGGGTAGAGGTAGGCAAGTTCCTCGGTTTCTTGCTCACCGAACGAGGGATTGAGGCCAACCCAGACAAATGCACGACGATCTTACCCATGAGGAGCCCGACATCGGTCAAGGAAGTGCAATAATTGACAGGTCGAATGGCTACCCTTTCCAGGTTTGTGTCAGTCGGGGGTGATAAGGGTCACCCTTATTTCCAATGCTTGAGGAGGAATAGTAGGTTCTTGTGGACCCAGGAACGTGAAGAAGCATTCCTCAAGCTGAAGCAATATCTGTCCAGCCCACCAGTGCTGTGCAGACCACAGATCGGCACCCCATTGCGCTTATACTTCGCGGTCACCGAAAGGGCGGTGAGTTCAGTCTTGGTGCAGGAACAGGACCAAACCCAAAAGCCTATCTACTTTGTTAGCAAGGTGCTGCAAGGGCCCGAGGTGAGGTACCAAGCCATTGAAAAGGAAGCCTTGGCCATTGTGTTCTCAGCACGTAGGCTACGTCATTACTTCCAGAGCTTTACAATGGTGGTGATGACAGACCTGCCCATCAGGAATGTCTTGCAGAAACCAGATGTAGCAGGGAGGATGGTACGATGGGCAGTGGAGTTATCTAAGTTTGACATACAGTATGAGCCTAGAGGCCCAATCAAGGGCCAAGTTTATGCGGACTTCGTAGCCGAGATGTCCTCGACAGAAACCCAGGAGGAAAGACCTGACTTCAGATGGGTGCTCTCGGTAGATAGGTCTTCCAATCAGCAAGGTAGTGGAGCTGGGGTGATCTTGGAAGGATCAAAAGGGCTATTGATCGAGCAAGCTCTACGCTTTGCCTTCAAGGCCAGCAGCAACCAAGCTGAGTATGAGGCTTTAATCGCTGGAATGCTGTTGGCTAAGGAGATGGGAGTTCAGAGTCTTCTGGCAAAGAGTGACTCCCTATTGGTCACAGGCCAGGTGGCAGGAGAGTACCAGGTCAAATATCCTCAGATGGCCTCCTACCTAGAGTATGTCCAGGTGTTAAATAGTTCCTTTGCAGATTTTGAATTGGTACATGTGCCCAGAGATCAGAATGCCCAAGCTGACTTGTTGGCAAAACTCGCAAGCTCGGGCAAGGGGAGCAGGTAGAGGACAGTTATCTAGGAGACCCTAAGGGCACCTCGCACCTATACGGCTGACAACCTGGTAGGAGTCCACCAGATCAGCCAGACAGATGGTGGGAGGAGGAGTCATCGGTCGTTGACCCAGAAAACTTTGAAGAAGCCAAGGGTCAACGCGTGTGTGGCACTGGAGGAGACATCGCCACAGGTATGCTTGCTGCAGAGTGGGGAAACGTGGATGACACCCTCCAAGCACTACTTGGCTGATGGGATGTTGCCCATTGAGCCAACAAAGGCGAGGACGGTGAAGAAGAACTCGACTAAGTACACACTCATTGATGGAGAGTTATACAGGCACGAGTTTATGCATCCCATCCTGGTGTGTGTGCATGGTGAGCAGTGTGTGCGTATAATGGCAGAGCTCCATGAAGGAATATGTGGGAGCCACATAGGAGGTCATGCTTTGGCATCTAAGGCCATTCGAACAGGATATTACTGGCCAACCATGAGGGAGGATTGCACGAAGTATGCGCAGCAGTGTAAACAATGTCAGTTACATGCGAATTGGCACAAGGCGCCTCTAGAGGAGCTCAGATCTATATACAGCCCTTGGCCATTCCACACCTGGGGAATTGACATCCTGGGGCCCTTTCCTTTGGCTGTGCGGTAGATGAAGTACCTTGTAGTTGCCATAGAATATTTCACGAAGTGGATCGAGGTTGAGCCAGTAGCGCAAATCATAGCCCACAAGATCCAGCACTTCGTGTGGAAGAATATAGTGTCTCGCTTTGGTGTACCCAAACGTTTGGTGTCTGATAATGGCACCTATACCGACCAGTCCTCGAACACCGAGAATAGATAGTAAAGGGTAAACCACATCAGCTGGGTCCCACAGCATGGGCCAAAGCCACGTGGAGTGGACCTCGCAGGCAGTTTGGATTAGCGGATGATTAGTCATCCGCGTGTCTCCACAGAGAAGGGTGATTAGTCAAGTGTGTCCCCTCAGAGAAAGGTGATTAGTCATCAATGTGTCCCCACAGAGAAGGGTGATTACCAGAAGGGACTGATGTGTCCTTGTCACTCCGCGGGTTGATCAGTCCTCGGCAACAGAGTGTGACGAGGTGACATCGGTCTTGGGTGATTTGAACAACACAACCAGAACAGCTAAGATTGGTTCCTTGAGTAGGCCAATGACCAGTTAAATACCCAGAGATATGGAGAGGCCTGAATCACGAAGAGCTCATGCGTGTGGCGGGAAAAGCATAGTTACGTGCAGAGTCCCAAGGGGTCGAGTACTCATCAGAACTAGGGTTTCCCAGTAAAGGCTACATGCATGGCACGTGAACAGTAAGGGCACTCCTAGAACAGGTGGCCCCAGAGACTAGGTGCACGAGGAGGCATCCAAGTGGTCATCCTGTAGTGTTTGCACTCCAGAAAAGGAGACCTTATGTGATAGATTACCCTAAGACTGGGTGATAGCGGCACGAGGGTATTCCAGTAAACCCAGAATATGGCTAGCAGCACAGTGAACCCTCATTAGGGCTAGTGGCGCAGTAAACCCTAGACTATATAAGGGAAAGTGAGATACTTCACAAAGGTACGCAGTTTCTAGACCTAAACACAGAGAGACTCAATACACTTGGTGTTTTTTGCCCATCTTGACTTGAGCGTCGGAGTGCAAACGGCCTCTAGGGCGCCCCCTTTCTCTTTTGCAGGTGCAGATTGTTTCGCAAGAATCAAGCACATATGAACGTGAGGAAGGAGGCATGTGAGTGTCGTGGAGTCAACTGACAGGCGAGTCAACCGGCAAGAACATTTGGCGCCCACCGTGGGGCCGAAATAAAACAAGGTCCCATACACGAGAGTGAGAGTAGAAACCACGGAGATGAGGAATACCAGACAGGGACCCGTTCCACCAAATGGAAGTGAGAGCGTCACCATGCAACAACTCATGGAGACGATGCGCGCTCTTCAGGAGATGGTAGCGGAGTCTAGAGCGCAACAGGCGCGTATAGAGGAGGACCTGGCCGCCTCCCAGGCCAGGAACGAGGAGTTGCACAGAGCAAATAAGGAGATACGCTTGAACCTGCACCACATGTAGCAAGCTGGAGACCATGGAGGAGAGGATCGGGCTCCACCAACGCCCCCAAGAGCTTTCCCCATGCCTTTCTCCCAGGAAATCATGGATATGGTGGTCCCAGCCACCTTTGTGGGGCCCAAGACCATATTCACCGGGAAAGAGGATCCTGAGGCACGTCTCACTGCCTTCCACACGCAGATGATGCTGTCAGGTGGATCTGATGCGGTGCACTGTAAGCTGTTCATGACCACGTTGACAAGAACGGCGTTGGAATGGTTTGTGAGCTTGCCCGAGGGACATATCACGTCTTTCGCGCAATTCTCCACGCTGTTCAGGGAGCAGTATCTGTTGAAGCTGAAGGAAGCTTCTTCCCAACCTTGGCTTAAAGTGTGTTTGATGAAGAAAATTGCTTTGGTGCTTTATAGTTTGTAATAAGTCTTAAGTGAATTTTGTTTTTAGGCTTAGGATGTTATAAAGTTGCCTTCGGTCATTAGGGAAGTAATGAGGAACCAATCGGTCATCGGTCATTGGGGGAAGTAATGAGGAACCAATCGGTTATCGGTCATTGGGGAAGTAATGAGGAACCAATCGGTCATCGGTCATTGGGGAAGTAATGTGGTACGATCGGTCATTGGTCATTGGGGAAGTAATGTGGTACGATCGGTCATCGGTCATTGAGGAAGTAATGTGGCACGATCGGTCATCGGGATAATCTGTTCCAGTTGCCAAAGCAAGCTTAGATCAAGCACTTAGAGTAATTAAAAGCTTTTCAAAATGGTTTTATAAGTGTTTTCAGAAAAACCTGTATTCTGGACAAAAATAAATCTGTTTCCTGTAAAATAAATAGATTTATTTTTGGTTATGTTATGGTTATTAACTGTTTTTTCAACTGTTTTTTGAAAAGTGGTTAGAAACTGTTTTCTTTAAATAGAAGGCTTCTCTCACACAACAAAAACAACAATTACGTTTGAATCAGTTTCTGAGTGAGAAGAAGAATTCAAAGGCTTTTGTGAAAGGTTTTCAAAAGGAATTTCAAGTGTGCTTGTTCTAGGAAAACCTTGTGCTTTGTGAAGGTGCTGGTGCAGTTTCTGCAGCAGATTGAACTACTGGTTTGAGTTCTTACATCTTCTTTTCAGGTGTAATTTTTCCTTTCTCATTTGTTGTAAAGGTGTAAGTGTTAGTCACTCCTTGATAGGGTTTCTTGGAGTGCAAGGTGTGCTGAAATAGGTGTTTTTCAGCCTTGTATGTGAGTGTTCTTGTAGGTTTCAAGAACTGCTGTATATGCTGTAATTGTTGTATGTGTTTAGTGGATTTTACCTTGGTGTAAGGTGAACTGGATGTAGCTCTTGATGAGTGAACCGGTATAAAAACTTGTGTGCAATCTTCTTTCCTTCCTTGCACTTATTTCTGGAATTTGAATTGATAATTGTCCAAAATAAATTTGTTCATGTGAAATTGAATCTGTTAATTCTGGGTTTAATAAGAACTGTTCTTCTCTTGGTTGAAACCTTCTTGCAAATATCTGAATAAGTGTGTTCTACTGTTCCTTCTAATTGAGTAAAATCTTGTTTGATTAAGTTCTGATTGTACGAAGGTAATTTGAAAAATAAATCTGTTTTGTTTGAAATCAATCTGTTCTTTTAATCTCTGTTAAACAGAAGTCAGTTCCTGTTGCAAAAATTTTAAAAGATCCATTCACCCCTCCCCTCTTGATCTTCAGACCCTGCTATAACTCAACAATTGGTATCAAGAGCAAGGGCTTGTAGGTTACTCAAGTTGTGCAGATATGTCTGAATTCAAGATGCCTTTTGCTGAGGGAGTGTCCATCAATAGGCCTCCTATGTTCGGTGGAGTCAACTATGCCTTCTGGAAAATCAGAATGAAGATTTTCATGGAGTCCATTGATATGGGCATTTGGGATGCTATGGTTAATGGACCTTTTATACCTATGAAGGAAGTTAAAGAAGAAATTGTGAAGAAGTCTTGGTTTGAATGGAGTGAAGCTGAAAGGAAGAAGGCTCAATATGATTCTCTGGCCAAGAACATCATCCCCTCTGCACTGAATATGGATGAGTTCTTTAAGGTGTCTCAATGTCAATCAGCTAAGGAAATGTGGGAGATACTGGAGGTAACTCATGAAGGCACAGAAGATGTTAAACGGGCTAGGAAGCACTCATTGATCCAGGAATATGAGTTGTTCAGAATGCAATCTGGTGAGAGCATTGCAGATGTACAAAAACGATTTACACACATTGTAAATCATCTCACGGGTCTTGGCAAGGTTTTTGATAAGGAAGAGCTCAACATAAAGGTATTGAAATTCCTTGATAGGAGTTGGCAGCCAAAGGTAACAGCAATTTCAGAATCAAGGGATCTTTCCAAGATGTCCACTGCAGCACTCTTTGGAAAGCTGATGGAACATGAATTGGAGCTGAAAAGATTGAAAGACCAAGAAACTGTGGAGAAGAAAGCCAAAGGAATTGCCTTAAAGACCACCATAGAGCATGACACAAGTGAAGAAGAAGAAGAGAATCCTGAACAAGATGAAACCTTAAGCTTGCTCACTAGAAAATTCAGCAAATTCCTTAAAAGGAAGACTAAAGACAAAACACAGCAAAGAAAAAGGTATTCAAAACAGAATGATTCTAATTCTTCTACTTACACCTGTTTTGGATGTGGCAAACCAGGTCATATAAAAGCTGATTGTCCAAACAATCCACATAAAGAAAAATCAGCAAGCAAGAAGAATGAAAAAGGCAAGGGAAAAAGGGCTTACATATCTTGGGAGGATAATGATGTATCTTCAACAAGTGAATCCTCAAATGAGAGTGAAGAAGCAAATCTGTGCTTCATGGCAAATGATGAAGGTTCAACTTCAGACTCAGTAAGTAATTACTCAACTGATTCTGAAAATTATGATCAGTTTTTAATTGCATTTAAGGAAACTCATGATGAAGCCAATAGACTTGTTGTCATGTGTAATAAGCTGACCAGAATTAATAAAGTTCTTGAACCTAAGGTAAAGGCTCTTGAAGAAGAACTAAACAAAGCTAAAACTGAGTTAATTAGTCTTGAATTAACCTGCCTGCATGCATCCATCAAAACATGTGAAAATTGTAAGAAACTTGAAAATCAGGTTGAATATCTTTTGAAAGCTTTATCGAATTTCACCAAAGGTAGAGAGAATCTTGAAACACTGTTGGGTTCTCAAAATGCTGTTTTCAATAAAAATGGATTAGGATATAATCCTGGAACAAGGCAAAATATTAAGAAACTGTCCAGTTTTTTTGTTCCTGCTAAAACAGGTTTTTCCTCTTTTAACAGATTAAATACAGTACATACTGCATCCTGTTTCTACTGCATGAAATCTGGTCATACATCAAGAACATGTAGGGCTAGAAAATATCTTGTTCCTAAAGGTTTAGTCAAACGGCTTCCTAAGGAAAGGTATTAATCATGCTGGACCCTATACTAAGAGGGGTACCATATGTGTAATCTGTTTTGCAGAAAAACAGCAGGAAAAATCAGTGGTACCTTGATAGTGGCTGCTCAAAATGTAAGGACCTAGAAACTTTAATTGGAATGAAAGTGTTATATTTAAATAATTTCAGAAGATGTTATTATTTAAAATACAAAGAGCTGGTAATAGAAGTTTCGTAGTAGTCGGAACTCGGAAGTCGCCCAAGGTCTGGGGTCAGCTGGTAGAGGTCGGTCGACTGACCATTGTATTAACCAAGTAGTCAGGTGCGATGACTTTATCGTGAGGTAATCACGTGGGTGCGCTCGAGGAAGACATGTGGATCAAGAAGAGTAAAGGAAGGAAAGTGTAGCTTAGAAGACTATGAGATCGCCTGGTTAGTACATAATCACCTGTCGCCTAGACTACACATGATCGCCAATCGCCTATGGTGCACATGATCGCCGAAAGTGCACTCAGTATGTGGTCAAGATACTGGATCAACCATAGTGGGCTCCGAAAACCACGTGTATCAAGGTGTGGGTTAAGCCTTAGATACGCTGTGCATGCGAAGCTCTATGCTTGAGCATAAGAAATCGTCCTTAGTGTTGCATGCATGGGCGCACGAGGAGTAGTGCTGATCTACTCTTGGAAATGTGAAGCTACCGACGTCACCAAGTCATGTGGAGATGATACCTTGGACGTAACATAGTGAGATGAAGAACCTTCAGCAAGGCGTGGTGATGTGTCATCGGACATCGCCAGGGCGCGAGGCATGCGGGCATCACCAGGGCGCGAGGCATGCGGGCATTGCCAGGGCGCGAGGCATGCGAGCATCGCCAGGGCGCGAGGCATGCGGGTATCGCCAGGGCGCGAGGCATGCGGGCATCGCCAGGGCGCGAGGTATGCGGGCATCGCCAGAGCGCGAGGCATGCGGGCATCACCAGGGCGCGAGACATGCGGGCATTGCCAGGGCACGAGGCATGCGGGCATCGCCAGGGCGAGAGACATGCGGGCATTGCTAGGGCGCGAGACATGCGGGCATCGCCAAGGCGCGAGACATGCGGACATCGCCAGGGCGCGAGGCATGCGGGCATCGCCAGGGCGAGACATCGGTCGTCTTCCAGAGAAAGACATCGGTTGTCCGCCAGGATGAGTCATCGGTGGAAGATTATCGCGTGATGTCGAGTTTCACACAGATAAGGTGGGACCCAGGCTCCCAGCATGAGACGTCCTGCACGCGCGACACGTAGACAAAAAGGGTGGTTCAGAATAGTGACATCAGAGAGTTGGCATGCGCAGAGACACACGTGGCCGTACTGTTCAGGGAAGCGTGCACGCAAGCTTTCCTGCAGAGTGGGTGGTGGCAGCGGCAATTGTGGACAAGTTGGTTTAGATTCAAAAACTCACTTCTGAGAGGAAAAGAACGTTGCAGTGGTTCAAGAGTGGCAAAGTGAGTTTACCTTCATCCTTCTCTTTTCTCTCGTTCGTGCTGCGATTCAGGCATCCTAAAGCACCAGTACAACGAGCGACGACTGCCCTTGGACACCTGGGAGGTTCTCTGCAAGTTCTTCAAACCGGACGCTAAAACAGAGTTAAGGCATCCTTGAATGTCATTGGGTTGGAGCTCTTAGTGAAGTTTACGCAAGTCCAGGTAAGGGAAGCTAGCATTTTCGTTTATAAAAACTTTAGGCGAGTAGGTTCTGAAGTGAGGGCGACGTTTCGCCGGTTTCATATTCTTTTTCACAATGCTCTGTGTTTTTTATGTGTGGGGCGACGTGATCGCCGGTTTTAAATGTTGATTTCGAACTTCCCTGTTTTAGTGTCGTTTGAAACTGTTTGAGATTGAAATGTGATATTCGAAAATCTGAGCCTTGGAATGATTGTTGCTGTGATTGGAATCGTTCATTTAAGTGTTATATGATGTGTTGAATGTTGTGAATGTGGGATCAAGGCATAGTATTTTCAGGAAAGGAAATACTGTGTTGAGATTGGTATTAGAGTGTATTGATCAGTGAGTATCCTGTGAATGAGACGATCCTGACTCTGCTGATATAATGGAATCACATAGATGAAGTTATTCAGTTGTTGAGAGTCGAAGGAGGTTCATATGTATGGGTAAGTTGTTTGAAAGATAACTAACTTGACCTGTTATATGAATTAACCCTGTCATACCGGGAGAGTGATGATATTGAGATTATGTTTATGCGCATGGCTGTGTGAATTCCACAGCGACCCTGTGTGGATTTCACAGTGGTGTGGTATGACAGGTGCAGGTCTCTGGATGCTAAGTTCAACGCACGAGTCTTCCGGAAGTAGTGTCAAGTGTCTTGTGTGATGAGTCAGTGGAAGTCTGACGTGAGAAATGAGAAACATTGAATTGATAGACACTTGATGGAATTATGTGAATTGAACGATGTAAGGACCTGTAAAAATTAAATTGGAATAAAAGAGATATATTTTAAATGATTTCTAAGTATGTCTTTATTTAAAATGAAAAGGAAGGAAAGTGTAGTTTGGAAGACTATGAGATCGCCTAGTAGTACATGATCGCCGGTCGCCTGCTACACATGGGCGCCAGGGCGCGAGGCATGCAGGCATCGCGCGGGCGCGAGGCATGTGGACGTCGCCAGGGCGCGAGGCATGCATGCATCGCGCGGGGGAGAGGCATGCGGGCATTGCCAGGGCGCGAGAGGCATGCGGGCATCGCCAGGGCGCGAGACATGCGGGCATTGCCAGGGCGCGAGAGGCATGCGTGCTTTGCCAGGGGGAGACATCGGTCGTTCGCCAGCGAGAGGTCATCGGTGGATTGTCTTCGCGCGAGAGATCATCGGTGGATAGCCTTCGCGCGATAGGGCATCGGTGGATGGCCTTCGCACGAGAGGTCATCGGTGGATAGCCTTCGCGGGAGAGGTCATCGGTGGATAGACTTCGCGCCTGTGGTCATCGGTGAAAGGTCATCGCGCGACGTCGAGTTACACACAGAAAGGGTAGGACCCAGACTTCCAGCATGGAACGTCCTGCACGCGCGCCACGTAGACAAAAAGGGTGGTTCAGAATAGTGACCTCAGAGTGTTAGCCTGCACAGAGGCACGCTCAGTAGTACTGTTCAGGGAGTGGTTGGCCTGCGCAAGAGACAACTGTAGTCGTACTGTTCAGGGAAACGTACACTCAGACTTCTCTGCAGAGTGGGGGTGGCAGCTGCTTTTGGTGGATAAGTTGGTTTAAGATGCAGAGACCCACTGCTGAGAGAAAAAAAGACGTTGCAGCATTCAAAGAGAGAAAGAGTGAGTTACCTCCCTTCTCCTCCAGATATCTCCTTCGCACTGCGATTCTAGCACCTTCACACGAGAGTACGACGAGCGACAGCCACCATTAGAGCACCTGGGCAGTTCTCTGCAGGTCCTTCAACCAGACGCAAAAACAGAGCCAAGGCGTTCTTCAAGCTTTGTTGGGTTTCGGAACTCTAGGTGTTTGCGCAAGTCCAGGTAAGGGAAGCTAGACTTCATTTTCAATACAAGCCATAGTTTAGCTATTTCTGAAGTGAGGGCGACGTGGTCGCCGGTTTTCGTTTTCATCTTTGTAAAATGTTGTGTGCTATGTGTTTGGGCGACGTGGTCGCCGGTTTTAAATGCAGACTTCGAAATACCCTGTTTTTGAACTAGATCGCCGGTTTTGGCGTTGTTTACGAACTCCCTGTTTTTGATGTTGCTTTGAGACGGTATGAGATTTAAATGAGATATTCGGAAATAAGAACCTTGGAGTGAGCTTTTGCTGTGATTGAAATCTTTCCTTTAAGTGTTATGAGATGTGTTGCATGATGTGAATGTGGATCGAGGCATAGTATTTTCAGGAAAGAAAATACCATGTAAGATCGTGTAGGATGTGCATTGATCGGTGATTCCTAAGGGGATATCCTGACTCTGCTGAGATAATGGAATCACATAGAGGAAGTTACTCAGTTGGTGAGAGTCGAAGGAGGTTCATATGAATGGGCGTCTCGTGTGAAAAAGAACGAGCTCCGCCTGTTCTATGGATTAACCCTGTCATACCGGGAGAACTATTGACATTGAGATTATATATGCGCATGCTGTGTGGATTCACAGCGACCCTGTGTGGATTTCACAGTGGTATGGTATGACAGGTGAAGATCTCTGAGTCTAATCAATGCATGAGTCTTCCGGAAGTAGTGTCAAGTGTCTTGTGTGCTGAGTCAGTGGTGGACTGACATGTGAAATGAGGAACTTGAAATTGATAGACACTTGATACAGTTGTGAAATAGAATGACTCTGGAAAATATTGCGAAATGTGTGATTTCTGGGCGATCAGGTGAAGAGTATGAGAAACTTGATACTTTACGTGAATATCTTGAAATTGTTTACCTTGATTTTATTTTAAGTATCCTTATTTAAACTCTCTTTAAAATATCTAGCTTACCCTGCGTGTTCTGCTCGTTGGCTGTTTTTCTCTTAAAACTGTGATGATCGTGTATAACTTACACGGGAGCAGATGATCTTCCAGGAAGTAGAGCTCCTTAGTGAGTGGTCGCCGAGGAAGAGATCGCCTGTTTGTGGTGATCGCCGGTTTTCTATCTCTTGGTGGTGATCGCCGGATTTATGTCCTGCTGCAGATCGCCTGTTTTGGGCCTTCTGTTACCAGATCGCCGGTTCATGTATGGAGATCGCCGGTCTTGTTGTATTTGGTTGAATTTCGTTTTAAATTTTGAAAACATTTGACCTGGTTAGGTATTTAACTCCCTAAGAGGAGCAACTTCATTTCTTATATATATAATATCATGTACTCTTCAATATTATTTGTTTACCTTTATTTTCATTATACATGTATGTATGGTTTTATTTTGCGGGATGTTACAAACGACTCTTGAGGAAATTGTGAAATATGTGATTACTTGATGGTCATGTGAAAGGAATGAGAAAGTTGATGGTTTTTACGTGGATGTCTTAAATTTGTTTTATCTTGATTTTAAAGTTTCATATCTAAATTATCTTTAAAATATCTAGCTTACCCTGCGTTCTTGTTTTGTGGATGTTTTCTTAAACCTGTGATGATCGTGTATGAATTTACACGGGAGCAGATGATGTTGCAGGAAGTAGAGCTCCTCAGTGAGTGGTCGCCAGAAGGAGATCGCCTGTTTTTGTTTCTGTTAGGCGATCGCCTGTTTTCTGTTTCTGTTAGGAGATTGCCTGTTTTTCTATTTTGCTGTATTTTGTTTAAGTTTGGAAAACTGACTGGATATGTATTAAACTCCTTGTGAGGAGAAATTTCATTATATATATATATATATATACATATGTTCACTTCGATATTATTGTTTTACCTTTATTTCATTATATAAATATGAAAAGAATTTGGCGGGATGTTACATTAATGGTATCAGAGCAGTTCGTCCTTAGGATGACCTGAGGGCTGTGGATCCATTGTGTTTCTTCTGCTCATAAAATTTATTTGAGTTTTAAAAATAAAAAATAAAAAAAATCTATAGTGAAAAGTTTTCAAACATTTTTGTATTGAAATTTTGTGTGTGCTTTAGTGAATATATGCCCTAACTGAAAATCTTAGTATTAAGAATGAAAGGATCTTTATAAAGTAGTGAGGGTGCACACTCATAACTGGATCAAGATGATTCTCAATCTTAAATTCTGAAAGTTTGATGTTTAGCATATATTGAATTTTGGTGTGTTTTATTTCAGTTTATTGAGTGTTTTTGTATTGATTGAAAGTGGTCGTTTGAATTGATGGTTTTATACTAGTAGCTGTTTTGGTGATGTGCTTGTATAAGTATATTGATCTTGCTGATAAACTCAAATTCTAGATGGATTTGAGATGCAGACCTTTGTAAGACCTAGTGTGGTCTTCTAAATAAATTGATTCGTTATCAAGTTCATTTTATAGGAGTATGATTAGAGAAAAATAGTTTCCTAATCTTTCGCAGAAATGGCTCCTAGACCGCCTACCCCTTCCCCAACCTTCTGCAGAAATGGGCCAGATCGCCAGGTCCATTGAGATGATGGCAACTGCCATCCAACAACAGAATGCAGCAATGGCTCAGAATCATCAAGCTGCAATGCACCATTGGGAAACTGCTCGGTCGGCTGAAACAGCTTCCCACGTCGGTCAGCCTCAGGAACAGATGGGACTGACCGAGTTCATGAGGCACAACCCACCCAAGTTCAGTGGGAATGCTACCCCTGATCAAGCAGATCAGTGGGTCAGGGAGTTGGAGAAAATCTTTAGGGCAACCTCCTGCCCTGAAGAGAAGAAATTGGTGTTCGCCACCTATCTGCTATCTGGAGAAGCCGAGGTCTGGTGGATGGGAGCTCAGCAGATGATGGAAGCCAGAGCTGACGTTTTGGACTGGGAAGGTTTCTGAGAGAGGTTCCCAGAGAAATACTTCCCAGATAGTGCAAGGTTTGCCAAGGAAGCTGAATTCCTCAGGTTGGAGCAGGGGGAGATGTCAGTGACTGCTTATGCTGCTCGGTTTGAGTACCTCGCCCCGATTCTATACCCAGGCGACCTCTGAGGCTTGGAGGTGTAGGAAGTTTGAAGAAGGATTGAAGCATGGGCTGAAGAGGACCATAGCCCCTATGTGCATCAGGGAATTTCACGCCTTAGTAGAGAAGGCGAAGATGGTGGAGACCCTGGAGAGGAGTGATTCCAGGGTAATCAGATCACACCCAGGGGGTTCCTCCAGTGGGAAGGCCAAGGCGCAGCACCCACAAAGCAAGCCTTACGTGAGACCTCCACAGCATAGGGCAAAAGCAGCACCGCCCCAGCTTCAGCAGCAACAGCCCTGGAAACTCGGATGTTTCCATTATGGTGGACCACACACATCCAATGTGTGCCCCAAGAGAAATTCAGAGAAAAGATGCTACAAATGCCAAAAGATGGGACATGTTGCTAGAGAGTGTCCTAACAAGAATAGGATGACTCAACTAGGTGGTTCTTGGCAGTTTAGGAATGAAAACCGTAGACCTCAGACAACAGGGAGAGTGTTTGCTATGTCTGGAGCAGAGGCATCTCAGTCAGGTAACCTAGTACAAGGTGCTTGTTTATAGCTGGTAGATACGTTAGAATTTTGTTTGATTCCGGAGCGACACACTCTTTTGTGTCAAGCCTGTGTGTAGCCGAGTTGGGCCTTCTAGTGAAGGAGCTGCCGTTTGAACTGTTGGTCTCTACACCTGCATCAGGACAAGTTGTGACCTCCATAGTTTGCTCTGAATGTCCAGTGATGGTAGAGGGAAGCAGGTTCAAAGTAAATTTGATCTGCCTACCTCTTCAGGATCTAGATGTTATCCTAGGAATGGATTGGCTATCTGCCAATCACATTCTCATAGATTGCGGTAGGCAGAAAATAGCTTTTCCAGATCTCCAAGAGTCATGATATCTGCTCAGCATGTGAGGTCGGAGTTGAAAGAAGGGGCGACGTGTTTTGTGATCCTAGCTAAAGGGGGAGTGAAGAGTGAAGAGGACGTAAGCAGGATACATGTGGTGAAAGATTTCATGGATGTATTTCCAGAAGAAATACCTGGACTACCTCCTAAGAGGGAAGGTTTCACGCAGAATGGGGGTTGTTTTGTTGATCGGGATTTGAAAGATGAGTGTGGGAATGGTGGGTTGAAGTTAAAGGCTCCTGAACTTGGCAAATGAGGATGCAGCTCTGTCTGTGAATGTAAAAGGGAAAGAGGTAATGGCTACGGATAAGAATAAGGATAAGCCATGTATGATGGTGTTGATTCACTTCCGTTGAGTTCTTCTGGTGATGTTAGTGAATTGCAAAAAGTTGGATGTGGAAGCAAAACTTTCTGTGCCTTGTGTTTCTGATGGGATGGGATTTGCAGCCAATCCATTAGGTGACAGTTGTGGTGATCAGCATCTTGTTTCTGATCCTAGAAACAATGCTGCATCGTCAGCCGTAGCAACAAGTCCTCACCCTGAACACAGTAAGGGATTTATGATCTGTGTATTGAATATTGAGCACCCTGAGATCCCATGCAATGCTAATATGGATGTATCCATTGGAATTCTTGAGTTAGCAGCTCTGAAATCCCAACCATCTGCTAAAGGGGTGGGTTTTTCCTGATCTGTTATTAGTAATCAAAGAAGAAATGAACCAGAGGGGCGCCTGAAGGAAAAAAGCCGTTCTCTTTCAGTCTTTTGCTGCTTCAAGATCGGTTTGACAAGAAACGGTGTCTAATGTGAATTCGAGCTACAAACCTGTCGTTTTTGAACTAAAAAGTGAAAATCCTGGAAGGAACTCTATCTCTGCAGTTTCTAGACAGAATAACAATGTGGATGCCAACCCAAGTCATGGCAAATCAGTTCGTGCCAATGATATACATCTGTAGCAAGAGGAATTAGAAGTTTAAGGATCAAATTTGAGGGGGGTTTTCTGGTCTGCAAGTCTCTACTCCTACCAATGAAATGACAAAATGTGGACCAAAGCCAAATCTGTTCTTCCAGGTCGGTGCTAGAATAGAGGTACTTTGGCAAGATAGTGGCGTTAGAGAATGCTGGTTTAGATGAAAAATCTGGAGTGTGTCTCCAACTCTGCTGAAGGTCCAGTACGATGAGTTGCTTGATAAAGAGGGACCACAGAAACTAGAGGAATGGGTCCCTTCATCTAGAGGGACACCTACTGATTAATTGGGTATGCGATGTTCGGGCCGCTTAACAGTCAAGCCATGCTCTCCTGAAGGCCATTCAGGTCGCCCACTTGGGTTTGAATCAGCAGTGGATGCCTAGGGGTATGATGGGTGGTGGGAAGGTGTTGTAATTGCAGCTAATGTCAGTGGTAGATGGACCTTCATCAGATTGCTCTGCCTTAGAAAGTGAATCATCATCCATCCCCAAAGTTGAAGTTGCTAAGGAGGTGGGCAAGAATCGTTTGGTTGGGAAACCCCTGTGGATCTGGAAAATATGAAGGGAATAACTTTGAGGGAGCCACTCTATGTCGCTCATAAGGACAAGGGTAACAACTCTGGTGATGGCTGTGATGATGGAGCTGACAAGGCTGTGAAGACACTTCTGGCCTTAAATGAACACAAGGATAATAACTCTTGTAGAGGCAGTGATGATGTTGACAATGAGGAGAAGACCTTTGGAGTTTGTAGTTGGAGATCATGTATTTATGAAAGTGACACCGACCAAGGGTGTAGGACGAGCTATCAGATCAAAGGAGCTGTCTCCTAAGTTTGTTGGACCATATCAGATCTTAAGGAGGATCGGTCCAGTGGCTTATGAAATCGCCCTACCTCCCCAATTAGCAAATCTGCAGAGTGTCTTTCACGTGTCACAGCTAAGGAAGTATCTCGCAGACCCTAGTCACGTGTTGGAAGTGGACGATGTGCAGATCAGGGATGACTTGTCATGTGAAGCGAAACCAGTCAGGATTGACGATCAACAGAGTAAACAGCTCAGAGGTAAGACCATCAACATGGTGAAGGTGGTGTGGGATGACAGATCGGGTGATTCAACTTGGGAATTAGAAGAAACCATGAGAGAAGCATATCCCTACCTCTTTTCCTTGTAATTCAATTTTCGAGGACGAAAATTTTTCTTGTTGGGGAGAATGTAAGGACCTAGAAACTTTAATTGGAATGAAAGTGTTATATTTAAATAATTTCAGAAGATGTTATTATTTAAAATACAAAGAGCTGGTAATAGAAGTTTCGTAGTAGTCGGACCTCAGAAGTCGCCCAAGGTCTGGGGTCAGCTGGTAGAGGTCGGTCGACTGACCATTGTATTAACCAAGTAGTTAGGTGCGATGACTTTATCGTGAGGTAATCACGTGGGTGTGCTCGAGGAAGACATGTGGATCAAGAAGAGTACAGGAAGGAAAGTGTAGCTTAGAAGACTATGAGATCGCCTGGTTAGTACATAATCGCTGTCGCCTAGACTACACATGATCGCCAATCGCCTATGGTGCACATGATCGCCGAAAGTGCACTCAGTATGTGGTCAAGATACTGGATCAACCATAGTGGGCTCCAAAAACCACGCGTATCAAGGTGTGGGTTAAGCCTTAGATACGCTGTGCATGCGAAGCTCTATGCTTGAGCATAAGAAATCGTCCTTAGTGTTGCATGCATGGGCGCACGAGGAGTAGTGCTGATCTACTCTTGGAAATGTGAAGCTACCGACGTCACCAAGTCATGTGGAGATGATACCTTGGATGTAACATAGTGCGATGAAGAACCTTCACCAAGGCGTGGCGATGTGTCGTTGGGCATCGCCAGGGCGCGAGGCATGCGGGCATCGCCAGGGCGCGAGGCATGTGGGCATCGCCAGGGCGCGAGACATGCGGGCATCGCCAGGGCGCGAGGCATGCGGGCATCGCCCGGGCGAGAGACATGCGGGCATCACCAGGGCGCGAGACATGCGGGCATCGCCAGGGCGCGAGACATGCGGACATCGCCAGGGCGCGAGGGATGCGGGCATCACCAGGGCGAGACATCGCTCGTCTTCTAGAGAAAGACATCGGTCGTCCACCAGGATGAGTCATCGGTGGAAGATTATCGTGCGATGTCGAGTTTCACACAGATAAGGTGGGACCCAGGCTCCCAGCATGACACGTCCTGCACGTGCGACACGTAGACAAAAAGGGTGGTTCATAATAGTGACATCAGAGAGTTGGCATGCGCAGAGACACACGTGGCCGTACTGTTCAGGGAAGCGTGCACGCAAGCTTTCCTGCAGAGTGGGTGGTCGCAGCGGCAATTGTGGACAAGTTGGTTTAGATTCAAAAACTCACTTCTGAGAGGAAAAGAACGTTGCAGTGGTTCAAGAGTGCCAGAGTGAGTTTACCTTCATCCTTCTCTTTTCTCTCCTTCGCGCTGCGATTCAGGCATCCTCAAGCACCAGTACGACGAGCGACGACTGCCCTTGGACACCTGGGAGGTTCTCTGCAAGTTCTCCAAATTGGACGCTAAAACAGAGTTAAGGCATCCTTGAATCTCGTTGGGTTGGAGCTCTTAGTGAAGTTTACGCAAGTCCAGGTAAGGGAAGCTAGCATTTTCGTTTATAAAAACTTTAGGCGAGTAGGTTCTGAAGTGAGGGCGACGTGGTCGCCGGTTTCATATTCTTTTTCACAATGCTCTGTTTTTTTTATGTGTGGGGCGACGTGATCGCCGGTTTTAAATGTTGATTTCGAACTTCCCTGTTTTAGTGTCGTTTGAAACTGTTTGAGATTGAAATGTGATATTCAAAAATCTGAGCCTTGGAATGATTGTTGCTGTGATTGGAATCGTTCATTTAAGTGTTATATGATGTGTTGAATGTTGTGAATGTGGGATCAAGGCATAGTATTTTCAGGAAAGGAAATACCGTGTTGAGATTGGTATTAGAGTGTATTGATCAGTGAGTATCCTGTGAATGAGACGATCCTGACTCTGCTGATATAATGGAATCACATAGATGAAGTTATTCAGTTGTTGAGAGTCGAAGGAGGTTCATATGTATGGGTAAGTTGTTTGAAAGATAACTAACTTGACCTGTTATATGAATTAACCCTGTCATACCGGGAGAGTGATGATATTGAGATTATGTTTATGCGCATGGCTGTGTGGATTTCACAGCGACCCTGTGTGGATTTCACAGTGGTGTGGTATGACAGGTGCAGGTCTCTGGATGCTAAGTTCAACGCACGAGTATTCCGGAAGTAGTGTCAAGTGTCTTGTGTGATGAGTCAGTGGAAGTCTGACGTGAGAAATGAGAAACATTGAATTGATAGACACTTGATGGAATTATGTGAATTGAACGACTCTTGAGGAAATTGTGAAATATGTGATTACTTGATGGTCATGTGAAGGGAATGAGAAAGTTGATGGTTTTTACGTGGATATCTTAAATTTGTTTTATCTTGATTTTAAAGTTTCATATCTAAATTCTCTTTAAGATATCTAGCTTACCCTGCGTTCTTGTTTTGTGGATGTTTTCTTAACCCTGTGATGATCGTGTATGAATTTACACGGGAGCAGATGATGTTGCAGGAAGTAGAGCTCCTCAGTGAGTGGTCGCCAGAAGGAGATCGCCTGTTTCTGTTTCTGTTAGGCAATCGCCTGTTTTCTGTTTCTGTTAGGAGATCGCCTGTTTTTCTATTTTGCTGTATTTTGTTTAAGTTTGGAAAACTGACTGGATATGTATTAAACTCCCTGTGAGGAGAAATTTCATTATACATATATATATACATATGTTCACTTCGATATTATTGTTTTACCTTTATTTATATAAAAAGAATTTGGCGGGATGTTACACAAAACATATGACTGGTGATCTGTCCCAGTTCATAAGTCTGAAACTCAAGGCTGAAGGTTTTGTCACATATGGGGACAACAATAGAGGAAAAATTCTTGGCAGAGGAGATGTTGGAACCAAGGATTCTACTGCAATTGAAAATGTGTTGTATGTTGAAGGCTTGAAGAATAACCTTCTCAGTATTAGCTAGCTTTGTGATAAGGAATACAGAGTGAATTTTGAGGCCAACACATGTACAATTTCAAATCAGAACTCTGGTAAGGTGTTGTTCACAGGGAAAAGGGTAAACAACATCTATCTCCTAGACATTGTTAATAACAATTCTGAAAATGAATGCTTGCTGTCAAAAAGTGATGAGTCTTGGCTATGGCACAGGAGGTTGGCTCATATCCATACAGATGATCACTTGAATAAATTGTTGTCTAAGGACCTTGTTTCTGGTCTACCAAAAATATGTTTTAAAAATAACAGGTTGTGTGATGCATGTGTAAAAGGAAAACAGATTAGAACCTCTTTTAAATATAAAGATATAGTTTCTACAAATAAAATTCTGGATGTATTGCATATGGATTTATTTGGACCATCTAGGACTGCTAGCCTTGCTGGAAATTATTATGCTTTGGTGATTGTTGATGACTTTTCTAGATATACTTGGACTTTATTCATTGCTTCTAAAAATGATACATACAAAGCTTTCAAGAAATTGGCAAAGGTTTTGAACAATGAAAATGAGAACTGCATAAAACAGATTCGTAGTGATCATGGGGGAGAATTTCAAAATGCAAAATTTGATAAGTTTTGTGAAAAGCATGGCATAACACATAGCTATTCTGCTCCTAGGACACCTCAACAAAACGGTGTGGTTGAAAGAAAGAATAGATCTTTGGAAGAATTAGCAAGAACTATGTTAAATGAATCAAATTTACCAAAGTATTTCTGGGCTGATGCTGTTTATACTGCTTGCTATGTGCTTAACAAAACATTAATAAGACCTATTCTTAAGAAAACCCCTTATGAACTGTACAAAGGAAGAAAGCCTAACATTAGCCATCTTAGAGTATTTGGGTGCAAATGTTTTATTCTAAATAATGGTAAAGATAATCTTGGGAAATTTGACCCTAAATCTGATGAAGGTATACACCTTAGTTATGCCATAAATGGACATGCTTATAGAGTCTATAACAAAAGATTGCTTGCTGTAGAAGAGTCTATGCATGTGGTGTTTGATGAAACAGATTGTTCTATACCGAATTCTTTTTTGGATGAATCTAGTGTGGATGATTTAAGAATAATTCTGCAGAAAAATCAATCCACTGAATTTGATACAACTAATCCAAATGCTGTCAAAGAGTTTGTTGTGAATGCAGGGTTGCCTAAGGAGTGGAAGACTCCCAAGGATCTTACTCTTGACAATGTAATTGGAAAACTAGAGAAAGGAGTCTCAACCAGAAATTCTCTCAACAATTTCTGCAGAACAGTAGCTTTTGTGTCACAGATTGAGCCTAAAAGCCTGGAAGAAGCACTGCAAGACAGCAATTGGATAACAGCAATGCAGGAAGAACTGAACCAGTTTGAATACAATGGAGTGTGGACCTTGGTTCCAAGAAAGCATGAGATGAATATCATAGGAACCAAGTGGGTGTACAGGAACAAGCTGGATGAACATGGAGCTATCACTAGAAACAAAGCAAGGCTGGTTGCTAAAGGATACAACCAAGAAGAAGGTATTGATTTTGGTGAAACCTATGCACCAGTAGCACGTCTTGAAGCTGTCAGATTACTTCTAGCATTTTCCGGCATCAAAGGCTTCAAATTGTTTCAAATGGATGTTAAAACTGCATTCCTAAATGGGTACATAAATGAGGAGGTGTTTGTTTCCCAGCCCCCAGGCTTTGAAGATTACAAAAATCCAGAACATGTGTACAAGCTTAAGAAGGCCTTGTATGGACTAAAACAAGCACCAAGGCAATGGTATGAAAGGTTAAGTGAATTTTTGCTTTCTCAAGGCTATAACCGTGGTAATTCTGACAAGACTCTATTCATTAAGAAGAAAAGGGAAGATATTATTCTGGTACAAGTGTATGTAGATGATATAATCTTTGGGTCAACCAATGAGGAAATGTGTGAAGCTTTTGTCAATACAATGAAGAGAGAGTTTGAGATGTCAATGTTGGGGGAAATGAACTTCTTCCTTGGCCTGCAAGTGAAACAGCTCAAGGATGGAATCTTCATTAGTCAAGAAAAATACTGCAAAGAGCTGCTGAAAAAGTTTGATATGGATCAATGTAAGGCAATCAACACTCCTATTTCAACAAGCTGTCAACTAGACCAAGACTGTGCAGGAAAACCTGTTGACCAATCCAAGTTCAGAAGCTTAATTGGATCCCTGCTGTACTTAACTGCTAGCAGACCTGATATTACGTTTGTTGTATGCCTATGTGCCAGATATCAATCTGATCCAAGGGAATCTCACTACAATGTAGTCAAGAGAATTCTGAAATACTTGCAAGGGACAAAATCTGTTGGACTATGGTATCCTAACCATGTTTCCTTATACTTAAATTGTTTTTCAGATTCTGATTTTGCAGGGTGCAAGGTTGATAGAAAGAGCACTAGTGGGACATGTCACATGCTAGGATCAAGCCTGATTTCTTGGCATTGCAAGAAACAAGCTTGTGTTGCCCTCTCTACAGCAGAAGCAGAATACATTGCTGCTGGAAGCTGCTGTGCTCAAACATTATGGCTAAGGCAACAGCTAAGTGACTATGGAATACTGTTAAACAAGATACCTATTAATTGTGATAATACCAGTGCTATTAACCTGTCAAAAAATCTTGTCATGCATTCAAGGACCAAACACATAGAAATAAGGCATCATTTCTTAAGAGAGCATGTTACAAATGGAACTTGTGAAATTAAGTTTGTTGGAACTGAGTTAGAGCTTGCTGATCTGTTCACTAAACCTCTTTCTAAAGAAAGATTTAATTTTCTGCTAAATGAACTAGGAATCATTAGTATAAATTACTCACAGGTGTAAAATTTCAATCTGTTATTTCTCTTTTTAATCTGTTTATTTCTGTGCCTGAAATATACATAACTAGGAAAGAGAAATTATACATGCACCTTGACTGCTTTATTGCTTTGACCAGCGGGTTTATGGCTGTTCTGTCTGGATATTCAAACTGGTTTGACTAACTGTGTGGAAAGCTATTTTTCATTAAAAGCTAAAACACTTTTTCAAAATGCTTTTGCCTCTTTCCAAAAATTGAAACTGCTGCAAGAATCAAATTTGTACTGAATCTGTGTTTTTGATTTGTTTCTTCTTCACACTCCAACTCTGCTAAGCATTAATACAATCTGTTTAATTCTATAAATAATGGTATTCAAAACCTGTAGTTCTCACATTCAACTTCTTCTTGTAATCTCTCAGGTTATCCTACTCTTTTAAACATATTTTTTTTCAGTCTCTCAAATGGTCTGTCATACTAATGAGAGAAACGAGCCAATCAAAGCTATCAGTGAAATCGACAACTCCACACTCATGAAGATGGGATTCCTCAAGGAAGGTGAAGAGTGGGTTTTTACAAGAGCAACTAGTCCTCGAATGGAACATGGTACATCCAGCCATAACAACAATGATGATGAAGAAGTTGTTGTTCCTATGGAAGATGACAATGTTCATGCTAATCATCAATTGAATCATGATGACTTGGCTGCTACAGAACACAATGCACTGGTTGCCTATCATTCTCCCGAATATAGAGGTGAACCTCTGTCCATGTTTGAAAGGCAGGTGCTCTGCAGGTTGAACAATCTTTCAGAAGAGCAGAAATCATACTATGAGATGACACAAGCTAGGTTTCAACACCTAGATCATCAGCTGGAAGGAATCCAAGAGCAGTTGGCTGAGCTTTATTACAAGCAGTTGTGATGTTCATGTTCTTGCTTGTCTATATTTGCTATGTGTCTCTGAACAATTTGGTTTAATTTCTCTTTAGCTTTGTGGTTTTGAGGTATTGTGGTTTGTACTGGAACAATTTTATTTTGAACTATTATGCATGGTTTGTTTCTTTATCCTCTGCTCCCATGCTGTTTGATGAATCCAAAGGGGGAGAAAAATAGCTGATCTTATGGCACCAATCGGCCATCTGGGGAGCTGATCTTATGGCACCGATCGGTCATCGGGGTAAAGTAATGAGGAACCGATCGGTCATCGGGGTAAAAATAGCTGATCTTATAAGCTGCAGTGGTATAGGGAGGTATATATTCTCTACTCTTCTCTTGTTCAATATTCACTTTAAATCTATGTATTGTGGAATCAAGCATTGTACAGGTATTGATCTTTCTTCAAAGCAACCGAGCTATGGGAATTTGTCTCCATCAAACAGGGGGAGATTGTTGAAGCTGAAGGAAGCTTCTTCCCAACCTTGGCTTAAAGTGTGTTTAATGAAGAAAATTGCTTTGGTGCTTTATAGTTTGTAATAAGTCTTAAGTGAATTTTGTTTTTAGGCTTAGGATGTTATAAAGTTGCCTTCGGTCATTGGGGAAGTAATGAGGAACCAATCGGTCATCGGTCATTGGGGGAAGTAATGAGGAACCAATCGGTCATCGGTCATTGGGGAAGTAATGAGGAACCAATCGGTCATCGGTCATTGGGGAAGTAATGTGGCACGATCGGTCATCGGTCATTGGGGAAGTAATATGCTACGATCGGTCATTGGTCATTGGGGAAGTAATGTGGTACGATCGGTCATCGGTCATTGGGGAAGTAATGTGGCACGATCGGTCATCGGTCATCGGGATAATCTGTTCTAGTTGCCAAAGCAAGCTTGGATCAAGCACTTAGAGTAATTGAAAGCTTTTCAAAATGGTTTTATAAGTGTTTTCAGAAAAACCTGTATTCTGGACAAAAATAAATTTGTTTCCTATAAAATAACTAGATTTATTTTTGGTTCTGTTATGGTTATTAACTGTTTTTCAACTGTTTTTTGAAAAGTGGTTAGAAACTGTTTTCTTTAAATAGAAGGCTTCTCTCACACAACAAAAACAACAATTATGTTTGAATCAGTTTCTGAGTGAGAAGAAGAATTCAAAGGCTTTTGTGAAAGGTTTTCAAAAGGAATTTCAAGTGTGCTTGTTCTAGGAAAACCTTGTGCTTTGTGAAGGTGCTGGTGCAGTTTCTGCAGCAGATTGAACTACTGGTTTGAGTTCTTGCATCTTCTTTTCAGGTGTAATTTTTCCTTTCTCATTTGTTGTAAAGGTGTAAGTGTTAGTCACTCCTTGATAGGGTTTCTTGGAGTGCAAGGTGTGCTGAAATAGGTGTTTTTCAGCCTTGTATGTGAGTGTTCTTGTAGGTTTCAAGAACTGTTGTATATGCTGTAATTGTTGTATGTGTTTAGTGGATTTCACCTTGGTGTAAGGTGAACTGGATGTAGCTCTTGATGAGTGAAACAGTATAAAAACTTGTGTGCAATCTTCTTTCCTTCCTTGCACTTATTTTTGGAATTTGAATTGATAACTGTCCAAAATAAATCTGTTCATGTGAAATTGAATCTGTTAATTCTGGGTTTAATAAGAACTGTTCTTCTCTTTGTTGAAACCTTCTTGCAAATATCTGAACAAGTGTGTTCTGCTGTTCCTTCTAATTGAGTAAAATCTTGTTTGATTAAGTTCTGATTGTACGAAGGTAATTTGAAAAATAAATCTATTTTGTTTGAAATCAATCTGTTCTTTTAATCTCTGTTAAACAGAAGTCAGTTCCTGTTGCAAAAATTTTAAAAGATCAATTCACCCCTCCCCTCTTGATCTTCAGACCCTGCTTAACTCTAACAGTATCTTGTTAACAGGGCCCCTCCACCAGTGTCTAATGATCTTTTTAATGTAAGGCAGCATCAGAGGGAGTCCCTTAGAGATTACCTCAACCAACAGGTTTGGGGCAATGGTGGTAAGGTTGCACACCAAAGACAAAGATATGGTGGTGCATGCCTTCAGGAAGGGAGTCCTGCCAGGGCCTTTTAGCGAGTCCCTGATACGAAATCGCCCCAAGACCTTCGGCGACATTAAGCGTCGTGCAATTGCACACATTGTCGCCGAGGGAGAGCTCAATGAGAAACGAGAAAGCGCAGTCTCATCAAGGCCTCGAGTGCCTAGTCGACCTCAACCCCTGCGGGTGCACGAGGCACCACAGAAAAGAAGGCTCAAGGAAAACAGAAGCCCTATGAGCCCCGAAAGCCCCAAACTAGGGCACGCGCCAAGGATGATGTGCCCCCTAGGCATGAATTCCTGGTGAAGCTGAAGGAGCTGATCGCCATTCCTAATGTGGCGGAAAGGTTGAAGATGCCCCCAAAGACTGATAAGAGGTTGGGGCCAAACAAGAGCGCCTGGTGCGAGTTCCACCAGGCCTTCGGTCACCCCATTCGCAATTGTCTGGCCTTGGGCCATCAGTTGGACGAGTTGGTAAAGAGTGGGTTCTTGAGTGACTACCTGAAGGAGGCCAAGGGGGCGAGGCGGTGGTGGTACCAAGGGCCGATCAGGGGCATGAAGTGCCCATACATGGCGAGATCCATACTATCCTGGGTGGGTTCTCAGGAGGAGGGTGCACCTCATCGCAACGCAAAAAGTATGCGCGTTCGGTGATGGCAGTGGAGGCATGCGAGGAAGATCACTTCCCAGACATTGACCTCGTCTTCACAAAGGTACGCAGTTTCTAGACCTAAACACAGAGAGACTCAATACACTTGGTGTTTTTTGCCCATCTTGACTTGAGCGTCAAAGTGCAAACGGCCTCTAGGGCACCCCCTTTCTCTTTTGCAGGTGCAGATTGTTTCGCAAGAATCAAGCACATATCAACGTGAGGAAGGAGGCATGTGAGTGTCGTGGAGTCAACTGACAAGCGAGTCAACCGGCAAGAACATTTGGTGCCGCCGAGATGTTGTCCCTCACGACAACGATCCGATGGTGATATCGGTTGTCACTGCGGGACGTAGGGTGCTTCGAGTGCTAGTGGATCAAGGAAGTTCGGCCGATGTGATGTTCTGGTCGACATTCAACAAGTTGCAGTTGTCTCCTGATCAGCTGCGACCCTACGTCGACTGCTTGTATGGGTTCGTAGGAGACCAAGTGGAAGTGCGGGGATACATCGAGCTGAGGACCACTTTCACTGATGGAGTGGCCTCCCGCACAGAGAACATTAGGTACCTCGAGGTGAACGCCCCGTCTGCTTACAACATGCTGCTGGGTAGACCAGCCTTAAATAGATTAGGGGTAGTGGTGTCCACAAGGCATATGAAAATGAAGTTGCCTTCGATGGAGGGGATGGTGATAACCATCAAATCAAACCAAAAAGAGGCTAAAAAGTGCTATAAGAATAGCCTCAAGATGAAAAAGGGAGTTTGCATGGTGACTGTTCCCACCGGTGGACTCGAGCGTGTATGGGCTCCGCGTTCCTCCCGCATCCGCGTCTGTTCCTCCGGTTGGCTTCCCTTCGAACGAAGCAAACGATTCCTGCAAACACAGAGGGGCACCCTAGCGGCCGGTGTAGCTCCGACGCTCAAGTCAGTTTGGGCCAGGAAACACCAAAAACTCTCTTTGTGTAATTTCTAGGTTACGTATTGCATACCTAGTGTAGTGTTTCTCTGCCACCTATATACCTTCGAGGTCTACTGGCTACGTCTAGGCCTCACTTGAGTACCCCTGCACTGCCATCACCCACTCTCTGCGGTATCTTGCGTGCAAGTTTCCTCTACTTGAGTGGAAAGTCTGGCAGAACGCCACGTGGGTGCCTCTGCACGCACTCACTCTCTGGGAACATCTTCACGGTGCACGTGCCAGGCATGCAGCCTCACTTGGAACTCTAACCTTGATGGGTTTTTGTCCCAACAGGATTCTGCACCTAACTGTGCCTCCACCGCCTCATGCATGGTCGTTCCGTGACTAAGGCCGCTCCCTGGCTCTGGGTACCGATGACCGATGTGTCCCCCTGTTGGCGATCTCTCATCGCCCTTGTTCTTGGTGATCGACCCTTCTGAGGGCTCATCAATCTCTCAGCCCCTGGCTGACGTCTGAGGTCTGGCCACTACAATTCCCTTGCGGAGTAACTTAGCGCGTTATTCACATCGTCGTGGCCGACGTCACTCGCCACACACCGATGACCGAGGTATCTCTCATCCTGACCGATGGCCGATGTCTCATCCTGGCCAATGATCGATGTGTCACCCTGACCGATGACAGATGGCGCTTCTTCACCTTGTCGTGCTCTCCTTATGGAATCATGCGAGGTCCTTGGGTAACGTTCTCGCTGGGAGCCTGGGTCCCAGTTTAACACGTGTTGGCAAGGAACCCCCGACGACTGATCGCTCTGCATGCACCGACGACTGATCGGTGCTTCATCACTTCCCGCGCTCTGCTTCTAGGCGCTCATGTAGGAACTGATCTGCTGGTTGTGGTCACTCGGTAACTGACCACTGATCGTCGTTCTTGAACGATCTCCACCCTGGTTCATCTGCTATCTCATGCCACGCGTCACTCTGTGACTGGCCCACGTGGTCATCTGCTGCTGACATCATCGACTACCGATGACCGACCGGATCAGTGACCACCCTACCTCCAAGTGGGGGTGGCGATGACACTGATATGCCCTGAGGTGATATCGGGGTTACACGAGCGGAGGTCGCCCGGGCAAGGCGACCTGAGCCGGCAGAGGAGGTGGTAGAGAAGGAGATCGGAGGCAGGATGTTCAAGCTGGGCAAGTCCCTGCCTCAGGAGACCCGAGACCAAGTAGCAGGGATCATAGAGAGGAACTTGGACGCTTTCGCTTGGTCCCCTTCAGACATGCCAGGTATTGACCCTGACTTCCTATGTCATCGCCTGGCACTGAATCCCCAAGTCAGACCAGTCCGCTAGAGGAGAAGGAAGTTCAATGACGAACGAAGGCAGGTCGTCAGGGAGGAGACACAAAAGTTGTTCAAGGCAGGCCACATACGGGAAATCCAGTATCCTGAGTGGCTCACGAATTTCGTGTTGGTAAAGAAGGCCAATGGGAAGTGGAGGATGTGCGTAGACTTCACAGATCTCAACAAGGCCTGTCCAAAGGACTCCTACCCTTTGCCCAACATAGATGCGTTGGCAGACAGTGCCTCAGGGTGCAAGTTACTCAGCTTCTTGGACGCCTTCTCTGGGTATAATCAGATCAAGATGCACCCGATGGACGAGAGCAAGACTGCGTTCATGACAGAGCTGTCTTGCTACTGCTACACAGTCATGCCATTTGGGCTGAAGAACACGGGTGCCACCTATCAGAGGTTGATGGACAACCTATGTAGATGACATGGCGGTGACGTCCCAGGCACGAGATTAGCATGTCGATGACTTGGAGGAGCTATTTAATACGATAGCTAAGTACAGGCTGAAGCTGAATCCAGAGAAATGTGTCTTTAGGGTAGAAGCAGGCAAGTTCCTTGGTTTTCTACTTACAGAACGAGGGATCGAGGCCAACCCAGACAAGTGTGCAGCGATCATAGCCATGAGGAGCCCGACATTGGTCAAAGAAGTGCAATAGTTGACAGGCCGGATGGCTGCCCTCTCCAGATTCGTGTCAGCTGGGGGAGACAAAGGCCACCCTTATTTCCAATGCTTGAGGAGAAACAACAAATTCGCCTGGACTTCGGAGTGCGAACAGGCATTCCTTAAGCTCAAGGAGTACCTGGCTAGCCCGCCAGTATTGGGTAAGCCCCAGCTCAGCACCCCGCTACGGCTGTACTTCGCAGTCACAGATAGGGCGGTGAGTTCTGTCTTGGTTCAGGAATAGGAACAAAGCCAAAAGCCCATTTACTTTGTCAGCAAAGTTTTGCAGGGGCCGGAGGCGAGATACCAAGCCATAGAGAAGGTAGCCTTAGCAGTGGTATTCTCAGCTAGGAGACTTCGTCACTACTTTCAGAGCTTCACGGTGGTGGTGATGACAGATCTACCAATATGCAAGGTCCTGCAGAAGCCAGACGTGGCGGGAAGAATGGTGCGTTGGGCGGTCAAGTTGTCAGAGTTCGACATTCAGTATGAACCCAGGGGCCTGATCAAGGGACAGGTCTACGCTGATTTTGTTGCCGAGATGTCCTCGACTGAGACCCAGCAGGAAGAACCCAGCTTCAAGTGGGTATTGTCGGTAGATGGGTCCTCAAATCAGCAAGGTAGTGGAGCGGGGGTGATCCTTGAAGGACCCAAGGGATTATTGATAGAGCAGGCCCTGCGATTCGCCTTCAAAGCCAGCAATAACCAGGCAAAATACGAAGCTTTGATTGTTGGGATGCTGTTGGCTAAGGAGATGGGAGCGCAGAGCCTTATGGCGAAGAGTGACTCACTGTTGGTCAATGGTCAAGTGGCGGGAGAGTACCAGGCCAAAGACCCTCAGATGGCCTCTTACTTGGAGTATGTCTAGCAGTTGAAGAGTTCGTTTGAAACATTCAAGCTAGTGCATGTGCCAGGGACCAGAATGCTAGAGCTGAATTGTTGGCCAAACTCGCCAGCATAGGCAAGGGGGGCAGGCAGAGGACGGTCATCCAGGAGACCCTGAGGGCACCTCGTACTTATACAGCTGACAACTTGGTAGGGGTCCATCAGATTAGTCAATCGTGCAGTGAGAAGAGGAGTCATCGTTCGTTGACCCAAGAAACTCTAAAGAAGCCACGGGTCAACGCCTGCATGCTAATGGAGGTGGGGTCATTGCAAGTCTGCCTGTTACAGAGTGGAGAGACATGGATGACGCCCTATAAGCGCTACATAGCCGATGGGATGCTCACAGTAGAGCCGACGGAAGCAAGGAGGATAAAGAAGAACTCGGCCAAGTACACGCTCATTGATGGCGAGTTATACAGACATGGGTTTACCCACCCCATCCTAGTGTGCGTGCATGGCGAGTAGTGTGTGAGAATAATTGCAGAGCTCCATGAAGGCATATGTGGTAGTCACATCGGAGGTCGAGCTCTGGCATCTAAGGCCATTCGAGTAAGGTACTACTGGCCGACAATGAGGGAAGATTGCACTAGGTATGCGCAGCAGTGCAAGTAGTGCCAATTGCATGCTGATTGGCATAAGGCGCCACTAGAAGAGCTCAGGTCGATATACAGGCCTTGGCCATTTCACACCTAGGGAATCGACATCCTGGGGCCTTTCCCTTTGGCAATACGGCAGATGAAGTACCTCGTGGTTGCCATAGAATATTTCACGAAGTGGATCGAGGCTGAGCCAAAAGCACAGATCACAGCCCAGAAGATCCAACACATCGTGTGGAAGAATATAGTATGCCGCTTTGGGGTGCCCAAACGTTTGGTGTCTGACAATGGCACCCAGTTCGCAAGCCAACAGTTGGGGAAGCTATGTACAGAGTTGGGTGTAAGGACCTGTAAAATTAAATTGGAATAAAAAGGAATATATTTTAAATGAATTCTAAGTATGTTTTTATTTAAAATAAAAAGGAAGGAAAGTGTACTTTAGAAGACTATGAGATCGCCTGGTTAGTACATAATCGCCTGTCGCCTAGATTACACGTGATCGCCAGTCGCCTATGGTACACATGATCGCCGAAAGTGCACTCAGTATGTGGTCAGGATACTGGATCAACCAGAGTGGGTTCCACAAAACCACACGTATCAAGGTGTGGGTTAAGCCTTAGATACGTTGTGCATGCGAAGCTCTATGCTTGAGCATAAGAAATCATCCTTAGTGTTGCATGCATGGGCGCACGAGGAGTAGTGCTGATCTACTCTTGGAAATGTGAAGCTACCGACGTCACCAAGTCATGTGGAGATGATACCTTGGACATAACATAGTGGGATGAAGAACCTTCAGCAAGGCGTGGCGATGTGTCGTCGGGCATCACCGGGCGCGAGGCATGCGGGCATCGCCGGGCGCGAGGCATGCGGGCATCGCCAGGGCACGAGGCATGCGGTCATCGTCAGGGCAAGACATCGGTCGTCTCCCAGGGAGAGACATCGGTCGTCCGCCAGGATGAGGCATCGGTGGTTAGTCATCGCGCGAGCGGTCATCGGTGGAAGGTTATCGCGCGATGTCGAGTTTCACACAGATAAGGTGGGACCCAGGCTCCCAGCATGAAACGTCCTGCACGTGCGACACGTAGACAAAAAGGGTGGTTCAGAATAGTGACATCAGAGTGTTGGCCTACGCAGAGGCACGCGTAGTCGTATTGTTCAGGGAAGCGTACACGCAAACTTCCCTGCAGAGTGGGTGGTGGCAGCGGCTTTTGTGGACAAGTTGGTTTAGATTCAAAAACCCACTTCGGAGAGACAAAGAACGTTGCAGTGGTTCAAGAGTGAAAGAGTGAGTTTACCTTCATCCTTCTCTTTTCTCTCCTTCGCGCTACGATTCAGGCATCCTCAAGCACTAGTACGACGAGCGACGACTGCCCTTAGAGCACCTGGGAGGTTCTCTGCAAGTTCTCCAGACCAGACGCTAAAACAGAGCTAAGGCACCTTTAAGCTCGGTGGGAGTTGGAACTCTTGGTATTTTGCGCAAGTCCAGGTAAGGGAAGCTAGCCTTATTTCCAACGAAAACCTTATATTAGATGATTGAGATGATGGGGCGACGTGGTCGCCGGTTTTCAACTGTTATTGCATAATCCCCTGTTTTTGGACGAGATCGTCGGTTTTGGCGTTGTTTTTCGAACTCCCCTGTTTTTGTGTTGTTTGAAACTGTTTGAGATTTAAATGTGAAATGCATGTGATATTCAAAAATCTAAACCGCAGAATGAATGTTGCTGTGACTGGAATCGTTCATTAAGTGTTGTATGATGTGTTGAATGTTGTGAATGTGGGATCAAGGCATAGTATTTTCAGGAAAGAAAATACCGTGTAAGATCGTGTGTTATGTGCATTGACTAGGGACTTGTCTAGAAGGAGATATCCTGACTCTGCTGATATAATGGAATCACATAGATGAAGTTATTCAGTTGTGGAGAGTCGAAGGAGGTTCATATGTATGGGTAAGTTGTTTGAAAGATAACTGACTTGACCTGTTATATGAATTAACCCTGTCATACCGGGAGAGTGATGATATTGAGATTATGTATGCGCATGGCTGTGTGGATTTCACAGCGACCCTGTGTGGATTTCACAGTGGTGTGGTATGACAGGTGCAGATCTCTGAGTCTGAGTCAACGCACGAGTCTTCCGGAAGTAGAGTCATGTGTCTATATGTTATGAGTCAGTGGAAAGTCTGACGTGTCAGCCATGAATATTGAAAGTAGTGAATAGACACTTGATGAGTTTGTGGAATATGGGAATGTTGATGGTTGAAATTGATATGGATTATGAATGGTGTGAAGATTTATGTTTTCTATTGATTTAAAGTTTCATATTTAAAGTTTTTAAAATATCTAGCTTACCCTTTTATCTGGTATTGTGATTGTTTTCTTAAACCTGTGATGATCGTGTATTTTTGCACGGGAGCAGACGAGGTTGCAGGTAGTAGAGCTCCTCTGTGAGTGGTCGCCGGAAGGAGATCGCCTGTTCCTGTTTCTGTTAGGCGATCGCCTGTTTCTGTTTGCTGTTAGGAGATCGCCTGTTTTTTTTTCTTTTTGCTGTATTTGTTTAAGTTTTGGAAATTGACCGATTATGTATTAAACTCCCTGTGAGGAGAAACTTCATTACATATATATAATTATGTTCACTTCAATATATTTTGTTTACCTTTATTTTTATTATATAAATATGAAAAGGATTTGGCGGGATGTTACATTAATGGTATTAGAGCAGTTCGTCCTTAGGATGACCTGAGGGCTGTGGATCCATTGTGTTTCTTCTGCTCATAAAATTTATTTGAGTTTTAAATAACAACTATAGTGAAAGGTTTTCAAACGTTTTTGTATTGAAATTTTGTGTGTGCTTTAGTGAATATATGCCCTAACTGAAAATCTTAGTATTAAGAATGAGAGGATCTTGATAAAGTAGTGAGGGTGCACACTCATAACTGGATCGAGATGATTCTCAATCTTAATTCCAAAGGTTTGATGTTTAGCATACATTGAATTCTGGTGTGATTTATTTCATTTTATTGATTGTTTTTTTTTAATTGATTGAAAGTGGTTGTTTGGATTGATGGTTGTATACCAGTAGCTGTTCTGGTGTTTTGCTTGAGATTATAAGTATTATGATTCTGTTGATGAACTCAAATTCTTAATGACTTTGAGATGCTGACCTTTGTAAGGTCTAGATGTTAACTCCGGAATGAATTGATTTCTTATCGATCTCATTCTTGTAGTTGTAGGGAATATAGAAACCAATAGTTTCAAAATCTGAAACGAAGAGAGATGGCACGTAGACCTCCTAGCCCTCGCCAACCTTCTTCGGAAATGAGCCAGATTGCCAAGGCTATTGAGATGATGGCGACTGCCATCCAACAACAGAATGCAGCAATGGCTCAGAACCATCAAGCTGCAATGCACCATTGGGAAACTGCTCGGTCGGCTGAAACAAATTCCCACATCGGCCAGCCTCAGGAACAGATGGGACTGACCGAGTTCATGAGGCACAACCCACCCAAGTTCAGTGGGAATGCTACCCCTGATCAAGCAGATCAGTGGGTCAGGGAGTTGGAGAAAATCTTTAGGGCGACCTCCTGCCCTGAAGAGAAGAAATTGGTGTTCGCCACCTATCTGCTATCTGGAGAAGCCAAGTTCTGGTAGATGGGAGCTCAGCAGATGATGGAAGCCAGAGCTGAAGTGTTAGACTGGGAGAGCTTTAGGGTGAAATTTCTGGAAAAATACTTCCCAGATAGTGCAAGATTTGCGAGGGAAGCAGAATTCCTCAGATTGGAGCAGGGGGAGATGTCAGTGAATGCTTATGCTGCTCGGTTTGAGTATCTCGCCCGATTCTATACCCAGGCGACCTCCGAGGCCTGGAGGTGTAGGAAGTTTGAAGAGGGGCTGAAGCATGGGCTAAAAAGGACCATAGCCCCTATGTGCATCAGGGAATTTCACGCCTTAGTAGAGAAGGCGAAGATGGTGGAGACCCTGGAAAAGGGTGATTCTCAGGTGATCAGGTCACACCCAGGGGGTTTTTCCAGTGGGAAGGCCAAGGTGCAGCACTCACAAAGCAAGCCTTATGCGAGACCTCCACCACATCAGGCAGGAGCAGCGTCATCCCAGTTGCAGCAGCAACAACCATGGAAACCCAAATGTTTCCATTGTGGTGGACCACACACATCCAATGCGTGCTTCAAGAGGAATTCAGAGAGAAAGTGTTACACCTGCCAAAAGACGGGGCATGTTGCTAGAGAGTGCCCTAACAGGAATGGGGCGACTCAACCCAGTGGTTCTCAGCAGTTGAGAAATGAAGGCAGCAGACCTCAGGCAACAGGGAGAGTGTTTGCCATGTCAGGAGCAGAAGCGTCTCAGTCAGGTAACCTCGTGCAAGGTGTTTGTTTTATAGCTGGTAGAGGTGTAAAAGCCTTGTTTGATTCTGGAGCGACACACTCCTTTGTGTCAAGCCTGTGTGTAGCCGAGTTGGGCCTTCTAGTGAAGGAGTTACCGTTTGAACTGTTGGTCTCTACACCTGCGTCAGGACAGGTGTTGACCTCTACAGTTTGCCCCGAATGTCCAGTGATAGTAGAGGGACGCAGATTCAAAGTGAACTTGATCTGCCTACCTCTTCAGGACCTGGATGTTATCCTGGGAATGGATTGGCTAGCTGCCAATCACATTCTCATAGACTGCGGTAGTCAGAAGATAACGTTTCCAGACCTCCAAGAGTCAGATGTGATATCTGCTCAGCAAGGGCGGTCGGAGTTGGAGGAAGGGGCGAGGTGCTTCGTGATCCTAGCTCGGTTGGAAGTGAAGAATGAAGAGGACGTAAGCAAGATACATGTAGTGAAAGATTTCACGGATGTATTTCCAGAAGAGGTACCTGGATTACCTCCTAAGAGAGAAGTGGAATTCTCTATTGATTTGGTACCTGGAGCTGGACCAGTGTCAATGGCACCTTACAGGATGGCTCCAGCCGAGTTGGTAGAATTAAAGAAGCAAGTGGAAGAGTTGTTGGAGAAACAATTCATCAGACCCAGTGCTCCTAGTTAAGAAAAAGGATGGAGGGTCTCGGCTGTGTATAGATTACAGGCAGTTGAACAAGTTGACCATCAAGAACAAGTACCCCCTATCTAGAATTGACGATTTGATGGATCAAATACATGGGGCCTCGGTGTTCTCAAAGATTGATCTGAGATCGAGGTACCACCAAATTTTGGTAAAAGCTGAAGATGTTCAAAAGACAACATTTAGGTCTCGTTATGGGCACTATGAGTATGTGGTGATGCCGTTTGGAGTAACAAATGCTCCAGCTCTGTTCATGGACTACATGAATAGGATTTTTCGCCCTTTCTTGGATAAGTTTGTGGTAGTCTTCATAGACGACATACTCATTTATTCAAGGACCGAGGAAGAACATGAAGAACATCTGAGGACAGTGTTGGAGATTCTGAGGGAGAAGCAACTCTATGCCAAGTTCTCTAAGTGTGAGTTCTGGCTGAAGGAAGTCAACTTCTTAGGACACGTGATATCTGCTCGGGGGATCTCAGTGGATCCAGCCAAGGTAGAGGCAGTGCTGCAGTGGGAACGTCCTAAGACAGTCACTGAGATAAGGAGCTTTGTGGGTTTGGCTGGCTACTATCGGAGGTTTATTGAGGACTTTTCCAAGGTAGTGGCTCCTTTAACACAGTTGACCCGCAAGGATCAACCTTTTGCTTGGACTGACCGATGTGAGCAGAGCTTCATGGAACTAAAGGAAAGGTTGACTAGTGCTCCAGTGCTGGTGATCCCAGAGGTAGGAAGACCTTTTGATGTCTACTGTGATGCTTCACATCAGGGTTTGGGATGTGTTTTGATGCAAGAGAAAAGAGTGGTTGCATATGCTTCAAGGCAACTCAAGGTTCATGAGAGAAACTATCCTACTCATGATTTGGAGTTGGCGGCTGTGGTGTTTGCCTTGAAGATTTGGAGGCACTATTTATATGGAGCTCGGTTCCAGGTGTTCATGACCATAAGAGCCTGAAATACCTGTTTGATCAGAAGGAACTAAATATGAGACAAAGAAGGTGGATGGAGTTTCTAAAGGAATATGATTTTCAACTCATATACCATCCAGGGAAGGCCAATGTCGTGGCAGATGCTTTGAGTAGAAAATCAATACAAGCAGCCACCATGATGATGGAAGAGCAGAAACTGATCGAGCAATTCAGAGACTTAAACCATGGGGTAGAATTTCATGTAAATCAGATTAGTTGTAGTAAGCTGGCTATAACTAATGACTTCCTTGGAATGATAAAGGATAAGCAGTTGGAGGACCCTAGTCTGAAGCGTACTGTGGAGTCACTAGGGACCGACCAGGCTAGAGACTTTGTGATGGGCGATGATGGGATCTTGAGATTTAATGGCAGAATTTGCATACCTGCAAATGAAGAGTTGAAGAAGATGATCCTAGAGGAAAGTCATAAGAGTCGCCTTAGCCTACATCCAGGCATGAACAAGATGTACCATGACTTGAAGGAGTCATTTTGGTGGTCGGGCATGAAGAGAGACATCGCCCAGTATGTTACTACCTGCTTGACGTGTCAGAAGGCAAAGGTAGAGCATCAAAGACCTGGCGGGTTGTTACAGCAACTGGATATCCCTGAGTGGAAATGGGACAGCATTGCCATGGATTTTGTTACCCATTTACCCAGATCGGTAAAGGGTCATGATGCAATCTGGGTCATCATTGATCGGCTGACAAAGAGTGCCCATTTTCTCCCAGTGAATATGAGGATGCCTATGGCCAAGTTGGCACAGTTGTACATCAAAGAAATAGTGAGGCTGCATGGAGTGCCTTCCAGTATTGTTTCAGATAGAGATCCCAGGTTCACTTCATGGTTTTGGCAGACTTTACAAGATTGCTTGGGAACTAAGTTGAGGATGAGCTCGGCATATCATCCTCAAACAGATGGACAGTCAGAGAGAACGATCCAGTCCTTGGAAGATCTACTGAGGACGTGCGTCTTGGATCAATTGGGAAGTTGGGATGAGGTGTTGCCGCTGGTGGAGTTTACCTATAATAACAGTTATCACGCCAGCATAGGGATAGCGCCATACGAAGCCTTGTATGGAAGGAAATGCAGAACTCCATTGTGCTGGTACCAGGAAGGCGAAACAGTATTGGTTAGACCAGAGTTGATTCAGCAGACGACCAAGAAGGTGAAACAAATACAAAGCAGAATGAGAGCTTCTCAAAGTAGGCAGAAATCTTATGCAGATCAGAGGAGAAAACCTTTGGAGTTTGCTGCTGGAGACCATGTGTTCATGAGAGTGACACCAACCAAGGGTGTAGGACGGGCGATCAGATCAAAGAAGTTGTCCCCTAAGTTCGTGGGACCATATCAGATCTTAAGGAGGATTGGTCCAGTGGCTTATGAGATCGCCCTACCTCCCCATTTAGCGAATCTGCACAATGTCTTTCACGTATCACAGCTGAGGAAGTACATGGCAGACCCTAGTCATGTGCTAGAAGTGGACGATGTGCAGATCAGGGATGACTTGTCCTTTGAAGCGAAACCAGTCAGGATTGACGATCGGCAAAGTAAACAGCTCAGAGGCAAGACCATCAACATGGTGAAAGTGGTGTGGGATGAGAGATCGGGTGATTCAACTTGGGAGTTAGAAGAACCCATGAGAGAAGCCTATCCATACCACTTTTCCTTGTAATTCAATTTTCGAGGACGAAAATTTTTCTTGTTGGGGAGAATGTAAGGACCTGTGAAATTAAATTGGAATAAAAAGGAATATATTTTAAATGAATTCTAAGTATGTTTTTATTTAAAATAAAAAGGAAGGAAAGTGTAGTTTAGAAGACTATGAGATCGCCTGGTTAGTACATAATCGCCTGTCGCCTAGATTACACGTGATCGCCAGTCGCCTATGGTGCACATGATCGCCGAAAGTGCACTCAGTATGTGGTCAGGATACTGGATCAACCAGAGTGGGTTCCACAAAACCGCACGTATCAAGGTGTGGGTTAAGCCTTAGATACGCTATGCATGCGAAGCTCTATGCTTGAGCATAAGAAATCGTCCTTAGTGTTGCATGCATGGGCGCACGAGGAGTAGTGCTGATCTACTCTTGGAAATGTGAAGCTACCGACGTCACCAAGTCATGTGGAGATGATACCTTGGACGTAACATAGTGGGATGAAGAACCTTCAGCAAGGCGTGGCGATGTGTCGTCAGGCATCGCCGGGCGCAAGGCATGCGGGCATCGCCGGGCGCGAGGCATGCGGGCATGGCTAGGGCGCGAGGCATGCGGTCATCGCCAGGGCAAGACATCGGTCGTCTCCCAGGGAGAGACATCGGTCGTCCGCCAGGATGAGGCATCGATGGTTAGTCATCGCGCGAGTGGTCATCGGTGGAAGGTTATCGCGCGATGTCGAGTTTCACACAGATAAGGTGGGACCCAGGCTCCCAGCATGAAACGTCCTGCACGTGCGACACATAGACAAAAAGGGTGGTTCAGACTAGTGACATCAGAGTGTTGGCCTACGCAGAGGCACGCGTAGTTGTACTGTTCAGGGAAGCGTACACGCAAACGTCCCTGCAGAGTGGGTGGTGGCAGCGGCTTTTGTGGACAAGTTGGTTTAGATTCAAAAACCCACTTCGGAGAGGCAAAGAACATTGCAGTGGTTCAAGAGTGAAAGAGTGAGTTTACCTTCATCCTTCTCTTTTCTCTCCTTCGCGCTGCGATTCAGGCATCCTCAAGCACCAGTACGACGAGCGACGACTGCTCTTAGAGCACCTGGGAGGTTCTCTGCAAGTTCTCCAGATCGGACGCTAAAACAGAGCTAAGGCACCTTTAAGCTCGGTGGGAGTTGGAACTCTTGGTGTTTTGCGCAAGTCCAGGTAAGGGAAGCTAGCCTTATTTCCAACGAAAACCTTATATTAGATGATTGAGATGATGGGGCGACGTGGTCGCCGGTTTTCAACTGTTATTGCATAATCCCCTGTTTTTGGACGAGATCGCCGGTTTTGGCGTTGTTTTTCGAACTCCCCTGTTTTTGTGTTGTTTGAAACTGTTTGAGATTTAAATGTGAAATGCATGTGATATTCAAAAATCTGAACCGCAGAATGAATGTTGCTGTGACTGGAATCGTTCATTAAGTGTTGTATGATGTGTTGAATGTTGTGAATGTGGGATCAAGGCATAGTATTTTCAGGAAAGAAAATACCGTGTAAGATCGTGTGTTATGTGCATTGACTAGGGACTTGTCTAGAAGGAGATATCCTGACTCTGTTGATATAATGGAATCACATATGATCCTGCCGCTTGACTCGAACGTGGAGGATTGCCTCGTCACTCCTTCGTCTAGACTTCTGTTCTGCAGGAACGCTCCAAGAACCACCGCCGGAACTCCAAACGCTGCCTGCAAAACGCACAGACGGCGCCTCTGGCGGCCGTTGTAGCTCCGGCGCTCAAGTCAGGCAACAGAAACACCAAAACTATATCTGAATCTCTCTGTGAGACTCGTGTGTAACTGAAACTCTCAAATGTGTAAGCTATCTGAATCTGTCAAAACCTTCCCTCAATTTCGTTAAGAGTTTGTATATATACCTGAGTCTTTCTCTCTCCTGACGGTTATTCCTCTTGACATGTGGATAACATCTGGTCGTACACGTGTCATCATCTGGAGTATCTGCAGTTGAAACGTTACTTCCACTGTGCCCCTGCGGCCAAGTTATCCACACAGGGAGTAGCTTAGTACACAGGCTACTCTGGGCGCAACCTTAACATGGCGATCTGGTTAACCCTGGGCATTGCAGCTCACACTACACATGGTGGCAGATATGCCACTTATCCTCTGTACTTAGACCATACAACAAGTGCTTGCCAAGTCTTCTTAAACACCCGACGATGTGCTCTTTCGGCGACTTGCTGACCACCTGATCTCCTAACCTTAACACACGGCGATCATGTGCAATCTAGGCGATTACTGATCCATATCGACGATGACCGACTGCTCATTCTCAAGGCGATAGGCGATTACTCACCTCAAGGCGATAGGCGATTACTCACCTCAAGGCGATAGGCGATTACTCATCATCACAGGCGAGAGGCGATTACCATTCTGAGTGATCGCCTCCCTGATTCGCCTGCTATCCTCTACCACGTGTTACCCTGTGAATGGTCCACGTGGTCAACTGCTGCTGATGTCATCAACTACCGATGACCGACCGGATCAACATAGATGAAGTTATTCAGTTGTGGAGAGTCGAAGGAGGTTCATATGTATGGGTAAGTTGTTTGAAAGATAACTGACTTGACCTGTTATATGAATTAACCCTGTCATACCGGGAGAGTGATGATATTGAGATTATGTATGCGCATGGCTGTGTGGATTTCACAGTGGTGTGGTATGACAGGTGCAGATCTCTAAGTCTGAGTCAACGCACGAGTCTTCCGGAAGTAGAGTCATGTGTCTATATGTTATGAGTTAGTGGAAAGTCTGACGTGTGAGCCATGAATATTGAAAGTAGTGAATAGACACTTGACGAGTTTGTGGAATATGGAATGTTGATGGTTGAAATTGATATGGATTATGAATGGTGTGAAGATTTATGTTTTCTATTGATTTAAAGTTTCATATTTAAAGTTTTTAAAATATCTAGCTTTCCCTTTTATCTGGTATTGTGATTGTTTTCTTAAACCTGTGATGATCGTGTATTTTTGCACGGGAGCAGACGAGGTTGCAGGTAGTAGAGCTCCTCTGTGAGTGGTCGCTGGAAGGAGATCACCTATTTCTGTTTGCTGTTAGGAGATCGCCTGTTTTTTTTTTCTTTTTGTTGTATTTGTTTAAGTTTTGGAAATTGACCGATTATGTATTAAACTCCCTGTGAGGAGAAACTTCATTACATATATATAATTATGTTCACTTCAATATATTTTGTTTACCTTTATTTTTATTATATAAATATGAAAAGGATTTGGCGGGATGTTACATTGGGGATCAAGCAGGTGTTTGCATTGGTCGAGCACCCGCAAACCAATGGGCAGGTCGAGTCGGCCAACTGAGTCCTACTCAGAGGACTGAAGAGAAGGTTGGAGAAAGCAAAGGGAAAGTGGGCTAAGGAGGTTCCCAGAATTGTATGGGCTTACCATATTACTCCCCAGTCGACTACCAAGGAGACCCCCTTTAGTTTGGTGTATGGTTCAGATGCCATGATCCCTGTGGAGATCTAGGAGAACTCGCCACGTTTCCAGAACTTTGTGGCTGAGGAGTCCAATGAAGAAAGGAAGGTGAATCTCGATCTCTTGGATGAAGTTAGGGAAGAGGCAGGAATCAAGGCCGAGGCACTGAAGAGGAGAGTCGAGCTCAAACACAGTTCTAAGTTGAGAGCTCGGCAGTTCCAGGTGGCTGACCTCGTTATGCGAAAGGCGTCTCCCTACCAGATAGAGAACAAGCTATCCCCTAAGTGGACTGGTCCTTTCTGATGGCATTTTCATGTGTTCTTCTTGAATCAAAGTAGAAATAGATGGAGCGGAAGCAATGGGTGAGTGAAACAAGACCCTCCTAGGAGTTGTGTTGGTCTTGAAGGTGCATGGTGAGTATGGGTTGAGTGGTTAGGCCAGCTCAAGGGAGAAGGTGAAAGGATTGAAGTTTATAGCCTAGATTTCTAGGAGGAGTAAAGCTTGTGCACAAAAAATGGCAGCATAACATTACTCAAATAAACTTGAAAATACATGAGGTAGGCCTCCTTATTTATAGATTTAGGAGCCTTGGTGAGCAAGCTTAAAGGGTAGGGATGGAAATACAAAAAGTGGGGCTGCCTAGGGTATTGACTTTAGTCAAACCACACCATCATCCTAATATTCTAGAAGATAGGTCAAAAATGCAACATTTGATAGTACACCCCTCCTTCTTTTGCTAAAGGCACCTATTTGCTAGCACACCCCTCCTTCTATTGCTAAGGGCACCTTTTTGATAGCACACCCCTAAGTGAGCAAGTTTTGCTTTCTACACTACACTAATCTACTAAGCACCCCCTCCCCCTTTGGGCCTTTATGAAACATGTACAAGGATCTCTCTCTTCCATCCGTGGCTTCTTCTATGTGTGCTTGGATATGTTTAGCCATGGATCTTGTGAGAGGTCCTAGACGGTCTAGCTCCATGGATAGCCTCCCTCCTTCACGTTCTAGACGCTCACTTCCTGGAGCTAGACGCTCCTCTTGGTCTAGACGGTCTTCTTGGTTTGGGCCTTGGCTTCCTTGGCTAGATGTGCTTGGCCCTCCTCCATCATCCCCTCCCCCTTGGAAAGGATTTGTCCTCAAATCCAGTTCGTCATCGTCATTGGTACCTACAAATGGAGAAAGATCAATTACATTAAATGTGTCATGTGTAACATCCCACCAAAATAATACATACCTCCATGTATAATTGAAATTAAGTGTAACCAAATAATATTGAAGAGTGCAAAATAAAATGTATATATATATATATCAGAAATGAAGTTACTCCTCTTAGGGAGTTTAATACATAACCAAATCAAATGTTTGCAAGATTTTACGAAATTAAAAGAAATGCAGTAAGACAGGCGGTCTCAAAAGAAAACGGCGATCTCCAACTTTAAAACGGCGATCTCTAACAGAAGACCTCAAAACGAGCGATCTTCTATCAGGACACGAAAACCGGCGATCACCCGATGGAGGCATAAACCGGCGATCACCCGATAGAGACGGAGATAGGCGATCTCCTTTCGGCGACCACTCACTGAGGAGCTCTACTCCCTGGAAGATCATCTGCTCCCGTGTACAATTACACGATCATCACAGTTTTGAGAAAACCACCACAACAACAGATAAAAGGGTAAGCTAGATAATTTAAAAGAAGTTTAACTCATGAACATGAAAATCCAAGTAAACCAAGTTCCAAATTATCCATGTAAAACGTAGAACTACAATTAGCATTCAGCTGATCGCCCAAAATCACATTTCACAACATTCACCCATAGTCATTCCATTTCACAATACAGCATCAAGTGTCTATCAATATTCAAGTTTCTCATTTCCCTTGTCAGACTTTCCACTGACTCACAACACAAGACACTTGACACTACTTCCGGATTGACTCGTGTGTTGACTCAGGCCCAGAGATTTGCACCTGTCATACCCACCACTGTGAATCCACACAGCATGCGCATATACCATCTCATTGTTACCATTCTCTCGGTATGACAAGGTTAATTCGTATAACAGGCCGAGCTCGTTCCCATTTGAACAACTCGCCCATTCATACGAACCTCCTTCGACTCTCACCAACTGAATAACTTCATCTACGTGATTTCATTATCTCAGCAGAGTCAGGATATCTCCTTCTAGACAAGCCCCTAGTCAATACACCTATCACTAGTGCAAAATGATGAAAGGAATACTCCTTTCTAAGTGCGGTTTCGCGCTAAAACGCCTTTGTTAAAAACGCGGTGGCATTTTTGAAATTAGTTTGTTTTACAAATGCGGTTGTTAGTTAAAACCGCATTTGTAAATGAAAGGCATTTCATTTACAAATGCGGTCATACGCGTGACCGCATTTGTAAATGAAAGGCATTTCATTTACAAATGCGGTCATACGCGTGACCGCATTTGTAAATGAAATTCATTTCATTTACAAATGCGGTCATACGCGTGACCGCATTAGTAAATGAAATGCCTTTCATTTACAAATGCGGTCACGCGTATGACCGCATTTGTAAATGAAAAACTTTCATTTACAAATGCGGTTTTAACTAATAACCGCATTTGTAAAATGTTTTTAACCTAAAATTTGAAGCGCGCCACTGCACTTTCACTCTTTCTGCTCTGCTCTTCCTTGTCGCTGTTGCTGCGCTGCGCTGTGTTCCTTGCTTCTGTGCATCTTCATTGTTATTGCTTCCATTGTGAGTTTCGTATATATCCCATTTCATTCTCCTTTAGGAATGCTGTTCTTATATATGGTTTTTTCCTTGCGCAGTGCTTGAAGTTACTGTTGCATTGCTCGCCGCTGTCGCGCCCCGCTTCCACCTCTGGTTTTCTATCAGTTGAATCATCATCTTCGCACACAAGGTTAGTTGATTTTTTGAATTTTTGACTTTATTTATTATAATTTGTATATTATTTAACATAAATTTATATTATATAATTTTTAATTTTTAAAATTTATATTATTTAGTTAGTAGTTTTTATGTTAGTTTTGTTAATTTTTTTTGCTGTACTTTGAATATTTTTTTTATGTATTATAATTTGTATATTATTTAATATAAATTTGTATTAATTTATATAATTTGTATTATATAATTTCTATTTTCTAAAATTTAAATTATTTAGTAATTATTTGTTAGTTTATAGTAGAATTTATGTTATGTTAGTTGTTACATTAGAATAGAATATCGTGTTTGTATTTGGACCTCCGACAATAATACGTGCTGGTATTGAGTCCGGGGGTGTTCGACCCTCGGCAAATGCATGAGATAGAACACTTATTAGAAAATCCTAGGTATCTATATTGCAGAATATATAATGGATCGAAGTTGGATTCATTGTGCTCGTATAAGTGATGAGTACGAAAGAGGAGTAGAAGAATTTATACAATTTGCGCAGCGTAACGCGATTAATAGTGGTCGTGATGGAGGAAAGATTAGGTGTCCGTGCGTTAACTGTTTGAATGGAAGGATACTGGATGTGAATATCATGAGGGAACACCTGCTATGTGATGGGTTTCTTCGATCTTATACAACTTGGACATGGCATGGTGAATTATTAAATTTACCACGTGTTTCCGTAACTGAAGAATATGTGGGATCCACCACGGATGAAGCAGAACACGATGATGTAGTTGATGATCGATTGGAGGACATGATTCGTGATGTGGGAGCTGAGTCTTTTGCAAAAGCGCATGGATATGGAAGTATGTCAAGCGATGCAGAGACTCCATTGTATCCTGGATCAACTAATAACTTCACACGGTTGTCGGCAGTGTTAAGATTGATGAATTTGAAGGCACTAAATGGATGGACCGATAAAAGTTTCACGGAATTGCTCCAGCTGTTGAAGGATATGCTTCCAGAGGGAAATACTCTACCTAATCGTAATTACGAGGCCAAAAAGATTCTTTGTCCAATGGGTATGGAGTATAAAAAGATACATGCATGTCCTAATGATTGTATATTATACCGGAAAGATTTTGAATTGTTGAAAAGTTGTCCAAGGTGTGGGTTGTCACGTTATAAATTGAAACAAACAGATGATGATACTATTGAAGAGATGGAAAAGCATGGACCCCCAATGAAGGTTATGTGGTATCTTCCCATCATTCCAAGGATGAAGCGTTTGTTTGCAAACCCAGACGATGCTAAGAATCTTAGATGGCATGCAGATGAGAGGAAATGTGATGGCATGTACCGACATCCAGCTGATTCTGTTCAGTGGAAGAAATTTGATGATGAGTTTCCAGAGTTTGGTAAAGAATCAAGAAATATCCGACTTGGTCTAGCTACAGATGGAATGAATCCGTTTGGTAATATGAGTACAAATCACAGTTCATGGCCTGTTTTACTAGTTATTTACAACTTACCTCCTGGATTGTGCATGAAGCGAAAGTACATGATGTTGTCTATGATGATATCTGGTCCGAAACAGCCAGGGAATGACATAGATGTTTATCTAAGTCCCTTAATCGAAGATTTGAAGTTAATGTGGGATGAGGGTGTTCAAGTATTTGACGGATTTGCTAATGAAACTTTCAAGCTTCATGCCATGTTATTTTGCACCATCAATGACTTTCCGGCATATGGTAACTTATCAGGTTATAGTGTTAAGGGTCATAAAGCATGTCCAATATGTGAAGAAGACACTGCTTCTCAACAATTGAAACATGGAAGGAAGACAGTATATCTTCGCCATCGGAGGTTTCTTAGAAGTCATCATCCTTACCGGAGGTTGAAAAAAGCCTTTAATGGACACCAAGAGACTAGTGGTCCACCAACTCCACTAACTGCTGCTGAGGTTTACGAAAAGGTAAATAACATAGACCACACCTTCGGTAAGTCAAAAAAAAAGTCAGTTGTGACTAACATTTGGAAGAAAAAATCAATCTTCTTTGATCTTCCGTACTGGTCGAGGTTAGAAATCAGACATTGTATAGATGTAATGCATGTTGAGAAGAATGTGTGTGATAGCTTAATTGGTACACTTCTTAACATTAACGGGAAGACGAAGGATGGTCTAAATGCTCGTTTAGATTTGGTTGAGATGAACATACGAGGGGAGTTGGCACCGATAGAAATGGGTAAGCGTACATATTTGCCCCCAGCCTGTTATACCATGTCAAAAAATGAAAAAGTAAGTTTCTGTCAATGTCTAAAGGGTGTAAAAGTGCCACAAGGACATTCCTCAAATGTGAAGAGCCTAGTGTCAATGCAAGATTTGAAGCTAATTGGGTTGAAGTCTCATGATTGCCACATCTTGATGCAACAGCTTCTGCCTGTAGCTATTCGTGGGATCTTACCAAAAAATGTTAGACATACCATAACCCGTTTGTGCTCATTCTTCTCTTCCATCTGTTGTAAAGTCATTGATCCATTAAAACTAGATGAACTTCAAGATGAAATTATTGTTATCTTATGTGAATTGGAGATGTTTTTTCCTCCATCTTTTTTTGACATCATGGTTCATCTACTTGTGCATCTGGTTAGAGAGGTTAGATTGTGTGGACCAGTGTACTTAAGATGGATGTATCCTGTTGAGCGGTATATGAAAATTTTGAAAGGTTATGTGAAAAATCATTATCGTCCAGAAGCTTCAATGATTGAAAGGTACATAGCTGAAGAAAGTATTGAATTTTGTTCAGATTACATGTCAAAAGCAAATCCAATAGGTCTTCCAGCTAATTCATGGCACCATAGGCGTTCTACAAGTAAATGTTTACGCGGTGTGAATATTGTAAGCAAATCTCGGTCAGAAGTCTTGCAAGCACATTTGTATATATTGAATAATACAGATGAAGTTATACCTTACATAGAAGCTCATAAAGCCATTGTGAAGGCAAATAATCCAAGACAAGCAGACAAATGGGTCTTGATGGAACATAATAGAACATTCATGCCTTGGTTTAAAGAGGAGGTGTTAAAGGATTCAACGGCATCGGAGACCTTGACCTGGTTGGCTGCTGGATTGAAGTTTGATGTCATTTCTTGTAAAGCGTACGAAGTGAATAATTGTATATTTTACACTAAGTCTATGGATGAAAAGAGTACAGTTCAAAATTCTGGTGTTACTCTTGAAGCCGAGTCAATGCAGTTTTCCACCTCGAAAGATACAAATCCTGTAATTGGATCAATGGCATATTATGGATTTATAGAAGAGATATGGGAGCTTGACTATACTAAGTTTTCAGTTCCAGTTTTCAAGTGTATATGGGTTGACAATAAAAGTGGGGTTAAAATTGATGAATCAGGATACACACTAGTGGACTTTCGAAAGATAGGGTATCGAGATGAGCCATTTATAATGGTTCAACAAGCATCTCAAGTTTTCTACGTGAAAGATCCTACGTCAGAACATTGGTATGTTGTTTTACACGGGAAAAAACAAGGGGAGGCCATAGATGATATTGAAAATGGTGAACCCCATTCATTCACACCAATGATAACTAATAAAGATGACGATGTACTTGATCATGTACATGCAACCCGTAAAGACCACAGTGAAGGAATTTACATATGAACTTGTAACCCATTATGGTAATAAATTTAGAAATATTTTTTTATAATATGCATTTACTATATTATGTTTTTGTTTGATATGATTTTCTTTCCATGCAGATGAACTAATGTTTGTTAAATAATTTTTTTAACAGAGATATGGGTGACGATCAAACTCCAATTAGACCCCGATCCGGACGAGGCAACAGAGGACCTACTAGGATGAAGCGTCTGGCAAAGAAACGTGCCGCTGGTGAGAAGACAGCTGTTGACATTGACGTCAACACTGGAATGGCATCAGGTCCTAATGCAGATGAGTTTAATAGCTATCTTGGAGTTCTTTCTCGTGAGAGAGTCTCCGTTTTGATTAATTCATGGGACGAGGTGTCAGAGGTCGACCGAAACATGCTGTGGGAGGATGTTCTGGTAAGCTTTACATAATTATTGTTATCATATAAAGCTATTTAATATTCATTGACTAACTTTACTTTGGTTATGTTATTTTCCAGGCAAATTTTGAAATTCCTAATGTGGAACCGCTTCGATCAAGGATTCTATCCAATATCGGACTAAAGTTTCGCGCCTTTAAGTCAAGACTCACGACGAGATACATTTTTGGTGAGCTTAAGGATGAAAGTCCTTGTGAAAGATACAATTTTATTGATGAAGAGACATGGCTTGCTTTTAAAGAAAGCCGTCTAACTGAAGAATGGACTGTAAGTGAAGCTACTTAACTATTTTGACTTATATAACATTAATGAGTTAATATTATTGAATTCACTTTGTTTATTTCAATTATGACAGCATCGGCGGAAGAAAGCTCAAGAAATAGCTTTAAAGAATCTTACCCCGCACGTAATGTCTCGTGCGGGGTATCGAAAGCTTGAGCAAGCACTGATGGTTGAAAAGGAGCAATCCAGACAGGGGAGTGCATCTCAGGATGTGGAAACAGGGGTCACTTATCCTCCATCACCACCTACGCGCCATGACAAATGGAAGAGGGCCCGAATTAAGAAGTCGGGTGCACCAAGTTCAGAGCAATCAGGGCTTATCATTGAAAAAATTGTAAGTTATTTAAGCCTTTTTTCATCTATTATGATGCATTACTTATAATAAAACCTCATGATTTTTGTCTCTTGCAGGATGCCTTGGACTCCCAAGGTAATTTTCTTGCTGATGGTCGTCGCGATATCCTTGTTGAAGCAATTGGACAACCTGAGCACTCTGGTCGTGTTCGTGCAGCTGGACAAGGAGTTGGGATTAGACTTTATTTTGGAGCTGCACCACGACACTCATCCTCCTCCTCCAAAGAGAGCAAAAAAGAAATGGAGCAAAGGCTACGTCAGGAACTAATGGATGAGATGAGAAGGGAGACGGAAAAGATGAGGCTAGAGTTGCGACAAGAGATATCGCAACAACTTTGTGCTGAGCAGCCGATTCAGACGCTTCTTAGTCCCGCTCCCAAGAGCACAAAGGGGAGTTGTGCAGCTCCTACAGCATCAGGGGATGATATCATTGGCCAGACGAGGCAATGTGAGCTACTGGTAGAAGGTGGCATCATTCCTCAGGTGGTGGCCATTGGAAAAGTCTATGAAGACGCCACCACCTTACATAACGTTCCTCTCTCCCCTGATGCAGCAAAGGTCACGGTTGAAAGAGTACGAGTACCTGATGCTCGTCTTCCACTACCTTCAGAAGAGGTAACAACTGTGGCCGAAGCATTTCAGTCCTTTGTAGCCTGGCCCAGACACCTGATTCGATATATGCCACAACCACTGGTAATAATTTCATTTCATGTGCTAATTTATATTTATATATTACATGTAATTTATAACAAATCTTTTTTCTTTTTGTAGAAACCTCGTCGGAAACCAAGTCCGAAAAAGAAACAAGAGGTTCCGCTTGACGATCCTATAGCTTCCTTAGCTATAGTTGCTAGACAACTTGGACGAGATCCTCTGGAAGTTCCATGGGATGATACCTTTTTTGAAACAAACCCTGAGCTACCATTGTACATATACATGTCAGATCTACTAGAATTTGTAGCTGGGGATCAGGAGCTGAATATAAATATCATTCAATTTTTTATGATGTAAGTATCGTTACCTACATTTCATTTTCATTTATGTTAAATTAGCATTCATTATGATTTAACTAATTACTTGTAGGTTTTTGAATGGTGTCTCTGTCACTGAGGGGAAGGAAAATGTGTATGGATTCTTAGATCCTGCATATACTAATCCCACTGGAGCAAAGACAAATGAGACCCAATCATACATCACTAACACCCTGGAAAAAGAGGGAAAAGAGGTTTATTTGTGCCCTTATATTAACGAGTAAGTTTAAATATATATATGTTAAAAGTTTATTATATTCATGTTTTATAAATTTACTCAACTATTTTCATGGATGATATAGGGGTCATTGGCAATTACTTGTCTTATCACTGAAGGATAGGACGGCTTTGTGGTTCTGTTCCCTACACAAGAAGATATCCACAAGTTTTAAGAATATCATTGATAAGTAAGTACACTATAAACTTAACTATGGTTGATACTATAAGTAATCCACTAACAAGGTTTTTTGTCTCAACCAGTTCATGGCGTGGATATAACATTCTAAAAGGGAGATCGAATTCAAATTTTCAAAATTTGAACTGGATAAGATTAAAGGTATGTAAGATTTTTCTTTTTTTTTTTTTCATTGTTTAATTATACTAACTTTTACAATTTATTGAATTATAGTGTAATAAACAACCAGGAAGCTATGAGTGTGGCTATTACGTCATGCAATGGATGAGTACCATTGTAAGACTAGGTCTTACAAGTAATTGGCAAGAGGTAAGATTTCTTAAATTATTTTTATAACTTCAAACTAATTTATCTATCTTAAAACTAATTTATGTGTCAACCATTTTGAAATGCAGTTCTTCACGGATGAGGAACCCATGAGTTCGGAAGCCATGACATATGTGAGACAATCTTGGTCCACATATTTCCTAAACTTTTATAACTCTACGATTTGATCAATAGTGTAAGAATAGATAGAGATTATTACTATTTTTGTATACATTTTGATCAATTACTATAAATTGACTTTGTTTCTCTGAATCTGTTTATTTGTCTGCCTGGCTGGGATGGGTATAATGAAACTGCATAAGATAATTCGTATGGGAAAACAACTAACCAAATAGTTCTAAAAAAAAAAAAACCTAATTTACAAATGCGGTTGTTTACCTTAACCGCATTTGTAAATCAAGGGAATGATTTACAAATGCGGTTGCTTACTACAACCGCATCTGTAAATGTGATTTACAGAGGCGGTTGTTTACTACAACCGCATTTGTAAATCATTCCCTTGATTTACAAATGCGGTTAAGGTAAACAACCGCATCTGTAAATCATTGCCTTCATTTACAAATGCGGTTAAGGTAAACAACCGCATTTGTAAATCATTGCCATTCATGAAACCTGGCACACCTCTGGAGCATTTACAGAGGCGGTTACGGGAAACAACCGCATTTGTAAATGGTATTTACAAATGCGGTTGTTTAACCGCATTTGTAAATCTCTTATTTACAAATGCGTGTTGATCAAATGCGGTTGTTTAGCCGCATTTGTAAAATGAAAATAACCGCATTTGTTTTACGTTTCTGCACCAGTGTATACAGATCTTACACGGTATTTCCTTTCCTGAAAATACTATGCCTCGATCCCACATTCACAGCATTCAAACACATCCTACCATTCAAGTAAATGATTCAAATCACATCCACAAACCTTTCAAAGCTTCAGATCTTCGAATATCTCATGTAAAAATCTCAAGTAGTTTCAAAACAACATCAAAAACAGAGATTTCGTAAAACAGCGCCAAAACCGGCGATCTAGTTCAAAAACATGGTATTTCAAAGGCTATGTTTAAAACCGGCGACCACGTCGCCCAAACACATAACACAAAGCATTTCATGAAGACGAAAGCGAAAACGGCGACCACGTCGCCCTCACTTCAGAAGATAGCTAAACTATGGCTCGTATGGAAAAGAGGTCTAGCTTCCCTTACCTGGACTTGCGCAAACACCAGGAGTTCCGAAATCCAACGAAGCTTGAAGAACGCCTTGACTCTGTTCTTGTGTCTGGTTTTGAAGAGCTTGCAGAGAACCACCCAAGTGCTCCAATGGTGGCTGTCGCTCGTCGTATTCCCGCGTGAAGGTGTACTAGAATCGCAGTGCGAAGGAGAGAATGGAGGAGAAGGGAGATAAACGCACCCTTTAGCTCTGGAACCACAGCAACGTTCTTTTCCTTCTCCCTCAGAAATGGGTTTTTGCATCTTAAGCTGACTTCTCCACAAAAACCGCTGCCACCACCCACTCTGCTGGGAGTTTGCATGTACGCTTCGCTGAACAGTACACCTAAGCGTGCCTCTGCGCAGGCTAACACTCTGAGGTCACTATTCTGAACCACTCTTTTGTCTACGTGGCGCGCATGCAGAACGTCTCATGCTGGATGTCTGGGTCCCACGTTCTCTGTGTATAACTTAACGTAGCGCGATGACCTTTTCACCGATGACCACAGGCGCGAAGACTATCCACCGATGACCTCTCGCGCGAAGGCTAACAACCGATGACCTCTCGCGCGAAGGCTAACAACCGATGACCTCTCGCGCGAAGGCTAGCAACCGATGACCTCTCGCGCGAAGGCTAGCAACCGATGACCTCTCGCGCGAAGGCTAACAACCGATGACCTCTCGCGCGAAGGCTAACAACCGATGACCTCTCGCGCGAAGGCTAACAACCGATGACCTCTCGCGCGAAGGCTAACAACCGATGACCTCTCCCCCTGATGATGCCCGCATGCTCCTCGCGCCCAGGCGATCCTGCATGCCTTGCGCCCTGGCGATGCTCGATGCATCGCCACGCCTTCCTGGAGGTTCTTCATTCCACTATGTTACATCCAAGGTATTCTCTCCACAAGGCTTGGTGACGTCGGTAGCTTCACACTTCCAAGAGTTGATTAGCACAAGTCCTCGTGCGCCCAAGCGTGTAACGTTAAGGATGATTCTCTTATGCTCAAGTATAGAGCTTCGCCTGCCCAGCGTATCCAAGGTTTAACCCACACCTTGATACGCGTGGCTTTTGGGACGTACCAGGGTTGATCCAACATTTTGGCTACACACTAAGTGTAGTTTCGGCGATTAGGTGTACTCTAGGCGACAGGCTACTAGGTACACACAGGCGATAGGCGTTCAAGCATAAGCTAGGCGATAGGCGTTCAAGCATAATCTAGGCGATAGGCGTTCAAGCATAATCTAGGCGATAGGCGTTCAAGTGCCAGAGAAGTTGGAGATCGCCTACCCGCTTAATAACGGCGATCTCGTAGGCTTCTCAGCTATACATTCCTTCCTTTATATTTAAATAAACACGTGCTTCGAATTTATTTATAATATAACACTTTTATTCCAATATAAACTTCTAGGTTCTTACAATCTCCCCAACAAGAAAAATTTTCGTCCTCGAAAATTGGGTTACAAGGAAGGAGGTAAGGATATGCTTCTCTCATGGTTTCTTCAAATTCCCATGGTGAATCACCCGATCTTCACGTTGTCCACTCCCAACACGTGAGTAGGGTCTGCAAGGGACTTCCTTAGCTATGATACGTGGAATACATTATGTAGACTTGCTAATTGGGGAGGTGGGGCGATCTCATAAGCCACTAGACTTATCCTCCTTAAGATCCGATATGGCCCAACAAACTTAGGGGACAGCTTCTTTGATCTGATCGTCTACCCTACACCCTTGGCTGGTGTCCCCCTTCATAAAGACATGACACCAGCAGCAACCTCCAAAGGTCTTCTCCTTTGCTCTGCCTAGGGCATTTGCTGACCTTAAGAAACTTTTATTCTATCCTGTATCAGATTCACCCTCTCGGTGATCTATTGAACCAACTCTTCCTACCTCAATACTTCATCAAAATCCATTTTACATCCCTGTACATGGGATATGCTGCCCCATAGAGTGCCAACTCCAGCATCTTGATCAAATCATTCACCGACTTCTCAACTGCTGATCAAATTCCCACGCTCCCAAAAGGGACACTTTTTATTCATTACTCCGCTGCATAATTCTGTACCTTACAAAGACAAGGTTTCTGTTGCTGTTACCTTCCAAATTATTATTATGACCCCTTTTGCCAACTCGACTTCCTGTTCCCATTACGACCTTCTTCTTCAATGTATACGTTGGATGCATTGATGTCGGTTTCAGGTGCCCATCCAGAAGGCATACGAGAACGAACGCACCTCTGCCTCCAGAATCTCTTGCCCAAGGATAACTCTATTCTCCTTCTGTCCCAGATACCACAGGCTATTTCCACTCACAATCCCTTCCACACCCATCATTCTGAAATTTACTACATCTCTAGAAAGACTCAACATCATCATAACACGGCCTACCCTCATTCTTATCCACAGCCATATCCTCCTTCCCTTCTACATTCACAGGTCGATCTACATCTTATTTGCCAAAAACTTCGGAGGCTTACATTTTCGGAAGCCTTTTATCTCAACCCACCATTTCCATAATCCTCTTTCAAATCCCGGTCAGCCAAACAGCATCCATTCTGCGTGAAGCCTAAGCTAGAACCATCTCATGCTGTTTCATTGACATGAGCATCTTCTACGCTTCAAAAGAAAATTCCTTCCTTGGAATTTAACTCTGGTACTTCCCATGGTTACACATGCTTAAGCTTTAAACCCCCAGCCTCTTGCTTATTTACTCTCCATGACTTATACGTAACTGGGACTAAACCTTGGTACTACCAAATCTAACTCACACTTGTTCCTTTCATTCCATCTACTACCACTGGGCATTCAGAGCAACCTAGGGAGGTCAAAACCTGTTTTTGAAGCAGGTGCAGAGGCCAATCGTTCAAACGACAGCTCCTCCACTATATGGCCCAAGCTCGGTTGCACACCGATTTGACACAAAAGAGTGTGTCTCTCCAGAATCAAACAAAACTATAACGTATCTACCAGCTATAGAGCAACATTCTGTACTAAGTTACCTGACTGAGATGCCTCCGCTCCAGCCATGGCAAGCACTCTCCCTGCTGCCTGAGGTCGACTGCCTCCATTCCTCAACTGCTGGGAACTAACGGGTTGAGTCATCCTTTTTCTGTTAGGACAATCTCTAGAAATGTGCCCCATCTCTTGACATGTGAAACACCCTTTCTCTGAGTTCCCCTTGGGGCACACCTTGACGTTATGTAACCCACCACAACGGAAACATCTTGGTTTCCCTGGTTGTTGCTGCTGAAACTGGGGCGGAATTGCTCCTGTCCGAGGTGGTGGAGGTATCACATAAGGTTTGCTTCGTGGGTGCTGTACCTTGGCCTTCCCACTGGAGGGACCCCCTGGTTGTGATCTGATTACTCTGGAACCACTCCTCTCCAGGGTCTCCACTACCCTTGCCTTCCTCACTAGGGCATGTAACTCCCTGGTCCACGGATCTGCTTGATCAGGGGTAGCACTCCCACTGAGCATGGGTGGGTTGTGCCTCACGAACTCGGTCATCCCTACCTGCTCCCGAGGCTGATTGACTTGGGAAGCTGTTGCAGCCGATCCAGCAGTTTCCAAGTGATTCATTACAGTCTGATGAATCTGGGCCATTACCGTATTCTGCTGTTGGATGGCAGTCGCCATCATCTCGATAGCCTTGGCAATCTGGCTCATCTCCGAAGAAGGTTGGGGAGGGGTAGAAGGTCTACGTGCCATCTCCTTCGTTTTCAGATTTTGAAACTATAATATTCCTATATTCCCTACAACTACAAGAATGAGATCGATAAGAAATCAATTCATTCAAGGGGGGTAACAGCTAGACCTTACAAAGGTCAGCATCTCAAAATCATTAAGAATTTGAGCTCATCAACAGAATCATAATGCTTATAACATCAAGCATAACACCAGCACAACTACTGGTATGCAGTCACCAGTCCAATCAGCCATTTCCAATCAATTACAAAGACACTCAAGAGAATGAGATAGCTCATACCAGAATTCAATATATGCTAAACATCAAACCTTTGGAATTAAGATTGAGACTCATCTCGATCCAGTTATGAGTGTGCACCCTCACTACTTTATCAAGACCTTCTCATTCTTAATACTAAGATTTTCAATTAGAACATATATTCACCCAAGCACACACAAAATTTCAATACAAAAACGTTTGAAAACCTTTCACTATAGTTATTATTTTAAACTCAAATAACTTTCATGAGCAGAAGAAACACAATGGATCCACAGCCCTCAGGTCATCCTAAGGACGAACTGCTCTGATACCATTAATGTAACATCCCACCAAAATAATACATACCTCCATGTATAATTGAAATTAAGTGTAACCAAATAATATTGAAGAGTGCAAAATAAAATGTATATATATATATATCAGAAATGAAGTTACTCCTCTTAGGGAGTTTAATACATAACCAAATCAAATGTTTGCAAGATTTTACGAAATTAAAAGAAATGCAGTAAGACAGGCGGTCTCAAAAGAAAACGGCGATCTCCAACTTTAAAACGGCGATCTCTAACAGAAGACCTCAAAACGGGCGATCTTCTATCAGGACACGAAAACCGGCGATCTAGTTCAAAAACATGGTATTTCAAAGGCTATGTTTAAAACCGGCGACCACGTCGCCCAAACACATAACACAAAGCATTTCATGAAGACGAAAGCGAAAACGGCGACCACGTCGCCCTCACTTCAGAAGATAGCTAAACTATGGCTCGTATGGAAAAGAGGTCTAGCTTCCCTTACCTGGACTTGCGCAAACACCAGGAGTTCCGAAATCCAACGAAGCTTGAAGAACGCCTTGACTCTGTTCTTGTGTCTGGTTTTGAAGAGCTTGCAGAGAACCACCCAAGTGCTCCAATGGTGGCTGTCGCTCGTCGTATTCCCGCGTGAAGGTGTACTAGAATCGCAGTGCGAAGGAGAGAATGGAGGAGAAGGGAGATAAACGCACCCTTTAGCTCTGGAACCACAGCAACGTTCTTTTCCTTCTCCCTCAGAAATGGGTTTTTGCATCTTAAGCTGACTTCTCCACAAAAACCGCTGCCACCACCCACTCTGCTGGGAGTTTGCGTGTACGCTTCGCTGAACAGTACACCTAAGCGTGCCTCTGCGCAGGCTAACACTCTGAGGTCACTATTCTGAACCACTCTTTTGTCTACGTGGCGCGCATGCAGAACGTCTCATGCTGGATGTCTGGGTCCCACGTTCTCTGTGTATAACTTAACGTAGCGCGATGACCTTTTCACCGATGACCACAGGCGCGAAGACTATCCACCGATGACCTCTCGCGCGAAGGCTAACAACCGATGACCTCTCGCGCGAAGGCTAACAACCGATGACCTCTCGCGCGAAGGCTAGCAACCGATGACCTCTCGCGCGAAGGCTAGCAACCGATGACCTCTCGCGCGAAGGCTAACAACCGATGACCTCTCGCGCGAAGGCTAACAACCGATGACCTCTCGCGCGAAGGCTAACAACCGATGACCTCTCGCGCGAAGGCTAACAACCGATGACCTCTCCCCCTGATGATGCCCGCATGCTCCTCGCGCCCAGGCGATCCTGCATGCCTTGCGCCCTGGCGATGCTCGATGCATCGCCACGCCTTCCTGGAGGTTCTTCATTCCACTATGTTACATCCAAGGTATTCTCTCCACAAGGCTTGGTGACGTCGGTAGCTTCACACTTCCAAGAGTTGATTAGCACAAGTCCTCGTGCGCCCAAGCGTGTAACGTTAAGGATGATTCTCTTATGCTCAAGTATAGAGCTTCGCCTGCCCAGCGTATCCAAGGTTTAACCCACACCTTGATACGCGTGGCTTTTGGGACGTACCAGGGTTGATCCAACATTTTGGCTACACACTAAGTGTAGTTTCGGCGATTAGGTGTACTCTAGGCGACAGGCTACTAGGTACACACAGGCGATAGGCGTTCAAGCATAAGCTAGGCGATAGGCGTTCAAGCATAATCTAGGCGATAGGCGTTCAAGCATAATCTAGGCGATAGGCGTTCAAGTGCCAGAGAAGTTGGAGATCGCCTACCCGCTTAATAACGGCGATCTCGTAGGCTTCTCAGCTATACATTCCTTCCTTTATATTTAAATAAACACGTGCTTCGAATTTATTTATAATATAACACTTTTATTCCAATATAAACTTCTAGGTTCTTACAATCTCCCCAACAAGAAAAATTTTCGTCCTCGAAAATTGGGTTACAAGGAAGGAGGTAAGGATATGCTTCTCTCATGGTTTCTTCAAATTCCCATGGTGAATCACCCGATCTTCACGTTGTCCACTCCCAACACGTGAGTAGGGTCTGCAAGGGACTTCCTTAGCTATGATACGTGGAATACATTATGTAGACTTGCTAATTGGGGAGGTGGGGCGATCTCATAAGCCACTAGACTTATCCTCCTTAAGATCCGATATGGCCCAACAAACTTAGGGGACAGCTTCTTTGATCTGATCGTCTACCCTACACCCTTGGCTGGTGTCCCCCTTCATAAAGACATGACACCAGCAGCAACCTCCAAAGGTCTTCTCCTTTGCTCTGCCTAGGGCATTTGCTGACCTTAAGAAACTTTTATTCTATCCTGTATCAGATTCACCCTCTCGGTGATCTATTGAACCAACTCTTCCTACCTCAATACTTCATCAAAATCCATTTTACATCCCTGTACATGGGATATGCTGCCCCATAGAGTGCCAACTCCAGCATCTTGATCAAATCATTCACCGACTTCTCAACTGCTGATCAAATTCCCACGCTCCCAAAAGGGACACTTTTTATTCATTACTCCGCTGCATAATTCTGTACCTTACAAAGACAAGGTTTCTGTTGCTGTTACCTTCCAAATTATTATTATGACCCCTTTTGCCAACTCGACTTCCTGTTCCCATTACGACCTTCTTCTTCAATGTATACGTTGGATGCATTGATGTCGGTTTCAGGTGCCCATCCAGAAGGCATACGAGAACGAACGCACCTCTGCCTCCAGAATCTCTTGCCCAAGGATAACTCTATTCTCCTTCTGTCCCAGATACCACAGGCTATTTCCACTCACAATCCCTTCCACACCCATCATTCTGAAATTTACTACATCTCTAGAAAGACTCAACATCATCATAACACGGCCTACCCTCATTCTTATCCACAGCCATATCCTCCTTCCCTTCTACATTCACAGGTCGATCTACATCTTATTTGCCAAAAACTTCGGAGGCTTACATTTTCGGAAGCCTTTTATCTCAACCCACCATTTCCATAATCCTCTTTCAAATCCCGGTCAGCCAAACAGCATCCATTCTGCGTGAAGCCTAAGCTAGAACCATCTCATGCTGTTTCATTGACATGAGCATCTTCTACGCTTCAAAAGAAAATTCCTTCCTTGGAATTTAACTCTGGTACTTCCCATGGTTACACATGCTTAAGCTTTAAACCCCCAGCCTCTTGCTTATTTACTCTCCATGACTTATACGTAACTGGGACTAAACCTTGGTACTACCAAATCTAACTCACACTTGTTCCTTTCATTCCATCTACTACCACTGGGCATTCAGAGCAACCTAGGGAGGTCAAAACCTGTTTTTGAAGCAGGTGCAGAGGCCAATCGTTCAAACGACAGCTCCTCCACTATATGGCCCAAGCTCGGTTGCACACCGATTTGACACAAAAGAGTGTGTCTCTCCAGAATCAAACAAAACTATAACGTATCTACCAGCTATAGAGCAACATTCTGTACTAAGTTACCTGACTGAGATGCCTCCGCTCCAGCCATGGCAAGCACTCTCCCTGCTGCCTGAGGTCGACTGCCTCCATTCCTCAACTGCTGGGAACTAACGGGTTGAGTCATCCTTTTTCTGTTAGGACAATCTCTAGAAATGTGCCCCATCTCTTGACATGTGAAACACCCTTTCTCTGAGTTCCCCTTGGGGCACACCTTGACGTTATGTAACCCACCACAACGGAAACATCTTGGTTTCCCTGGTTGTTGCTGCTGAAACTGGGGCGGAATTGCTCCTGTCCGAGGTGGTGGAGGTATCACATAAGGTTTGCTTCGTGGGTGCTGTACCTTGGCCTTCCCACTGGAGGGACCCCCTGGTTGTGATCTGATTACTCTGGAACCACTCCTCTCCAGGGTCTCCACTACCCTTGCCTTCCTCACTAGGGCATGTAACTCCCTGGTCCACGGATCTGCTTGATCAGGGGTAGCACTCCCACTGAGCATGGGTGGGTTGTGCCTCACGAACTCGGTCATCCCTACCTGCTCCCGAGGCTGATTGACTTGGGAAGCTGTTGCAGCCGATCCAGCAGTTTCCAAGTGATTCATTACAGTCTGATGAATCTGGGCCATTACCGTATTCTGCTGTTGGATGGCAGTCGCCATCATCTCGATAGCCTTGGCAATCTGGCTCATCTCCGAAGAAGGTTGGGGAGGGGTAGAAGGTCTACGTGCCATCTCCTTCGTTTTCAGATTTTGAAACTATAATATTCCTATATTCCCTACAACTACAAGAATGAGATCGATAAGAAATCAATTCATTCAAGGGGGGTAACAGCTAGACCTTACAAAGGTCAGCATCTCAAAATCATTAAGAATTTGAGCTCATCAACAGAATCATAATGCTTATAACATCAAGCATAACACCAGCACAACTACTGGTATGCAGTCACCAGTCCAATCAGCCATTTCCAATCAATTACAAAGACACTCAAGAGAATGAGATAGCTCATACCAGAATTCAATATATGCTAAACATCAAACCTTTGGAATTAAGATTGAGACTCATCTCGATCCAGTTATGAGTGTGCACCCTCACTACTTTATCAAGACCTTCTCATTCTTAATACTAAGATTTTCAATTAGAACATATATTCACCCAAGCACACACAAAATTTCAATACAAAAACGTTTGAAAACCTTTCACTATAGTTATTATTTTAAACTCAAATAACTTTCATGAGCAGAAGAAACACAATGGATCCACAGCCCTCAGGTCATCCTAAGGACGAACTGCTCTGATACCATTAATGTAACATCCCACCAAAATAATACATACCTCCATGTATAATTGAAATTAAGTGTAACCAAATAATATTGAAGAGTGCAAAATAAAATGTATATATATATATATCAGAAATGAAGTTACTCCTCTTAGGGAGTTTAATACATAACCAAATCAAATGTTTGCAAGATTTTACGAAATTAAAAGAAATGCAGTAAGACAGGCGGTCTCAAAAGAAAACGGCGATCTCCAACTTTAAAACGGCGATCTCTAACAGAAGACCTCAAAACGGGCGATCTTCTATCAGGACACGAAAACCGGCGATCTAGTTCAAAAACATGGTATTTCAAAGGCTATGTTTAAAACCGGCGACCACGTCGCCCAAACACATAACACAAAGCATTTCATGAAGACGAAAGCGAAAACGGCGACCACGTCGCCCTCACTTCAGAAGATAGCTAAACTATGGCTCGTATGGAAAAGAGGTCTAGCTTCCCTTACCTGGACTTGCGCAAACACCAGGAGTTCCGAAATCCAACGAAGCTTGAAGAACGCCTTGACTCTGTTCTTGTGTCTGGTTTTGAAGAGCTTGCAGAGAACCACCCAAGTGCTCCAATGGTGGCTGTCGCTCGTCGTATTCCCGCGTGAAGGTGTACTAGAATCGCAGTGCGAAGGAGAGAATGGAGGAGAAGGGAGATAAACGCACCCTTTAGCTCTGGAACCACAGCAACGTTCTTTTCCTTCTCCCTCAGAAATGGGTTTTTGCATCTTAAGCTGACTTCTCCACAAAAACCGCTGCCACCACCCACTCTGCTGGGAGTTTGCGTGTACGCTTCGCTGAACAGTACACCTAAGCGTGCCTCTGCGCAGGCTAACACTCTGAGGTCACTATTCTGAACCACTCTTTTGTCTACGTGGCGCGCATGCAGAACGTCTCATGCTGGATGTCTGGGTCCCACGTTCTCTGTGTATAACTTAACGTAGCGCGATGACCTTTTCACCGATGACCACAGGCGCGAAGACTATCCACCGATGACCTCTCGCGCGAAGGCTAACAACCGATGACCTCTCGCGCGAAGGCTAACAACCGATGACCTCTCGCGCGAAGGCTAGCAACCGATGACCTCTCGCGCGAAGGCTAGCAACCGATGACCTCTCGCGCGAAGGCTAACAACCGATGACCTCTCGCGCGAAGGCTAACAACCGATGACCTCTCGCGCGAAGGCTAACAACCGATGACCTCTCGCGCGAAGGCTAACAACCGATGACCTCTCCCCCTGATGATGCCCGCATGCTCCTCGCGCCCAGGCGATCCTGCATGCCTTGCGCCCTGGCGATGCTCGATGCATCGCCACGCCTTCCTGGAGGTTCTTCATTCCACTATGTTACATCCAAGGTATTCTCTCCACAAGGCTTGGTGACGTCGGTAGCTTCACACTTCCAAGAGTTGATTAGCACAAGTCCTCGTGCGCCCAAGCGTGTAACGTTAAGGATGATTCTCTTATGCTCAAGTATAGAGCTTCGCCTGCCCAGCGTATCCAAGGTTTAACCCACACCTTGATACGCGTGGCTTTTGGGACGTACCAGGGTTGATCCAACATTTTGGCTACACACTAAGTGTAGTTTCGGCGATTAGGTGTACTCTAGGCGACAGGCTACTAGGTACACACAGGCGATAGGCGTTCAAGCATAAGCTAGGCGATAGGCGTTCAAGCATAATCTAGGCGATAGGCGTTCAAGCATAATCTAGGCGATAGGCGTTCAAGTGCCAGAGAAGTTGGAGATCGCCTACCCGCTTAATAACGGCGATCTCGTAGGCTTCTCAGCTATACATTCCTTCCTTTATATTTAAATAAACACGTGCTTCGAATTTATTTATAATATAACACTTTTATTCCAATATAAACTTCTAGGTTCTTACATCATGTACTCCATATTCAAGAGGTAGGTCCAATTTATACGCATTGTTGTTGACTCGCTTAAGGACTTGGAAGGGTCCATCACCTCGGGGACTTAGTTTGGACTTCCTTTGATTTGGAAATCTATCTTTTCGAAGATGAAGCCAAACTAAGTCTCCTTCCTCAAAAATTATTTCTCTCTTCCCTTTGTTGTTGTGTTTTGTGTACTTCTCATTTTGTTGTTGTATTTGAATTTTAATCTTCTCATGCATTTTCTTGACAAAATCAGCCTTGATTACTCCTTCCTTATGCACAAAATCTTGTGGATTAGGAAGGGGAATTAAATCCATGGACGTGAGAGGATTAAAACCATATACTACCTCAAAAGGAGAAGCATTAGTAGTCTTGTGAACTACTCTATTGTAAGCAAATTCAATGTGGGGAAGGTACTCATCCCAAGATTTGTGGCTGCCCTTCATGATAGCCCTAAGCATAGTTCCAAGAGATCTATTGACTACTTCGGTTTGCCCATCCGTTTGAGGATGACAAGAAGTTGAAAATTGTAGTCTTGTTCCAAGTTTACCCCAAAGAGTTTTCCAAAAGTGACTTATAAACTTGGGATCTCTATCGGACACTATACTTCTAGGGAGACCATGGAGTCTCACCACTTCTCTAAAGAAGAGTTTAGAAATATTTTGAGCATCATCTACTTTGTGGCATGGAATAAAGTGAGACATTTTGCTAAAACGGTCCACTACCACAAAGATAGAGTCATGGCCTCTTGCAGTCCTAGGAAGTCCTAAAATGAAATCCATGCTAATGTCTTCCCAAGGAGCATTTGCAATCGGCAAAGGGGTGTAGAGTCCATGCGGCATTGTTCTAGACTTTGCTTTTAAACATGAGATACATCTAGAGCAATGGCGTTGGACATCTTTCCTCATGTGTGGCCAACAAAATTTGGCTTTCAAAAGATCTAGAGTCTTATCAACTCCAAAATGGCCCATGAGTCCCCCTTCATGTGATTCTTTGACAAGGAGTTTTCTATGTGTTCCTTGAGGAATGCAAAGTTTTCCTTCTTTAAAAAGATATCCCTCGGACACATAGTAACCTCCTTGCGCTCTATGTAGACATTGGGCATAGATGGATGAAAGTTCTTGATCTTCTTGGTAAAGCTCTCTTATGTGGTCAAATCCAAGAATTTGGGCACCCAATTTTGAAAAGAGTGTGTGGCGTCTTGAAAGAGCATCGGCCACTATATTGGTGCTTCCTTTCTTGTATTTGATTACATAAGGAAATTGTTCAAGAAATTCCATCCATTTTGCATGTCTCTTATTGAGCTTGTGTTGGCCCTTTAAATATTTTAAAGACTCGTGATCACTATGGATAACAAATTCTTTGGACACAAGATAGTGTTCCCAAGTCTTTAGGGCTCTCACAAGAGCATAGAGCTCTTTGTCATAAGTGGGGTAGTTGAGGGTGGCACCATGGAGTTTTTCACTAAAATAAGCAATGGGGTGTCCACCTTGCAACAATACCGCGCCTATGCCTACTCCCGATGCATCACACTCTATCTCAAAAGTTTTGGAAAAATTTGGGAGAGATAGGATGGGTGCATTGGTGAGTTGAGCTTTTAGCCTTTGAAAGGCTTGCTCATGCTTTTCATTCCAACAAAAGGCAACATCTTTTTTAACAAGTTCATTCAAAGGCGAAGCTAGGCTAGAAAAATTAGGCACAAACCTTCTATAGAAGCTAGCTAACCCATGAAAACTTCTTACATCACTTACATTTTGTGGAGTTGGCCACTCTTGGATGGCTTTGATTTTCTCGGGATCTACATGCACCCCCTTTTTGTTTACTATAAAGCCTAAAAAGACTACACTATCTACACCAAAGGTACACTTATCCCTATTTGCAAAAAGACTATTTTTCCTAAGAACTAGAAAGACTTCCCTAAGGTGACTTAGATGGTCTTCTAGGGTTTTACTATATACTAAGATATCATCAAAGTAAACTACTACATATTTACCTATACAATCCCTCAAGGTGTGATTCATAAGCCTCATGAATGTGCTTGGAGCGTTAGTGAGTCCAAAGGGCATCACCAACCACTCATATAATCCAAATTTGGTCTTAAAAGCGGTTTTCCACTCATCACCCTCCTTGATTCGAATTTGGTGATATCCACTTTTAAGGTCAATTTTGGAGAATAGAGTTGACCCATGCAATTCATCAAGCATATCATCAAGCCTTGGGATTGGATGCCTATACTTGATGGTGATGTTGTTGATTGCTCTACAATCACAACACATGCGCCATTTTCCATCTTTTTTGGGCACCAACAAGACAGGTACAGCACAAGGGCTTAGACTCTTTTGAACCCAACCCTTCTCCAACAAGTCTTGAACTTGTGATTCTATCTCCTTTGTTTCCTCGGGGTTGGTTCTATAAGCAGGCCTATTTGGTAGGCTTGCCCCCGGAATGAAGTCAATTTGATGTTCTATCCCCCTAAGAGGAGGAAGCCCATTGGGTCCTTCTTGTGAGAATAGATCGTCAAATTCACTCAAAAGGTTTTCTATTTGAGGAGGTAAAACCATGAGTTCATTACTTGTGGCAGTGCATGTAAGTGCTCCTTTACAAAAGATAAGGCTTGGTTGTTCAACAAGAAGCAAGTTTTCTAAAACATTTTCAAAAGGCTTTTCTTGTAGACCAACCTTGTGGGAAGGAACACTCTTCTCCCACGCCTTCCTATCCCTAAGGATTTTCTCTTTTTCTAGCACTCTTTTTTTTTTGTTTTCCTCATCCCTCTTTTGTTTCATTTGTATTTGGTCTTTCACCACTTGAGAATGTGGTAAAGGACTAAGTACAAACTTCTTATATTTATGGGTGAAGGAAATCTCGTTAGTGAGACCATCATGCAAGGTTTTCTTGTCAAATTGCCATGGCCTCCCTAATAAGATATGGCAAGCTTCCATAGGCACTACATCACATAAAACTTTATCTTTGTAGTTCCCTATGGAAAACTTGATTTCCACTTGCTTATCTACATGTAGTTCCCCATTTTCATTAAGCCATTGAAGTTTGTAAGGTTTTGGGTGAGGAACCACTTGTAGCTTAAGCTTTTCAACCATCCTAGCACTACAACAATTACAACTAGATCCACTATCCACAATGAGGGAACATATATTTTCTAAAACATTGCATCTTGTATGAAATATGTTCTCCCTTTGTGTTTCAATGGATGTGCTAGGGTGATTGTTGAGGGTTCTCCTAATCATAAGCAATTCTCCCTCTAATGGAGCTACCCTCTCATCCTCTCCCCCTTCCTCTTTCTCACTAAGCTCATCCTCACCACTAGTGTATTCGTCTACACCTTTAAGAAACAAAGTCCTTTGGTTTGGACATTGTGCTTGCACATGCCCCCTACCATAGCACTTAAAACATTTAACATCTCTAGCTCGGATGGGTGGGGTTGAGGTTTCTTTGGTGAAGGGTTTGGTAGGTTCTTTTGGTTTTTCCTTAGATGTACTACCCTCCCTTTTAAACTCTCTCTTGGGATAAAAGTTAGAATAGGGGCTCACCTTTTGACTTGATGTTTTGCGCAAATTTTGTTGCTCAACTTTAATGCAAAGTTGAACCAAATCATTCAAGTCTTGATAAGGTAAGAGCTCTACTCTATCTCTTATCTCAAGTGATAGGCCACTAAGGAACCTAGATATGGTGGTTTCCTCTTCCTCTCTAATAGAGGCTCTCATCATATAGAGCTCCATCTTTTGCCTATACTCTTCTACACTCATATTCTTTTGTTGGAGTCTTTGGAGCTTGTCCATCAACTCCCTATGGTAGTAAGAAGGTATATGTCGACGTCTTAGGGCTCCCCTAAGGTCATTCCAATATTCTATGGGAGGGTCCCTATGAAGACGTCGATCTCTTTCTAAAGAGGTCCACCAATACATGGCATTTCCTTGGAAACTAAGGGTGGCTAAGGGTACTTTTCGTTCCTCACTTACCCTATGGCAAGCAAAGAGTTGCTCTACCTTCATCTCCCAATCTAGATATATTTCTACATTTTCCTTTCCATGAAAATGAGGTAGGTCTACTCTAGTTTCCCTTGGCACCTCTTGTTCCCTTTGCCTAGTTCTTCTAGGGGGTGGTTGGTAGTAGTCATTAATTCTAAGGCTTCCCTCCCCTAGAGTTGCAATGCTTTGTGATGCATGAGTATTTGTTTTTTTTGATTTTTGAGATTTTTGGGATTTCTCTTCTTGAGCTCTAGCCAACTCATTAATCTTGTTTTCATTCTCCACTTGCCTAAAAGAGATTAATTGTACCGCTTGGGATACCTCTTTCAAAAGGGTTTTCAAAGATTTTACTTCACATTCTATAGACTTTGGAGAATGAGAAGAAGAAGACATGGCTAGACCTTTGTGTATTTAGGCGTTTTTACTTTGAGAAAGATTAGGGAAGATAAAGAAGGTAGTTTTCCAGGTAAGGGAGGTGAGTCTCAAAGGACTACTTAAGTACCAAGCCTTTTCCTTGCCAAAAACTAGTCTCCAATGCCTTCACACAAAAATTTCTCTTAGTGAAACACTTAAAACACAAGAAGTTGAGAAATCAAAAAGCAATAAAACTATGTAAGCTAAAAAAAAATATGCAACAAACTAGTCGGTTTTAGCACAAAATTAAACTAAACTAATCATGCAAAACGTTTCTACCAAAACAATAGAAAACAAGTTCAAACAAGCAACAAATTACTAAGCAAAAATTTACTATGCTATTCGGCCCTAGGTGAGGCTTCTTGGACACTTTGAGCCCTTGAAGACACACTCACCGTCTAAACGTAATTAAAGAGGTAATTAACAATAAACCAAGTTCCAAAGGAAAAGAAGACTCCCTTTGTTGATCCTCTTTTGGGTTAGTGCACTTCCTTGTTGTCTTGAATTTTTGATCTTCTAGGTGTTTGTATTGTTTGTTTCAAGCAACCTTGTTTCGGCTTTAGCTTTGTCTCCTCCTTAAAATGATGGCTTTAATTCTCCAATTTCCAGCACCTATTCACAAGAGCTAAACCTAAACCAAGTCAAGTTCCATGCACATATGCACCAAGGAGAATTAAATTCCAGCACCCAAAAGAGAGGTCAAGAAACAAAAGCAAGAAACAAATTTAATTGAATAAAAACAGTACCACCAAAAGGATTTATAATATGACAACTTAGAAAGAGAGTCAAGAAATTAAAGCAAACAATTAAAGGTACTCAATAAAAGTTGGCACACAAAAGGAATACCTAAAGAAAAGCACTAGATTAGATGACCAAATAAAAAAACAGCACCACTGAAAATTGTTGTGGGCCAGAAAACGTGTTTGTTCCCCGATTTATGCTGAGCTGTATTTTTAAAATTTGTCTCTGAAATTTATATGCAAGAAAAATTCAGGATCTTATCTAAACAATGGCTTTGGAATCACCTAAAACGCATGCACCATTTTTTTTTTTATAATTTTTGCAAATTTGGTGTGCAGTTAGGCCAGCTGGAGCGCTCAAGGTTTGCACTCTGATTTTGTAAGATTTATCATATCTTTTCTGTTGCTTCTTTTGATCTGATTCTTTTTTTGTCCTTTTTGTAACACTTCAAACTTGCATTTTCCAGAGAATCACAAATTTCCTATGAGTGGAAATAATTTTTGAAACAAAAAAACAGCCAGACAGAGAGAGAAACAGGGGAAATCTGGAAAACTGGAAAAAAAAACAGCAAGATACCAAAATTTAACACAAAGGAAATGTAAGAAGGAAATTGTGTAAGAACTAAGACACAATTATGAACTCAAACTAAAATTAAAAAGGCAGCAAAGGATAAAAAATAACAGCAGATTAAGGCATCTTAAAGATACCCAAAAACAAGAAACAATCAAGCCAAAGAATAGGACTACTAAGAATTGATGACAATTATGGATTCACATGACTTGACACAACATTTATAGATTCAGAAAATAAAGACTCAAAGCATAAAATGAAGCAATTATAAGAAAGCAATAAAGACTCAAATTCCTAAAAGAAAACAGCCACTCAATGTGTAAGGAATCCTATCACAATTGCACAAGAAAATGTTCAAGATCAATTGAACACATGTGCTTCGGTTGGATCTTCCATAAGCACACCAAGAACAATTTAAAATGTAAAAAACAGCAAGACAATTATGGAATTGAAATGACAAGATGAAAATAAAGAAGAACTGAAAATTTAAAAAGACAAGCTACTCATCTTGAAGAACCAAAAGCTCATGATACCAAATGATGGCATTTTCATGTGTTCTTCTTGAATCAAAGTAGAAATAGATGGAGCGGAAGCAATGGGTGAGTGAAACAAGACCCTCCTAGGAGTTGTGTTGGTCTTGAAGGTGCATGGTGAGTATGGGTTGAGTGGTTAGGCCAGCTCAAGGGAGAAGGTGAAAGGATTGAAGTTTATAGCCTAGATTTCTAGGAGGAGTAAAGCTTGTGCACAAAAATGGCAGCATAACATTACTCAAATAAACTTGAAAATACATGAGGTAGGCCTCCTTATTTATAGATTTAGGAGCCTTGGTGAGCAAGCTTAAAGGGTAGGGATGGAAATACAAAAAGTGGGGCTGCCTAGGGTATTGACTTTAGTCAAACCACACCATCATCCTAATATTCTAGAAGATAGGTCAAAAATGCAACATTTGATAGTACACCCCTCCTTCTTTTGCTAAAGGCACCTATTTGCTAGCACACCCCTCCTTCTATTGCTAAGGGCACCTTTTTGATAGCACACCCCTAAGTGAGCAAGTTTTGCTTTCTACACTACACTAATCTACTAAGCACCCCCTCCCCCTTTGGGCCTTTATGAAACATGTACAAGGATCTCTCTCTTCCATCCGTGGCTTCTTCTATGTGTGCTTGGATATGTTTAGCCATGGATCTTGTGAGAGGTCCTAGACGGTCTAGCTCCATGGATAGCCTCCCTCCTTCACGTTCTAGACGCTCACTTCCTGGAGCTAGACGCTCCTCTTGGTCTAGACGGTCTTCTTGGTTTGGGCCTTGGCTTCCTTGGCTAGATGTGCTTGGCCCTCCTCCATCACTTTCAGAGTGACAGAGGCCCTAGGGAATGAAGCGTATAGGCTTGAGACTTTAGAAGGTGGTCCGATTACTCGAACATGGAATGCGACTCACCTGAAGTTTTATTTCAGTTAAAGCCGTGTAATGTTGTACATAATGCAGGGGACATTCTTTTTTCCCTTTTTAAAGGGTTTTTAATGAGGTCACCCAATAAAATTTTCAGTTAAAGATATATATGTCTTAATGTGTTTGTACAATGCAGTCAAAACCTGTCACTTGGAGTTAGAGGTCTCGTAAGCGGAGAGGTAGGTTCATAGAGAACACCTCCCCTTCGAGTGAGAACTTCCAACGTGAACAGAAGGGTTTGCCTAGTTAAATCCTCCCTTGCCTATGAGTGATGTGAGGTCGGTTAGAAGCTGTCACTTGGGGTTAGAAGTCTCGTAGGTGGAGAGGTAGGTTCGTAGAGAACACCTCCCCTTCGAGTGAGAACTTCCAACGTGAACAGAAAGGTTCGCCCAGTTAAATCCTCCCTTGCCTATGAGCGATGTGAGGTCAGTCAAAACCTGTCAGTTGGGATTAGAGGTCTCGTGAGTGGGAAGGAAGGTTCGTAAGGGACACCTCCCCTCCGAGTGAGAACTCCCAACTGGAAGGAAGGGTTCACTAGTGAAGTCAGCAGGAAAATTCTCTCTCGCCAAGTTTCATTTTCACCTAAGGCCGAAGAATGGTCAGGTAAAGTTTTCCTCAGAAGGCTAGGTGATGTGGGCGATGACGAGGTGGTGAGACATTTTGAGTGAAAGGATCTTTATCAAGTCTTGCCAACTGCTACTCAACAGGATTAGGCGTGCTACCTAAAGTTCATTTTGACAGGTGCGCTATTTGTGGTCTGAACTTACGCTAAGTAGTGAGTTCCACAAAGCGTGTCAAGCAATTAAACAGCAGCAGAAATGCAAAGGCAAGCGAAGTGCAACGTAAAGTGAACAAGATTGAAAGCAAGTGAATAAGGTAATTACATTATAAAGTAGGGTAATAAAAAGATGTTCAGCCATTAGTTACAATTGCTCAGAAGACCTGTCTAGGCACTATTTGCCCGTCGACCACCTGCGAAGTTAAGGAGAATGGTGAGAGGTCCATCTCAGGATGAACGCAGGCAAACTGAGCAAGGGCATCGCTAAACCCCTCCCCGTAGGCGTCGGCGGCATCTTCAGTGAGCTCCGCCTTAGTCTTCTTCAGCAATTCGGTTTGTTGGGCAGGTTCCTCCTCAACCTTGCCCAGCTGAACCTCTCGGTTGGTAGCCCTTTCCTCCAGCTTGGTCATTTTGGTTTGGGCCCCCTCCAACTGCTCTTCCAGTTCAATAACTTTGTTGCGGAGGGGGAGTATCTTTGCCTCAAGCTGGAGGGCCTCCTGCCCCTTGGAGAAGAGGAGCTTCTTGGTCTCCTTCTCAGACTGGCGGAGGCTGCCCAACTCCTGGTTCAGGGCAGTCTCGCGCGTGGCCGCCTGGTGGAGTTGGAGATCTTTCTGCTCCAACTCCTTTTCCAGTTTGACAGCCTTCTCTAGCAGCTCTGTCTCTGCGTAGTTCTTGACCAAGAGGAAATTGGCAGTAGTAAGGAACTCCCCAAGGCCGTGGCTGATGAGGTTCCCCAGGGAGTTCCCATCCATGGCCTCTATGGCAGTTTGACCAGGCATCTGCGCAAGAGCCCGCTGGAGAAGGGGAGGCAGCTCAAGAGTAGGAGGCATCTGGCTGGTCGAAGGGGCACTCTCCCCTCTGCCCTCGAGCGCTAAGATTGGCTCAGGGGGAGATGAAGCACTGGGAGGGTGCTCCCTAAAGGAAGGAGGTTGCCCCCTGTTGCGGAGGAGACCTCTGCCGCAACCTCCACCCTTTTCCTCTTGAAGATGAGGCCAGAGCAGGTGTCCTCATCCTCAGAGATCTCTACTGGGGCTGCCCTCTTTGACTTCTCAGTAGTTGGTTCTGGGACAGCCACAGCAGGTGATGAAGGGCCAGCGGGGCCTGAGCCACCCGCGGTACGGCGACTCAGCACAGCAGCCAGCCTCTTCTTCTTCTCATCGTCTAGCACCATGCCTGCAGTATAAAACAAGGAAGGGTGAGAAAGCTGAAGCATAAAACACAGGGGCAGACAGAAACGAGAAAAGATAATGTACCAAGGTAGACGCTAAGGGTCTCAGCATCATATTCATGCCTAATCAGCTGGGTGGTGTCGAACACCACGCCCCAGCTGGAGAGTGTTTGGCACACTTCTTGGTCAAAGGGCGTCAGCTCTTCGAGTTCGCGAGGCTTTTTGAACTTCAACTTCTTCACCCAATATAGAGGGAAATCATTGAGCATGGTGGAGTCGTAGGAGCTGCAGTAGACTCGGAAGAACTTCCCTTTGAAGCCCTTGTATGATTGAGAGAAGAAGGTGAGTAGAACCCTCCCTGCCACTCCATTTAGGCTTACCCAAAGCCTCTTCCCGGGGCTCTTCGCCTCGAAGAAGTATAAGAATACGTCTGCTGAGGGGGTGAACCCTAGGTTGTTGCAAAGGATGAAGAAGGCTCTGATGAAGGCCCAGCTGTTGGGGTGCAGCTGGGCAGGCGCCACGTTCAACTCTGTGAGTAACGCCCTTTCGAACCCAGTGAAGGGGAGGCGGACTTTGACTCGCTTGAACACGATGGCATAGAAGAAGAAGAAAGGTTCCTCGTTGTTGCACCGATCATCGGTGCAAACGGGTTCGTCTTTTGTACAGGGTCGCACCGAGATGTACGCGTCAGTTTCCCTGCCGAAGACGCGCCCCTTGATTTCATTCTTATCATCCCTATGTTTTCGTAGATCTTCACAGGATGTAAGTTTCGAGGTCTCAGCAAGGAGATCCTCGGAAGCCCAGGGGTAGATGGCCTTGTAATCAACCGCTACGGTTGGAGGAGGGTTGGAGGTTGTTTTGGTTCTGGCCATCTTGAATCTAAAACAAATGAGAGGCTGGAAGAAGACAAAGGGTTTAGAAGAAAATGGTGACAAATGCTACAGCAAACAAAGACTCAAAGAAAGAACAAACTCAGGAAAGAAGAACAGGAACCCTAGAATGCAGAAATCAGAAACAGGCCTAGAACAGTTACAGCATGCAACATGGATGATCGAAATTATGTTACAAAGAGGGGAGAAGACATAAAAATCATACCTTTAGTTGAGCAAAGACGAAAGAGGTTGAAAAAGTTTGTGTGAGGAAGAAAGCGTACACTGGAAGATAGAGTTCGCAGAAGTTGAGAATGGAAAGTGATGGAACAGTGAAGTGGCACGGGGTTTTTAAGAGGTTTAGCGTAGCCCTAGGGAGCGCAAACGTTAGGAATCCCAGACCGTTGATGCGGCCACGTGTTAACAGATAAAAAGGGGTTGGTGAAGTGTCCCTTCAGCACACTGTTCATGTCCTTACGCGCAAAGCCACGTACGTCGCCCGAGCCGATGACTTAGTCTCTTTGCTGAAACAAGTTAACAGCTTGAGACTGGGGGCTTGTGTACCGACCAGTCCTCGGACACCGAGAAGAGATAGTAAAGGGTAAACCACATCAGCTGGGTCCCACAGAATGGGCCAAAACCACGTGGAGTGGACCCCGCAGGCAGTTTGGATTAACGGGTGATTAGTCATCCGCGTGTCTTCACAGAGAAGGGTGATTAGTCATCAGTGTGTCCCCTCAGAGAAGGGTGATTAGTCATCAGTGTGTCCCCTTAGAGAAGGGTGATTAGTCATCAGTGTGTCCCCACAGAAAAGGGTGATTACCAGAAGGGACTGATGTGTCCTTGTCACTCCGCGGGTTGATCAGTCCTCGGCAACAGAGTGTGACGAGGTGACATCGGTCTTGGGTGATTTGAACAACACAACCAGAACAACTAAGATTGGTTCCCCAAGTAGGCCAATGACCAATTAAATACCTAGAGATATGGAGAGGCCTGAATCACGAAGAGCTCATGTGTGTGGCGGGAAAAGCACAGTTACATGCAGAGTCCTGAGGGGTCGAGTACTCATCAGAACTAGGGTTTCCCAGTAAAGGCTACATGCATGGCACGTGAACAGTAAGGGCACTCCCAGAACAGGTGGCCCCAGAGACTAGGTGCACGAGGAGGCATCCAGGTGGTTATCCTGTAGTGTTTGCACTCTAGAAAAGGAAACCTTATGTGCTAGATTACCCTAAGACTGGGTGATAGCGGTGCGAGGGTATTCCAGTAAACCTAGAATATGGCTAGCAATGCAGTGAACCCTAATTAGGGCTAGCGGCACGGTAAACCCTAGACTATATAAGGGAAAGTGAGATACTTCACAAAGGTACGCAGTTTCTAGACCTAAACACAGAGAGACTCAATACACTTGGTGTTTTTGCCCATCTTGACTTGAGCGTCAGAGTGCAAACGACCTCTAGGGCGCCCCCTTTCTCTTTTGCAGGTGCAGATTGTTTCGCAAGAATCAAGCACATATCAACGTGAGGAAGGAGGCGTGTGAGTGTCGTGGAGTCAACTGACAGGCGAGTCAACCGGCAAGAACAACACTCAGTTTGCAAGTCAACAGTTGGGGAAGCTATGTACAGAGTTGGGTATCAAGCAGGTGTTTGCATCAGTCGAGCATCCCCAAACTAATGGGCAGGTCGAGTCGGCCAACCGAGTCCTACTTAGAGGAGTGAAGAGAAGGCTGGAGAAGGCGAAGGGGATTTGGGCTTAGGAGGTTCCCAAAATTGTATGGGCCTATCATATCACTCCTCAGTCCACCACCAAGGAGACCCCTTTCAGTATGGTGTACGGTTTAGATGCCATGATTCCTGTAGATATCCAGGAGAGCTCACCACGTTTCCAGAACTTTGTGGCTGAGGAATCCAACGAGGAAAGGAAGGTGAATTTAGATCTCTTGGATGAAGTTAGGGAAGAGGCAAGAATCAAAGCCGAAGCATGGAAGAGGAGCGTTGAGCTCAAGCACAGTTCCAAGTTAAGAGCTTGGCAATTCCAGGTGGCTGACCTAGTCATGCGGAAGGCATCTCCCTATCAGATAGAGAACAAGCTATCCCCTAAGTGGACTGGTCCCTTTAGAGTGACAGAGGCCCTGGGGAATGGAGCATATAGGCTTGAGACTCTAGAGGGTGGTCCGATTCCTCATACATGGAATGCGACTCACCTGAAGTTTTATTGTAGTTAAAATTATGTAACATTGTACACAGTAAGGGGACACTCTTTTTTCCCTTTTAAGGGTTTTTAATGAAGTCACCCAATAAAATTTTCAGTTAAAGATATATCTTTAAATGTATTTGTACAATGCAGTTCAAACCTTTCATTTGGGGTTAGAGGTCTCGTAAGTGGGAAGGTAGGATCGTAGAGAACACCTCCCCTTCGAGTGAGAACTCCCAACTTGAACAGAAAGGTTCACCAGTTAAATCCTCCTTCGCCTATGAGCGATGTGAGGTCAGTTCGAACCTGTCAGTTGGGGTTAGAGGTCTCGTGAGTAGGAAGGTAGGTCCATAAGGAACACCTCCTCTTCGAGTGAGAACTCCCAACTTGGACAGAAAGGTTCGTTCAGCGAAATCCTTCTTTGCCTTTGGGCGATGTGAGGTCAGTAAGGACTCGTCAGATTGGGTTAGAAGCCTTGGAAGCAGGAAAGGAAGGTTCATAGAGAATGCCTCCCCTTCCGAGTGAGGACACCAAGGACGTACAATGAAATCCTCCTTCGCCTATGAGCGATCAGAGGCCAGCTCGAACCTTTCGTGTAGGGTTAGAGGTCTCAACAGTTGGAAGGTAGGTTCATATAGAACACCTCCTTGTCGAGTGAGAACTCCCAATTCGAATAGAAGGCTCACCAGTGAAGTCCACCCTCGCCTAAGGGTGATGGGTGGTCAGTTGAAATTCGTTAGCTTCCTCCTCTGCCTTGAGCAAGGAAGGGTCAGGTGTATACAGATCGGAGTTGGAGTCTTCACGGGGTAAAGATATGGGCGATGACGAGAGGTGAGGTACTTTTCATCAGAGAAGTTTTTATGAAGTCTTGTCCATGGTATGATCACCTGTCCTAGCGAAAAGCAGAGCTCATAACGACTTAGCAGAGTTAAGCGTGCTACCTATGGGTTGATTCTATGAGTCAAGCGTGCTACCTATGGGTCGATTCTATGTTGAGGAGGGAACTGAACCAAGTATGACAAAACAGCCAGACAACAATGAGATACCAATACAAGTAAATTGATGCGTAAAGTCAAACAAGTATATAAATGTGTTAAATATATTGGAAGTTAGTTACAAGATGTTCAGCTATGAGATACAGCTACTCAGAAGACCTATCTAGGCACTATTTACCTGTCGACTACCTGTTTTGATACAGAGTATGGCGAGAGGTCCATCTCAGGATGCATGCAGGCAAACTGAGCAAGGGCATCGCCAAACCCCTCCCCATAGGCGTCGGCGGCATCTTTAGTGAGCTCAGCCTCGGTCTTCTTAAGCAGCTCGGTTTGTTAGTGATGGCATTTTCATGTGTTCTTCTTGAATCAAAGTAGAAATAGATGGAGCGGAAGCAATGGATGAGTGAAACAAGACCCTCCTAGGAGTTGTGTTGGTCTTGAAGGTGCATGGTGAGTATGGGTTGAGTGGTTCGGCCAGCTCAAGGGAGAAGGTGAAAGGATTGAAGTTTATAGCCTAGATTTCTAGGAGGAGTAAAGCTTGTGCACAAAAAATGGCAGCATAACATTACTCAAAATAAACTTGAAAATACATGAGGTAGGCCTCCTTATTTATAGATTTAGGAGCCTTGGTGAGCAAGCTTAAAGGGTAGGGATGGAAATACAAAAAGTGGGGCTGCCTAGGGTATTGACTTTAGTCAAACCACACCATCATCCTAATATTCTAGAAGATAGGTCAAAAATGCAACACTTGATAGTACACCCCTCCTTCTTTTGCTAAAGGCACCTATTTGCTAGCACACCCCTCCTTCTATTGCTAAGGGCACCTTTTTGATAGCACACCCCTAAGTGAGCAAGTTTTGCTTTCTACACTACACTAATCTACTAAGCACCCCCTCCCCCTTTGGGCCTTTATGAAACATGTACAAGGATCTCTCTCTTCCATCCGTGGCTTCTTCTATGTGTGCTTGGATATGTTTAGCCATGGATCTTGTGAGAGGTCCTAGACGGTCTAGCTCCATGGATAGCCTCCCTCCTTCACGTTTTAGACGCTCACTTCCTGGAGCTAGACGCTCCTCTTGGTCTAGACGGTCTTCTTGGTTTGGGCCTTGGCTTCCTTGGCTAGATGTGCTTGGCCCTCCTCCATCATCCCCTCCCTCTTGAAAAAGGATTTGTCTTCAAATCCCTTGCTTTGTCTTCAACTAGGGGGATGGATGGGGCTGGATGGTGTCCATCATCTCCTCCTCCTTTGAGAAGATCTATCCTCAGATCTACAGATTTGATCTCGGATAGCAGCCTATTGTTTCGGCAAGGCTTGTCCTCCCGGATCAAACGTCCACCTATGGAAATCATCAAACAAAGTAAAGGTGTTAGTGTGAGCAATTGGAGAGAACTTAATTGTATGAAGTTGCCATTTTTGTTTTTCTAAAAGATTCCTCAAATGATGGTTTTCAAATTTTGGAGCTCTATCCAATACTATGCTTGAAGATAAACCATGAAGACTTGTCACTTCTATATAGAAGAGATTATCCATATCCATAAAAATGGAATCAAAACCTTTTGTTGTCCTAGGAAGCTCTAAGATAAAATTGAGGTTTATGTCTTCCCAAGGATCATTTGCAAAAGGTAAAGGAGTATAGAGTTCATGAGACATCACCTTAGGTGTATTTTTAAAACAAGAAATGTATCTAGGGTAATGTCTTTGAACATCTTTTCTCATGGGTGACAAAAGTTTTCCTTTTAAAAGCTCTAGAGTTTTATCAACTCTAATTTGGTCCATGAGTTCTCCTTCATGAAGAATTTTCCTCTTATGTGTAAAGATAGTCTCGCTGTTACAACCATTGTTTATGAGAAGTTGCACACTTGGCAATGGTTGTCTCAATAGGACATGACAAGTTTCTTTAGGCACTACTTCACATAAAAATTTGTTTTTGTAGATGCTTGTAAATAACTTGACATTCACTTGGTGATATCCTAGCACATATGAGAAATAATCCACTTTATCTTTATCTATGCAAGCTTCTTTTGAAGACTCTTTTTTGTTACTATGCTTGCAAGTGTTCCTTTACAAAAGGAAAGGCTAGGTTGTTCAACAAGACGTATATTTTCAAAGGTATTTTTAAATCTTTTGTCTTGTTGAATGACCTTGTGAGAAGGAACACTATTCTCCCACGCCTTTTGTTTCTCAAGGGTCTTCTCATGCTTTTCTTTTTCTTTTTCTTTTTCTTTAGCTTCCCTTTCGGCTTCCTCTCTTTTCTTTTGTATCTTTCTTTCCTTTCTTTCTTTATGGGAAGCAAACAATTTTTCTACCCTCATTTCCCAATCTAGGCAAGTTTCTATATTTTCTTTTCCATGGGAATGGGGTAGGTCTACCCTAACCTCTCTTGGGCTTTCTTGTTCTTTTCTATCTCTTCTATGTCTTCCCTCCCCAAAAGAATCATGCTTTTTAGAGATAGATGCATGAGAAGGTAATTTTTTTGAAATGTGAGACTTCTCATCCTTTGATTTAGTCAATTCATTAGTTTTGGCCTCATTCTCCAATTGTTTAGATGAAATTGATTGAATATTCTTGGAAAGTTGTTCCAAAAGAGATTTCAAGGATTTCACCTCACTTTTAAGAGATTTAAAGGAATGAGAAGACATGACTAGACCTTTTTGTATAGAAATATTTTACCTTGAGAAAATTTAGGGAAGTCAAAGAAGGTAGTCTTCCAGGTAAGGGAGGTGAGTCACAATGGACTACTTAAATACCAAGCCTTGCCTTAGCCAAAGACTATCCCTCAATGTCTTCACACAAAGCTTTCTCTTAGTAAACCACTTAAAAGACAATTAGGTTGAAGAAATCAAATTTTGATGCAAGAAAACAATGCAAACTAGCTAATTAACCAAGCAAAAGAATTAACGAACTTAAACAAAACAAAACAATTACCAAACGTAACTAATTAAGCAAGGAAAGCAATTAAAACAATTAACACATGCTAAAACAAGTAAGGTCTACACTAGTCGGCCCTAGGTGAGGCTTCTTGGACACTTGGAGCCCTTGAAGACACACTCACCGTCTAATCACATAGTTAAAGAGTAATTAACAAGGTTAAGTTACAAAGAAGATTAAGAAAACCCCCTTTGTTGATCCTTGTTTTGCTATTGGCACTCCCTTGGTTGTCTTTTCTTTGTTGGGCCCTCCAAGTGTTTGTCGTGTTTTTGAGTAATCTTTGTTTGCTGCCCTTGCTTTGGCTCCTCTTAGAATTAGAAAATTAATTCTCCAATCCAGCACCTATCACACAAGCTAGACCTCACTCAAGTTAAATTTCTACTCAAATAGGCACCAATTGAGAAATAATTCCAGCACCAAATTTAGAGGCCAAAGGATTAAAGCAAGAAACAAATTAATTAGAAAAACAGAACCACCAAATGGAGTTAAATTGTGACAACTAGAAAGAGTTCCAAAGAAATATAAAACAAGCAAATAAAGGTATTCAAAGAAAGGTAGGCACACAAAGTGAATCCTAAGAATAGCACTAGAATTGATTTCAAAATCAAAAACAGCACCACTGAAAAACTGTTGTGGCCAGAAAACGTGATTTTCCCCAATTTATGCTGAGCTGTCCTTTACAGATTTGCCTCTGAAAATTGATATGCAAATATTTCAAGATCTCAACTAAATTCTGGGACAGATTTCACCCAAAACGCATGAGCCATTTTTTTTAATAAATTTTGCAAAATCAGTGTTCAGTTACGCCAGCTGGAGCGCCCAGATTTGCACACTGTTTTTAAAATATTTATCATTTTTTTTTCTATTTCTTTTTTTGACCTGATTCTTTTTTTGTCTTTTCTATAACACCTCAATCTTGCATATTCCAGAGAATCAAAATTTTCCTATCTGGAAAAATAATTTTCCCAAGCAAAAACAGCCAGCACAGATTGATGTAAAACAGGGGATTCTGTGTAAATTGGAAAAACAGCAAGATATACCAAAAGACACAAAGGAAAATGATGTAAATGAATTTGTGTAGAACTAAAACACAAATATGAACTCAAGCTAAAATTAAAAAGGCAGCAAAGGATCAAAAATAACAGCAGATTAAGGCAACTTAAAGAGACCCAAAAACAAGAAACAATCAAGCCAAAAAAATAGGACTACTAAGAATTGATGACAATTATGGATTCACATGACTTGACACAACATTTATAGATTCAGAAAATAAAGACTCAAAGCATAAAATGAAGCAATTATAAGAAAGCAATAAAGACTCAAATTCCTAAAAGAAAACAGCCACTCAATGTGTAAGGAATCCTATCACAATTGCACAAGAAAATGTTCAAGATCAATTGAACACATGTGCTTCGGTTGGATCTTCCATAAGCACACCAAGAACAATTTAAAATGTAAAAAACAGCAAGACAATTATGGAATTGAAATGACAAGATGAAAATAAAGAAGAACTGAAAATTTAAAAAGACAAGCTACTCATCTTGAAGAACCAAAAGCTCATGATACCAAATGATGGCATTTTCATGTGTTCTTCTTGAATCAAAGTAGAAATAGATGGAGCGGAAGCAATGGATGAGTGAAACAAGACCCTCCTAGGAGTTGTGTTGGTCTTGAAGGTGCATGGTGAGTATGGGTTGAGTGGTTCGGCCAGCTCAAGGGAGAAGGTGAAAGGATTGAAGTTTATAGCCTAGATTTCTAGGAGGAGTAAAGCTTGTGCACAAAAAATGGCAGCATAACATTACTCAAAATAAACTTGAAAATACATGAGGTAGGCCTCCTTATTTATAGATTTAGGAGCCTTGGTGAGCAAGCTTAAAGGGTAGGGATGGAAATACAAAAAGTGGGGCTGCCTAGGGTATTGACTTTAGTCAAACCACACCATCATCCTAATATTCTAGAAGATAGGTCAAAAATGCAACACTTGATAGTACACCCCTCCTTCTTTTGCTAAAGGCACCTATTTGCTAGCACACCCCTCCTTCTATTGCTAAGGGCACCTTTTTGATAGCACACCCCTAAGTGAGCAAGTTTTGCTTTCTACACTACACTAATCTACTAAGCACCCCCTGTAAGGACCTGTAAAATTGAATTGGAATAAAAGTGGTATATTTAAATAATTTCAGAAGATGTTATTATTTAAAATACAAAGAGCTGGTAAATGAAGTTTCGTAGTAGTCGGGCCTCGGACGTCGCCCAAGATCTGGGGTCAGCTGGTAGAGGTCGGTCGGCTGACATGTAGATCAAGAAGAGTAAAGGAGGAAATGTGTAGCTAAGAAGTCTCCTACGAGATCGCCGTTATTGAAGATGGAGGCGATCTCCGACTCCTCTGGCACATAATCGCCTGTCGCCTAGAGGAGACATGAGCGCCAATCGCCTAGAGTGTACGTGATCGGCGGGAATGCACGTAGTATGTGGTCAAGATACTGAATCAACCAGAGTGGGTTCCAACAACCACGCGTATCAAGGTGTGGGTTAAGCCTTAGATACGCTGTGCATGCGAAGCTCTACGCTTGAGCAAAAGAGATCACCCTTAGTGTTGCATGCAGGGCGCGAGAGGCATGCAGGCATCGCGCGGGCGCGAGAGGCATGCAGGCATCACGCGGGCGCGAGAGGCATGCAGGCATCGCGCGGGCGTGAGAGGCATGCAGGCATCGCGCGGGCGCGAGAGGCATGCAGGCATCGCGCGGGCGCGAGGGGCATGCGGGCATCGCGCGGGCGCGAGGCACGCGGGCATTGCCAGGGCGCGATGCATGTGGACGTGGCCAAGGCGCGAGAGTTATGAGGGCGTCGCCAGGGAAGACATCGGTTGTCTCCCAGAGGAAGACATCGGTCGTTCGCCAGGAAGAGGTCATCGGTGGTAGTCTTCGCGCGAGGTCATCGGTGGTAGTCTTCGCGCGAGGTCATCGGTGGATCGTCTTCGCGCGAGAGGTCATCAGTGGTTTCTCTTCGAGCTGGTAGTCATCGGCGAAAGGTCATCGCGCGACGTTGAGTTACACCCAGAGAACGTGGGCCCCAGACTCCCAGCAAGAGATGTTCTGCACGCGCGCCACGTAGACAAAAGAGTGGTTCAGAATAGTGACCTCAGAGCGTAGCCTGCGCAGAGGCACGCTTAGTAGTACTGTTCAGGGAAGCGTGCACGCAAACTTCCCTGCAGAGGGGGTGGTGGCAGCTGCTTTTGGAGGGATAAATTGGTTTAAGTCACAGAAATCCACTGCTGAGAGAAAAGGAAGACATTGTTGTAGTCGAAGAGAGAAAGAGTGAGTTCCCTCCTCCGCGTTGCGATTTCAGCATCTCCACGCAAGAGTACGACGAGAAGCAACACCATTGGAGCACCTGGGAAAGTTCCCTGCAACTCCTTCAAAACCAGACTCAAGAACAGAGCCAAGGCATTCTTCAAGCTCTGTTGGATTTCGAAGCTCCTGGTGGTTGCGCAAGTCCAGGTAAGGGAAGCTAGACCTCTTTTTCCATACAAGCCATAGTGTAGTTATCTCTAAAGTGAAGGCGACGTGGTCGCCGTTTTCGCTTTCGTCTTCGAGAAATGCTTTGTTTATGTGTTTGGGCGACGTGGTCGCCGGTTTTATAAACATAGTCTTCGAAATACCCTGTTTTTGAACTAGATCGCCGGTTTTGGCGTTGTTTACGAACTCCCTGTTTTTGATGTTGCTTTGAAACGGTATGGGATTTAAATGGGATATTCGAAAATAAGAACCTTGGATTGAGTTTTGCTGTGATTGAAATCATTCCTTTAAGTGTTATGTGATGTGTTGGATGTGGTGAATGTGGATCGAGGCATAGTATTTTCAGGGAAGGAAATACCGTGTTGAGATTGGTTAGGAAGTGCATTGATCAGTGAGTAACCTGTTAATGAGACGATCCTGACTCTGCTGAGATAATGGAATCACGTAGATGAAGTTATTCAGTTGGTGAGAGTCGAAGGAGGTTCATACGTAGGGGTGAGTTGTTCAAATGGGAACGAGCTCGACCTGTTATATGGATTAACCTTGTCATACCGAGAGAATGGTAACAATGAGATGGTATATGCGCATGCTGTGTGGATTCACAGTGGTATGGTATGACAGGTGCATGTCTCTGGATACTAAGTTCAATGCATGAGTCTTCCGGAAGTAGTGTCAAGTGTCTTGTGTGGTGAGTCAGTGGAAAGTCTGACATGTGAAATGAGAAACATTGAAAATTGATAGACACTTGATGGAATTATGTGAACTGAACGACTCTTGAGGAAATTGGGAAATATGTGATTTCTTGATGGCTGTGTGATATGAATGAGAAATTGATAGTCTTACGTGGGTATCTGAAATTTGTTTTATCTTGATTTTAAAATTTCATATCTAAATTCTCTTTAAAAATATCTAGCTTACCCTTTATTTTGTATTGCTCTGTGGCTGTTTTCTCTTAAAAACTGTGATGATCGTGTATTTTACACGGGAGCAGATGATCTTCCAGGGAGTAGAGCTCCTCAGTGAGTGGTCGCCGGAAGGAGATCGCCTATTTCCGTCTCCATCGGGTGATCGCCTGTTTTTCTGTCCTGATAGCAGATCGGCTGTTTTGGGCCTTCTGTTACAGATCGCCGGTCTTGTTGTATTTGGTTGAATTTCGTTTTAAATTTTGAAAACATTTGACCTGGTCATGTATTTAACTCCCTAAGAGGAGCAACTTCATTTCTTATATATATAATATCATGTACTCTTCAATATTATTTGTTTACCTTTATTTTCATTATACATGTATGTATGGTTTTTATTTTGCGGGATGTTACACCCCCTCCCCCTTTGGGCCTTTATGAAACATGTACAAGGATCTCTCTCTTCCATCCGTGGCTTCTTCTATGTGTGCTTGGATATGTTTAGCCATGGATCTTGTGAGAGGTCCTAGACGGTCTAGCTCCATGGATAGCCTCCCTCCTTCACGTTCTAGACGCTCACTTCCTGGAGCTAGACGCTCCTCTTGGTCTAGATGGTCTTCTTGGTTTGGGCCTTGGCTTCCTTGGCTAGATGTGCTTGGCCCTCCTCCATCAGTTAGGCAAGTTCCTCCTCAACTCTGCCCAGCTGAACCTCTTGGCTTGTAGCCCTTTCCTCCAGCTTGGTCATCTTAGTTTGAGCCCCCTCCAACTGCTCTTCCAGTTCGATGATCTCGTTGCGGAGGGGGAGGATTTTGGCCTCAAGCTGGAGGGCCTCCTGCCCCTTGGAGAAGAGGAGCTTCTTGGTCTCCTTCTCTAATTGGCGGAGACTGCCCAGCTCCTGGTTTAGGGCAGTCTCGCGCTTGGCAGCTTGCTGAAGTTGGAGCTCCAAGTCTTTCTTTTGCTCGAGCTTTCTCTCTAGATTTACAACCTTTCCTAGCAGCTCTGCCTCAGCATTTCCCTTGACCTGGAGGAAGTTGGAGGCGGCAAGGAACTCCCCAAGACCGTGACTGATGAGGTCCCCTAGAGAGTTCCTGTCCATGGCCTCCATCGTAGATTGGCCAACCATTTGAGCGAAAGTCCGCTGGAGGAGAGGAGGCAGTTCAGGAGCAGGAGGTGCTTGGCTAGTTGAAGGGGCACTCTCCCCTCCACCCTCTGTAACATCCCGCCAAAATACTATACAATCTCTTACATGTAATATGAAAATAAGGTAAACCAATAATGTTGAAGAATACAAGATAATATATATATATATAAGTAATGGAGTTGCTCCTCTTAGGGAGATTAGTACATAATCCTTCAAATGTTTTCAAAATTTAAAGAAAGAAAATCAAATACAGCAAGACCGGCGGTCTCCATACATAAAAACGGCGATCTCCAACACAAACCGGCGATCCCAAAACAGAAGACCTCAAAACAGGCGATCTGCTATCAGGACACAAATCCGGCGATCACCCCCGAGAGGTGGAAATAGGCGATCTCTTTCCCCGGCGACCACTCACTAGGGAGCTCTTCTTCCTGGAAGATCATCTGCTCCCGTGTAACAATTACACGATCATCACAGTTTTGAGAACACAACCACAATAACAGATAAAAGGGTAAGCTAGATAATTTAAAAGAAGTTTAAATCATGAACATGAAAATCCAAGTAAACCAAGTTCCAAAATATCCATGTAAAACGTAGAGCTGCTCATAGCATTCAGCTGATCGCCCAAAATCACAAACTTCACAACATTCACCCATAGTCATTCCATTTCACAATACAGCATCAAGTGTCTATCAATATTCAAGTTTCTCATTTCACATGTCAGACTTTCCACTGACCCACCACACAAGACACTTGACACTACTTCCGGATTGACTCGTGCGTTGATTAGACTCAGAGATCTGCACCTGTCATACCACACCACTGTGAAATCCACACAGGGTCGCTGTGAATCCACACAGCATGCGCATATATCATCTCAATGTTACCATAGTTCTCCTGGTATGACAGGGTTAATCCATAGGACAGACGGAGCTCGTTCTTTTTCACACGAGACGCCCATCATATAGACCTCCTTCGACTCTCAACAACTGAGTAACTTCCTCTACGTGATTCCATTACCTCAGCAGAGTCAGGATATCCCCTTAGGAATCACCGATCAATGCACCTACCACAAGATCTTACACGGTATTTTCTTTCCTGAAAATACTATGCCTCGATCCCACATTCACAGCATTCAAAGACATCATGCCATACAAAGGAATATTTCAAATCACAGCAACAACCATTTCAGCGTTTCAAACTTTCGAATATCACATATATATTGTATTTAAATCCCAAACAGTTTCAAACAATGTCAAACACAGGGGAGTTCGAAACTCGTATTTAAAACCGGCGACCACGTCGCCCAAACACATAAAACAGAGCATTTCGAAAAGAAACAGAGAACCGGCGACCACGTCGCCCTCACTTCAGAAACAGCAAACTATGGCTTATATTGAAAACGAAGGCTAGCTTCCCTTACCTGGACTTGCGCAACCACCAGGAGCTTCGAAATCCAACGAAGCTTGCAGAATACCTTGGCTCTGTTTTTCGCGTCTGGTCTGAAGAACTTGCAGAGGACTACCCAAGTGCTCCAATGGTGTTGCTTCTCGTCGTACTCTTGTGTGGAGAGGCTGAAATCACAACGCGGAGGAGGGAACTCACTCTTTCTCTCTTCGACTACAACAACGTTTTCTTCCTCTTCAGTAGTGGATTTCAGTAACTTAAACCAACTTATCCCTCCAAAAGCAGCTGCCACCACCCACTCTGCAGGGAAGTTTGCGTGTACGCTTCCCTGCACAGTACTACTAAGCGTGCCTCTGCGCAGGCTACGCTCTGAGGTCACTATTCTGAACCACTCTTTTGTCTACGTGGCGCGCGTGCAGAACATCTCTTGCTGGGAGTCTGGGGCCCACGTTCTCTGGGTGTAACTCAACGTCGCGCGATGACCTTTCGCCGATGACTACCAGCTCGAAGAGAAACCACTGATGACCTCTCGCGCGAAGACTACCACCGATGACCTCGCGCGAAGACTACCACCGATGACCTCGCGCGAAGACTACCACCGATGACCCCGCGCGAAGACTACCACCGATGACCCCGCGCGAAGACCACCACCGATGACCTCTTCCTGGCGAACGACCGATGTCTTCCTCTGGGAGACAACCGATGTCTTCCCTGGCGACGCCCTCATAACTCTCGCGCCTTGGCCACGTCCACATGCATCGCGCCCTGGCAATGCCCGCGTGCCTCGCGCCCGCGCGATGCCCGCATGCCCCTCGCGCCCGCGCGATGCCTGCATGCCTCTCACGCCCGCGCGATGCCTGCATGCCTCTCGCGCCCGCGCGATGCCTGCATGCCTCTCACGCCCGCGCGATGCCTACCTGGCGCTCATGTGTAGCAGGCGACCGGCGACCTCGTAGCCTTCTAAACTTATCTTTTTCCTCCCTTTCTATTCTAAATAAAAACATACTTAGAATTTATTTAAAATATAACTCTTTTATTCCAATAAAATTTTCAGGTCCTTACATTCTCCCCAACAAGAAAAATTTTCGTCCTCGAAAATTGGATTACAAGGAAAAGAGGTATGGATAAGCCTCCCTCATGGGTTCTTCTAACTCCCAAGTAGAATCCCCCGATTTCTCATCCCACACCACTTTCACCATGTCGATGGTCTTGCCTCTGAGCTGTTTACATTGCCGATCGTCAATCCTGACTGGTTTTGCTTCAAAGGACAAGTCATCCCTGATCTGCACGTCGTCTACATCCAGCACATGACTAGGGTCTGCCATGTACTTCCTCAGCTGTGACACGTGAAAGACGTTGTGCAGATTTGCTAAGTGGGGAGGTAGGGCGATCTCATACGCCACTGGGCCAATCCTTCTTAAGATCTGATATGGTCCCACGAACTTTGGGGACAACTTCTTTGACCTGATCGCCCGCCCTACACCCTTGGTTGGTGTCACTTTCATGAACACGTGATCCCCAGCAGCAAACTCCAAAGGCTTTCTCCTCTGATCTGCATAGGACTTCTGCCTACTCTGAGAGGCTTTCATTCTGCTTTGTATCTGCTTCACCTTCTCGGTCGTCTGCTGAATCAACTCTGGCCCAACCAAGACCGCCTCGCCCTCCTGGTACCAACATAAGGGAGTTCTGCATTTCCTCCCATACAGGGCTTCATATGGCGCCATCCCAATACTGGCGTGGTAGCTATTGTTATAGGTAAACTCCACTAGTGGCAACACCTCCTCCCAACTTCCCAATTGATCCAAGACGCACGCCCTCAGCAGATCTTCCAGAGATTGGATCGTCCTCTCTGACTGACCATCTGTTTGGGGATGATATGCAGAGCTCATCCTCAACTTAGTTCCCAAACACTCTTGCAGGGTCTGCCAAAACCGTGAAGTAAACCTGGGATCTCTATCTGAAACGATGCTGGAAGGCACTCCATGCAGCCTCACTATTTCTTGGATGTATAGCTGTGCCAGCTTGACCATAGGCATCTTCATATGCACTGGAAGAAAGTGGGCACTCTTCGTCAGCCTATCAATGATGACCCAAATTGCATCATGACCCTTTACCGATCTGGGTAAATGAGTGACAAAATCCATGGCAATGCTGTCCCACTTCCACTCGGGGATATCCAGTTGCTGCAATAGCCCGCCAGGTCTTTGATGCTCTACCTTCGCCTTTTGACACGTTAAGCAGGTTGCCACGTACTGGGCGACGTCCCTCTTCATGCCTGACCACCAAAATGACTCCTTCAAGTCATGGTACATCTTGTTCATGCCTGGGTGAAGGTTGAGGCGGCTCTTATGACCTTCCTCTAGGATCATCTTCTTCAACTCATCATTTGCAGGTATGTAAATTCTGCCATCAAACCTCAAGATCCCATCATCGCCCATCTCAAAGCCTCTCGCCTGATCTGTCCCTAGTGACTCCACAGTGCGCTTCAGGCTAGGGTCCTCCAATTGTTTATCCTTCAACATCCCAAGGAAGTCATTAGTTATAGTCAGCTTACTACAACTAATGTGATTCACGTGAAATTCCACTCCAAGGTTTAAGTCTCTGAACTGTTCGATCAGTTTCTGCTCTTCCATCATCATGGTGGCGACTTGTATAGACTTCCTACTCAAGGCATCTGCCACTACATTGGCCTTCCCTGGGTGATACATGAGTTGAAAGTCGTAGTCCTTTAGGAATTCCATCCACCTTCTTTGTCTCATGTTTAGTTCCTTCTGATCGAACAGGTACTTCAAGCTCTTGTGGTCACTGAATACCTGGAACCGAGCTCCATAAAGATAATGCCTCCAGATCTTCAAGGCAAACACTACCGCCGCCAACTCCAAATCATGAGTAGGGTAGTTTCTCTCATGCACCTTGAGTTGCCTTGAAGCATATGCAACCACTCTCTTCTCTTGCATCAAGACGCATCCCAAGCCTTGATGTGAGGCATCACAGAAGACATCAAAAGGTCTTCCTACTTCTGGAATCACCAGCACTGGAGCACTGGTCAACCTCTCCTTTAGTTCCCTGAAGCTCTGCTCACATCGGTCGGTCCAAGCAAAGGGTTGGTCCTTGCGGGTCAGTTGTGTTAAAGGAGCCACTACTTTGGAAAAATCCTCAATAAACCTCCGATAGTAGCCCGCCAACCCCACAAAGCTCCTTATCTCAGTCACTGTCTTAGGACGTTCCCATTGCAGCACTGCCTCTACCTTGGCTGGATCTACCGAGATCCCCTGGGCAGATATCACGTGTCCTAAGAAGTTGACTTCCCTTAGCCAGAACTCACACTTAGAGAACTTGGCATAGAGTTGCTTCTCCCTCAGTATTTCCAATACTGTCCTCAGGTGTTCCTCATGCTCTTCCTCGGTCCTTGAATAAATGAGGATGTCATCTATGAAGACCACCACAAACTTATCCAAGAAAGGGCGAAAGATCCTATTCATGTAGTCCATGAATAGAGCTGGAGCATTGGTGACTCCAAATGGCATCACTACATACTCGTAGTGCCCATATCGAGACCTAAAAGCTGTCTTCTGAACATCTTCAGCTTTTACCAAGATTTGGTGATACCCCGATCTCAGGTCAATCTTGGAGAACACCGAGGCCCCATGAATTTGGTCCATCAAATCATCAATCCGAGGTAGGGGGTACTTGTTCTTGATGGTCAATTTGTTCAATTGCCTGTAGTCTATACACAGCCGAGACCCTCCATCCTTCTTCTTGACTAGGAGCACTGGAGCTCCCCATGGAGATACGCTGGGTCTGATGAACTGCTTCTCCAGCAACTCTTCCACTTGCTTCTTTAACTCCACTAACTCGGCTGGTGCCATCCTGTAAGGTGCCATTGACACTGGTCCAGCTCCAGGTACCAAGTCAATAGAGAATTCCACTTCTCTCTTAGGGGGTAACCCAGGCACCTCTTCTGGGAATACATCTGTGAAATCTTTCACCACTTGTATCCTGTTTACGTCCCCTTTATTCTCCACTTCCAACCGGGCGAGCACTACGAAGCACCTCGCCTCTCCTTCCAGCTCTGATCGCCCTTGTTGAACTGACAACACATCCGGTTCTTGGGGGTCTGGAAACGCTACCTTCTGCCTACCACAGTCTATGAGAACGTGATTGGCAGCTAACCAATCCATTCCCAGGATGACATCCAGGTCCTGAAGAGGTAGGCAGATCAAGTTCACCTTGAATCTGCGTCCTTCTACAATCACTGGACATTCAGGGCACACTGTAGAGGTCGACACCTGTCCTGACGCAGGTGTAGAGACCAACAGCTCGAAAGGTAACTCCTTCACTAGGAGGCCCAACTCGGCTACACACAGGCTTGACACAAAGGAGTGTGTCGCTCCGGAATCAAACAAGGCCCTTACACCTCTACCAGCAATAAAACAAACACCTTGGATGAGGTTACCTGACTGAGCTGCCTCTGCTCCAGACATGGCGAACACCCTCCCTGTTGCCTGAGGTCTGCCGCCCTCGTTTCTCAACTGTTGGGAGCCACTGGGTTGGGTCGCCCCATTCCTGCTAGGGCACTCTCTAGCAACGTGCCCTGTCCTTTGGCAGACGAAACATTTCCTCTCTGAAGTCTTCTTGAAACAAGCATTGGAGGCGTGTGGTCCACCACAGTGAAGACACTTAGGTTTCCAAGGTTGTTGCTGTTGGAACTGGGGAGGTGCTGCTCCTGCCCGATGTGATGGAGGTCTCGCATAGGGTTTGCTTTGTGGGTGCTGTGCCTTAGCTCTCCCACTGGAAGGACCTCCTGGGTGTGACCTGATCACCCGAGACTCACCCTTTTCCAGGGTCTCCACCATCTTCGCCTTCTCCACTAAGGCGTGGAACTCCCTGATGCACATCGGGGCTATGGTCTTCTTCAGCCCATGCTTCAGCCCTTCCTCGAACTTCCTACACCTCCAGGCCTCGGAGGTCGCCTGGGTATAGAACCGGGCGAGGTACTCAAAACGGGCAGCATAGGCGTTTACTGACATGTCCCCCTGCTCCAACTTTAAGAACTCAGCTTCCCTTGCAAACTTGGCGCTGTCTGGGAAGTATTTCTCCAAGAACTTCACCCTGAAGCTCTCCCAATCCAGAACATCCTCTCGGGCCTCCATCATCTGCTGAGCTCCCATCCACCAGAACTCCGCTTCTCCTGATAGCAGATACGTGGCAAACAACAGCTTCTTCTCTTCAGGGCAGGAGGTCGCCCTAAAGATTTTCTCCACCTCCCTGACCCACTGATCTGCCTGGTCAGGGGTAGCATTCCCACTGAACTTAGGTGGGTTGTGCCTCATGAACTCGGCCAGTCCCATCTGTTCTTGGGGCTGACCGACGTGGGAGTTTGTCTCAGCAGATCGGGCAGTTTCCCAGTGCTGCATTGTGGCTTGATGGTTCTGAGCCATCGCCGCATTCTGCTGCTGAATGGCAGTCGCCATCATCTCGATGGCCTTGGCGATCTGACTCATCTCTGAGGAAGGTTGGGGTGGGGTAGCAGGTCTACGTGCCATCTTCTTCGTTTTTGATTCTGAATCTATTGACTTCTATATTCCCTACAACTATAAGAATGAAATCGATAAGAATCAATTCATTCAAGGGGTAACAGCTAGACCTTACAAAGGTCAGCATCTCAAAGTCATCTAGAATTTGAGTTCATCAACAGAATCATAACACTTATAACTTCACACAAAACACCAGAACAGTTACTGGTGTGCAAACATCAGTCCAAACTACCACCTCAGTCAAATTCAAGAACACTAAAAAATCACACCAGAATTCAATGTAGGCTAAACATCAAACCTTTGGAATTAAGATTAAGAATTATCTTGATCCAGTTATGAGTGTGCACCCTCACCACTTTATCAAGACCTTCTTATTCTTAATACTAAGATTTTCAGTTAGGCACACGTTCACCCAAGCACACGCAAGAGTTCAAAACTAAAACGTTTGAAAACCTTCCACTATAGTGGTTATTTAAAACTCAAATAAATTTTATGAGCAGAAGAAACACAATGGATCCACAGCCCTCAGGTCATCCTAAGGCGAACTGCTCTGATACCATTAATGTAACATCCCGCCAAAATACTATACAATCTCTTACATGTAATATGAAAATAAGGTAAACCAATAATGTTGAAGAATACAAGATAATATATATATATAAGTAATGGAGTTGCTCCTCTTAGGGAGATTAGTACATAATCCTTCAAATGTTTTCAAAATTTAAAGAAAGAAAATCAAATACAGCAAGACCGGCGGTCTCCATACATAAAAACGGCGATCTCCAACACAAACCGGCGATCCCAAAACAGAAGACCTCAAAACAGGCGATCTGCTATCAGGACACAAATCCGGCGATCACCCCCGAGAGGTGGAAATAGGCGATCTCTTTCCCCGGCGACCACTCACTAGGGAGCTCTTCTTCCTGGAAGATCATCTGCTCCCGTGTAACAATTACACGATCATCACAGTTTTGAGAACACAACCACAATAACAGATAAAAGGGTAAGCTAGATAATTTAAAAGAAGTTTAAATCATGAACATGAAAATCCAAGTAAACCAAGTTCCAAAATATCCATGTAAAACGTAGAGCTGCTCATAGCATTCAGCTGATCGCCCAAAATCACAAACTTCACAACATTCACCCATAGTCATTCCATTTCACAATACAGCATCAAGTGTCTATCAATATTCAAGTTTCTCATTTCACATGTCAGACTTTCCACTGACCCACCACACAAGACACTTGACACTACTTCCGGATTGACTCGTGCGTTGATTAGACTCAGAGATCTGCACCTGTCATACCACACCACTGTGAAATCCACACAGGGTCGCTGTGAATCCACACAGCATGCGCATATATCATCTCAATGTTACCATAGTTCTCCTGGTATGACAGGGTTAATCCATAGGACAGACGGAGCTCGTTCTTTTTCACACGAGACGCCCATCATATAGACCTCCTTCGACTCTCAACAACTGAGTAACTTCCTCTACGTGATTCCATTACCTCAGCAGAGTCAGGATATCCCCTTAGGAATCACCGATCAATGCACCTACCACAAGATCTTACACGGTATTTTCTTTCCTGAAAATACTATGCCTCGATCCCACATTCACAGCATTCAAAGACATCATGCCATACAAAGGAATATTTCAAATCACAGCAACAACCATTTCAGCGTTTCAAACTTTCGAATATCACATATATATTGTATTTAAATCCCAAACAGTTTCAAACAATGTCAAACACAGGGGAGTTCGAAACTCGTATTTAAAACCGGCGACCACGTCGCCCAAACACATAAAACAGAGCATTTCGAAAAGAAACAGAGAACCGGCGACCACGTCGCCCTCACTTCAGAAACAGCAAACTATGGCTTATATTGAAAACGAAGGCTAGCTTCCCTTACCTGGACTTGCGCAACCACCAGGAGCTTCGAAATCCAACGAAGCTTGCAGAATACCTTGGCTCTGTTTTTCGCGTCTGGTCTGAAGAACTTGCAGAGGACTACCCAAGTGCTCCAATGGTGTTGCTTCTCGTCGTACTCTTGTGTGGAGAGGCTGAAATCACAACGCGGAGGAGGAAACTCACTCTTTCTCTCTTCGACTACAACAACGTTTTCTTCCTCTTCAGTAGTGGATTTCAGTAACTTAAACCAACTTATCCCTCCAAAAGCAGCTGCCACCACCCACTCTGCAGGGAAGTTTGCGTGTACGCTTCCCTGCACAGTACTACTAAGCGTGCCTCTGCGCAGGCTACGCTCTGAGGTCACTATTCTGAACCACTCTTTTGTCTACGTGGCGCGCGTGCAGAACATCTCTTGCTGGGAGTCTGGGGCCCACGTTCTCTGGGTGTAACTCAACGTCGCGCGATGACCTTTCGCCGATGACTACCAGCTCGAAGAGAAACCACTGATGACCTCTCATGCGAAGACGATCCACCGATGACCTCGCGCGAAGACTACCACCGATGACCTCGCGCGAAGACTACCACCGATGACCTCGCGCGAAGACTACCACCGATGACCTCGCGCGAAGACTACCACCGATGACCTCGCGCGAAGACTACCACCGATGACCCCGCGCGAAGACTACCACCGATGACCCCGCGCGAAGACCACCACCGATGACCTCTTCCTGGCGAACGACCGATGTCTTCCTCTGGGAGACAACCGATGTCTTCCCTGGCGACGCCCTCATAACTCTCGCGCCTTGGCCACGTCCACATGCATCGCGCCCTGGCAATGCCCGCGTGCCTCGCGCCCGCGCGATGCCCGCATGCCCCTCGCGCCCGCGCGATGCCTGCATGCCTCTCACGCCCGCGCGATGCCTGCATGCCTCTCGCGCTCGCGCGATGCCTGCATGCCTCTCACGCCCGCGCGATGCCTACCTGGCGCTCATGTGTAGCAGGCGACCGGCGACCTCGTAGCCTTCTAAACTTATCTTTTTCCTCCCTTTCTATTCTAAATAAAAACATACTTAGAATTTATTTAAAATATAACTCTTTTATTCCAATAAATTTTTCAGGTCCTTACACCCTCGAGCGCCAAGAGTGGCTCGGGGGGAGATGAAGTACTGGGAGGGTGCTCTCTAAAGGAAGGAGGTTGCCCCTTTGTTGCAGAAGAGGTCTCTGCAGCAACCTCCACCCTCTTTTTCTTGAAAACGAGACCAGAACAGGTGTCTTTGTCTTCAGAGATCACCACTGTGGCTGCCCTTTTTGATTTATCAGAAGTTGGACCTGGGGCAACCACAGCAGGTGAAGAAGGGCCAGCAGGGCCTGACCCATCTGCTGTGCGGCGACTTAGCAGGTCAGCCAGCCTCTTCTTCTTCTCAGAGTCCAGTACCATACCTGCAATGAACAACAAGTAAAGGGTGAGAAGAGTCACATAAAACATAAGTGTTGTCAGATGAGAGATAAAGGCAATGTACCGATATAGATGCTGAGGGTTTCAGCATCATATTCATGCCTAATCAGCTGGGTGGTGTCAAACACCACACCCCAACTGGAGAGGAGTTGGCACACATCGCAGTCAAAAGGTGTCAGCTCCTCGAGTCTGCGGGGCTTCTTGAACTTTAACTTCTCTACCCAATACAATGGGAACCCATCAAGCATGGTGGAGTCGTACGAACTACAGCAAACTCGGAAGAACTTCCCATTGAAGCCTGTAACATCCCGCCAATTTCATTGCATGATTATAAAATGAAGTAGAGATAAAATAATAATGTTGAAGTGAACATAATTATATATATATGTAATGAAGTTTTCTCCTCGTAGGGAGTTTAATACAAAGTCGGTCAGTTTTCCAAAAACGTAAACAAATACAGCAAAATAAAAAGAAACAGGCGATCTCCCAACAGGATGGGCGATCTCCTATCAGAAAACGGCGATCTCCTATCAGACGACAGAAAAAGGTGATCGCCTAACAGAAACATAAATGGGCGATCTCCTTCCGGCAATCACTCACTGAGGAACTCTACCACCTGCAACCTCGTCTGCTCCCGTGCAAAAATACACGATCATCACAGGTTTAAGCAAACAATCACAATACCAGATAAAAGGGTAAGCTAGATGTTTCAAAAACTTTAAATCAATAGAAAAACATAAAACTTCACACCATTCATGATCCATATCAATTACAACCATCAACATTGCCATATTCCACATACTCGTCAAGTGTCCATTTGCTACTTTCAGTATTCAAGATTCACACGTCAGACTTTCCACTGACTCACAATGCATAGACACATGACTCTACTTCCGGATTGACTCGTGCGTTGACTCAGGCTCAGAGATCTGCACTGTCATACCATACCACTGTGGAATCCACACAGGGTCGCTGTGAAATCCACACAGCCATGCGCATATATAATCTCAATGTCAATAATTCTCCCGGTATGACAGGGTTAATTCATATAACAGGCCGAGCTCGTTCTTTTTCACACTACTCGCCCATTCATATGAACCTCCTCCGACTCTCCACAACTGAATAACTTCATCTACGTGATTCCATTATATCAGCAGAGTCAGGATATCTCCTTCTAGACAAGCCCCTAGTCAATACACCTACACACGATCTTACACGGTATTTCCTTTCCTGAAAATACTATGCCTTGATCCCACATTCACAACATTCAAAACATCATACCGATGACCTCTTGCGCGATGACTATCCACCGATGACTTATCCTGGATGACGACCGATGTGCCTCTCTTACCGGCGATGACTGACGTTCCTCATCCCGGTGATGACTGGTTCCTCATCCTGGCAAACAACCGATGTCTCACCCTGGTGGACCACCGATGTCTCTCCCTGGAGGACAACCGATGTCCACATGGCTCGCGCCCTGGCGATGCCCGCATGTCCCGCGCCTGGCGATGCCCGCATGCCTTGCGCCCTGGCGATGCCCGCATGCCTCGCGCCCTGGCGATACCCGACGACAATCGTCACGCCTTCCCGAAGGTTTTTCATTCCACTATGTTACGTCCAAAGTATCATCTCCACATGACTCGGTGACGTCGGTAGCTTCACATTTCCAAGAGTAGATCAGCACCACTCCTCGTGTGCCCATGCATGCAACACTAAGGGCGATCTCTTCTGCTCAAGCATAGAGCCTCGCATGCACAGCGTATCTAAGGCTCAACCCACACCTTGATACGCGTGGTTGTTGGAACCCACTCTGGTTGATCCAGTATCTTGACCACGTACTACGTGCACTCCCGTCGATCACGTACGCCCTAGACGATTGACGGTCATGTCTCCTCTAGGCAACAGGCGATTATGTCCCAGAGAAGTCAGAGATCGCCTCCGTCTTCAATAACGGCGATCTCGTAGAAGACTTCTTAGCTACACTTTTCTTCCTTTACTCTTCTTGATCTACATGCCAGCCGACCGATCTCTACCAGCTGACCCCAGACCTTGGGCGACATCCGATGTCCGACTACTACGAAACTTCATTTACCAACTCTTTGTATTTTAAATAATGACATCTTCTGAAATTATTTAAATATAACACTTTTATTCCAATTTAATTTTACAGGTCCTTACAAAGCCCTTGTACGATTAAGAGAAGAGGGTAAGCAGAACCCTCCCTGCCACTCCATTAAGGCTTACCCAAAGCCTTTTCCCAGGGCTCTTCGCCTCAAAGAAGTAGAGGAATACATCTACCGAGGGAGTGAACCCTAGGTTGTTGCAGAGAATGGAGAAGGCCCTAATGAAGGCATAGCTGTTGGGGTGCAACTGAGCGGGCGCCACGTTCAGCTCTGTGAGCAAAGCCCTCTCGAACCCGGTGAAGGGAAGACGGACTTTGACTCGCTTGAAGACGGTGGCGTAGAAGAAGAAGAAGGGTTCCCCGTCATTGCAGTGATCATCAACGCATACGGGTTCACCCTTTGTGTAGGGTCGCACCGAGATGTACGCGTTAGTCTCCCTGCCGAAGACATGCCCCTTGATCTCGTTCTCATCGTCCCTGTGTTTTCTCAGGTCTTCACAGGTCATGAGTTTAGAGGTCTCAGCAAGGAACTCCTAAGAAGCCCAGGAGTAGAGGGCCTTGTAGTCAACGGCTACGGTTGGTGGAGGTTTGGAGGTGGTTTTGGTTCTGGCCATCTCGAATCTAAAACAAATGAGAGGCAGGAAGAAGAAAAGAGGGCTTAAAAGAAGCGATGGCGAAACAATGGCGGACAAAGACTCAAAAGAAGAACGAACACAGAAAAGAAGAACAGAAACCCTAAATGAAGAAATCGTAAACAGACCCAGCGCAATTAAGGTATGTGAAGAGAAGCAGAATCATAAAGTGAAGGCAGAAAGGGAGAGTAAAGATCATACCTTTGTGTAAGCAAAGTTGAAGGGTCGCGAGTGTAGAGGTTGGAATAGGATAGAAGCGTGCAAGAGAAGTTAGAAAGTATGAAGGCTCGAGTGAAAAGTGATGAAATAGTGTAGAGGCGTGGGGTTTTGAAAGGGTTTAACGTAGGCAAGGAAGCATAAACGTTAAAAACACCCTAACCGTTGATCTAGACACGTGTCTGCAGATTAAGAGGGGGTTGGTGAGATGTCCCTTCAGCGTATTGTTCATGTCCTTTCACTCAGTGCCACGTAGGTCGCCCGAGCCGATGACTTAGTCTCTTCGTTGAACAAGTTAACAGCTTGAGACTGGGGGCCTTGTGTACCGAACAGTCCTTGGATACCGAGAACAGCTAGTAATGGTGGGCCACATCAGTTGGGTCCCACAGCGTAGCCCAAAGCCACGTGGGATGGACCCCGTGGGTAGTATGAACTAGCAGGATGATTAGTCTTCAGCGTGTCGATCACCAGAGTAGACTGATGTGTCCTCGTCACTCCGCAGGTTGATGAGTCCTCGGCGACAGAGTTTGACGAGGTGACATCGGTCTTGGATGTTTTGAACAACAGAGCTAGAACATCTGGTGTGGGTCCTGAAAGAAGACCAGTTATTAGTAACATGCCCAGAGGTAAGTAGAGGCCTGAATCACGAAGAGCTTATGCTTGTGGCAGGGAAAGCACAGCTAGGTGCAGAGTCCTGAGGGGTCGAGTACTCATCAGAACTAGGGTTTCCCAGTGAAGCTACATGCATGGCACGTGAACAGTGAAGGCACTCCCAGAACAGGTGGCCCCAGAGACTAGGTGCACGAGGAGGCACCCAGGTGGTCACCCTGTTAAAGTTTGCACTCCAGTTAAGGAAACCTTACGTGCTAGATTACCCTAAGTCTGGGTGATAGCGGCGCAAGGATATTCCTGTAAACCCTAAATATGGGTAGCGGCACAGAGGAAACCCTAGACTATATAAAGGGTAGTAAAACACTTCACAAAGGTACGTAGTTTCTAAACCTAAACAAAAATACTCAATACACTAGGTGTGCTTGCCCTAGTTTTAACTTGAGTGTCGGAGTGCGAACGGCCTCTAGGGCGTCCCCTTTCTACCTTGCAGGGCAGATTGCTTCGAGAGAACAAAGCATATATCAAGGTGAGGAAGGAGGCGCGTGATTGCCGTAGAGTCAACCGACAGGAGAGTCAACCGACAAGAACACTTTTGAATTAGAGTTAATTGTTTTAAAGTAATTTCGTTTTCTTGTATTAAAGCTTGTGTTTTCATTCTTGATTGTGCTCTAAGTGAATTACTTAGAGAAAGGTTTGTGAAAGTCTTGAAGGATAGAATCTGGCTAGGAAAGGCTTGGTGCTTAAGTGATCCAAGTGATCCACCTCCCTTTCTTGGGAATCTACCTACATTACTCCACCTATCTTTCTTGTGGTAAATTGCTTTTAACACATGGCTTTAATCATGTCTACTCATTCTCCTAACTCTAGTGAAGATGATAGAAAGTCAATCAAATCTCTTTTAAAACAATTAACACAAGACTTTCAATCACTTTTGATGGCCTTCACATGTTGAGCTCTCCTTGGATGTTGAAGATGGTGCGGAAGCAATGGTTGAAATGAGCAAGACCCTCCTAGGAGTGATGGTGATCTTGAAGGTGCATGAAGTGTATGAAAATGAGAGAGGTTTGGCCAGCTCTCTTTGGTGGTGAAGGAGTGAAGATTAAAACCATAAATCAAGAGATTTAGGCAAGGGAGTAAGTATGGCACAAATTTGGCAGCATAACTTCACTCAAATTAATCTTGAAAATACATGAGGTAGGCCTCCTTATTTATAGATTTAGGAGCCTTGGTGAGCAAGCTTAAAGGGTAGGGATGGAAATACAAAAAGTGGGGGCTGCCTAGGGTATTGACTTTAGTCAAACCACACCATCATCCTAATATTCTAGAAGATAGGTCAAAAATGCAACATTTGATAGTACACCCCTCCTTCTTTTGCTAAAGGCACCTATTTGCTAGCACACCCCTCCTTCTATTGCTAAGGGCACCTTTTTGATAGCACACCCCTAAGTGAGCAAGTTTTGCTTTCTACACTACACTAATCTACTAAGCTACCCCTAATGGGCCTCCAAGTAGCATGTACAAGGTCTTCTCCCTCCCATCCGTGGCTTGACTCATTTGGGCGTGAATGTGCTTGGCCATGAACCTTGTGAGAGGTCCTAGACGGTCTAGGCTCCCTCCTAGACGCTCCTCATGTAGCTCCCCCTTGTCTTGTGCTAGACGCTCTCCATGTGGTTCTAGACGGTCTAGTCTTGGCCCTTGGCTTTCATGGTGGGGTGAGCTTGGCCTCTCTCCATCAACTTTCATATAGACAACTCCAACATGAGACCCAACTCAAAGAGAGGGATGCTCATGTTGCTTTGTTGGAGAACGAGTTGAGGATGGTTAAAGAAAAAGATGAATACACCCATAAATCAAAAAGAAGCTCACATGCATCTAGGGGTAGTGATTATCTTGGTGAACAAAGCCTTAGGATTAATGAGTATTATCAACCACCCCCTAGGAGATCTAGAAAAGAAAGAAAAGAAAGTAGTAAGGAGGTTAGGGTAGACTTATCTTATTTCCATGGGAAAGAAAATGTAGAAGCTTACCTAGATTGGGAAATGAAGGTAGAACAATTATTTTCTTGCCATAGAGTAAGTGAGGAATGAAAGGTACCCCTAGCTACCCTTCACTTTTAGGGAAATGCTATGTATTGATGGACTGCCTTAGAGAGAGATAGGCGCCTTCATATCGACCCTCCCATAGAATACTGGAATGATCTTAGGGGAGCCTTAAGACGCCGTCACATCCCTTCCTACTATAATAGGGAGTTAATGGACAAGCTCTAAAGACTCCAACAGAAATCTATGAGTGTGGAAGAATATAGGCAGAAAATGGAGCTTTATATGATGAGAGCCTCCATTAGGGAGGAAGAATCCACCACAATAGCAAGATTTTTTAGTGGACTCAATCTTGAGATTAGAGATAGAGTTGAACTTTTACCCTACAGAGACTTGAATGATTTAATTCAACTTTGCATCAAAGTTGAACAACAAAATTTGAGAAAAATATCGTCGTAGGGAAGGTTAATATTCTAACTCCTATCCCAAGAGAGAGTATAAAAAGGAGGAACACATAAAAGAAAAGGAGGAACCCATAAAAGAAAAACCAAAAGAAATTTCTAAGAAAACAGAAATAGATACCTCTAGCTCACAACCCCATAGCAGAGACACTAAATGTTTTAAGTGCTTTGGTAGAGGTCATATAGTTGCCCAGTGCCCAAACAAGAGAACCATACTCTTAAGAGGGAGGGATGAATATAGTAGCCAAAGTGAAGAAGTTAGTGGGGGAGAAGAGAAGTAAATAGTGAGGGAGTGTATCCATGTGAGGGGGAGTTAATGATGATCCGTAAAACCCTCAACAACCAACCTAGTGTGGACCAAGAGTCACAAAGAGAGAACATCTTCCACACAAGATGTAAAGTTTTTCAAAATGTATGTTCTCTCATTGTGCACAATGGTTCCTACAGCAACTGTTGTAGCTCTAGGATGGTTGAGAAGCTGAATCTACAGGTAATACCTCATCCTAAACCTTATAAACTTCAGTGGATAAATGTAGATGGGGAATTAACTGTAGATAAGCAAGTGAAAGTTGTAACATCCCGCCAAATCCTTTTCATATTTATATAATGAAATAAAGGTAAAACCATAATATCGAAGTGAACATTATATATATATATATATATATATATATATATATATATATATATATATATATATATATATGTAATGAAATTTCTCCTAACAGGGAGTTTAATACTTATCCAGTCAGTTTCCAAAACTTAAACAAAATATAGCAAAATAGAAAAACAGGCGATCTCCTAACAGAAACAGAAAACAGGCGATCTCCTTCCGGCGACCACTCACTGAGGAGCTCTACTTCCTGCAACATCATCTGCTCCCGTGTAAATTATACACAATCATCACAGTTTTAAGAAAACATCCACAAAACAAAAACGCAGGGTAAGCTAGATATTTTAAAGAGAATTTAGATATGAAACTTTAAAATCAAGATAAAACAAATTTAAGACACCCACGTAAAAACCATTAACTTTCTCATTCCCTTCACATGACCATCAAGTAATCACATATTTCACAATTTCCTCAAGAGTCGTTCAATTCACATAATGCCATCAAGTGTCTATCAATTTCAATGTTTCTCATTTCTCACGTCAGACTTCCACTGACTCATCACACATAGACACTTGACACTACTTCCGGAAGACACGTGCATTGACTAGACTCAGAGATCTGCACCTGTCATACTGCACCACTGTGAAATCACACACATTCACAGGGTCGCTGTGAAATCACACACATTCACAAGCGTATAAATGAATCTCAATATCATCACTATCCTAGCATGACAGGGTTAATCCATACAACGGGTCAAGCTCATTCTCTTTCAAACCACTCACCCATACATATGAACCTCCTTCGACTCTCAACGCCTGAATAACTTCATCTATATGATTCCATTATATCAGGAGAGTCAGGATATCTCATAATAAACGAATCACCGGTCAATGCACACTCTACACGATCTTACACGGTATTTTCTTTCCTGAAAATACTATGCCTTGATCCCACATTCACCACATTCCATACATCATACCACACATAAAGAACAATTCCATCATAGAATACTTTGAATCTTTTCTTAAACAACCCCACTCACAAAAACAAGCATACCACCGTTCAGGTTTTCGAATAGCATATACATTTTTCATTTCAATCTCAACAAGTTCAAAGCGACACTAAAACAGGGGAGTTCGAAAACAACATTAAAACCGACGATCACATCCAAAAACAGGGGATTATGCAATAACAGTTGAAAACCGGCGACCACGTCGCCCCATCATCAAAATCATCTAACTTAAGGTTTTCGTTGGAAATAAGGCTAGCTTCCCTTACCTGGACTTACGTAAAATCTCACTACGAGCTCTAACCCACCGAACTTAAGGATACCCGAACTCTGTTTTAGCGTCCTAATCGGAAAACTCACAGAGAACTTCCCAGGAGTCCAAGGGCAGTCGTCGCTCGTCGTACTGGTGCTTGAGGATGCCTGAATCGCAGCGCGAAGGAGAGAAAAGAGAAGGATGAAGGTAAACTCACTCTGTCACTCTTGAACCACAGCAACGTTCTTTGCCTTTCAGAAGTGAGTTTTTGAGTCTAAACCAACTTGTCCACAATTGCCGCTGCCACTACCCACTCTGCAGGAAAGCTTGCGTGCACACTTCCTTGAACAGTATGACCACGTGGGTTCTGCGCACACCAACTCTCTGACGCTAACTATTCTGAAACACCCTTTCTGTCTACGTGTCGCGCATGCAGAACGTCTCATGCTGGGAGCCTGGGTCCCACCTTATCTGTGTGAAACACGACATCGCGCGATAACCTTCCACCGATGACTTCTCGCGCAATGACTATCCACCGATGTCTCATCCTGGCGGACGACCGATGTCTCTCCCTGGAGGACGACCGATGTCTATCCCTGGCGATGACCGCATGTCTCGCCCTGACGATGCCCGTGTGTCTCTCGCCCTGGCGATGCCCGCATGTCTCTCGCCCTGGCGATGCCTGCATGTCTCTCGCCCTAGCGATGCCCTGTCTCTCGCCCTGGCAATGCCCGCTCTCTCGCCCTGGCGATGACTGATGACACATCGCCACGCCTTGCTGAAGGTTCTTCATCCCACTATGTTACGTCCAAGGTATCACCTCCACATGACTTGATGACGTCGGTAGCTTCACATTTCCAAGAATAGATCAGCACTACTCCTCGTGCGCCCATGCATGCAACACTAAGGACGATTTCTTATGCTCAAGCATAGAGCTTCGCATGCACAGCGTATCTAAGGCTTAACCCACACCTTGATATGCGTGGTTTTTGGAACCCACTATGGTTGATCCAGTATCTTGACCACATACTAAGTGCACTTTCGGCGATCAGGTACATCATAGGCGATTGGCGATCGTGTACACTACAGGCGATTGGCGTTCATGTGTAGTCTAGGCGACAGGCGATTATGTACTAACCAGGCGATCTCATAGTCTTCTAAGCTACACTTTCCTTCCTTTTTATTTTAAATAAAAACATACTTAGAATTCATTTAAAATATATTCCTTTTATTCCAATTTAATTTTACAGGTCCTTACAAAAGTCTAGTTCTCTGTGGGAAACTATCAAAACAAAGTTTTATGTGATGTAGTTCCCATGGAAGCTTGTCATATTTTATTGGGTAGACCGTGGCAATTTGATAAGAAAACTATGCACAATGCTCTTACCAATGAGATTACTTTCACTCACAGGGATAAAATGTTTGTACTCTATCCCTTATCACACTCATAGGTGATAAAGGATCAAGTACAAATGAAAATCAAAAGAGAGGAAGAAAAAAAAAAACCAAGAAAAAGCCCTTAGGGAAAAAGAGGCGTGGGAGAAAAGTGTTCCTTCCCACAAGGTTATTCAGAAGAAAGAAAAAGTTGAAAACAAAGTTAAAAAAATACTTCTTTCTAAACAACCTACAGGCTTCCTGCTGTGTAAAGGAACACTTACATGCACTGCCACATCTTTTGAAGCTAGTATTCTACCTCCTTAGGTAAAAGAACTTTTAAAAGAGTTTGATGATTTATTCCCTAAGGAAGGACCATTGGGACTTCCCCCTTTTAGAGGAATAGAACATCAAATAGATTTAGTTCCAGGAGTTAGTCTTCCTAATAGACCAACTTATAGAACTAATCCTAAGGAAACCAAGGAGATAGAATCACAAGTTCAGGATTTGTTGGAGAAGAGTTGGGTTTAAAAGAGCCTCAATCCTTGTGCTGTACCTGTCTTGTTGATGCCTAAAAAAGATGGCAAGTGGAGAATGTGTTATGATTATAGGGCCATCAACAACATCACCATCAAGTACAGGCATCCAATCCCAAGACTAGATGACATGCTTGATGAATTGCATGGGTCTACTATATTTTCCAAAATTGATCTTAAGAGCGAATATCATCAAATACGAATTAAAGAAGGTGATGAATGGAAAACCGTTTTTAAAACCAAATTTGGACTATATGAGTGGTTAGTGATGCCTTTTGGTCTCACTAATGCACCTAGCACATTCATGAGGCTAATGAATCATGTCTTGAGAGATTGTATAGGTAAATACGTAGTAGTTTATTTTGATAATATTCTAGTGTATAGCCAAAGACTAGAAAACCACCTAAGTCACCTTAGGGAAGTTCTCTTAATGCTTAGGAAAAATAGTCTTTTTGTTAATATTGATAAGTGTACCTTTTGTGTTGATAGTGTAGTGTTTTTAGGTTTTATAGTTAGCAAAAATGGGGTACATGTTGACCCCAAAAAAATCAAAGCCATTAGAGAGTTTTCATGGTCTTGCTAGCTTTTACTGAAGATTTGTGCCTAACTTCTCAAGTCTAGCTTCACCACTCAATGAGTTAGTGAAGAAAGACACTCCATTCTGTTGGACAGAGAAGCAAGATCAAGCTTTCTAAAGGCTTAAAGCTTTGCTCACTAATGCACCCGTTTTAGCTCTACCAAATTTTGCAAAAAATTTTGAGCTAGAATGTGATGCATCAGGAGTAGGCATAGGTGCGGTATTGTTGCAAGGTGGACATCCAATTGCTTATTTCAGTGAAAAACTTCATGGTGCCACCCTCAACTACCTTACCTATGATAAGGAGCTCTATGCACTTGTGAGAGCCCTGAAGACTTGGGAGCACTATCTAGTATCCAAAGAATTCGTTATTCATAATGATCATGAGTCTTTAAAATACCTGAAGGGTCAGCATAAGTTGAATAAACGCCATGCAAAATGGATGGAATTTCTTGAACAATTCCCTTTGAAAGTGATGTAAGGTCCATAAAATCTCTTTTGAAACAACTCTCCAAGGACGTACAACACATTTCATATAGACAATTGGAAAATGAGTCTAAGATCAATGAATTGACTAGAGTAAAGGAAGAAAAATCTCAAAATTCAAAAAAAACACATACCCATGCATCTCAATCACAACTCCAAGAGTCTCTAGGGGAGGGAAGCCTTAGAATCCATGATTACTATCAACCACCCCCTAGGAGAAATAGGAGAATAGAGGAAGAAGCCCCAAGGGAAGTAAGGGTAGACCTACCCCATTTCTATGGTAAGGAAAATGTAGAGGTGTACCTAGATTGGGAGATGAAAGTAGACCAACTCTTTGCTTGCCATAGGGTGAGTGAAGAGAGGAAGGTACCTTTAGAAACCCTTAGTTTCCAAAGCAATGCCATGTATTGGTGGACCTCTTTAGAGAGAGATAAACGTCTTCATAGGGAGCCTCCCATAGAGTATTGGAATGACCTTTAGGGGAGCCCTAAGATGTCGCCACATACCTTCCTACTACCATAGGGAGCTAATGGACAAGCTCCAAAGGCTCCAACAAAAGAACATGAGTGTGGAAGAGTATAGGCAAAAAATGGAGCTATAGATGATGAGAGCCTCTATTAGAGAGGAAGAGGTCACCACCATATCTAGATTTCTAAGTGGGCTCAACCTTGAGATAAGGGATAGAGTAGAACTTCTTCCCTACAAAGACTTGAATGACTTGGTTCAACTTTGCATTAAAGTTGAACAACAAAATTTGCGCAAAACTTCAAGTCAAAAGGTGGGATCATACTCTAATTCCTATCCCAAGAGAGAATATAGAAGGGAGGGTAGTACATCTAGAGAAAAACCAAAGGAATCTACCAAGCCCTTAGCAAAATATACCTCCACCCCACCCATCCGAACTAGGGACATCAAGTGTTTTAAGTGTTTTGGAAGAGGGCATGTGCAAGCACAATGTCCAAACCAAAGGACCTTGTTTTTAAGAGGTAAGGATGAGTACACTAGTGGTGAGGATGAGCCTAGTGTAGAAAGAGAGGAAGGGGAAGAGGATAAGAGGGTAAGCCCATTAGAGGGAGAATTGCTAATGATTAGGAGAACCCTCAACAATCATCCTAGTGCACCCATGGAAACACAAAGAGAGAACATCTTTCATAGAAGATGTAATGTTTTAGAAAATATATGCTCTCTCATTGTGGATAGTGGATCAAGCTGCAATTGTTGTAGCTCTAGGATGGTTGAAAAGCTCAATCTACAAGTAGTTCCTCATCCTAAGCCCTACAAGTTGCAATGGATCAATGAGAATGGGGAACTAAGTGTAGATAAGCAAGTGGAAATCAAGTTCTCCATAGGTAACTACAAAGATAAAATTTTATGTGATGTAATACCTATGGAAACTTGTCATATCTTGTTAGGAAGACCATGGCAATTTGATAAGAAAACCTTGCATGATGGTCTAATATAATGAGATTTCCTTCACCCATAGGCATAAAAAGTTTGTACTTAGTCCTTTACCACATTACCAAGTGGTGAAAGACCAAATACAAATGAAAGAAAAGAGGGATGAGGGAAAAAAAAAAGAGAGATAGAAAAAGAGAGAGTCCTTAGGGATACAAAGGCGTGGGAGAAGAGTGTTCCTTACCACAAGGATGCTCAACAAGAAAAGTCTTTGAAAAACATTTTGGAAAATTTGCTTCTTGTTGAACAACCAAGCCTTATCTTTTGTAAGGGAACACTTGCATGCACTGCCACAAGTAGTGAACCCATGAGTCTACCTCCTCAAGTGGAAAATCTTTTGAGTGAATTTGATGATGTATTCTCTAATGAGGGACTCAATGGACTCCCTCCCATTAGAGGTATAGAACATCAAATTGACCTAATTCTGGGGGCAAGCCTACCAAATAGGCCTGCTTATAGAACCAACCCCGAGGAAACTAAGGAGATAGAGTCACAAGTTCAAGACTTGTTGGAGAAGGGTTGAATTCAATAGAGCCTAAGCCCTTGTGCTGTACCTATCTTGTTGGTGCCAAAAAAAGATGGAAAATGGCGTATGTGTTGTGATTGTAGAGCAATCAACAACACCACCATCAAGTATAGGCATCCAATCCCAAGGCTTGATGACATGCCTAATGAATTACATGGGTCAACCATATTTTCCAAAATTGACCTTAAAAGTGGGTATCACCAAATTCGAATCAAAGAGGGTGATGAGTGGTTTGGATTATATGAGTGGTTGGTGATGCCATTTGGCCTCACTAATGCCCCTAGTACATTCATGAGGCTCATGAATCATACCTTGAGGGATTGTATAGGTAAATATGTAGTAGTTTACTTTGATGATATCCTAGTGTATAGCAAAACCCTAGAAGACCATCTAAGTCACCTTAGGGAAGTTCTTCTAGTGCTTAGGAAAAATAGTTTGTTTGCCAATAGGGATAAGTGTACCTTTTTTGTAGATAGCATAGTTTTCTTAGGGTTCATAGTTAAGCAAAGGGGGGTGCATGTTGACCCCGAGAAAATCCAAGCCATCAAAGAGTGGCCCACTCCTCAAAATGTAAGTCAAGTAAGAAGTTTTCATGGGCTAGCTAGCTTCTATAGAAGGTTTGTACCCATTTTTTCAAGCTTAGCTTCCCCTCTCAATGAACTTGTTAAAAAAGATGTTGCATTTTGTTGGAGTGAAAAGCATGAGCAAGCCTTTCAGAGGTTAAAAGCCCAACTCACCCATACACCCATTCTAGCTCTTCCAAATTTTTCTAAAACTTTTGAGATACAATGTGATGCATCGTGTGTGGGCATAGGTGTAGTATTGTTACAAGGTGGTCATCCCATTGCATATTTTAGTGAAAAGCTTCATGGTGCCTGTAACATCCCGCCAAAATACTATACAAATGTATATAATGAAAATAAAGGTAATAAATAGATTCTATGAACAAAATATTATATATATGAAATGTAGTTTCTCCTCACAGGGAGTTTAATACAAATTCGGTCAAATTTTTCCAGAAACATAAACGAAATACAGTAAAAAAAAGAAGCAGGCGATCTCCTATCGGAAGAGACCGATCTCCTATCGAACGAGGCCGATCTCCCATCGGAGGACCCAAAAACAGCCGATCTGCTTCCGGCGACCACTCACTAAGGAGCTCTACTTCCTGGAAGATCATCTGCTCCCGTGTAAGTTATACACGATCATCACAGTTTAAAGAGAAAAACAGCCAACGAGCAAAACACGCAGGGTAAGCTAGATATTTTGAAGAGAGTTTAAATAAGAACATTAAAATCAGGGTAAGCAATTTTCAAGATATTCACGTAAAGCTATAGATTTTCTCAATACTCTTCACCTGATCGCCCAGAAATCACACATTCCACAATATTCACAAGAGTCATTCATTTTCACAATACTGCATCAAGTGTCTATAAATTTCAAGTTCCTCATTTCACATGTCAGACCACCACTGACCCAGCACACAAGACACTTGACTTACTTCCGGAAGACTCGTGCATTGACTAGACTCAGAGATTCTGCACCTGTCATACAAGCTGTTGTAATGTTTCCACAGCTATGCGCATCAACACATTCTCGATCTCAAGTTCACCATTCTCACAGTATGACAGGGTTAATCCATAGAACAGGCGGAGCTCGTTCTTTTTCACACGAGACGCCCATTCATATGAACCTCCTTCGACTCTCAACGCCTGAATAACCTCATCTATATGAATCCATTATCTCAGGAGAGTCAGGATAATCCCATTATAGACATCACCGATCAATGCACATCCTACACGATCTTACACGGTATTTTCTTTCCTGAAAATACTATGCCTCGATCCACTTTCACCACATCCAACACATCACATAACACTTAAAGGAATGATTTCAATCACAGCAAAACTCAATCCAAGGTTCTTATTTTCGAATATCTCATTTAAATCTCAACAGTTTCAAAGCAACACCAAAAACAGAGAGTTTCGCAAACAACGCCAAAACCGGCGACCTGGTTCAAAAACAGGGTATTTCGAAGTCTGTATTTAAAAACCGGCGACCACGTCGCCCAAACACATGGAACAGAGCATTCACGCAGATGCAAACGAAACCGGCGACCACGTCGCCCTCATTTCAGAAATAGCTAAACTATGGCTTGTATGGAAAAAGAAGTCTAGCTTCCCTTACCTGGACTTGCGCAAACACCTAGAGTTCCGAAACCCAACAAAGCTTGAAGAACGCCTTGGCTCTGTTTTTGCGTCTGGTTGAAGGACTTGCAGAGGACTGCCCAGGTGCTCTAATGGTGGCTGTCGCTCGTCGTACTCTCGTGTGAAGGTGCTAGAATCGCAGCGCGAAGGAGGCAACTGGAGGAGAAGGGAGGTAACTCACTCTTTCTCTCTTTGAAGGCTGCAACGTTTCTTTCTCTCAGCAGTGGGTTTTCTGCATCTTAAACCAACTTATCCACCAAAAGCAGCTGCCACCACCCACTCTGCAGAGAAGTCTGAGAACCACTGCTCTGAACAGTACTGCCACTGTTGTCGCTTGTGCATGCCAGCCACTGCTCTGAACAGTACGACCGCGAGTGTCTCCTGCGCATGCTAACATTCCGATGTCACCACTCTGAATCATCCTTTTTGTCTACGTGGCGCGCGTGCAGGACGTTTCATGCTGAGAGTCTGGGTCCCACTTTATCTGTGTGAGGCTCGCCATCGCGACAACTTTCCAATGCTGACTCATCCTGGCGAACGACCGATGTCTCCTTCGCCCTAGAAGACGACCGATATCTTCCTCTGGGAGACGACCGATGTCTTCCCTGGCGACGCCCTCATAACTCTCGCGCCTTGGCCACGTCCACATGCCTCGCGCCCTGGCAATGCCCGCATGCCTCGCGCCCGCGCGATGCCTGCATGCCTCTCGCGCCCGCGCGATGCCTGCATGCCTCTCGCGCCCGCGCGATGCCTGCATGCTTCTCGCGCCCGCGCGATGCCTGCATGCCTCTCGCGCCCGCGCGATGCCTGCATGCCTCTCGCGCCCGCGCGATGCCTGCATGCCTCTCGCGCCCTGGCGACGTCCACCTGGCGCTCATGTGTAGCAGGCGACCGGCGATCTCATAGCCTTCTAAACATAACTTTTTCCTCCCTTTCTATTCTAAATAAAACATACATAGAATTCTTTTAAAATATAACCCTTTTTATTCCAATTCAATTTTACAGGTCCTTACATTCTCCCCAACAAGAAAAATTTTCGTCCTCGAAAATTGAATTACAAGGAAAAGAGGTATGGATAGGCTTCTCTCATGGGTTCTTCTAACTCCCAAGTCGAATCACCCGATCGTTCATCCCACACTACTTTTACCATGTTGATGGTCTTGCCTCTGAGCTGTTTACTTTGACGATCTTCAATCCTGACTGGTTTCGCTTCAAAGGACAAGTCATCCCTGATCTGCACGTTGTCCACTTCCAGCACATGACTAGGGTCTGCCATGTACTTCCTCAGCTGTGAAATGTGAAAGACATTGTGCAGATTCGCTAAATGGGGAGGCAGGGCGATCTCATAAGCTACTGGGCCAATCCTCCTTAAGATCTGATATGGTCCCACGAACTCAGGGGACAACTTCCTTGGCCTGATCGCTCTTCCTACACCCTTGGTTGGTGTCACTTTCATGAACACGTGGTCTCCAGCAGTAAACTCCAAAGGCTTTCTCCTCTGATCTGCATAGGACTTCTGCCTACTCTGAGAAGCTTTCATTCTGCTTTGTATCTGTTTCACCTTCTCGGTCGTCCGCTGAATCAACTCTGGCCCAACCAAGACTGCCTCGCCCTCCTGGTACCAACATAAGGGAGTCCTACATTTCCTCCCATACAGGGCTTCATATGGTGCTATCCCTATGCTGGCGTGATAACTGTTATTATATGTAAACTCCACCAGTGGCAACACCTCGTCCCAATTCCCCAATTGATCCAAGACACACGTCCTCAGCAGGTCTTCCAAGGACTGGATCGTTCTCTCTGACTGACCATCTGTTTGGGGATGATATGCAGAGCTCATCCTCAACTTAGTTCCCAAGCATTCTTGCAAGGTCTGCCAAAACCGTGAAGTGAACCTGGGATCCCTATCTGAAACAATGCTGGAAGGCACTCCATGCAACCTCACTATTTCCTGGATGTACAACTGTGCCAACTTGGCCATGGGCATCCTCATATTCACTGGGAGAAAATGAGCACTCTTCGTCAGCCGATCAGTGATGACCCAGATTGCATCATGGCCCTTGACCGATCTGGGTAAATGGGTGACAAAATCCATGGCAATGCTGTCCCATTTCCACTCAGGGATATCCAATGGTTGTAATAACCCACCAGGCCTTTGATGTTCTACCTTTGCCTTCTGACACGTCAAACAGGTAGCAACATACTGGGCGATGTCCCTCTTCATGCCTGACCACCAAAATGACTCCTTCAAGTCATGGTACATCTTGGTCATGCCTGGATGGAGGTTAAGGCGACTCTTATGACCTTCATCTAGGATCATCTTCCTCAATTCTCCATCTGCAGGGATGCAAATCCTACCATTAAATCTCAAGATCCCATCATCGCCCATCACAAAGTCTCTAGCCTGGTCGGTCCCTAGTGACTCCACAGTACGCTTCAGACTAGGGTCCTCTAACTGCTTATCCCTTAACATCCCAAGGAAAATCATTAGTTATAGTTAGCTTACTACAACTAATGTGATTCACGTGGAACTCTACCCCAAGGTTTAAATCTCTGAATTGCTCGATCAGTTTCTGCTCTTCCATCATCATGGTGGCTACTTGTACTGATTTCCTACTCAAGGCATCTGCCACTACATTGGCCTTCCCTGGATGATACATGAGTTGAAAATCGTAGTCCTTAAGAAACTCCATCCACCTTCTTTGTCTCATGTTTAGTTCCTTCTGATCGAACAGATATTTCAGGCTCTTATGGTCACTGAACACCTGGAACCGAGCTCCATATAAATAGTGCCTCCAGATCTTCAAGGCAAATACCACAGCCGCCAACTCCAAATCATGCGTGGGGTAGTTCCTCTCATGAACCTTGAGTTGCCTTGAAGCATATGCAACCACTCTTTTCTCTTGCATCAAAACACATCCCAAGCCCTGATGTGAAGCGTCACAGAAGACATCAAAAGGTCTTCCTACTTCGGGGATCACCAGCACTGGAGCACTAGTCAACCTCTCCTTTAATTCCATGAAGCTCTGCTCACATCGGTCGGTCCAAGCAAAAGGTTGATCCTTGCGGGTCAGCTGTGTTAAGGGAGCCACTACCTTGGAAAAGTCCTCAATAAACCTCCGATAGTAGCCCGCCAACCCCACAAAGCTCCTTATCTCGGTGACTGTTCTTGGACGTTCCCACTGCAGCACTGCCTCTACCTTGGCTGGATCCACCGAGATCCCCTGGGCAGATATCACATGTCCTAAGAAGTTGACTTCCCTCAGCCAGAACTCACACTTCGAGAACTTGGCATAGAGCTGCTTCTCCCTCAGTATCTCCAATACTGTCCTCAGGTGTTCTTCATGCTCTTCCTCGGTCCTTGAGTAAATGAGTATGTCGTCTATGAAGACCACCACAAACTTATCCAAGAAAGGGCGAAAAATCCTATTCATGTAGTCCATGAACAGGGCTGGAGCATTTGTGACCCCAAACGGCATCACCACATACTCATAATGCCCATACCGAGACCTAAAAGCTGTCTTTTGCACATCATCAGCTTTAACCAAAATTTGGTGGTACCCCGATCTCAGGTCAATCTTGGAGAACACCGAGGCTCCATGTATTTGATCCATCAAATCATCAATCCTAGGCAGGGGGTACTTGTTCTTGATGGTCAACTTGTTCAACTGCCTGTAATCTATACACAGCCGAGACCCTCCATCCTTCTTCTTGACTAGGAGCACTGGAGCTCCCCATGGAGATACACTGGGTCTGATGAATTGCTTCTCCAGCAACTCTTCCACTTGCTTCTTCAACTCCACTAACTCGGCTGGTGCCATCCTGTAAGGTGCCATTGACACTGGTCCAGCTCCAGGTACCAAGTCAATAGAGAATTCCACTTCTCTCTTAGGGGGTAACCCAGGTACTTCTTCTGGGAATACATCCGTGAAATCTTTCACCACGGGTATTCTGCTTACGTCCCTTTTATTCTCCACCTCCGACCGAGCGAGTATCACGAAGCACCTCGCCCCTTCTTCCAACTCTGACTGCCCTTGCTGAGCAGAAATTACATCTGATCCTTGGAGGTCTGGAAACGCAATCTTCTGACTACCGCAGTCAATGAGAACGTGATTGGCGGCTAACCAATCCATTCCCAGGATAACATCTAGGTCCTGAAGAGGTAGGCAGATCAAGTTCACCTTGAATCTGCGTCCCTCTACAATCACTGGACATTCGGGGCACACTGTAGAGGTCGACACCTGTCCTGATGCAGGTGTAGAGACCAACAGTTCGAAGGGTAACTCCTTCACTAGAAGGCCCAACTCGGCTACACACAGGCTTGACACAAAGGAGTGTGTCGCTCCAGAATCAAACAAAGCTTTTACACCCCTACCAGCTATAAAACATATACCCTGCACGAGGTTACCTGACTGAGATGCTTCTGCTCCAGACATGGCAAACACTCTCCCTGTCGCCTGAGGTCTGCTGCCTTCGTTTCTCCTCTGCTGGGAGCCACTGGGTTGGGTCGCCCCATTCCTGCTAGGGCATTCTCTAGCAACGTGCCCTGTCTTTTGGCAGGTAAAACACCTTCTCTCTGAAGGCTGCTTGGGGCACACGTTGGGCGTGTGTGGTCCACCACAATGGAAACACTTGGGTTTCCAAGGTTGCCGCTGCTGAAACTGGGATGACGTTGTTCCCACCCGATGTGGTGGAGGCCTCGTATAGGGCTTGCTTTGTGAGTGCTGCACCTTAGCCTTCCCACTGGAAGAACTCCCTGGGTGTGACCTCATCACCCGAGAATCACCCTTTTCCAGGGTCTCAACCATCTTCGCCTTCTCTACCAAGGCGTGAAATTCCCTGATGCACATCGGGGCTATGGTCCTCTTCAGCCCATGCTTCAGTCCCTCTTCAAACTTCCTACACCTCCAGGCCTCAGAGGTCGCCTGGGTATAGAACCGGGCGAGGTACTCAAAACGAGCAGCATAGGCGTTCACTGACATATCCCCCTGCTCCAGCTTCAGGAACTCAGCTTCCCTCGCAAACTTGGCGCTGTCAGGGAAGTATTTCTCCAAGAACTTCACCCTGAAGCTCTCCCAATCCAAAACATCCCCTCGGGCATCCATCATCTGCTGAGCTCCCATCCACCAGAACTCAGCTTCTCCTGATAGCAGATAAGTGGCGAACAGCAATTTCTTCTCTTCAGGGCAGGAGGTCGCCTTAAAGATTTTCTCCAGCTTTCTGACCCACTGATCTGCCTGATCAGGGGTAGCATTCCCACTAAACTTGGGTGGGTTGTGCCTCATGAACTCGGTCAGTCCCATCTGTTCTTGAGGCTGACCGCCGTGGGAGTTTGTCTCAGCCGACCGAGCAGTTTCCCAGTGGTGCATTGTAGCTTGATGGTTCCGAGCCATCGCTGCATTCTGCTGCTGGATGGCAGTTGCCATCATCTCGATAGCCTTAGCAATCTGGCTCATCTCCGAAGAAGATTGGGGAGGGGTAGAAGGTCTACGTGCCATCTCTCTTCGTTTCAGAGTTGAAACTACAGGTTTCTATATTCCCTACAACTACAAGAATGAGATCGATAAGAAATCAATTCATTCAGGAGGTAACATATAGACCTTACAAAGGTCAGCATCTCAAAATCATTAAGAATTTGAGCTCAACAACAGAATCATAATGCTTATAACATCAAGCATAACACCAGAACAACTACTGGTATGCAGTCATCAATCCAATCAACCATTTTCAATCCATTACAAGGACACTCAAGAAAATGAAATAGCTCACACCAGAATTCAATATATGCTAAACATCAAACCTTTGGAATTAAGGTTGAGACTCATCCCGATCCAGTTATGAGTGTGCACCCTCACTACTTTATCAGGACCTTCTCATTCTTAATACTAAGATTTTCAGTTATAACATATATTCACCAAAGCACACACAAAATCTCAATACAAAAACGTTTGAAAACTTTTCACTATAGTTGTTATTTTAAACTCAAATAAATTTCATGAGCAGAAGAAACACAATGGATCCACAGCCCTCAGGTCATCCTAAGGACGAACTGCTCTGATACCATTAATGTAACATCCCGCCAAAATACTATACAAATGTATATAATGAAAATAAAGGTAATAAATAGATTCTATGAACAAAATATTATATATATGAAATGTAGTTTCTCCTCACAGGGAGTTTAATACAAATTCGGTCAAATTTTTCCAGAAACATAAACGAAATACAGTAAAAAAAAGAAGCAGGCGATCTCCTATCGGAAGAGACCGATCTCCTATCGAACGAGGCCGATCTCCCATCGGAGGACCCAAAAACAGCCGATCTGCTTCCGGCGACCACTCACTAAGGAGCTCTACTTCCTGGAAGATCATCTGCTCCCGTGTAAGTTATACACGATCATCACAGTTTAAAGAGAAAAACAGCCAACGAGCAAAACACGCAGGGTAAGCTAGATATTTTGAAGAGAGTTTAAATAAGAACATTAAAATCAGGGTAAGCAATTTTCAAGATATTCACGTAAAGCTATAGATTTTCTCAATACTCTTCACCTGATCGCCCAGAAATCACACATTCCACAATATTCACAAGAGTCATTCATTTTCACAATACTGCATCAAGTGTCTATAAATTTCAAGTTCCTCATTTCACATGTCAGACCACCACTGACCCAGCACACAAGACACTTGACTTACTTCCGGAAGACTCGTGCATTGACTAGACTCAGAGATTCTGCACCTGTCATACAAGCTGTTGTAATGTTTCAACAGCTATGCGCATCAACACATTCTCGATCTCAAGTTCACCATTCTCACAGTATGACAGGGTTAATCCATAGAACAGGCGGAGCTCGTTCTTTTTCACACGAGACGCCCATTCATATGAACCTCCTTCGACTCTCAACGCCTGAATAACCTCATCTATATGAATCCATTATCTCAGGAGAGTCAGGATAATCCCATTATAGACATCACCGATCAATGCACATCCTACACGATCTTACACGGTATTTTCTTTCCTGAAAATACTATGCCTCGATCCACTTTCACCACATCCAACACATCACATAACACTTAAAGGAATGATTTCAATCACAGCAAAACTCAATCCAAGGTTCTTATTTTCGAATATCTCATTTAAATCTCAACAGTTTCAAAGCAACACCAAAAACAGAGAGTTTCGCAAACAACGCCAAAACCGGCGACCTGGTTCAAAAACAGGGTATTTCGAAGTCTGTATTTAAAAACCGGCGACCACGTCGCCCAAACACATGGAACAGAGCATTCACGCAGATGCAAACGAAACCGGCGACCACGTCGCCCTCATTTCAGAAATAGCTAAACTATGGCTTGTATGGAAAAAGAAGTCTAGCTTCCCTTACCTGGACTTGCGCAAACACCTAGAGTTCCGAAACCCAACAAAGCTTGAAGAACGCCTTGGCTCTGTTTTTGCGTCTGGTTGAAGGACTTGCAGAGGACTGCCCAGGTGCTCTAATGGTGGCTGTCGCTCGTCGTACTCTCGTGTGAAGGTGCTAGAATCGCAGCGCGAAGGAGGCAACTGGAGGAGAAGGGAGGTAACTCACTCTTTCTCTCTTTGAAGGCTGCAACGTTTCTTTCTCTCAGCAGTGGGTTTTCTGCATCTTAAACCAACTTATCCACCAAAAGCAGCTGCCACCACCCACTCTGCAGAGAAGTCTGAGAACCACTGCTCTGAACAGTACTGCCACTGTTGTCGCTTGTGCATGCCAGCCACTGCTCTGAACAGTACGACCGCGAGTGTCTCCTACGCATGCTAACATTCCGATGTCACCACTCTGAATCATCCTTTTTGTCTACGTGGCGCGCGTGCAGGACGTTTCATGCTGAGAGTCTGGGTCCCACTTTATCTGTGTGAGGCTCGCCATCGCGACAACTTTCCAATGCTGACTCATCCTGGCGAACGACCGATGTCTCCTTCGCCCTAGAAGACGACCGATGTCTTCCTCTGGGAGACGACCGATGATGGCATTTTCATGTGTTCTTCTTGAATCAAAGTAGAAATAGATGGAGCGGAAGCAATGGGTGAGTGAAACAAGACCCTCCTAGGAGTGATGGTGATCTTGAAGGTGCATGATGTGTATGGGAGTAGGGAGGTTCGGCCAACCCTTGGTGAGGTGAAGGAGATGAAGATCAATTCCTAGAAACTAGGAGAGAGCAAAGCTTGGCACAAATTTGGCAGCATAACTTTACTCATATTAATCTTGAAAATACATGAGGTAGGCCTCCTTATTTATAGATTTAGGAGCCTTGGTGAGCAAGCTTAAAGGGTAGGGATGGAAATACAAAAAGTGGGGCTGCCTAGGGTATTGACTTTAGTCAAACCACACCATCATCCTAATATTCTAGAAGATAGGTCAAAAATGCAACATTTGATAGTACACCCCTTCTTCTTTTGCTAAAGGCACCTATTTGCTAGCACACCCCTCCTTCTATTGCTAAGGGCACCTTTTTGATAGCACACCCCTAAGTGAGCAAGTTTTGCTTTCTACACTACACTAATCTATTAAGCACCCCCTCCCCCTTTGGGCCTTTATGAAACATGTACAAGGATCTCTCTCTTCCATCCGTGGCTTCTTATATGTGTGCTTGGATATGTTTAGCCATGGATCTTGTGAGAGGTCCTAGACGGTCTAGCTCCATGGATAGCCTCCCTCTTTCACGTTCTAAACGCTCACTTCCTGGAGCTAGACGCTCCTCTTGGTCTAGACGGTCTTCTTGGTTTGGGCCTTGGCTTCCTTGGCTAGATGTGCTTGGCCCTCCTCCATCATCCCCTCCCTCTTGAAAAAGGATTTGTCCTCAAATCCCTTGCTTTGTCTTCAACTAGGGGGATGGATGGGGCTGGATGGTGTCCATCATCTCCTCCTCCTTTGAGAAGATCTATCCTCAGATCTACAGATTTGATCTCGGATAGCAGCCTATTGTTTCGGCAAGGCTTGTCCTCCCGGATCAAACGTCCACCTATGGAAATCATCAAACAAAGTAAAGGTGTTAGTGTGAGCAATTGGAGAGAACTTAATTGTATGAAGTTGCCATTTTTGTTTTTCTTTTGTTTTTGGCAACTTTGTACAATATTTCTCTTTTGATGGTTGTATGTGTTCTCTAATCCTCTTATGTATTTGAAAATTTTCAATATTGGTTACCTTTTCCTTAGGCACAATACCTTTAGGAAAGGGTAACAACTTAAAAAGCGAAAGAGGATTAAGTCCACATGCAATTTCAAATGTAGAAATATTAGTAGTCTTGTGGACTACTCCATTGTATGCATGCTCAAAAGGATACTCATCCCAAGAATTGTGATTGTCTTTCATGATTTCTCTAGGCATAGTAAAAAGAGCTATGTTTTCAATTTTATTTTGACCATTCTTTTGAGGATAAAAATTTGAAGAGTACAACTTAATTTCAAGTTTTTCTAAAAGATTCCTCAAATGATGGTTTTCAAATTTTGGAGCTCTATCCAATACTATGCTTGAAGATAAACCATGAAGACTTGTCACTTCTATATAGAAGAGATTATCCATATCCATAAAAATGGAATCAAAACCTTTTGTTGTCCTAGGAAGCTCTAAGATAAAATTGAGGTTTATGTCTTCCCAAGGATCATTTGCAAAAGGTAAAGGAGTATAGAGTTCATGAGACATCACCTTAGGTGTATTTTTAAAACAAGAAATGTATCTAGGGTAATGTCTTTGAACATCTTTTCTCATGGGTGACAAAAGTTTTCCTTTTAAAAGCTCTAGAGTTTTATCAACTCTAATTTGGTCCATGAGTTCTCCTTCATGAAGAATTTTTCTCTTATGTGTAAAGATAGTCTCACTGTTACAATCATTGTTTATGAGAAGTTGCACACTTGGCAATGGTTGTCTCAATAGGACATGACAAGTTTCTTTAGGCACTACTTCACATAAAAATTTGTTTTTGTAGATGCTTGTAAATAACTTGACATTCACTTGGTGATATCCTAGCACATATGAGAAATAATCCACTTTATCTTTATCTATGCAAGCTTCTTTTGAAGACTCTTTTTTTGTTACTATGCTTGCAAGTGTTCCTTTACAAAAGGAAAGGCTAGGTTGTTCAACAAGACGTATATTTTCAAAGGTATTTTTAAATCTTTTGTCTTGTTGAATGACCTTGTGAGAAGGAACACTATTCTCCCACGCCTTTTGTTTCTCAAGGGTCTTCTCATGCTTTTCTTTTTCTTTTTCTTTTTCTTTAGCTTCCCTTTCGGCTTCCTCTCTTTTCTTTTGTATCTTTCTTTCCTTTCTTTCTTTATGGGAAGCAAACAATTTTTCTACCCTCATTTCCCAATCTAGGCAAGTTTCTATATTTTCTTTTCCATGGGAATGGGGTAGGTCTACCCTAACCTCTCTTGGGCTTTCTTGTTCTTTTCTATCTCTTCTATGTCTTCCCTCCCCAAAAGAATCATGCTTTTTAGAGATAGATGCATGAGAAGGTAATTTTTTTGAAATGTGAGACTTCTCATCCTTTGATTTAGTCAATTCATTAGTTTTGGCCTCATTCTCCAATTGTTTAGATGAAATTGATTGAATATTCTTGGAAAGTTGTTCCAAAAGAGATTTCAAGGATTTCACCTCACTTTTAAGAGATTTAAAGGAATGAGAAGACATGACTAGACCTTTGTGTATAGAAATATTTTACCTTGAGAAAATTTAGGGAAGTCAAAGAAGGTAGTCTTCCAGGTAAGGGAGGTGAGTCACAATGGACTACTTAAATACCAAGCCTTGCCTTAGCCAAAGACTATCCCTCAATGTCTTCACACAAAGCTTTCTCTTAGTAAACCACTTAAAACACAATTAGGTTGAAGAAATCAAATTTTGATGCAAGAAAACAATGCAAACTAGCTAATTAACCAAGCAAAAGAATTAACGAACTTAAACAAAACAAAACAATTACCAAACGTAACTAATTAAGCAAGGAAAGCAATTAAAACAATTAACACATGCTAAAACAAGTAAGGTCTACACTAGTCGGCCCTAGGTGAGGCTTCTTGGACACTTGGAGCCCTTGAAGACACACTCACCGTCTAATCACGTAGTTAAAGAGTAATTAACAAGGTTAAGTTACAAAGAAGATTAAGAAAACCCCCTTTGTTGATCCTTGTTTTGCTATTGGCACTCCCTTGGTTGTCTTTTCTTTGTTGGGCCCTCCAAGTGTTTGTCGTGTTTTTGAGTAATCTTTGTTTGCTGCCCTTGCTTTGGCTCCTCTTAGAATTAGAAAATTAATTCTCCAATCCAGCACCTATCACACAAGCTAGACCTCACTCAAGTTAAATTTCTACTCAAATAGGCACCAATTGAGAAATAATTCCAGCACCAAATTTAGAGGCCAAAGGATTAAAGCAAGAAACAAATTAATTAGAAAAACAGAACCACCAAATGGAGTTAAATTGTGACAACTAGAAAGAGTTCCAAAGAAATATAAAACAAGCAAATAAAGGTATTCAAAGAAAGGTAGGCACACAAAGTGAATCCTAAGAATAGCACTAGAATTGATTTCAAAATCAAAAACAGCACCACTGAAAAACTGTTGTGGCCAGAAAACGTGATTTTCCCCAATTTATGCTGAGCTGTCCTTTACAGATTTGCCTCTGAAAATTGATATGCAAATATTTCAAGATCTCAACTAAATTCTGGGACAGATTTCACCCAAAACGCATGAGCCATTTTTTTTTAATAAATTTTGCAAAATCAGTGTTCAGTTACGCCAGCTGGAGCACCCAGATTTGCACACTGTTTTTTAAAATATTTATCATTTTTTTTTCTATTTCTTTTTTTGACCTGATTCTTTTTTTGTCTTTTCTATAACACCTCAATCTTGCATATTCCAGAGAATCAAAATTTTCCTATCTGGAAAAATAATTTTCCCAAGCAAAAACAGCCAGCACAGATTGATGTAAAACAGGGGATTCTGTGTAAATTGGAAAAACAGCAAGATATACCAAAAGACACAAAGGAAAATAATGTAAATGAATTTGTGTAGAACTAAAACACAAATATGAACTCAAGCTAAAATTAAAAGGCAGCAAAGGATAAAAAATAACAGCAGATTAAGGCAACTTAAAGAGACCCAAAAACAAGAAACAATCAAGCCAAAAAAAATAGGACTACTAAGAATTGATGACAATTATGGATTCACATGACTTGACACAACATTTATAGATTCAGAAAATAAAGACTCAAAGCATAATATGAAGCAATTATAAGAAAGCAATAAAGACTCAAATTCCTAAAAGAAAACAGCCACTCAATGTGTAAGGAATCCTATCACAATTGCACAAGAAAATGTTCAAGATCAATTGAACACATGTGCTTCGGTTGGATCTTCCATAAGCACACCAAGAACAATTTAAAATGTAAAAAACAGCAAGACAATTATGGAATTGAAATGACAAGATGAAAATAAAGAAGAACTGAAAATTTAAAAAGACAAGCTACTCATCTTGAAGAACCAAAAGCTCATGATACCAAATGATGGCATTTTCATGTGTTCTTCTTGAATCAAAGTAGAAATAGATGGAGCGGAAGCAATGGGTGAGTGAAACAAGACCCTCCTAGGAGTGATGGTGATCTTGAAGGTGCATGATGTGTATGGGAGTAGGGAGGTTCGGCCAACCCTTGGTGAGGTGAAGGAGATGAAGATCAATTCCTAGAAACTAGGAGAGAGCAAAGCTTGGCACAAATTTGGCAGCATAACTTTACTCATATTAATCTTGAAAATACATGAGGTAGGCCTCCTTATTTATAGATTTAGGAGCCTTGGTGAGCAAGCTTAAAGGGTAGGGATGGAAATACAAAAAGTGGGGCTGCCTAGGGTATTGACTTTAGTCAAACCACACCATCATCCTAATATTCTAGAAGATAGGTCAAAAATGCAACATTTGATAGTACACCCCTTCTTCTTTTGCTAAAGGCACCTATTTGCTAGCACACCCCTCCTTCTATTGCTAAGGGCACCTTTTTGATAGCACACCCCTAAGTGAGCAAGTTTTGCTTTCTACACTACACTAATCTATTAAGCACCCCCTCCCCCTTTGGGCCTTTATGAAACATGTACAAGGATCTCTCTCTTCCATCCGTGGCTTCTTATATGTGTGCTTGGATATGTTTAGCCATGGATCTTGTGAGAGGTCCTAGACGGTCTAGCTCCATGGATAGCCTCCCTCTTTCACGTTCTAAACGCTCACTTCCTGGAGCTAGACGCTCCTCTTGGTCTAGACGGTCTTCTTGGTTTGGGCCTTGGCTTCCTTGGCTAGATGTGCTTGGCCCTCCTCCATCAACCGATGTCTTCCCTGGCGACGCCCTCATAACTCTCGCGCCTTGGCCACGTCCACATGCCTCGCGCCCTGGCAATGCCCGCATGCCTCGCGCCCGCGCGATGCCTGCATGCCTCTCGCGCCCGCGCGATGCCTGCATGCCTCTCGCGCCCGCGCTATGCCTGCATGCCTCTCGCACCCGCGCGATGCCTGCATGCCTCTCGCGCCCGCGCGATGCCTGCATGCTTCTCGCGCCCGCGCGATGCCTGCATGCCTCTCGCGCCCGCGCGATGCCTGCATGCCTCTCGCGCCCTGGCGACGTCCACCTGGCGCTCATGTGTAGCAGGCGACCGGCGATCTCATAGCCTTCTAAACATAACTTTTTCCTCCCTTTCTATTCTAAATAAAACATACATAGAATTCTTTTAAAATATAACCCTTTTTATTCCAATTCAATTTTACAGGTCCTTACAGTGCCACCCTTAACTACCCCACTAATGACAAAGAGCTCTATGCAGTTGTGATGGCCTTAAAGACTTGGGAACATTATCTTATTTCCAAAGAATTTGTTATCCATAGTGATCATGAGTTCCTAAAGTACTTAAAAGGCCAACACAAGCTCAACAAAAGACATGCTAAGTGGATGGAGTTTCTTGAGCAATTCCCTTATGTAATCAACACTAGTGCAAAATGATGAAAGGAATACTCCTTTCCAAATGTGGTTTCGCGCTAAAACGCATTTGTTAAAAACACGGTGGCATTTTTTAAATTAGTTTGTTTTACGAATGCGGTTATTAGTTAAAACCGCATTTGTAAATGCAAGTTTTTCATTTACAGATGCGGTCATGTGTATAACCGCATTTGTAAATGAAAGGCATTTCATTTACAGATGCGGTCATGTGTATGATCGCATCTGTAAATGAAAAACTTTCATTTGCAAATGCGGTTTTAACTAATAACCGCATGTGTATGACCGCATCTGTAAATGAAAAACTTTCATTTACAAATGCGGTTTTAACTAATAACCGCATGTGTATGACCGCATCTGTAAATGAAAAACTTTCATTTACAAATGCGGTTTTAACTAATAACTGCATTTGTAAAATGTTTTTAACCTAAAATTTGAAGCGCGCCACTGCACTTTCACTCTTTCTTCTTTGCTCTTGCTTTTCGCTGTTGCTGCGCTGCGCTCTGTGTTCCTTGCTTCTGTGCATCTTCAGTGCTATTGCTTCCATTGTGAGTTTTGTATCCCATTTCATTCTCTTAAGTTCGCTTTAGAAATGTTGTTCTTATATATGGTTTTTTCCTTGCAGTGCTTGAAGTTACTGTTGCATTGCTCCACCGCTGTCGCGCCACTCTTCCATTTCCACCTCTGGTTTTCTACCACTTGAATCAGCATTTTCGCACACAAGGTTGGTTCATTTTTAGATTTTTATAATTTTACTTTGTTTATTTTGAATTTTTGACTTTATGTATTATAATTTGTATATTATTTAATATTAATTTGTATTATATGATTTTTCATTTTTAAAATTTATATTATTTAGTTGGTAGTTTTTATGTTAGTTTTTTTTTAGATTTTGTGATTTTTTTTTGCTGTACTTTTGAATATTTTTTTTATGTATTATAATTTGTATATTATTTAATATAAATTTGTATCAATTTATATAATTTGTATTATATAATTTCTATTTTCTAAAGTTTAAATTATTTAGTAATTATTTGTTAGTTTATAGTAGAATTTATGTTATGTTAGTTGTTACATTAGAATAGAATATCGTGTTTGTATTTGGACCTCCGACAATAATACGTGCTGGTATTGAGTCCGGGGGTGTTCGACCCTCGGCAAATGCATGAGATAGAACACTTATTAGAAAATCCTAGGTAACTATATTGCAGAATATATAATGGATCGAAGTTGGATTCATTGTGCTCGTATAAGTGATGAGTACGAAAGAGGAGTAGAAGAATTTATACAATTTGCGCAGCGTAACGCGATTAATAGTGGTCGTGATGGAGGAAAGATTAGGTGTCCGTGCGTTAACTGTTTGAATGGAAGGATACTGGATGTGAATATCATGAGGGAACACCTGCTATGTGATGGGTTTCTTCGATCTTATACAACTTGGACATGCAATGGTGAATTATTAAATTTACCACGTGTTTCCGTAACTGAAGAATATGTGGGATCCACCACAGATGAAGCAGAACACGATGATGTAGTTGATGATCGATTGGAGGACATGATTCGTGATGTGGGAGCTGAGTCTTTTGCAAAAGCGCATGGATATGGAAGTATGTCAAGCGATGCAGAGGCTCCATTGTATCCTGGATCAACTAACTTCACACGGTTGTCGGCGGTGTTAAGATTGATGAATTTGAAGGCACTAAATGGATGGACTAATAAAAGTTTCACGGAATTGCTCTAGCTGTTGAAGGATGATCCGGTTGGTCATCAGTAGTTGATGACGTCAGCAGCAGGTGACCACGTGGACCATGCACAGGGTGGCACGTGGTAGAAAGAGCAAGTGAATCAGGGAGGAGATCACCTAGAACGGTGATTGGTAGTCAGATACCAAGTGACCACCACCCCCAGAGTGGTGCCCTGATAAGCGCCTGGAAGCACCGCACAGACGTCGGTGGATAGGCATGAGGCACCGCCCGGTCATCGGGGGGAAGTTATGAGGCACCGGTCGGGCGTTACTGCATGAAGAGCGCGATCGGGCGTTAGTGCATGAAGAGCGCGATCGGTCGTAAGTGCATGCAGAGGGCGATCGGTCATCAGGGTTCTTGCCAACGCGTGTTAAGCTGGGACCAAGGTTCCCAGCGAGAACGTTACGCATGCACCTCGCATGATGCCTACTCAGAGGACGTGCGGCGAGGCCATGCAGGCAGGATGCGCCTGGCGAGTGAGTTTAGACCAGCCACACCTGGCGCTATCCTGGGAGCATGCGGCCCGCACAGAGAGAAGCGCAGAAGCCCTCCAGGTGTGACGCGTGTACGGTAGATGCCAGCTGCATGCCTCCACGTGTCACCATCTGGGAGAGAGGCGCGACCCAGGTATAAAGCACTCCACGTCATGTAAGGTAGAGGAGTTCTTTTGAAACTTACACAGTCTTACACATAGTTTTCTCTGAGTCACTGTGGGAGTGTTCTTACACGTTGCACAGTGATAACAGAAAACAGTTATAGAGAGAGAAAGTGGATCTGAGAGCACACAAGAGTCTCACAGAGACATTCAGTAAGAGTTTTTGGTGTTCCTGTTGCTTGACTTGAGCGTCGGAGTGCACACGGCCGCTAGAGGCACCGTCTGTGTGTTTTGCAGGCAGCATTTGGAGTTCCGGTGGTGGTTCTTGGAGTGTTCTTGCAGAACAGAAGGCTAGACGAAGGAGTGACGAGGCAATCCTCTACGTTTGAGTCAAGCGGCAGGATCAAAGGATATGCTTCCAGAGGGAAATACTCTACCTAATAGTAATTACGAGGCCAAAAAGATTCTTTGTCCAATGGGTATGGAGTATAAAAAGATACATGCATGTCCTAATGATTGTATATTATACCGAAAAGATTTTGAATTATTGAAAAGTTGTCCGAGGTGTGGGTTATCATGTTATAAATTGAAACAAACAAATGATGATACTATTGAAGAGATGGAAAAGCATGGACCCCCAATGAAGGTTATGTGGTATCTTCCCATCATTCCAAGGATGAAGCATTTGTTTGCAAACCCAGACAATGCTAAGAATCTTAGATGGCATGCAGATGAGAGGAAATGTGATGGCATGTACCGACATCCAGCTGATTCTGTTCAGTAGAAGAAATTTGATGATGAGTTTCCAGAGTTTGGTAAAGAATCAAGAAATATCCGACTTGGTCTAGCTACAGATGGAATGAATCTGTTTGGTAATATGAGTACAAATCACAGTTCATGGCCTGTTTTACTAGTTATTTACAACTTACCTCCTAGATTGTGCATGAAGCGAAAGTACATGATGTTGTCTATGATGATATCTGGTTCGAAACAGCCAGGGAATGACATAGATGTTTATCTAAGTCCCCTAATCGAAGATTTGAAGTTAATGTGGGATGAGGGTGTTCAAGTATTTGACGGATTTGCTAATGAAACTTTCAAGCTTCATGCCATGTTATTTTGCACCATCAACGACTTTCCGGCATATGGTAACTTATCAGGTTATAGTGTTAAGGGTCATAAAGCATGTCCAATATGTGAAGAAGACACTGCTTCTCAACAATTGAAACATGGAAGGAAGACAGTATATCTTCAGCATCGGAGGTTTCTTAGAAGTCATCATCCTTACCGAAGGTTGAAAAAAGCCTTTAATGGACACCAAGAAGAGACTAGTGGTCCACCAACTCCACTAACTGCTGCTGAGGTTTACGAAAAGGTAAATAACATAGACCACACCTTCGGTAAGTCAAAAAAAAAGTCAGTTGTGACTAACATTTGGAAGAAAAAATCAATCTTCTTTGATCTTCCGTACTGGTCGAGGTTAGAAGTCAGACACTGTATAGATGTAATGCATGTTGAGAAGAATGTGTGTGATAGCTTAATTGGTACACTTCTTAACATTAACGGGAAGATGAAGGATGGTCTAAATGCTCGTTTAGATTTGGTTGAGATGAACATACGAGGGGAGTTGGCACCGATAGAAATGGGTAAGCGTACATATTTGCCCCCAACCTGTTATACCATGTCAAAAAATGAAAAAGTAAGTTTCTGTCAATGTCTAAAGGGTGTAAAAGTGCCACAAGGACATTCCTCAAATGTGAAGAGCCTAGTGTCAATGCAAGATTTGAAGTTAATTGGGTTGAAGTCTCATGCTATTCGTGGGATCTTACCAAAAAATGTTAGACATACCATAACCCGTTTGTGCTCATTCTTCTCTTCCATCTATTGTAAATTCATTGATCCATTAAAACTAGATGAACTTCAAGATGAAATTATTGTTATCTTATGTGAATTGGAGATGTTTTTTCCTCCATCTTTTTTTGACATCATGGTTCATCTACTTGTGCATCTGGTTAGAGAGGTTAGATTGTGTGGACCAGTGTACTTAAGATGGATGTATCCTGTTGAGCGGTATATGAAAATTTTGAAAGGTTATGTGAAAAATCATTATCGTCCAGAAGCTTCAATGATTGAAAGGTACATAGTTGAAGAAAGTATTGAATTTTGTTCAGATTACATGTCAAAAGCAAATCCAATAGGTCTTCCAGCTAATTCATGGCACCATAGGCGTTCTACAAGTAAATGTTTATGCGGTGTGAATATTGTAAGCAAATCTCGGTCAGAAGTCTTGCAAGCACATTTGTATATATTGAATAATACAGATGAAGTTATACCTTACATAGTAGAACATTCATGCCTTGGTTTAAAGAGGAGGTGTTAAAGGATTCAACGGCATCGGAGACCTTGACCTGGTTGGCTGTTGGATTGAAGTTTGATGTCATTTCTTGTAAAGCGTACGAAGTGAATAATTGTATAGTTTACACTAAGTCTATGGATGAAAAGAGTACAGTTCAAAATTCTGGTGTTACTCTTGAAGTCGAGTCAATGCAGTTTTCCACCTCGAAAGATACAAATCCTGTAATTGGATCAATGGCATATTATGGATTTATAGAAGAGATATGGGAGCTTGACTATACTAAGTTTTCAGTTCCAGTTTTCAAGTGTATATGGGTTGACAATAAAAGTGGGGTTAAAATTGATGAATCAGGATTCACACTAGTGGACTTTCGAAAGATAGGGTATCGAGATGAGCCATTTATAATGGTGCAACAAGCATCTCAAGTTTTCTACGTGAAAGATCCTACGTCAGAACATTGGTATGTTGTTTTACACGGGAAAAAACAAGGGGAGGCCATAGATGATATTGAAAATGGTGAACCCCATTCATTCACACCAATGATAACTAATAAAGATGATGATGTACTTGATCATGTACATGCAACCCGTAAAGACCACAGTGAAGGAATTTACATATGAACTTGTAACCCATTATGGTAATAAATTTAGAAATATTTTATAATATGCATTTACTATATTATGTTTTTGATTTATATGATTTTCTTTCCATGCAGATGAACTAATGTTTGTTAAATAATTTTTTTAACAGAGATATGGGTGACGATCAAACTCCAATTAGACCCCAATCCGGACGAGGCAACAGAGGACCTACTAGGATGAAGCGTCTGGCAAAGAAACGTGCCGCTGGTGACAAGACAGCTGTTGACATTGACGTCAACACTGGAATGGCATATGGTCCTAATGCAGATGAGTTTAATAGCTATCTTGGAGTTCTTTCTCGTGAGAGACTCTCCATTTTGGTTAATTCATGGGACGAGGTGTCAAAGGTCGACCGAAACATGCTGTGGGAGGATGTTCTGGTAAGCTTTACATAATTATTGTTATCATATAAAGCTATTTAATATTCATTGACTAACTTTACTTTGGTGATGTTATTTTCCAGGCAAATTTTGAAATTCCTAATGTTGAACCGCTTCGATCAAGGATTCTATCCAATATCGAACTGAAGTTTCGTGCCTTTAAGTCAAGACTCACGATGAGATACATTTTTGGTGAGCTTAAGGATGAAAGTCCTTGTGAAAGATACAATTTTATTGATAAAGAGACATGGCTTGCTTTTAAAGAAAGTCGTCTAACTGAAGAATGGACTGTAAGTGAAGCTGTAAGGACCTATAAATTAATTGGAATAGAAGTGATAGATTTTAAATAATTTCTGAGTATGTTATTATTTAAAATAAAAAGGACATAAAAATAGAAAATTATCATAGTGGTCAGACCTCGGACGTCGCCTAAGGTCTGGGGTCAGCAGGTAGAGGGCGGTCGGTTGACCATTGTACCAACCAAGTAGTCAGGTGCAATGACTTTATCGTGAGGTAATCACATGGGCGTGCTTGAAGGGGGGGGCACGTGAAGCAAGAAGGGTAAGAGAAAGGAAGGTGTAGATTAGAAGTCGAAGAGATCGTCGTTTGTTGAAGAAGGCTGCGGCCTCCGACTTCACCCGTATGAAATCAGAAATCGCCTATTTTGCGCATGATCGCCGTGTGCGAAGATTTCACATGATTGCCAATCGCCTATGTGTACATGATCGCCAATCGCCTATGGTGTACATGATCACCGAAAAGAGGACATCGCCGAGTATTCGAGAAGACTTGGTAAGCTCTTGGTATGTGGTCTAAATACAGAAGATGAGTGATATAGAAGATAGGTGGCATATCTGCCACCATGAGTAGTGTGAGTCGTGATACCACGGACTTAGAGGAATGGGAGGACGAGCCCTCAGCTGGGTGTGACGATGTGACATCGGTGACCAGAGTGAGGCGATGTGTCCTCATCACACACAAGGGCGATAAGAGATCGCCAACAGGATGAGAGGAACATCGGTCATCAACCAGGATGGGAGACACATCGGTTGTCTGCCAGGGTGAGACATCGGTTGTCTGCCAGGGTGAGGAATCAGTCGTCCGTCAGGAAGAGGAATCAGTCATCGCCAGGATGAGAGGCACACCAGTCATCGCTGGGATGAGAAGGACACCAGTGATCGCCGGGATGAGAGGCACACCAGTCATCGCCGGGATGAGAAGGACACCAGTCATCGCCGGGATGAGAGGCACACCAGTCATCGCCGGGATGAGAAGGACACCAGTCATCGCCGGGATGAGAGGCACACCAGTCGTCGGTGGATGGTCATCGAGCGATGTCATGTTTCACACAGATAAGGTAGGACCCAGGCTCCCAGCATGAGCATTCTCCATGCGTGACACGTAGACAGAAAGAGGTGTTTCAGAATAGTGGCTCCAGAGAGTTGGTAGGGAAAGTGACCCAGAGTTGGTGTGCGCAGAGACCCACGTGGCCATCCTGTTAGAGGAAACTCACACGCAAGGTTGCTCAGAGAGTGGGTAATGGCAGTGAAGGCTAAAGAGCCGTTCGACCTTAAGAGCTGAGGGAATCAGCTCATTTAGTTCCCCTTTCTCCTTTCTCCTCCACTCGAAGACGCGACTATCCTCACGTACCAGTGCTACGAGCGGCGACTGCCATTGTCCTTCTGGGAAGTTACTCTGCAAGTTTTCTGCTCAAAGCCCTAAAACAGAGTAAGTTGTTTTGCTCTGTTCTATGAGTCGAGTCTGAATTTGAGAGGGTCGTCTCTGCATAGGTTGTGCATACAACTCTTTTAACTTCAGAAATCGTCTCTGTTAACGCAGAAAATGAGTAATCTCGTTAGATTTGTGATCGGGACTCTATGGTGCAGGTTAAGGCATCCTTGAGTTCTCGGTGGGTTTGGAGCTCTTAGTGAGATCGGCTCAAGTCCAGGTAAGGGAAGCTAGTTTTATTTCCAATAAAACCTTAAGCTAGAAGATGCTGATGTTTGGGTGACGTGATCGCCGGTTTTAATGCAAATTTTCGAAGTGACGTGATCGCCGGTTTTAATGCAAATTTCGAAGTGACGTGATCGCCGGTTTTAATGCAAATTTCGAAATCCCCTGTTTTAGTGTCGTTTTAAAATTGTTTGAGATTGAAAGGTGAAATGCATATGATATTCGAAAATCTGAACTTTGGTATGATTGTTTCTGTGATTGGGATTGTTTAAGAAAATATTCAAAATATTATATGATGGAATTGTGCTTTTACGTGTGGTATGATGTACTGGATGAATGTGAAATTGTGATCAAGACATAGTATTTTCAGGAAAGGAAATACCGTGTTGAGATTGGTTATGAGGTGTACTGATCTGTGAGTATCCTGTGAATGAGACGATCCTGACTCTACTGATATAATGGAATCACATAGATGAAGTTATTCAGGTGGTGAGAGTCGAAGGAGGTTCATATGTATGGGTAAGTTGTTTGAAAGATAACAAACTTAACCTGTTATATGAATTAACCCTGTCATACCGGGAGAGTGATGATATTGAGATTATGTTTATGCGCATGGCTGTGTGGATTTCACAGTGGTGTGGTATGACAGGTGCAGGTCTCTGGATGCTAAGTTCAATGCACGAGTCTTCCGGAAGTAGTGTCAAGTGTCTATGTGTGATGGGTCAGTGGAAGTCTGACGTGAGAAAGAGAAATATTGAAATGTGATAGACACTTGATGGATTTTTGTAGAATGATTGATACTTGAGGAAATTGTGAAATGTGTGAATATTTGATGGTTATGTGAAATGAATGAGAAAGTGATGGAATTATGTGGGTGTTTAAAAGCTGGTTATGTTGAATTTAAAGTTTCATATTTAAAGTTTTTAAAATAGCTAGCTTACCCCTGTGTTTTGTTTTGTGTTGGTTTTCTTAAACCTGTGATGATCGTGTGCATTTACATGGGAGCAGCTGATGTTGCAGGTGGTAGAGCTCCTCAGTGAGCAGATGGAGAAAAGGATCGTTTTATATTTGAATGTTTTATTTTGGAAAACTTTTGATGTATAAATTTAACTCCCTGCGAGGAGGGATGTTCCTTTTGAAGAACACATTGAATGGAAGGGATGTATTTTATTATATATATATATATATATATATATATATATATATATGAATGTTAATTTTGATATTATTGTTTTATGTTTATTTTATGATATAAATATGAATAAGATTTTAGGGGCGTTACAGAAGCTACTTAACTATTTTGACTTATATAACATTAATGAGTTAATATTATTGAATTCACTTTGTTTATTTCAATTATGACAACATCAGTGGAAGAAAGCTCAAGAAATAGCTTTAAAGAATCTTACCCCGCACGTAATGTCTCGTGCAGGGTATCGAAAGCTTGAGCAAGCACTGATGGTTGAAAAGGAGCAATCCAGACAGGGGAGTGCATCTCAGGATGTGGAAACAGGGGTCATTTCTCCTCCATCACCACCTACGCGCCATGACAAATGGAAGAGGGCCCGAATTAAGAAGTCGGGTGCACCAAGTTCTGAGCAATCAAGGCTTATCATTGAAAAAATTGTAAGTTATTTAAGCCTTTTTTTCATCTATTATGATGCATTACTTATAATAAAACCTCATATGATTTTTGTCTCTTGCAGGATGCCTTGGACTCCCAAGGTAATTTTGTTGTTGAAGGTCGTCGCGATATCCTTGTTGAAGCAATTGGACAACCTGAGCACTCTGGTCGTGTTCGTGCAGCTGGACAAGGAGTTGGGATTAGACTTTATTTTGGAGCTGCACCACGACACTCATCCTCCTCCTCCAAAGAGAGCAAAAAAGAAATGGAGCAAAGGCTACGTCAAGAACTAATGGATGAGATGAGAAGGGAGACGGAAAAGATGAGGCTAGAGTTGTGACAAGAGATATCGCAACAACTTTGTGCTGAGCAGCCGATTTAGACACTTCTTAGTCCCGCTCACAAGAGCACAAAGGGGAGTTGTGCAGCTCCTACAGAATCAGGGGATGATATCATTGGCCAGACGAGGCAATGTGAGCTACTGGTAGAGGGTGGCATGATTCCTCAGGTGGTGGCCATTGGAAAAGTCTATGAAGACGCCACCACCTTACATAACGTTCTTCTCTCCCCTAATGCAGCAAAGGTCACGGTTGAAAGAGTACGAGTACCTGATGCTCATCTTCCACTACCTTCAGAAGAGGTAACAACTGTGGCCGAAGCATTTCAGTCCTTTGTAGCTCTAACGCCCCTCAAAGTCTTTTCATATTTATATAATAAAATAAGCGTAGACATTAATTTATAAAACAATCAACATATGTATATATATTGAAAATACATCATCCCATACATTGTATCTCAAGAAGAAACGTCCCTCTTATGGGGGTTTTAATACATTCCATCAACTGTTTCGAAATAGAACCAAAATACAGCATAAAAAGAAAACAGGCGATCTCTTCCTCCAACTGCTCACTGAGGAGCTCGACTACCTGCAACATCATCTGCTCCCGTGTAAAATACACGATCATCACAGTTTTAAGAAAAACAGCCACAGAACAAAACACAGGGTAAGCTAGCTATTCTAAAACTTGAAGTACGAAACTTTAAAATCAATATAAAACAGATTTAAAACACCCACGTAAAATCCATCAATTTTCCCATTCATTTCACACACTTAACAATTTCATCAAGTGTTATTTGTTTCACATAAACCATCAAGTGTCTATCAAATTTCAATCATTCTCTTTCTCACGTCAGACTTCCACTGACTCACCACACATAGACACATACCACACCACTGTAAAGTCCACACAGGACAGTTAGTGAAGTCCACACAGGACAGCTCGTGAAGTCCACACAGGACAGCTAGTGAAGTCCACACATGACAGCTCGTGAAGTCCACACAGGACAGCTACTGAAGTCCACACAGGACAGCTCGTGAAGTCCACACAGGACAGCTAATGAAGTCCACACAGGACAGCTCGTGAAGTCCACACAGGACAGCTAATGAAGTCTACACAGGACAGCTCGTGAAGTCCACACAGGACAGCTAATGAAGTCCACATAGGACAGCTCATGAAGTCCACACAGGACAGCTAATGAAGTCCACACAGGACAGCTCGTGAAGTCCACACAGGATAGCTAATGAAGTCCACACAGGACAGCTCGTGAAGTCCACACAGGACAGCTAAAGAAGTCCACACAGGACAGCTAAAGAAGTCCACACAGGACAGCTAAAGAAGTCCACACAGGACAGCTAAATATCATCAATTCACCCAATGCACCATACAACACTTAAATGAACGATTCCAACCACAGCAACAATCGTATCAAGGTTCAGATTTTCCAATTTCACATGCATTTCACATATCAATCTCAAACAAGTTCAAAGCGACACTAAAACAGGGGATTTCGAAAACAACATTAAAACCGGCGATCACGTCGCCCCACACATAAAAACAGAGCATCGTGAAAAAGAATATGAAACCGGCGACCACGTCGCCCTCACTTCAGAACCTACTCGCCTAAAGTTTTTATAAACGAAAATGCTAGCTTCCCTTACCTGGACTAGCGTAAACTTCACTAAGAGCTCCAACCCAACGAGATTCAAGGATGCCTTAACTCTATTTTAGCGCTTTGAGCAGAAAACTTGCAGAGCACAACGTCAGGAATCCAGGGTAGTCGCCGATCTTCAACTGGTTCGCTAGGACGTATGAACACAGGGAGAAGGAGAGGAAAGGAACAGGGAACCAATGCTAACTCTCTCAATCACTCTCGAACCACAGCAACGTCCCTGCCTCTCAGGAGTGAGTTTTGAATCTAAACCAACTTGCCCAGAAATGCCGCTGCCACCACCCACTCTGCAGGAAAGCTTGCGTGCACACTTCCTTGAACAGTATGACCACGTGGGTTTCTGTGCATACCCACTCTCTGATGCTAACTATTCTGAAACACCCTTTTTTTCTACGTGTCGCGCATGCAAGACGTCTCATGCTGGGAGCCTGGGTCCCACCTTATCTGTGTGAAACACGACATCGCGCGATAACCTTCCACCGATGACTGCTCGCGTGATGACTATCCACCGATGTCTCATCCTGGCGGACGACCGATGTCTCTCCCTGGAAGACGACCGATGTCTCTCCCTGGAAGTCGACCGATGTCTCTCCCTGGAAGACGACTGATGCGTCCCTCATCCCGGTGATGACCGTCTGTCTCTCGCCTTGGCGATGCCCGCATGTCTCTTGCCCTGGCGATGCTTGCATGTCTCTCGCCCTGGCGATGCCCGCATGTCTCTCGCCCTGGCGATGCCCGCATGTCCCTCGCCCTGGCGATGACTGATGACACATCGCCACGCCTTGTTGAAGGTTCTTCACCCCACTATGTTACGTCCAAGGTATCACCTCCACATGGCTTGGTGACGTCGGTAGCTTCACATTTCCAAGAATAGATCAGCACTACTCCTCGTCCGCCCATGCATGCAACACTAAGGACGATTTCTTATGCTCAAGCATAGAGCTTCGCATGCACAGCGTATCTAAGGCTTAACCCCCACCTTGATACGCGTGGCTTTTGGAACCCACTATGGTTGATCCAGCATCTTGACCACATACTAAGTGCACTTTCGGCGATCATGTACACCATAGGTGATTGGCGATCATGTGTACTCTAGGCGACAGGCGATTATGTGCCAGAGAAGTCGGAGATCGCCTGCGTCTTCAACAACGGCGATCTCGTAGACTTCTAAGCTACACTTTTCTTCCTTTACTCTTCTTGATCCACATGTCTTCCTCGAGCACACCCACGTGATTACCTCACGATAAAGTCATCGCACCTGACTACTTGGTTAATACAATGGTCAGCCGACCGACCTCTACCAGCTGACCCCAGACCTTGGGCGATGTCCGAGGTCCGACTACTACAAAACTTCTATTACCAGCTCTTTGTATTTTAAATAATAACATCTTCTGAAATTATTTAAATATAACACTTTTATTCCAATTAAAGTTTCTAGGTCCTTACAGTAGCCTGGCCTAGACACCTGATTCGATATATGCCACAACCACTGGTAATAATTTCATTTCATATGCTAATTTATATTTATATATTACATGTAATTTATAACAAATGTTTTTTCTTTTTGTAGAAACCTCGTCGGAAACCAAGTCCAAAAAAGAAACAAGAGGTTCCGCTTGACGATCCTATAGCTTCCTTAGCTATAGTTGCTAGACAACTTGGACGAGATCCTCTGGAAGTTCCATGGGATGATACCTTTTTTGAAACAAACCCTGAGCTACCATTGTACATATACATGTCAGATCTGCTAGAATTTGTAGCTGGGGATCAGGAGCTGAATATAAATATCATTCAATTTTTTATGATGTAAGTATTGTTACCTACATTTCATTTTCATTTATGTTAAATTAGCATTCATTATGATTTAACTAATTACTTGTAGGTTTTTGAATGGTGTCTCTGTCACTGAGGGGAAGGAAAATGTGTATGGATTCTTAGATCCTGTATATACTAATCCCACTGGAGCAAAGACAAATGAGACCCAATCATACATCACTAACACCCTGGAAAGAGAGGGAAAAGAGGTTTATTTGTGCCCTTATATTAACGAGTAAGTTTAAATATATATATATATATATATATATATATATATATATATATATATATATATATATATATATATATTGATCTCGCCGCGGACTCGAGCGTGGGGAGAATGCCTCGCCACTCCTTCGTTTGACTTTCTAACTGCTGCGCGTTCTGCAAGGAGGCTCCAGGGACCTTCGACGGGACTCCAAGCGGTACCTGCAAAACACGCGAACGGCGCCTCTAGCGGCCGTTGTAGCTCCGACGCTCAAGTCAGGCAACGAGAACACCAAAAGGTCTCTCTCAGATTTCTCTGTGTGAGACTGTGTGTGTGTGCCCTCAGTCCTCTTTGATTCGAAGACTGAGTGCTCTTGGATGTGTGTTGTCTATTCTGAGGCAAAGATTGCATACCTGGTTTGGTGTTCTTCTTCCTCATATAAACCCTGCGTAGCCCCTACAGGCTACCTCTAGGTTCACTTAATTACTCTGCAGTGCCGTTTCCACTCCCCAGGGTGCTTTGCGTGCCAGCCTTCTTCACTTGAGTGCCAAGTCTGACAGGGGAGGCCGCGTGGGTACCTCTAGACCCCTCGACTTCTGCGCCTATCTGCCCTACCTATTCTCTGGGAACATCTTTACCATCCACGTGGCAGACATGCAACCCGCTGGGAGATTCCAACCTTAATGGGTTCTCGTCCCAGCGGGATTCTGCACCTAACTGCGTCTTCTCATCTTCCTGCGTGGTCGTCTCACGACTAAGAACGCTCCCAGCCTCTGGGCGCTTTACTGATCATCGGTTGCGTTGTTCACATCGCGCGACCGATGTCACCTCAACACACACCGATGACCGATGTGATACTTCACGTCCTCGTGCTCTGCTTATGGGATCAGGCGAGGTCCTTGAGTAACGTTCTCGCTGGGAGCCTGGGTCCCAGTTTAACACGTGTTGACAAGCAACCCCCGACGACTGATCATTCTCAATGCACCGATGATTGATCACAATGCACGCACCGATGACAGATCACTCTGAACTCACCGATGACTGATCGGTGCTTTGTCCCTTCTCGCGCTCTTCTTCCAGGCGCTCAAGTAGGAACTGATCTGCTGGTGGCGGTCACTGGGTAGCTGACCACTGATCGCCGTTCTTGAACGATCTCCACCCTGGTTCATCTGCCTTCACGTGCCATGTAAGGACCTGTAAAATTGAATTGGAATAAAAAGAGATATATTTTAAATGAATTCTAAGTATGTTTTTATTTAAAATAAAAAGGAAGGAAAGTGTAGTTTGGAAGACTATGAGATCGCCTAGTAGTACATGATCGCCGGTCACCTGCTACACATGAGCGCCAGGGCGCGAGGCATGCAGGCATCGCGCGGGCGCGAGGCATGTGGGCATTGCCAGGGCGCGAGAGGCATGCGGGCATCGCGCGGGCGAGAGGCATGCGGGCATTGCCAGGGCGCGAGAGGCATGCGCGCATCGCCAGGGCGCGAGGCATGCGGGCTTTGCCAGGGTGCGAGAGGCATGCGGGCATTGCCAGGGCGCGAGGCATGAGAGCGTCGCCAGGGATATACATCGGTCGTCTCCCAGAGGGAGACATCGGTCGTCTTCCAGGGCGAGGGAGACATCGGTCGTTCGCCAGGATGAGTCAGCGGTGGAAAGTTGTCGCGTGATGACGAGCTTCACACAGATAAAGTGGGACCCAGACTCCCAGCATGAAACGTCCTGCACACGCGCCACGTAGACAAAAAGGGTGGTTCAGAGTGGTGACATCAGAATGTTGGCATGCGCAGGAGACAACAGTGGTCGTACTTTTCAGAGCAGTGGTTGGCATGCACAAGCGACAACAGTGGTCGTACTATTCAGAGCAGTGGTTGGCATGCACAAGCGACAACAGTGGTCGTACTGTTCAGGGCAGTGGTTCTCAGGCTTTCCTGCAGAAGGGGTGGCAGCAGCAGCATACGTGGGCAGGTAAGCTGGGATTCAAAAGCCACTGCGGGAAGGCAAAGAGCATTACAGACTCAAGAGGGTAAGAGTGAGTGCAAACTTCCTCCCTCCCTTCTTCTCTCCTTTGCGTTGTGACTCAGGCAACCTCAAGCAATCAGTGCGACAAGCGACGTTTGCCCTTAGAGTACCTAAGAGGTTCTCTGCAAGTTCTACGAACCAGGCGCTGAAAACAGAGCTAAGGCATCCTTTAAGCTCGGTGGATTTTTGGAGATCTTGGTGTTTGCGCAAGTCCAGGTAAGGGAAGCTAGCCTTCATTTTCAATACAAGCCATAGATTAGCTGTTACTGAAGTGAGGGCGACGTGGTCGCCGGCTTCGTTTTCATCTTCGTGAATGCTCTGTTCTATGTGGTTGGGCGACGTGGTCGCCGGTTTTATATACAGACTTCGAAATACCTTGTTTTTCAACCAGATCGCCGGTTTTGGCGCTGTTTTACGAACTCCCCTGTTTTTGGTGTTGTTTTGAAACTGTTTGAGAAGTAAATGTGATATTTGAAAACATGAACCTTGGAGTGAGTTTTGCTGTGATTGAAATCATTCATTTAAGTGTGGCATGATGTGTTGAATGTTGTGAATGTGAGATCAAGGCATAGTATTTTCAGGAAAGAAAATACCGTGTAAGATCGTGTAGGATGTGCATTGATCGGTGATTCGTCATGATATCCTGACTCTCCTGATATAATGGAATCATATAGATGAAGTTATTCGGGCGTTGAGAGTCGAAGGAGGTTCATACATATGGGTGAGTTGTTTGAAAGAGAACGAGCTCGACCTGTTGTGTGGATTAACCCTGTCATGCTAGTATAGTGATGATATTGAGATTCATTTATACGCTTGTGAATGTGTGTGATTTCACGGCGACCCTGTGAATGTGTGTGATTTCACAGTGGGCAGTATGACAGGTGCGAATCTATGAGTCTAGTCAATGCATGAGTCTTCCGGAAGTAGTGTCAAGTGTCTTGTGTGATGAGTCAGTGGAAGTCTGACGTGAGAAATGAGAAACATTGAATTGATAGACACTTGGTGCATTATGTGAATAGAACGACTCTTGAAAATATTGTGAAACATCTGATTTCTTGATGGCTGTGTGATATGAATGAGAAAGTGATGGACTCTTGTGAATGTTTAAAAAGGCTGATCTATGTTGGTTGTCCAGTTTAAAATTTAAAGTTTAAAAATATCTAGCTTACCCTTTGTATTGTTCTCTGGCTGTTTTCTCTTAAAACTGTGATGATCGTGTATTTTACACGGGAGCAGATGATTTTCCAGGAAGTAGAGCTCCTTAGTGAGTGGTCGCCGGAAGGAGATCACCTGATTTCTGTTCTGGTAGCAGATCGGCTGTTTTGGGTCCTCTGATAGGAGATCGGCCTCTTCCGATAGGAGATCGGTCTCTTCCGATAGGAGATCGCCTGCTTTGTTTTTTTTACTGTATTTTGTTTATGTTTCTGGAAAATTTGACCGAAATTGTATTAAACTCCCTGTGAGGAGAAACTACATTTCATATATATAATATTTTGTTCACTTCAATCTATTTGTTACCTTTATTTTCATTATATAAACATGAACAGTATTTTGGCGGGATGTTACATTAATGGTATCAGAGCAGTTCGTCCTTAGGATGACCTGAGGGCTGTGGATCCATTGTGTTTCTTCTGCTCAGGAAATTTATTTGGGTTTAAAATAACAGCTATAGTGAAAGGTTTTCAAACGTTTTTGTATTGAAATTTTGTGTGTGCTTTGGTGAATATATGCTCTAACTGAAAATCTTAGTATTAAGAATGAGAAGGTCTTGATAAAGTGGTGAGGGTGCACACTCATAACTGGATCGAGATGATTCTCAATCTTAATTCCAAAGGTTTGATGTTTAGCATACATTGAATTCTGGTGTAATTTATTTCATTTCATTGAGTGTTTTCGTATAGATTGAAAGTGGTTGCTTGGGATTGATGATTGTATACCAGTAGCTGTTCTGGTGTTTTGCTTAAGGTTCTAAGCATCATGATTCTGTTGATGAACTCAAATTCTTAATGACTTTGAGATGCTGACCTTTGTAAGGTCTAGATGTTACCTCCTGAATGAATTGATTTTTAATCGATCTCATTCTTGTAGCTGTAGGGAATATAGAAACCATAGTTTCAAAATCTGAAAACGAAGGAGATGGCATGTAGACCTTCTATCCCTCCCCAACCTTCTTCGGAGATGAGCCAGATTGCCAAGGCTATCGAGATGATGGCAACTGCCATCCAACAACAGAATGCAGCGATGGCTCAGAATCACCAAGCTGCCATGCACCACTGGGAAACCGCTCGGTCGGCTGAGACAAATTCCCACGTCGGTCAGCCTCAGGAACAGATGGGACTGATCGAGTTCATGAGGCACAACCCACCCAAGTTCAGTGGGAATACTACCCCTGATCAGGCAGATCAGTGGGTCAGAGAGTTGGAGAAAATCTTTAGGGCGACCTCCTGCCCTGAAGAGAAGAAGTTGGTGTTCGCCACCTATCTGCTGTCTGGAGAAGCTGAGTTCTGGTGGATGGGAGCTCAGCAGATGATGGAGGCCCGAGAGGAAGTGTTGGACTGGGAGAGCTTCAGAGTGAAGTTCCTGGAGAAATACTTCCCAGATAGCGCAAGGTTTGCGAGGGAAGCTGAATTCCTCAGATTGGAGCAGGGGGAGATGTCTGTGAATGCTTATGCTGCTCGGTTTGAGTACCTCGCCCGATTCTACACCCAGGCGACCTCTGAGGCTTGGAGGTGTAGGAAGTTTGAAGAAGGACTGAAGCATGAGCTGAAAAGGGCCATAGCACCTATGTGCATAAGAGAATTTCACGCCTTAGTGGAGAAGGCGATGATGGTGGAGACACTGGAGAAGAGCGACTCTCGGGTGATCAGGTCACACCCAGGGGGTTCTTCCAGTGAGAAGGCCAAGGTGCAACAACAGCAGAATAAGCCTTATGCGAGACCCCCACAGCATAGGGCAGAAACAGCACCGCCCCAGTTTCAGCAGCAACAACCCTGGAAACTTAAATGTTTCCACTGTGGTGGACCACACACAGCCAATGTGTGCCCCAAGAGAGATTCAGAGAGATGATGTTTTGCCTGTCAAAAGACGGGACACGTTGCTAGAGATTGTCCTACCCAGAATAGGATGACTCAACCCAGTGGATCCCAACAGTTGAGGAATGGAGGCAGTCGACCTCAGGCAGCAGGGAGAGTGTTTGCCATGACTGGAGTGGAGGCATCTCAGTCAGGTAACTTAGTACAGAATGTTGCTCTATAGCTGGTAGATGCGTTAGAATTTTGTTTGATTCTGGAGCGACACACTCCTTTGTGTCAAGCCTGTGTGTAGCCGAGTTGGGCCTTCTAGTGAAGGAGTTACCGTTTGAAACTGTTGGTCTATACACCTGCGCCAGGACAGGTGTTGACCTCTACAGTTTGCCCCGAATGTCTAGTGATAGTAGAGGGACGCAGATTCAAGGTGAACTTGATCTGCCTACCTCTTCAGGACCTGGATGTTATCCTAGGAATGGATTGGCTAGCTGCCAATCACATTCTCATAGACTGTGGTAGTCAGAAGATAGCGTTTTCAGACCTCCAAGAGGCAGACGTGATATCTACTCAGCGAGGGTGGTCGGTGTTGGAGGAAGGGGCGAGGTGCTTCGTGAATCCTAGCTCAGTTGGGAGTGAAGAATGAAGAGGACGTAAGTAGGATACCTGTGGTGAAAGATTTCATGGATGTAATTCCAGAAGAAATATCTGGATTACCTTCTAAGAGGGAAGTGGAATTCTCTATTGATTTTGGTACCTGGGGCTGGACCAGTGTCAATGGCACCTTACAGGAGGGCTCCAGCCGAGTTGGTAGAGTTTACCTATAATAACGGTGGTCATGCCAGCATTGGGATGGCAACGTATGAAGCTTTGTATGGAAGGAAATGCAGAACTCCTTTGTACTGGTACCAGGAAGCAGTATTGGTTGGACCAGAGTTGATTCAGCAGACGACCGAGAAGGTGCAATGGATAAAAGATAGAATGAAGGCTTCTCAAAGTAGGCAGAAGTCATATGCAGACCAGAGGAGAAAGCCTTTGGAGTTTGCTGCTGGAGACCATGTGTTCATGAAAGTGACACCAACCAAGGGTGTAGGACGGGCGATCAGACCAAAGAAGTTGTCCCCTAAGTTCGTGGGACCATATCAGATCTTAAGGAGGATTGGTCCAGTGGCCTACGAGATCGCCCTGCCTCCCCATTTAGCAAATCTGCACAATGTCTTTCACGTATCACAGCTGAGGAAGTACATGGCAGACCCCAGTCATGTGCTGGAAGTGGACGATGTGCAGATCAGGGATGACTTGTCCTTTGAAGTGAAACCAGTCAGGATTGACGATAGGCAAAGTAAACAGCTCAGAGGCAAGACCATCAGCATGGTGAAAGTGGTGTGGGATGAGAGATCGGGTGATTCAACTTGGGAGTTAGAAGCACCCATGAGAGAAGCCTATCCATACCTCTTTTCCTTGTAATTCAATTTTCGAGGACGAAAATTTTTCTTGTTGGGGAGAATGTAAGGACCTGTAAAATTGAATTGGAATAAAAAGAGATATATTTTAAATGAATTCTAAGTATGTTTTTATTTAAAATAAAAAGGAAGGAAAGTGTAGTTTGGAAGACTATGAGATCGCCTAGTAGTACATGATCGCCGGTCGCCTGCTACACATGAGCGCCAGGGCGTGAGGCATGTAGGCATCGCGCGGGCGCGAGGCATGTGGGCATTGCCAGGGCGCGAGAGGCATGCGGGCATCGCGCGGGCGAGAGGCATGCGGGCATTGCCAGGGCGCGAGAGGCATGCGGGCATCGCCAGGGCGCGAGGCATGCGGGCTTTGCCAGGGCGCGAGAGGCATGCGGGCATTGCCAGGGCGCGAGGCATGAGAGCGTTGCCAGGGATATACATCGGTCGTCTCCCAGAGGGAGACATCGGTCGTCTTCCAGGGCGAGGGAGACATCGGTCGTTCGCCAGGATGAGTCAGCGGTGGAAAGTTGTCGCGCGATGACGAGCTTCACACAGATAAAGTGGGACCCAGACTCCCAGCATGAAACGTCCTGCACACGCGCCACGTAGACAAAATGGGTGGTTCAGAGTGGTGACATCAGAATGTTGGCATGCGCAGGAGACAACAGTGGTCGTACTGTTCAGAGCAGTGGTTGGCATGCACAAGCGACAACAGTGGTCGTACTGTTCAGAGCAGTGGTTGGCATGCACAAGCGACAACAGTGGTCGTACTGTTCAGGCAGTGGTTCTCAGGCTTTCCTGCAGAAGGGGTGGCAGCAGCAGCATACGTGGGCAGGTAAGCTGGGATTCAAAAGCCACTGCGGGAAGGCAAAGAGCGTTACAGACTCAAGAGGGTAAGAGTGAGTGCAAACTTCCTCCCTCCCTTCTTCTCTCCTTTGCGTTGTGACTCAGGCAACCTCAAGCAATCAGTGCGACAAGCGACGTTTGCCCTTAGAGTACCTAAGAGGTTCTCTGCAAGTTCTACGAACCAGGCGCTGAAAACAGAGCTAAGGAATCCTTTAAGCTCGGTGGATTTTTGGAGATCTTGGTGTTTGCGCAAGTCCAGGTAAGGGAAGCTAGCCTTCATTTTCAATACAAGCCATAGATTAGCTGTTTCTGAAGTGAGGGCGACGTGGTCGCCGGCTTCGTTTTCATCTTCGTGAATGCTCTGTTCTATGTGGTTGGGCGACGTGGTCGCCGGTTTTATATACAGACTTCGAAATACCTTGTTTTTGAACCAGATCGCCGGTTTTGGCGCTGTTTTACGAACTCCCCTGTTTTTGGTGTTGTTTTGAAACTGTTTGAGATGTAAATGTGATATTTGAAAACATGAACCTTGGAGTGAGTTTTGCTGTGATTGAAATCATTCATTTAAGTGTGGCATGATGTGTTGAATGTGATTGGGATTGTTTAAGAAAAGATTCAAAATATTATATGATGGAATTGTGCTTTTACATGTGGTATGATGTACTGGATGAATGTGAAATTGTGATCAAGACATAGTATTTTCAGGAAAGGAAATACTGTGTTGAGATTGGTTATGAGGTGTATTGATCTGTGAGTATCCTGTGAATAAGACGATCCTAACTCTACTGATATAATGGAATCACATAGATGAAGTTATTCAGTTGTTGAGAGTCGAAGGAGGTTCATATGTATGGGTAAGTTGTTTGAAAGATAACTAGCTTGACCTGTTATATGAATTAACCCTGTCATACCGGGAGAGTGATGATATTGAGATTATGTATGCGCATGGCTGTGTGGATTTCACAGCGACCTTGTGTGGATTTCACAGTGGTGTGGTATGACAGGTGCAGGTCTCTGGATGCTAAGTTCAACGCATGAGTCTTCCAAAAGTAGAGTCAAGTGTCTATGTTGTTGTGAGTCAGTGGATTTCTGACGTGAGAAAGTTGAATATTGAAAATTGAATATGATAGACACTTGATGGTTATGTGAAATGAATGAGAAAGTGATGGTTTTTACGTGGGTGTCTTAAATTTGTTTTATCTTGATTTTAAAGTTTCATATCTAAATTCTCTTTCAAATATCTAGCTTACCCTGCGTTTTTGTTTTGTGGATGTTTTCTTAAACCTGTGATGATCGTGTATAATTTACACGGGAGCAGATGATGTTGCAGGAAGTAGAGCTCCTCAGTGAGTGGTCGCCGGAAGGAGATCGCCTGTTTCTGTTAGGCGATCGCCTGTTTTCTGTTTCTGATAGGAGATCGCCTGTTTTCTGTTAGAAGATCGCCTGTTTTTCTATTTTGCTGTATTTTGTTTAAGTTTTGGAAAACTGACTGGATATATATTAAACTCCCTGTGAGGAGAAATTTCATTATACATATATATATATATATATATATATATATATATATATATGTTCACTTTGATATTATTGTTTTACCTTTATTTCATTTTATAAATATGAAAAGAATTTGGCGGGATGTTACATACCTTATAACAAGGATGAGTTCCAAAGAGGGGAAGAGCATATAAAAGAAACATCTCTAGAACCGTCCCAAGAGATATCTAAAAATAAACACATGTGCCACACTCAAACTAAAGAAATTCAGTGTTTTAAATGTCTTGTAGAGGTCACATAGCATCCCAATGTCCAAATAGGAGAACTATGATCCTAAGAGGGAGGGATAAGTATAGTAGCCAAGAAGATAAGTCTAGTGGGGGAGAGGAAAAACAAAATAGTGAGAGGGAATATCCTTGGGAAGGAGAATTAATGATCCAAAGAACCCTCAACAATCACCCTAGTGTGAACCAAGAGCCACAAAGAGAGAACAATTTCCATACAAGATGCAAAGTTTTAAAAAATGTTTGTTCTCTCATTGTGGATGGTGGCTCTTGCTACAATTGTTGTAGCACTAGGATGATTGAAAAGCTAAATCTACAACTAAAATTTCATCCTAAACCTTATAAACTTCAATGGATTAATGAAGGTCGGAAATTAATTGTAGACAAACAAGTGAAAGACAAGTTTTTTGTGGGAAACTATAATGATAAAGTTTTATGTGGTGTAGTTCCCATGGAAGCTTGTCATATTTTGTTGGATAGACCATGGAAATTTAATCAGAAAGCTTTGCATAATGGTCTTACAACCATATTACTTTTACTCATAAAGAGGAAAAGTTTGTACTCTATCCTTTAATACCGTCACAAGTGGTAAAGGACCAAGTACAAATGAAACAAAAAAGAGAAGAAAAGAAAATAAAAACTGAAAAATTGCTACCTCTTTTAGAACAAAAGCTAGTGTCTAAAGAGTTTAGTAATAAAAATCCAAAAACAAGGGAAGAAAGATTTAGAAAATAAAATTATGTACTCCTCTATAAAGAAATCTTGTGAAAAGTTGCCAAAAACAATAGAAAAACAAGAGGAATGGCAGATTAAAAAGAGTGATTTTTATACAACTGCTAAAACTAACTCATTTGATTTGTTTGATGACTCTAACAGATGGACATTTGATCCTGGAGGAGCTTAGTTTTCAAAGTAGGAATAGGGTTGTTGTTCAAGATCAACCCTATAGATCTATTCTTGCTGGTTGACTTTCCTGTCAGTTGACTATAATGACAATCTCGCACCCACTTATTCCTTCTCAGGTTGCTGCTTCATTGGATCGAAACACTCTGTACCTGCAAAGACAAGGGGGTGCCCTAGAGGCCGTTTGCACTCTGACGCTCAAGTCAATACTAGGGATAAGAAACAATGTATATGTGTGTGACAGTTCTAGTCTTAAGAGTTGTGTACCTTCTTTGGGTTTCTTACTGTTGTTTATATAGTCTAGGGTTTCCCCTATCTCTATTACCCACATTTAGGGTTTCTCAAGGAATACCGTTGCATCGCTATGACCCAGTCTTAGTGTAATCTAGCGCGTAAGGCTTCCCTTACTGGAATGCAACCTCTCATTGTATGGCCACCTGGGTACCAACTTGTGCACCTAATCTCTAGGGCCATCCATTCTGGGGGTGCCCTTAACTGTTCACATGCCATGCATGCTGTCTGCCCCTGGGAAACCCTAACCCTAATGGTCCTTAGAGTTCCCAGGGTCCTTGGCTGGTGTTGTGCCCAAATGCGCTATTCACACGCTATTAACTTGTTCAGTGAAGAGACTAAGTCGTCGCCCTTGGCGACCTATATGGCACCGAAAGGATGTGAACAGTGCGTCGAAATGACATCTCACAATACTTTCTTAATCTTCGTACACGTGGCTTGATCAACGGCTAGGGCTTATTGCCGCTTGTGCTCCCTTGCTCACGTTAAACCCTTTCAAAACCCCACGCTTCCTCTTTGTTCCATCACTTCTACAAAAATTTTTTGATCATTTTCCTTCTCCCAAACGCTCTCACTTCCCTCTCAACAATCTTGACCTTCAAACCTCAACTGCTCTAAAGGTAGATTTTTATCTCATAACTTCCTCTTGTTTCATGATTCTGCTACTTATAGCATGCTATAATTGCTCTGGGCCTGTTTAAGATTTCTGCACTTTAGGTTTTCTTGCATTTTTTATTGTTGTGTTCATTGCTTCCATTTCTCTGGTTCATTGAGTCATACCGCTACTTCTTCTGAACCCTTGCCTTTCTTCCTTTCTGTCTCTCCCTTTTTAGCTTTCTCAAGATGGCCAGAACCAAAACCACCTCCAATCCTCCTCCCATCGTTGATTACAAAGCCATCTACCCTTGGGCCCCTGAGGAACTTCTTGCTGAGACCTCCCGACTTAGTTTCAGTGTGGACGTGACCCAGCATAGGGAGGACGAGGCCGCCTGCATGACCTGCGTGTTCGAGAGGGAGTGCGACGCCTACGTCTCTGTTCGACCATGCGCAGAGGACGAACCCGTATGCGCTGACGATCACGTCAACAACGGAGAGCCCTTCTTCTTCCTTTACGTTGTCGTTTTCAAGCAGATCAAACTTCGTTTGCCACTCACAAGGTTCGAGCCGGCACTTTTAACTGAGATAAACGTGGCCCCCGCCCAACTACACCCCAACAGCTGGGCCTTTGTGAGGGCGTTCACGATCCTGTGAAATCACCTAGGGCACACCCCCTCCGTGGACGTCTTCCTCTACTTTTTTGAGGCGAAGAGTCCAGGGAAGAGGCTTTAGGTAAGCTTCAACGAGGTGACCAGGAGAGTTCTCCTAACCCTCTTCCAAAAATCTTATAAGGGCTTCAAAGGGAAGTTCTGTAGGGTGTGCTGCACCGCCTATGACCTCACCCTGCTAGATGGGTTTCCCCTTTACTGGATGGGGAAACTGAAGTTCAAGAAGCCCAGGGGTCTTGAGGAGCTGGCTCCCCCTGATTGTGAACTGTGCCATCTTCTCTCAAGCTTGGGAGTGGTGTTTAACACCGCTTAGCTGATCAAGCATGAGTTCAACGCCAAGGCCCTTGAGGGGTACATCGGTACTTGCTTCTATCTTTTCCCCGTCTTGTTCTGCATATCTGTTGTTCACTTACTCATCATGCACTTTGTTTCATGCTTGTGCATTCATTGATTTATCCTTTGCATGTTTTGGCTCTTGTGTTTCTTGTTACTGGTTGTATGCTGTGTAGGATTGTCTTCTCATGCTTCATTGTCTTGGTGCAGGCATGGTGCTCAACGAAGAGAAGAGGAAAAGGTTGGCTGAGTTGGTTGCCCGCTGTCGAGCGGCAACTACTGGTGCAAGTGGCTCAGCCCTCGCTGGTCACCTTACCATTGTCTAGGAATCACCAAACCCAACCCCTGCTAATAAAGGGGTTGTCGCGATCGACTCTGAGGACGAGGACACAGAGGATGACCACGTCTTCAAGAGGCCAAGGGTTTGGGTTGCGGCAACCTCTCTCTGCCATCGATGACCAACCCCCATCCTTCAGGGATAACCCTCCCAGCGCCTCTTCCCTTCGCGAACATCTCGCACTAGAAGGAGGTGGCCAAGTGCCTCTTGCTCCTAAAGTCCCCGTCATCCTCCAAGAAGCCCTCAAGTGCCTTCAGAATAAGGAAGCGATGGAGGCCTTGGACGAGGACTCACTGAGGGACCGCAGGGGACGAGGCCTCAGTGAGTTCCTTGCCGCCTCCAGTGTCTTGGTGAGCTAGGCAGAGGTGAGGCTGAGGGGAGAACTTGCCTTGGTGAGCCAGTCAGAGGCAAGGCTGAAGGAGGAGCTTGCTCTCTAGGTCCAAATATCTGCTAAGCGCAAGGCTACTATAAACCAAGAGCTGAGCAGCCTCCGTCAATCTAAAAAGGAGACCAAGAAGCTCCTCTTTGACAAGAGCTAAGAGACCCTCCAGCTTGAAGCCAAAATTCTCCCTTTCCGCGACAAAGTAATTGATTTGGAGGAGCAGCTGAAGGGGGCACAAGCTAAGGTGGCCAAGCTGGAGGAAAGGGCCACCTATCAAGAGGTCCAACTGGGTAGGGTGGAAGGAGAACTCGCCCAACAGGTTGAACTGCTCAAGAGGACCGAGGTCGAGCTGACTAAAGACGCTGCTGAAGCCTTCGGAGCAGGGTTTGATGAGGCCCTCGCTCAGGTTGCCTGCGTGATCCTAAGATGGACCTCTCTCCCTTCTATGTGTCGATGCAGGTTGTCGATGGGCAGCTCACTCCTAGGGTTTAGATCTCTTGATTTGTAATAGCTGGACCCTTGAACTTCTTGTAATCTTCTCCTTCATCTATAACATTGGACTTGTAAATAGTTTATTGCTTTATACTGTGCCTTTTTCTCATGTTCTGTGTTCTTTAACTTGATCTCCTTAGGAATCTTTCCCACTCTCGAGACTTCTAATCCCAATTGAATGGTTCTTAATTGCATTGCACAAAATATTCGAAAATATACTTCAATCAAAATTTTTATTGGGTGACTTCATTAAAAACCCTTATAAAGGAAAAAAGAGTGTCCCCTAGAAAGTATGTACAATGTTATAATTCAACTGAAATAAAACTTTAAGTGAATCGCATTCCATGTACGAGGAATCGGCCCACCCTCTAAAGTTTCAAGCCTGTATGCCCCGTTCCCAAGGGCCTCTGTCATTTTGAAGGGACCAGTCCACTTGGGGGACAACTTGTTCTCCAGCTGATATGGATGAGCTTTCCGCATCACCAGGTCGGCGACCTGGAACTGCCGAGGTCTCAACTTGGAACTGTGCTTGTGCTCCACCATTCTCTTCAAGGCTTCAACTTTGATTCCCGCTTCCTCCCTCAATTCATCTAGTAGGTCCAGGTTCACCTTTCTCTCTTCGTTGGATTCTTCAGCTACGAAGTTCTGAAAAAGTGGCGAGTTCTCCTGGATCTCCATAGGGATCATTGCGTCTGAACCATACACCAAGCTTAAGGGTGTTTCCTTGGTGGTGGAATGGGGAGTAGTGTGGTATGCCCACACAATTCTAGGGACTTCTTCTGCCTAAGTCCCTTTGGCTTTCTCCAGCCTTCTCTTCAACCCCCTCAGTAGGACTCGGTTGGCTGACTCAACCTACCCATTAGCCTGGGGGTGCTCGACTGACGCGAACACCTGCTTTATCCCAAGCTCTGTACACAGCTTGCTCAACTGTTGGCTTACGAACTGAGTGCCATTGTTAGACACCAATCGTTTTGGTACTCCAAAGCGGCATACTATGTTGTTCCATATGAAGTGTTGGATCTTGTGGGTTGTGATTTGTGCTACTGGCTCAGCCTTCCACTTCGTGAAATACTCTATGGCAACCACGAGGTACTTCATCTGCCGCACAGCAAAGGTTGTAGCAATTCAACATTGGCCAACACCCACCAATGTGAATGAAGTACGAAGCTTTCATGGCCTTTCTTCTTTTTATAGAAGTGATGTGAGTTGAATTCATCTTTGTTTATTTTGTAACACTTAATGAAGAATTGGATCAAGATTCTTATGGCAATTATGGTTAGTCACCTAGAGAAAATCCCCACTGGACATTAACATAGCAAGTGCTAAGTAGATGTGAAGGTTCATTTCTAAAGGTCTAAATGAAAAACACATGTTTATGTCCTTTTTTATGAATTTTATGGATTAAAACCGTGTGGGTATATCAAGAACAGCAAGGAATATGTATGAACAACACAATAACAGTTCAAGAACACAAGATTAAAAGTAGAATCAAAACAAGAATTGAAACTACAATAGAAATACAACAAGAACACAACCTGATGGGTTGTTCTTCATGACCATTTGTTCTTCTTAAAATATGAGGTAAAAAGGTGGTGGAAGCTATGGATGATATGGGTCAAGGATGACTCATATAGAACTATGGGTTCCTTGTAGGTGCATGAAAGGTATGGAGAGTGATAGGTTAGGCCAAATCACTTGGAGGAAGGTGAAGATGAAGATCAAAGTGTCTAACCTAGAGAGACTAGACAAAGAGTAGAAGCTAGCATAATTTTGGCAGCATTTACTCATAAATTGATCTTAAAAAAACATGAGCCAAAGCACCCTATTTATAGGAGATGGTGCCTTGGAGAGTAAGGAACAAGGGTAGGATGGGGAATACATAAAAGAGGGGGCTGCTAGGGTGTTGACTAAAGGTCAATGCAGCCCCTTAGCATGCTTCTAGAAGGTAGGGCTACATTCCTACCCTAAAAGGCCTAGGTACAAGCTAAATTGTTAAATACACCCCCGATTGTGCTAAATGAACCCTGCTCTACTGAAATTATAAATAAACTAAAATTAATTTATGCTCAGCTCCCATGGCTTGGGCTTTACTCCTTGTAGTCCTCTGAAGGGTCTTTGAATATGTAGAGAAAAGTTTCTCTGCCATCAGTAGCAGAGTCCCACTCTTCTTGAATCCTCTTTGCCATGGACCTAGTTGTTGGGCCTGAGCTTAGGCCTCTTCCATCATCTCCTCCCTCTTGAAGAGGATTTGTCCTCAAATCACATGCTTCTACCTCTTCATTTTCTCTACTTGCAAAGGGTGTTAGATCCATAACATTGAAGGTAGTATGTACTCCATATTCCTCAGGCAGGTCAATTTGATATGCATTATTATTGATTCTTTTGAGAACTTGGAAAGGACCATCACCCCGGGGACTAAGTTTACACTTCCTCTGATTAGGGAATCTATCTTTTCTAAGGTGAAGCCAAACCCAGTCTCCCTCCTCAAAAATCATCTCTCTCTTTCCCTTATTGCTATGTTTCATGTATTTCTCTGTTTGTTGTTGTATTTGGTTCTTAATCCTCTCATGCATTTTCTTTACAAATTCAGCCTTCGTTACTCCTTCCTTATGCACAAAATTTTGTGGATTAGGTAGAGGTAACAAATCCAAAGGAGTAAGAGGATTGAACCCATACACAGCCTCAAAAGGAGAAATATTAGTAGTTTTATGAACTACCCTATTATATGCAAACTCAATATGACGAAGGTACTCATCCCAAGATTTGTGGTTTCCTTTCATGATTGACCTAAGCATAGTGGAAAGAGATCTATTTACAACTTCAGTTTGTCCATCCGTTTGAGGATGACAAGAAGTTGAGAAGTTCAACTTAGATCCTAGCTTTTCCCAGAGAGTTCTCCAGAAATGGCCAATAAATTTAGGATCTCTATCCGACACTATGGTCTTAGGTAAACCATGTAGTCTTACCACTTCTCTAAAGAAGAGCTTAGAGATGTTGCTAGCATCATCCACTTTATGGCAAGGTATAAAATGAGCCATCTTGCTAAACCTATCCACTACCACAAAAATGGAATCAAAACCTCTTTGTGTCCTAGGAAGTCCTAATATGAAATCCATGCTTATATCTTCCCAAGGAGCACTTGCAAAAGGTAAAGGAGTGTAGAGTCCATGAGGCATTGTCTTAGACTTAGCTTTTAAACATGAAATGCATCTATGACAATTTCTTTGGACATCTTTCCTCATGTGTGGCCAAAAGAATTTTCTTTTCAAAAAGCTCAAGAGTTTTATCAACTCCAAAATGGCCCATGAGTCCTCCTTCATGTGATTCTTTTACAAAGAGTTTTCTATGTGTTCCTTGGGGTATGCAAAGTTTTCCTTCTTTAAATAAGTACCCCTCAGAAACATAAAAACCTCCTTGTGCTCTATGTTGGCACTCAGCAAAAGTGGGTGCAAAATCCTGATCTTCTTTATAAAGTTCAGGTATGTTTTCAAATCCAAGAATTTGGGCTCCAAGTTTAGAAAAGAGGATATGTCTCCTTGAGAGAGCATCAGCCACAATGTTTGTACTGCCCTTCTTGTATTTGATAACATATGGAAATTGCTCAAGAAATTCCATCCAATTTGCATGTCTTTTGTTCAACTTGTGTTGACCCCTTAGATATTTCAAAGACTCATGATCACTATGTATGATAAATTCTTTTGAAACTAGATAGTGTTCCCAAGTCTGTAGGGCCCTCACAAGTGCATAAAGCTCTTTGTCATAGGTGGGGTAGTTGAGGGTGGCACCGTGAAGTTTTTCACTAAAATATGCAATTGGGTGCCCACCTTGCAACAACACAGCACCTATTCCTACTCCTAATGCATCACACTCTAGCTCAAAATTTTTTGAAAAGTTTGGCAAAGCTAGAATGGGTGCATTAGTGAGTTGAGCTTTCAAACTTCGAAAGGCTTGCTCATGCTTCTCTGTCCAACAAAATGGAGTGTCTTTCTTTACTAACTCATTGAGTGGTGAATGTAAGGACCTGTAAAATTAAATTGGAATAAAAAGGAATATATTTTAAATGAATTCTAAGTATGTTTTTATTTAAAATAAAAAGGAAGGAAAGTGTAGTTTAGAAGACTATGAGATCGCCTGGTTAGTACATGATCGCCTGTCGCCTAGGTTGTGTAAGAACCTAGAAGTTTATATTGGAATAAAAGTGTTATATTATAAATAAATTCGAAGCACGTGTTTATTTAAATATAAAGGAAGGAATGTATAGCTGAGAAGCCTACGAGATCGCCGTTATTAAGCGGGTAGGCGATCTCCAACTTCTCTGGTACTTGAACGCCTATCGCCTAGCTTATGCTTGAACGCCTATCGCCTAGCTTATGCTTGAACGCCTATCGCCTAGCTTATGCTTGAACGCCTATCGCCTAGCTTATGCTTGAACGCCTATCGCCTGTGTGTACCTAGTAGCCTGTCGCCTAGAGTACACCTAATCGCCGAAACTACACTTAGTGTGTAGCCAAAATGTTGGATCAACCCTGGTACGTCCCAAAAGCCACGCGTATCAAGGTGTGGGTTAAACCTTGGATACGCTGGGCAGGCGAAGCTCTATACTTGAGCATAAGAGAATCATCCTTAACGTTACACGCTTGGGCGCACGAGGACTTGTGCTAATCAACTCTTGGAAGTGTGAAGCTACCGACGTCACCAAGCCTTGTGGAGAGAATACCTTGGATGTAACATAGTGGAATGAAGAACCTCCAGGGGGGAGTGGCGAGTGTCATCGGGCATCGCAGGGCGCGAGGCATGCTGCGGGGTGTGTCTTCGCGCGAGGGGTCATCGGTCGAGAGTCTTCGCGCGAGAGGTCATCGGTCGAGAGTCTTCGCGCGAGAGGTCATCGGTCGAGAGTCTTCGCGCGAGAGGTCATCGGTTGTTAACCTTCGCGCGAGAGGTCATCGGTTGTTAGCCTTCGCGCGAGAGGTCATCGGTTGTTAGCCTTCGCGCGAGAGGTCATCGGTGGATAGTCTTCGCGCCTGTGGTCATCGGTGAAAAGGTCATCGCGCTACGTTAAGTTATACACAGAGAACGTGGGACCCAGACATCCAGCATGAGACGTTCTGCACGCGCGCCACGTAGACGAAAAGGGTGGTTCAGAATAGTGACATCAGAATGTTGGCATGCGCGGGAGACACTCGCGGTCGTACTGTTCAGATCAGCCGTTGGCATGCACCAGAGACAACAGTGGTCGTACTGTTCAGGGCAGTGGTTCTCAGACTTCTCTGCAGAGTGGGTGGTGGCAGCTGCTTTTGGTGGATAAGTGGTTTAAGATGCAGAAAGCCACTGCTCAGAGGGAAAAAAAACGTTGCAACATTCAAAGAGAGAAAGAGTGAGTTACCTCCTTCCTCTCCATTTCTCTCCTTCACACTGCGATTCTAGTACACCTTCACGCGGGAATACGACGAGCGACAGCCACCATTGGAGCACTTGGGTGGTTCTCTGCAAGCTCTTCAAAACCAGACACAAGAACAGAGTCAAGGCGTTCTTCAAGCTTCGTTGGATTTCGGAACTCCTGGTGTTTGCGCAAGTCCAGGTAAGGGAAGCTAGACCTCTTTTCCATACAAGCCATAGTGTAGCTTTTTCTGAAGTGTGGGCGACGTGGTCGCCGTTTTCGCTTTTGTCTTCGTGAAATGCTTGGTTTGTGTGCTTGGGCGACGTGGTCGCCGGTTTTAAACATAGCCTTTGAAATACCATGTTTTTGAACTAGATCGCCGGTTTTGGCGCTGTTTTACGAAATCTCTGTTTTTGATGTTGTTTTGAAACTACTTGAGATTTACATGAGATATTCGAAGATCTGAAGCTTTGAAATGTTTGTTGATGTGATTTGAATCATTTACTTGAGTGGTATGATGTGTTGAATGCTGTGAATGTGGGATCGAGGCATAGTATTTTCAGGAAAGGAAATACCGTGTTGAGATTGGTTAGGAAAGTGCATTGACCAGTGAGTAACCTGTTAATGAGACGATCCTGACTCTGCTGAGATAATGGAATCACGTAGATGAAGTTATTCAGTTGGTGAGAGTCGAAGGAGGTTCGTATGAATGGGCGAGTAGTTTGAAAAAGAATGGGCTCGACTGTTATACGAATTAACCTTGTCATGCTGTATGGTGATGTGTTGAGATTCATCGTATGCTTGTGAATGTGTGAGATTTCACGGCGACCCTGTGGATGTGTGAGATTCCACAGTGGGCAGTATGACAGGTGCATGTCTCTGGATACTAAGTTCAACGCACGAGTCAATCCGGAAGTAGTGTCAAGTGTCTTGTGTTGTGAGTCCGTGGAAAGTCTGACATGTGAAATGAGAAACTTGAATATTGATAGACACTTGATGCTGTATTGTGAAATAGAATGATTCTGAGGAATGTTGTGAAGTTTATGATTTTTGGGCGATCAGGTGAAGGGATGAGCAGCTCTACGTTTTACATGGATAATCTTGAAACTTGTTTTACCTTAATTTTAATGTTCCTATTTAAACTCTCTTTAAAATGTCTAGCTTACCCTGTGGTGTTTTCTTTGGTGTTGTGCTTGGTTCTCTTTAAAAATGTGATGATCGTGTAATTGTTACACGGGAACAGATGATCTTCCAGGAAGGAGAGCTCCTTAGTGAGTGGTCGCCGAGGGAGAGATCGCCGGTTTCTACCTCTCGGTGGTGATCGCCGGTTTTTGTGTCCTGATAGAAGATCGCCCGTTTTGAGGTCTTCTGTTAGAGATCGCCGTTTTAAAGTTGGAGATCGCCGTTTTCTTTTGAGACCGCCTGTCTTACTGCATTTCTTTTATTTTCGTAAAATCTTGCAAACATTTGATTTGGTTATGTATTAAACTCCCTAAGAGGAGTAACTTCATTTCTGATATATATATAAATACATATTATTTTGCACTCTTCAATATTATTTGGTTACACTTAATTTCAATTATACATGGATGTATGTATTATTTTGGCGGGATGTTACATTAATGGTATCAGAGCAGTTCGTCCTTAGGATGACCTGAGGGCTGTGGATCCATTGTGTTTCTTCTGCTCATAAAAGTTATTTGAGTTTTTAAATAACAACTATAGTGAAAGGTTTTCAAATGTTTTGTATTGAAAAGTTTGTGTGTGCTTCTGTGCTTTAGTGAATGTATGCTCAAATTGAAAATCTTGGTATCAAGAATGAGAAGATCCTGATAAAGGAATGAGGGTGCACACTCATAACTGGATCAAGATAATTCTTAATCTTAATTCCAAAGGTTTGATATTTAGCCTACATTGAATTCTGGTGTGATTTTTGAGTGTTCTTGATTTTGACTGAAGTGGTAGTTTGGATTGATGTTTGCACACCAGTAACTGATCTGGTGTTTTGTTTGAAGTTGTAAATGTTATAACCCTGTTGATGAACTCAAATTCTTAATGACTTTGAGATGCTGACCTTTGTAAGGTCTAGCTGTTACCCCTTGAATGAATTGATTCTTATCGATTTCATTCTTATAGTTGTAGGGAATATAGAAGCCTATAGATTCAAAATCTGAAACGAAGAAAGATGGCACGTAGACCCTCTACCCCACCCCAACCTTCTTCGGAGATGGGTCAGATCACCAGGGCCATGGAAATGATGGCGACTGCCATCCAGCAACAGAATGCAGCGATGGCTCAGAACCATCAAGCCACGATGCAGCACTGGGAAACTGCCCGATCTGCTGAGACAAACTCCCACGTCGGTCAACCCCAAGAACAGATGGGACTGGCCGAGTTCATGAGGCACAACCCACCTAAGTTCAGTGGGAATGCTACCCCTGATCAGGCAGATCAGTGGGTCAGAGAGCTGGAAAAAAATCTTTAGGGCGACCTCCTGCCCTGAAGAGAAGAAGCTGTTGTTTGCCACGTATCTGTTATCAGGAGAAGCTGAGTTCTGGTGGATGGGAGCTCAGCAGATGATGGAGGCACGAGAGAATGTACTGGATTGGGAGAGCTTCAGGGTGAAGTTCTTGGAGAAATACTTCCCTGACAGTGCCAAGTTTGCAAGGGAAGCTGAGTTCCTGAAGTTGGAGCAGGGGGAGATGTCAGTGAACGCCTATGCTGCTCGTTTTGAGTACCTCGCCCGGTTTTATACCCAGGCGACCTCCGAGGCCTGGAGGTGTAGAAAATTCGAAGAGGGGCTGAAGCATGGACTGAAGAGGACCATAGCCCCGATGTGCATCAGGGAATTTCACGCCTTAGTAGAGAAGGCAAAGATGGTAGAGACCCTGGAAAGGGGTGATCCTCGAGTGATCAGGTCACACCAAGGAGGCTCTTCCAGTGGGAAGGCGAAGGTGCAGCACCCACACAGCAAGCCATATGTGAGATCTCCACCACATCGGGTGGGAACAGCTTCGTCCCAATTTCAGCAACAACAAACATGGAGACCCAGGTGTTTCACATGCCAAGAGATAGGGCACCTTTCTAGAGATTGTCCCAACAGAAAAAGGATGACTCAACCCGTTAATTCACAGCAGTTGAGGAACGAAGGCAGCAGACCTCAGACAGGAGGGAGAGTGTTTGCCATGTCTGGAGCGGAAGCCTCTCAATCAGGTAATCTAGTACAAGATACTTGTTTATAGCTGATAGATACGTTATAGTTTTGTTTGATTCTGGAGAGACACACTCTTTTGTGTCAAATCGGTGTGCAACCGAGCTTGGGCCATATAGTGGAGGAGCTGTCGTTTGAACGATTGGCCTCTGCACCTGCTTCAAAAACAGGTTTTGACCTCCCTAGGTTGCTCTGAATGCCCAGTGGTAGTAGATGGAATGAAAGGAACAAGTGTGAGTTAGATTTGGTAGTACCAAGGTTTAGTCCCAGTTACGTATAAGTCATGGAGAGTAAATAAGCAAGAGGCTGGGGGTTTAAAGCTTAAGCATGTGTAACCATGGGAAGTACCAGAGTTAAATTCCAAGGAAGGAATTTTCTTTTGAAGCGTAGAAGATGCTCATGTCAATGAAACAGCATGAGATGGTTCTAGCTTAGGCTTCACGCAGAATGGATGCTGTTTGGCTGACCGGGATTTGAAAGAGGATTATGGAAATGGTGGGTTGAGATAAAAGGCTTCCGAAAATGTAAGCCTCCGAAGTTTTTGGCAAATAAGATGTAGATCGACCTGTGAATGTAGAAGGGAAGGAGGATATGGCTGTGGATAAAAATGAGGGTAGGCCGTGTTATGATGATGTTGAGTCTTTCTAGAGATGTAGTAAATTTCAGAATGATGGGTGTGGAAGGGATTGTGAGTGGAAATAGCCTGTGGTATCTGGGACAGAAGGAGAATAGAGTTATCCTTAGGCAAGAGATTCTGGAGGCAGAGGTGCGTTCGTTCTCGTATGCCTTCTGGATAGGCACCTGAAACCGACGTCAATGCATCCAACGTATACATTGAAGAAGAAGGTCGTAATGGGAACAGGAAGTCGAGTTGGCAAAAGGGGTCATAATAATAATTTGGAAGGTAACAGCAACAGAAACCTTGTCTTTGTAAGGTACAGAATTATGCAGCGGAGTAATGAATAAAAAGTGTCCCTTTTGGGAGCGTGGGAATTTGATCAGCAGTTGAGAAGTCGGTGAATGATTTGATCAAGATGCAGGAGTTGATTCCTAGAAGGACACTTCGGACCCTAGTTTGAGTTCGCTAGGGGGTGGCATGAGTTGTGGACAGCTGTCCCCTTTCCTCCCAATGAAGGGATCTTGCCCGCTTTCTCTAAAGGGGCTAGTCCTGGTTACGTTAAGGACCTAGTTCTAGACTTGTTCAACAAAGTCTTCAAGGTTGGAAGTAGAGTGTGAATGCTGGAGTTGGCACTCTATGGGGCAGCATATCCCATGTACAGGGATGTAAAATGGATTTTGATGAAGTATTGAGGTAGGAAGAGTTGGTTCAATAGATCACCGAGAGGGTGAATCTGATACAGGACAGAATAAAAGTTTCTTAAGGTCAGCAAATGTCCTAGGCAGAGCAGAGGAGAAGACCTTTGGAGGTTGCTGCTGGGGTCATGTCTTTATGAAGGGGGACACCAGCCAAGGGTGTAGGGTAGGCGATCAGATCAAAGAAGCTGTCCCCTAAGTTTGTTGGGCCATATCGGATCTTAAGGAGGATAAGTCTAGTGGCTTATGAGATCGCCCCACCTCCCCAATTAGCAAGTCTACATAATGTATTCCACGTATCATAGCTAAGGAAGTCCCTTGCAGACCCTACTCACGTGTTGGGAGTGGACAACGTGAAGATCGGGTGATTCACCATGGGAATTTGAAGAAACCATGAGAGAAGCATATCCTTACCTCCTTCCTTGTAACCCAATTTTCGAGGACGAAAATTTTTCTTGATGGGGAGAATGTAAGAACCTAGAAGTTTATATTGGAATAAAAGTGTTATATTATAAATAAATTCGAAGCACGTGTTTATTTAAATATAAAGGAAGGAATGTATAGCTGAGAAGCCTACGAGATCGCCGTTATTAAGCGGGTAGGCGATCTCCAACTTCTCTGGTACTTGAACGCCTATCGCCTAGCTTATGCTTGAACGCCTATCGCCTAGCTTATGCTTGAACGCCTATCGCCTAGCTTATGCTTGAACGCCTATCGCCTAGCTTATGCTTGAACGCCTATCGCCTGTGTGTACCTAGTAGCCTGTCGCCTAGAGTACACCTAATCGCCGAAACTACACTTAGTGTGTAGCCAAAATGTTGGATCAACCCTGGTACGTCCCAAAAGCCACGCGTATCAAGGTGTGGGTTAAACCTTGGATACGCTGGGCAGGCGAAGCTCTATACTTGAGCATAAGAGAATCATCCTTAACGTTACACGCTTGGGCGCACGAGGACTTGTGCTAATCAACTCTTGGAAGTGTGAAGCTACCGACGTCACCAAGCCTTGTGGAGAGAATACCTTGGATGTAACATAGTGGAATGAAGAACCTCCAGGGGGGAGTGGCGAGTGTCATCGGGCATCGCAGGGCGCGAGGCATGCTGCGGGGTGTGTCTTCGCGCGAGGGGTCATCGGTCGAGAGTCTTCGCGCGAGAGGTCATCGGTCGAGAGTCTTCGCGCGAGAGGTCATCGGTCGAGAGTCTTCGCGCGAGAGGTCATCGGTTGTTAACCTTCGCGCGAGAGGTCATCGGTTGTTAGCCTTCGCGCGAGAGGTCATCGGTTGTTAGCCTTCGCGCGAGAGGTCATCGGTGGATAGTCTTCGCGCCTGTGGTCATCGGTGAAAAGGTCATCGCGCTACGTTAAGTTATACACAGAGAACGTGGGACCCAGACATCCAGCATGAGACGTTCTGCACGCGCGCCACGTAGACGAAAAGGGTGGTTCAGAATAGTGACATCAGAATGTTGGCATGCGCGGGAGACACTCGCGGTCGTACTGTTCAGATCAGCCGTTGGCATGCACCAGAGACAACAGTGGTCGTACTGTTCAGGGCAGTGGTTCTCAGACTTCTCTGCAGAGTGGGTGGTGGCAGCTGCTTTTGGTGGATAAGTGGTTTAAGATGCAGAAAGCCACTGCTCAGAGGGAAAAAAAAACGTTGCAACATTCAAAGAGAGAAAGAGTGAGTTACCTCCTTCCTCTCCATTTCTCTCCTTCACACTGCGATTCTAGTACACCTTCACGCGGGAATACGACGAGCGACAGCCACCATTGGAGCACTTGGGTGGTTCTCTGCAAGCTCTTCAAAACCAGACACAAGAACAGAGTCAAGGCGTTCTTCAAGCTTCGTTGGATTTCGGAACTCCTGGTGTTTGCGCAAGTCCAGGTAAGGGAAGCTAGACCTCTTTTCCATACAAGCCATAGTGTAGCTTTTTCTGAAGTGTGGGCGACGTGGTCGCCGTTTTCGCTTTTGTCTTCGTGAAATGCTTGGTTTGTGTGCTTGGGCGACGTGGTCGCCGGTTTTAAACATAGCCTTTGAAATACCATGTTTTTGAACTAGATCGCCGGTTTTGGCGCTGTTTTACGAAATCTCTGTTTTTGATGTTGTTTTGAAACTACTTGAGATTTACATGAGATATTCGAAGATCTGAAGCTTTGAAATGTTTGTTGATGTGATTTGAATCATTTACTTGAGTGGTATGATGTGTTGAATGCTGTGAATGTGGGATCGAGGCATAGTATTTTCAGGAAAGGAAATACCGTGTTGAGATTGGTTAGGAAAGTGCATTGATCAGTGAGTAACCTGTTAATGAGACGATCCTGACTCTGCTGAGATAATGGAATCACGTAGATGAAGTTATTCAGTTGGTGAGAGTCGAAGGAGGTTCGTATGAATGGGCGAGTAGTTTGAAAAAGAATGGGCTCGACTGTTATACGAATTAACCTTGTCATGCTGTATGGTGATGTGTTGAGATTCATCGTATGCTTGTGAATGTGTGAGATTTCACGGCGACCCTGTGGATGTGTGAGATTCCACAGTGGGCAGTATGACAGGTGCATGTCTCTGGATACTAAGTTCAACGCACGAGTCAATCCGGAAGTAGTGTCAAGTGTCTTGTGTTGTGAGTCCGTGGAAAGTCTGACATGTGAAATGAGAAACTTGAATATTGATAGACACTTGATGTTGTATTGTGAAATAGAATGATTCTGAGGAATGTTGTGAAGTTTATGATTTTTGGGCGATCAGGTGAAGGGATGAGCAGCTCTACGTTTTACATGGATAATCTTGAAACTTGTTTTACCTTAATTTTAATGTTCCTATTTAAACTCTCTTTAAAATGTCTAGCTTACCCTGTGGTGTTTTCTTTGGTGTTGTGCTTGGTTCTCTTTAAAAACTGTGATGATCGTGTAATTGTTACACGGGAGCAGATGATCTTCCAGGAAGGAGAGCTCCTTAGTGAGTGGTCGCCGAGGGAGAGATCGCCGGTTTCTACCTCTCGGTGGTGATCGCCGGTTTTCGTGTCCTGATAGAAGATCGCCCGTTTTGAGGTCTTCTGTTAGAGATCGCCGTTTTAAAGTTGGAGATCGCCGTTTTCTTTTGAGACCGCCTGTCTTACTGCATTTCTTTTATTTTCGTAAAATCTTGCAAACATTTGATTTGGTTATGTATTAAACTCCCTAAGAGGAGTAACTTCATTTCTGATATATATATAAATACATATTATTTTGCACTCTTCAATATTATTTGGTTACACTTAATTTCAATTATACATGGATGTATGTATTATTTTGGCGGGATGTTACAGGTTGCACGTGATCGCCAGTCGCCTATGGTGCACATGATCACCGAAAGTGCACTCAATATGTGGTCAGGATACTGGATCAACCAGAGTGGGTTCCACAAAACCACACGTATCAAGGTGTGGGTTAAGCCTTAGATACGCTGTGCATGCAAAGCTCTATGCTTGAGCATAAGAAATCGTCCTTAGTGTTGCATGCATGGGCGCACGAGGAGTAGGGCTGATCTACTCTTGGAAATGTGAAGCTACCGATGTCACCCAGTCATGTGGAGATGATACCTTGGACGTAACATAGTGGGATGAAGAACATTCAGCAAGGCGTGGCAATGTGTCGTCGGGCATTGCCAGGCGCGAGGCATGCGGGCATCGCCGGGCGCGAGGCATGCGGGCATCGCCAGGGCGCGAGGCATGCGAGCATCGCCGTGCGCGAGGCATGCAGGCATCGCCGGGCGCGAGACTTGCGGGCATTGCCAGGGCGAGACATCGGTCGTCTCCCAGGGAGAGACATCGGTCGTCTGCCAGGATGAGGCATCGGTGGTTAGTCATCGCGCGAGCGGTCATCGGTGGAAGGTTATCGGGCGATGTCGAGTTTCACACAGATAAGGTGGGACCCAGGCTCTTAGCATCAGACGTACTGCACGCGCGACACGTAGACAAAAGGGTGGTTCAGAATAGTGACATCAGAGTGTTAGCCTGCGCAGAGGCACGCGTAGTCGTACTGTTCAGGGAAGCGTACACGCAAACTTCCCTGCAGAGTGGGTGGTGGCAGCGGCTTTTTTGGACAAGTTGGTTTAAGATTCAAAAACCCACTTCTGAGAGGCAAAGGACGTTGCAGTGGTTCAAGAGTAAAAGAGTGAGTTTACCTTCATTCTTCTCCTTTTCTCTCCTTCGCGCTGCGATTCAGGCATCCTCAAGCACCAGTGCGATGAGCGACGACTGCCCTTGGAGCACCTGGGAGGTTCTCTGCAAGTTCTACAAACCAGACGCTAAAACAGAGCTAAGGCATCCTTTAAGCTCGGTGGGTTTTGGAGCTCTTGGTGTTTTGCGCAAGTCCAGGTAAAGGAAGCTAGCCTTATTTCCAACGAAAACCTTATATTAGATGATTGAGATGATGGGGCGACGTGGTCGCCGGTTTTCAACTGTATTGCATAATCCCCTGTTTTTGGACGAGATCGCCGGTTGTGGCGTTGTTTTTCGAACTCCCCTATTTTTGAGTTGTTTGAAACTGTTTGAGATTTAAATGTGGTATTCGAAAATCTGAACCTTGGAATGAGTTTTGCTGTGACTGAAATCGTTCATTAAGTGTTGTATGATGTGTTGAATGTTGTGAATGTGGGATCAAGGCATAGTATTTTCAGGAAAGAAAATACCATGTAAGATCGTGTGTAATGTGCATTGACTAGGGACTTGTCTAGAAGGAGATATCCTGACTCTGCTGATATAATGGAATCACATAGATGAAGTTATTCAGTTGTGGAGAGTCGAAGGAGGTTCATATGTATGGGTAAGTTGTTTGAAAGAGAACGAGCTTGACTTGTTATATGAATTAACCCTGTCATACCGGGAGAGTGATGATATTGAGATTATGTATGCGTATGGCTGTGTAGATTTCACAGCGACCCTGTGTGGATTTCACAGTGGTGTGGTATGACAGGTGCAGATCTCTGGGTCTGAGTCAACGTACGAGTCTTCCGGAAGTAGAGTCATGTGTCTATATGTGATGAGTCAGTGGAAAGTCTGACGTGTGAACCATGAATATTGAAAGTAGCGAATAGACACTTGACGAGTTTGTGGAATATGGGAATGTTGATGGTTGAAATTGATATGGATTATGAATGGTGTGAAGATTTATGTTTTCTATTGATTTAAAGTTTTATATTTAAAGTCTTTAAAACATCTAGCTTACCCTTTTATCTGGTATTGTGATTGTTTTCTTAAACCTGTGATGATCGTGTATTTTTGCACGGGAGCAGACGAGGTTGCAGGTAGTAGAGCTCCTCAGTGAGTGGTCGCCGGAAGGAGATCGCCTGTTTCTGTTTCTGTTAGGCGATCACCCTTTTCCTTTTCTGTTAGGCGATCGCCTGTTTTGTTATTTTGCTGTATTTTGTTTACGTTTTTGGAAAACTGACCGATTATGTATTAAACTCCCTGTGAGGAGAAACTTCATTACATATATATAATTATATTCATTTCAATATTATTGTTTTACCCTTAATTCGTTTTATAATTATGAAAAGAAATTGGCGGGATGTTACAGTGAAGCTAGACTTGAGAAGTTAGGAACAAATCTTCTATAAAAACTTGCTAGACCATGAAAGCTCCTAACATCTCCTACATTTTGCGGGGTTGGCCACTCTTGGATGGCTTTGATTTTCTCAGGGTCAACATGTACCCCATTTTTGTTTACTATAAAACCTAAAAACACTACACTATCTACCCAAAAAGTGCATTTATCTATATTGGCAAACAAACTATTTTTCCTAAGCACTAAAAGAACCTCCCTAAGGTGACTTAGGTGGGACTCTAGGCTTTGACTATATACTAAGATATCATCAAAATAGACTACTACATACTTACCTATGCAATCCCTAAAGACATGATTCATAAGCCTCATGAAAGTGCTAGGTGCATTAGTGAGTCCAAAAGGCATCACTAACCACTCATATAGTCCAAATTTGGTCTTAAAAGCAGTTTTCCACTCATCACCTTCTTTAATTCTAATTTGGTGATATCCACTTTTAAGTTCAATCTCGGAAAATATGGTAGACCCATGCAATTCATCAAGCATATCATCAAGTCTAGGAATTGGATGCCTGTATTTGATGGTGATATTGTTGATGGCCCTACAATCACAACACATTCTCCACTTGCCATCTTTCTTTGGAACCAACAAAACAGGTACAGCACAAGGACTTAGGCTTTTTTGAACCCAGCCTTTCTCCAACAAATCCTGAACCTGTGACTCTATCTCCTTAGTCTCTTTCGGATTAGTTCTGTAAGCTGGTCTATTTGGTAAACTAGCTCCCGGAACTAAATCTATTTGGTGTTCTATACCCCTAACAGGTGGAAGTCCAATAGGTCCTTCCTCAGGGAATACATCACCAAATTCTTTTAAAAGTTTTTGGACTTGAAGAGGTAGTTCACAAACTTCAGAAAGTGTGGCAGTGCATGCAAGTGTTCCTTTACACAGAAGGAGGCCTGAAGGTTGTTCAGATAGAAGTATCTTTTCAATTTTACTTTCAAATTTTTCTTCTTTCTGAATAACCTTGTGGGAAGGAACACTCTTCTCCCATGCCTCAACATCGTTCCTAAGGATTTTCTCTTGTTTTCCTATTTTTTTTTTCTTTTTCTCATTTTCTCTTTTTATTTTCATTTGTATTTGGTCCTTTACCACTTGTGAAGGTGTTAAAGGATAGAGTACAAACTTTTTTTCCTTATGGGTAAAAGTTATCTCGTTGGTAAGACCATTATGGATGGTTTTCTTGTCAAATTGCCATGGTCTTCCCAATAAGATGTGGCAGGCTTCCATGGGTACTACATCACATAAAATCTCATCTTTATAGTTCCCCACAGAAAGACTGATTTTTACCCGCTTATCTACAGTTAATTCCCCATCTTTATTTATCCACTGAAGTTTGTAAGGTTTTGGATGAGGTATTAATTGTAGATTAAGCTTTTCAACCATCCTAGTGCTACAACAATTGCAGCAAGAGCCACTATCCACAATGAGAGAACAAATGTTTTCTGAAACTTTGCATCTTGTATGAAAGATGTTCTCTCTTTGTGTTTCATGGTTCACACTAGGTTGATTGTTGAGGGTTCTTCTGATCATCATTAATTCTCCCTCACAAGGATATGCCCCCTCACTACTTTCCTTCTCTTCTTCCCTACTAGACTCTTCATCTTGGCTGCTATACTCATCCCTCCCTCTTAAGATCATGGTTCTCCTATTTGGGCATTGGGATGCTATATGGCCTCTACCAAGACACTTGAAGCACTGGATGTCTCTACTGCGGGGTTGTGAGGTAGACACATCTTTTCCTACACTCTTGGGAGTTTCTTTGGATTTATCCTTTGAAAGACTATCCTCCTTTTCTCTTCTATACTCTCTCTTGGGATAAGAGTTAGAGTAAGAACTCTCCTTGCGACTTGATCCCTTTCTCAAATTTTGTTGTTCAACTTTTATACAAAGTTGGATCAAATCATTCAAGTCCCTATAGGGCAAAAGTTCTACTTTATCCCTTATCTCAAGATTGAGACCACTTAGGAACCTAGCTATGGTGGTGGTGGCTTCTTCCCTAATAGAGGCTCTCATCATGTAGAGCTCCATCTTTTGCCTATACTCCTCTACACTCATGTTTTTCTGTTGGAGTCTTTGGAGCTTGTCCATTAACTCCCTATCATAGTATGAAGGAATATGGCGGCGTCTCAAGGCTCCCCTAAGGTCATTCCAATATTCTATGGGAGGGTCCCTGTGGAGGCGCCTATCTCTCTCTAGGGTTGTCCACCAATACATAGCATTTCCTTGAAAGCTTAAAGTGGCTAAGGGTACTTTCCTTTCCTTGCTAACATGATGGCAAGCAAAAAGTTGTTCTACTTTCATTTCCCAATCTAGGTATGTTTCAACATTTTCCTTTCCATAAAAATGAGGTAAGTCTACCCTAGTTTCTTTTGGGTGGCTTTCTCTCCTAGTTCTTCTAGGTGGAGGTTGATAATAATCATTTACTCTCAGACTCCCCTCAACATGTGAGTCACTTGACCTAGAACTAGATGCATGTGATGCATGTGATTTTTTTAATTTTCGAATGTATTCATCTTTTTCTCTAACAATTCTCAACTCCTCTTCCAAAAGTGCAAGATGGGCATCTCTTTCTTTTTTATCTTCCAAAAGTTGAGCCTCATGTTGCAATTGTCTTAGTGATAGTGATTGAAAATCTCTAGCCAATTGTTTCAAAAGAGATTTTGTGGATTTTCTATCACTTTCACTATGACTTGAAGAATGAGTAGACATGTTTAGGGTTTGTGATAAAAGTAATTTTCAAAAAGAAAGATAAGTGGAGTGAAGTAGGTAATTTCCCAGGAAAGGGAGGTGGATCACTAGGATCTCTTAAGTACCAAGCCTTTCCTTAGCCAGATACTATCCCACAACACTTTCAGAAACCTTTCTCTAAGCAATTTACTTAGAGCACAATCAAAGATAAAAACAAAATTTTTATGCAAGAAAAACTATATGTAAAGCAATAAAACACAAATGAAAATTGCTATCTAGAAAGCTTTTAAAACTAGTCGAATCCTAAGGTGAGGCTTCTTGGCACTTTGGAACCTTGAAGACACACTCACCGTCTAAGACGTATTAATCCACTAATTAATCAATGTCCTTGCAAATTACAACTCAAAGAAATACAAAGAAATTAGGTTAACAAATTTTGATGCACAAAAATTTAAAGTCCTATTCTATGCACTCCTTCACTTGTAGCTCCTTTGTGTATATTTGTGTATTTTTCAATGAGGTTGCTGCTGTCCCTTGCTTTGTCTCCTTAGGTTATTCAACCTTAAATCTTTAATCCAGCTCCTCTTTAGTGATATGGTTTTCACCAAAACAAAATTTTAGCTCCACACTCACCAAAGCACTTTTTAGGTCAAATCCACCAAAGAGAGGTCAAGCAAGTTTTAAAGCAACAAAACTCAAATTTAAAATCATGGACTACTGCAAATGGAGTTGCTATTTGACAAGACTTGAAAGAGTATTCAATAAAATTTGACAAGCAAAAAATTAAGGCACACAAGAAAAAGATAGCACACAAAGCGGAATCCTAGTGAATGGAACTAGAATAGATGAATAAAACCAAAACAGCACTACAGAATTTTTTTGTGTAAATTTTTCACAACTTTCCAATTTTATGCTGGACAGAATACTTCAAATTTGAGCTTGAAATTTTAACCACAGAAACTTCAATGTTTTAGCTCAATATAGGCGTTGGAATTTCAGCAAAACAGTGAGCCAAATAATTGTAATAATTTTTCTGAAATCACTGCCGCGTCAGCGTTTTTTCAGAGTTAGGATTTTTGCACTCTGTTCATATTTCATTTATCATTTTTTTTTGTATTTTGAATTTTGATGTGATTCTATTTTTTCACTTTTTCTTAACACATCAAACTACTCAAATCCAAAATTTCAGAATTTTTTACCAACAAATGTAATTTCTGGGAATGATTCCAGCCAGCACAGTAGCAGTGAAAACAGAGAAATCTTAACTTGGAATTAGAAAATGGTAAAGAAACTTCAAAAACACAATGGAAATGATTGGAAACGAACTTGTATGGAACTAACACACAAGTATGAACTCAAATATGAAAATATAAAGGGCACCAAAGCTTCAAAACCAGAAATATAAACTGCACTCAAAACAAAATCAAGCAACCAAATCAACAATAAAAGGCACAACTTGGAATTTATGACATTGTAGGATGAACATGACTTTCACAAAACTTGTATGGATTCAAAAATCAAAATGACTCAACCACAAACACTTTGCACCGATTAAAAACATCAATAAGACTCAAATAAAATAAAAATAGAACAGTCAACACAAAAGGAACCTAAAACAGTTTGAAAAAATGGAAGTTCAAGATCAAGTTGAACCAAAAATACCAAATAGAAATTTAAAAACAGCAACACCAACTTAAAAAGAAATTAAAAACAGCAAGTCATTTAAGGATATGATGAACAAAATGGAATAAAGAAAAAGACTCAAAAAAATAAAATGAAGAGAACACTTATCTCTTGAAGAACCAAAGCTCTAGATACCAAATGATGGGTTGTTCTTCATGACCATTTGTTCTTCTTAAAATATGAGGTAAAAAGGTGGTGGAAGCTATGGATGATATGGGTCAAGGATGACTCATATAGAGCTATGGGTTCCTTGTAGGTGCATGAAAGGTATGGAGAGTGATAGGTTAGGCCAAATCACTTGGAGGAAGGTGAAGATGAAGATCAAAGTGTCTAACCTAGAGAGACTAGACAAAGAGTAGAAGCTAGCATAATTTTGGCAGCATTTACTCATAAATTGATCTTAAAAAAACATGAGCCAAAGCACCCTATTTATAGGAGATGGTGCCTTGGAGAGTAAGGAACAAGGGTAGGATGGGGAATACATAAAAGAGGGGGCTGCTAGGGTGTTGACTAAAGGTCAATGCAGCTCCTTAGCATGCTTCTAGAAGGTAGGGCTACATTCCTACCCTAAAAGGCCTAGGTACAAGCTAAATTGTTAAATACACCCCCGATTGTGCTAAATGAACCCTACTCTACTGAAATTATAAATAAACTAAAATTAATTTATGCTCAGCTCCCATGGCTTGGGCTTTACTCCTTGTAGTCCTCTGAAGGGTCTTTAAATATGTAGAGAAAAGTTTCTCTGCCATCAGTAGCAGAGTCCCACTCTTCTTGAATCCTCTTTGCCATGGACCTAGTTGTTGGGCCTGAGCTTAGGCCTCTTCCATCACAACCTACTATTAGAAATTCAAGAAAATAACATGAACATGGTTACTCTAAGGAAGCCGAACCAAAATAGGTTGCGATAACAAAAATGAACCGTTCAAAATGGAAGAACAACACATCAAATGAAAGAGGACAACATAAGGAAGAGAATGAACCGATTAGAATTGAAAACAAACAAGTAGAACAAAAATGGGTATTTTTAGAAGATGAATAGAAATGACTTATGTGGTTGTAGCCTTTTTGGAGATGTGTTCACACCACTTGGAGGATGGCTTTTCCAAGATGAGTGGATGGTGCCGCCACTTGAGAGTCTCCAAAGCTCACAAGATAAGACATGGAAGGAGAAGTAAGACACAAAGCTCACCACTCTCTCTCACAACAACAAAAGATAGTTTCTTTACTTCTAAATTTCAACTTCTATTATTTATGAACCAAGGTCTCCTATTTATAATGAGGAAGACCAGATTTGCGTTTGCAAAGGAGGGAGTTGGAAGAGACACTTCCTAGCTCCTTCTTAGTCATTCTAGCGCCTAAAGAGAAAAGGAGTGTGAAAAGGCACTCTTCTAGTCCCTTCCTACTAAAACTAGCGCCTATGTGCCTTTGTACAAGAGAGGCGTCTTTTGGTTTTCCTCTTTGTCACAGCCTAAAGCTATTTCTATATTATTTACAAATTTATACAAAAGAAATTACAAAGAGAGATATTAATTGGAGCCCATTCTTGAATGCTTATAGTCTTCTTGTTGGCTTTGGGCTTAGTCCTCTCTTTATTTTAATTCTTCTTTATTTTTTGAGAAGACTAAAAGGAAGAACTTTAAAAGCTTGGGCGGAAGGTGATGTGAGTTGATTTTAGGTTCATTATATTTGTGACACTTTCTTAGAATTAGGATCAAGATTCTTATCAATTTAGAGTGAGTCACCTAAGGAAAATCCCCACTTGACATTAACTTAACAAGTGTTAAGTAGATGTGAAGGTTCATTTCTAAAGGTCCAAGGTTAAAACACAATTAATGGTGATGAATGAATGAAGAACAAGGTGCTGAATTCAAAAAAGAATAGGTACAGAATTTAAACACAAAAAATAGAATGGAAACACAAATTGAAACAAAAAAACTGATTGAAATTCAAGAACAAGACATAGAATCAAAACTACCAATTGAAATGAGTATGGAAGATGAAAGAAGATGAAACTTATGTGGTTGTAGCCATGGATTGGGAATGGACACGCCACTTGGAGGTGATGATCCAAGATAACTGCAGATTTGCCGCCACTTGAGAGCTCTCAAAGCTTCACAAGATGAGACAAGGAAGAGGAGAACAAGTCTCACAAAATTCACTCACAATTTGAGTATAGTAACTTTTCTTCTAATTTCAATGTTGAATTTACAATGACCAAGCACCTCTATTTATAGGTTTAGAGGGATGAAATCAAAGTGAAACAAATTCAAAATTCCCTCCTAATTCTAATTCAAATTTGGAGCCAATCTTGAGTCACATGGGAGGTGTGACCTTTTTTCTACTTTGGCACCTCCTAAAAACTACACCTACACCTACTCTTTATGTCACATGGAAGGTGTGACCTATCTTTATACATTGGCACCCCTTATTTTAATATCTACACCTTCCTTTAAAGTTCTACTAAAAACTATACACAAGTAATTACAAAAAGAGACATCCATTGATGCTCTTCTCCCAAAGCTTTAGCCTTGCTCCTAGTCATCCTTTGAGGCATGAAGGATGTTGAGCTATTTGGTTGGGCTTGGGCTTCATGGGCTTGGGCCTCAGACACCTCCTTTACTTGGTCTTCATCATGCTCCCCGGGTTGGAGAGAATTCGTCCACGAATTTGAAAGACCTGCAGAAAAGGGAGTTAGATCACTGATATTAAAAGAATTACTTCTAAGAAATGTATCAGGCATATCTAACTCATAGGCATTATCATTGTACTGACCAGTCCTCGGACGTCAGCTGGGTCCCACAGCAGGGGCCAAAGCCACGTGGAATGGACCCCACAGGGGGTATTGAACAAGAGAGGGGTGATTAGTCATCAGCCTACAGAGAGGGGTGATTAGTCATCAGCCTACAGAAAAGGGTGATTAGTCATCAGCCTATAGAGAGGGGTGACTAGTCATCAGACTACAGAGAGGGGTGACTAGTCATCGGACTACAGAGACGGTGAGTAGTCGTCAGATCACCAGGATGGGCGGAGGTGTCATCGTCACTCAGCAGGCCGAGGAGTCCTCGACGACAGAGTGTGGCGAGGTGACATCGGCCTTGGGTGATTTGAGCAGCGTAAACAAAACAGTTAAGATTGGTTCCCAGTGTGGGCCAATAACCAGTTAAATACCCAGAGGTAGGGAGAGGCCTGGATCACGAAGTGCCCATGCGGGTAGCAGCGAGAGCACAGTTAGGTGTAGAGTCCTGAGGGGACGAGTACACACCAGAACTAGGGTTTTCCCAGTAAAGCTAGATGCATGGCACGTGAACAGTGAAGGCACTCCCAGAACAGGTGGCCCCAGAGACTAGGTGCATAAGGAGGCATCCAGGTGGTCCCCCTGTTAAAGTTTGCACTCCAGAGAAGGAAACCTTATGTGCTAGATTACCCTAAGATTGGGTGATAGCGGCGCAAGGGTATTCCAGTAAACCCTAATTATGGCTAGCAGCACAGTAAACCCTAATTAGGGCTAGCGGCGCAGTAAACCCTAGACTATATAAGGGACAGTAAAATACTTCACAAAGGTACGCAGTTTCTAGACCTAAACACAGAGAGAAACTCAATACACTTGGTGTTCCTTGCCTTACACTGACTTGAGCGTCGGAGTGCAAACGGCCTCTAGGGCGCCCCCTTTCTCTTTTGCAGGTGCAGATTGCTTCGAAAGAACCAAGCACATATCAATGATCCGGTCGGTCATCGGTAGTCGATGACATCAGCAGCAGTTGACCACGTGGACCATTCACAGGGTAACATGTGGTAGAGGATAGCAGGCGAATCAGGGAGGCGATCACTCAGAATGGTAATCGCCTGTCGCCTGTGAGGATGAGTAATCGCCTATCGCCTTGAGGTGAGTAATCGCCTATCGGCTTGAGGATGAGTAATCGCCTATCGCCTTGAGGTGAGTAATCGCCTATCGGCTTGAGGTGAGTAATCGCCTATCGGCTTGAGGATGAGTAATCGCTCATCGCCGGTATGGATCAATAATCGCCCAGATTGCACATGATCGCCGTGTGTTAAGGTTGGGAGATCAGGTGGTCAGCAAGTCGCCGAAAGAGCACATCGCCGGGTGTTTGAGAAGACTTGGCAAGCACTTGTTGTATGGTCTAAGTACAGAGGATAAGTGGCATATCTGCCACCATGTGTAGTGTGAGCTGCAATGCCCAGGGTTAACCAGCTCGCCATGTTAAGGTTGCGCCTAGAGTAGCTTGTGTACTAAGCTACTCCCTGTGTGGATAACTTAGTCGCAGGGGCACAGTGGAAGTAACGTTTCAGCTGCAGATACTCCAGATGGTGACACATGTACGATCAGATGTTATCCACGTGTCAAGAGGAATAACCATCAGGAGAGAGAAAGACTCAAGTATATATACAAACTCTTAACGAAATTGAGAAACTCTTAACGAAATTGAGAGAGGTTTTTTTTGACAGATTCTCACAGCTTACACATTTGAGAGTTTACAGTTACACACAAGTCTCACAGAGAGATTCAGATATAGTTTTGGTGTTCCTGTTGCCTGACTTGAGCGTCGGAGCTACAACGGCCGCCAGAGGCGCCGTCTGTGTGTTTTGCAAGCAGCGTTTGGAGTTCTGGTGGTGGTTCTTGGAGCGTTCTTGCAGAACAGAGGGCTAGACGAAGGAGTGACGAGACAATCCTCCACGTTCGAGTCAAGCGGCAGGATCAATCAACATGAGGAAAGAGGCGTGTGAGTGTCGTGAGTCAATCGACAAGCGGGTCAACCGGCAAGAACATTTGGCGCCCACCGTGGGGTTGGAGTAAAACAAGGTCCCATACACGAGAGTGAGAGTAAGAACCACGGAAGATGAGGAATACAAGACACGGGTTTGTTCCACCAAATGGAGGCGACAGCGTTACCATGCAACAGCTGATGGAAACGATGCGCGCCCTCCAGGAGACGGTGGCGGAATCTCGAGCGCATCAGGCGCGTATGCAGGAAGACCTGGCCGCCTCATGTAACATCCCACCAAATACATTTCATATTTATATAATATAAATGAAGATAAACAAGTATTTTGAAGTAAACATAATCATATATATATAATGGAGTTTTCTCCTCATCGGGAGTTTAATACATAACTGTGAATCTTTCCAAAAAAACTTAACCAAAAATACAACAAAAGACAAATCGGGCGATATGCTAACAAAAGGGCGATCTCCTAGTCAATCAGGTGATCTCCTATCAGCCAGGCGATCTCCTATCAGACCGGCGATCTCACTTTCCTGCAACGTCATCTGCTCCCGTGTAAATCATACACGATCATCACAAGTTTTAAGAAGAACGTCCACAAACGAAAACGCAGGGTAAGCTAGACAGTTTTAAAAGAGAATTTAGATATGAACTTTAAAATCAAGATAAATTAATTTAAGGCACCCACGTAAAAACATCGGCTGTCTCATTCTTCCCACATACCATCAAGTACAAACCCACATTTCACAATTCCTCAAGAGTAGTTCATATCACACAGTGTAGCAAGTGTCTATCCACATACAGTGTTCCTCATTTCTCACGTCAGGTTTTCCACTGACTCACAATACATAGACACAAGACACTAATTCCGGAATACTCGTGCATTGATTAGACTCAGAGATCTGCACCTGTCATATTGCCCACTGTGGAATCTCACACATCCACAGGGTCGCCGTGAAATCTCTCACATTCATCAGCGTATAATGAATCTCACACATCACCATACAGCATGACAGGGTTAATCCACGCAAAACAGGTCGGTTTGTTCTCTTTCAAACAACCCACCCATACAGGTGAACCTCCTTCGACTCTCAACAACTGAGTAACTTCCTCTACGTGAGTCCATTACCTCAGCAGAGTCAGGATATCTCGTTCTTAATCACCGATCAATGCACCTACTACAAGATCTTACACGGTATTTTCTTTCCTGAAAATACTATGCCTCGACCTCACACTCACCACATCCAACACATCATACCATTCAAATAAATCATTCAAATCACATCAACAACCATTTCAAAGCTTCAGATCTTCGAATACCTCATGTAAATCTCAAGTAGTTTCAAAACAGTATCAAAAACAGAGGAGTTCGTAAAACAGCGCCAAAACCGGCGATCTAGTTCAAAAACAGAGTGTTTCGAAGATTGTATATAAAACCGGCGACCTCGTCGCCCAAGCACACAAACAGAGCATTTTACGCAGATGAAAACGAAAATGGCGACCACGTCGCCCTCACTTCAGAAGATAGCTAAACTATGGCTCGTATGGAAAAGAGGTCTAGCTTCCCTTACCTGGACTTGCGCAACCACCAGGAGCTTCGAAATCCAACGAAGCTCGCAGAATACCTTGGCTCTGTTTTTCGCGTCTGGTTGAAGGACTTGCAGAGAACTACCCAAGTGCTCCAATGGTGTTGCTTCTCGTCGTACTCTTGTGTGGAGAGGCTGAAATCGCAACGCGGAGGAGGGAACTCACTCTTTCTCTCTTCGACTACAACAACGTTTCCTTCCTCTCCCGTAGTGGATTTCAGTGACTTAAACCAACTTATCCCTCCAAAAGCAGCTGCCACCACCCACTCTGCAGAGAAGTCTGAGAACCACTGCCCTGAACAGTACTACCACTGTTGTCTCTGGTGCATGCCAACCACTGCTCTGAACAGTACTGCCACTGTTTGTCGCTTGTGCATGCCAGCCACTGCTCTGAACAGTACGACCGTGAGTGTCTCCCGCGCATGCCAACATTCTGATGTCACTATTCTGAACCACCCTTTTCGTCTACGTGGCGCGCGTGCAGAACGTCTCATGCTGGATGTCTGGATCCCACGTTCTCTGCGTATAACTTAACGTAGCGCGATGACCTTTTCACCGATGACCACAGGCGCGAAGACTATCCACCGATGACCTCTCGCGCGAAGGCTAACAACCGATGACCTCTCGCGCGAAGGCTAACAACCGATGACCTCTCGCGCGAAGGCTAACAACCGATGACCTCTCGCGCGAAGGCTAACAACCGATGACCTCTCGCGCGAAGGCTAACAACCGATGACCTCTCGCGCGAAGGCTAACAACCGATGACCTCTCCCCCTGATGATGCCCGCATGCCCCTCGCGCCCAGGCGATCCTGCATGCCTTGCGCCCTGGCGATGCTCGATGACACATCGCCACGCCTTCCTGGAGGTTCTTCATTCCACTATGTTACATCCAAGGTATTCTCTCCACAAGGCTTGGTGACGTCGGTAGCTTCACACTTCCAAGAGTTGATTAGCACAAGTCCTCGTGCGCCCAAGCGTGTAACGTTAAGGATGATTCTCTTATGCTCAAGTATAGAGCTTCGCCTGCCCAGCGTATCCAAGGTTTAACCCACACCTTGATACGCGTGGCTTTTGGGACGTACCAGGGTTGATCCAACATTTAAACTACACACTAAGTGTAGTTTCGGCGATTAGGTGTACTCTAGGCGACAGGCTACTAGGTACACACAGGCGATAGGCGTTCAAGCATAAGCTAGGCGATAGGCGTTCAAGCATAATCTAGGCGATAGGCGTTCAAGTGCCAGAGAAGTTGGAGATCGCCTACCCGCTTAATAACGGCGATCTCGTAGGCTTCTCAGCTATACATTCCTTCCTTTATATTTAAATAAACACGTGCTTCGAATTTATTTATAATATAACACTTTTATTCCAATATAAACTTCTAGGTTCTTACAATCTCCCCAACAAGAAAAATTTTCGTCCCCGAAAATTGGGTTACAAGGAAGGAGGTAAGGATATGCTTCTCTCATGGTTTCTTCAAATTCCCATGGTGAATCACCCGATCTTCACGTTGTCCACTCCCAACACGTGAGTAGGGTCTGCAAGGGACTTCCTTAGCTATGATACGTGGAATACATTATGTAGACTTGCTAATTAGGGAGGTGGGGCGATCTCATAAGCCACTAGACTTATCCTCCTTAAGATCCGATATGGCCCAACAAACTTAGGGGACAGCTTCTTTGATCTGATCGCCTACCCTACACCCTTGGCTGGTGTCCCCCTTCATAAAGACATGACCCCAGCAGCAACCTCCAAAGGTCTTCTCCTCTGCTCTGCCTAGGGCATTTGCTGACCTTAAGAAACTTTTATTCTGTCCTGTATCAGATTCACCCTCTCGGTGATCTATTGAACCAACTCTTCCTACCTCAATACTTCATCAAAATCCATTTTACATCCCTGTACATGGGATATGCTGCCCCATAGAGTGCCAACTCCAGCATCTTGATCAAATCATTCACCGACTTCTCAACTGCTGATCAAATTCCCACGCTCCCAAAGGGGACACTTTTTATTCATTGCTCCGCTGCATAATTCTGTACCTTACAAAGACAAGGTTTCTGTTGCTGTTACCTTCCAAATTATTATTATGACCCCTTTTGCCAACTCGACTTCCTGTTCCCATTACGACCTTCTTCTTCAATGTATACGTTGGATGCATTGACGTCGGTTTCAGGTGCCTATCCAGAAGGCATACGAGAACGAACGCACCTCTGCCTCCAGAATCTCTTGCCCAAGGATAACTCTATTCTCCTTCTGTCCCAGATACCACAGGCTATTTCCACTCACAATCCCTTCCACACCCATCATTCTGAAATTTACTACATCTCTAGAAAGACTCAACATCATCATAACACGGCCTACCCTCATTCTTATCCACAGCCATATCCTCCTTCCCTTCTACATTCACAGGTCGATCTACATCTTATTTGCCAAAAACTTCGGAGGCTTACATTTTCGGAAGCCTTTTATCTCAACCCACCATTTCCATAATCCTCTTTCAAATCCCGGTCAGCCAAACAGCATCCATTCTGCGTGAAGCCTAAGCTAGAACCATCTCATGCTGTTTCATTGACATGAGCATCTTCTACGCTTCAAAAGAAAATTCCTTCCTTGGAATTTAACTCTGGTACTTCCCATGGTTACACATGCTTAAGCTTTAAACCCCCAGCCTCTTGCTTATTTACTCTCCATGACTTATACGTAACTGGGACTAAACCTTGGTACTACCAAATCTAACTCACACTTGTTCCTTTCATTCCATCTACTACCACTGGGCATTCAGGGCAACCTAGGGAGGTCAAAACCTGTTTTTGAAGCAGGTGCAGAGGCCAATCGTTCAAACGACAGCTCCTCCACTATATGGCCCAAGCTCGGTTGTACACCGATTTGACACAAAAGAGTGTGTCTCTCCAGGATCAAACAAAACTATAACGTATCTACCAGCTATAGAGCAACATTCTGTACTAAGTTACCTGACTGAGATGCCTCCGCTCCAGCCATGGCAAGCACTCTCCCTGCTGCCTGAGGTCGACTGCCTCCATTCCTCAACTGCTGGGAACTAACGGGTTGAGTCATCCTTTTTCTGTTAGGACAATCTCTAGAAATGTGCCCCATCTCTTGACATGTGAAACACCCTTTCTCTGAGTTCCTCTTGGGGCACACCTTGACGTTATGTAACCCACCACAACGGAAACATCTTGGTTTCCCTGGTTGTTGCTGCTGAAACTGGGGCGGAATTGCTCCTGTCCGAGGTGGTGGAGGTATCGCATAAGGTTTGCTTCGTGGGTGCTGTACCTTGGCCTTCCCACTGGAGGGACCCCCTGGTTGTGATCTGATTACTCTGGAACCACTCCTCTCCAGGGTCTCCACTACCCTTGCCTTCCTCACTAGGGCATGTAACTCCCTGGTCCACGGATCTGCTTGATCAGGGGTAGCACTCCCACTGAGCATGGGTGGGTTGTGCCTCACGAACTCGGTCATCCCTACCTGCTCCCGAGGCTGATTGACTTGGGAAGCTGTTGCAGCCGATCCAGCAGTTTCCAAATGATTCATTACAGTCTGATGAATCTGGGCCATTACCGTATTCTGCTGTTGGATGGCAGTCGCCATCATCTCGATAGCCTTGGCAATCTGGCTCATCTCCGAAGAAGGTTGGGGAGGGGTAGAAGGTCTACGTGCCATCTCCTTCGTTTTCAGATTTTGAAACTATAATATTCCTATATTCCCTACAACTACAAGAATGAGATCGATAAGAAATCAATTCATTCAAGGGGGGTAACAGCTAGACCTTACAAAGGTCAGCATCTCAAAATCATTAAGAATTTGAGCTCATCAACAGAATCATAATGCTTATAACATCAAGCATAACACCAGCACAACTACTGGTATGCAGTCACCAGTCCAATCAGCCATTTCCAATCAATTACAAAGACACTCAAGAGAATGAGATAGTTCACACCAGAATTCAATATGTGCTAAACATCAAACCTTTGGAATTAAGATTGAGACTCATCTCGATCCAGTTATGAGTGTGCACCCTCACTACTTTATCAAGACCTTCTCATTCTTAATACTAAGATTTTCAATTAGAACATATATTCACCCAAGCACACACAAAATTTCAATACAAAAACGTTTGAAAACCTTTCACTATAGTTATTATTTTAAACTCAAATAACTTTCATGAGCAGAAGAAACACAATGGATCCACAGCCCTCAGGTCATCCTAAGGACGAACTGCTCTGATACCATTAATGTAACATCCCACCAAATACATTTCATATTTATATAATATAAATGAAGATAAACAAGTATTTTGAAGTAAACATAATCATATATATATAATGGAGTTTTCTCCTCATCGGGAGTTTAATACATAACTGTGAATCTTTCCAAAAAAACTTAACCAAAAATACAACAAAAGACAAATCGGGCGATATGCTAACAAAAGGGCGATCTCCTAGTCAATCAGGTGATCTCCTATCAGCCAGGCGATCTCCTATCAGACCGGCGATCTCACTTTCCTGCAACGTCATCTGCTCCCGTGTAAATCATACACGATCATCACAAGTTTTAAGAAGAACGTCCACAAACGAAAACGCAGGGTAAGCTAGACAGTTTTAAAAGAGAATTTAGATATGAACTTTAAAATCAAGATAAATTAATTTAAGGCACCCACGTAAAAACATCGGCTGTCTCATTCTTCCCACATACCATCAAGTACAAACCCACATTTCACAATTCCTCAAGAGTAGTTCATATCACACAGTGTAGCAAGTGTCTATCCACATACAGTGTTCCTCATTTCTCACGTCAGGTTTTCCACTGACTCACAATACATAGACACAAGACACTAATTCCGGAATACTCGTGCATTGATTAGACTCAGAGATCTGCACCTGTCATATTGCCCACTGTGGAATCTCACACATCCACAGGGTCGCCGTGAAATCTCTCACATTCATCAGCGTATAATGAATCTCACACATCACCATACAGCATGACAGGGTTAATCCACGCAAAACAGGTCGGTTTGTTCTCTTTCAAACAACCCACCCATACAGGTGAACCTCCTTCGACTCTCAACAACTGAGTAACTTCCTCTACGTGAGTCCATTACCTCAGCAGAGTCAGGATATCTCGTTCTTAATCACCGATCAATGCACCTACTACAAGATCTTACACGGTATTTTCTTTCCTGAAAATACTATGCCTCGACCTCACACTCACCACATCCAACACATCATACCATTCAAATAAATCATTCAAATCACATCAACAACCATTTCAAAGCTTCAGATCTTCGAATACCTCATGTAAATCTCAAGTAGTTTCAAAACAGTATCAAAAACAGAGGAGTTCGTAAAACAGCGCCAAAACCGGCGATCTAGTTCAAAAACAGAGTGTTTCGAAGATTGTATATAAAACCGGCGACCTCGTCGCCCAAGCACACAAACAGAGCATTTTACGCAGATGAAAACGAAAATGGCGACCACGTCGCCCTCACTTCAGAAGATAGCTAAACTATGGCTCGTATGGAAAAGAGGTCTAGCTTCCCTTACCTGGACTTGCGCAACCACCAGGAGCTTCGAAATCCAACGAAGCTCGCAGAATACCTTGGCTCTGTTTTTCGCGTCTGGTTGAAGGACTTGCAGAGAACTACCCAAGTGCTCCAATGGTGTTGCTTCTCGTCGTACTCTTGTGTGGAGAGGCTGAAATCGCAACGCGGAGGAGGGAACTCACTCTTTCTCTCTTCGACTACAACAACGTTTCCTTCCTCTCCCGTAGTGGATTTCAGTGACTTAAACCAACTTATCCCTCCAAAAGCAGCTGCCACCACCCACTCTGCAGAGAAGTCTGAGAACCACTGCCCTGAACAGTACTACCACTGTTGTCTCTGGTGCATGCCAACCACTGCTCTGAACAGTACTGCCACTGTTTGTCGCTTGTGCATGCCAGCCACTGCTCTGAACAGTACGACCGTGAGTGTCTCCCGCGCATGCCAACATTCTGATGTCACTATTCTGAACCACCCTTTTCGTCTACGTGGCGCGCGTGCAGAACGTCTCATGCTGGATGTCTGGATCCCACGTTCTCTGCGTATAACTTAACGTAGCGCGATGACCTTTTCACCGATGACCACAGGCGCGAAGACTATCCACCGATGACCTCTCGCGCGAAGGCTAACAACCGATGACCTCTCGCGCGAAGGCTAACAACCGATGACCTCTCGCGCGAAGGCTAACAACCGATGACCTCTCGCGCGAAGGCTAACAACCGATGACCTCTCGCGCGAAGGCTAACAACCGATGACCTCTCGCGCGAAGGCTAACAACCGATGACCTCTCCCCCTGATGATGCCCGCATGCCCCTCGCGCCCAGGCGATCCTGCATGCCTTGCGCCCTGGCGATGCTCGATGACACATCGCCACGCCTTCCTGGAGGTTCTTCATTCCACTATGTTACATCCAAGGTATTCTCTCCACAAGGCTTGGTGACGTCGGTAGCTTCACACTTCCAAGAGTTGATTAGCACAAGTCCTCGTGCGCCCAAGCGTGTAACGTTAAGGATGATTCTCTTATGCTCAAGTATAGAGCTTCGCCTGCCCAGCGTATCCAAGGTTTAACCCACACCTTGATACGCGTGGCTTTTGGGACGTACCAGGGTTGATCCAACATTTAAACTACACACTAAGTGTAGTTTCGGCGATTAGGTGTACTCTAGGCGACAGGCTACTAGGTACACACAGGCGATAGGCGTTCAAGCATAAGCTAGGCGATAGGCGTTCAAGCATAATCTAGGCGATAGGCGTTCAAGTGCCAGAGAAGTTGGAGATCGCCTACCCGCTTAATAACGGCGATCTCGTAGGCTTCTCAGCTATACATTCCTTCCTTTATATTTAAATAAACACGTGCTTCGAATTTATTTATAATATAACACTTTTATTCCAATATAAACTTCTAGGTTCTTACACCTCACAGGCCAGGAATGAAGAGCTACACCGAGCAAATGAGGAGCTACGCTTGAATTTGCAACATATACAACAAGCTGGAGATCGTGGGGAAGCTGATCGAGCCCCACCAGTGCCCCCAAGGGCCTTTCCCATGCCTTTCTCCTAGGCGATCATGAACACGGTGGTCCCAACCACCTTTGTAGGGCCTAAGACCGTGTTCACCAGGAAAGAGGATTCTGAAACACATCTCACTGCTTTCCATACGCAGATGATGTTGTCGGGAGGATCTGACGCAGTGCACTGTAAGCTCTTTATGGCCACACTGACAGAAACTCTGCTAGAATGGTTCATGAGTTTGCCTGAAGGACATATCACGTCTTTCACGCAATTCTCCGCGCTATTCAGGGAGCAATATCTTGTCAACAGGGCCCCTCCACCAGTGTCTTACGATCTTTTTGATGTAAGGCAGCATCAGAGGGAGTCCCTTAAAGATTACCTCAATAGGTTTGGGGCGATGGTGGTAAGGTTGCACACCAAGGATGAAGACATGGGGGTGCACACCTTCAGGAAGGGCGTATTGCCAGGGCCTTTCAGCGAATCTCTGATACGCAGCCGCCCCAAGACCTTCGGCAACATAAAACGACGTGCTGTGGCCCACATTGTCGCCGAAGGAGAGCTCAGCGAGAAGCGAGAAAGCGCAGTCTCGTTAAGGACCCGAGCGCCTAGTCGGCCTCAACCGCTGCGGGTGCACGAGGCGACCACGAAGAAGAAAGCTCAAGGGAAACAGAAGCCCTACGAGCCCCGAAAACCACAACCTAGGGCGCGAGGCAAAGATGACATGCCCCCTAGGCATGAATTTGTGGTGGAGTTGAAGGAACTGATTGCCATTCCTAACGTGGCAGAAAGGTTGAAGATGCCCCCAAAGAGTGACAAGAGGTTGGGGCCGAACAAAAATGCATGGTGCGAATTCCATCAGGCTTTTGGGCACCCCGTTCGAAATTGCCTGGCCCTGGCTCACCAATTGGACAAGTTGGTGAAGAGTGGGTTTTTGAATGACTACCTAAAGGAGGCATCGGAAGGTGAGATGGTTGTTGCACCAAGGGCAGACCAGGGGCATGAAGTGCCCATACATGGTGAGATCCACACTATATCAGGTGGGTTCTCAGGAGGAGGGTGCACTTCTTCGCAACGTAAGAAGTATGCACGTTCAGTGATGGCAGTGGAGGCCTGCGAGGAAGATCACTTTCCGGACATCGACCTCGTCTTCACAAAGGCTGATCGCCGAGATGTTGTCCCCCATGATAACGATTCGGTGGTCATTTCAGTAGTCACTGCCACACGTAAGGTGCACCGGGTATTGGTCGATCAGGGAAGCTCGGCCAATGTGATGTTCTGGTCGACTTTCAACAAGCTACAGTTGTCTCCTGATCAGCTGCGACCCTATGTCGGCTGTTTGTGATGGCATTTTCATGTGTTCTTCTTGAATCAAAGTAGAAATAGATGGAGCGGAAGCAATGGGTGAGTGAAACAAGACCCTCCTAGGAGTTGTGTTGGTCTTGAAGGTGCATGATGAGTATGGGTTGAGAGGTTTGGCCAACTCAAGGGAGAAGGTGAAAGGATTGAAGTTTATAGCCTAGATTTCTAGGAGGAGTAAAGCTTGTGCACAAAAAATGGCAGCATAACATTACTCAAAATAAACTTGAAAATACATGAGGTAGGCCTCCTTATTTATAGATTTAGGAGCCTTGGTGAGCAAGCTTAAAGGGTAGGGATGGAAATACAAAAAGTGGGGCTGCCTAGGGTATTGACTTTAGTCAAACCACACCATCATCCTAATATTCTAGAAGATAGGTCAAAAATGCAACATTTGATAGTACACCCCTCCTTCTTTTGCTAAAGGCACCTATTTGCTAGCACACCCCTCCTTCTATTGCTAAGGGCACCTTTTTGATAGCACACCCCTAAGTGAGCAAGTTTTGCTTTCTACACTACACTAATCTACTAAGCACCCCCTCCCCCTTTGGGCCTTTATGAAACATGTACAAGGATCTCTCTCTTCCATCCGTGGCTTCTTCTATGTGTGCTTGGATATGTTTAGCCATGGATCTTGTGAGAGGTCCTAGACGGTCTAGCTCCATGGATAGCCTCCCTCCTTCACGTTCTAGACGCTCACTTCCTGGAGCTAGACGCTCCTCTTGGTCTAGACGGTCTTCTTGGTTTGGGCCTTGGCTTCCTTGGCTAGATGTGCTTGGCCCTCCTCCATCATCCCCTCCCTCTTGAAAAAGGATTTGTCCTCAAATCCCTTGCTTTGTCTTCAACTAGGGGGATGGATGGGGCTGGATGGTGTCCATCATCTCCTCCTCCTTTGAGAAGATCTATCCTCAGATCTACAGATTTGATCTCGGATAGCAGCCTATTGTTTCGGCAAGGCTTGTCCTCCCGGATCAAACGTCCACCTATGGAAATCATCAAACAAAGTAAAGGTGTTAGTGTGAGCAATTGGAGAGAACTTAATTGTATGAAGTTGCCATTTTTGTTTTTCTTTTGTTTTTGGCAACTTTGTACAATATTTCTCTTTTGATGGTTGTATGTGTTCTCTAATCCTCTTATGTATTTGAAAATTTTCAATATTGGTTACCTTTTCCTTAGGCACAATACCTTTAGGAAAGGGTAACAACTTAAAAAGCGAAAGAGGATTAAGTCCACATGCAATTTCAAATGTAGAAATATTAGTAGTCTTGTGGACTACTCCATTGTATGCATGCTCAAAAGGATACTCATCCCAAGAATTGTGATTGTCTTTCATGATTTCTCTAGGCATAGTAAAAAGAGCTATGTTTTCAATTTTATTTTGACCATTCTTTTGAGGATAAAAATTTGAAGAGTACAACTTAATTTCAAGTTTTTCTAAAAGATTCCTCAAATGATGGTTTTCAAATTTTGGAGCTCTATCCAATACTATGCTTGAAGATAAACCATGAAGACTTGTCACTTCTATATAGAAGAGATTATCCATATCCATAAAAATGGAATCAAAACCTTTTGTTGTCCTAGGAAGCTCTAAGATAAAATTGAGGTTTATGTCTTCCCAAGGATCATTTGCAAAAGGTAAAGGAGTATAGAGTTCATGAGACATCACCTTAGGTGTATTTTTAAAACAAGAAATGTATCTAGGGTAATGTCTTTGAACATCTTTTCTCATGGGTGACAAAAGTTTTCCTTTTAAAAGCTCTAGAGTTTTATCAACTCTAATTTGGTCCATGAGTTCTCCTTCATGAAGAATTTTTCTCTTATGTGTAAAGATAGTCTCGCTGTTACAACCATTGTTTATGAGAAGTTGCACACTTGGCAATGGTTGTCTCAATAGGACATGACAAGTTTCTTTAGGCACTACTTCACATAAAAATTTGTTTTTGTAGATGCTTGTAAATAACTTGACATTCACTTGGTGATATCCTAGCACATATGAGAAATAATCCACTTTATCTTTATCTATGCAAGCTTCTTTTGAAGACTCTTTTTTTGTTACTATGCTTGCAAGTGTTCCTTTACAAAAGGAAAGGCTAGGTTGTTCAACAAGACGCATATTTTCAAAGGTATTTTTAAATCTTTTGTCTTGTTGAATGACCTTGTGAGAAGGAACACTATTCTCCCACGCCTTTTGTTTCTCAAGGGTCTTCTCATGCTTTTCTTTTTCTTTTTCTTTTTCTTTAGCTTCCCTTTCGGCTTCCTCTCTTTTCTTTTGTATCTTTCTTTCCTTTCTTTCTTTATGGGAAGCAAACAATTTTTCTACCCTCATTTCCCAATCTAGGCAAGTTTCTATATTTTCTTTTCCATGGGAATGGGGTAGGTCTGCCCTAACCTTTCTTGGGCTTTCTTGTTCTTTTCTATCTCTTCTATGTCTTCCCTCCCCAAAAGAATCATGCTTTTTAGAGATAGATGCATGAGAAGGTAATTTTTTTGAAATGTGAGACTTCTCATCCTTTGATTTAGTCAATTCATTAGTTTTGGCCTCATTCTCCAATTGTCTATATGAAATGTGTTGTACGTCCTTGGAGAGTTGTTTCAAAAGAGATTTTATGGACCTTACATCACTTTCAATGGACTTGGAAGAGTGAGTAGACATGACTAGAACTTTGTGTATAGAAATGTTTTACTTTTAAGAAAGAAGAGGAAAGTTAATGAAGGTAGCTTTCCAGGTAAGAGAGGGGAGTCACAATGGACTACTTAAATACCAAGTCTTGCCTTAGCCAAAAACTATCCCTCCAAAACCTTTACACAAGTCCTTCTTTAGGTAAAACACTTAGAACACAATGAGGATGAAGAAATCAAATTTTTAATGCAAGAAAACAATGCAAGCTATCAAAGCCTTAAACAAGATTAAACAAGAAATTAACGAAGTGATTAAAGCAAGTTGGTTCAATTAAAGCAATTAATAAAAACAAAATTAAGCTAGACGGCCCTAGGTGAGGCTTCTTGGACACTTGGAGCCCTTGAAGACACACTCACCGACTAATTGCGTGATTAACAAGTAATTAACACAAGCAAGATTGCAAAGAAATTAAATGACACTCCCTTTGTTGCTTTTACTATTTGCACCCCTTTTGTTGTTCTTCTAGTTGCACCCCTTTTGTTGCTTTTCTACTTGTTGGGCATTCCAAAGTGTGTGGTGTATTTGTAGTATGGTGTTTGTTGCTGCCCTTTGCCTTTGTTCCTCTTGGAATTAGGTCAATAAAATCTTCAATCCAGCACCTATTAAGCAAGCTAGACTCCCCTCAAGTTAAATTTCTACTCAAATAGGCACCAATTGAGAAATAATTCCAGCACCAAATTTAGAGGCCAAAGGATTAAAGCAAGAAACAAATTAATTAGAAAAACAGAACCACCAAATGGAATTTAAATGTGACACAACTAGAAAGAGTTCAAATGAAATTAGACAAGCAAATAAAAGGTACTCAAATAATGGATGGCACACAAAAAGGAACCTAGGAATAGCACTAGATTTGATTTAAAAACCAAAAAAACAGCACCACAGAAAAGCACAAATTGTTGTGGTCCAGAAAGCGTATCTTTAAAAGATTTATGCTGAGCTGACCCTTTTGTATTTGCTTCTGAAAATTGAGACACAATCAGAACAAGATCTTAACAAACTTTTGGCGTTGGTTTCACTCCAAACGCATGTACCAATTAATTTTGGTAAATTTTATAAAATCAGTGCTCAGAGCTGCCAGCTGGAACGTCAGGATTGCACACTTTTTTTGTAATATTTATCTTTTTTTTTCTATTTCTTTTTTTCAGATGGTTCTTTTTTTCTCCTTTTGATAACACCTCAAATTTGTGAAATCCAGAGGCTCAGAAATTTTTGATGATGTATGTAATTTTCATAAGACAAAACAGTCAGCACAGAAATGTGAAAACAGGGGTTCTGAAAACTGGAATGAAAAACAGAATGATATACCTTAAAAACACAATGGAGTTAATATGATGGAATTTGTGTGGATCTAACACACAAATAAGAACTCAAACTAAAATTAAAAATGCAGCAAAGGATCAAAAATAACAGCAGATTAAGGCAACTTAAAGAGACCCAAAAACAAGAAACAATCAAGCCAAAAAAATAGGACTACTAAGAATTGATGACAATTATGGATTCACATGACTTGACACAACATTTATAGATTCAGAAAATAAAGACTCAAAGCATAAAATGAAGCAATTATAAGAAAGCAATAAAGACTCAAATTCCTAAAAGAAAACAGCCACTCAATGTGTAAGGAATCCTATCACAATTGCACAAGAAAATGTTCAAGATCAATTGAACACATGTGCTTCGGTTGGATCTTCCATAAGCACACCAAGAACAATTTAAAATGTAAAAAACAGCAAGACAATTATGGAATTGAAATGACAAGATGAAAATAAAGAAGAACTGAAAATTTAAAAAGACAAGCTACTCATCTTGAAGAACCAAAAGCTCATGATACCAAATGATGGCATTCTTGAGTTCTTCATGGTGCGTTTTGGGTGATGAATGCAGCGGAAGTTCAATGGATGAAATGGGTCAAGCCCTCCTAAGAGTGGTGGTGGCTTGTAGGTGCATGATGAGTATGGGTTGAGAGGTTTGGCCAGCTCAAGGGAGAAGGTGAAAGGATTGAAGTTTATAGCCTAGATTTCTAGGAGGAGTAAAGCTTGTGCACAAAAAATGGCAGCATAACATTACTCAAAATAAACTTGAAAATACATGAGGTAGGCCTCCTTATTTATAGATTTAGGAGCCTTGGTGAGCAAGCTTAAAGGGTAGGGATGGAAATACAAAAAGTGGGGCTGCCTAGGGTATTGACTTTAGTCAAACCACACCATCATCCTAATATTCTAGAAGATAGGTCAAAAATGCAACATTTGATAGTACACCCCTCCTTCTTTTGCTAAAGGCACCTATTTGCTAGCACACCCCTCCTTCTATTGCTAAGGGCACCTTTTTGATAGCACACCCCTAAGTGAGCAAGTTTTGCTTTCTACACTACACTAATCTACTAAGCACCCCCTCCCCCTTTGGGCCTTTATGAAACATGTACAAGGATCTCTCTCTTCCATCCGTGGCTTCTTCTATGTGTGCTTGGATATGTTTAGCCATGGATCTTGTGAGAGGTCCTAGACGGTCTAGCTCCATGGATAGCCTCCCTCCTTCACGTTCTAGACGCTCACTTCCTGGAGCTAGACGCTCCTCTTGGTCTAGACGGTCTTCTTGGTTTGGGCCTTGGCTTCCTTGGCTAGATGTGCTTGGCCCTCCTCCATCAGTTTGTATGGGTTCGCAGGAGACCAAGTAGAAGTGCGGGGATACATAGAGCTGAGGACCACGTTCACCGATGGAGTAGCATCCCGCACAGAGAACATCAGGTACCTTGTGGTGAACGCTCCCTCTGCCTACAACATACTTCTGGGCAGACCGGCCCTGAACCGGCTAGGGGCTGTATTGTCCACAAGGCACATGAAGATGAAGCTGCCATCGATGGAGGGGATGGTGGTAACCATCAAGTCAGACCAAAAAGAGGCTAAAAGGTGCTATGAGAATAGCCTCAGGACAAAGCAGGGAGTGTGCATGGTGACCACTTCACCACCGGGAGGAGATGTCAATGAAGCAGATATGCCCCGAGGTGACGTCGGGGTCACCCGAGCAGAGGTCGCCCGAGCGAGGCGACCCGAACCGGCAGAGGAGGTCGTGGAGAAGGAGATCGAGGGGACGATTTTCAAGCTGGGTAAGTCCCTGTCTCAGGAGACCCAAGATCAGGTCGCGGGGGTTATAGGAAAGCATCTGGACGCTTTCGCTTGGTCTCCCTCAGACATGCCAGGTATTGACCCCAATTTTCTATGCCATCGCCTGGCACTGAATCCCCAAGCCAGACCAGTCCGCCAAAGGAGAAGGAAGTTCAATGATGAACGAAGGCAGGTAGTCAAGGAGGAAACACAGAAGTTGCTGAAAGCAGGTCACATATGGGAAATACAATACCCTGAGTGGCTTGCGAATGTCGTCCTGGTGAAAAAGGCCAATGGGAAATGGAGGATGTGTGTGGACTTCACAGACCTTAACAAGGCTTGTCCGAAAGATTCCTACCCTCTACCCAACATAGATGCACTAGTAGACAGTGCCTCGGGCTGCAAGTTACTCAGTTTCTTGGACGCTTTCTCCGGGTACAATCAGATCAAGATGCACCCGATGGATGAGAACAAGACTGCGTTCATGACAGAGCTGTCTTGTTACTGCTACACAGTCATGCCGTTTGGCCTGAAGAACGCGGGTGCCACATATCAGAGGCTGATGGACAAGGTCCTCGCCCCCAAGTTGGGACGCAATGTGCAGGCCTATGTAGATGACATGGTAGTGACGTCCCAGGCACGAGATCAGCATGTTGACGACTTGGAGGAGCTGTTCAATACAATAGCAAAGTACAGGCTGAAGTTGAATCCAGAAAAATGCGTCTTTGGGGTGGAAGCGGGCAAGTTCCTTAGGTTTTTGCTCACGGAAAGAGGGATTGAGGCCAACCCAGACAAGTGTGTAGCGATTATAGCCATGAGGAGCCCGACGTCGGTCAAAGAAATGCAACAGTTGACGGGTTGGATGGCTGCACTCTCCAGGTTCGTGTCCGCAGGAGGAGACAAAGGCCACCCTTACTTCCAATGCCTAAGGAGGAATAGCAGATTCACCTGGACTGCAGAATGTGAGCAGGCCTTCCTTAGGCTCAAAGAGTATTTGGCCAGCCTGCCAGTCTTATGCAAGCCTCAGCTCGGCACACCCCTGCGTCTGTACCTTGCAGTTACAGATAGGGCGGTAAGTTCTGTCTTGGTTCAAGAACAGCAACAGAGCTAGAAGCCCATTTATTTTGTCAGCAAAGTGTTGCAGGGGCCAGAGACGAGATACCAAGCCTTAGAAAAGGCAGCATTAGCAGTGGTGTTTTCAGCCAGGAGACTTCGCCACTATTTCCAGAGCTTCACAGTGGTGGTAATGACAGATCTGCTGATATGTAAGGTCCTGCAGAAGCCTGATGTGGCGGGAAGAATGGTGTGTTGGGCAGTCGAGTTGTCAGAATTCGACATCCAGTATGAACCCAGGGGCCCGATCAAAGGATAGGTCTACGCTGACTTTGTGGCCGAGATGTCCTCGACCGAGGCCCAGCAGGAGGGACCCAATTTCAAATGGGTATTGTCAGTAGACGGGTCCTCGAATCAGCAAGGCAGCGGAGCGGGGGTGATCTTGGAAGGACCCAAGGGGTTGTTGATAGAGCAGGCCCTGCGGTTCGCTTTCAAAGCCAGCAATAACCAGGCGGAGTATGAGGCTTTGATCGCTGGGATGTTGTTGGCAAAGGAGATGGGAGCGCAGAGCCTTATGGCCAAGAGTGACTCATTGTTGGTCACCGGTCAAGTGGCGGGAGAATACCAGGCCAAAGACCCTCAGATGGCCTCTTACTTGGAGTATGTCCAGAGATTGAAGAGTTCATTTGAAATATTTGAACTAGTACATGTGCCCAGGGAGCAGAATGCCAGAGCTGACTTGTTGGCCAAACTCGCCAGCTCAGGCAAGGGGGGCAGATAGAGGACGGTCATCCAGGAGACCCTGAGGGCGCCTCGTACTTATACAGCTGATAACTTGGTGGGAGTCCATCAGATCAGCCAGTCAGATGGTGAGAAGAGGAGTCATCACTCGTTGACTCAAGAAACTTTGAAGAAACCACGAGTCAACGCATGCATGCTAATAGAGGTAGAGTCATCGCAAATCTGCCTGCTACAGAGTGGAGAGACATGGATGACGCCCTATAAGCGTTACATAGCGGATGGAATGCTCCCAGTAGAGCCGACGGAGGCAAGGAGGATAAAGAAAACCTCGTCCAAGTACACGCTCATTGAAGGCGAGTTGTACAGACATGGGTTTACTCACCCCATCTTAGTCTGCGTGCATGGCGAGTAGTGTGTGAGAATAATGGCAGAGCTCCATGAAGGTATCTGTGGTAGTCACATCGGAGGCCGAGCTCTGGCCTCTAAGGCCATTCGAGCAGGGTACTACTGGCCGACGATGAGGGAAGATTGCACAAGGTATGCGCAGCAATGCAAGCAATGCCAGTTGCATGCTGATTGGCCTAAGGCACCACCAGAAGAGCTCAGGTCGATATACAGCCCTTGGCCGTTTCACACATGGGGAATCGACATCTTGGGGCCTTTCCCTTTGGCGATACGACAAATGAAGTACCTCGTGGTCGCCATAGAATACTTCACGAAGTGGATTGAGGCTGAGCCAGTCGCACAGATTACAGCACAAAAGATCCAACACTTCGTGTGGAAGAACATAGTTTGCCGCTTCGGAGTACCAAAACGCTTAGTGTCTGACAATGGCACGCAGTTTGCAAGCCAACAATTGGGAAAGCTATGTACAGAGTTGGGAATCAAGCAGGTGTTTGCATCAGTCGAGCACCCACAGACCAATGGGCAGGTCGAGTCGGCCAACCGAGTCCTCCTCAGAGGACTGAAGAGAAGGCTGGAGAAAGCAAAGGGAAGGTGGGCCGAGGAGGTTCCCAAAATAGTATGGGCTTACCATACTACTCCCCAGTCCACTACTAAGGAGACTCCCTTTAGTTTGGTGTATGGTTCAGATGCCATGATCCCTGTGGAGATCCAGGAGAGCTCGCCATGTTTCCAGAACTTTGTGGCTGAGGAATCCAATGAAGAGAGGTAGGTGAATCTTGATCTTTTGGATGAAGCCAGGGAAGAAGCTGGAATCAAGGCTGAGGCGCTAAAGAGAAGAGTTGAGCTCAAACACAGTTCTAAGCTGAGAGCTCGGCAGTTCCAGGCGGCAGACCTCGTCATGCGGAAGGCGTCTCCATACCAGATAGAGAACAAGCTATCCCCTAAGTGGACTGGTCCTTTTAGAGTGACAGAGGCCCTAGGGAATGGAGCATATAGGCTTGAGACTTTAGAAGGAGGTCCGATTCCTCGAACATGGAATGCGACCCACTTGAAGTATTATTTCAGTTAAAGCCATGTAATCTTGTACACTACACAATACAGGGGACACTCTTTTTTCCCTTCTAAGGGTTTTTAATGAGGTCACCCAATAAAATTCATTTAAAGATATATGCTTTTAATGTGTTTGTACAATGTTATTAGAACATGTCATTTGGAGTTAGAGGTCTCGTAAGTGGAGAGGTAGGTTCGCAGAGAACACCTCCACTTCGAGTGAGAACTTCCAATGTGAAAGAAGGGTTCGTTATTAGAACCTGTCACTTGGAGTTAGAGGTCTCGTAAGTGGAGAGGTAGGTTCGCAGAGAACACCTCCACTTCGAGTGAGAACTTCCAATGTGAAAGAAGGGTTCGCCCAGAGAAATCCTCCTCGCCTGTGAGCGATGTGAGGTCAGTTAGAATCTGTCACTCGGAGTTAGAGGTCTCGTAAGTGGAGAGGTAGGTTCGTAGAGAACACCTCCACTTCGAGTGAGAACTTCCAATGTGAAAGAAGGGTTCGCCTGGTTAAATCCTCCGTCGTCCAAGGACGATGACAGGTCAGTCAGAACCTATTAGTTGGGGTTAGAGGTCTCGTAAGGGGAAAGGGGAGTTCATAAGGAACACCTTCCCCCTCCGAGTGAGAACGCCCAGATTAAAATAAAGGTTCACTAATGAAATTAGCAGAAAAAACATGCTACTTGAGGTTCATTTTTGCAGGTGCATTATTTGTGATCGTTAGCCCACCAAATACAAAGCACGACAAAAAGATGAGCAATGCATAAAACAAAGTTTTTATATTACAAAGGAGGGGATTACAAGATGTTCAGCTAAATACAATCATTCAGAAGACCTATCTGGGCACTATCTGCCCGTCGACCACCTGCATAGTTGCGGAGTATGGGGAGAGGTCCATCTCAGGATGCACGCAGGCAACCTGAGCAAGGGCATCACCAAAGCCCTCCCCATAGGCGTCGGCGGCGTCATTAATAAGCTTAGTCTCGGTCTTCTTCAGCAATTCAATCTGTTGGGCAAGTTCCTCCGCAACCTTGCCCAGCTGAACTTCTCGGTCGGTCGCCCTCTCCTCCAGCTTGGTCATTTTGGCTTGAGCCCCCTCTGCTTGCTCTTCCAGTTCGATGATCTTGTTGCGGATGGGGAGTATCTTAGCTTCAAGCTGGAGGGCCTCCTGCCCCTTGGAGAAAAGAAGCTTTCTGGTCTCCTTCTCAGATTGACGGAGACTACCCAGTTCTTGATTAAGGGCAGTCTCGCGCTTGGTCGCTTGACGGAGTTGGAGATCCTTTTGCTCCAGCTTTTTCTTCAGTTGGGCGGTCTCCTCAAGCAGCTTCGCCTCAACGTTGCCCTTGACCAGCAAGGTGTTGGAAGCGGCCAAGAACTCCCCGAGACCATGGCTGAGGAGGTTCTCAAGGGAGTTTCTGTCCATGGCCTCCAAGACAGCTCTGCCAGGCTTCTGAGCAAGTGACCTTTGGAGCAGAGAAGGCAGTTCTGGGGCAGAAGGCATCTGACCAGAAGGAGGAGCACTCTCCCCACCCCCCTCAAGCATTAAGATTGGCTCAGGAGGGGAGGAGGCGCTGGGAGGGTGCTCCCTAAAGGATGAAGGGTGCCCTTCTGTGGCTGAAGAGACCTCCGCGGCTGTCCCCACCCTTTTCCTTTTGAAGACAAGGCCGGAACAGGTGTCCTCGTCATCAGAAACCTCCACAGGGGCTGCCCTCTTGGACTTTTCAGCAATAGGTTCCAAGGCAGCACCCGCGGGTGATGAAGGACCTGCAGGGGCTGAACCGCTAGCATTGCGGCGATTCAGCACATCCGCCAGCCTTTTCTTCTTATCAGCGCTGAGTACCATGCCTGCAGTGAACAATAAAAAAGTATGAGAAAGACAAGGCGTTAAGTATGTGAACAGTTAAGTGTAAGATGAAGTTGGTGTACCAATATACACGCTGAGAGTCTCAGCGTCATATTCATGCCTAATCAGCTGGGTGGAGTCAAACACCACGCCCCAGCTGGAAATGGTCTGGCAGAGTTCTTGATCAAGGACAGTCAACTCCTCGAGCCTGCGTGGCTTCTTGAACTTCAACTCCCCCACCCAGTATAATGGAAACCCATCGAGCATGGTGGGGTCGTAGGAGCTGCAGCAGACTCGAAAGAACTTTCCCTTGAAGTTCTTGTATGACTACGAGAAGAGAGTTAGAAGGACTCTCCCTGCCACCCCATTCAGGCTCACCCAAAGTTCTTGTATGGCTTGCCGGGGCTCTTCGCCTCGAAGAAGTAAAGAAAGACATCGACAGAGGGGGTGAACCCTAGATTACTGCAGAGGATGGAGAATGCCTTGATAAAGGCCCAACTGTTGGGTGCAGTTGAGCAGGCGCCACATTTAATTCTGTGAGCAAAGCCCTTTCGAACCCGGTGAAAGGAAGACGGACTTTGACTCTTTTGAAGATGGTGGCGTAGAAGAAGAAGAACGGTTCCCCATCGTTGCAGCGATCATCGGCGCACACGGGCTCGTTTGCTGTACCGGGTCGCACAGAGACGTACGCGTCAGTTTCCCTGCCGAAGACACGTCCTTTAATCTCATTCTCATCATCCCTGTGCTTGCGAAGATCCTCGCAGGATGTGAGTTTGGAGGTCTCGGCAAGGAGATCCTCAGAAGCCCATGGGTAGAGGGCCTTGTAATCGACCGCTACGGTTGGAGGAGGGTTGGAGGTAGTTTTAGTTCTGGCCATCTCGAATCTAAGCAAATGAGAGGCAGGAAAAGAAAAGAGGCTTAGAAGAAAACAATGGTGGACGAAGACTCGAAGGTAGAACGAACCTAGGAAAGAAGAACAAAAACCCTAAAATGCACAAACCACAACAGACCCAGAACAGTTGCAGCATGCCATATGGATGATCGAGTTTATGTTATGAAGAGAAGACATAAAAATCATACCTTTGGTTGAGTGAGAGCGGAGAAGTGTGAAAAGCCTGGTGAGAAGAAGAGAGTGTGTGCTGGAAGATAGAGTCTACAGAGGTGAGAATGCAAAGTGATGAAACAGTGAAGTGGCGCGAGGTTTTGAAGAGGTTTAACGTAGCCGTAGGGAGCGCAAACGTTATGAATCTTAAACCGTTGATGCAGCCACGTGTTAGCGGATGAAAAGGGGTTGGTGAAGTGTCCTTTCAACGCACTGTTCATGTACTTATGCGCAGAGCCACGTAGGTCGCCCGAGTCAAGGACTTAGTCTCTTTGCTGAAACAAGGTAGCAGCTCGAGACTAGGGGGGCTTGTGTACCAATCAGTCCTCGCCCATGACTTAGTCTCCTTGCTGAAACAAGTTAACAGCTTGAGACTGGGGGGCTTGTGTACTGACTAGTCCTCGGACGTCAGCTGGGTCCCACAGCAGGGGCCAAAGCAACGTGGAATGGAACCCACAGGGGGTATTGAACAAGAGAGGGGTGATTAGTCATCAGCCTACAGAGAGGGGTGATTAGTCATCAGCCTACAGGAAAGGGTGATTAGTCATCAGCCTATAGAGAGGGGTGACTAGTCATCAGACTACAGAGAGGGGTGACTAGTCATCGGACTACAGAGACGGTGAGTAGTCGTCAGTTCACCAGGATGGGCGGAGGTGTCATCGTCACTCAACAGGCCGAGGAGTCCTCGGCGACAGAGTGTGGCAAGGTGACATCGGCCTTGGGTGATTTGAACAGCGTAAACAGAACAGTTAAGATTGGTTCCCAGTGTGGGCCAATAACCAGTTAAATACCCAGAGGTAGGGAGAGGCCTGGATCACGAAGTGCCCATGCGAGTAGCAGGGAGAGCACAGTTAGGTGTAGAGTCCTGAGGGGACGAGTACACACCAGAACTAGGGTTTTCCCAGTAAAGCTACATGCATGGCACGTGAACAGTGAAGGCACTCACAGAACAGGTGGCCCCAGAGACTAGGTGCACAAGGAGGCATCCAGGTGGTCACCCTGTTAAAGTTTGCACTCCAGAAAAGGAAACCTTATGTGCTAGATTACCCTAAGATTGGGTGATAGCGGCGCAAGGGTATTCCAGTAAGCCCTAAATATGGCTAGCAGCGCAGTAAACCCTAATTAGGGCTAGCGGCGCAGTAAACCCTAGACTATATAAGGGACAGTAAAATACTTCACAAAGGTACACAGTTTCTAGACCTAAACACATAGAGAAACTCAATACACTTGGTGTTCCTTGCCTTACACTGACTTGAGCGTCGGAGTGCAAACGACCTCTAGGGCGCCCCCTTTCTCTTTTGCAGGTGCAGATTGCTTCGAAAGAACTAAGCACATATCAACGTGAGGAAGGAGACGTGTGAGTGTCGTGAGTCAATCGACAAGCGGGTCAACCGGCAAGAACAATCATTAATCCTCTTGATGACCTGAAAAGGACCATCACCACGAGGCATAAGTTTTGACTTCCTTTGAGTAGGGAATCTATCCTTCCTCAAGTGTAGCCAAACCCAATCGCCAGGTTCAAAGATTAATGCCTTACGCCTTTTGTTGGCATTCTCAGCATATTTGCCAACTTTCTTCTCAATTTGTAACTTGATGTGATTACGCAAGTCTTTAATAAAAGAAGATTTTTCAAAACCATCTTTGCATAAAATCTCATCAAGTACAGGAATTGGAAGAAGATCTAGAGGTGTTAAAGGGTTGAACCCATAAACAACCTCAAAAGGAGAATGGGCAGTTGTAGAATTTACTACTCTATTATAAGCAAACTCAATATGAGGTAGTAAATTCTCACAAACCCTTAGGTTCCCGGAAATAAAGCATCTTAACATTTGACCCAAAGTTTTATTGACCACCTCAGTTTGACCATCAGTTTGGGGGTGGCAAGTAGTAGAAAACAAAAGTTTTGTGCCAAGTTTGCCCCACAATGTCCTCCAAAAGTGGCTTAAACACTTTGAATCCCTGTCGGATACAATACTTCTAGGAAGCCCATGCAAACGAACAACTTCCTTAAAGAAGAGATTTGCAATATAACAAGCGTCATCTACTTTGTGGCAAGGAATAAAATGAGCCATCTTAGAGAAGTGATCCACTACCACAAAGATAGAATCCTTTCCTGTCGATGTCTTGGGAAGACCTAAGATAAAATCCATTGAAATATCTACCCAATGCATTGATGGGATAGGAAGAGGGGTATATAAACCATGGGGATGGACTTTATTTTAGATTTAGCCTTCCTACATGCTATACATTTATCACAGAAGCTATGTACAGATTTTCGCATGTGAGGCCAAAAGAAAGGTTCATGCAATGTTTCTAAAGTCTTAGCAACCCCAAAATGTCCCATAAGCCCACCCTCATGAGCCTCTCTAACAAGAGATTGTCTTATAGAACCATGAGGAACACAAAGTCTTTTTCCTTTGAAAAGAAAACCATTATGTAAGAAAAAGTCTTTGTGTCCTCCTTTTAAACACTCTTGATAGATAAGTGAGAAATCTAAGTCATCATGATATAGTTCCTTTATGTGATCAAAACCTAAATATTGAACATCTAAAACATTTAACAAGGTATGTCTTCTTGAAAGAGCATCAACAACCACATTAATTTTACCTTGTTTATGTTTGATCACATAAGGAAACTGTTCAATAAACTCCACCCACTTTGCATGTCTCTTATTAAGCTTGCTTTAGCCTTTCAAATATTTTAGGGACTCATGATCACTATGGATCAGAAATTCCTTAGGAAAAAGATAATGTTGCCAATTTTGCAAAGCTCGAACAAGAGAATAAAGTTCTTTATTGATCCTGCCGCTGACTCGAATATGGAGGATATGCCTCGTCACTCCTTCATCTAGCCTTCTACAACCGCGTGTTCTACAAGAACGCTCCAAGAACCTTCTTTGAAACTCCAAACGATGCCTGCAAAACAACACAGACGACGCCTCTAGCGGCCGTTTGCACTCCGACACTAAAGTCAGGTAACAGAACCACCCAAAACTCTCTCTGAATCTCTCTGTGAGACTCGTGTGTCCTCTCTGATCCACTTTCTCTCTCTATAACTGAATTCTGTTATCACTGTGCAACGTGCTCACAATGACTCAGAAATGTGGGTAATGAATATTCCCCCGTAAATCTCCGTACCTTACATGACGTGGAGTGCTTTTATACCTGGGCCGCGCCTCTCTCTCAGATGGTGACACGTGGAGGCATGCAACTTACATCTAATCGTACGCATGTCACACCTGAAGGGCCTTTGAGCTTTTCTCTGTGCGTCTAAGTTATTCCCTTGCGGAGTAACTTAGCGCAATTCTTCCCTCTGAGTGAGTCGCATGCTCCCAGGAGAGCACCAGGGGTGGTTGGTCTAAACACACTCACCAGGCGCTGCATCCTACCTGCATGATCTCACCGCACAGTGCCATGCACGTAATGGGTTAAGAGAGTCACTGATCACTGACCAGTTTACTAGCTCTCTTATACCATCCTCATGCACGACTCTACTGGCGAGCAGCTCTTCTTCTTCTAGTTTGGAATCATGCGAGGTGCATGCGTAACGCTCTCGCTGGGAGCCGGGGTCCCAGTTTAACTGCGTGTAGCAAGAAATCCCGATGACCATGCACCAATGACTGATCGGTGCTTCATTACTTCTCGCGATTTGCTTCCAGGTGCTCATCTAGGCACCGATCTACCGATGGTGGTCACTTAGTAACTGACCACCGATCACCGTTCTGAGTGATCTCCTCCCTGATTCACCTGCTATCTTATTCCACGTGTCACCCTCTGAATGGTCCACGTGGTCATCTGCTGCTGACGTCATCGACTACCTATGACCGACCGGATCATTTATCATAAGTGGAGTAATTGATATGACTCCCTTTGAGTTTCTCACTAAAATAAGCTATAGGGTGGCCCTCTTGGAGGAGAACAACCCTAATGCCTATATTAGAGGCATCACATTCTATCTCAAATGTTTTAGCAAAGTTAGGAAGGGCTAAGATGGGGGCCTTAGTCAATTTTTCTTTCAAAGTTTGAAAAGCATTTTCCTGCTCTTGTCCCCATTTAAAAACCACATCCTTCTTTACTATAGCATTGAGAGGTGCAGCAATAGTACTAAAGTCTTTCAGAAACCGCCTATAAAAGCTAGCAAGTCCATGAAAACTTCGTACTTCACTAACATTGGAGGGTGTTGGCCAATGTTGAATTGTTGAAACCTTTGTTTGATCAACATGCACCCCTTTATAACTTATAACAAACCCTAGGAATTCTATATGATCAAGTGCAAACATACATTTAGCAAGATTAGCATACAAATGTTCCTTCCTAAGGGTTTCTAAAACTTCCTTAACATGCTTCTCATGATCTTTCAAAGACAAACTATATATAAGAATATCATCAAAATAAACCACAACAAACTTGCCAATGAATGGTCTTAAGACATGATGCATGAGTTGCATGAAGGTACTAGGAGCATTAGTCAAGCCAAAAGGCATGACCAACCACTCATATAAACCAAATTTGGTCTTAAAAGCGGTTTTCCATTCATCCCCCGGTTTAATCCGGATTTGGTTATAACCACTCTTAAGATCAATCTTGGAAAATATTTTAGACCCATGTAATTCATCCAACAAGTCATCTAACCTAGGAATGGGATGCCTATATTCGATTGTAATGTTATTTATAGCGTGACAATCCGTACACATTCTCCATGACCCATCCTTTTTAGGAACAAGGATGATAGACATAGCACATGGGCTCATGCTATCTTGTACCCAACCCTTAGCAATTAATCCCTCAACTTGTTGTTGAATTTCTTTGGTCTTTGTGGGATTGGTCCTATATGCTGGGTGATTGGTAAAGAAGCCCTGGGAATGAAGTCTATTTGGTGTTCAATCCCTCTTAAAGGTGGTAAGCCATTAGGAGGATCTTGAAACACATCTTCAAATTCCTTCACCAAATTGTCCAAACATGTGGGACTATCCTTAGCCGACTCACAATCAATAATACTAGGAATAGCTAAAAAAATAGGCTTTTGAGCAACTATTACCTTTTTAACTTCTTGAGTAGTCATGAGAAGGCTTCTCTTGGAACTTTTTTTATCATTTTCATGCTCTCTCTTTTGCTTCATTTTAATTTGGTCCTCATGGACTTCCTTTGGAGAGAGAGACTTAAGTATGACCTTGTGCCCATGGAAGTTAAAAGAAATTTTGTTGGTAAAGTCATCATGAAAAACTTTTCTATCATATTGCCATGGCCTACCTAAAAGAACATGTGTTGCTTCCATTAGGACAACATCACAACAAGACCTCATCTATGTATTTACCAATGGAAAAAGCAATGAGGACTTGTTTGTTAACTATGATTTCTCCAACCTCACTTAACCATTGTAGTTTGTAGGGCTTTGTACGAGAGATAGTAGACAATCCAAGCTTATCTACTACTCTTGTACTAGCCACTGTTCCTGCCAGTTGACTCTTTCGTCAGTTGACTTATGCGATCGCTTGCACCGTCTCTCTTTCCCTTGATTAGAACAGCTGAACCTGCAAAGAAAGAAAGATGGGCGCCCTAGCGGCCGTTTGCACTCCGACGCTCAAGTCAAGATTAAGGCAAGAAACACCAATATATAATAAAGAGTTCCAGTTTCAAATGCTGCGTACCTTTGGGAATGCTTCGCTACCTGTTTTATAGCCCTTCTAGGGTTCCCACCGCGCCTATCCTTGCGTCTCTGTGCTGCCTCTTAGCGAATTTAGGGTTACCTTTCTGGGACTCCATCATATAATCTCCATGCGTGTCCTGCGGCAGCCTTCCATTCTTGGAGTGCAACTCTCATGGCAACCTTCCTTTTCTGGAATGATTAACTTAAGCATGGGCGCTAGGACATACACTGTAACCCTAGCGCCGCACGGCCAAATCTTCTGTCTTAAATTAATACGAACGTGCCTTTTATGTTATTTCTTTCTCATAAGGACCGATCCTCTATGCCAAAGTGTCACATAGAAACCCTGCCTGCGTGACACATCCACGAACCTGATTCATATTTTTACACGTGTGATTCTGTGGGCCCCTCTATGGGTCCCATCATGCCGACCTCTTCTTTGCTGACCTCTCGCTCAGTGGCCGACGTCCGAGGTCTGGCCACTACACAAGCCCCCTAGGCTCTAGCTGGGACTTGTTCCAACGAAGAGCCTTACAACTTGCCCGATCGACCTCTGCAACATGGGTCCACATGTCCTTGTTACTCCTGAGTGATTTGACGCGTGCCGCACCGAGAAGTGACACTTTTGCGCATTTTCCCTGGATCATACACATGGCAATCTTTAGCGGCTAGGATGGCTTGACGCTTCATGTTCTCTTTATACGTTACTTCCTTGCTTTCTACGCTCCCTACTGTTTCATTCCCTCTCATTTTCTCATTTCAAAGTCTCTCTTCTGCGAACTATTCTTCGAGTGCCTACCACTTATCTCAAACTTCAACCTTTCACCCTTTCATTATCCAAAGGTACGTTCTTTCGACCTCCTCTATCTTTGATTTGTTATTACAACGCCTTTTGTTTTCCTGTAACTATCTGGGACTGCCTGTTAGATTATTGTTTTTGTTTCGCTTTTGCCCTTCCTTATTGTTCTGTCGTATTTCCTGGAACGCAATATCCTTTCCCTCTTTCTGAGTTTCTCCTTCTTTTTGTTGTCTTCCCTTGTGTTTTAGCCTTTGAAATGGACCAGCCTTCCTCCTCTCACTCGGGGTCTGAATCGGACTCGCCCCAATCTCCTGCCCGTCAAGTAGTTCTAGGGCTCCGCTCAGACTACTATCAACTCCTGTATCCCTAGGCCCCTGAAGGGCTTCTCAAGGAATCCTCTGACTTTACCTCCTTCGAGTCCATCGTCACCTATAGGAAGGTTGTGGTGCGAAGCAAGAACAGCCACGCCAATCCCGTCTTCGGGAAAGACCACGATAAACACGTAGGGGTAGTCCCTTGCACCGCGGGCGAACCTGTGTGTTGCAACGAGTCCTCGGGGCAAGAGGCCCCCTTCTGCTTTATTTACTCCACTGTCTTCAAGAGGGTATGCCTTCGCTTACCCCTCAGTGGCTTCGAGAGGGCGCTGCTGACAGAGATGAAGGTGGCCCCAGCCCAGCTTCACCCAAATGGCTGGGCCTTCGTGCGCGCCTTCGCCATCCTCTGCAACTACTTTGGGCGGCTTCCCTCGGTAGATTCCTCCTTATACTTTTTTGAAGCCAAGAGCCCTGGGAAGAACCTCTGGGTCAGCATAAACAGGGTTGCTGGGAGAGCCCTCCTGACCCTCTTCCAACAATCCTACAAGGGATTCAAAGGCAGGTTCCTGAAGATCCGCTGCCTCCCCTCTGAGCCTACCCTCCTGGACGGGTTCCCACTCTACTGGGTGGAGAAGCCCAATCTGGCCAAACCCAGGGCCCTAACAGACTTGCACCCGCAAGATAGGGAGGTGTGTGAATTCCTGTCTAGCCTCGAGGCAGTGTTCAACACCGCCAAGCTCATCCAACATGCATACCTCTGCCTAAGAGCTTGCGGGGGTGCATAAGTAGGGCCTTAGGCCATTCTCTTTGCCATTCTTCATTCTCTCTTAACTATTTTTGTTTGGTGTAGTTTCTTCTGTTATAGTGCTTGTACTCATTGTCTTGGTTTTGTGTTTGTTGCAGAGATGACTATCGAGGCCGAATGAAGAAGATAATTGGCCACGCGTGCCCTGAAAAAGAAAAGCGGCGCTGGCCCGTCCCAATCTATCCAGGAGGAAGCCCCTCCTTCAACTAACGACTTGGCCCTTGACGCCGCACCCCTGGCTGCCGAGGCCGCCACAGAGACCACCATCCCTCCTCAAACCGCGGCTGCTGAGGCTGCTCCTTCGGACGACGAGGGGACCTGCTCTAGTCTGGTATTCAAACGAAGGCGCACACACGATGCTGTGGCAGTTCCCTCGTCTGGCTCAAAGGGAGAGGGTCCACGAGCCACCCTAGGCATTTCTTCCTCCCCCCGCGTTGCCATGAAGCAGGGAGAAAGCGTCCCAGCGAAAAGGCAGTTGAGCCCCCTACCTCCCTGGTGCCATTTCTGCAGCGCACCTTGAAGTCCTCCGAAGAGATCGAAGAGGTGGAGAGCCTGGAGGTAGGGCCGCTGATGGACCAGGTGGCCCAGGGCTTTGGCAAAGCTCTTGGGAGTGCCAGCCTTCTTTTTACAAAGATGATGAAGGCACACCAGGAAGCCGAGCTCCAGGCAGCAACTACTGTGGGGGCGGAACGTCGCATCACGATCCTCACCTTGGAGGTGGCTGACTTGCGAAAGTTAGACAAAGAGGTCAGGGACCTCCTGTTCTCCAAGTCTCAGGAGGCCACGCAAAGTGTAACGACTTTCGCATGGCCGTGGAGGACTTGAAGGGTGAGGCGAGTCGCCAAGAGGAAACCATCGTTGATCTAAAAGAAGAACTGGCGTGGCGTGATGACGACCTGGCCCAGCGGGAGGTTGAGCTGGTCAGGGTGAAGGAGGAGGCTGCTGAACTGAAGGCAGATATGGCCCGAAGGGAAGAGCTCTACCAGAAGTCCAAAGAGGAGCTTAGCGATGAGGCAGCTGAAGCCTACAGCGCTAGGTTTGGTGATGTCATGGCCCAGGTTGCCTGCGTGCATCCGGGGGTGGACCTCTCCCAAACCGGCTTAGACAAAGTCATCCGAGATGGGTAGTTGGTGGATGCTCCTGTTGACCCTTGAGCCCTCCCTTTTCCTTTGCTTTGCTTTGCTCAAACAACCTCTTTGTAATTATTTGCACTTTTTAACTTAATGAATTTATTCTTCCGCATCTTCGCCTTCTTTTGCTAACTTTATGTTTTTGTGTATGGCTGAATATTTTAACTCATGGTGTACTTAGCACCCCTCTCACCTTCTGTTCTCGCCTCTTTGGTTTCTTCATATATACATGTTTTCTTTGATAATAATCTTTCCTGCCGATCTCGACTGACGGACCAAGGAAGACCTCTTTCTCTGTCAACCTCAACTGGTAAGCCAAGGAAGACCTCTTTCTCTGTCGACCTCGACTGGTAAGCCAAGGAAGACCTCTTTCTCTGTCGACCTCGACTGGTAGGCCAAGGAAGACCTCTTGTCTGTTGACCTCGACTGATAAGCCAAGGAAGATCTCTTGTCTTATTCCCTGTTGTGTGAACTAGAAAATTTCTCCTATTTTGTCCCTGCAGAAATCAAGGAAAGGATTGTTGCGAACCATACTATTCTTCTCCTTTCTTTATCAAGGTAGAAGAGGTTCCTTTAAATTCCCTCGTCCTCGCTGTAAAAAGTCGAGGATGAGGTCTCTAACTTGCCTCATCCTTGCTACCAGGGGGAGAGGACTTTCACTGCGAACCATACTATTCTTCTCCTTTCTTTAACAAGGTAGAAGAGGTTCTTTTAACTTCCCTAGACCTCGCTGTAAAAAGTCGAGGACAAGGTCTCTAACTTGCCTCATCCTTGCTACCAGAGGGAGAGGACTTTCTGTAAGGACCTAGAAACTTTAATTGGAATGAAAGTGTTACATTTAAATAATTTCAGAAGATGTTATTATTTAAAATACAAAGAACTGATAAATGAAGTTTCGTAGTAGTCGGACATCGAACGTCGCCCAAGGTCTGGGGTCAACTGGTAGAGATCGGTCGGCTGGCATGTAGATCAAGAAGAGTAAAGGAAGAAAAGTGTAGCTAAGAAGTCTTCTACAAGATCGCCGTTAATGAAGACGGAGGCGATCTCCGACTCCTCTGGGACATAATCGCCTGTCGCCTAGAGGAGACATGACCGCCAATCGCCTATGGTGTACGTGATCGACGGGAGTGCACGTAGTATGTGGTCAAGATACTGGATCAACCAGAGTGGGTTCCAACAACCACGCGTATCAAGGTGTGGGTTAAGCCTTAGATACGCTGTACATGCGAAGCTCTACGCTTGAGCAAAAGAGATCACCCTTAGTGTTGCATGCATGGGAGCACGAGGAGTGGTGCTGATCTACTCTTGGAAATGTGAAGCTACCGACGTCACCGAGTCATGTGGAGATGATACCTTGGACGTAACATAGTAGAATGAAGAACCTTCAGAAAGGCGCGGCGATGTGTCGTCGGGCATCGCCAGGTGAGAGGCATGCGGGCATCGCCAGGGCGCGAGGGGCATGCGGTCATCACCAGGGCGCGAGGCAGGCGGGGTTAGTCTTCGCGCGAGAGGTCATCGGTGGAGAGTCTTCGCGCGAGAGGTCATCGGTGGATTGTCTTCGCGCGAGAGGTCATCGGTGGAGAGTCTTCGCACGAGAGGTCATCGGTGGAGAGTCTTCGCGCGAGAGGCCATCGGTGGATAGTCTTCGCGCGAGATGTCATCGGTGGATAGTCTTCGCACGAGAGGCCTCAGTGGATAGCCTTCGCGCGAGAGGACATCGGTGGATAGCCTTCGCGCGAGAGGTCATCGGTGGAAGGTTATCGCGCGATGTCGAGCTTCACACAGAGAAAGTGGGACCCAGACTCCCAGCATGAAACGTCCTGCACGCGCGCCACGTAGACAAAAAGGGTGGTTCAGAATAGTGACATCAGAATGTTGGCATGCGCAAGAGACAACAGTGGTCGTACTGTTCAGGGCAGTGGTTGGCATGCGCAAGAGACAAACATGGTCGTACTGTTCAGAGAAACGTACACTCAGACTTCTCTGCAGAGTGGGTGGTGGCAGCTGCTTTTATGGATAAGTTGGTTTAAGATGCAAAGACCCACTGCTGAGAGAAAAAAACGTTGCAGCATTCAAAGAGAGAAAGAGTGAGTTACCTCCCTTCTCCTCCAGATATCTCCTTCGCGCTGCGATTCTAGCATCTTCACACAAGAGTACGACGAGAGGCAGCACCATTAGAGCACCTGGGAGGTTCTCTGCAAGTCCTTCAACCAGACGCAAAAACAGAGCCAAGGCGTTGTTCAAGCTTCGTTGGGTTTCGGAGCTCCTGGTGTTTTGCGCAAGTCCAGGTAAGGGAAGCTAGCCTTCATTTTCAATACAAGCCATAGATTAGCTGTTTCTGAAGTGAGGGCGACGTGGTCGCCGGTTTCGTTTTCATCTTCGTGAATGCTCTGTTCTATGTGTTTGGGCAACGTGGTCGCCGGTTTTAAACCCCTTTTTCGTGAATGCTCTGTTTTTTTACGCGTGGGGCGACGTAATCGCCGGTTTTAAATGTTGTCTTCGAAATCCCCTGTTTTAGTGTCGCTTGAGCTTGTTTGAGATTGATATGTGAAATGCACGCGTTATTGGAAAAAGTCTGAACCTGGATACGTTTGTTGCTGTGGTTGAGATCGTTCATTTAAGTATTGTATGGTGCGTTGGGTGAATTGATGATCTTTAGCTGTCCTGTGTGGACTTTCCTTGCTGTCCTGTGTGGACTTTGCTTGCTGTCCTGTGTGGACCTTGGTTGCTGTCCTGTGTGGACTCTGGTTGCTGTCCTGTGTGGACTTTGCTTGCTGTCCTGTGTGGACCTTGGTTGCTGTCCTGTGTGGACTCTGGTTGCTGTCCTGTGTGGACTTTCCTTGCTGTCCTGTGTGGACTTTGCTTGCTGTCCTGTGTGGACCTTGGTTGCTGTCCTGTGTGGACTCTGGTTGCTGTCCTGTGTGGACTTTCCTTGCTGTCCTGTGTGGACTTTACAGTGGTATGGTAAGTGTCTATGTGTGTTAAATCAGTGGAAGTCCGATGTAAGAAATGAGAAACTTTATAATTTTATGTGGGTATATGGAATTTGTTTTATCCTGATTTTTATGTTTCATATTTAAACCCTTTTTGAACCATCTAGCTTACCCCTTTTTCTTTTGTATTGCTCTGTGGCTGTTTTCTCTTAAAACTGTGATGATCGTGTGTTATACACGGGAGCAGATGATCTTCCAGGGAGTAGAGCTCCTCAGTGAGTGGTCGCCGGAAGGAGATCGCCTGTTTCCGTCTCTATCGGGTGATCGCCTGTTTCTGCCTCTATCGGGTGATCGCCTATTTTTCTGTACTGATAGCAGATCGGCTGTTTTGGGTCTTCTGATAGTAGATCGCCGGTTTATGTAGGGAGATCGCCGTTTTCAATTTATTGACTGTATTTTGTTTAAGTTTTGGAAAAATATACTGGTTATGTATTAAACTCCCTGTGAGGAGCAACTTCATTTTATATAAATACATATGTTCATTTAAACATTTTTGTTTTACCTTTATTTCATTTTATAATTATGAAAAGGAATTTGGCGGGATGTTACACTTTCACTACGAACCATACTATTCTTCTCCTTTCTTTAACAAGGTAGAAGAGGTTCTTTTAACTTCCCTCGACTTTGCTGTAAAAAGTCGAGAACGAGGTCTCTAACTTGTGTCATCCTTGCTACCAGAGGGAGAGGACTTTCATTGCGAACTATACTATTCTTCTCCTTTCTTTAACTAGGTAGAAGAGGTTCATTTAACTGTTTGACACAAATATATCTTTAATTCTTTTTCTTTCTTTAATTGGGTGACCTCGTTAAAAAACCCCGTAGGGAAAAAGAGTGTCCCCTTGATTGAATGATACAATTGTGTCAAATACAACTTTTCTTAACTAAAATAAAACTTGAGGTTGGCTCCATTCCATGTGCGTGGGATCGCACCGCCTTCTAATGTTTCCAACCTGTATGCCCCGTTCCCCAGGGCCTCCGTTACTCTTAACGAGCCTGTCCACTTGGGAGATAGCTTGTTTTCCAACTGGTAGGAGTGGGCGTTCCGCATTACAGGATCAGCTACTTGGAACTGCCGAGGTCTCAACTTTGACCTGTATTGGCGTTCTACTCTTCTCTTTAATGCTTCAGACTTAACGCGGGCCTCCTCCCTGACTTCGTCTAGTAAGTCTAGATTCACCCTTCTTTCTTCATTTGATTCTTCTGCCACAAAATTCTGGAATCGAGGTGAGCTTTCCTGTATCTCTATCGGGATCATGGCATCTGACCCGTATACTAGGCTGAAGGGCGTCTCTTTAGTGGTGGACTGAGGGGTGGTGTGATATGCCCACACAATCCTGGGGACCTCTTCTGCCCAAGTCCCTTTAGCCTTCTCAAGCCTCCTCTTCAGGCTTCTGAGCAGGACCCTGTTGGTCGACTCGACCTGTCCATTTGTCTGGGGGTGCTCGACTGATGCGAACACCCGTTTGATGTCGAGCTCCGAGCACAACTTTCCCAACTGCTGACTTGCAAATTGGGTACCATTATCAGATACTAGACGCCTCGGGATTCCAAAATGACACACTATATTCTTCCAAACAAAATGCTGGACCTTGTGCGCTGTAATCTGTGCCACTGGTTCAGCTTCGATCCATTTGGTGAAGTATGCTATGGCCACCACCAAATATTTCATCTGTCTGATTGCGAGTGGGAAAGGTCCCAAGATGTCGATCCCCCACGTGTGGAAAGGCCACGGGCTATGGAGGGATCTCAGCTCTTCTGGTGGCGTGCGATGCCAGTCCGCGTGCTCTTGACACTTTTTACACCTCTATGCGTACCTTATGCAGTCTTCTCTCATTGTGGGCCAATAGTACCCTGCGCGGATGGCCTTGGCTGCTAGGGCTCGGCCCCTGATGTGGCTTCCTTATATTCCTTCATGAAGTTCTGCTATTATGCGAGTGCACTGTGTCCCACTCATGCATATCAAAAGAGGATGGGAATAACCATGTCTGAATAGATTTCCGTCAATCAACGTGTAGCGGGGTGCATTCTTCTTTACAACTCTTGCTTCCGCCGGGTCTAACGGAAGTGTCTCGTCTACTAGATAACGTTGATAATGCGTCATCCAAGTCTCTCCTTCTTCCACTAAGAAAACTTGCGACGATATTTCTACTAGCAGGCCATAAGAACTTATGCGAGGAGCTTTCAACATTTCTTGAGTCAGCAACCTATGACTCCTTCCTCCTTCCTGCACAACATTTACCATTTGCACATCCGTGGGCTCTCCCGCAGCTATTCGAGGTGCTCTTAAGGTTTCCTATATTACAGTCCTCTGTCTGCCCCCCTTGCCTAAGCTGGCGAGTTTTGCCAACAAGTCTGCTCTGGCATTTTGCTCCCATGGTACATGTAGTAGCTCAAACTCTAGAAATGATGGAAGAGGGCCAAGCACAACCGCACAAGAGCCAAGACAAGAGCATCCAAAGCCAAATCAAGAGCGTCTAGGGCAAGAAGAGGAGCGTCTAGGGCCATGGAAGGAGCGTCTAGGGCCATGGCTAGGACCATTTACTAGGTCCATGGCCAAAAGACTACATGAAGACGTTAACCTAGTAAGGATGGGAGAGAAAGATATTTGTACATATTACATGAAGGCCCATCAAGAGTAGCTTAGTTTTAGTTGTGGTGTAAATAGCACAAACTTGATTCCATGAGGGTTTCACCTAGCTTTTGTTACATTTCTAGAAGCATTCCTAAAACCAGGGCCGGCCATAAGTGATGTGTGTTGGCATTTGCATTTCATTTTGAGTACATTTGCTTAGCATTAGGTTAACCTTTATGGTCCTCCTTAGCCTATAAAAGGAGGAGCCAACCTATTGTATTTTCAAGATTAAATAGAGTATTGTTATGCTGCCAAAATTGTGCCATACACCACTCTTTGCCTAACACTTAGGTTTTAGTCTTCAATTCATCACTACCAAAGGGGATGGCCAAACCTCCCCATTTCCTCACTCTTCATGCACCTTCAAGGCACCCATGCTTCCTAGGAAGGCTTTGCTCACCTCCTCCATAAGCTTCCGCATCCGTATCACCAAGGAACTCCAAAATCCAAAGAAGAGCTCATAGGAATGCCATCATTTGGTATCTAGAGCTATGGTTCTTCAAAGATGAGTATCTCTTTTCATATTCTTTTTGAGTTCTTCTTTTCTCCAAGTTGTTTATCTTTATTCCAAGTTGTCTTGCTGTTTTCTGTGTTTTAATATGATTTGAATGCTTGTTTATTCATTTCATTTGGTGGGTTTGTTCAAACTTGTGCTTGAACATCTATTTTCAATTTTGTGTAGGATTCTTGATATATTTGTGTTGCTGTTTTTAATTTTAGGTATTTGAGTCTTTCTTGAAATTTCATTTGGGTCATATGATGTTCTTGAGTCTTTTCATTTCATGAATCCATAAGTTTTGTCTAAGTCATGTGTTTCCATATTTGTCATCAAATCCTAGTAGTACTCTTTTTTATTTATTTGTTTCTTGTTTTTGGCCTGAATGTTTGATCTGAAATCTGTTTTGTGTTGATCCTTTGGTGTATTTTTAATTTTAGTTTGAGTTCTCATTTGTGTGTTAGATCCACACAAATTCCATCATATTAACTCCATTGTGTTTTTGAGGTATATCATTCTGTTTTTTATTCCAGTTTTCAGAACCCCTGTTTTCACATTTCTGTGTTGACTGTTTTGTTTTATGAAAATTACATACATCATCAAAAATTTCTGAGCCTCTGGATTTCACAAATTTGAGGTGTTAGCAAAAGGACAAAAAAAGAACCATCAGAAAAAAGAAATAGAAGAAAAAAAGATAAATATTACAAAAAAAGTGTGCAATCCTGACGTTCCAGCTGGCAGCTCTGAGCACTGATTTTATAAAATTTACCAAAATTAATTGGTATATGCGTTTGGAGTGAAACCAACGCCAAAAGTTTGTTAAGATCTTTTTCTGAATGTCTCTCAATTTTCAGAAGCAAATACAAAAGTGTCAGCTCAGCATAAATCTTTTAAAGATACGCTTTCTGGACCATAACAATATGTGCTTTTCTGTGGTGCTGTTTTTTGGTTTTTAAATCAAATCTAGTGCTATTCCTAGGTTCCTTTTTGTGTGCCATCCATTATTTGAGTACCTTTTATCTGCTTGTCTAATTTCATTTAAACTCTTTCTAGTTGTGTCACATTTAATTCCATTTGTGTGGTACTGTTTTTCAAATTAATTTGTTTCTTGCTTTCTTTCTTTGGCCTCTAAGCTTGTTGGTGGATTGACTTGAGGGGAGTCTAGCTTGCTTAATAGGTGCTGGATTGAAGATTTTAATTGACCTAATTCCAAGAGGAACAAAGACAAGGGGCAGCAACAAACACCATACCACAAATACAACACACTTTGGAAGGCCCAACAAGTAGAAAAGCAACAAAAGGGGTGCAACTAGAAAAGCAACAAAGGGAGTGCAATTAGAAAAGCAACAAAGGGAGTGCAATTAAAAAAGCAACAAAGGGAGTGCCATTTAATTTCTTTGCAATCTTGCTTGTGTTAATTACTTGTTAATCACACAATTAGTCGATGAGTGTGTCTTCAAGGGCTCCAAGTGTCCAAGAAGCCTCACCTAGGGCGGTCTAGCTTGATTTGTTTTTGTTAATTGCTTTAATTGAACCAACTTGCTTTAATCACTTCGTTAATTTCTTGTTTAATCTTGTTTAAGGCTTTGATAATTTGCTTCATTTGCTAGATAGCTTGCATTGTTTTCATGCATTAAAAATTTGATTTCTTCATCCTCATTGTGTTCTAAGTGTTTTACCTAAAGAAGGACTTGTGTAAAGGTTTTGGAGGGATAGTTTTTGGCTAAGGCAAGACTTGGTATTTAAGTAGTCCATTGTGACTCACCTCTCTTACCTGGAAAGCTACCTTCATTAACTTTCCTCTTCTTTCTTAAAAGTAAAACATTTCTATACACAAAATTCTAGTCATGTCTACTCACTCTTCCAAGTCCATTGAAAGTGATGTAAGGTCCATAAAATCTCTTTTGAAACAACTCTCCAAGGACGTACAACACATTTCATATAGACAATTGGAAAATGAGTCTAAAATCAATGAATTGACTAGAGCAAAGGAAGAAAAATCTCAAAATTCAAAAAAAAACACATACCCATGCATCTCAATCACAAATCCAAGAGTCTCTGGGGGAGGGAAGCCTTAGAATCCATGATTACTACCAACCACCCCCTAGGAGAAATAGGAGAAGAGAGGAAGAAGCCCCAAGGGAAGTAAGGGTAGACCTACCCCATTTCTATGGTAAGGAAGACGTAGAGGTGTACCTAGATTGGGAGATGAAAGTAGAGCAACTCTTTGCTTGCCATAGGGTGAGTGAAGAGAGGAAGGTACCCTTAGCAACCTTTAGTTTCCAAGGCAATGCCATGTATTGGTGGACCTCTCTAGAAAGAGATAGACATCTTCATAGGTAGCCTCCCATAGAGTATTGGAATGACCTTAGGGGAGCCCTAAGACGTCGCCACATACCTTCCTACTACCATAGGGAGCTCATGGACAAGCTCCAAAGGCTCCAACAAAAGAACATGAGTATGGAAGAGTATAGGCAAAAAATGGAGCTATATATGATGAGAGCCTCTATTAGAGAGGAAGAGGTCACCACCATATCTAGGTTTCTAAGTGGGCTCAACCTTGAGATAAGGGATAGAGTAAAACTTCTTCCCTACCAAGACTTGAATGACTTGGTTCAACTTTGCATTAAAGTTGAACAACAAAATTTGCGCAAAACTTCAAGTCAAAAGGTGGGATCCTACTCTAACTCTTATCCCAAGAGAGAATATAGAAGGGAGGGTAGTACATCTAGAGAAAAACCAAAGGAAACTACCAAGCCCTTAGCAAAAGATACCTCCACCCCACCCATCCTTACTAGGGACATCAAGTGTTTTAAGTGTTTTTGGAAGAGGGCATGTGCAAGCACAATGTCCAAACCAAAGGACCTTGTTTTTAAGAGGTAAGGATGAGTACACTAGTTGTGAGGATGAGCCTAGTGTAGAAGGAGAGGAAGGGGGAGAGGATTAGAGGGTAAGCCCATTAGAGGGAGAATTGCTAATGATTAGGAGAACCCTCAACAATCATCCTAGTGAACATCTTTCATACAAGATGTAATGTTTTAGAAAATATATGCTCTCTCATTGTGGAGAGTGGATCAAGTTGCAATTGTTGTAGTTCTAGGATGGTTGAAAAGCTCAATCTACAAGTAGTTCCTCATCCTAAGCCCTACAAGTTGCAATGGATCAATGAGAATGGGGAACTAAATGTAGATAAGCAAGTGGAAATCAAGTTCTCCATAGGTAACTACAAAGATAAAGTTTTATGTGATGTAGTACCTATGGAAGCTTGCCATATCTTATTAGGAAGACCATGGCAATTTGATAAGAAAACCTTGCATGATGGTCTAACTAATGAGATTTCCTTCACCCATAGGCATAAAAAGTTTGTACTTAGTCCTTTACCACATTCTCACGTGGTGAAAGACCAAATACAAATGAAAGAAAAGAGGGATGAGGAAAATCCAAAAGAAAGAAAGCTAGAAAAAGACAGAGTCCTTAGGGATAGAAAGGAGTGGGAGAAGAGTGTTCCTTCCCACAAGGTTGCTCAACAAGAAAAGCCTTTGAAAAACATTTTGGAAAATTTGCTTGTTATTGAACAACCAAGCCTTATCTTTTGTAAGGGAACACTTGCATGCACTGCCACAAGTAGTGAACCCATGAGTCTACCTCTTCAAGTTGAAAATCTTTTGAGTGAATTTGATGATGTATTCTCTAATGAAGAACCCAATGGACTCCCTCCCATTAGAGGTATAGAACATCAAATTGACCTAATTCCAGGGGCAAGCCCACCAAATAGGCCTGCTTATAGAACCAACCCCCAGGAAACTAAGGAGATAGAGTCACAAGTTCAAGACTTGTTGGAGAAGGATTGGGTTCAAAAGAGCCTAAACCCTTGTGTTGTACCTGTCTTATTGGTGCCAAAAAAAGATGGAAAATGGCGTATGTGTTGTGCTTGTAGAGCAATCAAAAACATCACCATCAAGTATAGGCATCCAATCCCAAGGCTTGATGAGATGCTTGATGAATTACATGGGTCAACCATATTTTCCAAATGTACCGACCAGTCCTCGGACACCGAGAACAGATAGTAAAGGGTGAACCACGTCAGCTGGATCCCACAGAATGGGCCAAAGCCACGTGGAATGGACCCCACAGGCAGTTTGGATTAGTGGGTGATTAGTCATCAGCGTGTCTGCACAGAGAAGGGTGATTAGTCATCAGCGTGTCCCCACAGAGAAGGGTGATTACCAGAAGGGACTGATGTGTCCTCGTCGCTCCGCAGGTTGATCAGTCCTCGTCGCTCCGCAGGTTGATCAGTCCTCCGCAGGTCTTGGGTGATTTAAACAACACAACCAGAACAGCTAAGGTTCGTTCCCAGAGTGGGCCAATGACCAGTTAAATACCCAGAAGTAGGGAGAGGCCTGAATCGCGAAGAGCTTATGCGTGTGGCAGGGAAAGCATAGTTAGGTGCAGAGTCCTGAGTGGTTGAGTACTCATCAGAATTAGTGTTTCCTAGTAAAGGCTACATGCATGGCACGTGAACAGTAAGGGCACTCCCTGAACAGGTGGCCCCAGAGACTAGGTGCACGAGGAGGAATCCAGGTGGTCATCCTGTAGTGTTTGCACTCCAGAAAAGGAAACCTTATGTGTTAGATTACCCTAAGACTGAGTGATAGTGGTGTAACATCCCGCTGAATACTTTGGAATAATTAAAAAAAAATGAAATAAAGGTAAACAAATATATTGAAAAGAACAAAATTATATATATATATAAAGAAGTTACTCCTCACAGGGAGTTTAATACATATTCGGTCAACTTTCCAAAAACGTAAACAAATACATTAAAATATGAATACAGGCGATCTCCTAACAGCAAAAAGGCGATCTCCTATCAGAGAACGGCGATCTCCTATCAGAAAACAGAAAAAGGGTGATCGCCTAACAGAAAGAGGAACAGGCGATCTCCTTCCGGCGACCACTCACTGAGGAGCTCTACTTCCTGCAACATCATCTGCTCCCGTGTAAATTTTACACGATCATCACAGGTTTAAGAAAAGCCAAACACAACACCAGAAATCACAGGGTAAGCTAGATATTTAAAAGAGAGTTTAGATATGAACTTTAAAAATCAAGGTAAAGCAAATTCAAGATACCCACGTAAAACTATCAATTTTCTCATTCTCTTCACATGACCATCAAGTAAACACGTATTTCACAATTCCTCAAGAGTCATTCAAATCACATAATGCATCAAGTGTCTATCAAATTCACTGTTCCTCAATTCTCACGTCAGGCTTCTACTGACTCATCACACAAGACACTTGACACTACTTCCGGAAGACTCGTGCGTTGAACTTAGCATCCAGAGACATGCACCTGTCATACTTCATTTGTTGTAATGTTTCCACAGCCATGCGCATCAACACAAACTCGATCTCAATTCATCACTCTCACAGTATGACAGGGTTAATCCATATAACAGGCCGAGCTCGTTCTTTTTCACACGACTCACCCATTCATATCAACCTCCTTCGACTCTCACCAACTGAATAACTTCCTCTATATGATTCCATTATCTCAGCAGAGTCAGGATCGCCTCATTCACAGGATACTCACAGATCAATACACTTCATAACCAAATCTCAACACGGTATTTCCTTTCCTGAAAATACTATGTCTTGATCCCACATTCACGACATTCCACACATCATATAACACTTAAATGAATAATTCCAAACACAACAACAATCATTTCATGGTTCATATTTTCGAATATCACATTTAAATCTCAAACAGCTTCAAACAACACAAAACAGGGGAGTTCGAAAAACAACGCCAAAACCGGCGATCTCGTTCAAAAACAGAGGATTGTACAATAACAGTTGAAAAACCGGCGACCACGTCGCCCCCATCATCTTAATCATCGAATATAAGGATTTTCGTTGGAAATAAGGCTAGCTTCCCTTACCTGGACTTGCGCAAAACACCAAGAGCTCCAAAACCCACCGAGCTTAAAGGATGGCTTAGCTCTGTTTTAGCGTCTGGTTTGTAGAACTTGCAGAGAACCTCCCAGGTGCTCTAAGGGCAGTCGTCGCTGGTTGCACTGGTGCTTGAGGTTGCCTGAAACGCAGCGCGAAGGAGAGAAAAGAGAGGGATGAAGATACACTCACTCTTTCACTCTCGAGTCTCTGTAACGTTCTTTGCCTCCTCGCAGTGGGTTTTTGAATCCAAGCCTACTAGTCCACGCATGCTGCTGCCACCACCCCCTCTGCAAGAAAGTCAGAGTGTACGTTTCACTGAACAGTACGGCCATGGTTGTCTTCTTGTTCATGCCAACCACTTCCCTGAACAGTACGACCGCAAGTGTCTCTTGCGCATGCCAACCTTCTGATGTCACTATTCTGAACCACCCTTTTTGCCCACGTGGCACGCGTGCAGAACGTGCCATGCTGGGAGTCTGGGTCCCACCTTAACTGTGTGAAACTCGACATCGCGCGATAACCTTCCACTGATGACCGCTCGCGCGATGACTATCCACTGAGGTCTCATACTGGCAAACGACCGATGTCTCTCCCTGGAAGACGACCGATGTCTCTCTCTGGGAGACGACCGATGTCTATCCCTGGCGACGCCCGCATGCCTCTCACGCCCTGGCGATGCCTCTATGCCTCGCGCCCCGACGACGCCCGCATGCCTCTCGCGCCCCAGCGTTGCCCGCATGCCTCGCGCCCCGGCGTTGCCCGCATGCCTCTCGCGCCCTGGCAACGTCCACATGCCTCGCGCCCTGGCGATGCCCGCATGCCTCTCGCGCCCTGGCAACGTCCACATGCCTCGCGCCCTGGCGATGCCTGCATGCCTCGCGCCCTGGCGATCATGCGTAGTAGGCGACCGGCGATTATGTACTAACCAGGAAATCTTATAGTCTTCTAAACTACACTTTCCTTCCTTTTTATTTTAAATAAAAACATACTTAGAATTTATTTAAAATATATCCCTTTTTATTCCAATTTAATTTTACGGGTCCTTACAAGCGGCACGAGGGTATTCCAGTAAACCGTGAATATGGCTAGCAGCACAGTGAACCCTAATTAGGGCTAGCAGCGCAGTAAACCCTAGACTATATAAGGGAAAGTGAAATACTTCACAAAGATACGCAGTTTCTAGACCTAAACACAGAGAGACTCAAGACACTTGGTTTTTTGCCCCATCTTGACTTGCGCGTCGGAGTGCAAACGGCCTCTAGGGCGCCCCTTTCTCTTTTGTAGGTGCAGATTGCTTCGAAGGAACCAAGCATTTATCAAGGTGAGGAAGGAGGCGCGTGAGTGTCGTAGAGTCAACCGACAGGAGAGTCAACCGGCAAGAACAACAAAATTGACCTTAAAAGTGGGTATCACCAAATTCGAATCAAAGAGGGTGATGAGTGGAAAACCACTTTTAAGATTAAGTTTGGATTATATGAGTGGTTGGTGATGCCATTTGGCGTCACTAATGCCCCTAGTACATTCATGAGGCTCATGAATCATACCTTGAGGGATTGTATAAGTAAATACGTAGTAGTTTACTTTGATGATATCCTAGTGTATAGCAAAACCCTAGAAGACCATCTAAGTCACCTTAGGGAAGTTCTTCTAGTGCTTAGGAAAAATAGATTGTTTACCAATAGGGATAAGTGCACCTTTTGTGTAGATAGCATAGTTTTCTTAGGGTTCATAGTTAACCAAAGTGGGGTGCCTGTTGACCTCGAGAAAATCCAAGCCATCAAAGAGTGGCCCACTCCTCAAAATGTAAGTCAAGTAAGAAGTTTTCATGGGCTAGCTAGCTTCTATAGAAGGTTTGTACCCAATTTTCAAGCTTAGCTTCCCCTCTCAATGATCTTGTTAAAAAAAATGTTGCATTTTGTTGGAGTAAAAGCATGAGCAAGCCTTTCAAAGGCTAAAAGCTCAACTCACCCATGCACCCATTCTAGGTCTTCCAAATTTTTCTAAAACTTTTGAGATAGAATGTGATGCATCGGGCGTGGGCATAGGTGCGGTATTGTTACAAGGTGGTCACCCCATTGCATATTTTAGTGAAAAGCTTCATGGTGCTACCCTTAACTACCCCACTTATGACAAAGAGCTCTATGCACTTGTGAGGGCCTTAAAGACTTGGGAACATTATCTTATTTCCAAAGAATTTGTTATTCATAGTGATCATGAATCCCTAAAGTACTTTAAAGGCCAACACAAGCTCAACAAAAGACATGCTAAGTGGATGGAGTTTCTTGAGCAATTCCCTTATGTAATCAAATACAAGAAAGGAAGCACAAACATAGTGGCCAATGCTCTCTCAAGGAGGCATTTGCTCTTTTCAAAATTAGGTGCCCAAATTCTTGGATTTGATCACATACAAGAGCTTTATCAAGAAGGACAAGACTTTTCATCCATCTATGCTAAGTGTAGACATAGAGCACAAGGAGGTTACTATGTGGCCGAGGGATATCTTTTTAAGGAAGGAAAACTTTGTATTCCCCAAGGCACACATAGGAAGCTCCTTGTAAAGGAATCACATGAAGGGGGTCTCATGGGCCACTTTGGAGTTGATAAGACTCTAGATCTTTTAAAAGAAAAATTTTATTGGCCACACATGAGAAAGGATGTCCAAAGACATTGCTCTAGATGCATATCATGTTTAAAAGCAAAGTCTAGAGCAATGCCTCATGGACTCTACACCCCCTTGCCGATTGCAAATGCTCCTTGGGAAGCCATTAGCATGGACTTCATTTTAGGACTCCCTAGGACTGCAAGAGGCCATGACTCTATCTTTGTGGTAGTGGACCGTTTTAGCAAAATGTCCCATTTTATTCCATGCCACAAGGTAGATGATGCTCAAAATATTTCTAGGCTCTTCTTTAGAGAAGTGGTGAGACTCCATGGTATACCTAGAAGTATAGTATACAATAGAGATCCCAAGTTTATAAGCCACTTTTGGAAAACTTTTTAGGGCAAACTTGGAACAAGACTACAATTTTCAACTTCTTGTCATCCTCAAATAGATGGCCAAACCGAAGTAGTCAATAGATCTCTTGGAACTATGCTTAGGGCTATCATGAAGGGGAACCACAAGTCTTGGGATGATTATCTTCCCCACATTGAGTTTGCTTACAATAGAGTAGTCCACAAGACTACTAATGCTTCTCCTTTTGAAGTTGTGTATGGGTTTAATCCTCTCACACCTATTGATTTGATGCCTCTTCCTAACCCACAAGAATTTGTGCATAAGGAAGGAGTAATCAAAGCCGACTTTGTTAAGAAAATTCATGAGAAGATTAAAACCCAAATACAACAACAAAATGAAAAGTATGCAAGATACAACAATAAAGGGAAGAAAGAAATAATTTTTGAGGAAGGAGACTTAGTTTGGCTTCACCTTCGAAAAGATAGATTTCCAACTAAAAGGAAGTCCAAACTAAGTCCCCGAGGTGATGGACCCTTTCGAACCCTCAAGAGAGTCAACAACAATGCTTACAAATTGGACCTACCTCTTGAATATGGAGTGCATGATACTTTCAATGTAATTGACTTATCTCCGTTTGTACGTACCGATGAAGACAAGGAAGACTTGGATTTGAGGACAAATCCTTTCCAAGGGGGAGGGGATGATGGAAGAGGGCCAAGCACAACCGCACAAGAGCCAAGATAAGAGCATCCAAAGCCACACCAAGAGCGTCTAGGGCAAGAAGAGGAGCGTCTAAGGCCATAGAAGGAGCGTCTAGAGCCATGGGAAGAGCGTCTAGGACCATTTACTAGGTCCATGGCCAAAAGACTACATGAAGACATTGACTTAGCTAAGGATGGGAGAGAAAGATATGTGTACATATTACATGAAGGCTCATCAAGAGTAACTTAGTTTTAGTTGTGGTGTAAATAGCACAAACTTGATTCCATGAGGGTTTAACCTAGCTTTTGTTACATTTCTAGAAGCACTCCTAAAAACTAGGGTCGGCCATGAGTCTTATGTGTTGGCATTTGCATTTCATTTTGAGTACATTTGCTTAGCATTAGGTTAACCTTTATGGTCCTCCTTAGCCTATAAAAGGAGGAGCCAACCTATTGTATTTGGAAGATTAAATAGAGTATTGTTATGCTGCCCAAATTGTGCCATACACTACTAATTGCCTAACACTTAGGTTTTAGTCTTCAATTCATCACTACCAAGGAGCTGGCCAAACCTCCCCATTTCCTCACTCTTCATGAACCTTCAAGGCACCCATGCTTCCTAGGAAGGCCTTGCTCACCTCGTCCATAAGCTTCCGCATCCATCACCACCAAGGAACTCCAAAATCCAAAGAAGAGCTCATAGGAAGGCTATCAGGTTGTGGATCATTTTTCTAAAATGGCTCATTTTATACCATGCCACAAAGTTGATGATGCTTGTTATATTGCAAATCTCTTCTTTAAGGAACTCTTTAGATTACATGGGATTCCTAAAAGCATTGTTTCTAATAGAGATTCTAAGTTCTTAAGCTACTTTTGGAGGACCTTATGGGAGAAACTTGGAACAAAACTTCTATTTTCTACTACTTCTCACCCCCAAACTGATGGTCAAATTGAGGTAGTTAATAGAACTTTGGGTCAAATGTTGAGAAGCTTTGTTTCTGGGAACCCAAGGGTATGGGAGAATTTACTACCTCACTTTGAGTTTGCTTATAATAGAGTAGTAAATTCTACCACATCCCACTCTCCTTTTGAGGTTGTTTATGGCTTTAATCCTTTAACACCTCTAGATCTTCTTTCAATTCATGTACTTGATGATGTTTTATGCAAATATGGTTTTGAAAAAGCTTCTTTTATTAAAGATTTGCATAATCACATCAAGCTACAAATTGAGAAGAAAGTTGGCAAGTATGCTGAAAATGCCAACAAATGGAGAAAGACATTAATCTTTGAACCTGGTAATTGGGTTTGGCTCCATTTGAGAAAGGATAGATTCCCTACTCAAAGAAAGTCAAAGCTTATGCCTCGTGGTGATGGTCCTTTTCAGGTCATCAAGAGGATTAATGATAATGCCTATCAGTTAGATATGCCTGATACTTTTCTTGGTAGTCATACTTTTAATATCAATGATCTAACTCCTTTTTTTGTAGGTCTTCAAAATTCATGGACGAATTCTCTCCAACCCGGGGAGCATGATGGAGATCAAGTAGAAGAGGAAAGTGAGGCTCAAGCTCAAGAAGATCAAGGACAAACTAGCTCAAAATCCTTCATGCCTCAAAGGATTACAAGGAGCAAGGCTAAAGTTTTGGGTAAAGAGCATCAAATGCTATCTCTTTTTGTAATTACCCCTATATAAATTTGTAAATAATATAGGAGTAGCTTTAGGAGAATTCCAAAAGAGGAAAACCAAAAGACACCTCTCATGTAAGGCATTTTAGTTGGAAATTTTAGGAAAAAGCTAGAAGAGTGACTCTTCCTTTCTCTCTTAGGCGCTAATTTGAGAAGGAGCTAGAAGAGTGACTCTTCCAACTCCTTTTTCCTTGTAAAATGACCGGCCCTCTCCATTATAAATAGAGGAGCAAGGTACCTTGTATCATATGTTAAATTTTGAAGTAAAGAAACTATCTCAAATTGGTTAGAGAGTTGTGTGAGACTTGTTCTCTTCTCTTCTTCCACGTCTTATCTTGTGAGTCTTGGGAGCTCTCAAGTGGCGGCACTCCTCACTCATCTTGGAGCAACCACCCTTCAAGTGGTGTGAAGCATTCCCTCCATTGGCTACAACCACATAAGTCCATTTCCTTTCATCTTCCATAATTACCCATTTGTGTTTTCCTTGTTAGTTTTCATTTCTATTCGGTTCATTGTTTTCCTTGAGTTGTTCCCTTTCATTTGCTGCACTTATTACTCATTTTAATCGGTTCAATCATGTTATATGATGCTGTTTTGTTTTGGCTTCCATTTTTTTTCCATTTTCATGTTGAATTCTTGAGTTTCCATTAGTGGGTTTTGTTCCTTGTTGTGTTTCTATTGAATAGTTTCAATTCTTATTGTGTTCTTGTGTTGTTATGTTGTTCTTATTGAGTTTATGTTGCTGTTCTTGGGTTTACCCATTCGTTTTCCAGCCCTTGTTCATCATAGAATTCACCTATTCATGTGTTTTCTCTTGGACCTTTAGAAATGAACCTTCACATGTACTTACCACTTGCTAAGTTAATGTCCAGTGGGGATTTTCTCTAGGTGACACACCCTAATTGCTCTAAGAATCTTGATTCAATTCTTAATAAAGTGTTAGAAAATAAATGAATATAAAATTCAACTCACATCAAGCTTGATGGAAAACATGGAGATGTGGTATCTGGACAGTGGCTGTTCCAAACATATGACTGGAGATAAATCAAAGTTTGTGAACATAAATTTCAAGCAAGAAGGACATGTGACCTCAACAACAAAGGAAAGATTCTTGGAAGAGGCACCATTGGAGACAAGAACAACTTCTTGGTTCATGATGTCTTATATGTGGAAGGTCTCAAGCCCAATCTTCTTAGCATTAGCCAGCTGTGTGACAAGGGATATCAAGTAATCTTCAAGCCCAACTCTTGTCAGATTTTCCTACCCCATTCAAAGGAAGTAGTATATTTGATTGGTAAAAGGATCAACAATGTTTATCTTTTAGATATCTCTCATCCTACATCTATTGGTTGTCTTCTTTCAAAACATGATGAATCTTGGTTATGGCATAGAAGAATAGCTCATATTCACATGCAACATTTGAATAAATTGATATCTAAAGATCTTGTGATAGGGTTACCCAAACTCAAGTTTAAGAAAGACCATTTATGTGAAGCATGCCAAAAAGGGAAACAAATTAAGCATTCTTTCAAACTGAAAAATGTTGTTTCAACCTCAAAACCCCTTGAGCTGCTGCACATGGATTTATTTGGTCCTTCAAGAACCATGAGTCTTGGTGGAAACTACTATGCTCTTGTTGTTGTTGATGATTTTTCTATGTTTACATGGACATTGTTCTTTGAGTCAAATAGTGAGGCATTCTCTACATTCAAGAAGCTTGCCAAAAGATTGCAAAACACTTGCTGTAGCAACATCATTGCTATTAGAAGTGATCATGGAGGGGAGTTCCAAAATGAAAAATTCAGCACCTTTTATGAAAAGCTGGGAATCTGATACAAACCAAGACAACAAGAAGATAACCAAGGATGCACACTATGAAAGGTCATCTCAACATTCAAGTGAAGACCTCACCAAAGACAGAAATGGACAAAGACCAGAGCATCTTAAGTTCTTCCTGCTGGTCTTCTTAAGAATAAAACAAGTTGTAAATAATTTGGGCTACTTTGGAGGGTCCAAATAGCAAGTATAGGCTAGAATAAGGTGCCTTTATCATAATAGGGGGTGTAGTTATCATTTTAGCTTGTTCCTAGCCCTTTTGGAAGGCATTTTGGCCTAGTTTCTAGAAGGACAAGCCTAGGATGCGGGTTTGACTTAGTCAAACTCTAAGGCTGCTCATGTTTTCCCTTTTCCAATCCTACCCCTTTAGCTTGTTCTCCAAGGCTCCTTCACCTATAAATAGGAGGCCTACCTAGTGTATTTTTCATGTTGAAACAGAATGGTAAAGAAACTCTACACAATTTGTGTGAGAATTGTGAGCTTGTTAGCATAGGTCTTATCTTGTGAAAGTGTGAGCTCTTCAAGTGGCGACCATCTTTCACTTATCTTGGAGGACCTCCATACTTCAAGTGGCGTGTTTCTTCCATTGCCATCACCATAAGCTTCCTCTCCTTCATCGTTTCCATTTTCATTTATGTCTTATTTTCTTAAAGTTCATGTTCTTGCTTTCCTTTGTCTTCCATTTGGCCATCTCTTCTTTAATTTGTTTCCTTTCATGTTCTTCAATTTCCGCACCATCATCATGTTCACCATATCATGTGTTTTCCTTTTGCCTTTGTGAAGTGAACCTTCACACTTACTTAACCACTTGGTTAAGTTTGTGTCCAGTGGGAATCTTCCTTAGGTTTCACCATTAAAAGTGATAAAATCTCAATCTAAGTAAAGTGTCACCTCTTAAAATGAACAATCCTAAAATCAACTGACATCAGAATCTTTCATAACTTTTCTGCACCAAGAACTCCTCAGCAGAATGGTGTACTAGAAAGGAAGAACAGATCTCTTGAAGAGCCTGCAAGAACCATTCTAAGTGAATCTTCCTTACCCAAGTATTTTTGGGCTGATGCAGTAAGCACTTCTTGCTATGTCATGAATAAAGTGCTTATAAGGCCAATTTTGAAGAAGACTCCATATAAACTTTTCAATGGAAGGAAGCCAAGCATTAGCCACATAAAAGTGTTTGGATTCAGATGTTTCTTTCTGAACAATGGGAAAGAAAATCTGGGCAAGTTTTATGAGAAAACCGATAATGGCATCTTTATTGGCTATTCTTCAACTAGCTATGCTTATAGGGTCTACAACAAGAGACTCATGACTGTGGAGTCTGTTCATGTGGTGTTTGATTAAATTAATCATGCAAATCAGGTTTCTTTGAAGAATTATGCAAAAGAAGATGAACAAAACATCATTATGCAGAAGCTGGAATCTTGCCCAAAAAAACAACTGATTGATTCTACGAAACAACTGGCTAAAATTTTGCAACAGGAAGAGTTGCAAAAAGAATGGAGAATTCCAAGAGATCTTTCTGTGGATAACATAATTGGGCAGATTCAGAAGGGTGTTTTTACACGTAGTACTATCTCTAACTACTGCAAGCACATGGCTTTTGTCTCCCAAATTTAACCTAAGTCAATTCGAGAAGCTCTCAAGGATGATAAGTGGATAGCTGCCATGCATGAGGAGCTACATCAATTTACAAGAAATGATGTCTAGTTTCTTGTTCCTAACACAAACTAGATGAACATCATAGGAACCAAATGGGTTTAAAGAAACAAGCTGGATGAATCTAGTGTGATGACAAGGAACAAAGCAAGACTTGTTGCTAAAGGTTATAATCAAGAAGAGGGCATAGATTATGATGAAACCTTTGCTCCAGTTACAGGATTAGAAGCTGTAAGGTTGTTGCTTGCCTTTGCCTTTTCTTGTATGAGTGGATTCAAATTGTTTCTAATGGATGTTAAGAGTGCTTTCCTCAATGGAATAATAAATGAGAAAGTCTATGTTGCACAACAACCGAGTTTTGAAGATCATCAACATCCTACCCATGTATACATGCTGAAAAAGGCCTTGTGTGGACTTAAGCAAGCTCCAAGGCAGTGGTATGAAAGACTAAGTAACTTTCTTTTGTCCAATGGCTATGAGAGAAGGAAGATTGACAAGACTCTCTTTATCAAGAAGTCAAATTCTGAAATTATCTTGGTCCAAATCTATGTTGATGACATCATTTTTGGTGCTACCAAAGATAGTTTATGTGAAGAATTTGTGGTTGCCATGCAAGGAGAATTTGAAATGTCAATGATGGGGGAGCTTTCATTCTTTCTTGGACTGCAAGTCAAGCAATCCAAAGATGGAATTTTCCTAGTCCAATCAAAGTATTGCAAAGAAATTCTCACAAAGTTTGAAATGGAAAGTTGCAAAGCAGCTAGCACACCTATGCCATCAAGTTGCTACATGGATGCTGACTTGGCTGGAAAAGATGTAGATCAACCCAAATATAGAGGGTTGATTGGTTCCTTACTCTATCTCATCGCAAGTAGGCCGAATATCATGTTTGCCGAATGTCTGTGTTCAAGATTCCAAGCAATTCCAAAGGAATCTCATCTTAAGGCTGCAAAACGCATTCTAAAGTATCTCAAGGGGAAAACCAATGTTGGGCTATGGTATCCATCTAACTCTCCTATACACTTAATTGGATATTCTAATACTGATTTTGCAGGGTGTAAGCTGGATCGAAAAAGCACAAGTGGGACTTGCCATCTTCTTGGTTCAAGTCTTATTTCTTGGCATAGCAAGAAGCAAGCTTGTGTGGCTCTTTCCACTGCAGAGACTAAGTACATTGCTGCTGGAAGCTGTTGTGCACAAGTTCTCTGGCTCAAATAGAAACTAGAAGATTTTTGGATTAAAGGTTAGCAAGGTGCCTTTTGCTGTGTGACAACACAAGTGCTATAAATCTCACCAAAAATCAGATTCAGCAGTTAAGGACAAAGCACATTTAGGTCCGTCATCACTTTATAAGGGATCATGTGCAGAATGGAGATTATGAAGTGAAGTTCATTGAGACAGGAACGCAACTTGCTGATATTTTCACAAAGCCTTTGCCAAAGGATAGATTTTTCTTTCTAAGAAATGAGTTAGGTATTCTAGATTCTCAAACTCTTTCTTGATTGTGTTTTACTCTTTCTTCATTCTATTTGTGAAGACTGATCCGGTCGATCATCGGTAGTCGATGACATCAGCAGCAGTTGACCACGTGGACCATTCACAGGGTAACACGTGGTAGAGGATAGCAGGTGAATCAGGGAGGCGATCACTCAGAATGGTAATCGCCTATCGCCTGTGATGATGAGTAATCGCCTATCGCCTTTAGGATGAGTAATCGCCTATCACCTTGAAGATGAGTAATCGCCTATCGCCTTGAGGATGAGTAATCGCCTATCGCCTTGAAGATGAGTAATCGCTCATCGCCGGTATGGATCAGTAATCGCCTAGATTGCACATGATCGCCGTGCGTTAAGGTTAGGAGATCAGGTGGTCAGCAAGTCACCGAAAGAGCACATCGCCGGGTGTTTGAGAAGACTTGGCAAGCACTTGTTGTATGGTCTAAGTACAGAGGATAAGTGGCATATCTGCTACCATGTGTAGTGTGAGCTGCGATGCCCAGTGTTAACCAGCTCGCCATGTTAAGGTTGCACCCAGAGTAGCCTGTGTACTAAGCTACTCCCTGTGTGGATAAATTAGTCGCAGGGGCACAGTGGAAGTAACGTTTCAGCTGTAGATACTCCAGATGGTGGCACGTGTATGACCAGATGTTATCCACGTGTCAGGAGGAATAACCGTCAGGAGAGAGAAAGACTTAGGTATATATACGAAACTCTTAACGAAATTAAGGAGGGTTTTTACAGATTCTTACAGCTTACACATTTGAGAGTTTCAGTTACACACGAGTCTCACAGAGAGATTCAGATATAGTTTTGGTGTTCCTGTTGCCTGACTTGAGCGTCGGAGCTACAACGGCCGCCAGAGGCGCCGTCTGTGTGTTTTGCAGGCAGTGTTTGGAGTTTCGGCGGTGGTTCTTGGAGCGTTCCTGCAGAACAGAAGGCTAGACGAAGGAGTGACGAGGCAATCCTCCACGTTCGAGTCAAGCGGCAGGATCATTGGCGCCCACCGTGGGGCCCGTGTGAATTTTGTTCCCATCCACGTTGCAGTTCTTGAAGTTTCTTCAGGTTTCTTGAAGTTTCTTGGAGCTTCTTGATCATTTCGTCGAAGTGAAGTTACGTCGAAGTTCAGAGGAGATGAGTAGAAGAACCAGGCAAACCTCACCTGCGCCATCTGCTGAAGAAGGAGCTGTTACCATGGCGCAGGTAGTGCAGATGATGCTCGCGCTGCAAGATAGCATCGCGGAATCGAGAGTTGAGCAAGAGAAAATGCGTGCAGAGCTGACTGCATCGCAGAGAAGGAACGAAGAGTTGAACTGTATGAATGAAGACCTGCGTAGGGAATTGCAGGCGCAGAAGGAGCGCGCAGTTGAAGAGAGGACGTCGACGCTGCCATCGCCTCCTAGAGCATTCCCTATGCCTTTCTCCCCCAAGATCATGAACACGGTGGTGCCTCCCAATCTGGTGGGACTGAAAGCGTCGTTCACGGGGGTGGAAGATCCAGAAGCACACCTGAGAGTCTTCCACACTCAGATGATGCTGACTGGAGGTTCAGATGCTGTGTACTGCAAGATGTTCATGAGTACGCTGAGCGGAGTGGCTATGGAGTGGTTCGTGAGCCTGCCAGAGGGCCACGTCACTTCCTTCCATCAGTTTGCGAAGCTGTTCACGGAGCAGTACATCATCAACCGACCGGCGCCAGTGGTGTCCTACGACCTGTTTGACGTGCGCCAGTATCAGGGGGAGCCATTGAAGGACTACCTCAACCGCTTTGGGGCGCAGGTGGTGAGATTGCCCAGCAAGGACGAGGACATGCTGGTGCATGCGTTCAAGAGAGGTGTCCTCCCTGGTCCTTTCAGTGAATCGCTCATCAGGAGCCACCCTGCCACCTTCACCGAGATACGGCGACGCGCGGTGGCACACATAGTAGCAGAGACAGAGGTCTCTGAGAAGAGAGGAAGTGCTGCACCGTCGAAGCCACGTGGAGGTCAAGGGAATCAGCAGCAGCAGGCGCGGGTGCATGAGATCAAGGAAGGGAGGAAGGAGCAGGGAAGGTCTCGCCCTTATGCACCCAAGAAGGACCAGACCAGGGGGCGTGCAAGCAACGCACCCCCCAGGTATGATTTCATGATAAGTTTGGCGGAGCTGATCGCCATGCCTGCTGTGGCAGCAAGACTCCATGTGCCAGAGAAAACCGACAGGGTACTTGGAGGGAGGAAGGATGAGTGGTGTGAATTCCATCAAGCTTATAGACATACACTCCGTACCTGCCTAGCGTTGGGACGTCAACTTGCTGAGTTGGTGAAGACAGGGTTCCTGACCGATTACCTGCAGAAGACACAAGGTGATCGCTCTTCGGGGTCCCAGGTAGGCGACCAGCAGCATGAACTCCCTGTGTTTGGGGAGGTGAGGTGATGGAAGAGGCTACACTGGGGGGGCTCCCAGAGCTGGAGCGGAAGGCATGATCGCCCCACGTGTGTACATCGCCAGGGCGGTCATCGCTGGTTAAAGGAGACCCATCCAGAGTGGTTGAGAGGTTGGAGAATGGAGCTTGTCGGCTGGAGACTCTGGATGGAGCAGCTATTCCCAGGATGTAGAACGCTACACGCTTGTTTCTTACTTTGGTTAAGCTGTAAAGTAGATGGGCTATCGCGCTGTACACACACTTAGTGTATTAAACAGTTGAGCAGATCAGGGGGCACTCTTTTTAACGATGCCACCCAATAAAAGATTTTCAGTACATAAAGTGTGCGAGTGTTCCCGGTTTAAAGTTCTCCTTGCCCCAGGTGCAAGTACAGGTGATCGGTGGTCAGTTACCGAGAGGCCACCACCCACAGATCAGCTCCTAGATAAGCGCCTGGATGTAGAGCGCGATCAGCCATCAGTGCATGTAGACCGTGATCAGCTGTCGGTGCATGTAGGCAGTGAGCACTCGGTCGGTGCATGGTCATCGGGGTCTTGCTAACACGTGTTAAGCTGGGACCCAAGTTCCCAGCGAGAGCGTTAAGCATGCACCTCGCATGATTCCAGAAGAAGAGCTCCTCGTCGGTCGGGACGTGCGGAGAACGCGCGATGAGGCAATGCAGGCAGGGCGCGCCCGATGTGTGCGCTTAGACAGCCACGCCTGGCGCCCCCCTGGGAGCTTGCACCCACGAGAAAGTCCTCTTCCTCTGCTTTATACAGCAAGGTTGAGGCAAGAGAAAGTCCTCTTCCTTTGCTTTTTACAGCAAGGTTGAGGCAATAGAGAAAGTCCTCACCTCTGCTTTATACAGCAAGGTTGAGGCTAGAGAAAGTCCTCTTCCATTGCTTTTTACAGCAAGGTTGAGGCAACAGAGAAAGTCCTCACCTCTGCTTTATACAGTACGGTTGAGGCAAGAGAAAGTCCTCTTCCTTTGCTTTTTACAGCAAGGTTGAGGCAACAGAGAAAGTCCTCTTCCTCTGCTTTATACAGCAAGGTTGAGGCAAGAGAAAGTCCTCTTGCTTTGCTTTTTACAGCAAGGTTGAGGCAACAGAGAAAGTCCTCTTCCTCTGCTTTATACAGCAAGGTTGAGGCAAGAGAAAGTCCTCTTCCTTTGCTTTTTACAGCAAGGTTGAGGCAACAGAGAAAGTCCTCACCTCTGCTTTATACAGCAAGGTTGAGGCAAGAGAAAGTCCTCTTCCTTTGCTTTTTACAGCAAGGTTGAGGCAACAGAGAAAGTCCTCTTCCTCTGCTTTATACAGCAAGGTTGGGGCAAGAGAAGAAAGTCCTCCCTCGACTTTGTACAGCGAGGTGCAGGCGAGAGAAAGTCCTCTTCCTCTGATTTATACAGCAAGTTTGGGGCAAGAGCGAAAGTCCTCTTCCTCCGCTTTCTACTGCAAGGTTGAGGCAACAGAGGAAGACCTCCTTGCCTTTGAGCAAGTGCAGGCAACAGAGGAAGTCCTCCTTGCCTTTGAGCAAGTGCAGGCGAGAAATAGGAAGACCTCCTTGCCTTTGAGCAAGTGCAGGCAACAGAGGAAGTCCTCCTTGCCTTTGAGCAAGTGTAGGCAACAGAGGAAGTCCTCCTTGCCTTTGAGCAAGTGCAGGCAACATAGGAAGTCCTCCTTGCCTTTGAGCAAGTGCAGGCACCCGAGGAAGTCCTCCTTGCCTTTGAGCAAGTGCAGGCGAGAAAGAGGAAGACCTCCTTGCCTTTGAGCAAGTGCAGGCAACAGAGGAAGTCCTCCTTGCCTTTGAGCAAGTGCAGGCACCAGAGGAAGTCCTCCTTGCCTTTGAGCAAGTGCAGGCACCAGAGGAAGTCCTCCTTGCCTTTGAGCAAGTGTAGGCAACAGAGGAAGTCCTCCTTGCTTTTGAGCAAGTACAGGCGAGAAAGAGGAAGTCCTCCTTGCCTTTGAGCAAGTGTAGGCAACAGAGGAAGACCTCCTTGCCTTTGAGCGAGTGCAGGCGAGAAAGAATAAAGTCCTCCCTCGACTTTGTACAGCAAGGTGCAAGCGAGTGAAAGTCCTCACCTCGACTTTGTACAGTGAGGCTGAGGCAAGAGAGAAAGTCCTCTTCTTCTACTTTTCACAGCAAGGTTGAGGCGAGAAAAAAGTCCTCTTCCTCTGCTTCTTACAGCAAGGTTGAGGCAAGAGAACCAAGTCCTCTTCTTCTGCTTTTCACAGTAAGGTTGAGGCGAGAAAAAAGTCCTTTCCCTCTGCTTCTTACAGCAAGGTTGAGGCAAGAGAACCAAGTCCTTACCTCGACTTTGTACAGCGAGGCTGAGATGAGAGTAGCAAGACCTCACCCACGAGTTCTTACAGCGAGGTTGAGACAAGAGGGGTCACCGAGAAGCACTTCTCTTCCCCAAAACACAAGCGTCATAGTTGGTGTTCAATGTAAGGACCTGTAAAATTAAATTGGAATAAAAAGGGATACATTTTAAATAAATTCTAAGTATGTTTTTATTTAAAATAGAAAGGAAGGAAAGTGTAGTTTAGAAGACTATAAGATTTCCTGGTTAGTACATAATCGCCGGTCGCCTACTACGCATGATCGCCAGGGCGCCTACTACGCATGATCGCCAGGGCGCGAGGCATGCAGGCATCGCCAGGGCACGAGGCATGTGGACGTTGCCAGGGCGCGAGAGGCATGCGGGCATCGCCAGGGCGAGAGGCATGCGGGCAACGCCGGGGCGCGAGGCATGCGGGCAACGCTGGGGCGCGAGAGGCATGCGGGCGTCGTCGGGGCGCGAGGCATGCAGGCATCGCCAGGGCGCGAGAGGCATGAGGGCGTCGCCAGGGATAGACATCGGTCGTCTCCCAGAGAGAGACATCGGTCGTCTTCCAGGGAGAGACATCGGTCGTTTGCCAGTATGAGACCTCAGTGGATAGTCATCGCGCGAGCGGTCATCGGTGGAAGGTTATCGCGCGATGTCGAGTTTCACACAGTTAAGGTGGGACCCAGACTCCCAGCATGGCACGTCCTGCACGCGCGCCACGTGGACAAAAAGGGTGGTTCAGAATAGTGACATCAGAAGGTTGGCATGCGCAAGAGACACTCGCGGTCGTACTGTTCAGGGAAGTGGTTGGCATGCACAAGAAGACAACCATGGCCGTAGTGTTCAGTGAAACGTACACTCTGGCTTTCTTGCAGAGGGGGTGGTGGCAGCAGCATGCGTGGACTAGTAGGCTTGGATTCAAAAACCCACTGCGACGAGGGAAAGAACGTTACAGAGACTCGAGAGTGAAAGAGTGAGTGCATCTTCATCCCTCTCTTTTCTCTCCTTCGCGCTGCGATTCAAGCAACCTCAAGCACCAGTGCAACCAGCGACGACTGCCCTTAGAGCACCTGGGAGGTTCTCTGCAAGTTCTACAAACCAGATGCTAAAACAGAGCTAAGGCATCCTTTAAGCTCGGTGGGTTTTGGAGCTCTTGGTGTTTTGCGCAAGTCTAGGTAAGGGAAGCTAGCCTTATTTCCAACGAAAATCCTTATATTCGATGATTAAGAGGATGGGGGCGACGTGGTCGCCGGTTTTTCAACTGTTATTGTACAATCCTCTGTTTTTGAACGAGATCGCCGGTTTTGGCGTTGTTTTTCGAACTCCCCTGTTTTGTGTTGTTTGAAGCTGTTTGAGATTTAAATGTGATATTTGAAAATATGAACCATGAAATGATTGTTGTTGTGATTGGAATTATTCATTTAAGTGTTATATGATGTGTGGAATGTCGTGAATGTGGGATCAAGACATAGTATTTTCAGGAAAGGAAATACCGTGTTGAGATTTGGTTATGAAGTGTATTGATCTGTGAGTATCCTGTGAATGAGGCGATCCTGACTCTGCTGAGATAATGGAATCACATAGAGGAAGTTATCCAGTTGGTGAGAGTCGAAGGAGGTTCATATGAATGGGTGAGTCGTGTGAAAAAGAACGAGCTCGGCCTGTTATATGGATTAACCCTGTCATACTGTGAGAGTGATGAATTGAGATTGAGTTTGTGTTGATGTGCATGGCTGTGGAAACATTACAGCAAATGAAGTATGACAGGTGCATGTCTCTGGATGCTAAGTTCAACGCACGAGTCTTCCGGAAGTAGTGTCAAGTGTCTTGTGTGATGAGTCAGTAGAAGTCTGACGTGAGAATTGAGGAACAGTGAATTTGATAGACACTTGATGCATTATGTGATTTGAATGACTCTTGAGGAATTGTGAAATACGTGTTTACTTGATGGTCATGTGAAGAGAATGAGAAAATTGATAGTTTTACGTGGGTATCTTGAATTTGCTTTACCTTGATTTTTAAAGTTCATATCTAAACTCTCTTTTAAATATCTAGCTTACCCTGTGATTTCTGGTGTTGTGTTTGGCTTTTCTTAAACCTTTGATGATCGTGTAAAATTTACACGGGAGCAGATGATGTTGCAGGAAGTAGAGCTCCTCAGTGAGTGGTCGCCGGAAGGAGATCGCCTGTTCCTCTTTCTGTTAGGCGATCACCCTTTTTCTATTTTCTGATAGGAGATCGCCGTTCTCTGATAGGAGATCGCCTTTTTGCTATTTGGAGATCGCCTGTATTCATATTTTAATGTATTTTGTTTACGTTTTGGAAAATTGACCGAATATGTATTAAACTCCCTGTGAGGAGAAACTTCTTTATATATATATAATTTTGTTCTTTTCAATATATTTGTTTACCTTTATTTCATTTTATAATTATTCCAAAGTATTTGGCGGGATGTTACATTCAGACCCTCTATGCACTCAGCGCTGGTGTGGCAGAGAAGTGTAGCGAAGCCAGAAGCGTGATGAGTGATCGGTTGTGCACTAACATGCTAGTCGGTGGTCGGTGGTAGAAGCAAGTTCTGCTGCATGAAGCCGAAGCGTTCAGGCCCCGTTAAGTCAGTCATCCAGCACGAAGTTATGCTGAAGGCAATGCTAAGGTAACAGTTAGTCGCGATCAAGTCAGAAGCCAAGTTTGAAGGGTTGTAGTGAGATCGCGCTAAAGCCTAAGCTAGTTAACAGTTAGTCACATGCAGAGAGTTAAAGAGAAGAAACGCAGCGAACCCTAGCGCGGTTGAGAAGAAGAAAACAGAAAAGGTGAATCTCTAGATGATCTAGAGGGATGCGCATGCTTCTGTTGAATGAAGGAAACGGTAGCGACACTCAGTGGGGGCCATTAATGCGTCCATGTGTCGAGAGATAAAAGTATGGAAGCCGTGACGCCGAGGAACAGATAGTAAAGGGTGAACCACGTCAGCTGGGTCCCACAGCATGGACCAGAGCCACGTGGAGTGGACCTCCCAGGCAGCTTGGATTAGCGAGTGATCGGTCATCGGTGTGCCTCCTTGGGGAGGGGTGATCAGTCATCAGTAAAAGAGGTAAAAAGGTTACCTTTGGATAATCAGAGAAGCGTCACAAAGGTTGGAGATTGAAGAAGTCGAAGGGTCTCACAGAGAGGTGCTTTGAATGTTTGAAGGCGAAGAAGAAGGAATGAAACAGTGTTAGTACCAGAGTGTGCGCTCCTGTAGACCGCCAGAAGATGATTTCTTAGTCTCTTCGCTGAGAACAAGTTCACAGCTCGAGACTGGGGGGCTTGTGATCCGGTCGGTCATCGGTAGTCGATGACATCAGCAGCAGTTGACCACGTGGACCATTCACAGGGTAACACGTGGTAGAGGATAGCAGGTGAATCAGGGAGGCGATCACTCAGAATGGTAATCGCCTATCGCCTGTGATGATGAGTAATCGCCTATCCCCTTTAGGATGAGTAATCGCCTATCGCCTTGAAGATGAGTAATCGCCTATCGCCTTGAGGATGAGTAATCGCCTATCGCCTTGAAGATGAGTAATCGCTCATCGCCGGTATGGATCAGTAATCGCCTAGATTGCACATGATCGCCGTGCGTTAAGGTTAGGAGATCAGGTGGTCAACAAGTCACCGAAAGAGCACATCGCCGGGTGTTTGAGAAGACTTGGCAAGCACTTGTTGTATGGTCTAAGTACAGAGGATAAGTGGCATATCTGCCACCATGTGTAGTGTGAGCTGCGATGCCCAGTGTTAACCAGCTCGCCATGTTAAGGTTGCGCCCAGAGTAGCCTGTGTACTAAGCTACTCCCTGTGTGGATAACTTAGTCGCAGGGGCACAGTGGAAGTAACGTTTCAGCTGCAAATACTCCAGATGGTGACACGTGTATGACCAGATGTTATCCACGTGTCAGGAGGAATAACCGTCAGGAGGGAGAAAGACTTAGGTATATATACGAAACTCTTAACGAAATTAAGGAGGGTTTTTACAGATTCTTACAGCTTACACATTTGAGAGTTTCAGTTACACACGAGTCTCACAGAGAGATTCAGATATAGTTTTGGTGTTCCTCTTGCCTGACTTGAGCGTCGGAGCTACAACGGCCGCCAGAGGCGCCGTCTGTGTGTTTTGCAGGCAGCGTTTGGAGTTTCGGCGGTGGTTCTTGGAGCGTTCCTGCAGAACAGAAGGCTAGACGAAGGAGTGATGAGGCAATCCTCCACGTTCGAGTCAAGCGGTAGGATCAAAGACATATAGAGGGAGAAGAGAAGGTGTGTGGTTTATATGTTGTAAACTGCTGCAAAACTCTGGATTTGAATGGTTTATATTTCTTCTACTGCACACACACTATTTTAATTGGTTTGTGTGCCTTGATAACCTGCTATTATATATGCTCTGTGTTTGCATAGATTCTGTTTTGTAGGTGTTGGTTCATATTCAAACAGATCAACACAAGCAACTAGGGATTTGTCTTCATCAAATAGGAGGAGATTGTTGATCAAGGATGATCTTGTGCTTTGATGTCACCAGGGCGCGCGAGGCATGTGGACGTCACCAGGGCGCGCGAGGCATGCGGGCGTCGCCAGGGGGAGACATCGGTCGTCTCCCATGGAGAGACATCGGTCGTCTCCCAGGGAGATACATCGGTCGTCTTCCAGGGAGAGACATCGGTCGTTTGCCAGTTTGAGACCTCAGTGGATAGTCATCGCGCGAGCGGTCATCGGTGGAAGGTTATCGCGCGATGTCGAGTTTCACACAAATAAAGTGGGACCCAGACTCCCAGCATGACGCGTCCTGCACGCGCGCCACGTGGACAAAAAGGGTGGTTCAGAATAGTGACATCAGAATGTTGGCATGCACAAGAGACAATAGTGGTCGTGCTGTTCAGGGCAGTGGTTGGCATGCACAAGAGACAACAGTGGTCGTACTGTTCAGGGCAGTGGTTGGCAGGCACAAGAGACAACCGTGGCCTTACTGTTCAGTGAGAACGTACACTCAGGCTTTCCTGCAGAAGGGGTGGCAGCAGCAGCATGCGTGGACAGGTAGGCTTGGATTCAAAAGCCCACTGCGGGAAGGCAAAGGAGGTTACAGTGGCTTAAGAGTGAAAGAGTGAGTGCATCTTCATCCCTCTCTTTTCTCTCCTTCGCGCTGCGATTCAGGCAACCTCAAGCACCATTACGACGAGCGACGACTACCATTAGAGCACCTGGAAGATTCTCTGCAAGTTCTACAAACCAGACACTAAAACAGAGCCAAGGCATTCTTTAAGCTTCGTTGGGTTTCGGAGCTCTTGGTGTTTTGCGCAAGTCCAGGTAAGGGAAGCTAGCTTTATCTTCAATAAAAGCCGTAGATTAGTTGTTTCTGAAGTGAGGGCGACGTGGTCGTCGGTTTCGTTTTCATCTTCGTGAATGCTCTGTTTTTACGTGTAGGGCGACGTAATCGCCGGTTTTAAATGTTGTCTTCTAAAATCCCCTGTTTTAGTGTCGCTTTGCACTTGTTCGAGGTTGATATGTGAAATACATGTGTTATTGGAAAGATCTGAACCTGGATACGTTTGTTGCTGTGGTAGAGATCGTTCATTTAAGTGTTGCATGGTGTATTGGGTGAATTGATGATCTTTTACTGTCCTGTGTGGACTTTCCTTGCTGTCCTGTGTGGACTTTCCTTGCTGTCCTGTGTGGACTCTATAGTTTTACGTGGGTATCTTGAATTTGTTTTATTCTGATTTTTATGTTCATATTTAAACTCTCTTTAAAATATATAGCTTACCCTGCGTGTTCTACTCTATGGCTGTTTTTCTCTTAAAACTGTGATGATCGTGTAATTTTTACACGGGAGCAGATGATCTTCCAGGAAGTAGAGTTCCTTAGTGAGTGGTCACCGAGGAAGAGATCGCCTGTTTCTATCTCTTGGTGGTGATCGCCGGATTTATGTCCTGATAGCAGATCGCCTGTTTTGGGGTCTTCTGTTAGGAGATCGCCGGTTTATGTATGGAGATCGCTGTTTTCGTTGTATTTGATTGATTTCGTTAAGTTTTGAAAAAACATTTGACTGGTTATGTATTAAACTCCCTGTGAGGAGCAACTTTATTACTTATATATATAATTATGTTCTCTTCAACATTATTTGTTTACCTTTATTTTCATTATATAAATATAAATAGTTTTTGGCGGGATGTTACATTAATGGTATCAGAGCAGTTCGTCCTTAGGATGACCTGAGGGCTGTGGATCCATTGTGTTTCTTCTGCTCATAAAATCTATTTGAGTTTTAAATAACAACTATAGTGAAAGGTTTTCAAAACGTTTTTGGTATTGAAATTTTGTGTGTGCCTTAGTGAATGTATGCCCTAACTGAAAATCTTAGTATTAAGAATGAGAGGATCTTGATAAAGTAGTGAGGGTGCACACTCATAACTGGATCGAGATGATTCTCAATCTTAATTCCAAAGGTTTGATGTTTAGCATACATTGAATTCTGGTGTGATTTATTTCGTTTTATTGAGTGTTTTGTAATTGATTGAAAGTGGTTGTTTGGATTGATGGTTGTATACCAGTAGCTGTTCTGGTGTTTTACTAGAGATTATAAGTATCACAATTCTGTTGATGAGCTCAAGTTCTTAATGACTTTGAGATGCCGACCTTTGTAAGGTCTAGATGTTACCTCCTGAATGAATTGATTTCTCATCGATCTCATTCTTGTAGTTGTAGGGAATATAGAAAACCTATAGTTTCAAAATCTGAAACGAAGAGAGATGGCACGTAGACCTCCTACCCCTCCCCAACCTTCTTCGGAAATGAGCCAAATTGCCAAGGCTATTGAGATGATGGCAACTGCCATCCAACAACAGAATGCAGCAATGGCTCAGAATCATCAGGCTGCAATGCACCATTGGGAAACTGCTCGGTCGGCTGAAACCGCTTCCCACGTCGGTCAGCCCCAGAATCAGATGGGACTGACCGAGTTCATGAGGCACAACCCACCCAAGTTCAGTGGGAATGCTACCCCTGATCAAGCAGATCAGTGGGTCAGAGAGTTGGAGAAAATCTTTAGGGCGACCTCCTGCCCTGAAGGGAGGAAATTGGTATTCGCTACCTATCTGCTATCTGGAGAAGCCGAGTTCTGGTGGATGGGAGCTCGGCAGATGATGGAAGCTAGAGCTGAAGTGTTAGACTGGGAGAGTTTCAGGGTGAGATTTCTGGAAAAATACTTCCCAGATAGTGCAAGATTTGCGAGGGAAGCAGAATTCCTCAGATTGGAGCAGGGGAGATGTCAGTGAATGCTTATGCTGCTCAGTTTGAGTATCTCGCCCGATTCTATACCCAGGCGACCTCTGAGGCTTGGAGGTGTAGGAAATTTGAAGAAGGACTGAAGCATGAGCTGAAAAGGGCCATAGCACCTATGTGCATAAGAGAATTTCACGCCTTAGTGGAGAAGGCGATGATGGTGGAGACACTGGAGAAGAGCGATTCTCGGGTGATCAGGTCACACCCAGGGGGTTCTTCCAGTGAGAAGGCCAAGGTGCAACAACAGCAGAATAAGCCTTATGCGAGACCTCCACAGCATGGGGCAGAAGCAGCACCGCCCCAGTTTCAGCAGCAACAGCCATGGAAACTCAGATGTTCCCATTGTGGTGGGCCACACACATCCAATGTGTGCCCCAAGAGAAATTCAGAGAGAAGATGCTACATCTGCCGAAAGACGGGACACCTTGCTAGAGAATGTCCTAACGGGAATAGGGCGACTCAACCCAGTGGTTCCCAACAGTTGAGGAATGAAGGCAGCAGACCTCAGGCAGCAGGGAGAGTGTTTGCCAGGTCTGGAGCGGAGGCGTCTCAGTCAGGTAACCTAGTACAAGGGGTTTGTTTATAGCTGGTAGATACTTTGGAGTTTTGTTTGTTTATGGAGCGACACACTCTTTTGTGTCAAATCGGTGTGCAACCGAACTGGGCCTTCTAGTGGAGGAGCTGCCGTTTGAACGGTTGGTCTCTACACCTGCATCAGGACAGGTTTTGACCTCCCCAGTTCGCTCTGAATGTCCAGTGATAGTAGAGGGACGCAGGTTCAAGGTGAATTTGATCTGCCTACCTCTTCAGGATCTGGATGTTATCCTAGGAATGGATTGGCTATCTGCCAATCACGTTCTCACTGATTGCAGTAGGCAGAACGTGGTGTTTCCAGGCCCCCGAGAGTCAGATATGATATCTGCTCAGTGTGTATGGTCGGGGTGGATAGAAAGGGGCGCCGTACCTTGTGATCCTAACTCAAGAGGGAAGTGAAAAGTGATGAAGATATGGGCTGTATGCATGTGGTGAAGGGTTCCATGGATGTAGTTCCAGAAGAAATGCCTGGACTACCTCCTAAGAGAGAGATGGAATCCACTATTGTTTTGGTACCTGGAGCTGGACCAGTGTCCATGGCTCCCTACATAATGGCTCCAGCTGAGTAGATGGAATTGAAGAAGCAAGTGTAAGTTAGTTTTGGTTGTACCAAGGTTTAGTTTCAGCTACGTATAAGTCATGGAGAGTAAATAAGCAGGATGCTGGGGGGTTTAAAGCTTAAGCATGTGTATCCATGGGAAGTACCAAAGTTAAGTTCCAAGAATGAAAGAATGAATTTTTTTTTTGAAGCTTAGAAGATGTTCATGTCGATGAAACAGCATGAGATGGTTCTAGCTTAAGCTTCACGCAGAATGGATGTTGTTTTGTTGATCGTGATTTGAAAGATGATTATGGAAATGGTGGGTTGAGATAAAAGGCTTCCGAAGCCGTAAGCCTCCTGAACTTGGCAAATGAGGATGCAGTTCTGCCTGTGAACGTAGAAGGGAAGGAGGTAATGGCTATGGATAGAATAAGGGTAAGCCGTGTTATGATGATGTTGAGTTCTTCTAGCAATGTTAGTAAATGGCAGAAAGTTGGAGGTGGGAGCAGAACTTTTCGTGCCTTGTGTTTCTAATGGGATGGGATTTGCAGCTAATCCTTTAGATGGGCAGTTGTGGTGGTCAACGTTTCGTTTCTGATTTTAGAAACAATGCTGCATTGTCAGCTGTATCTGTTCTTCCAAGTCGGTGCTAGTATCGGGGTACTTTGGCGTGATGGTGGCGTTGCAGAATGCTAATTTAGATGAAAAACCTGGAGTGTGTCTCCAAGGCTGCTGGAGGTCCAGAACGATGAGTTGCTTGATAAAGAGGGACCGCAGAAACTAGAGGAATGGGTCTCTTCGTTTAGAGTGGCAACCACTGATTAATTTGGGTATGCGATATTCAGACCGCTTAACAGTCAAGCCATACTCTCCTGAACACCATTCAGGTCGCACTCTTGAGTTGAATCAGCAGTGTATGCCTGGTGGTATGATGAGTGGCGGGAAGGTGTTGTGACTGCAGCTAATGTCGGTAGTAGATGGATCTTCGCCGGATTGCTCTACCTTAGAAAGTGAATCATCATCCATCCCTAAAGTTGAAGTTGCTAAGAAGGTGAGAAGGAATCGTTTGGTTGGGAAACCCTTGTGGATCTGGAAAATATGAAGAGAATAACTTTGAGGGAGCCACTCTATGTCGCTCATGAGGACAAGGATAATAACTCTGGTAGAGGCAGTGATGATGTTGACAATGAGGAGAAGACCTTTGGAGTTGTAGTTGGAGATCATGCATTTATGAAAGTGACACCGACCAAGGGTGTAGGACGAGCTATCAGATCGAAGGAACTGCCTCCTAAGTTAGTCGGGCCATATCAGATCTTAAGGAGGATCGGTCTAGTGACTTATGAAATCGCCCTACCTCTCCAATTAGCAAATCTGCATAATGTCTTTCACGTATCACAGCTGAGGAAGTACATGGCAGACCCTAGTCACGTGCTGGAAGTGGACGATGTGCAGATCAGGGATGACTTGTCCTTTGAAGCGAAACCAGTCAGGATTGACGATCGGCAAAGTAAACAGCTCAGAGGCAAGTGAAAGTGGTGTGGGATGAGAGATCGGGTGATTCAACTTAGGAGTTAGAAGAACCCATGAGAGAAGCCTATCCATACCTCTTTTCCTTGTAATTCAATTTTCGAGGACGAAAATTTTTCTTGTTGGGGAGAATGTAAGGACCTGTAAAATTGAATTGGAATAAAAAGGGATTTATTTTAAATAAATTCTAAGTATGTTTCTATTTAAAATAAAAAGGAAGGAAAGTGTAGTTTAGAAGACTATGAGATCGCCTAGTTAGCACATGATCGCCGGTCGCCTACTACACATGATCGCCAGGGCGCGAGGCATGTGGACGTCACCAGGGCGCGCGAGGCATGCGGGCAACGCCGGGGCGCGAGGCATGTGGACGTCACCAGGGCGCGCGAGGCATGCGGGCAACGCCGGGGCGCGAGGCATGCAAGCATCGCCGGGTCGCGAGAGGCATGCGGGCGTCGCCAGGGGGAGACATCGGTCGTCTCCCATGGAGAGACATCGGTCGTCTCCCAGGGAGATACATCGGTCGTCTTCCAGGGAGAGACATCGGTCGTTTGCCAGTTTGAGACCTCAGTGGATAGTCATCGCGCGAGCGGTCATCGGTGGAAGGTTATCGCATGATGTCGAGTTTCACACAGATAAAGTGGGACCCAGACTCCCAGCATGACGCGTCCTGCACGCGCGCCACGTGGACAAAAAGGGTGGTTCAGAATAGTGACATCAGAATGTTGGCATGCACAAGAGACAACAGTGGTCGTGCTGTTCAGGGCAGTGGTTGGCATGCACAAGAGACAACAGTGGTCGTACTGTTCAGGGCAGTGGTTGGCAGGCACAAGAGACAACCGTGGCCGTACTGTTCAGTGAGAACGTACACTCAGGCTTTCCTGCAGAAGGGGTGGCAGCAGCAGCATGCGTGGACAGGTAGGCTTGGATTCAAAAGCCCACTGCGGGAAGGCAAAGGAGGTTACAGTGGCTCAAGAGTGAAAGAGTGAGTGCATCTTCATCCCTCTCTTTTCTCTCTTTCGTGCTGCGATTCAGGCAACCTCAAGCACCATTACGACGAGCGACGACTACCATTAGAGCACCTGGAAGATTCTCTGCAAGTTCAACAAACCAGACACTAAAACAGAGCCAAGGCATTCTTTAAGCTTCGTTGGGTTTCGGAGCTCTTGGTGTTTTGCGCAAGTCCAGGTAAGGGAAGTTAGCTTTATCTTCAATAAAAGCCGTAGATTAGCTGTTTCTGAAGTGAGGGCGACGTGGTCGTCGGTTTCGTTTTCATCTTCGTGAATGCTCTGTTTTTACGTGTAGGGCGACGTAATCGCCAGTTTTAAATGTTGTCTTCTAAAATCCCCTGTTTTAGTGTCGCTTTGCACTTGTTCGAGGTTGATATGTGAAATACATGTGTTATTGGAAAGATCTGAACCTAGATATGTTTGTTGCTGTGGTAGAGATCGTTCATTTAAGTGTTGCATGGTGTATTGGGTGAATTGATGATCTTTTACTGTCCTGTGTGGACTTTCCTTGCTGTCCTGTGTGGACTTTCCTTGCTGTCCTATGTGGACTTTCCTTGCTGTCCTGTGTGGACTTTGCTTGCTGTCCTGTGTGGACTTTCCTTGTTGTCCTGTGTGGACTTTGCTTGCTGTCCTGTGTGGACTTTCCTTGCTGTCCTGTGTGGACTTTCCTTGTTGTCCTGTGTGGACTTTGCTTGCTGTCCTGTGTGGACTTTCCTTGTTGTCCTGTGTGGACTTTGCTTGCTGTCCTGTGTGGACTTTCCTTGCTGTCCTGTGTGGACTTTACTTGCTGTCCTGTGTGGACTTTACAGTGGTGTGGTGTGTGTCTATGTGTGTTAAATCAGTGGAAGTCTGACGTAAGAAATGAGGAACTTTGAATTGATAGACACTTGATGCATTATGTGAAATAGAACGACTCTTGAAAATATTGTGAAATGTGTGATTTCTTGGCGATCAGGTGAAGGGAATGAGAAACTCTATAGTTTTACGTGGGTATCTTGAATTTGTTTTATTCTGATTTTTATGTTCATATTTAAACTCTCTTTAAAATATATAGCTTACCCTGCGTGTTCTACTCTATGGCTGTTTTTCTCTTAAAACTGTGATGATCGTGTAATTTTTACACGGGAGCAGATGATCTTCCAGGAAGTAGAGTTCCTTAGTGAGTGGTCGCCGAGGAAGAGATCGCCTGTTTCTATCTCTTGGTGGTGATCGCCGGATTTATGTCCTGATAGCAGATCGCCTGTTTTGGGGTCTTCTGTTAGGAGATCGCCGGTTTATGTATGGAGATCGCCGTTTTCGTTGTATTTGATTGATTTCGTTAAGTTTTGAAAAAACATTTGACTGGTTATGTATTAAACTCCCTGTGAGGAGCAACTTCATTACTTATATATATAATTATGTTCTCTTCAACATTATTTGTTTACCTTTATTTTCATTATATAAATATAAATAGTTTTTGGCGGGATGTTACATAGACCAGAACACCAATTGTTCTTTCTTCTGGTCTACTTAAGAATAAAACATGTTGTGAATAATTTGGACTCACTTTGTGGGTCAAAATATCAAAGATAGGCTACAATAAGGTGCCTTTAGCATAATAGGGGGTGTGAGTATCATTTTAGCTTGTTCCTAGCCCTTTTGGAAGGCATTTTGACCTAGTTTCTAGAAGGACAAGCCTAGGATGCGGGTTTGACTTGGTCAAATCCTAAGGCTACCCATTTTTCCCCCCTTAAGCTTGTTCTCCAAGGATTCTTCACCTATAAATAGGAGGCCTACCTAGTGTATTTTTCATGTTGAATTATATAGAAGGAAAACTCTACACAAATTGTGTGAGAATTGTGAGCTTATCGCTTAGGTCTTATCTTGTGGGAGTGTGAGCTCTTCAAGTGGCGGCCAACTTTCACTTATCTTGGAGGACCTCCATACTCCAAGTGGCGTGTTTCTTCCATTGCCATCACCATAAACTTCCTCTCCTTCATCTTATTTCCATTTCAGGTTATGCCTTTCTTTCCTAGATTTTATGTTCTTGTTTTCCTCTTGTCTTCCATTCGGCTATCTTGTGTTTAATTTGTTTCCTTTCATGTTTTTCATTTCCGCACCTTCATCATGCTCACCATATCATGTGTTTTCCTTTTGCTTTGATAAGTGAACCTTCACACTTACTTAACCACTTGGTTAAGTTCGTGTCCAGTGGGAATCTTCCTTAGGTTTCACCTTCTAAAAGTGCTAAAATCTCAATCTAAGTGAAGTGTCACACCTTAAAATGACCAATTCAAAATCAACTCACATCATGTGGTTATCAGAGCTTTGGTTCTTTTTTAGCTTAATTATTTGAGTTAATTTCGGTACTTTACATTCTTGCACTTTTAATTTCTTGCTTTTACCTTTCAAGCAATTTAAATTCCGCCCTTACATTCTTGTCTTTATTTTTCTTGCAATTTAATTCAGCCCTTTATTTTCTTGCAATTTCAATTTGGCCATTTTTACCTTTCCATAGCTTTGTTTCGCTTTGGATTGTTATTTTGTGTCTTGTTGTGTTCTTGCCTTTTGCTTTGAGTCAAATGTTCATTAGTGTTTCTAGGAGTCCTTGCTTTGATTCTACTTACTTTGCTTTTAATTTTGAAAGTTTATAAGTATTTGGAAAATTGTTTTAGTAAGAGTAGATTTAGGTTCTAAACAAAATATTTCAAGTGAACAATTATTTTGAAGCCCAATCTTTTGTGAAAATTGGAGTTATATGGAAAATATGCATGATCAAAACTATGGATATCTCTTTTCCATAAGCCAAAAACAAGTATAAAAAAGAAAAAGAGAGAAGAAAAGGAGTTTGTGCAACAAAGATTGTTTTCCATTCTTTCAAAGAACAACAACATTTTCAAAATTTTGGATTCAACTTGATTGGCAAATTGATTTCAACCATTGTGGAATTTTTATCCTTTTACTTTAACAATTTCTAAAGAAAAGTTTCATTGTTAAAAGTTTAGTAAGTATCTTTGAGTCCTTTTTGTGTGCCTTTTCTTGTTTGTCTTTCTTCAAATTTTTGTCATATATCTCTCTCCATTTTTGGTTTAGCTTTTCTTGTTTAAGCTTTTCTTGCTTGCCTTTTTGTTTTTGTCAAGTTCTTTTGTGGTTTCCTTTGAGATCAAGTGTTAAGGGCTTTGTCCTTTCATTTGAAGAGCTTTCCACCCCAAGAAAGACCTTTGTGGAGTGAAACAAAATTTCTTTGAGTGCCTTGAGTGATTTCTTCTTGTTCTTCACCAAAGTGACGCAAACTTGAGAGTGTTTTTACTAACTTTTATTTCACTAATTGTTTATCACTTGTGAATTATGACTCATCTTTCTTCAGGAGAATCATCTAAGCCTCAATCTTCCCAAAAGGATTTCCTTATGGGTGAATTGGCTGTGACAAAGAGGTCCTTGGCCCAAAAGGAGGAAAAAATGAGACAAATGGAGGAAAGACTCCAAAGGCTAGAAATGGCTCAAGAAAGAAAACCCCAAGGAAGGAGATGTGATCAAAGGAGAGCGTCTAGGAGCTACCACCATTATGCTAGCTAAGAAGAGGAAGAAGAATGGAGGTTGAACAATTTTGTGGAAAGGCGCCAACAAGCTTTAAGAATTTCTTTCCCTTATGTAAAATTGCCTGGTTTTAGTGGGGAAAATGATCCCAATGTATATTTAGGATGGGAGACTAAGGTAGAACAAACTTTTAATGTACATGAGGTCCAAGAGGACCAAAAGGTTAAGTTAGCCTCTTTAGAATTTTTAGACTATGCCATGCAGTGGTGGCATAAAACTGTAATGTACATTGGACTTAATAAGAGGCCAGTCGTGGTCTCTTGGGATGATTTAAAGGTTTGCATGCGCGCACGGTTTGTTCCTCCTCATTATAGGAAGGAACTCTTGTTGAAGCTCCAACGGCTTCAACAAGGACCAAAAAGTGTAGATGAATATTTTAAAGAACTTGAAACGACTTTAACTAAAATTGACATGCATGAAAGTAAGGAGTCTAAAATGGCTAGATTTATAAGTGGTTTGTGATGGAAACCATCCAGCCACACACAACCACATAATAAGGAGGATAAAAACCTAGAGGTTGTTCAGGGATTTATTTGCAAATATGGGTCTAATTGGGCTTTTGTTTCTTTTTCTAGGCCCAATCAAGAGGACAACTCTAGGGTGAAGGAATGTACAAACATATCCAAGAAGTCCTCCAAGTCATCAAAACATAAACTAAAGCTTTAGTCAGAAGAATACAAGAAGACTGAGTTCCTGCTGACTAGTCAACATTATTTTTGGGCCAAGCTTTAGCTTAAATAAATTGTATAAAGTTGTTTAGGATTTCATGGGCCATGTATTGGGCCTAGTAGCATAAAATAATTGGACCAAATATTTGGGCCAAGTAGCATAGGTTTTTGGGCTTGTATTTGGGCCAATAGTAAAATATGACTAGTTAGGGTTAAAAGTGACTAGTTAGGGTAACAATTAGGCTTCTTTGAGCCCAATGTAACCCTAAAACGTCTAGGGTATATTGGAGGACGAAAATCACCTTGGCATGGAGCTCATGGACGTCCATATGGCAGCCTAGGAGTGGAGAGGATTTAGCATGGAAGGTGTGAGCTAAAACATGGAAAGCATGACTCCACATGGCACCTTCTCATTGGAGAGTTTTATTTTGAATTTTCAAATTTTGGCTCCAAAATGTCCAGCCCTCTCTCCTATATAATAAGGTGATTGGCTCATGTAAAAAAAAGATTAATTTGAGTGAAATTGCTGCCAACTTTGTGCCAATTATCACTCTTGTCTCCTACCTTTAGGATAGACACCTTTAGTCTTCATTCTTCATCTTTTCCAAGTGAGAAGGCCTCACCACTCACTCTCCACACCTAACACTTCACCTTCAAGGAATCCACAATTCCTAGGAGCTCCTTGCATGTCTTCAACCATAGGTTCCGCCACCTTCAAATTCGTTTTCAGCTCATGGAAGAAAGCACTCAAGCTAGCCTACATCAAGTGATATCTAGAGCCATGGTTCTTCAAGAGCTAAGTGTCTTCTTCTATTTTTTTTTGATTTTGTCTTGTTTTTCATATTTCCCTGTTGTTCTTCATTAGATCCTTGAATGTCTTGCTGATTTTTGCAATTTAATTTTGATTTGAATGCTGTTTGGATGAATCCAATCGGTAGAATGTGTTCAAATTGTTCTTGAGCTTCTAATTTCAATTTTGTGTAGGAGTCTTGTGTGTTTTGGTGTGCTGTTTGATTTTATTAGGATTTTGAGTCTTTCTTGCAGATTTTAATCGGTTCAATTTGTTTTAATTTGAGTCATTTTGATTTTGAGATCTATACATGTTTTGTCAGGTCATGTTTCTCTAAGAAATGTCATCAAATCCTAGTAGTACTTTTCTTGATTGATTTTGTTTCTTGATTTGCTCTTGAGTCCAGTTTTTAATCTGAATTATTTGATCCTCTAGTGCATTTTTTCTTTTAGATTTGAGTTCATATTTGTGTGATAGATCCACACAAATTCGTATACAGTCATTCTATTGTGAAATATGGATTTGAGAATTTTGATGTCTTAGAAAAAAAAATTAAATCAAAATTCAAAGTGAAAAAAAAATGATAAATCAAACAAAATCAGAGTTCAAAATTGGCGCGAAAAAAAACGGTAATCTGGCACTAGATTTGAAAATTTTATCATAACTGATTGGTGCATGTGTTTTGTGTGATTCCAGCGCCAAAATTTGGTTAACATCTTGAAGTATCTGTGTTTAAAAATTTAAATTCAACTTTGAAAAATACAGTTCAGCATAAATTGTTTAAGTCACGCTTTTTGACACTTCAATTCCTGTAGTTCAGTTTTTGGTTTTCGTAATCTAATTCTAGTACCTTTCCTTAGGTTCATTTTGTGTGCTAGCTTTGTTGATTGCCTTATTTTGCTTGATTGTCATTTTCCTTCAACATTCCTTCCAGTTTTGTCATATATTAAAATCTCTTTGTTGTTGTCCAAATTCAAATTGAGCTTTTGCTGCTTTAATTTTTGTTGACCTCTTATCTGGTGGAAGTTTTCAAAAAGTGCTTGTTAAGTTTGGAGCTAACCTTTGTGGTGAGTGCTATTATCACTTAGTAGGTGCTGAATTGATTACTTCAAGTGACTATCCTAAAAGAGGTATAGCAAGAGTGCAGCAACAAGGTTATACACAAATATACACAAAGAGGGGGACTGCAAATAGAAAAGGTGCAAAACAAAAGAAGGAGTGCCAAAAGGAAGAAGTGCATAGAATAGGATTCTAAACTTTTGTAATTCAAAATTTCCATTGTATTTCTTTTGAGTTGTAAGTTGTTAAACATTCAATAATTAGTGGAATTAATCACGCCAATTAGTCGATGAGTGTGTCTTGAAGGTTCACAAGTGCCAACAAGCCTCATCATTAGGAATTCGACTAGTTTAAAGCTTTCTTGTTAGAATTAATTCATTTGTGTTTAATCGTTTTAGCGAATTTGTTTCTTGTATTAAAATTATGTTTTCATTCTTGATTGTGCTCTAAGTGAATTACTTAGAGAAAGGTTTGTGAAAGTCTTGGAGGATAGAATCTGGCTAGGAAAGGCTTGGTACTTAAGTGATCCAAGTGATCCACCTCCCTTTCCTGGGAATCTACCTACATTACTCCACCTATCTTTCTTGTGGTAAATTGCTTTTAACACATAGCTTTAATCATGTCTACTCATTCTCCTAACTTGATGGAGATCAAGTAGAAGAGGATTTCACTAATGGAGGAAGAGGTCATCCACCCAAGCATTTAAAATTCTTCTTACTAGTCTTCTTAAAAAGTAGAACATTTTGGGTTCTCTTGAAAATTCAAAAGATAGTAATATAAATAAATCTTTGTAAATAATCTTGTATAAATTTGTAAATAATATAGAAATATCCTTAGGAGTATGCCAAAGAGGAAAACCAAAAGAAACCTCTAAATGTAAGGCATTTTAGGCACTTTCTTTAGGAAAAAGTGGAAAAAGTGACTTTTCTACTCCTTTCTCTCTTAGGCACTAGAAGGAGCTAGAAGAGTGACTCTTCCCACTCCTTCCCATTTGTAACATGACCAGCCCTCTCCATTATAAATAGGGGTGCTTGGTACTTTGAATAAAAAAAAGTTGAAAGTTAGAAGAAAAGAAACTATCTTGAAATTGAGATAGAGTGAGTTTGTGAGACTTGTCTCTTCTTCTCCTTCATGTCTTATCTTGTGAGCTTTGGAGACTCTCAAGTGGCGGCACCACCCACTCATCTTGGAAGAACCACCCTCCAAGTGGCGTGAATCACATCTCCAAAAGGCTACAACCACATAAGTCATTTCTATTCATCTTCTAAAAATACCCATTTGTGTTTTCTTGTAGTTTTTCCATTTTTAATCGGTTCAATCTTTTCCATGAGTTGTTTCCTTTCATTTGCTGCCATTGTTCTGCACTTTGTTGGTTTATTTCCTTGTTTTCTTGCTGTTTTAATTTCGTCCAAACCATGGGTTTCCATATACATGTGTTGTTCTTGTTTTCCATCCATGGGTTTTTGTTCTTTGATGAATTTCTTTGTGATTTTTTAATTCCTATTGAATTTTAATCAGTATTTTCACTTGTTCTTGGTGTTCTTATGTTGTTCTTGTGTTTCCTTTGAAGTTTGGTACTGTTCTTGAATTACCCATTCATATTCCATTGTTATCTTACACTACAAGTTACCTATTCATGTGTTTTTAGTATGAACCTTTGTTTTCTTGAGTAGAAACTCTATTAATTGTTCTTTAGAATTTTGATCCTAATTCTTGAAAGTGTCATGAATACAATGAAACCTATATCAACTCAACCCAAACCAAGAAAGGTTCATAAGAGACTCACATCATAACTCTAGTGAAGATGATAGAAATTGAATCAAATCTCTTTTAAAACAATTAGCACAAGACTTTCAATCACTTTCATATAGACAACTCCAACATGAGACCCAACTCAAAGAGAGGAATGCTCATGTTGCTTTGTTGGAAAAAGAATTGAGGATGGTTAAAGAAAAAGATGAATACACCCATAAATCAAAAAGAAACTCACATGCATCTAGTTCTAGGGGTAGTGATTCTCTTGGTGAACAAAGCCTTAGGATTAATGAGTACTACCAACCACCCCCTATAAGAGCTAGAAAAGAGAGAAAAGAAAGTACTAAGGAGGTTAGGGTAGATCTACCTTATTTCTATGGGAAAGAAAACGTAGAAACCTACCTAGATTGGGAAATGAAGGTAGAACAATTGTTTGCTTGTCATCAAGTAGGTGAGGAAAGAAAAGTACCCTTAGTCATCCTAAGCTTTCAAGGTATTGCTATGAATTGGTGGATTTCCCTAAAAAGAGAGAGACATCTCCACAAGGACTCTCCCATTACGTGTTGGAATGATCTTAGGGGAGCCTTGAGATGTCGCCATATTCCCTCAAACTACAATAGGAAGTTGATGGATAAGCTCCAAAGACTTCATCAAAAAAATATGAGTGTAAAAGAATATTGGAAAAAGATGGTGTTATATATTATAAGGGCAGGGATTAAGGAAGAAATTAATACCACCATTTAAAGGTTTTTCAATGGTCTCAAACTTGAGATAAGAAACAAAGTTGAACTTTTACCTTATAAAGATTTAAATGACTTGATTCAACTTTGCATTAAAGTTGAAAAAGAAATTTTGAAAAAAGAATCAAGTCAAAAACAAAGTCCATACTTTGTACCTTATGACAAGGATGAGTTCCAAAGAGGGGAAGAGCATATAAAAGAAACATCTCTAGAACCTTCCCAAAAGCTAACTAAAAATGAGCATATCTCACACACTCAAACTAGAGAAATTCAGTGTTTTAAATGTCTTGATAAGGGTTATTTAGCATCTCAATGTCCCAATGAAAAAACTATGATCTTAAGGGACAAAGATGAAAATAGTAGCCAAGAAGAAGAAACTAGTGAGAGTGATCAAAATATAAAAATAGAAATAAAAAATCAAGAGAAAATCCTTAGGGACCAATCTGAGGTGTGGGAGAAAAGTGTTCCTTCCCACCAGGTCATTCAGAAAGAAGAAAAATTGGAAAACAAAGTTGAAAAAGTATTTCTTTCTAAACAACCTTCAAACGTCCTGCTTTGTAAAGGAACACTTACATGCACTGCCACATTTACTGAGACTTGTGAACTACCTTCTTCAGTAAAAGAACTTTTAAAAGAATTTGATGATGTATTCCCTAAGGAAGGCCTCCTTGGACTTCCACCTTTTAGAGGAATAGAACATCAAATAGATTTTGTTCCAAGAGCCAGTCTACCCAATAGACCAGCTTATAGAATTAATCTAGAAGAAACTAAGGAGATAGAGACACAAGTACAGGATTTGTTGGAGAAGGGCTGGGTTCAAAAGAGCCTAAGTCCTTGTGTTTGTACCTGTCTTGTTGGTGCCAAAAAGAGATGGCAAGTGGAGAATATGTTGTGACTGTAGAGCCATCAATAACATCACCATCAAGTACAGGCATCCAATCCCAAGACTAGATGATATGCTTGATGAATCGCATAGGTCCCTCATATTTTCCAATATTGATCTTAAAAGCGGATATCACCAAATCAAAATTAAAGAAGGTGATGAATGGAAAACTGCTTTTAAAACCAAATTTGGATTATATGAATGGTTAGTGATACCTTTTGGACTCACTAATGCACCCAGTACGTTCATAAGGCTCATGAATCATGTCTTGAGAGATTGTATAGGTAAATATATAGTAGTTTATTTTGAATATATGCTAAGATATCACCAACAAGTGAAGGTCAAGTCATCTATAAGCATCTATAAAGACAAAATTTTATGTGATGTAGTGCCTATAGAAACTTGTCATATCTTATTGAGATGACCATGGCAATTTTTTAAAAACTCCATGCATAATGGTTGTACCAATGAGATTACCTTCACACATGAAAAAAATAAATATCTTTTATATCCTTTAACACCTTCTCAGGTGTTAGATGGTCAAAAAAGATTCAAAAAGAAAATAAAAATTGAAAAATCACTAGCTCTTCTAGAACAAAAGGTAGTGTCTAAAGAGTCTAGTAATAAAAACCTAGAACAAGGGAGGAAAAACATAGAAAAGAAAAATATGTACTCCTCTCTAAAGAAATATAGTGAAAAGTTGCCAAAAACAAAAGAAAAACAAGAGGAATGGTAACTTAAAAAGAGTGATTTTTATACAACTGCTGAAACTAACTCATTTGATTTGTTTGATGACTCCAATAGATGGACATTTGATCCTGGAGGAGCATAGTTTTAAAAGCAGGAATAAGGTTGCTGTTCGAGATCAACCTTGTAGGTCTGAGCACAGATCCTCTAAAGTTGGGGATGATGGAAACCATCCAGCCACACATAACCACATAATAAGGAGGATAAAGACCTAGAGGTTGTTTAGGGATTTATTTGCAAATATGGGTCTAATTGGGCTTTTGTTTCTTTTTGTAGGCCCAATCAAGAGGACAACTCTAGGGTGAAGGAATGTAGAAACATATCCAAGAAGACCTCCAAGTCATCAAAACATAAACTAAAGCTTTGGTCACAAGAACACAAGAAGACTAAGTTCCTGTTGACTAGTCAACATTATTTTTGGGCCAAGCTTTAGCTTAAATAAATTGTATAAAGTTGTTTAGGATTTCATGGGCCATGTATTGGGCCTAGTAGCATAAAATAATTTGACCAAATATTTGGGCCAAGTAGCATAGGCTTTTGGGCTTGTATTTGGGCCAATAGTAAAATATGACTAGTTAGGGTTAAAAGTGACTAGTTAGGGTAACAATTGGGCTTCTTTGAGCCCAATGTAACCCTAAAACGTCTAGGGTATATTGGAGGAAGAAAATTACCTTGGCATGGAGCTCATGGACATCCATATGGCAGCCTAGGAGTGGAGAGGATTTAGCATGGAAGGTGTGAGCTAAAACATGGAAAGCATGACTCCACATGGCACCTTCTCATTGGAGAGTTTTATTTTGAATTTTCAAATTTTGGCTCCAAAATGTCCAGCCCTCTATCCTATATAATGAGGTGCTTGGCTCATGTAAAAAAAAGATTAATTTGAGTGAAATTGCTGCCAACTTTGTGCCAATTATCACTCTTGTCTCCTACCTCTAGGATAGACACCTTTAGTCTTCATTCTTCATCTTTTCCAAGTTAGATGGCCTCACCACTCACTCTCCACACCTAACACTTCACCTTCAAGGAATCCACAACTCCCAGGAGCTCCTTGCACATCTTCAACCATAGCTTCCACCACCTTCAAATTCGTTTTCAGGTCATGGAAGAAAGCACTCAAGCTAGGCTACATCAAGTGGTACCTAGGGCCAGACAGTTACGAATGGGATGGCCAAACGCGTGATGGAACTCGCACCATGCATTCTTGTTGGGACCCAATCTCTTGTCTGTCTTTTGGGGTATCTTTAGTGATGGCATTTTCATGTGTTCTTCTTGAATCAAAGTAGAAATAGATGGAGCGGAAGCAATGGGTGAGTGAAACAAGACCCTCCTAGGAGTTGTGTTGGTCTTGAAGGTGCATGATGAGTATGGGTTGAGAGGTTTGGCCAGCTCAAGGGAGAAGGTGAAAGGATTGAAGTTTATAGCCTAGATTTCTAGGAGGAGTAAAGCTTGGATATGTTTAGCCATGGATCTTGTGAGAGGTCCTAGACGGTCTAGCTCCATGGATAGCCTCCCTCCTTCACGTTCTAGACGCTCACTTCCTGGAGCTAGACGCTCCTCTTGGTCTAGACGGTCTTCTTGGTTTGGGCCTTGGCTTCCTTGGCTAGATGTGCTTGGCCCTCCTCCATCATCCCCTCCCCCTTGGAAAGGATTTGTCCTCAAATCCAGTTCGTCATCGTCATTGGTACCTACAAATGGAGAAAGATCAATTACATTAAATGTGTCATGTACTCCATATTCAAGAGGTAGGTCCAATTTATACGCATTGTTGTTGACTCGCTTAAGGACTTGGAAGGGTCCATCACCTCGGGGACTTAGTTTGGACTTCCTTTGATTTGGAAATCTATCTTTTCGAAGATGAAGCCAAACTAAGTCTCCTTCCTCAAAAATTATTTCTCTCTTCCCTTTGTTGTTGTGTTTTGTGTACTTCTCATTTTGTTGTTGTATTTGAATTTTAATCTTCTCATGCATTTTCTTGACAAAATCAGCCTTGATTACTCCTTCCTTATGCACAAAATCTTGTGGATTAGGAAGGGGAATTAAATCCATGGGCGTGAGAGGATTAAAACCATATACTACCTCAAAAGGAGAAGCATTAGTAGTCTTGTGAACTACTCTATTGTAAGCAAATTCAATGTGGGGAAGGTACTCATCCCAAGATTTGTGGCTGCCCTTCATGATAGCCCTAAGCATAGTTCCAAGAGATCTATTGACTACTTCGGTTTGCCCATCCGTTTGAGGATGACAAGAAGTTGAAAATTGTAGTCTTGTTCCAAGTTTACCCCAAAGAGTTTTCCAAAAGTGACTTATAAACTTGGGATCTCTATCGGACACTATACTTCTAGGGAGACCATGGAGTCTCACCACTTCTCTAAAGAAGAGTTTAGAAATATTTTGAGCATCATCTACTTTGTGGCATGGAATAAAGTGAGACATTTTGCTAAAACGGTCCACTACCACAAAGATAGAGTCATGGCCTCTTGCAGTCCTAGGAAGTCCTAAAATGAAATCCATGCTAATGTCTTCCCAAGGAGCATTTGCAATCGGCAAAGGGGTGTAGAGTCCATGCGGCATTGTTCTAGACTTTGCTTTTAAACATGAGATACATCTAGAGCAATGGCGTTGGACATCTTTCCTCATGTGTGGCCAACAAAATTTGGCTTTCAAAAGATCTAGAGTCTTATCAACTCCAAAATGGCCCATGAGTCCCCCTTCATGTGATTCTTTGACAAGGAGTTTTCTATGTGTTCCTTGAGGAATGCAAAGTTTTCCTTCTTTAAAAAGATATCCCTCGGACACATAGTAACCTCCTTGCGCTCTATGTAGACATTGGGCATAGATGGATGAAAGTTCTTGATCTTCTTGGTAAAGCTCTCTTATGTGGTCAAATCCAAGAATTTGGGCACCCAATTTTGAAAAGAGTGTGTGGCGTCTTGAAAGAGCATCGGCCACTATATTGGTGCTTCCTTTCTTGTATTTGATTACATAAGGAAATTGTTCAAGAAATTCCATCCATTTTGCATGTCTCTTATTGAGCTTGTGTTGGCCCTTTAAATATTTTAAAGACTCGTGATCACTATGGATAACAAATTCTTTGGACACAAGATAGTGTTCCCAAGTCTTTAGGGCTCTCACAAGAGCATAGAGCTCTTTGTCATAAGTGGGGTAGTTGAGGGTGGCACCATGGAGTTTTTCACTAAAATAAGCAATGGGGTGTCCACCTTGCAACAATACCGCGCCTATGCCTACTCCCGATGCATCACACTCTATCTCAAAAGTTTTGGAAAAATTTGGGAGAGATAGGATAGGTGCATTGGTGAGTTGAGCTTTTAGCCTTTGAAAGGCTTGCTCATGCTTTTCATTCCAACAAAAGGCAACATCTTTTTTAACAAGTTCATTCAAAGGCGAAGCTAGGCTAGAAAAATTAGGCACAAACCTTCTATAGAAGCTAGCTAACCCATGAAAACTTCTTACATCACTTACATTTTGTGGAGTTGGCCACTCTTGGATGGCTTTGATTTTCTCGGGATCTACATGCACCCCCTTTTTGTTTACTATAAAGCCTAAAAAGACTACACTATCTACACCAAAGGTACACTTATCCCTATTTGCAAAAAGACTATTTTTCCTAAGAACTAGAAAGACTTCCCTAAGGTGACTTAGATGGTCTTCTAGGGTTTTACTATATACTAAGATATCATCAAAGTAAACTACTACATATTTACCTATACAATCCCTCAAGGTGTGATTCATAAGCCTCATGAATGTGCTTGGAGCGTTAGTGAGTCCAAAGGGCATCACCAACCACTCATATAATCCAAATTTGGTCTTAAAAGCGGTTTTCCACTCATCACCCTCCTTGATTCGAATTTGGTGATATCCACTTTTAAGGTCAATTTTGGAGAATAGAGTTGACCCATGCAATTCATCAAGCATATCATCAAGCCTTGGGATTGGATGCCTATACTTGATGGTGATGTTGTTGATTGCTCTACAATCACAACACATGCGCCATTTTCCATCTTTTTTGGGCACCAACAAGACAGGTACAGCACAAGGGCTTAGACTCTTTTGAACCCAACCCTTCTCCAACAAGTCTTGAACTTGTGATTCTATCTCCTTTGTTTCCTCGGGGTTGGTTCTATAAGCAGGCCTATTTGGTAGGCTTGCCCCCGGAATGAAGTCAATTTGATGTTCTATCCCCCTAAGAGGAGGAAGCCCATTGGGTCCTTCTTGTGAGAATAGATCGTCAAATTCACTCAAAAGGTTTTCTATTTGAGGAGGTAAAACCATGAGTTCATTACTTGTGGCAGTGCATGTAAGTGCTCCTTTACAAAAGATAAGGCTTGGTTGTTCAACAAGAAGCAAGTTTTCTAAAACATTTTCAAAAGGCTTTTCTTGTAGACCAACCTTGTGGGAAGGAACACTCTTCTCCCACGCCTTCCTATCCCTAAGGATTTTCTCTTTTTCTAGCACTCTTTTTTTTTTGTTTTCCTCATCCCTCTTTTGTTTCATTTGTATTTGGTCTTTCACCACTTGAGAATGTGGTAAAGGACTAAGTACAAACTTCTTATATTTATGGGTGAAGGAAATCTCGTTAGTGAGACCATCATGCAAGGTTTTCTTGTCAAATTGCCATGGCCTCCCTAATAAGATATGGCAAGCTTCCATAGGCACTACATCACATAAAACTTTATCTTTGTAGTTCCCTATGGAAAACTTGATTTCCACTTGCTTATCTACATGTAGTTCCCCATTTTCATTAAGCCATTGAAGTTTGTAAGGTTTTGGGTGAGGAACCACTTGTAGCTTAAGCTTTTCAACCATCCTAGCACTACAACAATTACAACTAGATCCACTATCCACAATGAGGGAACATATATTTTCTAAAACATTGCATCTTGTATGAAATATGTTCTCCCTTTGTGTTTCAATGGATGTGCTAGGGTGATTGTTGAGGGTTCTCCTAATCATAAGCAATTCTCCCTCTAATGGAGCTACCCTCTCATCCTCTCCCCCTTCCTCTTTCTCACTAAGCTCATCCTCGCCACTAGTGTATTCGTCTACACCTTTAAGAAACAAAGTCCTTTGGTTTGGACATTGTGCTTGCACATGCCCCCTACCATAGCACTTAAAACATTTAACATCTCTAGCTCGGATGGGTGGGGTTGAGGTTTCTTTGGTGAAGGGTTTGGTAGGTTCTTTTGGTTTTTCCTTAGATGTACTACCCTCCCTTTTAAACTCTCTCTTGGGATAAAAGTTAGAATAGGGGCTCACCTTTTGACTTGATGTTTTGCGCAAATTTTGTTGCTCAACTTTAATGCAAAGTTGAACCAAATCATTCAAGTCTTGATAAGGTAAGAGCTCTACTCTATCTCTTATCTCAAGTGATAGGCCACTAAGGAACCTAGATATGGTGGTTTCCTCTTCCTCTCTAATAGAGGCTCTCATCATATAGAGCTCCATCTTTTGCCTATACTCTTCTACACTCATATTCTTTTGTTGGAGTCTTTGGAGCTTGTCCATCAACTCCCTATGGTAGTAAGAAGGTATATGTCGACGTCTTAGGGCTCCCCTAAGGTCATTCCAATATTCTATGGGAGGGTCCCTATGAAGACGTCGGTCTCTTTCTAAAGAGGTCCACCAATACATGGCATTTCCTTGGAAACTAAGGGTGGCTAAGGGTACTTTTCGTTCCTCACTTACCCTATGGCAAGCAAAGAGTTGCTCTACCTTCATCTCCCAATCTAGATATATTTCTACATTTTCCTTTCCATGAAAATGAGGTAGGTCTACTCTAGTTTCCCTTGGCACCTCTTGTTCCCTTTGCCTAGTTCTTCTAGGGGGTGGTTGGTAGTAGTCATTAATTCTAAGGCTTCCCTCCCCTAGAGTTGCAATGCTTTGTGATGCATGAGTATTTGTTTTTTTTGATTTTTGAGATTTTGGGATTTCTCTTCTTGAGCTCTAGCCAACTCATTAATCTTGTTTTCATTCTCCACTTGCCTAAAAGAGATTAATTGTACCGCTTGGGATACCTCTTTCAAAAGGGTTTTCAAAGATTTTACTTCACATTCTATAGACTTTGGAGAATGAGAAGAAGAAGACATGGCTAGACCTTTGTGTATTTAGGCGTTTTTACTTTGAGAAAGATTAGGGAAGATAAAGAAGGTAGTTTTCCAGGTAAGGGAGGTGAGTCTCAAAGGACTACTTAAGTACCAAGCCTTTTCCTTGCCAAAAACTAGTCTCCAATGCCTTCACACAAAAATTTCTCTTAGTGAAACACTTAAAACACAAGAAGTTGAGAAATCAAAAAGCAATAAAACTATGTAAGCTAAAAAAAAATATGCAACAAACTAGTCGGTTTTAGCACAAAATTAAACTAAACTAATCATGCAAAACGTTTCTACCAAAACAATAGAAAACAAGTTCAAACAAGCAACAAATTACTAAGCAAAAATTTACTATGCTATTCGGCCCTAGGTGAGGCTTCTTGGACACTTTGAGCCCTTGAAGACACACTCACCGTCTAAACGTAATTAAAGAGGTAATTAACAATAAACCAAGTTGCAAAGGAAAAGAAGACTCCCTTTGTTGATCCTCTTTTGGGTTAGTGCACTTCCTTGTTGTCTTGAATTTTTGATCTTCTAGGTGTTTGTATTGTTTGTTTCAAGCAACCTTGTTTCGGCTTTAGCTTTGTCTCCTCCTTAAAATGATGGCTTTAATTCTCCAATTTCCAGCACCTATTCACAAGAGCTAAACCTAAACCAAGTCAAGTTCCATGCACATATGCACCAAGGAGAATTAAATTCCAGCACCCAAAAGAGAGGTCAAGAAACAAAAGCAAGAAACAAATTTAATTGAATAAAAACAGTACCACCAAAAGGATTTATAATATGACAACTTAGAAAGAGAGTCAAGAAATTAAAGCAAACAATTAAAGGTACTCAATAAAAGTTGGCACACAAAAGGAATACCTAAAGAAAAGCACTAGATTAGATGACCAAATAAAAAAAACAGCACCACTGAAAATTGTTGTGGGCCAGAAAACGTGTTTGTTCCCCGATTTATGCTGAGCTGTATTTTTAAAATTTGTCTCTGAAATTTATATGCAAGAAAAATTCAGGATCTTATCTAAACAATGGCTTTGGAATCACCTAAAACGCATGCACCATTTTTTTTTAATAATTTTTGCAAATTTGGTGTGCATTAGGCCAGCTGGAGCGCTCAAGGTTTGCACTCTGATTTTGTAAGATTTATCATATCTTTTCTGTTGCCTTTTTTGATCTGATTCTTTTTTTGTCCTTTTTGTAACACTTCAAACTTGCATTTTCCAGAGAATCACAAATTTCCTATGAGTGGAAATAATTTTTGAAACAAAAAAACAGCCAGACAGAGAGAAACAGGGGAAATCTGGAAAACTGGAAAAAAAAAACAGCAAGATACCAAAATTTAACACAAAGGAAATGTAAGAAGGAAATTGTGTAAGAACTAAGACACAATTATGAACTCAAACTAAAATTAAAAAGGCAGCAAAGGATCAAAAATAACAGCAGATTAAGGCAACTTAAAGAGACCCAAAAACAAGAAACAATCAAGCCAAAAAAATAGGACTACTAAGAATTGATGACAATTATGGATTCACATGACTTGACACAACATTTATAGATTCAGAAAATAAAGACTCAAAGCATAAAATGAAGCAATTATAAGAAAGCAATAAAGACTCAAATTCCTAAAAGAAAACAGCCACTCAATGTGTAAGGAATCCTATCACAATTGCACAAGAAAATGTTCAAGATCAATTGAACACATGTGCTTCGGTTGGATCTTCCATAAGCACACCAAGAACAATTTAAAATGTAAAAAACAGCAAGACAATTATGGAATTGAAATGACAAGATGAAAATAAAGAAGAACTGAAAATTTAAAAGACAAGCTACTCATCTTGAAGAACCAAAAGCTCATGATACCAAATGATGGCATTTTCATGTGTTCTTCTTGAATCAAAGTAGAAATAGATGGAGCGGAAGCAATGGGTGAGTGAAACAAGACCCTCCTAGGAGTTGTGTTGGTCTTGAAGGTGCATGATGAGTATGGGTTGAGAGGTTTGGCCAGCTCAAGGGAGAAGGTGAAAGGATTGAAGTTTATAGCCTAGATTTCTAGGAGGAGTAAAGCTTGGATATGTTTAGCCATGGATCTTGTGAGAGGTCCTAGACGGTCTAGCTCCATGGATAGCCTCCCTCCTTCACGTTCTAGACGCTCACTTCCTGGAGCTAGACGCTCCTCTTGGTCTAGACGGTCTTCTTGGTTTGGGCCTTGGCTTCCTTGGCTAGATGTGCTTGGCCCTCCTCCATCATTTAGCCTTTCCGCCACATTAGGAATGGTGATCAACTCCTTCAATTCTACCAGGAAGTTATATCTGGGGGGCACATCCTCCTTCGCGCATGCCCTAGTTTGGGGCTTCCTGGTTTCATAGGGCTTCTGCTTTCCCTGGGCTCTCTTCTCTATCGTTGCCTCATGCACCTGCATGGGCTGAGGGCGACTAGGCACCCGCGATCGTGAAGGGGCCACGCTTTCACGCTTCTCATTGAGTTCCCCCTCAGCTGCGATTTGAGCGACGGCACGACGCCTGATAACCCCAAAGGTTTTAGGTCAACTTCTGATAAGTGACTCACTGAAGGGTCCTGGTAGTAGTCCCTTCCTGAAGGCATGCACTACCATATCCTCGTCCTTGGTGTGCAACCTCACCACCATTGCTCCGAACCGATTGAGATAATCCCTCAGGGACTCCCCTTGATATTGCCTCACATCAAGGAGATCAAAGACACTGGCGGGGGAGCCCGATTGATGATATACTGCTCTTTGAACAGCGTGGAAAACTGTGCGAAAGACGTGATGTGTCCCTTAGGCAGACTGATGAACCACTCCAGTGCTATCCCAGTCAATATGGTCATAAAAAGCTTACAATGCACCGCATCTGATCCCCCTGATAGCATCATCTGTGTGTGAAATACTGTGAGATGCGCTTCTGGATCCTCCACCCCTGTAAACACAGTTTTAGGGCCCACGAAGGTGGCTGGGACCACCGTGTCCATGATTGCTTGCGAGAAGGGCATTGGGAATGCCCTAGGTGGTGTTGGAGGAGCCCGATCCTCCACCACGTGATCCCCTGTTAGCTGCAAATTACGCGGATTCACGCGCAATTCCTCATTCGCCCTGTGCAGCTCCTCATTCCTGGCCTGTGATGCGGCCAGGTCCATCTGCATACGCACCTAATCTACCCTAGATTCCGCCCCCGTCTCCTGGAGGGCACACATCATTTCCATGAGTTGTTGCATGGTAACACTCTCACCCCCATTTGGTGAGATAGATCCTTGCCTGGTATTCCTCATGTCGTTGGATTCTCCTCTTTCGCTTGTGTATGGGACCTTGTTTTACTTCGGCTCCATGGTGGGCGCCAAATGTACTTGCCGGTTGACTATCCTGTCAGTTGACTCTACGATGATCACACGCCTCCTTCTCTCACCTTGAGTTATGCTTTGCTGTCTTGAAACAACCTGCACCTGCAAGATAGAAAGGGGGCGCCCTAGAGGCCGTTTGCACTCCGACGCTGAAGTAAAAAACTAGGGTAAGTACACCAAGTGTATTGAGTATCTTAGTTTAGGTCTAGAAACTGCGTACCTTTGTAGAGTGTTTCACTACCCTTTATATAGTCTAGGGTTTCCTCCGCGCCGCTACCCATATTTAGAGTTTACAGGAATATCCTTGCACTGCTATCACCCAAACTTAGGGCAATCTAGCGTGTAAGGCTTCCCTTAACTGGAGTGCAACTTCTAACAGGATGGCCACCTAGGTACCCCCTCGTGCACCTAATCTTTGGGGCCACCTGTCCAGGGAGTGCCTTCACTATTCATGTGCCATGTATGCAGCCTCACTTGGAAACCCTAATCTTGATGGGCACTCTACCCTTCAAGACTCTGCACCTAACTGTACTTTTCCTGCCACACGCATGGGTGCTTCGTGACCAAAGCCTTTCCCTCCTTCTGGGCATTTTGCAGATAACTGATCTTCTCTCAGGACCCACCTTAGATGTTCTAATTCTGTTATTCAATACACCCAAGACCGGTGTCACCTCGTCATCACTGTGTTGCCGAGGACTCTTTGTCCCGCTGAGTGACGAGGACACATTAGTCCACTCTGGTGATCAACACGCTGATGACTAATCACCTCACTAGTCCATACTACCTGTGGGACGTAGCCCACGTGGCTTTGGCCCATGCTGTGGGACCCAGCTAACGTGGCTCACCTTACTAGCTGTTCTTGGTGTTCGAGGACTGGTCGGTATAGGTTGAAAGGGTTGAACAACTGACTTGAAAATAGATTCAAGACACTGGAAGAAGAATTGGAAAACTCAAAAACAGATTTTGAAAATCTTGAACTGCTTTACAAAAATTCTTCTTGCTTGGGTGACTCAAAAGTTTGTGAAAATTGTGAAAACCTTGAAAAGAAGGTCGAATATCTTGTAAAAACTGTGGACAAACTTTCAAAAGGAAAATCCAACTTTGAAACTGTTTTAGCATCTCAAAAATGTGTTTTGGGAAAGTTTGGATTGGGTTTTAATCCATAGGGCAAGAAAAGTGGGATTTCAAAACCCTTTTCTAAAGTGCCAGAAAAACAACCGATTGAAAGATCGAAACAACCGGTTGTTACATGCTTTTACTACATGAAGAGAGGCCATTCTGTCAGATTCTGTAAAATTAGGAAATATTTTGTTCCTAAATGATGGCCTTTACATGTTGAGCTCTCCTTGGATGTTGAAGATGGTGCAGAAGCAATGGTTGAAAAGAGCAAGACCCTCCTAGGAGTGATGGTGATCTTGAAAGTCCATGATGTGTATGGGAGTAGGGAGGTTCGTCCAACCCTTGGTGAGGTGAAGGAGATGAAGATCAATTCCTAGAAACTAGGAGAGAGCAAAGCTTGGCACAAATTTGGCAGCATAACTTTACTCATATTAATCTTGAAAATACATGAGGCAGGCCTCCTTATTTATAGATTTAGGAGCCTTGGTGAGCAAGCTTAAAGGGTAGGGATGGAAATACAAAAAGTGGGGCTGCCTAGGGTATTGACTTTAGTCAAACCACACCATCATCCTAATATTCTAGAAGATAGGTAAAAAATGCAACATTTGATAGTACACCCCTCCTTCTTTTGCTAAAGGCACCTATTTGCTAGCACACCCCTCCTTCTATTGCTAAGGGCACCTTTTTGATAGCACACCCCTAAGTGAGCAAGTTTTGCTTTCTACACTACACTAATCTACTAAGCTACCCATAATGGGCCTCCAAGTAGCATGTACAAGGTCTTCTCCCTCCCATCCGTGGCTTGACTTATTTGGGCGTGAATGTGCTTGGCCATGGACCTTGTGAGAGGTCCTAGACGGTCTAGGCTCCCTCCTAGACGTTCCTCATGTAGCTCCCCCTTGTCTTGTGCTAGACGCTCTCCATGTGGTTCTAGGCGGTCTAGTCTTGGCCCTTGGCTTTCATGGTGGGGTGAGCTTGGCCTCTCTCCATCACTAAAGGTATTATGAGATGGATTCCCAAAGTTTCTGAGGTTCCCAGTGATAAATGGGATGCAAAAGGACTCACTTTTGTAAGGGGACCAAATCTTGGTACTTGAATTTGTCTCTTGTAGGGAAACTTGATGAAAAGCATGCAGTTGTGGTATCTGGACAGTGGATGTTCCAAACACATGACTGGAGACAAAACTCAGTTTGTAAACATCACTTCCAAACAAGAAGGACATGTGACCTATGGAGACAACAACAAGGGAAGAATTCTTGGAAGAGGATCTATAGGAGACAAGAACAACTTATTAATTCATGATGTCTTGTATATGGAAGGTCTAAAGCATAACCTGCTGAGCATTAGCCAACTATGTGACAAGGGCTACCAAGTCATCTTCAAGCCAAACTCCTGTGAGATTTGCCTTCCCAGCTCAAAGGAAGTAATGTTGATTGGTAAAAGAATCAACAATGTCTATCTCTTAGATATTTCTTCTTCTAGCTTCATTGGTTGTCTTCTTTCTAAGCATGATGAATCCTGGTTGTGGCATAGAGGAATAGCCCACATTCACATGAATCATTTGAATAAATTAATTTCAAAAGATCTTGTGATAGGGTTACCCAAACTCAAATTTGAGAAGGACCACATATGTGATGCATGTCAAAAGGGGAAACAAATTAAGCATTCCTTCAAACTAAAAAATGTTATTTCATATTTGATCCTGCTGCTGACTCGAATGTGGAGGATATGCCTCGTCACCCCTTCGTCTAGCCTTCTGCAACCGCGTGTTCTACAAGAACGCTCCAAGAACCTTCTCTGGAACTCTAAACGATGCCTGCAAAACAATACAGACGACGCCTCTAGCGGCCGTGTGCACTCCGACGCTCAAGTCAGGTAACAGAACCACCAAAAAATCTCTCTGAATCTCTCTGTGAGACTCGTGTGTCCTCTCAGATCCACTTTCTCTCTCTATAACTGAATTCTGTTATCATTGTGCAACGTGTGTAAAACGTGCTCACAATGACTCAGAAAATGTGTGTATTGAACGTAAATCCGTGTACCTTACATGACGTGGAGTGCTTTTATACCTGGGTCGCGCCTCTCTCTCAGATGGTGACACGTGGAGGCATGCAACTTACATCTAACCGTACGCGTGTCACACCTGAAGGGCCTTTGCGCTTTTCTCTGTGCGCCTAAGTTATTCCCTTGCGGAGTAACTTAGTGCATTTCTTCCCTCTGAGTGAGTCGCATGCTCCTAGGAGAGCACCAGGGGAGGCTGGTCTAAACACACTCGCCAGGCGCTGCATCCTGCATGCATGATCTCACCGCACAGTGCCATGCACGTAATGGGTTAAGAGAGTCACTGATCACTGACCAGTTTACTAGCTCTTTTATACCATCCTCATGCATGACCCTACTGGCGAGCAGCTCTTCTTCTGGTTTGGAATCATGTGAGGTGCATGCGTAACGCTCTCGCTGGGAGCCTGGGTCCCAGTTTAACTACGTGTAGCAAGAAACCCCGATGACCATGCACCGATGACTAATCGGTGCTTCATTACTTCTCGCGCTCTGCTTCCAGGCGCTCATCTGGGCACTGATCTGCAGGTGGTGGTCACTTAGTAACTAACCACCGATCACTGTTCAGAGTGATCTCCTCCTTGATTCACCTGCTATCTTATTCCACGTGCCACGCCGTGAATGGTCCACATGGTCATCTGCTGCTGACGTCATCGACTACCGATGACCGACCGGATCAATATTCAAAACCCCTTCAGCTGCTGCATATGGACTTGTTTGGTCCTTCAAGAACCATGAGCCTTGGTGGTAACTATTATGCACTTGTTATTGTTGATGACTTTTCCAGGTACACATGGACACTCTTATTGGAATCAAAGAGTGATGCCTTCTCTACCTTCAAAAAGCTTGCTAGAAGACTACAAAACACAAAAGGCGGCAACATTGGTTCTATAAGGAGTGATCATGGAGGTGAATTTCAAAATGAAAAATTTAGCAAATTCTGTGAAAAGATGGGGATTCTGCACAATTTTTCTGCACCAAGAACTCCTCAACAAAATGGAGTAGTGGAGAGAAGAATAGATCTCTTGAAGAATTAGCAAGAACCATGCTAAGTGAATCCTCCCTACCTAAATATTTTTGGGCTAATGCAGTAAGCACCTCTTGCTATGTGATGAATAAAGTGCTCATAAGGTGATGTAGCCTAGCTTGAATGCTTTATTCCATGAGCTAAAAACAAATTTGAAGGTGGTGGAAGCTATGGTTGAAGATGTACAAGGAGCTCCTAGGAGTTATGGTTTCCTTGAAGGTGAAGTGTTAGGTGTGGAGAGTGAGTGGTGAGGCCATCTCACTTGACTAGATGAAGAATGAAGACTAAAGGTGTTTATCCTAGAGGTAGGAGACAAGAGTGATAATTGGCACAAAGTTGGCAACAATTTCACTCAAATTAATCCTGAGAATTACATGAGCCAAGCACCTCCTTTTATAGCAATAGAGGGCTGGAATTTACAAAGCCAAATTCAAATGAAATGCAAGCTAAATTAGTGCCAAATGAGAGCACATGGAAGGTGTGACTAGGGAGGTGTGACTAGCGTTACTTATGCACTCCTCCATGGCCTTCTTATGATCAGCCTAGATTAAATTAGGTGTTTTAGAAACCCTAATTTAATCTAGGTTGGTAATTAGGTGCCAAAATTAATTCTAAGAAAAATTACAAATAAAATTTCCTATTCTATTTTGACAAATATTAAATTCTACCATACACTAAACTTATGGCATTTTTAAACATATAGAGGAAAGTTTCTCTGCCATCAGTAGCAGTATCCCAATCCTTTTGGATTCTTCTTGCCATAGCTCTTGTAGTTGGCCCATATCTTTTATTTTGTGGGCTTGGGCTTGGGCTTGGGCCTCTTCCATTATCCCCTCCCTCTTGAGAAGGATTTGTCCTCAAATCCAATGCTTCATCTTGTAACATCCCGCCAAATCTTTTTCGTAATTATAAGATGAAATAAAGGTAAAACAATAATATTAAAGTGAACATGTGTATATATATATATATAATGAAATTTCTCCTCACAGGGAGTTTAATACATATCCGGTCAGTTTTCCAAAAACTTAAACAAAATACAGTAAAATAGAAAGACAGGCAATCTCCTAACAGAAAAGGCGATCTCCTATCAGAAAACAGAAAAAAGGGTGATCGCCCAACAGAAATAGAAACAGGCGATCTCCTTCCGGCGACCACTCACTGAGGAGCTCTACTTCCTGCAACATCATCTGCTCCCGTGTAAATTATACACAATCATCACAGGTTTAAGAAAAAGCCAAACACAACACCAAAAACACAGGGTAAGCTAGATATTTGAAAGAGAGTTTAGATATGAACTTAAAAATCAAGATAAAACAAATTTTAAGACACCCACGTAAAAACCATCAACTTTCTCATTCCCTTCATGTAAGGACCCAGAAAATTTTATTGGAATGAAAGTGTTATATTTAAATAATTTCAGAAGATGTTATTATTTAAAATACAAAGAGCTGGTAAATGAAGTTTCGTAGTAGTCGGACATTGGACGTCGCCCAACGTCTGGGGTCAGCTGGTAGAGGTCGATCGGCTGGCATGTGGATCAAGAAGAGTAAAGGAAGAAAAGTGTAGCTAAGAAGTCTCCTACGAGATCGCCATTATTGAAGACGGAGGCGATCTCCGACTTCTCTGGCACATAATCGCCTGTCGCCTAGAGGAGACATGACCGCCAATCGCCTATGGCGTACGTGATCGACGGGAGTGCACGTAGTATGTGGTCTAGATACTGGATCAACCAGAGTGGGTTCCACAAAACCACACGTATCAAGGTGTGGGTTAAGCCTTAGATACGCTGTGCATGCAAAGCTCTATCCTTAGTGTTGCATGCATGGGAGCACGAGGAGTATTGCTGATCTACTCTTGGAAATGTGAAGCTACCGATGTCACCAAGCCATGTGGAGGAAATACCTTGGATGTAACATAGTGGGATGGAGAACCTTCAGCAAGGTGTGACGATATGACATCGGTGAGCAGAGTAAGGCGATGTGTTCTCGTCACACACAAGGGCGATAAGAGATCGCCAACAGGATGAGAGTAACATCAGTCATCAGCCAGGATGGGAGACATCGGTGGTCTGACAGGTTGAGACATCGGTTGTCTTCCAGGGTGAGACATCGGTGGTCTGCCAGGGAGAGACATCGGTTGTCTGCCAGTGTGAGAAATCAGTCATCACCGGGATGAGGCACATCAGTCATCGCCGGTATGAGAGGCACATCGGTCGCCTCCCAGGGAGAGACATCGGTCGTCCTCCAGGATGAGGCCTCGGTGGATAGTCATCGCGCGAGCGGTCATCAGTGGAAGGTTATCGCGCAATGTCGAGTTTCATGCAGATAAGGTGGGACCCAGGCTCGCAGCATCAGACGTACTGCACGCACAACACGTAGACAAAAAGGGTGGTTCAGAATAGTGACCTCAGAGTGTTAGCCTGCGCAGAAGCACGCGTAGTCGTACTGTTCAGGGAAGCGTACACGCAAACTTCACTGCAGAGTGGGTGGTGGCAGCGGCTTTTGGGGGCAAGTTGGTTTAAGATACAAAAAAACCCACTCTGAGAGGAAAAGAAGGTGCTGTGGTTCAAGAGTGACAGAGTGAGTGAGTGAGTTACCTTCATCCTTCTCTTTTCTCTCCTTCACTCTGCCATTCAGGCCTTATCACGTTCTTGCTTAGCTATCGACGACTGCCCTTGGAGCACCTGGGAGGTTCTCTGCAAGTTCTACAAACCAGACGCTAAAACAGAGCCAAGGCATCCTTTAAGTTCGGTGGGTTAGAGCTCGAAGTGAGGTTTTACGCAAGTCCAGGTAAGGGAAGCTAGCTTTTATTTTCAATAAAAGCCGTAGATTAGCTGTTTCTGAAGTGAGGGCGACGTGGTCGCCGGTTTCATATTCTTTTTCGTGATGCTCTATCCTATGTGTTTGGGCGACGTGGTCGCCGGTTTTAAACCCCTTTTTCATGATGTTCTGTTCTTATGCGTTTTGGACCTGATCGCCTGTTTTGGCGTTGTTTTTCGAACTCCCCTGTTTTGGTGCTGTTTGAAAACTGTTTGAGATTTAAATGTGAAATACATGTGGTATTTGAAAATCTGAACCGTGGAATGAATGTTGCTGTGATTAAACCATTCATTCAGTGTTGTATGATGTATTGATTGTTGTGAATGTGGGATCAAGGCATAGTATTTTCAGGAAAGAAAATACCGTGTAAGATCATGTGAAATGTGTATTGACTAGGGGCTTGTCTAGAAGGAGATATCCTGACTCTGCTGATATAATGGAATCACATAGACGAAGTTATTCAGTTGTGGAGAGTCGAAGGAGGTTCATATGAATGGGTGAGTCGTGTGAAAAAGAACGAGCTCGGCCTGTTATATGAATTAACCCTGTCATACCGGGAGAGTGATGATATTGAGACTATGTATGCGCATGGCTGTGTGGATTTCACAGCGACCCTGTGTGGATTTCACAGTGGTGTGGTATGACAGGTGCAGATCTCTGAGCCTGAGTCAACGCACGAGTCTTCCGGAAGTGGAGTCATGTGTCTATATCTTATGAGTCAGTGGAAAGTCTGACGTGTGAACCATGAATATTGAAAGTAGTGAATAGACACTTGACGAGTTTGTGGAATATGGGAATGTTGATGGTTGAAATTGATATGGATTATGAATGGCGTGAAGATTTATGTTTTCTATGGATTTAAAGTTTCATTTTTAAAGTTTTTAAAACATCTAGCTTACCCTGTGTATTTGGTGTTGTGTTTGACTTTTTCTAAAACCTGTGATGATCGTGTATTTTTACACGGGAGCAGACGAGGTTGCAGGTAGTAGAGCTCATCAGTGAGTGGTCGCCGGAAGGAGATCGCCTGTTCCTATTTCTGTTAGGCGATCACCCTTCTTCTGTTTTCTGATAGGAGATCGCCGTTCTCTGATAGGAGATCGCCTTTTGCTGTTAGGAGATCGCCTGTCTTTCTATTTTAATGTAATTTTGTTACGTTTTTGGAAAATTGACCGAATATGTATTAAACTCCCTGTGAGGAGAAACCTCATTACATATATATAATTTTGTTAACTTCAAAATATTTGTTTACCTTTATTTTCATTATATAAATATGAATAGTATTTTGGCGGGATGTTACACTTCACATGACCATCAAGTAATCACATATTACACAATTCCTCAAGAGTCGTTCAATTCACATAATTCATCAAGTGTCTATCAATTTCAATGTTTCTCATTTCTCACGTCAGACTTCCACTGACTCATCACACAAGACACTTGACACTACTTCCGGAAGACTCGTGCATTGACTAGACTCAGAGATCTGCACCTGTCATACTACACTGCTGTAAAGTTTCCACAGCTATGCGCATCAACATAATCTCGATCTCAATCTCATCACTCTCACAGTATGACAGGGTGAATCCACACAACAGGTCAAGTAGTTATCTTTCAAACACTTACCCATACGTATGAACCTCCATCGACTCTCAATGCCTGAATAACTTCATCTATATGAATTCATTATCTCAGGAGAGTCAGGATATCTCATTATAGAAATCACCGATCAATGCACATCCTACACGATCTTACACGGTATTTTCTTTCTTGAAAATACTATGCCTTGATCCCACATTCACAACATTCAACACATCATATAACACTTAAATGAATGATTCCAATCACAACAACAATCATTCCCTGGTTCAGATTTTTGAATAACACATTTAAATCTCAAACAGTTTCAAACAACACCAAAACAGGGGAGTTCGAAAAACAATGCCAAAACCGACGATCTCGTCCGAAAACAGGGGATTATACAATAACAGTTGAAAACCGGCGACCACGTGCCCCATCATCCCAATCATCTAATATAAGGTTTTTCGTTGGAAATAAGGCTAGCTTCCCTTACCTGGACTTGCGCAAAACACCAAGAGCTCCAAAACCCACCGAAGCTTAAAGATGCCTTAGCTCTGTTTTAGCGTCCGGTCTGGAGAACTTGCAGAGAACCTCCCAGGTGCTCTAAGGGCAGTCGTCGCTCGTCGTATTGGTGCTTGAGAATGCCTGAATCGCAGCGCGAAGGAGAGAAAAGAGAAGGATGAAGGTAAACTCACTCTTTCACTCTTGAACCACTGCAACATTCTTTGCCTCTCAGAAGTGGGTTTTTGAATCTAAACCAACTTGTCCACAAAAGCCGCTGCCACCACCCACTCTGCAGGGAAGTTTGCGTGTACGCTTCCCTGAACAGTACGACTACGCGTGCCTCTGCGCAGGCCAACACTCTGATGTCACTATTCTGAACCACCCTTTTTGTCTACGTGTCGCGTGTAAGAACCTAGAAGTTTATATTGGAATAAAAGTGTTATATTATAAATAAATTCGAAGCACGTGTTTATTTAAATATAAAGGAAGGAATGTATAGCTGAGAAGCCTACGAGATCGCCGTTATTAAGCGGGTAGGCGATCTCCAACTTCTCTGGCACTTGAACGCCTATCGCCTAGCTTATGCTTGAACGCCTATCGCCTAGCTTATGCTTGAACGCCTATCGCCTAGCTTATGCTTGAACGCCTATCGCCTGTGTGTACCTAGTAGCCTGTCGCCTAGAGTACACCTAATCGCCGAAACTACACTTAGTGTGTAGCCAAAATGTTGGATCAACCCTGGTACGTCCCAAAAGCCACGCGTATCAAGGTGTGGGTTAAACCTTGGATACGCTGGGCAGGCGAAGCTCTATACTTGAGCATAAGAGAATCATCCTTAACGTTACACGCTTGGGCGCACGAGGACTTGTGCTAATCAACTCTTGGAAGTGTGAAGCTACCGACGTCACCAAGCCTTGTGGAGAGAATACCTTGGATGTAACATAGTGGAATGAAGAACCTCCAGGAAGGCGTGGCGATGTGTCATCGAGCATCGCCAGGGCGCAAGGCATGCAGGATCGCCTGGGCGCGAGGGGCATGCGGGCATCATCAGGGGGAGAGGTCATCGGTTGTTAGTGTAAGAACCTAGAAGTTTATATTGGAATAAAAGTGTTATATTATAAATAAATTCGAAGCACGTGTTTATTTAAATATAAAGGAAGGAATGTATAGCTGAGAAGCCTACGAGATCGCCGTTATTAAGCGGGTAGGCGATCTCCAACTTCTCTGGCACTTGAACGCCTATCGCCTAGCTTATGCTTGAACGCCTATCGCCTAGCTTATGCTTGAACGCCTATCGTCTGTGTGTACCTAGTAGCCTGTCGCCTAGAGTACACCTAATCGCCGAAACTACACTTAGTGTGTAGCCAAAATGTTGGATTAACCCTGGTACGTCCCAAAAGCCACGCGTATCAAGGTGTGGGTTAAACCTTGGATACGCTGGGCAGGCGAAGCTCTATACTTGAGCATAAGAGAATCATCCTTAACGTTACACGCTTGGGCGCACGAGGACTTGTGCTAATCAACTCTTGGAAGTGTGAAGCTACCGACGTCACCAAGCCTTGTGGAGAGAATACCTTGGATGTAACATAGTGGAATGAAGAACCTCCAGGAAGGCGTGGCGATGTGTCATCGAGCATCGCCAGGGCGCAAGGCATGCAGGATCGCCTGGGCGCGAGGGGCATGCGGGCATCATCAGGGGGAGAGGTCATCGGTTGTTAGTGTAAGAACCTAGAAGTTTATATTGGAATAAAAGTGTTATATTATAAATAAATTCGAAGCACGTGTTTATTTAAATATAAAGGAAGGAATGTATAGCTGAGAAGCCTACGAGATCGCCGTTATTAAGCGGGTAGGCGATCTCCAACTTCTCTGGCACTTGAACGCCTATCGCCTAGCTTATGCTTGAACGCCTATCGCCTAGCTTATGCTTGAACGCCTATCGTCTGTGTGTACCTAGTAGCCTGTCGCCTAGAGTACACCTAATCGCCGAAACTACACTTAGTGTGTAGCCAAAATGTTGGATTAACCCTGGTACGTCCCAAAAGCCACGCGTATCAAGGTGTGGGTTAAACCTTGGATACGCTGGGCAGGCGAAGCTCTATACTTGAGCATAAGAGAATCATCCTTAACGTTACACGCTTGGGCGCACGAGGACTTGTGCTAATCAACTCTTGGAAGTGTGAAGCTACCGACGTCACCAAGCCTTGTGGAGAGAATACCTTGGATGTAACATAGTGGAATGAAGAACCTCCAGGAAGGCGTGGCGATGTGTCATCGAGCATCGCCAGGGCGCAAGGCATGCAGGATCGCCTGGGCGCGAGGGGCATGCGGGCATCATCAGGGGGAGAGGTCATCGGTTGTTAACCTTCGCGCGAGAGGTCATCGGTTGTTAGCCTTCGCACGAGAGGTCATCGGTTGTTAGCCTTCACGCGATAAGTCATCGGTTGTTAGCCTTCGCGCGAGAAGTCATCGGTTGTTAGCCTTCGCGCGAGAAGTCATCGGTTGTTAGCCTTCGCGCGAGAGGTCATCGGTTGTTAGCCTTCGCGCGAGAGGTCATCGGTTGTTAGCCTTCGCGCGAGAGGTCATCGGTTGTTAGCCTTCGCGCGAGAGGTCATCGGTGGATAGTCTTCGCGCCTGTGGTCATCGGTGAAAAGGTCATCGCGCTACGTTAAGTTATACGCAGAGAACGTGGGACCCAGACATCCAGCATGAGACGTTCTGCACGCGCGCCACGTAGACGAAAAGGGTGGTTCAGAATAGTGACATCAGAATGTTGGCATGCGCGGGAGACACTCGCGGTCGTACTGTTCAGAGCAGTGGCTGGCATGCACAAGCGACAACAGTGGCAGTACTGTTCAGAGCAGTGGTTGGCATGCACCAGAGGCAACAGTGGTCGTGCTGTTCAGGGAAGCGTGCACGCAAACTTCCCTGCAGAGTAGGTGGTGGCAGCTGCTTTTGGAGGGATAAGTTGGTTTAAGTCACTGAAATCCACTACTGAAGAGGAAGAAACGTTGCAGCCTTCGAAGAGAGAAAGAGTGAGTTACCTCCCTTCTCCTCCAGATATATCCTTCGCGCTGCGATTCTAACACCTTCACACGAGAGTACGACGAGCGACAGCCACCATTAGAGCACCTGGGCAGTCCTCTGCAAGTCCTTCAACCAGACGCAAAAACAGAGCCAAGGCGTTCTTCAAGCTTTGTTGGGTTTCGGAACTCTAAGTGTTTGCGCAAGTCCAGGTAAGGGAAGCTAGCCTTCATTTTTACTACGAGCCATAGTTGAACCATTTATGAAGTGTGGGCGACGTGGTCGCCGTTTTCACTTTCGTCTTCGTGAATGCTCTGTGTTGTGTGCTTGGGCGACGTGGTCGCCGGTTTTAATATACAGCCTTCGAAATACTATGTTTTTCAACTAGATCGCCGGTTTTGGCGCTGTTTTGCGAACTCCTTGTGTTTGATGTTGTTTTGAGAACTGCTTGAGATTTACATGAGATATTCGAAAATATGAATCCTTTGAAATGGCTATTGCTGTGATTGAAATCATTCTTTTAAGTGTGGCATGATATGTTGAATGTTGTGAATGTGGGGTCGAGGCATAGTATTTTCAGGAAAGGAAATACCGTGTAAGACCATGTTAGATGTGCATTGATCGGTGATTCCTAACGAGATATCCTGACTCTGCTGATAATGGAATCACATAGAGGAAGTTACTCAGTTGGTGAGAGTCGAAGGAGGTCCATGTGATGGGCGCCTCGTGTGAAACAGAACGAGCTCCACCTATCCAGGATGGGCGCCTCGTGTGAAACAGAACGAGCTCCACCTGTCCATGATGGGCGCCTCGTGTGAAAAAGAACGAGCTCCACCTGTCTTGTGGATTAACCTTGTCATGCTGTATGGTGATGTGTTGAGATTCATCGTACGCTTGTGAATGTGTAAGATTTCACGGCGACCCTGTGGATGTGAGTGATTCCACAGTGGGCAGTGTGACAGGTGCAAATCTCCGAGTCTAATCAATGCATGAGTCAATCCGGAAGTAGTGTCATGTGTCTATGCTTTGTGAGCCAGTGGAAAGTCTGACATGTGAAATGGTGAAATGAGAAACTTGAATATTGATAGACACTTGATGCTGTATTGTGAAATGGAATGACTATGGGTGAATGTTGTGAAGTGTGATGCTGGGCGATCAGGTGAATGAGATGAGTAGCTCTACGTTTTACATAGATATTTGAAAAATGTTTTACCTTGCTCTATTATGTTCATGATTTTAATGCCTTATTCTAAACTCTCTTTAAAATGGCTAGCTTACCCTTTTATCTGTTATTGTGGTTGTTTTTCTCAAAACTGTGATGATCGTGTAATTGTTACACGGGAGCAGATGATCTTCCAGGAAGAAGAGCCCCCTAATGGGTGGTCGCCGAGGGCTGAGATCGCCCATTTCCACCTCTCGGTGGTGATCGCCGGATTTTGCCCTACTATCAGATCGCCTGTTTTGAGGTCGTCTGTTATGAGATCGCCGATTTTATGTCTGGACTAGCAAGTCGCCTATTTTTGGGGACTTCTGGTGATCGCTGGTTTTATGTATGGAGACCGCCGGTCTTGCTGTATTTGATTGTTTTCTTTAAATTTCGAAAAACATTTGATTTCGTTTATGTATTAAACTCCCTAAGAGGAGCAACTTCATTTCAAATATATATATTATCATGTTATTCTCTTCAATATTATTTGGTTACATTTAATTTCAATTATACATGTATGTATGTATGTATTATTTTGGTGGGATGTTACATTAATGGTATCAGAGCCTGGTTCGTCCTTAGGATGACCTGAGGGCTGTGGATCCATTGTGTTTCTTCTGCTCATGAAAGTTATTTGAATTTAAAATAATAACTATAGTGAAAGGTTTTCAAACGTTTTTGTATTGAAATTTTGTGTGTGCTTTGGTGAATATATGTTCTAATTGAAAATCTTAGTATTAAGAATGAGAAGGCCTTGATAAAGTAGTGAGGGTGCACACTCATAACTGGATCGAGATGAGTCTCAATCTTAATTCCAAAGGTTTGATGTTTAGCATATATTGAATTCTGGTGTGAGCTATCTCATTCTCTTGAGTGTCTTTGTAATTGATTGAAAATGGTTGATTAGATTGGTGACTGCATACCAGTAGTTGTGCTGGTGTTATGCTTGATGTTATAAGCATTATGATTCTGTGGATGAACTCAAATTCTTAATGACTTTGAGATGCTGACCTGTGTAAGGTCTAGCTGCTACCCCTTGAATGAATTGATTCTTATCGATTTCATTCTTATAGTTGTAGGGAATATAGAAGCCCATAGATTCAGAATTCAGAACGAAGAAGATGGCACGTAGACCTGCTACCCCACCCCAACCTTCCTCAGAGATGAGCCAGATCGCCAAGGCTATCGAGATGATGGCGACTGCCATTCAGCAGCAGAATGCGGCGATGGCTCAGAACCATCAAGCCACAATGCAGCACTGGGAAACTGCCCGATCTGCTGAGACAAACTCCCACGTCGGTCAGCCCCAAGAACAGATGGGACTGGCTGAGTTCATGAGGCACAACCCACCTAAGTTCAGTGGGAATGCTACCCCTGATCAGGCAGATCAGTGGGTCAGGGAGCTGGAGAAAATCTTTAGGGCGACCTCCTGCCCTGAAGAGAAGAAGCTGTTGTTTGCCACGTATCTGCTATCAGGAGAAGCTGAGTTCTGGTGGATGGGAGCTCAGCAAATGATGGAGGCCCGAGAGGATGTTCTGGATTGGGAGAGCTTCAGGGTGAAGTTCTTAGAGAAGTACTTCCCAGACAGCGCCAAGTTTGCGAGGGAAGCCGAGTTCTTAAAATTGGAGCAGGGGGATATGTCAGTAAACGCCTATGCTGCTCTTTTTGAGTACCTCGCCCGGTTCTATACCCAGGCGACCTCCGAGGCCTGGAGATGTAGGAAATTCGAAGAGGGGCTGAAGCATGGGCTGAAGAGGACCATAGCCCCGATGTGCATCAGGGAATATCACGCCTTAGTAGAAAAGGCGAAGATGGTGGAGACCCTGGAAAAGGGTGATGCACGGGTGATCAGGTCACACCAAGGGGGTTCTTCCAGTGGGAAGGCTAAGGCACAGCACCCACAAAGCCAGCCCTATGCGAGACCTCCACCACATCGGGCAATAGCAGTGCCTCCCCAGTTTCAATAGCAGCAACCTTGGGAACCCAAGTGTCTTCACTGTGGTGGACCACACGCCTCCAATGCATGTTTCAAGAAGACTCCAGGGAGGAGATGTTTTGCCTGCCAAAAGACGGGACACGTTGCTAGAGATTGTCCTACCCAGAATAGGATGACTCAACCCAGTGGATCCCAACAGTTGAGGAATGGAGGCAGTCGACCTCAGGCAGCAGGGAGAGTGTTTGCCATGACTGGAGCGGAGGCATCCCAGTCAGGTAACTTAGTACAGAATGTTGCTCTATAGCTGGTAGATGCGTTAGAATTTTGTTTGATTTTGGAGCGACACACTCCTTTGTGTCAAGCCTGTGTGTAGCCGAGTTGGGCCTTCTAGTGAAGGAGTTGCCGTTTGAAACTGTTGGTCTATACACCTGCATCAGGACAGGTGTTGACCTCTACAGTTTGCCCCGAATGTCCAATGATAGTAGAGGGACGCAGATTCAAGGTGAACTTGATCTGCCTACCTCTTCAGGACCTGGATGTTATCCTGGGAATGGATTGGCTAGCTGCCAATCACGTTCTCGTAGTCTGTGGTAGTCAGAAGATAGCGTTTCCAGACCTCCAAGAGGCAGACGTGTTATCAGCTCAGCATGGGTAGTCGGAGTTGGGAGAAAGAAGCGAGGTGCTTCGTGAATCCTAGCTCAGTTGGGAGTGAAGAATAAAGAGGACGTAAGTTGGATACCTGTGGTGAAAGATTTCATGGATGTAATTTCAGAAGAAATATCCGGATTACCTCCTAAGAGAGAAGTGGAGTTCGCTATTGATTTTGGTACCTGGGGCTGGACCAGTGTCAATGGCACCTTACAGGAGGGCTCCAGCCGAGTTAGAAGAGTTTACCTATAATAACGGCGATCATGCTGGCATTGGGATGGCAACGTATGAAGCTTTGTATGGAAGGAAATGCAGAACTCCTTTGTACTGGTACCAGGAAGCAGTATTGGTTGAACCAGAGTTGATTCAGCAGACGACCGAGAAGGTGCAAATAAGAGATGACTTGTCCTTTGAAGCAAAACCAGTTAGGATTGATGACCGGCAGGGTAAACAACTCAGAGGCAAGACCATCAACATGGTGAAAGTGGTGTGGGATGAGAAATCGGGTGATTCAACGTGGGAGTTAGAAGAACCCATGAGGGAAGCCTACCCATACCTCTTTTCCTTGTAATTCATTTTCAGGGACGAAAATTTTTCTTGTTGGGGAGATTGTAAGAACCTAGAAGTTTATATTGGAATAAAAGTGTTATATTATAAATAAATTCGAAGCACGTGTTTATTTAAATATAAAGGAAGGAATGTATAGCTGAGAAGCCTACGAGATCGCCGTTATTAAGCGGGTAGGCGATCTCCAACTTCTCTGGCACTTGAACGCCTATCGCCTAGCTTATGCTTGAACGCCTATCGCCTAGCTTATGCTTGAACGCCTATCGTCTGTGTGTACCTAGTAGCCTGTCGCCTAGAGTACACCTAATCGCCGAAACTACACTTAGTGTGTAGTTTAAATGTTGGATTAACCCTGGTACGTCCCAAAAGCCACGCGTATCAAGGTGTGGGTTAAACCTTGGATACGCTGGGCAGGCGAAGCTCTATACTTGAGCATAAGAGAATCATCCTTAACGTTACACGCTTGGGCGCACGAGGACTTGTGCTAATCAACTCTTGGAAGTGTGAAGCTACCGACGTCACCAAGCCTTGTGGAGAGAATACCTTGGATGTAACATAGTGGAATGAAGAACCTCCAGGAAGGCGTGGCGATGTGTCATCGAGCATCGCCAGGGCGCAAGGCATGCAGGATCGCCTGGGCGCGAGGGGCATGCGGGCATCATCAGGGGGAGAGGTCATCGGTTGTTAACCTTCGCGCGAGAGGTCATCGGTTGTTAGCCTTCGCACGAGAGGTCATCGGTTGTTAGCCTTCGCGCGATAAGTCATCGGTTGTTAGCCTTCGCGCGAGAAGTCATCGGTTGTTAGCCTTCGCGCGAGAAGTCATCGGTTGTTAGCCTTCGCGCGAGAGGTCATCGGTTGTTAGCCTTCGCGCGAGAGGTCATCGGTTGTTAGCCTTCGCGCGAGAGGTCATCGGTTGTTAGCCTTCGCGCGAGAGGTCATCGGTGGATAGTCTTCGCGCCTGTGGTCATCGGTGAAAAGGTCATCGCGCTACGTTAAGTTATACGCAGAGAACGTGGGACCCAGACATCCAGCATGAGACGTTCTGCACGCGCGCCACGTAGACGAAAAGGGTGGTTCAGAATAGTGACATCAGAATGTTGGCATGCGCGGGAGACACTCGCGGTCATACTGTTCAGAGCAGTGGCTGGCATGCACAAGCGACAACAGTGGCAGTACTGTTCAGAGCAGTGGTTGGCATGCACCAGAGGCAACAGTGGTCGTGCTGTTCAGGGAAGCGTGCACGCAAACTTCCCTGCAGAGTAGGTGGTGGCAGCTGCTTTTGGAGGGATAAGTTGGTTTAAGTCACTGAAATCCACTACTGAAGAGGAAGAAACGTTGCAGCCTTCGAAGAGAGAAAGAGTGAGTTACCTCCCTTCTCCTCCAGATATATCCTTCGCGCTGCGATTCTAACACCTTCACACGAGAGTACGACGAGCGACAGCCACCATTAGAGCACCTGGGCAGTCCTCTGCAAGTCCTTCAACCAGACGCAAAAACAGAGCCAAGGCGTTCTTCAAGCTTTGTTGGGTTTCGGAACTCTAAGTGTTTGCGCAAGTCCAGGTAAGGGAAGCTAGCCTTCATTTTTACTACGAGCCATAGTTGAACCATTTATGAAGTGTGGGCGACGTGGTCGCCGTTTTCACTTTCGTCTTCGTGAATGCTCTGTGTTGTGTGCTTGGGCGACGTGGTCGCCGGTTTTAATATACAGCCTTCGAAATACTATGTTTTTCAACTAGATCGCCGGTTTTGGCGCTGTTTTGCGAACTCCTTGTGTTTGATGTTGTTTTGAGAACTGCTTGAGATTTACATGAGATATTCGAAAATATGAATCCTTTGAAATGGCTATTGCTGTGATTGAAATCATTCTTTTAAGTGTGGCATGATATGTTGAATGTTGTGAATGTGGGGTCGAGGCATAGTATTTTCAGGAAAGGAAATACCGTGTAAGACCATGTTAGATGTGCATTGATCGGTGATTCCTAACGAGATATCCTGACTCTGCTGATAATGGAATCACATAGAGGAAGTTACTCAGTTGGTGAGAGTCGAAGGAGGTCCATGTGATGGGCGCCTCGTGTGAAACAGAACGAGCTCCACCTATCCAGGATGGGCGCCTCGTGTGAAACAGAACGAGCTCCACCTGTCCATGATGGGCGCCTCGTGTGAAAAAGAACGAGCTCCACCTGTCTTGTGGATTAACCTTGTCATGCTGTATGGTGATGTGTTGAGATTCATCGTACGCTTGTGAATGTGTAAGATTTCACGGCGACCCTGTGGATGTGAGTGATTCCACAGTGGGCAGTGTGACAGGTGCAAATCTCCGAGTCTAATCAATGCATGAGTCAATCCGGAAGTAGTGTCATGTGTCTATGCTTTGTGAGCCAGTGGAAAGTCTGACATGTGAAATGGTGAAATGAGAAACTTGAATATTGATAGACACTTGATGCTGTATTGTGAAATGGATACATGGAGTGCCTTCCAGCATCATTTCAGATAGAGATCCCAGGTTCACTTCACGGTTTTGGCAGACCTTACAAGAGTGCTTGGGAACTAAGTTGAGGATGAGCTCTGCATACCATCCTCAAACAGATGGACAGTCTGAGAGAACAATTCAGTCCTTAGAAGATCTGCTGAGGGCGTGTGTCTTGGATCAATTGGGGAGCTGGGATGAAGTGTTGCCACTGGTGGAGTTTACCTACAACAACAGTTACCACGCCAGTGTTGGGATGGCACCATATGAAGCCCTGTATGGGAGAAGATGCAGAACTCCCTTGTGTTGGTACCAGGAGGGCGAAGCAATCTTGGTTGGACCAGAATTGATTCAGCAGACAACCGAGAAGGTGAAACAGATACAGGGCAGCATGAGAGCTTCTCAAAGCCGACAAAAGTTCTATGCAGATCAGAGAAGAAGGCCTTTGGAATTTGCTGTTGGAGACCATGTGTTCATGAGAGTAACACCAACCAAGGGCGTAGGAAGGGCGATCAGACCAAAGAAGTTGTCCCCTAAGTTCGTGGGACCGTATCAAATCTTAAGGAGGATTGGTCCTGTGGCCTATGAGATCGCCCTACCTCCCCATCTGGCGAATCTGCACAATGTCTTTCACGTGTCACAGCTGAGGAAGTACATGGCAGACCCCAGTCATGTGCTGGATGTAGACGACGTGCAGATCAGAGATGACTTGTCCTTTGAAGCAAAACCAGTTAGAATTGATGACCGGCAGGGTAAACAACTCAGAGGCAAGACCATCAACATGGTGAAAGTGGTGTGGGATGAGAAATCGGGTGATTCAACGTGGGAGTTAGAAGAACCCATGAGGGAAGCCTACCCATACCTCTTTTCCTTGTAATTCATTTTCGGGGACGAAAATTTTTCTTGTTGGGGAGATTGTAAGAACCTAGAAGTTTATATTGGAATAAAAGTGTTATATTATAAATAAATTCGAAGCACGTGTTTATTTAAATATAAAGGAAGGAATGTATAGCTGAGAAGCCTACGAGATCGCCGTTATTAAGCGGGTAGGCGATCTCCAACTTCTCTGGCACTTGAACGCCTATCGCCTAGCTTATGCTTGAACGCCTATCGCCTAGCTTATGCTTGAACGCCTATCGCCTAGCTTATGCTTGAACGCCTATCGCCTGTGTGTACCTAGTAGCCTGTCGCCTAGAGTACACCTAATCGCCGAAACTACACTTAGTGTGTAGCCAAAATGTTGGATCAACCCTGGTACGTCCCAAAAGCCACGCGTATCAAGGTGTGGGTTAAACCTTGGATACGCTGGGCAGGCGAAGCTCTATACTTGAGCATAAGAGAATCATCCTTAACGTTACACGCTTGGGCGCACGAGGACTTGTGCTAATCAACTCTTGGAAGTGTGAAGCTACCGACGTCACCAAGCCTTGTGGAGAGAATACCTTGGATGTAACATAGTGGAATGAAGAACCTCCAGGAAGGCGTGGCGATGTGTCATCGAGCATCGCCAGGGCGCAAGGCATGCAGGATCGCCTGGGCGCGAGGGGCATGCGGGCATCATCAGGGGGAGAGGTCATCGGTTGTTAGCCTTCGCGCGAGAGGTCATCGGTTGTTAGCCTTCGCGCGAGAGGTCATCGGTTGTTAGCCTTCGCGCGAGAGGTCATCGGTTGTTAGCCTTCGCGCGAGAGGTCATCGGTTGTTAGCCTTCGCGCGAGAGGTCATCGGTTGTTAGCCTTCGCGCGAGAGGTCATCGGTTGTTAGCCTTCGCGCGAGAGGTCATCGGTGGATAGTCTTCGCGCCTGTGGTCATCGGTGAAAAGGTCATCGCGCTACGTTAAGTTATACGCAGAGAACGTGGGACCCAGACATCCAGCATGAGACGTTCTGCACGCGCGCCACGTAGACGAAAAGGGTGGTTCAGAATAGTGACATCAGAATGTTGGCATGCGCGGGAGACACTCACGGTCGTACTGTTCAGAGCAGTGGCTGGCATGCACAAGCGACAAACAGTGGCAGTACTGTTCAGAGCAGTGGTTGGCATGCACCAGAGACAACAGTGGTAGTACTGTTCAGGGCCGTGGTTCTCAGACTTCTCTGCAGAGTGGGTGGTGGCAGCTGCTTTTGGAGGGATAAGTTGGTTTAAGTTACAGAAATCCACTGCTGAGAGAAAAGGAAGACATTGTTGTAGTCGAAGAGAGAAAGAGTGAGTTCCCTCCTCTCCATTTCTCTCCTTCACACTGCGATTCTAGTACACCTTCACGCGGGAATACGACGAGCGACAGCCACCATTGGAGCACTTGGGTGGTTCTCTGCAAGCTCTTCAAAACCAGACACAAGAACAGAGTCAAGGCGTTCTTCAAGCTTCGTTGGATTTCGGAACTCCTGGTGTTTGCGCAAGTCCAGGTAAGGGAAGCTAGACCCCTTTTCCCATACGAGCCATAGCGTAGTCTTTCTGAAGTGAGGGCGACGTGGTCGCCATTTTCGTTTGCATCTGTGTGAAATGCCCTATGTTGTGTGCTTGGGCGACGTGGTCGCCGGTTTTAAACATAATCTTCGAAACACTCTGTTTTTGAACTAGATCGCCGGTTTTGGCGCTGTTTTACGAACTCCTCTGTTTTTGATACTGTTTTGAAACTACTTGAGATTTACATGAGATATTCGAAGATCTGAAGCTTTGAAATGGTTGTTGATGTGATTTGAATGATTTATTTGAATGGTATGATGTGTTGGATGTGGTGAGTGTGAGGTCGAGGCATAGTATTTTCAGGAAAGAAAATACCGTGTAAGATCTTGTAGTAGGTGCATTGATCGGTGATTAAGAACGAGATATCCTGACTCTGCTGAGGTAATGGACTCACGTAGAGGAAGTTACTCAGTTGTTGAGAGTCGAAGGAGGTTCACCTGTATGGGTGGGTTGTTTGAAAGAGAACAAACCGACCTGTTTTGCGTGGATTAACCCTGTCATGCTGTATGGTGATGTGTGAGATTCATTATACGCTTGTGAATGTGAGAGATTTCACGGCGACCCTGTGGATGTGTGAGATTCCACAGTGGGCAATATGACAGGTGCAGATCTCTGAGTCTAATCAATGCACGAGTATTCCGGAATTAGTGTCTTGTGTCTATGTATTGTGAGTCAGTGGAAAACCTGACGTGAGAAATGAGGAACACTGTATGTGGATAGACACTTGCTGCACTGTGTGATATGAACTACTCCTGAGGAATTGTGAAATGTGGGTTTTTTACTTGATGGTATGTGGGAAGAATGAGAAAGCTGATGTTTTTACGTGGGTGCCTTAAATTAATTTATCTTGATTTTAAAGTTCATATCTAAATTCTCTTTTAAAACTGTCTAGCTTACCCTGCGTTTCCGTTTGTGGATGTTCTTCTTAAAACTTGTGATGATCGTGTATGATTTACACGGGAGCAGATGACGTTGCAGGAAAGTGAGATCGCCGGTCTGATAGGAGATCGCCTGGCTGATAGGAGATCACCTGATTGACTAGGAGATCGCCCTTTTGTTAGCATATCGCCCGATTTGTCTTTTGTTGTATTTTTGGTTAAGTTTTTTTTTTGGAAAGATTCACAGTTTATGTATTAAACTCCCGATGAGGAGAAACTCCATTATATATATATGATTATGTTTATTTCAAAATACTTGTTTATCTTCATTTATATTATATAAATATGAAATGTATTTGGTGGGATGTTACATTAATGGTATCAGAGCAGTTCGTCCTTAGGATGACCTGAGGGCTGTGGATCCATTGTGTTTCTTCTGCTCATAAAAGTTATTTGAATTTTTTTTTAAATAACAACTATAGTGAAAGGTTTTCAAACGTTTTGTATTGAAAAGTTTGTGTGTGCTTCTGTGCTTTAGTGAACGTATACTCTAGCTGAAAATCTTAGTATTAAGGGTGAGAAGATCTTGATAAAGTAGTGAGGGTGCACACTCATAACTGGATCGAGATGATTCTCAATCTTAATTCCAAAGATTTGATGTTTAGTATACATTGAATGCTGGTGTGATCTAGTTTAGCTTATTGAGTGTTTCTGCAATTGACTGAAAATGGTTGTTTGAACTGATGGTGATGATATCAGTAGCTGTTCTAATATCTTGCTTGAGATTCTAAGTATTACGAGTATGTTGTTAAGCTCAAATTCTTGATGACTTTGAGATGCTGACCTTTGTAAGGTCTAGTTATTACCTCCTGAATGAATTGATTTCTTATCAATCTCATTCCTGTAGTTGTAGGGAATATAGAAAACTCATAGCTTCAAGATCCGAAACAAGAGAGATGGCACGTAGACCCTCTACCCCTCCCCAACCTTCTTCTGAAATGGGTCAGATCGCCAAGGCCATCGAGATGATGGCAAGTGCCATCCAGCAGTAGAATGCGGCGATGTCTCAAAATCACCAAGCTACAATGCAACAGTGGGAGACCGCCAGATCGGCCGCAACAAACCCCGACGTCGGTCAGCCTCAGGAGCATATGGGACTGACTAAGTTCCTCAGGCACAACCCACCTAAGTTCAGTGGGAACGTTACCCCTGATCAAGCAGATCAGTGGGTCAGGGGGTTAGAGAAGATATTCAGGGCGACTTCCTGCCCTGAAGACAAGAAGCTGGTGTTTGCCACATACCTCCTGTCTGGGGAAGCTGAGTTCTGGTGGATGGGAACTCAGCAGATGATGGAGGCCCGAGAGGAAGTGATGGATTGGGAAAGCTTCAGAGTGAGGTTCCTGGAGAAGTACTTCCTAGACAGCGCAAGATTTGCGAAGGAAGCTGAGTTCCTGAGGTTGGAGCAGGGGGATATGTCTGTGAATGCCTATGCTGCTCGGTTCGAGTACCTCGCCAGGTTTTATACCCAAGCCACCTCTGAGGCTTGGAGGTGTAGGAAATTCGAAGAAGGACTGAAGCATGGGCTGAAGAGGACCATAGCCCCGATGTGCATTAGAGAATTTCATGCCTTAGTGGAGAAGGCGAAAATGGTGGAGACTCTAGAGAAGGGTGAGTCTCGGGTGAGCAGGTCCCACCCAGGCGGTTCCTCCAATGGGAAGGCAAGGGTACAGCAACAGCAGTTTAAGCCCTACGCGAGGCCTCCACAGCATAGGGCGAGAGCAGCACCACCCCAGTCTCATCAGCAACAAACCAGGAAATTTCAATGTTTCCATTGCGGTGGGCCACACGCAGCCAATGTGTGCCCCAAGAAAGACTCAGAGAGGAGATGCTTTACCTGCCAGAAGACGGGGCACGTTGCCAAGTATTGTCCTACTCAGCACAGAATGACTCAACCCAGTGGTTCCCAGCAGATGAAGAATGGAGGCAGTCGACCTCAGGCAGCAGGGAGAGTGTTTGCCATGACTGGAGCGGAGGCATCCCAATCAGGTAACCTTGTGCAGAATGTTTGCTTTATAGCTGGTAGAGGTGTAAAAACTTTGTTTGATTCTGGAGCGACACACTCCTTTGTGTCAAGCATGTGTGTAGCCGAGTTGGGCCTTATGGTGAGAGAGTTACCCTTCGAACTGTTGGTCTCTACACCTGCGTCAGGACAGGTGTTGACCTCCACAGTTTGCCCTGAATGTCCAGTGATAGTAAAGGGACGTAGATTCAAAGTGAACTTGATCTGCCTACCTCTTCAGGACCTGGATGTTATCCTGGGAATGGATTGGCTAGCTGCCAATCATGTTCTCATAGACTGTGGTAGGCAGAAGGTAGCATTTCCAGACCCCCAAGAATCAGAGGTGTGGCCAGTTCAAAGAGGGCGATCAGAGTTGGAAGAAGGGGCGAGGTGCTTCGTGATGCTAGCTCGGTTGGAAGTGAGGAATGAAGGGGACGTAAGCAGAATACACGTGGTGAGGGATTTCACGGATGTATTTCCAGAAGAGGTGCCTGGGTTACCCCCTAAGAGAGAATTGGAATTCTCTATTGACTTGGTACCTGGAGTTGGACCAATATCAATGGCACCTTACAGGATGGCACCAGCCGAGTTAGTAGAGTTAAAGAAGCAGTTGGAAGAGCTGCTGGAGAAACAGTTCATCAGACCCAGTGTATCTCCGTGGGGAGCTCCAGTGCTCCTAGTCAAGAAGAAGGATGGAGGGTCTCGGTTGTGTATAGACTACAGGCAATTGAACAAATTGACCATCAAGAACAAGTACCCCCTACCTCGGATTGACGATTTGATGGACCAGATTCATGGGGCCTCGGTGTTCTCCAAGATCGACCTGAGATCGGGGTATCACCAAATCTTGGTAAAAGCTGAAGACGTTCAGAAGACAGCTTTTAGGTCTCGGTATGGGCACTACGAGTATGTAGTGATGCCATTTGGAGTCACCAATGCTCCAGCTCTATTCATGGACTACATGAATAGGATTTTTCGCCCTTTCTTGGACAAGTTTGTGGTGGTCTTCATAGATGACATCCTCATTTACTCAAGGACCGAGGAGGAGCATGAGGAACACCTGAGGACAGTATTGGAGATACTGAGGGAGAAGCAGCTCTATGCCAAATTCTCTAAGTGTGAGTTCTGGCTAAAGGAAGTCAACTTCTTAGGGCACGTGATATCTGCCCAGGGGATCTCGGTAGATCCAGCCAAGGTAGAGGCAGTGCTACAGTGGGAACGCCCTAAGACAGTCACTGAGATAAGGAGCTTTGTGGGGTTGGCGGGCTACTATCGGAGGTTCATTGAGGATTTTTCCAAAGTTGTGGCTCCTTTAACACAACTGACCCGCAAGGACCAACCCTTTGCTTGGACCGACCGATGTGAGCAGAGCTTCAAGGAACTAAAGGAGAGGCTGACCAGTGCTCCAGTGCTGGTGATTCCAGAAGTAGGAAGACCTTTTGATGTCTTCTGTGATGCCTCACATCAAGGCTTGGGATGCGTCTTGATGCAAGAGAAGAGAGTGGTTGCATATGCTTCAAGGCAACTCAAGGTGCATGAGAGAAACTACCCTACTCATGATCTGGAGTTGGCAGCGGTAGTGTTTGCCTTGAAGATCTGGAGGCATTATCTTTATGGAGCTCGGTTCCAGGTGTTCAGTGACCATAAGAGCCTGAAATACCTGTTTGATCAGAAGGAACTAAACATGAGGCAGAGAAGATGGATGGAGTTCCTAAAGGACTACGATTTTCAACTCATGTATCACCCAGGGAAGGCCAATGTAGTGGCAGATGCGTTGAGTAGAAAATCAATCCAAGTCGCCACCATGATGATGGAAGAGCAGAAACTGATCGAGCAGTTCAGGGACTTAAACCTTGGGGTGGAGTTCCACGTGAATCACATTAGTTGTAGTAAGCTGACTATAACTAATGACTTCCTGGGGATGTTGAAGGATAAGCAATTGGAGGACCCGAGCCTGAAGCATGCTGTAGAGTCACTGGGGACCGACCAGGCGAGAGAATTTGAGATGGGCGAAGATGGGATCTTGAGGTTTAATGGCAGAATTTGCATACCTGCAAATGATGAGTTGAAGAAGATGATCCTAGATGAAGGTCACAAGAGTCGCCTTAGCCTACACCCAGGTATGAATAAGATGTATCATGACTTGAAGGAGTCATTTTGGTGGGCGGGCATGAAGAAAGACATCGCCCAGTATGTCACTACCTGCTTAACGTGTCAAAAGGCAAAAGTAGAGCATCAGAGACCTGGCGGGTTGTTACAGCCATTGGATATCCCTGAGTGGAAATGGGACAGCATTGCCATGGATTTTGTCACCCATTTACCCAGATCAACGAAGGGGCATGATGCAATCTGGGTCATAGTAGATCGGCTGACAAAGAGTGCCCACTTCCTCCCAGTAAATATGAAGATGCCCATAGCCAAGTTGGCACAGCTGTACATCAAGGAGATTGTGAGGATACATGGAGTGCCTTCCAGCATCATTTCAGATAGAGATCCCAGGTTCACTTCACGGTTTTGGCAGACCTTACAAGAGTGCTTGGGAACTAAGTTGAGGATGAGCTCTGCATACCATCCTCAAACAGATGGACAGTCTGAGAGAACAATTCAGTCCTTAGAAGATCTGCTGAGGGCGTGTGTCTTGGATCAATTGGGGAGCTGGGATGAAGTGTTGCCACTGGTGGAGTTTACCTACAACAACAGTTACCACGCCAGTGTTGGGATGGCACCATATGAAGCCCTGTATGGGAGAAGATGCAGAACTCCCTTGTGTTGGTACCAGGAGGGCGAAGCAATCTTGGTTGGACCAGAATTGATTCAGCAGACAACCGAGAAGGTGAAACAGATACAGGGCAGCATGAGAGCTTCTCAAAGCCGACAAAAGTTCTATGCAGATCAGAGAAGAAGGCCTTTGGAATTTGCTGTTGGAGACCATGTGTTCATGAGAGTAACACCAACCAAGGGCGTAGGAAGGGCGATCAGACCAAAGAAGTTGTCCCCTAAGTTCGTGGGACCGTATCAAATCTTAAGGAGGATTGGTCCTGTGGCCTATGAGATCGCCCTACCTCCCCATCTGGCGAATCTGCACAATGTCTTTCACGTGTCACAGCTGAGGAAGTACATGGCAGACCCCAGTCATGTGCTGGATGTAGACGACGTGCAGATCAGAGATGACTTGTCCTTTGAAGCAAAACCAGTTAGAATTGATGACCGGCAGGGTAAACAACTCAGAGGCAAGACCATCAACATGGTGAAAGTGGTGTGGGATGAGAAATCGGGTGATTCAACGTGGGAGTTAGAAGAACCCATGAGGGAAGCCTACCCATACCTCTTTTCCTTGTAATTCATTTTCGGGGACGAAAATTTTTCTTGTTGGGGAGATTGTAAGAACCTAGAAGTTTATATTGGAATAAAAGTGTTATATTATAAATAAATTCGAAGCACGTGTTTATTTAAATATAAAGGAAGGAATGTATAGCTGAGAAGCCTACGAGATCGCCGTTATTAAGCGGGTAGGCGATCTCCAACTTCTCTGGCACTTGAACGCCTATCGCCTAGCTTATGCTTGAACGCCTATCGCCTAGCTTATGCTTGAACGCCTATCGCCTGTGTGTACCTAGTAGCCTGTCGCCTAGAGTACACCTAATCGCCGAAACTACACTTAGTGTGTAGCCAAAATGTTGGATCAACCCTGGTACGTCCCAAAAGCCACGCGTATCAAGGTGTGGGTTAAACCTTGGATACGCTGGGCAGGCGAAGCTCTATACTTGAGCATAAGAGAATCATCCTTAACGTTACACGCTTGGGCGCACGAGGACTTGTGCTAATCAACTCTTGGAAGTGTGAAGCTACCGACGTCACCAAGCCTTGTGGAGAGAATACCTTGGATGTAACATAGTGGAATGAAGAACCTCCAGGAAGGCGTGGCGATGTGTCATCGAGCATCGCCAGGGCGCAAGGCATGCAGGATCGCCTGGGCGCGAGGGGCATGCGGGCATCATCAGGGGGAGAGGTCATCGGTTGTTAGCCTTCGCGCGAGAGGTCATCGGTTGTTAGCCTTCGCGCGAGAGGTCATCGGTTGTTAGCCTTCGCGCGAGAGGTCATCGGTTGTTAGCCTTCGCGCGAGAGGTCATCGGTTGTTAGCCTTCGCGCGAGAGGTCATCGGTTGTTAGCCTTCGCGCGAGAGGTCATCGGTTGTTAGCCTTCGCGCGAGAGGTCATCGGTGGATAGTCTTCGCGCCTGTGGTCATCGGTGAAAAGGTCATCGCGCTACGTTAAGTTATACGCAGAGAACGTGGGACCCAGACATCCAGCATGAGACGTTCTGCACGCGCGCCACGTAGACGAAAAGGGTGGTTCAGAATAGTGACATCAGAATGTTGGCATGCGCGGGAGACACTCACGGTCGTACTGTTCAGAGCAGTGGCTGGCATGCACAAGCGACAAACAGTGGCAGTACTGTTCAGAGCAGTGGTTGGCATGCACCAGAGACAACAGTGGTAGTACTGTTCAGGGCCGTGGTTCTCAGACTTCTCTGCAGAGTGGGTGGTGGCAGCTGCTTTTGGAGGGATAAGTTGGTTTAAGTTACAGAAATCCACTGCTGAGAGAAAAGGAAGACATTGTTGTAGTCGAAGAGAGAAAGAGTGAGTTCCCTCCTCTCCATTTCTCTCCTTCACACTGCGATTCTAGTACACCTTCACGCGGGAATACGACGAGCGACAGCCACCATTGGAGCACTTGGGTGGTTCTCTGCAAGCTCTTCAAAACCAGACACAAGAACAGAGTCAAGGCGTTCTTCAAGCTTCGTTGGATTTCGGAACTCCTGGTGTTTGCGCAAGTCCAGGTAAGGGAAGCTAGACCCCTTTTCCCATACGAGCCATAGCGTAGTCTTTCTGAAGTGAGGGCGACGTGGTCGCCATTTTCGTTTGCATCTGTGTGAAATGCCCTATGTTGTGTGCTTGGGCGACGTGGTCGCCGGTTTTAAACATAATCTTCGAAACACTCTGTTTTTGAACTAGATCGCCGGTTTTGGCGCTGTTTTACGAACTCCTCTGTTTTTGATACTGTTTTGAAACTACTTGAGATTTACATGAGATATTCGAAGATCTGAAGCTTTGAAATGGTTGTTGATGTGATTTGAATGATTTATTTGAATGGTATGATGTGTTGGATGTGGTGAGTGTGAGGTCGAGGCATAGTATTTTCAGGAAAGAAAATACCGTGTAAGATCTTGTAGTAGGTGCATTGATCGGTGATTAAGAACGAGATATCCTGACTCTGCTGAGGTAATGGACTCACGTAGAGGAAGTTACTCAGTTGTTGAGAGTCGAAGGAGGTTCACCTGTATGGGTGGGTTGTTTGAAAGAGAACAAACCGACCTGTTTTGCGTGGATTAACCCTGTCATGCTGTATGGTGATGTGTGAGATTCATTATACGCTTGTGAATGTGAGAGATTTCACGGCGACCCTGTGGATGTGTGAGATTCCACAGTGGGCAATATGACAGGTGCAGATCTTTGAGTCTAATCAATGCACGAGTATTCCGGAATTAGTGTCTTGTGTCTATGTATTGTGAGTCAGTGGAAAACCTGACGTGAGAAATGAGGAACACTGTATGTGGATAGACACTTGCTGCACTGTGTGATATGAACTACTCCTGAGGAATTGTGAAATGTGGGTTTTTTACTTGATGGTATGTGGGAAGAATGAGAAAGCTGATGTTTTTACGTGGGTGCCTTAAATTAATTTATCTTGATTTTAAAGTTCATATCTAAATTCTCTTTTAAAACTGTCTAGCTTACCCTGCGTTTCCGTTTGTGGATGTTCTTCTTAAAACTTGTGATGATCGTGTATGATTTACACGGGAGCAGATGACGTTGCAGGAAAGTGAGATCGCCGGTCTGATAGGAGATCGCCTGGCTGATAGGAGATCACCTGATTGACTAGGAGATCGCCCTTTTGTTAGCATATCGCCCGATTTGTCTTTTGTTGTATTTTTGGTTAAGTTTTTTTTTTGGAAAGATTCACAGTTTATGTATTAAACTCCCGATGAGGAGAAACTCCATTATATATATATGATTATGTTTATTTCAAAATACTTGTTTATCTTCATTTATATTATATAAATATGAAATGTATTTGGTGGGATGTTACATCGCGCGTGCAGTACGTCTCATGCTGAGAGCCTGGGTCCCACCTTATCTGTGTGAAACTCGACATCGCGCGATAACCTTCCACCGATGACCGCTCGCGCGATGACTATCCACTGATGTCTCTCCCTGGCGGACGACCGATGTCTCCCCCTGGGAGACGACCGATGTCTCGCCCTGGCGATGACCGCATGCCTCGCGCCCTCGCGATGCCCGCAAGTCTCGTGCCCTGGCGATGCCCGCATGCCTCACGCCCGGCGATGCCCACATGCCTTGCGCCCGGCGATGCCCGACGACACATCGCCACGCCTTGCTGAAGGTTCTTCATCCCACTATGTTACGTCCAAGGTATCATCTCCACATGACTTGGTGACGTCGGTAGCTTCACATTTCCAAGAGTAGATCAGCAATACTCCTCGCGCGCCCATGCATCCAACACTAAGGACGATTTCTTATGCTCAAGCATAGAGCTTCGCATGCACAGCGTATCTAAGGCTTAACCCACACCTTGATACGTGTGGTTTTTGGAACCCACTCTGGTTGATCCAGTATCTTGACCACATACTGAGTGCACTTTCGGCGATCATGTGCACCATAGGCGACTGGCGATCACGTGAAATCTAGGCGACAGGCGATTATGTACTAACCAGGTGATCTCATAGTTTTCTAAACTACACTTTCCTTCCTTTTTATTTTAAATAAAAACATACTTAGAATTCATTTAAAATATATTCCTTTTTATTCCAATTTAATTTTATAGGTCCTTACACATCTTCTTCGTTACTTCCTGCAAAAGGGATTAGGTCCATAATATTGAAAGTATTATGAACTCCATATTCTTCAGGTAAATCCAGAATGTATGCATTGTCATTGATTCTCTTCAGAACTTGGAAGGGTCCATCTCCCTGGGGGCTAAGCTTAGATTTTCTTCTAGTGGGAAATCTATCCTTTCTAAGATGTAGCCAAACCCAGTCTCCTCCCTCAAAAATTATCTCTTGCTTCCCGTTATTGCCATGCTTTACATATTTCTCTGTTTGCCGTTGTATTTGTTTTTTAATCCTCTCATGCATTTTCTTAACAAATTCAGCTTTTGCTACTCCTTCTTTATGCACAAATTCTTGTGGATTATGAAGACGCAACAAATCTAAAGGTGTAAGAGGATTAAACCCATATACAACTTCAAATGGAGAAATATTGGTAGTTTTATGGACTACTCGGTTATATGCAAACTCAATATGGGGAAGGTACTCATCCCAAGATTTGTGGTTGCCTTTCATAATTGCCCTAAGCACAGTTGAAAGAGATCTATTTGCTACAGTTTGTCCATCCGTTTGAGGATGACAAGAAGTTGAAAATTTCAGTTTAGTTCCAAGCCTTTACCAAAGAGTTCTCCATAAATGACTTATAAATTTTGGATCTCTATCAGACGCTATGCTTTTGGGTAGACCATGAAGTCTCACCACTTCTCTAAAGAAGAGTCTAGAGATATTGATTGCATCATCTATTTTGTGGCATGGTATAAAATGTGCCATCTTACTAAACCTATCCACAACCACAAAAATAGAATCAAAACCTCTTGCAGTCCTAGGGAGTCCTAAAATAAAATCCATGCTAATGTCTTCCCATAGAGCACTTGCAACAGGCAAAGGAGTATAGAGTCCATGAGGCATTATTTTAGATTTGGCTTTTAAACATGAAATGCATCTAAAACAGTGTCTCTGAACATCTTTTCTCATGTGTGGCCAAAAGAATTTTCCTTTTAAAAGCTCTAGAGTTTTATCAACTCCAAAATGGCCCATAAGACCTCCTTCATGTGTTTCTTTTACAAGAAGCTTTCTATGTGTTCCTTGGGGAATATAGAGTTTTCTTTCTTTGAAAAGATAACCCTCAGACACATAAAATCCTCCTTGTGCTCTATGTTCACATTTTACAAAAGCGGATGCAAAGTCTCGATCTTCTTTATACAGTTCAGGTATGTTTTCAAATCCAAGAATTTGGGCCCCAAGTTTTGAAAAGAGGGCGTGTCTCCTAGAGAGAGCATCAGCCACAATATTAGTACTGCCCTTCTTGTATTTGATAACATAAGGGAATTGTTCAAGAAATTCCATCCATTTTGCATGATGTTTATTCAACTTATGCTAACCCTTCAAGTATTTTAAAGACTCATGATCACTATGAATTACAAATTCTTTGGATACTAGATAGTGCTCCCAAGTCTTCAAGGCCCTCACAAATGCATAGAGCTCTTTATCATAGGTTGGGTAGTTGAGGGTGGCACCATGGAGTTTTTCACTGAAATAAGCAATAGGGTGTCCACCTTGCAACAATACCGCAGCTATGCCTACTCCTGATGCATCACATTCTAGCTCAAAAGTGTTTGCAAAATTTGGTAGAGCTAAAACGAGTGCATTAGTGAGCAGAGCTTTAAGCCTCTTGAAGGCTTGATCTTGCTTCTCAGTCCAACAAAATGTAGTGTTCTTCTTCACTAACTCATTGAGTGGTGAAGCTAGACTCAAGAAGTTAGGCACAAATCTTCTATAAAAGCTTGCTAACACATGAAAACTCCTAACATCTCCTACATTTTATGGGGTTGGCCATTCTTGGATGGCTTTGATTTTCTCGGGGTCAACATGTACCCCATTTTTACTAACTATAAAACCTAAAAACACTACACTATCAACACAAAAGGTACACTTATCAATATTAGCAAAAAGGCTATTCTCCTTAAGCACTAAGAGAACTTCCCTAAGGTGACTTAGGTGGGCTTCTAGGCTTTTGGCTATATACTAGGATATCATCAAAATAAACAACTACATATTTACCTATACAATCTTTCAAGACATGATTCATTAGGCTCATGAATGTGCTAGGTGCATTAGTGAGACCAAAAGGCATCACTAACCACTCATATAGCCCAAATTTGGTTTTAAAAGAGGTTTTCCACTCATCACCCTCTTTAATTCGTATTTGGAGACATCCGCTCTTAAGATTAATTTTGGAAAATATAGTGGACCCATGCAATTCATCAAGCATGTCATCTAGTCTTGGAATTGGATGCCTGTACTTGATGGTGATGTTATTGATGGCCTTACAATCACAGCACATTCTCCACTTGCCCTCTTTTTTAGGCACCAACAAGACAGGTACAACACAAGGACTGAGGCTCTTTTGAACCCAACCCTTCTTCAACAAATCCTGAACTTGTGATTTTATCTCCTTGGTTTCCTCACGATTAGTTCTATAAGCTGGTCTATTAGGAAGACTAGCTCCTGGAACTAAATCTATTTGATGTTCTATTCCTCTAAAAGGGGGAAGTCCCAATAGTCCTTCCTTAGGAAATAAATCATCAAACTCTTTTCAAAGTTCTTTTACCTGAGGAGGTAGAATACTAACTTCAAAAGATGTGGCAGTGCATGTAAGTGTTCCTTTACACAGCAGGAGGCTTGTAGGTTGTTCAGAAAGAAGTATTTTTTTAACTTTGTTTTCAACTTTTTCTTCCTTCTGAATGACCTTGTGGGAAGGAACACTCTTCTCCCACTCCTCTTTTTCCCTAAGGGCTTTTTCTTGGATTTCTATTATTTTTTTAATTTCATTTGTACTTGATCCTTTATCACCTGTGAGTGTGATAAGGGATAGAGTACAAACTTTTTATCCCTATCAGTGAAAGTGATGGCAGAGCCTCCAACCATACACAACCACATAATAAGGAGGATAAAGTCCTAGAGGTTATTTTGGGATTTACTTGTAAATATAGGTCTAATTGGGTTTTTGTTTCTTTTTGTAGGCCCAATCAAGAGGAGAACTCTAGGGTGAAGGAATGTACAAACATATCCAAGAAAACCTCCAAGTCATCAAAACATAAACTAAAGCTTTGGTCAGAAGAATACAAGAAGACTGAGTTCCTACTGACTAGTCAACATTATTTTTGGGCCAAGCTTTAGCTTAAATAAATTGTATAAAGTTGTTTAGGATTTCATGGGCCATGTATTGGGCCTAGTAGCATAAAATAATTGGACCAAATATTTGGGCCAAGTAGCATAGGTTTTTGGGCTTGTATTTGGGCCAATAGTAAAATATGACTAGTTAGGGTTAAAAGTGACTAGTTAGGGTAACAATTAGGCTTCTTTGAGCCCAATGTAACCCTAAAACGTCTAGGGTGTTTTGGAGGACGAAAATCACCTTGGCATGGAGCACATGGACGTCCACATGGCAGCCTAGGAGTGGAGAGGATTTAGCATGGAAGGTGTGAGCTAAAACATGGAAAGCATGACTCCACATGGCACCTTCTCATTGGAGAGTTTTATTTTGAATTTTCAAATTTTGGCTCCAAAATGTTCAGCCCTCTCTCCTATATAATGAGGTGATTGGCTCATGTAAATGGAAGATTAATTTGAGTGAAATTGCTGCCAACTTTGTGCCAATTATCACTCTTGTCTCCTACCTCTAGGATAGACACCTTAGTCTTCATTCTTCATCTTTCCCAAGTGAGATGGCCTCACCACTCACTCTCCACACCTAACACTTCACCTTCAAGGTTTCCACAGCTCCTAGGAGTGCCTTGCACGCTTCCAACCATTGCTTCCGCCACCTTCAAATTCGTTTTCAGCTCATGGAAGAAAGCACTCAAGCTAGGCTACATCAAGTGGTATCTAGAGCCATGGTTCTTCAAGAGCTAAGTGTCTTCTTCTAATTTTTTTTGATTTTGTGTTGTTATTCATATTTCCATGTTGTTCTTCATTAGATCCTTGAATGTCTTGCCATTTTTTGCAATTTAATTTTGATTTGAATGCTGTTTGGATGAATCCAATCGGTAGAATGTGTTCAACTTGTTCTTGAGCTTCTAATTTCAATTTTGTGTAGGATTCTTGTGTGTTTTGGTGTGCTGCTTGATTTTATTAGGATTTTGAGTCTTTCTTGCACATTTTAATTGGTTCAATCTGTTTTAATTTGAGTCATTTTGATTTTGAGATCTATACATGTTTTGTTAAGTCAAGTTTCTCCAAGAAATGTCATCAAATCCTAGTAGTACTTTTCTTGATTGATTTTGTTTCTTGATTTGATCTTAAGTCCAGTTTTTAATCTGAATTTTTTTATCCTTTGGTGCATTTTTCTTTTAGATTTGAGTTCATATTTATGTGATAGATCCACACAAATTCTTATACAATCATTCTATTGTGTCTTTGCAAGTTTTCAACTCTGTTTTTAATTCCAGATTAGGATTTCTAAACTATGCTGGTTGTTTTTCATTGTGAAAATTAATTTCGTTGGAGAAAAATTCTGGAAATCTGGATCTGAGAAGTTTAATGTCTTTCAAAAAAATAAAAAAAAAATTGAATCAAAATTCGAAGTGAAAAAAAAAATGATAAATCAAACAAAATCAGTGTTCAAAACTGGCGCAAAAAAAAAAATGGTAATCTGGCACCAGATTTTAAAATTTTATTGTAATTGAATGGTGCTTGTGTTTTGAGTGATTCCAGCGCCAAAATTTGGTTAACATCTTGAAGTATCTGTGTTTAAAAATTCAAATTCAAATTTGAAAAATACAGCTCAGCATAAATCGTGTAAGTCACACTTTTTGACACTTAAATTCCAATAGTTCAGTTTTGGTTTTTGTAATCCAATTCTAGTACCTTTCCCTAGGTTTATTTTGTGTGCTAGCTTTGTTGATTACCTTATTTTGCTTGATTGTCAATTTTTCTTCAATATTCCTTCTAGTTTTGTCACATTTAAATCCCTTTGCTGTTGTCCAAATTTAAATTGAGCTTTTGTTGCTTTAATTTTGTTGACCTCTTATGTGGTGGAAGTTTTCAAAAAGTGCTTGTTAAGTTTGGAGCTAACCTTTGTGGTGAGTGCTATTATCACATAGTAGGTGCTGAATTGATTACTTCAAGTTACTATCCTAAAAGAGCTATAGCAAGAGTGCAGCAACAAGGTTATACACAAATATACACAAAGAGGGGGAGTGCAAATAGAAAAGGTGCAAAACAAAAGAAGGAATGCCAAAAGGAAGAAGTGCATAGATTAAAATTTACAATTTTTGTTAATCCAATTTCCATTGTATTTTCTTGAGTTGTAATTTGTTAAACCTTGAACAATTAGTGGATTAATCACGTAATTAGTCGATGAGTGTGTCTTGAAGGTTCACAAGTGCCAACAAACCTCATCATTAGGAATCCGACTAGTTTAAAGCTTTCTAGGTAGAATTAATTCATTTGTGTTTAATCGTTTTAGCATATTTGTTTCTTGTATTAAAATTGTGTTTTCATTCTTGATTGTGCTCTAAGCAAATTACTTAGAGAAAGGTTTGTGAAAGTCTTGAAGGATAGAATCTGGCTAGGAAAGGCTTGGTACTTAAGTGATCCAAGTGATCCACCTCCCTTTCCTGGGAATCTACCCACATTACTCCACCTATCTTTCTTGTGGTAAATTGCTTTTAACACATAACTTTAATCATGTCTTCTCATTCTCCTCATTCTAATGAAAATGATAGAAAGTCTATTAAATCTCTTTTGAAAAAATTAGCTCAAGACTTTCAATCATTTTCACATAGACAATTGCAACATGAGGCCCAACTCAAAGAAAGGGATGCTCGTCTTGCTTTGTTAGAAGAAGAGTTGAAAATGGTTGAAGAAAGGGATGAATACATCAACAAAACCAAAAGAAATTCTCATGCATCTAGCTCTAGGGTGAGTGAATCTTTTAAAGAAGAGAGTCTTAGAATTAATGAATACTATCAACCTTAACCTAGGAGAGTTAGAAAAGAAAGAAAAGAAAGCCCAAGGGAGGTTAGGGTACATCTACCTTATTTCTATGGGAAAGAAAACATAGAAACCTACCTAGATTGGGAAATGAAGGTAGAACAATTGTTTGCTTGTTATCAAGTAGGTGAGGAAAGAAAAGTACCCTTAGCCATCCTAAGCTTTCAAGGTAATGCTATGAATTGGTGGATTGCCCTAAAAAGAGAGAGACATCTCCACAAGGACCCTCCCATTACGTGTTGGAATGATCTTAGGGGAGCCTTGAGATGTCGCCATATTCCCTCAAACTACAATAGGAAGTTGATGGACAAGCTCCAAAGACTTCATCAAAAAAATTTGAGTGTAGAAGAATATTGGCAAGAGATGGTGTTATATATTATAAGGGCAGAGATTAAGGAAGAAATTAATACCACCATTTCAAGGTTTTTAAATGGTCTCAAACTTGAGATAAGAAACAAAGTTGAACTTTTACCTTATAAATATTTAAATGACTTGATTCAACTTTGCATTAAAGTTGAAAAAGAAATTTTGAAAAAAGAATCAAGTCAAAAACAAAGTTCATACTTTGTACCTTATGACAAGGATGAGTTCCAAAGAGGGGAAAAGCATATAAAAGAAAAATCTCTAGAACCTTCACCCGCAAGATAGGGAGGTGTGTGAGTTCCTGTCCGGCCTTGAGGCAGTGGTCAACACCTCCAAACTCATCCAGTACGAGTACCTGCCCAAGAGCTTGCAGGGGTACATCGGTAGGGCTTTAGCCTATCTTCCTTGCAATTCTTCTCTTTCCCTTAACTGCTTCTGTTTGTCTGACTTCTTCTATTATATTTCTTTTACTATTGTTTTTATGGTGACCTGTCTTCACGCTTGTTGCAGAGATGACAATTGGGGCCGAGCGAAGAAGGCAGTTGGCCGTGCGTGCCCTGAAGAAGAGCGGCGCGTGCTCATCCCAACTAGTCTAGGAGGAAGCCCCTCCTTCTGCCGACAACGTGGCTCTCGACGCCACACCTCTGGCAGCTGCGACCGCCGCAGAAACAACTGCCCCTCCACAAGGCCTGATTGTGGCTGTTGAGGTCGCTCCTTCCGACGACGAGGGCACATGCTCCGGGCTGGTGTTCAAGCGTAGGCGCACACAGGACACGGTCGTGCTTCCCTCGTCCAACTCAGAGGGAGATGGTCCTCGAGCCCCCTTAGGCGCTTCCTCCTCCCCTCATGTCGCCGTAAAATAGGGAGAGAGCGTCCCTGGGGAAGGGCAGCTGAGTCCGCCTACCTCCCTAGTGCCTTTCCTACAGCGTACCCTGAAGTCCTCTCAGGAAATTGAAGAGGTGGAGAGCTTGGAGGTAGGGCCACTGATGGACCAGGTGGCCCGGGGTTTCGGCAAGGCTCTTGGGAGTGCCAGCCTTCTCTTTACAAAGATGATGAAGGCCCACCAGGAAGCTGAGCATCGGGCCCTGGCCGCTGTGGGGGCAGAGAGTCACATCACGAGCCTCACCCTGGAGGTGGCCAAGCTGCGAAAGTCAGATAAGGAGGTCAGGGACCTCCTATTCTCTAAGTCCCAAGAGGCCATGCGGGCTCACGCAAAGTGTAATGACTTTCGCTTGGCATTGGAGGACCTAAAGGGTGAGGCGAGCTGCCAAGAGGAAACAATTGCTGATCTTAAAGAAGAATTGGTGCGGCGTGATGACGACCTGGCCCAGCGGGACGTCGAGCTAGCCAGGGTGAAGGAGGAGGCGGCCAAAACTGAGGCAGAGCTGAGGACGGAGATGGCCCGAAGGGAGGAGCTCTATCAGAAGTCCAGAGAGGAGCTTAGCAATGAGGCAAGTGAAGCCTACAGCGCGGGGTTTGGTGACGCCATTGCGCAGGTTGCCTGCACGCATCTGGGGGTGGACCTCTCCCAAACTGATCTGGACAAGGTCATCCGCGATGGGCACCTAGTGGATGCTCCTGTCGACCCTTGAGCCCTCCTTTTTTTCTTTTTGTCTTTAACATAAACAGCCTCTTGTAAATATTTGTACATTTCATCTTAATGAATTTATTCTTCAACGCTTTAGTCTTCTCTTTGTAACTTGATGTTTTTGTGTATAGCTGAATACTTTAACTCATGGTGCACTTCGCACCCTTCTCGCCTTCTGCTCCTGCGTCTTCTATTTCTTTATCTATACATGTTTCCTTTTCTGATTGCGCTGACGCATCTATACCCTTTTGCTTTGATTTCTATTTGTCGAGTAACTTCTAGGTGACCTTCATGTCGCAATCCCGTTGGTCAGTGTTTATGACTTTGTGCGCTAGATGTGGGCGAGGTGGTTTTTCACTGTTGACCTTGTCTGATAAGGCGAGGAGAACCTCTTCCTCTGCCGACCCCGACCATTGAGTCACAGGAGACCTCTTTCTCTGTCGACCTCATCTGATGAGGTGAGGAAGATCGCTTTCTCTGTCGACCTCGACGGATAAGCCAAGGTAGACCTCTTTCTCTATCGACCTCGGCTGATGAGCCAAGGAAGACCTCTTTCTTATCTTACTTCTTACTGTGCAAACTGAAAACTCCTCCTGTCTTTGATCCTGTAAAAATTAGGGAAAGGGATTGTTGTGAACCATACTAATCTTCCCCTTTCTTTAACAAGGTAGAAGAGGCTCGTTTTTCTCACCCCAGCCCCTACTGTAAAAGGAAATTTACTGTAAACCATACTACTCTTCCCCTTTCTTTAACAAGGTAGAAGAGGTTCATTTTACTTGCCTCGACCTTGCTGTAAAAAGTCAAGGAAGAGCACTTTCACTGCGAACCATACTATTCTTCCCCTTTCTTTAACAAGGTAGAAGAGGTTCATTTTACTTGCCTCAACCTTGCTGTAAAAAGTCAAGGAAGAGGACTTTTACTGTGAACCATACTATTCTTCCCCTTTCTTTAACAAGGTAGAAGAGGTTCATTTTACTTGCCTCAACCTTGCTGTAAAAAGTCAAGGAAGAGGACTTTCACTGCGAACCATACTATTCTTCCCCTTTCCTTAACAAGGTAGAAGAGGTTCATTTTACTTGCCTCAACCTTGCTGTAAAAAGTCAAGGAAGAGGACTTTTACTGTGAACCATACTATTCTTCCCCTTTCTTTAACAAGGTAGAAGAGGTTCATTTTACTTGCCTCGACCTTGCTGTAAAAAGTCAAGGAAGAGGACTTTTACTGTGAACCATACTATTCTTCCCCTTTCTTTGACAATGTAGAAGAGGTTCATTTTACTATTTAACACAAATATATCTTTCTTAATTCTTTTTCTTTTCTTTTATTGGGTGACCTCATTAAAAAACCCCGTAGGGAAAATGATGGAGGACGGCTAGTCACACCCCCTCTAGTGCCAAGATGTGAGCTTGAAAGGATAGATCAAGAGCTTCTAGACCAAGAGGAAGACCGTCTAGCACCTTGCATGGAGCGTCTAGGACCTATCACAAGGTCCATGGCCAAACAAATCCAAGAGGAGACGGCCCAAGCTAAGGATGGGAGAGAAAGATACCTATACATGTTGCAAGAAGGCCCATCATGAAATTAGCTTAGTTTATGTGGTGTAAATAGCATTTTTCTTTCAAGACTTGACCTATCTTGCTTGGCAAGTTTGTGCCCACTTTTGCATTTCATTTCAAACACATTTGGTTAGCATCTAGGGTAACATTTAAGGTACTCCTTAGCTTATAAAAGGGGTAGCCTCCTTCATGAAACTTAAGATTAATTTGAGTAAAGTTATGCTGCCAAATTTGTGCCATACTTACTCTCTTGCCTAAATCTCTTGATTTATGGTTTTAATCTTCACTCCTTCACCACCAAAGAGAGTTGGCCAAACCTCTCTCATTTTCATACACTTCATGCACCTACAAGCCACCACCACTCTTAGGAGGGCTTGACCCATTTCATCCATTGAACTTCCGCTGCATTCATCACCCAAAACGCACCATGAAGAACTCAAGAATGCCACCATTTGGTATCATGAGCTATGGTTCTTCAAAGATGAGTGTCTCTTCATTTTTTTTTTTTTTTGAGTTCTTCTTATATTCAAGTTGTTCATCTTGGCTCCAAGTTGTCTTGCTGTTTTTTGCTTTTTATTTTTGCATTGGATGCTATTCTTGGCATTTCAACTGGTAGAATTGTTCAATTTGTGCTTGAGCATCTCTTGTCAAATTTTTTTGTAGGTTTCTTGCTATATTTGTGTGGCTGTCTTTTTATTTTTAGGTATTTGAGTCTTGCTTGTTTTTATTTTCTTTTGGGTCATATGATGCTTTGAGTCTTTTTATTTTATGAATCCATATGTTTTGTCTAAGTCATGTGTTTTCAAATTTGTCATCAAAATCTTAGTGGTACTTGTTCTTGATGATTTGGTTTCTTGCTTTATTTTGAGTCCAGTTTTTATTTTGCTGTTTTGGATGATCTTTTGGTGCCTTTTTCTTTTAGTTTAAGTTCATATTTGGGTGTTAGATCCACGCAAATTCCTATATCTTCACTCCATTGTGTTCTTGAAAATTTTCTTTGTTGTTTTTGGTTCCAGCTTTAGGATCCCCTGTTTTCACTGCAAATGGCCTGGCTGTTTTTATGTGTTAAAATTAAATACGTCACAAGAAATTTATGAGCCTCTGGATTTAAGTCATTTGCGATCTTAGCAAAAGAATACAAAAAGAACCAGTTGAAAAGGACAAATAGAAAAAAAATGATAAATCATACAAAAAAAGTGTGCAATCTGTTGTTCCAGCTGGCGGAAAATGAGCACTGGTAGTAAAAAATTTATCAAAATTAATTGGTGCATGCGTTTGGCGTGAAACCAACTCCAAAAGTTTGTTAAGATCTTGACCTAATTGTGTGTCAAATTTCAAAAGCAAAGTCAAAATATCCAGCTCAGTACACACGTTTTAAGTGACGCTTTTTGTGCCAGGGAAACTTTTTCAGTAGTGCTGTTTTGGTTTTTCAAATCAATTCTAGTACCATTCTTGGATTCCTTTGTGTGCCCACTTTATTTGTGTACCTTTTATTTTCTTGTCACATTTTATTGCAACTCTTCCTAGTTGTGTCACTTGATAACTCCATTTGTGTGGTCCTATTTTTTGCAATTAATTTGTTTCTTGCTTTATTTCCTTGACCTCTAAGTTTTTGTGGTGGATGAAATTTTCATTTGGTGCTTGTTGAGTGAGATTTTGACATGGGCTGTCCAGCTTGCTTAATAGGTGCTGGAATGACGATTTTATTGACCTAATTTCAAGAGGAACAAAGGCCAAAGGTGCAGAAACAAATACATACCACAAATATCCATACACTTTGGAAGGCCCAACAAGTAGAAAGACAACAAAAAGGGGGGGTGCATATAGTCAAGCAACAAAGGGAATGTTCTTTAACTTTCTATTAATTACTTGTTAATCACGTTTTAGACGGTGAGTGTGTCTTCAAGGGCTCCAAGTGTCCAAGAAGCCTCACCTAGGGCCGCCTAGAATTAATTGTTGCTATTTCAATTTCTTTGGGATTTGCTTAATCTTGTTTAATCTTGCTATTTGCGCGTTTTGTTTTGGGCTTTGCATAAGCTTTCATTTGCATAAAAAAAAATTAAAAAAAAAAATTGTTTTCTCATTGTGTTCTAAGTGTTTAACCTAAAGAGAGGATTGTGTGAAGATTTTGAGGGATAGTTTTTGGCTAAGGCAAGACTTGGTAGTTAAGAAGTCCTTTGTGACTCACCTCTCTTACCTGGAAAGCTACATTCATTAACTTCCCTATTCTTTCTTGATGAAGAACATTTATATACACAACGTTTTAACCATGTCTTCTCATGCATCCAAGTCTAGTGATAGTGATGAAAAGTCCATTAAATCTCTTTTGAAACAACTTGTCAAGGATGTACAACATCTTTCATATAGACAATTGGAAAATGAATCTAAAATCAATGATTTGGCTAGAGCAAGGAAAGAGAAATCACAAAATTCAAAAAAATCTCATTCACATGCATCTCATTCTCAACTCCAAGAGTCTCTAGGAGAGGTAAGCATTAGAAACCATGAGTATTACCAACCACCACCTAAAAGACTTAGGCAAAGAGAGGAAGAAGCCCCAAGGGAAGTAAGGGTAGACCTACCACATTTCTATGGTAAGGACAATGTAGAAGTTTACCTAGATTGAGAAATGAAAGTGGAACAACTCTTTGCTTGTCATAGGGTGAGTGAAGAGAGAAAGGTACCCTTAGCCACCCTTAGTTTTCAAGGAAATGCCATGTATTGGTGGACCTCTCTAGAGAGAGATAGACGTCTTCATAGGGACCCTCCCATAGAGTATTGGAATGACCTTAGGGGAGCCCTAAGACGTCGCCACATACCTTCCTACTACCATAGGGAGCTAATGGACAAGCTCCAAAGGCTCCAACAAAAGAACATGAGTGTGGAAGAGTATAGGCAAAAGATGGAGCTATACATGATGAGAGCCTCTATTAGAGAGGAAGAGGTCACCACCATATCTCAGTTTTTAAGTGGACTCAACCTTGAGATAAGAGATAAAGTAGAGCTTCTTCCCTACCAAGACTTGAATGATTTGGTTCAACTTTGCATTAAAGTTGAACAACAAAATTTGCGCAAAACTTCAAGTCAAAGGGTGGGAATCTACTCTAACTCCTATCCCAAGAGAGAATATAAAAGGGAGGGTAGTACATCTAGAGAAAAACCAAAGGAAACTACCAAGCCCATAACCAAAGACACCTCTACCCCACCCATCCAAGCTAGGGACATCAAGTGCTTTAAGTGTTTTGGAAGAGGACATGTGCAAGCCCAATGCCCAAACCAAAGGACCATGTTTTTAATAGGCAAGGATGAGTACACTAGTGGTGAGGATGAGCCTAGTGTAGAAGAAGAAGAAGAAGGAGAGGATGAGAGGGTTAGTCCTTTAGAAGGAGAATTACTCATGATTAGGAGAACCCTCAACAATCATCCTAGCACATCCATGGAAACACAAAGAGAGAACATTTTTCACACAAGGTGTAATGTTTTAGAAAGTATATGTTCTCTTATTGTGGATAGTGGATCAAGTTGCAATTGTTGTAGCTCTAGGATGGTTGAGAAGCTCAATCTACAATTAGTTCCTCATCCTAAGCCATACAAGTTGCAATGGATCAATGAGAATGGGGAACTAAGTATAGATAAGCAAGTGGAAATCAAGTTCTCCATAGGTAACTACAAAGATAAAGTTTTATGTGATGTAGTACCAATGGAAGCTTGCCATATTTTGTTAGGTAGACCATGGCAATTTGATAAAAAAACCTTGCATGATGGTCTAACTAATGAGATTTCCTTCACCCATAGGCAAAAGAGATTTGTACTTAGTCCCTTACCACATTCTCAAGTGGTGAGAGACCAAATACAAATGAGAGAAAAGAGGGATGAAGAAAATAAGAGAAAGAAGAAAGAAAAACAAAGAGAGATAGAAAAAAGAGAAAGTTCTTAAGGATAGAAAGGAGTGGGAGAAGAGTGTTCCTTCCCACATGGTTGCTCAACAAGAAAGATCTTTTGAAAACATTTTGGAAAACTTGCTTCTTGTTGAACAACCAAGCCTTGTTTTTTGTAAGGGAACACTTGCATGCACTGCCACAAGTAGTGAACTTATGAGTCTACCTCCTCAAGTGGAAAATCTTTTGAGTAAATTTGATGATGTATTCTCTAGTGAGGGACCCCATGGTCTTCCTCCCATTAGAGGTATAGAACATCAAATTGACTTTATCCCGGGGGCTAGCCTACCAAATAGGCCAACTTATAGAACTAACCCCGAGGAAACCAAGAATATAGAGTCACAAGTTCAAGACTTGTTGGATAAGGGTTGGGTTTAAAAGAGCCTTAGTCCTTGTGCTGTACCTGTCTTGTTGGTGCCAAAACAAGATGGAAAATGGCGCATGTGTTGTGATTGCCGAGCAATCAACAACATCACCATCAAGTACAGGCACCCAATCCCAAGGCTTGATGACATGCTTGATGAACTACATGGATCCACCATATTTTCCAAGATTGACCTTAAAAGTAGTTATCACCAAATTAGGATCAAAGAGGGTGATGAGTGGAAAACTGCTTTTAAGACCAAATTTGGATTATATGAGTGGTTAGTGATGCCTTTTGGCCTTACTAATGCTCCTAGTACATTCATGAGGCTCATGAATCATACCTTAAGGGATTGCATAGGTAAATATGTAGTAGTTTACTTTGATGATATCCTAGTGTATAGCAAAACCCTAGAAGACCATCTAAGTCACCTTAGGGAAGTCCTTCTTGTGCTTAGGAAAAATAGTTTGTTTGCCAATAAGGATAAGTGTACCTTCTGTGTAGATAGTGTAGTTTTCTTAGGTTTCATAGTTAACCAAAAGGGGGTGCATGTTGATCCTGCGAAAATCCAAGCCATAAAAGAGTGGCCCACTCCACAAAATGTAAGTGAAGTGTTCTTGCCGGTTGACTCGCCTGTCAGTTGACTCCACGACACTCACGCGCCTCCTTCCTCACGTTGATACGTGCTTGAATCTTGCGAAACAATCTGCACCTACAAAAGAGAAAGGGGCGCCCTAGAGGCCGTTTGCACTCCGCGCTCAAGTCAATAGTGGGCAAGTAACACCAAGTGTATTGAGTTTCTCTGTGTTTAGGTCTAGAAACTGCGTATCTTTGTGAAGTATTTTACTGTCCCTTATATAGTCTAGGGTTTACTGCGCCGCTAGCCCTAATTAGGGTTTACTGCGCTGCTAGCCATATTTAGGGTTTACTGGAATACCCTTGGGCCGCTATCACCCAATCTTAGGGTAATCTAACACGTAAGGTTTCCTTCTCTGGAGTGCAAACTTTAACAGGGTGACCACCTGGGTGCCTCCTTGTGCACCTACTCTCTGGGACCGCCTGTTCTGGGAGTGCCTTCACTGTACACGTGCCATGCATGTAGGTTCACTGGGAAAACCCTAGTTCTGGTGAGTACTCGTCCCCTTAGAACTCTACACCTAACTGTGCTCTCCCTGCTACCCGCATAGGCTCTTCGTGAATCAGGCCTCTCCCTACCTCTGGGTATTTAACTGGTCATTGGCCCACACTGGGAACCAATCTTAGCTGTTCTGTCTACGCTGTTCAAATCACCCAAGACCGATGTCACCTCGTCACACTCTGTTGCCGAGGACTGATCACCCTGCGGAGTGACGAGGACACATCAGCCCTTCCTGGTGATCGTCACGCTGATGACTAATCACCCTTCTCTGTGGGAACATGCTGATGACTAATCACCCTTCTCTGTGGGAACATGCTGATGACTAATCACCCTTCTCTCAGGGGACACACCGATGACTGATCACCCTACTCTGAGGGGAATGACTGATCAGCCTTCTCTAAGGGAACACACCGATGACTGATCACCCTTCTCTGATTGGACACACCGATGACTGATCACCCTCTAATCCAAGCTGCCTGCGGGGTCCACTCCACGTGGCTTTGACCCATGCTGTGGGACCCAGCTGACGTGGTTCGCCCTTTACTACCTGTTCTCGGTGTCCGAGGATTGGTCGGTACACAAGCCCCCCAGTCTCAAGCTGTTAACTTGTTTCAGCGAAGAGACTAAGTCATGGGTGAGAACTGGTCGGTACATCAAGTAAGAAGTTTTCATGGTTTAGCTAGCTTCTATAGAAGGTTTGTGCCTAATTTTTCAAGTTTAGCTTCCCCTCTCAATGAACTTGTTAAAAAGGATGTTGCATTTTTTTGGAATGAAAAGCATGAACAAGCCTTTCAAAGGCTAAAAGCTCAACTCACCCATGCTCCCATTCTAGCTCTCCCAAATTTTTCTAAAACTTTTGAGATAGAATGTGATGCATCGGGAGTGGGCATAGGTGCGGTGTTGTTACAAGGTGGACACCCCATTGTATATTTTAGTGAAAAGCTACATGGTGCCACCCTTAACTACCCCACTTATGACAAAGAGCTATATGCACTTGTGAGGGCCTTAAAGACTTGGGAACATTATCTCATTTCAAAAGAGTTTGTTATCCATAGTGATCATGAGTCCCTAAAGTACTTAAAAGGCCAACACAAGCACAACAAAAGACATGCTAAATGGATGGAGTTTCTTGAACAATTTCCTTATGTAATCAAATATAAGAAAGGAAGCACCAATATAGTAGCCGATGCTCTCTCAAGGAGGCATATTCTCTTTTTAAAATTGGGTGCCCAAATTCTTGGATTTGATCACATAAAAGAACTTTACCAAGAAGACCAAAAATTTTCATCCATCTATGCTAAGTGCAAACATAGAGCACAAGGAGGTTACTATGTGGTCGAAGGGTATCTCTTTAAAGAAGGAAAACTTTGTATTCCCCAAGGCACACATAGGAAGCTCCTTGTAAAAGAATCACATGAAGGGAGTCTCATGGGCCATTTTGGAGTTGATAAAACTTTACATCTTTTAAAAGAAAAATTTTACTGGCCACACATGAGAAAGGATGTCCAAAGACATTGTTCTAGATGCATATCATGTTTGAAAGCAAAGTCTAGAGCAATGCCTCATGGACTCTACACCCCTTTGCCAATTGCAAATGCTCCTTGGGAAGACATTAGCATGGATTTCATTTTAGGACTCCCTAGGACTGCAAGAGGCCATGATTTCTATCTTTGTGGTGGTGGACCGTTTTAGCAAAATGTCCCATTTTATTCCATGCCACAAGATAGATGATGCTCAAAATATTTCTAGACTCTTCTTTAAAGAAGTGGTGAGACTCCATGGTATACCTAGAAGTATAGTGTCCGATCGAGATTCCAAGTTTGTAGGCCACTTTTGGAAAACTCTTTGGGGCAAACTTGGTACGAGACTACAATTTTCAACTTGTTGTCATCCTCAAACGGATGGTCAAACTGAAGTAGTCAATAGATCTCTTGGAACTATGCTTAGGGCTATCATGAAGGGAAACCACAAATCTTGGGATGAGTATCTTCCCCATATTGAGTTTGCTTACAATAAAGTAGTCCACAAGACTACTAATGCTTCTCCTTTTGAAGTTGTATATGGGTTTAATCCTCTCACACCTTTGGATTTGTTACCTTTACCTAATCCACAAGAATTTGTGCATAAGGAAGGAGTAATCAAAGCCGATTTTGTTAAGAAAATGCATGAGAAGATTAAACTCCAAATCCAACAACAAAATGAAAAGTATGCTAAATACCACAATAAGGGGAGGAGAGAAATCATTTTTGAAGAAGGAGACTTAGTTTGGCTTCACCTTCACAAAGATAGATTTCCCACTCAAAGGAAGTCCAAACTAAGTCGCTGAGGAGATGGACCCTTTCAAGTCCTCAAGAGAGTCAACAAAAATGCATATAAGTTGGACCTATCTCTAGAATATGGAGTACATGATACTTTCAATGTAACTGGCTTATCTCCATTTGTAGGTACCAATGAAGACTTGGATTTGAGGATAAATCCTTTTCAAGGGGGAGGGGATGATGGAGGACGGCTAGTCACACCCCTTCTAGTGCCAAGACGTGAGCTTGAAAGGATAGATCAAGAGCTTCTAGACCAAGAGGAAGACCGTCTAGCACCTTGCATGGAGCGTCTAGGACCTATCACAAGGTCCACGGCCAAACAAATCCAAGAGGAGACGACCCTAGCTAAGGATGGGAGAGAAAGATACCTATACATGTTGCAAGATGGCCCATCATGAAATTAGCTTAGTTTATGTGGTGTAAATAGCATTTTTCTTTCAAGACTTGACCTATCTTGCTTGGCAAGTTTGTGCCCACTTTTGCATTTCATTTCAAACACATTTGGTTAGCATCTTGGAACTATGCTTAGGGCTATCATGAAGGGAAACCACAAATCTTGGGATGAGTATCTTCCCCATATTGAGTTTGCTTACAATAAAGTAGTCCACAAGACTACTAATGCTTCTCCTTTTGAAGTTGTATATGGGTTTAATCCTCTCACACCTTTGGATTTGTTACCTTTACCTAATCCACAAGAATTTGTGCATAAGGAAGGAGTAATCAAAGCCGATTTTGTTAAGAAAATGCATGAGAAGATTAAACTCCAAATCCAACAACAAAATGAAAAGTATGCTAAATACCACAATAAGGGGAGGAGAGAAATCATTTTTGAAGAAGGAGACTTAGTTTGGCTTCACCTTCACAAAGATAGATTTCCCACTCAAAGGAAGTCCAAACTAAGTCGCTGAGGAGATGGACCCTTTCAAGTCCTCAAGAGAGTCAACAAAAATGCATATAAGTTGGACCTATCTCTAGAATATGGAGTACATGATACTTTCAATGTAACTGGCTTATCTCCATTTGTAGGTACCAATGAAGACTTGGATTTGAGGATAAATCCTTTTCAAGGGGGAGGGGATGATGGAGGACGGCTAGTCACACCCCTTCTAGTGCCAAGACGTGAGCTTGAAAGGATAGATCAAGAGCTTCTAGACCAAGAGGAAGACCGTCTAGCACCTTGCATGGAGCGTCTAGGACCTATCACAAGGTCCACGGCCAAACAAATCCAAGAGGAGACGACCCTAGCTAAGGATGGGAGAGAAAGATACCTATACATGTTGCAAGATGGCCCATCATGAAATTAGCTTAGTTTATGTGGTGTAAATAGCATTTTTCTTTCAAGACTTGACCTATCTTGCTTGGCAAGTTTGTGCCCACTTTTGCATTTCATTTCAAACACATTTGGTTAGCATCTTGGAACTATGCTTAGGGCTATCATGAAGGGAAACCACAAATCTTGGGATGAGTATCTTCCCCATATTGAGTTTGCTTACAATAAAGTAGTCCACAAGACTACTAATGCTTCTCCTTTTGAAGTTGTATATGGGTTTAATCCTCTCACACCTTTGGATTTGTTACCTTTACCTAATCCACAAGAATTTGTGCATAAGGAAGGAGTAATCAAAGCCGATTTTGTTAAGAAAATGCATGAGAAGATTAAACTCCAAATCCAACAACAAAATGAAAAGTATGCTAAATACCACAATAAGGGGAGGAGAGAAATCATTTTTGAAGAAGGAGACTTAGTTTGGCTTCACCTTCACAAAGATAGATTTCCCACTCAAAGGAAGTCCAAACTAAGTCGCTGAGGAGATGGACCCTTTCAAGTCCTCAAGAGAGTCAACAAAAATGCATATAAGTTGGACCTATCTCTAGAATATGGAGTACATGATACTTTCAATGTAACTGGCTTATCTCCATTTGTAGGTACCAATGAAGACTTGGATTTGAGGATAAATCCTTTTCAAGGGGGAGGGGATGATGGAGGACGGCTAGTCACACCCCTTCTAGTGCCAAGACGTGAGCTTGAAAGGATAGATCAAGAGCTTCTAGACCAAGAGGAAGACCGTCTAGCACCTTGCATGGAGCGTCTAGGACCTATCACAAGGTCCACGGCCAAACAAATCCAAGAGGAGACGACCCTAGCTAAGGATGGGAGAGAAAGATACCTATACATGTTGCAAGATGGCCCATCATGAAATTAGCTTAGTTTATGTGGTGTAAATAGCATTTTTCTTTCAAGACTTGACCTATCTTGCTTGGCAAGTTTGTGCCCACTTTTGCATTTCATTTCAAACACATTTGGTTCGCATCTAGGGTAACATTTAAGGTACTCCTTAGCTTATAAAAGGGGTAGCCTCCTTCATGAAACTTAAGATTAATTTGAGTAAAGTTATGCTGCCAAATTTGTGCCATACTTACTCCCTTGCCTAAATCTCTTGATTTATGGTTTTAATCTTCACTCCTTCACCACCAAAGAGAGTTGGCCAAACCTCTCTCATTTTCATACACTTCATGCACCTACAAGCCACCACCACTCTTAGGAGGGCTTGACCCATTTCATCCATTGAACTTCTGCTGCATTCATCACCCAAAACGCACCATGAAGAACTCAAGAATGCCACCAGAAAAAGAGTGTCCCTTTGACTGGATGATACAATTGTGTTCAAATACAACTTTACTAACAGAAATAAAACTTGAGGTTGGCACCGTTCCATGTGCGGGGAATTGCACCGCCCTCTAAGGTTTCCAACCTGTATGCCCTATTTCCCAGGGCCCCTGTTACTCGAAACGGGCCTGTCCACTCGGGGGATAGTTTGTTTTCTAACTGGTAGGAGTGGGCTTTCCGCATTACCAGGTCGGTGACTTGGAACTGCCGAGGTCTCAATTTTGACCTGTATTGGCGTTCTACTCTCCTCTTTAACACTTCAGACTTAACGCGGGCCTCCTCTCTGACCTCTGTAGTAGGTCTAGATTCACCCTTCTTTCTTCATTTGATTCTTCCGCCACAAAGTTCTGGAATCGAGGCGAGCTTTCCTGTATCTCTACTGGAATCATGGCATCTGACCCATATACTAGGCTGAAGGGCGTTTCTTTAGTGGTGGATTGTGGAGTGGTGTGATATGCCCACACAATCCTGGGGACCTCTTCTGCCCAAGTCCCTTCAGCTTTCTCGAGCCTCGTCTTCAGGCCCCTAAGCAGGACCCTGATAGCCGACTCGACTTGCCCATTTGTTTGGGGGTGCTCGACTGACGCGAACCCCAGTTTGATGCCAAGCTCCGAGCACAACTTTCCCAACTGCTGACTTGCAAACTGTGTACCATTATCAAAACTAGACACCTTAGGATTCCAAAACGACACATGATATTCTTCCAAACGAAGTGTTGGACCTTATGTGTCGTAATTTGCGCCACTGGTTCAGCTTCGATCCATTTGGTGAAGTATTCTATAGCCATCACAAGGTGTTTCATCTGTCTGACCACGAGTGGGAAAGGTCCCAAGATGTCGATTCCCCATGTGTGGAAAGGCCACAGACTATGGAGGGATCTCAACTCTTCTGGTGGCATGCGATGCCAGTCCGCATGCTCTTGACACTTTTTACACTGCTGCGTGTACCTTATACAGTCTTCTCTCATTGTGGGCCAATAATACCCTGCTCGAATGGCCTTGGCTGCCAGGGCTCGTCCCCCGATGTGACTTCCACATATTCCTTCGTGAAGCTCTGCTATTATGCGAGTGCAGTGTGCCCCACTTACACATGTCAAAAGAGGATGGGAATAGCCATGTCTGAACAGGTTTCCGTATCAAGGTGTAGCGGGGCACATTCTTCTTCCCAACTCTAGCTTTCGTGGGGTCTAACAGAAGTGTCTCATCTACTAGGTAACGTTGATAGGGCATTACCCAAGTCTCTCCTTCTTCCATCAAGCAAACTTGCGACGAAATTTTAGCTGGCAGGCCATAAGAATTTATGCGAGGTGCTTTCATTGTTTCTTGTGTTAATGACCTATGAATCCTTCTTCCTTCGTGAACAACGTTTATCATTTGTACATCCGCGGGGTCTCCTAAAGTCGTTCGAGGTGTTCTTAAAGTTTCCTGAATTACCGTCCTTTGCCTCCCCACCTTGCCCAAGCTGGCGAGTTTTGCCAACCAGTCAGCTCTCGCATTTTGCTCTCGTGGAACATGGAGCAACTCGAACTCTAGGAATGTGCCTTTCAATAATTGTACATAGCTGAGATAGGCGGCCAAATATGGGTCCTTAGCTTGGTACTCGCCAGTGACCTGTCCTATGACCAAGAGTGAGTCGCTTTTTGCCAGCAAACGTCCCGTGCCCATCTCCTTTGCTAACAACATCCCTACTATCAAGGCTTCGTACTCCGCCTAGTTATTACTGGCCTTGAAAGCGAAACGCAGAGCCTGTTCTATCAAGACACCATCTGGTCCTTCTAATATGACCCCGGCGCCGCTGCCTTGCAGGTTGGATGACCCGTCAACTGAAAGGACCCATTTAAATCCTGTCTCTCTCTGGGATGGAGCTGCCGAGGTGAGCTCGGCCACAAAATTAGCATAAACCTGACCCTTGATGGGGCCCCTGGGTTCATACTGTATCTCGAATTCGGATAGCTCTACTGCCCAACTAACCATGCGTCCTGCTATATCAGGTTTCTGCAGGACTTTGCGGATGGAGAGGTTTGTCATAACTGTGATAGTAAAGCTGTGGAAGTAATGACGCAACCTTCTTGACGAGAATACCACAGCCAGAGCTGCCTTTTCGATTGCTTGGTATCGTACCTCAGGTCGTCCTTGTAGGACCTTACTAACAAAATAGATGGGCCTTTGCACCTGCTCCTGGTCCTAGATGAGGACCGAGCTGATTGCTCGATCTGTGATGGCAAAGTAGAGGCGAAGTGGAATGCCCAACACCAGTTTACACAGTACCGGTGGGCTAGCTAGGTACTCCTTTAATTTGAGAAAGGCCTCCTCACATTCACTGGTCCATGAAAACCTGTTGTTCCATTTGAGGCATTGGAAGTAAGGATACCCCTTTTCTCCTCCTGCAGAGATGAAACGTGAGAGGGCGGCCATCCGACTTGTCAGCTGTTGGACTTCCTTTACCATGGTCGGGCATTTCTCTGGGTTGGCCTCTATCCCTCGCTCTGTCAGTAAGAACCCCAGAAACTTTCCGGCTTCCACCCCAAACACGCATTTTTCAGGGTTCAACTTTAAATTATACCTGGTGATGGTGCTGAAGAGCTCATCCAAATCTGTCACATGTTGACCCCTTTCCTGAGAGGTGACCACCATATCATCTACGTATGCCTGGACGTTTCGACCTATCATTGGGGCGAGAATGCGGTCCATCAATCTCTGATACGTCGCCCCTGCGTTCTTCAATCCAAAGGGCATTACCTTGTAGCAGTAACTGGACAGTTTTGTCATGAACGCTATTTTTTCCTCATCACGGGGGTGCATCTGTATCTGGTTGTACCCTGAGAAGGCGCCTAGAAAGCTGAGCAGTTTACAGCCCAACGCGTTGTCAACCAAAGATTCGATGCTAGGCAGAGGGTATGAATCCTTAGGACAAGCCCTATTGAGGTCTGTGAAATCAATACACATTCTCCACTTGCCGCTTGCCTTCTTTACTAGTACCACGTTGGCCAGCCGCTCAAGGCACTGAATTTCCCTAATGTGGCTTGCCTTCAGCATTTTCTGGGTCTCCTCTCTGATGACCTGCCGCCTTTCTTCATTAAACTTCCGACGTCTCTGGCACACCGGGCGGACCTGGGGGTCCAAAGTGAGGTGCTGGCACAAGAAGTCAGGATCAATCCCTGGCATATCGGCTGTGGTCCATGCGAAGGAGCTCAGGTGTCGTGATAGAACAGTGGCTATTTGGTCCTGATCCTCCTGGCTCAACGCCTTGCCGAGCTTGAAGGTCTTGGCTTCAATCACCCGCTCCAACACCTCTCCCGCGGGTTCTGGTCTTCTGTCAGGGGCGACCTCTTCCTGGTCTGTGCCCTTCCCAGAGGGTGAGTGGAACGTTACTGAGCATACCCCTATCTTCGTTTTGAGGCTATTTTCATAACACTTCCGGGCTATTTTCTGATCAGATTTGATGGTGATGACCGTTCCCTCAAGGGAGGGCAGCTTCATCTTCATGTGCCTTGACGAGGGTAGCGGCCCTAACCTGTTTAAGGCTGGCCTGCCCAACAGGATGTCCTAAGCCGAAGGAGCGTTGACCACGAGGTACCTGATGTCCACGGTGCGAGATCTCTGACCATCCGTGAACGTCGTCCTCAGCTTGATGTGCCCCCTGACCTCTACCTAGTCTCCTGCGAACCCATACAGGCAGCCGTCGTACGGCCTCAGCTGATTAGGAGATAACTGTGCGTCAGAGTGCAAACGGCCTCTGGGGTGCCTCTTTCTCTTTGCAGTTACAGGTGTTTCGATCCAAGGAAAGCACAAACCCAAGTGGAGAGAAGGAGGCGTGTGAATGTCGTTAGAGTCAATCGGCAAGTGAGTCAACAAGCAAGAACAACAACCAAAGAAGAATTACGCAGAACCAACGAGGAATTACGAAGAGAGATAGGAGAACGTGCAATGGGGGAGTAGGGTGTACCCCCCCCTCAGCCAGGGTTCGTGTAAGGACCTGTAAAATTGAATTGGAATAAAAAGGGTTATATTTTAAAAGAATTCTATGTATGTTTTATTTAAAACAAAAAGGGAGGAAAAGTTAAGTTTAGAAGGCTATGAGATCGCCGGTCGTCTGCTACACATGAGCGCCAGGTGGACGTCGCCAGGGCATTGCCAGGGCGCGAGGCATGTGGACGTGGCCAAGGCGCGAGAGGCATGCGGGCATCGCCAGGGCGCGAGGCATGTGGACGTAGCCAGGGCGCGAGAGTTATGAGGGCGTCGCCAGGGGAGACATCGGTCGTCTTCCAGGGTGAAGGAGACATCGGTCGTCTTCCAGGGCGAAGGAGACATCGGTCGTCTTCCAGGGCGAAGGATACATCGGTCGTTCGCCAGGATGAGTCAGCAGTGGAATGTTATCGCACGACGTCGAGTTTCACACAGAGTAAAGTGGGACCCAGACTCTCAGCATGAAACGTCCTGCACGCGCGCCACGTAGACAAAAAGGATGATTCTGAGTGGTGACATCAGAATGTTGGCATGCGCAGGAGACACTCGCGGTCGTACTGTTCAGAGCAGTGGCTGGCATGCACAAGCGACAACAGTGGCAGTACTGTTCAGAGCAGTGGTTGGCATGCACCAGAGACAACAGTGGTCGTACTGTTCAGGGCAGTGGTTCTCAGACTTCTCTGCAGAGTGGGTGGTGGCAGCTGCTTTTGGTGGATAAGTTGGTTTAAGATGCAGAAAACCCACTGCTGAGAGAAAGAAACGTTGCAGCCTTCAAAGAGAGAAAGAGTGAGTTACCTCCCTTCTCCTCTAGTTGCCTCCTTCGCGTTGCGATTCTGGCACCTTCACACGAGAGTACGACGAGCGACAGCCACCATTAGAGCACCTGGGTAGTTCTCTGCAAGTCCTTCAACCAGACGCAAAAACAGAGACAAGGCGTTGTTCAAGCTTCGTTGGGTTTCGGAGCTCCTGGTGGTTTGCGCAAGTCCAGGTAAGGGAAGCTAGACTTCATTTTCAATACAAGCCATAGTTTAGCTATTTTCTGAAGTAAGGGCGACGTGGTCGCCGGTTTCGTTTTCATCATCGTAAATGCTCTGTTTCATGTGTTTGGGCGACGTGGTCGCCGGTTTTTAAATGCAGACTTCGAAATACTCTGTTTTTGAACCAGATCGCCGGTTTTGGCGTTGTTTGCGAAAACTTCCTGTTCTTGGTGTTGCTTTGAAACTGTTGAGATTTAAATGAGATATTCGAAAATAAGAACCTTGGATTGAGTTTTGCTGTGATTGAAATCATTCCTTTAAGTGTTATGTGATGTGTTGGATGTGGTGAATGTGGATCGAGGCATAGTATTTTCAGGAAAGAAAATACCGTGTAAGATCGTGTAGGATGTGCATTGATCGGTGATGTCTATAATGGGATTATCCTGACTCTCCTGAGATAATGGATTCATATAGATGAGGTTATTCAGGCGTTGAGAGTCGAAGGAGGTTCATATGTATGGGTGAGTCGTGTGAAACAGAACGAGCTCGGCCTGTCATATGGATTAACCCTGTCATACTGTGAGAATGGTGAACTTGAGATTGTGTTGATGCGCATAGCTGTGGAAACATTACAACAGCTTTGTATGACAGGTGCAGAATCTCTGAGTCTAGTCAATGCACGAGTCTTCCGGAAGTAGGTCAAGTGTCTTGTGTGCTGGGTCAGTGGTGGTCTGACATGTGAAATTGAAATTTATAGACACTTGATGCAGTTTTGTGAAAATGAATGACTCTTGTGAATATTGTGAACTGTGTGATTTCTGGGTGACCAGGTGCAGAGTATGAGAAACTTGATAACTTTACGTGAATATCTTGAAATTGTTTACCTTGATTTTATTTTAATGTTCTTATTTAAACTCTCTTTAAAATATCTAGCTTACCCTGCGTATTTTGGTTCTGTGGTTGTTTTTCTTAAAACTGTGATGATCGTGTATAATTTACACGGGAGCAGATGATCTTCCAGGAAGTAGAGCTCCTTAGTGAGGGGTCGCCGGAAAGGAGATCGCCTGATTTCTGTTCTGGTAGCCGATCGGCTGTTTTGGGTCCTCTGATAGGAGATCGGCCTCGTCCGATAGGAGATCGGTCTCTTCCGATAGGAGATCGCCTGCTTTGTTTTTTTTACTGTATTCTGTTTATGTTTCTGGAAAATTTGACCGAAGTTGTATTAAAACTCCCTGTGAGGAGAAACTACATTTCATATATATAATATTTTGTTCACTTCAATCTATTTGTTACCTTTATTTTCATTATATACATTTGTATAGTATTTTGGCGGGATGTTACATTAATGGTATCAGAGCAGTTCGTCCTTAGGATGACCTGAGGGCTGTGGATCCATTGTGTTTCTTCTGCTCATGAAATTTATTTGAGTTTAAAATAACAACTATAGTGAAAGGTTTTCAAACGTTTTTGTATTGAAATTTTGTGTGTGCTTTGGTGAATATATGTTCTAATTAAAAATCTTAGTATTAAGAATGAGAAGGTCTTGATAAAGTAGTGAGGGTGCACACTCATAACTGGATCGAGATGGGTCTCAATCTTAATTCCAAAGGTTTGATGTTTGGCATATATTGAATTCTGGTGTGAGCTATTTCATTTTCTTGAGTGTCTTTGTAATGATTGAAAATGGTTGATTGGATTGATGACTGCATACCAGTAGTTGTGCTGGTGTTATGCTTGATGTTATAAGCATTATGATTCTGTTGATGAGCTCAAATTCTTAATGATTTTGAGATGCTGACCTTTGTAAGGTCTAGCTGTTACCCCCTTGAATGAATTGATTTCTTATCGATCTCATTCTTTTAGTTGTAGGGAAATATAGGAATCTTATAGTTTCAAAATCTGAAAACGAAGGAGATGGCACGTAGACCTTCTACCCCTCCCCAACCTTCTTCAGAGATGGGTCAGATCGCCAGGGCCATGGAGATGATGGCAACTGCCATCCAGCAGCAGAATACAGTAATGGCCCAGATTCATCAGGCTGTAATGAATCATTTGGAAACTGCTGGATCGGCTGCAACAGCTTCCCATGTCAATCAGCCTCGGGAGCAGATGGGGATGACCGAGTTCATGAGGCACAACCCAACCCAGTTCCGTGGGAACGTTTCTCCGAACCAACCAGATCAGTGGATCAGGGAGTTCCATGCCTTAGTGGAGAAGGCAAAGAGGGTGGAGACCCTGGAGAGGGGTGGTTCCAGAGTAATCAGATCACACCCAGGGGGTCCCTCCAGTGGGAAGGCCAAGGTGCAGCACCCACAAAGCAAGCCTTATTCGAGACCCCCACAGCAGAGGGCAGAAGCAGCACCGCCCCAGTTTCAGCAGCAACAACCCTGGAAACTTAAATGTTTCCACTGTGGTGGACCATACACAGTCAAAGTGTGCCCCAAGAGAGATTCAGAGAGAAGATGTTTTGCCTGTCAAAGGACGGGACACGTTGCTAGAGATTGTCCTACCCAGAATAGGATGACTCAACCCAGTGGATCCCAACAGTTGTGGAATGGAGGCAGTCGACCTCAGGCAGCAGGGAGAGTGTTTGCCATGTCTGGAGTGGAGGCATCTCAGTCAGGTAACTTAGTACAGAGTGTTGCTCTATAGCTGGTAGATGCGTTAGAATTTTGGTTGATTCTGGAGCGACACACTCCTTTGTGTCAAGCTTGTGTGTAGCCGAGTTGGGCCTTCTAGTGAAGGAAGTACCGTTTGAACTGTTGGTCTCTACACCTGTATCAGGACAGGTGTTGACCTCTACAGTTTGCCCTGAATGTCCAGTGATGGTAGAGGGACGCAGATTCAAAGTAAACTTGATCTGCCTACCTCTTCAGGATCTGGATGTTATCCTGGGAATGGATTGGCTAGCTGCCAATCACGTTCTCGTAGTCCGCGGTAATCAGAAGTTAGCGTTTCCAGATCTCCAAGAGCCAGATGGCGAGGTGCTTCGTGATGCTAGCTCGGTTGGAAGTGAAGAATGAAGAGGACGTAAGCAAGATACCTGGGTTACCCCCTAAGAGGGAAGTGGAATTCTCCATTGTTTTGGTGCCTGGAGCTGGACCGGTGGCAATGGCTCCAGCTGAGTTGATGGAATTAAAGAAGGAAGTGTAATTTAGATTTAGTGTACCAAGGTTTAAGTTCAGCTACATATAAGTTATGGAGAGTATATAAGCAGAATGTTGAGGGTTTAAAGACTTAAGCATGTGTATCCATGGGAAGTACCGGGGTTAAGTTCCAAGAATGAAAGATGAATTTTCTTTTATTTGAAGCTTGGAAGATGTTTATGTCGATGAAACAGCATGAGTTGACTCTAGCTTAACCACAAGCTTAAAAGGAAAGAGGAGATATTGTATTTATGTCTAAAGTTCAATTAGACAGAGAAATTTGCTGAAAAATACCAAGTAGAGAAGTTACTGGGAGAAGAGATGAAGCATCACGCAGAATGGATGCTGTTTTGTGGATCGTGATGTGGAAGATGAGTATGGAAATGGTGGATGAGGAGTGATGAGAAAGGGAAATGGAAAGATATCCTTGTATCCAAATATGACTCGGAACTTGGGAGAAGCCGAACTCATTCGAAATATCAATTGTGGTGGTGGAGAGATGTACGTAAGATGTGCGAGGAGGGTGAAGATGATGGTTAGTTCCAAAAAGTCATTGTTTGGAAAGTTGGAGGCGGAGGGGGTATGAGATTTCAGGAGGATGCGTGGGCCACTAACTCTAACTTTAAAGCAACGTGGCTGGTTTATGTGCTTCAAGTGGATAAGTGTTCTATTTGTTCGACATAAGAATTTGAGGTCCCACCTTGAGAACTTTTATCTTATACGTATGTCATCCAAGTAGAATCAGGTGTGGAAGGGAATGTGGATGGCAATAGTCTGTTGTATCTTGGAGAAGAGGTATAGAGTTGTCCTTAAGAAAGAAAATTCTGGATGCAGAGGAAATTTTCCAATCGGCTCCACTACTTACATGGTGGTGGTTGAGATATATGGTGCGTTCGTTCTTGTATACCTTTTCAGATAGGCACCTGAACCCAAATCAATGCATCCAATGTATACATTGAACAAAGAGGAAATGATGGGAACAGGAAGCCGAGTTGGCAAAAGAAGTCATAGTGATGATTTGGAAAGTAACAGCAACAAGAACTTTGTCTTTATAAGGTGCAGAGTTATGTAGCATAGTGGTGAACCAAAGGTATTCCTTTAGGGAGCGTGAGAATTAGATCAGCAGTGGGAAGTCGATGGATGGTTTTGATCAAGAGGCGGAAGTTGATTCCTAGAAGGATATTTCGGATCCTAGTTTGAATTGGCTAGGGGGCATGAGCAGTAGTCAGCTGCCCTTTTCCTTCCGATGAAGGGATCTTGCTCACTTTTTCTCTACAAGGGACTAGTCCTGGTTCTGTTAAGGGATTAGTTCTGGACTTGCTCGACCAAGTCTTCAGGGTTGGAAGTAGAGTGTGAGTACTGGAGTTGGCGCTCAATGGAACAGCATACTCCATATGCAGGGAAGGAGAATGGAATTTGATGAAGTATTGGAGTAGTAAGCGTTGGTTCAACAGACAACCGAGAAGGTAAAACTGATGCAAGGCAGAATGAAAGTTTCTCAAGGTCGACAGATGTCCTATGCAGATCAGAGGAGAAGACCTTTGAAGTCTGCTGCTGGGGATCATGTCTTTATGGGGGAGGACACCAGCCAAGGGTGTAGGATGGGCGATCAGATCAAAGAAGCTGTCCCCTAAGTTTGTTGGGCCATATCAGATCCTAAGGGGGATCAGTCCAGTGGCTTATGAGATCGCCCCACCTCCCCATTTAGCGAATCTGCACAATGTCTTTCACGTTTCGCAGCTGAAGAAGTATCTTACAGACCCTAGTCACGTATTAAAAGTGGACGACGTGCAGATCGGGTGATCCAGCATGGGAAATAAAAGAAACCACGAGAGAAGCCCATCCATACCTTCGTTCCTTATAATTCAATTTTCGAGGACGAAAATTTTTCTTGTTGGGGAGAATGTAAGGACCTGTAAAATTGAATTGGAATAAAAAGGGTTATATTTTAAAAGAATTCTATGTATGTTTTATTTAAAACAAAAAGGGAGGAAAAGTTAAGTTTAGAAGGCTATGAGATCGCCGGTCGTCTGCTACACATGAGCGCCAGGTGGACGTCGCCAGGGCATTGCCAGGGCGCGAGGCATGTGGACGTGGCCAGGGCGCGAGAGGCATGCGGGCATCGCCAGGGCGCGAGGCATGTGGACGTAGCCAGGGCGCGAGAGTTATGAGGGCGTCGCCAGGGGAGACATCGGTCGTCTTCCAGGGCGAAGGAGACATCGGTCGTCTTCCAGGGCGAAGGAGACATCGGTCGTCTTCCAGGGCGAAGGATACATCGGTCGTTCGCCAGGATGAGTCAGCAGTGGAATGTTATCGCACGACGTCGAGTTTCACACAGAGTAAAGTGGGACCCAGACTCTCAGCATGAAACGTCCTGCACGCGCGCCACGTAGACAAAAAGGATGATTCTGAGTGGTGACATCAGAATGTTGGCATGCGCAGGAGACACTCGCGGTCGTACTGTTCAGAGCAGTGGCTGGCATGCACAAGCGACAACAGTGGCAGTACTGTTCAGAGCAGTGGTTGGCATGCACCAGAGACAACAGTGGTCGTACTGTTCAGGGCAGTGGTTCTCAGACTTCTCTGCAGAGTGGGTGGTGGCAGCTGCTTTTGGTGGATAAGTTGGTTTAAGATGCAGAAAACCCACTGCTGAGAGAAAGAAACGTTGCAGCCTTCAAAGAGAGAAAGAGTGAGTTACCTCCCTTCTCCTCTAGTTGCCTCCTTCGCGTTGCGATTCTGGCACCTTCACACGAGAGTACGACGAGCGACAGCCACCATTAGAGCACCTGGGTAGTTCTCTGCAAGTCCTTCAACCAGACGCAAAAACAGAGACAAGGCGTTGTTCAAGCTTCGTTGGGTTTCGGAGCTCCTGGTGGTTTGCGCAAGTCCAGGTAAGGGAAGCTAGACTTCATTTTCAATACAAGCCATAGTTTAGCTATTTTCTGAAGTAAGGGCGACGTGGTCGCCGGTTTCGTTTTCATCATCGTAAATGCTCTGTTTCATGTGTTTGGGCGACGTGGTCGCCGGTTTTTAAATGCAGACTTCGAAATACTCTGTTTTTGAACCAGATCGCCGGTTTTGGCGTTGTTTGCGAAAACTCCCTGTTCTTGGTGTTGCTTTGAAACTGTTGAGATTTAAATGAGATATTCGAAAATAAGAACCTTGGATTGAGTTTTGCTGTGATTGAAATCATTCCTTTAAGTGTTATGTGATGTGTTGGATGTGGTGAATGTGGATCGAGGCATAGTATTTTCAGGAAAGAAAATACCGTGTAAGATCGTGTAGGATGTGCATTGATCGGTGATGTCTATAATGGGATTATCCTGACTCTCCTGAGATAATGGATTCATATAGATGAGGTTATTCAGGCGTTGAGAGTCGAAGGAGGTTCATATGTATGGGTGAGTCGTGTGAAACAGAACGAGCTCGGCCTGTCATATGGATTAACCCTGTCATACTGTGAGAATGGTGAACTTGAGATTGTGTTGATGCGCATAGCTGTGGAAACATTACAACAGCTTTGTATGACAGGTGCAGAATCTCTGAGTCTAGTCAATGCACGAGTCTTCCGGAAGTAGGTCAAGTGTCTTGTGTGCTGGGTCAGTGGTGGTCTGACATGTGAAATGAGGAGCTTGAAATTTATAGACACTTGATGCAGTTTTGTGAAAATGAATGACTCTTGTGAATATTGTGAACTGTGTGATTTCTGGGTGACCAGGTGCAGAGTATGAGAAACTTGATAACTTTACGTGAATATCTTGAAATTGTTTACCTTGATTTTATTTTAATGTTCTTATTTAAACTCTCTTTAAAATATCTAGCTTACCCTGCGTATTTTGGTTCTGTGGTTGTTTTTCTTAAAACTGTGATGATCGTGTATAATTTACACGGGAGCAGATGATCTTCCAGGAAGTAGAGCTCCTTAGTGAGGGGTCGCCGGAAAGGAGATCGCCTGATTTCTGTTCTGGTAGCCGATCGGCTGTTTTGGGTCCTCTGATAGGAGATCGGCCTCGTCCGATAGGAGATCGGTCTCTTCCGATAGGAGATCGCCTGCTTTGTTTTTTTTACTGTATTCTGTTTATGTTTCTGGAAAATTTGACCGAAGTTGTATTAAAACTCCCTGTGAGGAGAAACTACATTTCATATATATAATATTTTGTTCACTTCAATCTATTTGTTACCTTTATTTTCATTATATACATTTGTATAGTATTTTGGCGGGATGTTACAGTTCGCCCCATGCCTTTCTCCCAGGCGATCATGGAGACGGTGATACCAGCAACGTTCATGATCCTAAATATCACCTTCACAGGTGTTGAAGATCCGGAGGCCCACATCACGGCCTTCCACACACAGATGATGATCTCAGGAGGAACCGACGCAATGCATTGTAAGTTGTTTATGGGAACGTTTGCAGGAACAGTGCTAGACTGGTTCATTGGACTCCCTAATGGACACATTACGTCATTCGATCAGTTCTCAACACTATTTAAGGAAAAGTTCATTGTCAACCAAGCTCGTCCTCTTGTTTCCTTCGATCTTTTTGATGTGAAGCAGTACCAGGGAGATCCATTGAAGGACTTCCTAAACCGCTTTGGAGCGCTCGTGGTGAAGTTGCACACCAAGGACGAGGCCATGATGGTACACGTGTTTGGGAAGGGGATCTTACCAAGACCTTTCAGTGATTCCCTGATCAGGTGTCAGCCTAAGACTTTCAATGAGATCCGTCGTCCGGCTGTGGCCTACATCAGCGCAGAATAACAGGTAACAGAAAAGTGCGCGAGGGTAGATTTGTCTAAACATCGTGTGTAACATCCCGCCAAAATACTATTCATGTTTATATAATGAAAATAAAGGTAAAAAATAGATTGAGGTGAACAAAATTATATATATGAAATGTAGTTTCTCCTCACAGGGAGTTTAATACAAATTCGGTCACTTTTCCAGAAAACATAAACAAAATACAGTAAAAAAAACAAAGCAGGCGATCTCCTATCAGAAGAGGGCGATCTCCTATTAGAAGACAGCAAAAGGGTGATCGCCTAACAGAAGTAGAAACAGGCGATCTCCTTCTGGCAACCACTCACTGAGGAGCTCTGCTTCCTGCAACATCATCTGCTCCCGTGTAAATTATACACGATCATGACAGGTTTAAGAAAGAGCCAAACACAACACCAAAAGAAACACCACAGGGTAAGCTAGACGTTTGAAAAAGAGTTTAGATATTATACTTTAAAAAATCAAGATGAACAAATTAAAGACACCCACGTAAACCATCAATTAAAACACATATTGCACAATTCCTCAAAGGTCGTTAAAATCACAAAATTCATCAAGTGTCTATCAATTCAATGTTTCTCATTCTCACGTCAGACTTCCACTGACTCATCACACAAGACACTTGACCCTACTTCCGGAAGACTCGTGCGTTGAACTTAGCATCCAGAGACATGCACCTGCCATACTTCATTTGCTGTAATGTTTCCACAGCCATGCGCATCAACACAATCTCGATCTCAATTCATCACTCTCACAGTATGATAGGGTTAATCCATAAGACAGGCCGAGCTCGTTCTTTTTCACACGACTCACCCATTCATATGAACCTCCTTCGACTCTCACCAACTGAGTAACTTCCTCGATGTGATTCCATTATCTCAGCAGAGTCAGGATCGCCTCATTCACAGGATACTTACAGATCAATACACTTCATAACCAAATCTCAACACGGTATTTCCTTTCCTGAAAATACTATGTCTTGATCCCACATTCACGACATTCCACACATCATACCACTCAAATGAATGATCCAAATCACAGCAACAGTCATTTCAAAGGTTCAGATTTTAGAATATCACATGTATTTCACATTTAAATCTCAAACAGCTTCAAACAACACCAAAAACAGGGGAGTTCGAAAAACAACGCCAAAACCGGCGATCTCGTTCAAAAACAGAGGATTATACAATAACAGTTGAAAAACCGGTGACCACGTCGCCCCCATCATCTCAATCATGAATATAAGGATTTTCGTTGGAAATAAGGCTAGCTTCCCTTACCTGGACTTGTGCAAAACACCAAGAGCTCCAAAACCCACCGAGCTTAAAGGATGCCTTAGCTTTGTTTTCAGCGTCTGGTTTGTAGAACTTGCAGAGAACCTCCCAGGTGCTCTAAGGGCAGTCGTCGCACGTCGCACGTTGCACTGGTGCTGGAGGTTGCCTGAGTCGCAGCGCGAAAGAGAGAAAAGAGAGGGATGAAGATGCAGACACTCTTTCACTCTTGAGCCACTGTAACCTTCTTTGCCTTCCCGCAGTGGGCTTTTGAATCCAAGCCAACCTGTCCACGCATGCTGCTGCTCCCACCCCTTCTGCAGGAAAGCCTGAGTGTACGTTCTCACTGAACAGTACGGCAACGGTTGTCTCTTGTGCCTGCCAACCACTGCCCTGAACAGTACGACCACTGTTGTCTCTTGTGCATGCCAACCACTGCCCTGAACAGTACGACCACTGTTGTCTCTTGTGCATGCCAACATTCTGATGTCACTATTCTGAACCACCCTTTTTGTCCACGTGGCGCGCGTGCAAGACGTGTCATGCTGGGAGTCTGGGTCCCACTTTATCTGTGTGAAACTCGACATCGCGCGATAACCTTCCACCGATGACCGCTCGCGTGATGACTATCCACTGAGGTCTCAAACTGGCAAACGACCGATGTCTCTCCCTGGAAGACGACCGATGTCTCTCCCTGGGAGACGACCGATGTGTATCCCTGGCGACGCCCGCATGCCTCTCGCGACCCGGCGATGCCTGCATGCCTCGCGCCCCGACGACGCCCGCATGCCTCTCGCGCCCCAGCGTTGCCCGCATGCCTCGCGCCCCGGCGTTGCCCGCATGCCTAGCGCCCCGGCGTTGCCCGCATGCCTCGCGCGCCCTGGTGACGTCTGCATGCCTCGCGCCCTGGCGATGCCCACATGCCTCTCGCGCCCTGGCGACGTCCACATGCCTCGCGCCCTGGCGATGCCCGCTTGCCTCGCGCCCTGGCGATGTCCACATGCCTCGCGCCCTGGCGATCATGTGTAGTAGGCGACCGGCGATCATGTGCTAACTAGGCGATCTCATAGTCTTCTAAACTACACTTTCCTTCCTTTTTATTTTAAATAGAAACATACTTAGAATTTATTTAAAATATATCCCTTTTTATTCCAATTCAATTTTACAGGTCCTTACATCGTGCAGTGGGTCGCACTCAACCTATGAGGGTGCATGAGGCCACAACGGGAAGCAAGGCTAAGTTGACACAATATGAGTCGAAGAAGCCTAAGCCCACAAGGCACAACTTCAGAGTAAACCTCAAAGAGCTAATCGCCATTTCCGAGGTGGCTAGCAGACTAAAGTTTCCCCAGAAAACTGACAAGAGGTTGGGACCCAACAAAGACAAGTGGTGTGACTTCCACCAGGCATGTGGTCACGGACTGGGCAATTGCCTAGCGCTAGGAAACCAATTGGATGAATTGGTATGAAACGGTTTTCTGACTGACTACTTGCATGAACCACAGGGGACCCTAGCAACGGTGGCCTCAGTAGGAGACCAGGGGCACAAGGTACCCATCCACGGAAAGATCAACACCATCTCTGGGGGTTTCTCAGGAGGAGGGTGTACCACTTCCCAGTGAAGGAAATATGCCAAAGGAGTGATGACTGTCGAGGAGGGGGAAGCCGACCAGTTCCTAGAGCCTGACCTCGTTTTCACGAAGGCTAATTGGCTGGACGTGGTCCCACACGACAATGACCCGACGGTGATTTCAGTGGTGACAGTGGGAAGGAAGCTGTATCGGGTCCTCGTCAACCAGGGAAGTTCAACAGATGTGATGTTTTGGCCGACCTTCAATAAGTTGTAGTTATCACCTGACCAGCTGTGGCCTTACGATGGCTGCCTATATGGTTTTGTGGGAGACCAGGTGGAGGTTAGAAGGCACACAGAGCTAAGGACGACGTTCACAGACGAAAATGCATCTCGCATTGTCAACATAAGGTATCTTGTGGTAAACGCTCCTTCTACTGATAACATTCTTTTGGGCAGGCCAGCTTTGAACAGATTAGGAGCAATACCCTCGACGAGACACATGAAGATGAAGCTGCCCTCCCTTGATGGAACAGTGATCACAATTAAGTCTGACCAGAAGACGGCTAGAAAGTGTTATGAGAATAGCCTTAAGACAAAAGAGAGGGGTGTACTCTATCACCAGTCGACCACCTAGGGAAGAAGGGATCGTCCGTGTAGAGGTCGCCCCTGAAAGACAATCCGAGCCCACAGAAAAGGTCATGGAACGAGAGATTAGGGGCAAACAGTTCAAACTTGGTAAGTCCCTGAGTCAGGAAGCGTAGGACCAAGTCGTCGAGGTCTTGGCCCGATATCTGTACGCCTTCGCGTGGATTGCCTCAGAAATGCTAGGTATTGACCCTGACTTCTTGTGCCATCATCTTACCATGGACCCATAGGTCCGACCTATACGCCAGAGACGAAAAAGTTCAATGAGGAGAGGCGACAGGTCATCAGGCAGGAAACCCAGAAGCTGTTGAAGGCTGGTCACATCAGGGAAATCCAATACCCTGAGTTGTTGGCCAATGTGGTGTTAGTCAAGAAAGCCAATGGCAAGTGGAGGATGTGCGTGGACTTCACAGATCTGAATAAAGCTTGCCCCAAGGACTCTTACCCATTGCCTAGCATTGATGCCTTGGTGGACAGCGCGTCAGGATGCAAACTCCTCAGCTTCTTGGATGCATTTTCTGGATACAACCAAATCCGCATGCACCCTAGAGATGAATGCAAGACAGCATTCATGATAGAGCTCTCAAGTTATTGTTACAAGGTGATGCCCTTTGGACTGAAGAATGCTGGAGCGACCTATCAGAGACTGATGGACAGGATACTTGCCCCTATGATAGGGCAAAATGTGCAGGCATACATGGACGACATGGTCGTCACCTCTCAGGAAAAGGACCAGCACGTCGTTGACCTAGAAGAGTTTTTCAACACCATAGCTAGGTACAAGTTAAAACTAAACCCTAAAAAATGTGTGTTTGGGGTAGAAGCAGGAAAGTTCTTAGGGTTCTTGTTGACTGAGCGTGGAATAGAAGCAAACCCCGATAAGTGTACGGCAATTATGGCCATGAAAAGCCCGATCTCAGTGAAGGAAGTACAACAGTTAACAGGTCAAATGGCCGCCCTGTCCCGATTTGTTTCAGCAGGAGGGGACAGGGGGTATCTTTACTTCCAGTGTTTGAAGAGAAACAACAGGTTCGTATGGACTGACGAGTGTGAGGAATCATTCCTCAAGCAGAAAGAGTATCTGACCAGTCCCCTAGTGTTGTGCGAGCCGCTACCAGGCACTCCACTCCACCAGTACTTCGCCATCACGGAGCGGGCGATCAGTTCAGTCCTTGTCCAAGAGCAGGACCAGGTGCAGAAACCCATCTATTTTAGTGGGAGGCTTAGAATCCTAGGTTTGAAAGATGAATCTTTAGAAGGAAACTTTGAAAAAGATTTGTTTTTATTTTTCCAAGAGTAGTTGTAGTAGCCATCATTATGAGAATTTTTGAAAGCACTTTTCTTTGCAAGTTGAGATTCAACCTTGATGGCAAGGTCAACCAAATTTTCCAAAGATGAATACTGATAAAGTTCTACAACATCTTGAATATCCCTTCTAAGACCACTCACAAATCTAGCCATCTTTGCTTCCTCACTTTCATGCATATCTACTTTAATTAAAAGTGTTTCTAACTCTTTAAAATAAGCATCCACACTTAGCGTGCCTGGGTGAATCCTTTGGAGCTTCAACAAAAGGTCTTTCCTAAAGTGTTGTGGAACAAATCTAGCACGCATACACTTTTTCAAATCGTTCTAAGAAACCATGGGAGGTCTCTTGTTTAGGCCAATGTCTATAGAGTTTTATGCCACCATTGCATGGCATAGTCCGAAAATTCTAAAGAAGCTAGTTTAACCCTTTGGTCTTCTAGGACCTCATGTACATGAAAGATTTGTTCAACCTTTGCTTCCCACCCCAAATATACATTAGGATCACCCTCACCACTAAAGGTAGGTAATTTTACAAAAGGCAAATAAGCCTTTGCTTCATGGTGCCTCCTATCTCCATGATGATGATCATGATGTCTTCTCCATGCGGTTTCTTCCTCATGGCCGAGAGAATGGGAAGAGCTCCTTGAAGAATTTATATGGTAATGGTGCCTTCCATGTGTAGAATGATTGGAACGTTCATGGGTCACTTCAAGTCTTTGCAATCTTTCCTCCAGTTGTCTTATAGCTTCATCTTTTAGTATAAGTGACCGTTTTGCTTCCTTTAATTCACCAATAATGAAAGCTTTTTGTGGAGAATATGGTTTGGAAGATTCACCACTTGAAAAATTAGCCATTTCAAAAACAAGACAGCAAACACAATGAACAAACAATTAAAGAAAACAAGGTTAGAAAAAGTAGACAAATAGTGTTGTGGTAATTGGAATTTAAAGGCATTCAAACCACTCCAAGAAATTATACTTTCCTCAATCAAGCTTCTCTTGTGGATTGGAATAGCCTCAAGTGAAAGATGCCAAAGCACTCAAACACTCACCCAAAAACAACCACCACAAAACTTGAAGAAACAATAAAAGACAAGCAAGAAAAGGGACAAAAACAGGAAAGGGTATAGCAAAAGGAATAGAAGATTTATGACAAAACTTAAAGAATAGAAGAGAAGAAAGAAAAGGCACAAAATAAGAATCAAAGAATACTCACTAAACTTGTAATCAAGAAAGAAAGTAAAACTCAAAAACTTGTCAAAGTAAATGGATCAAAAGTTTCACAATGTAGACAACAATTTGCCAATCAATATGAATCCAACTTTTGTATGGAATTTAATGTGCAAAAGATAGAAAAGATGCAAATGGCAAACTGTTTTGGATGTTTTAAAAACAGAATGGGTTCTGTTTTCCTCTGTTTTGGTTCTGTTTTGGTATATATATATGTAGTGGCCAGACCTCGGACATCGGCAATATACAGTAGAGGTCAACATGGCAGAGGTCGGCACAGTAGGACCCACAGAGCGACCCCCAGAGACTACAGGTCATAGTAAGCAAACCTCGAACATCAGTAGTGTGCAGTAGATGTTGACGTAGCAGAGGTCGACACAGTAGAGTATTACATTAGTGAAAGCCTGATTCACAGAGATACATTGCATGCGAAATGTGTATAAGACATTTGGGTCTGGCACAAGCAGATTTCCCCTAGGGGCGCCGAAGCCCAAGAGAGCTAGGGTTCTTAGAGAAAGCTACATGCAAGGCACATGAGAAATTAAGGCACTTACACGAACGGATTGGTCTCGCGGCGTTGGTACACATGTTGTAACCCTAGCGGCCATATCGTTAGATACACACTCCAAAAAAGGAATGTTGCCATGGGAGTTGCACTCTAAGAAAGGAATGTTGCCAAGGGAGTTGCACTAAGCCTGTGTGATACTATCTCAAAAAGGTAACCCTAAATTCCCTAGAGGCAAGGCTTTGGCAAGAAAATGTCAGCGGCAGGTTAACCTAGAAGTAGTTATAAAAGGGGGGTAAACCCCAAGGTAAAGACACGTTGTCTTTTACGCAAGACATTGAACACCCTCGGACTCAATACCAGAACGTATTATTGTCGAAGGTCCAAATACAAACACGATATTCTATTCTAATGTAACAACTAACATAACATAAATTCTATTATAAACTAACAAATAATTACTAAATAATATAAATTTTAGAAAATACAAATTATATAATACAAATTATATAAATTAATACAAATTTATATTAAATAATATACAAATTATAATACATAAAAAAAATATTCAAAATACAGCAAAAAAAATTCACAAAATCTAAAACAAAACTAACATAAAAACTACCTACTAAATAATATAAAAATTATATAATACAAATTTATATTAAATAATATACAAATTATAATACATAAAGTCAAATATTCAAAATAAACCAAGTAAAATTCAAAAAATCTAAAAATGAACCAACCTTGTATGCGAAATGGTGATTGAAGTGGTAGACAACCAACGGTGACAGCGGAAGCGTGGCGGGACAGTGGCGGACCAGCGATGGAGATGAGTACAGTAATGCAACAGTACCTTCCACCAATGCAAGGAAAAAAGCAAATATAACAACGAAATTTGTAAAGTGAACTGAAGAGAATGAAATGGGTTTAAGAAACTCACAATGGAAGCAAGGAACTGAAGATGTAGAGAAGCAAGGAACTCACAGTGTAACATCCCGCCAAATTACTTTCCATATTTATGTAATAAAATAAAGGTGAAACAAATATATCGAAGTGAACATAATTATATATATGTAATGAAGTTTCTCCTCACAGGGAGTTTAATACATAATCGGTCAGTTTTCCAAAACTTAAACAAAATACAGCAAAATAAAAAAACAGGCGATCTCCTAACAGAAAAAGGCGATCTCCTATCAGAAAAGGGCGATCTCCTATCAGACAACAGAAAAAGGGTGATCGCCTAACAGAAACGGAAACAGGCGATCTCCTTCCGGCGACCACTCACTGAGGAGCTCTACTTCCTGCAACATCATCTGCTCCTGTGTAAATTATACACGATCATCACAGGTTTAAGAAAAAGCCAAACACGACACCAAAATCACAGGGTAAGCTAGATATTTGAAAGAGAATTTAGATATGAAACTTTAAAATCAAGATGAAACAAATTTAAGATACCCACGTAAAACCATCAACTTTCTCATTCTCTTCACATGACCATCAAGTAAACACATATTTCACAATTCCTCAAGAGTCGTTCAAATCACATAATTCATCAAGTGTCTATCAATTTCAATGTTTCTCATTTCTCACGTCAGACTTCCACTGACTCATCACACACAGACACTTGACACCACTTCCGGAAGACTCATGCATTGACTAGACTCAGAGATCTGCACCTGTCATACTGCCCCACTGTGAAATCACACACATTCACAGGGTTGCTGTGAAATCACACACATTCACAAGCGTATAAATGAATCTAAATATCATCACTATCCTAGCATGACAGGGTTAATCCATACAACGGGTCAAGCTCGTTCTCTTTCAAACAACTCACCCATACGTATGAACCTCCTTCGACTCTCAACGCCTGAATAACTTCATCTATATGATTCCATTATATCAGGAGAGTCAGGATATCTCATAATAAACGAATCACCGGTCAATGCACACTCTACACGATCTTTCACGGTATTTTCTTTCCTGAAAATACTATGCCTTGATCCCACATTCACAACATTCAACACATCATACAACACTTAATGAACGATTCCAATCACAGCAAAACTCATTTCAAGGTTCAGATTTTCGAATATCACATTTAAATCTCAAACAGTTTCAAACAACACCAAAAATAGGGGAGTTCGAAAAACAACGCCAAAATCGGCGATCTCGTCCAAAAATAGGGGATTATACAATAACAGTTGAAAACCGGCGACCATGTCGCCCCATCGTCTCAATCATCTAATATAAGGTTTTCGTTGGAAATAAGGCTAGCTTCCCTTACCTGGACTTGCGCAAAACACCAAGAGTTCCAAAACCCACCGAGCTTAAAGGTGCCTTAGCTTTGTTTTAGCGTCCGGTCTGGAGAACTTGCAGAGAACCTCCCAGGTGCTCTAAGGGCAGTCGTCGCTCGTCGTACTGGTGCTTGAGGATGCCTGAATCGCAGCGCGAAGGAGAGAAAAGAGAAGGATGAAGGTAAACTCACTCTTTCACTCTTGAACCACTGCAACGTTCTTTGCCTCTCAGAAGTGGGTTTTTGAATCTTAAACCAACTTGTCCACAAAAGCCGCTGCCACCACCCACTCTGCAGGGAAGTTTGCGTGTACGCTTCCCTGAACAGTACGACTACGCCTGCCTCTGCGCAGGCCAACACTCTGATGTCACTATTCTGAACCACCCTTTTTGTCTACGTGTCACGCGTGCAGTACGTCTCATTCTGAGAGCCTGGGTCCCACCTTATCTGTGTGAAACTAGACACCGCGCGATAATCTTCCACCGATGACCGCTCGCGCGATGACCATCCACCGATGTCTCATCCTGGCGGATGACCGATGTCTCTTCCTGGAAAACGATCGATGTGTCCCTCATCCTGGCGATGACCGTCTGTCTCTCATACCGGCGATGACTGACGTGCCTCATCCCGGTGATGACTGATTCCTCATCCTGGCAGACAACCGATGTCTCATCCTGGAGGACCACCGATGTCTCACCCTGGCAGACAACCGATGTCTCACCCTGGAGGACCACCGATGTCTCACCCTGGCAGACCACCTATGTGTCTCCCATCCTGGTTGATGACCGATGTTCCTCTCATCCTGTTGGCGATCTCTTATCGCCCTTGTGTGTGACGAGAACACAACGCCTTACTCTGGTCATCGATGTCACATCGTCACACCTTGCTGAAGGTTCTTCATCCCACTATGTTACGTCCAAGGTATCGTCTTCACATGGCTTGGTGACGTCGGTAGCTTCACATTTCCAAGAATAGATCAGCACTACTCCTCGTGCGCCCATGCATGCAACACTAAGGACGATTTCTTATGCTCCAGCATAGAGCTTCGCATGCACAGTGTATCTAAAGCTTAACCCACACCTTGATACACGTGGTTTTTGGAACCCACTATGGTTAATCCAGCACCTTGACCACATACTAAGTGTACATTCGGCGATCATGTACACCATAGGCGATTATGTGCCAGAGAGGTCAGAGCTCGCCTCCGTCTTCAATAACGGCGATCTCGTAGAAGACTTCTTAGCTACACTTTTCTTTCTTTACTCTTCTTGATCCACATGTCTTCCTCGAGCACATCCACGTGATTACCTCACGATAAAGTCATCGCACCTGACTACTTGGTTAATACAATGGTCAGCCGATCGACCTCTACCAGCTGACCCCATACCTTGGGCGACGTCCGAGGTCCGACTACTACGAAACTTCATTTACCAGCTCTTTGTATTTTAAATAATAACATCTTCTGAAATTATTTAAATATAACACTTTCATTCCAATTAAAGTTTCTAGGTCCTTACACACAGAGCGCAGGAACAGTGAAAATGAGCAAAAGCGGAGAAGAAAGTGTGAAAGTGCAGTGGCGCGCTTCAAATTTTAGGGTAAAAACATTTTACAAATGCGGCTATTTGTTAAAACCACATTTGTAAATGAAAGCTTTTCATTTAGAAATGCGGCTATGTGTATAGCCACATCTGTAACACATAGCCGCATTTGTAAATGAAAAGCTTTCATTTATAAACGTGGTTTTAACAAATAGTCGCATTTGTAAAACAAACTAATTTCAAAAAGGCCACCGCATTTTTAACAAATGCGTTTTAGCGCGAAGCTGCACTTGGAAAGTGATCCTGCCGCGGACTCGAACGTGGAGGATATGCCTCGCCACTCCTTCGTCTAGCCTTGATGTAGCCTAGCTTGAGTGCTTTCTTCCATGAGCTGAAAACGAATTTGAAGGTGGCGGAAGCTATGGTTGAAGATGTGCAAGGAGCTCCTAGGAGTTGTGGTTTCCTTGAAGGTGAAGTGTTAGGTGTGGAGAGTGAGTGGTGAGGCCATCTCACTTGGAAAAGATGAAGAATGAAGACTAAGGTGTCTATCCTAGAGGTAGGAGACAAGAGTGATAATTGGCACAAAGTTGGCAGCAATTTCACTCAAATTAATCTTGAGAATTACATGAGCCAAGCCCTCTTATTTATAGTGTTTAGAGGGCTGAAAATTCAAATGAAAATGGAGGGAAATTCAAAATGAAATTCTCCTCAAGGTGGAGCCTAAAAATGAGAGCACATGGGAGGGGTGTGATTAGTATTTCATGCTCACCCTCTCTAGGCTTTCCAAACCGACCTTGGTTAATTTAGTGGTTTTAAAAACCCTAAATTAACCTAGGTTGGTGTTTTAGGTGCCAAAATTAATTCTAAGAAAATTACAATTCTTTTCCTATTCTAATTTTGACAAGAAAATTAAATTCTACTTCTACACTAAACTTATGGCATCTTTATCATGTAGAGGAAAGTCTCTCTGCAATCAGTAGCAGTGTCCCAATCCTCTTGTATTCTTCTTGCCATAGCCCTTGTAGTTGGCCCATATCTTCTATTTGGTGGGCTTGAGATAGGTCTTGGACTTGAACATGGGTTTGGGCTTGGGCCTCTTCCATCAAGCCTTCTGCAACTGCACGTTCTGCAAGAACGCTCCAAGAACCTTCTTCGAAACTCCAAACGATGCCTGCAAAACACACAGACGGCGCCTCTAGCGGGCGTTGTAGCTCCGACGCTCAAGTCAGCCAACAAGAATGTAACATCCCGCCAAATTACTTTTCATAAATATAAAATGAATTAAAGGTAAGACAATAATATTTAAGTGAACATACGTATTTATATAAAATGTAGTTGCTCCTCACAGGGAGTTTAATACATAACCGGTCAAATCTTTTTAAAACTTAAACAAAATACAGTCAAATACATTGAAAACGGCGGTCTCCATACATAAACCGGCGATCTCCTATCAGAAGGCCCAAAACAACCGATCTGCTATCAGGACAGAAATTCAGGCAATCACCACAAAGAGACAGAAACAGGCGATCTCTTCCCCGGCGACCACTCACTAAGGAGCTCTACTTCCTGGAAGATCATCTGTTCCCGTGTAAATTATACACGATCATCACAGTTTTAAGAAAACAGCCACAGAACCAAAACACGCAGGGTAAGCTAGATATTTTAAAGAGAGTTTAGATAGGAACTTTAAAGTCAAGATAAAATAAATTCAAGATACCCACGTAAAACTATAGATTTTCTCGTTCCCTTCACCTGATCGCCAAGAAATCACACATTTCACAATATTTTCAAGAGTCGTTCTATTCACATAATGCACCAAGTGTCTATCAATTCAATGTTTCTCATTTCTCACGTCAGACTTCCACTGACTCATCACACAAGACACTTGACACTACTTCCGGAAGACTCATGCTTTGACTAGACTCGTGTATTTGCACCTGTCATACTGCCCACTGTGAAATCACACACATTCACAGGGTCGCCGTGAAATCACACACATTCACAAGCGTATAATGAATCTCAATATCATCACCATCCAAGCATGACAGGGTTAATCCACACAACAGGTCGAGCTCGTTCTCTTTCAAACAACTCACCCATACGTATGAACCTCCTTCGACTCTCAACGCCCGAATAACTTCATCTATATGATTCCATTATATCAGGAGAGTCAGGATATCATAACGAATCACCGGTCAATGCACATCCTACATGATCTTACACGGTATTTTCTTTCCTGAAAATACTATGCCTTGATCTCACATTCACAACATTCAACACATCATGCCACACTTAAATGAATGATTTCAATCACAGCAAAACTCACTCCAAGGTTCATGTTTTCGAATATCACATTTACATCTCAAACAGTTTCAAAACAACACCAAAAACAGGGGAGTTCGTAAAACAGCGCCAAAACCGGCGATCTTGTCCAAAAACAGGGGATTTCGAAATCTGTATTTAAAACCGACGACCACGTCGCCCAAACACATAGAACAGAGTATTCACGAAGATGAAAAAGAAACCGGCGACCACGTCGCCCTCACTTCAGAAACAGCTAATCTATGGCTTGTATTGAAAATGAAGGCTAGCTTCCCTTACCCGGACTTGTGCAAAACACCAAGAGCTCCGAAACCCAACGAAGCTTGAAGAATGCCTTGGCTCTGTTTTAGTGTCCGGTCTGGAGATCTTGCAAAGAACCTCCCCAAGTGTTCCAAGTGCAGTCGTCGATAGCTAAGCAGGAACGTGATAAGGCCTGAATGGCAGAGTGAAGGAGAGAAAAGAGAAGGATGAAGATGCAGACACTCTTTCACTCTTGAGTCACTGTAACCTTCTTTGCCTTCCCGCAGTGGGCTTTTGAATCCAAGCCTACCTGTCCACGTATGCTGCTGCTGCCACCCCTTCTGCAGGAAAGCCTGAGTGTACTATTTCACTGAACAGTACGGCCACGGTTGTCTCTTGCGCCTGCCAACCACTGCCCTGAACAGTACGACCACTGTTGTCTCTTCTGCATGCCAACCACTGCCCTGAACAGTACGACCGCGAGTGTCTCTTGCGCATGCAACATTCTGATGTCACTATTCTGAACCACCCTTTTTGTCTACGTGGCGTGCGTGCAGGACGTTTCATGCTGGGATTCTGGGTCCCACTTTCTCTGTGTGAAGCTCGACATCGCGCGATAACCTTCCACCGATGACCGCTGGCGCGAAGACTATCCACCGATGACCGCTGGCGCGAAGACTATCCACCGATGACCTCTCGCGCGAAGGCTATCCACCGATGTCCTCTCGCGCGAAGGCTATCCACCGATGACCTCTCGCGCGAAGACTATCCACCGATGACCTCTCGCGCGAAGACTATCCACCGATGACCTCTCGCGCGAAGACTCTCCACCGATGACCTCTCGCGCGAAGACTATCCACCGATGATCTCTCGCGCGAAGACTAACCCCGCATGCCTCGCGCCCTGGTGATGCCCGCATGCCCCTCGCGCCCTGGCGATGCCCGCATGCCCCTCGCGCCCTGGCGATGCCTGCATGCCCCTCGCGCCCTGGCGATGGCCGCATGCCTCTCACCTGGCGATGCCCGACGACACATCGCCACGCCTTCCTGAAGGTTCTTCATTCCACTATGTTACGTCCAAGGTATCATCTCCACATGACTCGGTGACGTCGGTAGCTTCACATTTCCAAGAGTAGATCAGCACCACTCCTCGTGCTCCCATGCATGCAACACTAAAGGTGATCTCTTTGCCCAAGCATAGAGCTTCGCATGCACAGCATATCTAAGGCTTAACCCACACCTTGATACGCGTGGTTGTTGGAACCCAGTCTGGTTGATCCAGTATCTTGACCACATACTACGTGCATTCCCGTCGATCACGTACACTCTAGGCGATTGGCGCTCCTGTCCCCTCTAGGTGACAGGCGATTATGTGCCAGAGGAGTCGGAGATCGCCTCCGTCTTCACTAATGGCGATCTTGTAGAAGACTTCTTAGTTACACTTTTCCTCCTTTACTCTTCTTGGTCCACATGTCATCCGACCGACCTCTACTAGCTTACCCCAGATCATGGGCGACGTCCGATGTCTGCTACTACGAAACTTCATTTACCAACTCTTTGTATTTTAAATAATAACATTTTTCTGAAATTATATAAATATAACACTTTTATTCCAATTAAAGTTTCTAGGTCCTTACAAAGAACACCAAAAACTCTCACTAAATCTCTCTGTGAGACTCGTGTGTGCTCAGATCCACCTTCTCTCTCTGTGTAACTCAATTCTGTTATCACTGTGCAACATGTATAAACGCTCCCACAATGACTCAGAAACTGTGTGTAGTAAATCTGTGTAAACTTGTAATCTAAAAAACCCCGTGTACCTGACATAAGGTGGAGTACCTTTATACTGGGCCGCGCCTCTCTCTCAGATGGTGACACGTGGAGGCATGCAGCTGACATCTAACCGTACACGTGTCACATCTGAAGGGCTTCTTCGCTTTTCTCTGTGCAGCTAAGTTATCCTCTTGCGGAGTAACTTAGCGCGTTTCTTCTCTCTGAGTGAGTCGCATGCTCCCAGGAGAGCGCCAGGTGTGGCTGGTCTGAGCACACTCACCAGGCGCATCCTGCCTGCATGGTCTCACCGCAAGTCCTCTAAGTGGGCATCATGCGAGGTGCATGCGTAACGCTCTCGCTGGGAACCTGGGTCCCAGCTTAACACGTGTTGGCAAGAAACCCGATGACCGATCGCGCTCTGCATGCACTAACGACCGAGCGGTGCCTCATTACTTTCCAGCGATGACCGTGCGGTGCCTCATTACCTTCCACCGATGATCGTGCGGTGCCTCATTACTTTCCACCGATGACCGTGCAGTGCCTCATTACCTTCCACCGATGACCGTACGGTGCCTCATTACTTTTCGCGCTCTGCTTCCAGGCGTTTATCTAGGCACCGATCTGGGGGTGGTGGCCACTTGGTAACTGACCACTGATCACCGTTCTAAGTGGTCTCCTCCCTGATTCTCCTGCTATCTTATGCCACGTGTCACCCTGTGACTGGTCCACGTGGTCATCTGCTGCTGACGTCATCGACTACCGATGACCGACTGGATCACAAGCTCCCCAGTCTCGAGTTGTGAACTTGTTCTCAGCGAAGAGACTAAGCGGTCGATGGCGAGCTCATTCCTCCTCCTTGAGCTACTCCCCTTGCCACTTCTCCTTCTGTGTAATTTCTTTTTCTGCTACATAACTTGTATAAACCTTTTAGCTGTAAAGGCTCACTGTATTGACTTTAATATGAATGAAATCTTTGCTCCAGCTGCACGTCTCTTTCCATTTTAACTCTCTACATGTGACTAACCGTTAACTGCCTTAGGCTTTAGCACGATCTCACTGTAACCCTTCAAACTTGGTTTCTGACTTGATCACTACTAACTGTTACCTCAGCATTGTCTTTAACAGGTTTTATGCATAACTTCATGCTGGACGACTGACTTGACGGGCCTAAATCACCATCAACCACCGACTAGCATGTTAGTACACCACTGATCAGTCATCGTGCTTCAGGCTTTGCTTTACTTCTCTGTTACTCCAGTGCTAAGCACATAGAGGGCCTGAACGCCAAAGATGATGCCTGTGCTTTTGGGAAGAAAAGTGCTTCTCGATGACCCCTCTTGCCTCAGCCTCGCTGTAAGAAGTCGAGGGTGAGGTCTTGCTTCTCTCGCCTCAGCCTCGCTGTACAAAGTCGAGGGGGAGGTCTTTCTGCTCTCGCCTCAGCCTCGCTGTACAAAGTCGAGGGTGAGGTCTTTCTGCTCTCGCCTCAGCCTCACTGTACAAAGTCGAGGGAGAGGTCTTTCTCCTCTCGCCTCAGCCTCGCTGTACAAAGTCGAGGGAGAGGACTTTCTTCTCTCACCTCAGCCTCGCTGTACAAAGTCGAGGTGAGGACTTTTTTCTCTTGCCTCTGCCTCGCTGTATAAAGTCGAGGTGAGGACTTTTTTCTCTTGCCTCTGCCTCGCTGTACAAAGTCGAGGGAGAGGACTTTTCTCTCGCCTCAGCCTCGCTGTACTAAGTCGAGGGAGAGGACTTTCTTATCTCGCCTCTGTAACGCCCCTCAAAGTCTTTTCATATTTATATAATAAAATAAGCGTAGACATTAATTTATGAAATCAACATATGTATATATATTGAAAATACATCATCCCATACATTGTATCTCAAAAAGAAACGTCCCTCTTATAGGGGTTTTAATACATTCCATCAACTGTTTCGAAATAAAACCAAAATACAGCATAAAAAGAAAACAGGCGATCTCTTCCTCCAACTGCTCACTGAGGAGCTCGACTACCTGCAACATCATCTGCTCCCGTGTAAAATACACGATTATCACAGTTTTAAGAAAAACAGCCATAGAACAAAACACAAGGTAAGCTAGCTATTCTAAAACTTGAAGTACGAAACTTTAAAATCCATATAAAACAGATTTAAAACACCCACGTAAAATCCATCAATTTTCCCATTCATTTCACACACTTCACAATTTCATCAAGTGTTATTTGTTTCACATAAACCATCAAGTGTCTATCAAATTTCAATAATTCTCTTTCTCACGTCAGACTTCCACTGACTCACCACACATAGACACATACCACGCCACTGTAAAGTCCACACAGGACAGCTAGTGAAGTCCACACAGGACAGCTCGTGAAGTCCACACAGGACAGCCCGATATCATCAATTCACCCAATGCACCATACAACACTTAAATGAACGATTCCAACCACAGCAACAATCGTACCAAGGTTTAGATTTTCCAATATCACATGCATTTCACATATCAATCTCAAACAAGTTCAAAGCGACACTAAAACAGGGGATTTCGAAAACAACATTAAAACCGGCGATCACGTCGCCCCACACATAAAAACAGAGCATCGTGAAAAAGAATATGAAACCGGCGACCACGTCGCCCTCTCTTCAGAACCTACTCGCCTAAAGTTTTTATAAACGAAAATGCTAGCTTCCCTTACCTGGACTAGCGTAAACTTCACTAAGAGCTCCAACCCAACGAGATTCAAGAATGCCTTAACCTGCACCATGGAGTCTTAGTCACAAAACTAGCTATACCACTCATTTCTACGTTAACAGAGACGATTCCTGAAGCCAAGAGAGCTGCATGCAACGCCTATGCAGAGGCAACCCTCTCAAGTGCAGGATCGACTCGAAGAACAAAGCGAAACGACTTACTCTGTTTTAGCGCTTTGAGCAGAAAACTTGCAGAGCACAATGTCAGGAATCCAGGGTAGTCGCCGATCTTCAACTGGTTCGCTAGGACGTATGAACGCAGGGAGAAGGAGAGGAAAGAAACAGGGAACCAAAGTTAACTCACTCAATCACTCTCGAACCACAGCAACGTTCACTGCCTCTCAGGAGTGAGTTTTGAATCTAAGCTAACTTGCCCAGAAATGCCGCTGCCCCCCACCCACTCTGCAGGAAAGCTTGTGTGCACACTTCCTTGAAAAGTATGACCACGTGGATTTCTGCGCATACCAACTCTCTGATGCTAACTATTCTGAAACACCCTTTTTGTCTACGTGTCGCGCATGCAAGACGTCTCATGCTGGGAGCCTGGGTCCCACCTTATATGTGTGAAACACGACATCGCGCGATAACCTTCCACCGATGACTGCTCGCGCGATGACTATCCACCGATGTCTCATCCTGGCGGACGAACAATGTCTCTCCCTGGAAGACGACCGATGTCTCTCCCTGGAAGACGACCGATGTCTCTCCCTGGAAGACGACCGATGCGTCCCTCATCCTGGCGATGACCGTCTTTCTCTTGCCCTGGCGATGCCCGCGTGTCTCTCGCCCTAGCGATGCCCGCATGTCTCTCATCCCGACGATGACTTATGACACATCGCCACGCCTTGCTGAAGGTTCTTCATCCCACTATGTTATGTCCAAGGTATCACCTCCACATGGCTTGGTGACGTCGATAGCTTCACATTTCCAAGAATAGATCAGCACTACTCCTCGTGTGCCCATGCATGCAACACTAAGGACGATTTCTTATGCTCAAGCATAGAGCTTCGCATGCACAGCGTATCTAAGGCTTAACCCACACCTTGATACGCGTAGTTTTTGGAACCCACTATGGTTGATCCAGCATCTTGACCACATACTAAGTGCACTCCCGTCGATCACGTACACCATAGGCGATTGGCGATCATGTGTACCCTAGGCGACAGGCGATTATGTGCTAGAGAAGTCGGAGATCGCCTTCGTCTTCAACAACGGCGATCTCGTAGACTTCTAAGCTACACTTTTCTTCCTTTACTCTTCTTGATCCACATGTCTTCCTCGAGCACACCCACGTGATTACCTCACGATAAAGTCATCGCACCTGACTACTTGGTTAATACAATGGTCAGCCGACCGACCTCTACCAGCTGACCCCAGACCTTGGGTGACGTCCGAGGTCTGACTACTACGAAACTTCTATTACCAGCTCTTTGTATTTTAAATAATAACATCTTCTGAAATTATTTAAATATAACACTTTTATTCCAATTAAAGTTTCTAGGTCCTTACAGCCTCAGCCTCGCTGTACAAAGTCGAGGTGAGGTCTTTTCCCTCGCCTCAGCCTCGCTGTACAAAGTCGAGGTGAGGTCTTTTTTCTCGCGCCTCTGCCTCGCTATACAAATTCGAGGGAGAAGGCTTGTTCCCTCGCCTCTGCCTCGCTGTACAAAGTCGAGGGAGAGGACTTTCTTATCTCGCCTCAACCTCGCTGTACAAAGTCGAGGTGAGGTCTTTTCCTCCCGCCTCAGCCTCGCTGTACAAAGTCGAGCTGAGGTCTTTTTTCTCGTGCCTCTGCCTCGCTGTACAAAGTCGAGGGAGAGGGCTTGTTCTCTCGCCTCTGCCTTGCTGTACAAAGTCGAGGTGAGGTCTTTTTCCTCTCGCCTCAGCCTCGCTGTACAAAGTCGAGCTGAGGTCTTTTTTCTCATGCCTCTGCCTCGCTGTACAAAGTCGAGGGAGAGGGCTTGTTCTCTCGCCTCTGCCTTGCTGTACAAAGTCGAGGTGAGGTCTTTTTCCTCTCGCCTCAGCCTCGCTGTACAAAGTCGAGGTGATGACTTTTTTCTCTTAGTGGGTGCATGCTCCCAGGAGAGCACCAGGTGTGGCTGTCTAAGCGCACTCACCAGGCGCCTCCTGCCTGTATGGTCTCACCGCACGCCCTTTGAGTGGGCAACTCTTCTTCTTCTGGTTTGGAATCATGCAAGGTGCATGCGTAACGCTCTCGCTGGGAGCCTGGGTCCCAGCTTAACACGTGTTAGTAAGCCCCCGATGACCATGCACCGACCGATCTCTCTGCTTCTGGAATCATGCGAGGTGCATGCATAACGCTCTCACTGGGAGCTTGAGTCCCAGCTTAACATGTGTTGGCAAGACCCCGATGACCATGCACCGACCGAGTGCTCTGATTCTGGAATCATGCGAGGTGCATGCGTAACGCTCTCGCTGGGAGCCTGGGTCCCAGCTTAACACGTGTTAGCAAGCCCCTGATGACCATGCACTAACCTAGCTCTCTGCTTCTGGAATCATGCGAGGTGCATGCGTAACGCTCTCGCTGGGAGCTTGGGTCCCAGCTTAACACGTGTTGGCAAGACCCCGATGACCATGCACCGACCGAGTGCTCTGATTCTGGAATCATGCGAGGTGCATGCGTAACACTCTTGCTGGGAGCCTGGGTCCCAGCTTAACACGTGTTGGCAAGACCTCGATGACCATGCACCGACCGAGTGCTCGCGCTCAACATCCAGGCGCTCCTCTAGGCACTGATCTGTGGGTGGTGGCCACTCGGTAACTGACCACCGATCACCTGCACTTGCGCCTGGGGCAAGGAGAAGTTTAAACTGGGAAAAACTTGCACACTTTATGTACTGAAATCTTTTTTATTGGGTGGCCTTGTTAAAAAAGTGCCCCCTGATCTGCTCAACTGTTTACAGTAAATATACTGAGGGTATGTACAGCGCGAGAATGTATCTACTTTACAACTTAACTGAAGTAGAAACTTAAGTGTGTAGCGTTCCACATCCTGGGGATAGCTGCTCCATCCAGAGTCTCCAGCCGATAAGCTCCATTCTCCAACGCCTCAACCACTCTGTATGGACCCCTTCCTTTCATAGGCGATGACCGCCCTGGTGACGCCTGATTCACGAGGAGCTTCCTCCTGAGCTACTTGGGATCCCCCCAGCGTTGCATCCTCCATTATCTCACGTCCCCATGCACAGGGATTTCCTGTTGCTGATCACCTGTCTGAGACCCCGAAGCGCGATTGTAACATCCCACCAAATACATTTCATATTTATATAATATAAATGAAGATAAACAAGTATTTTGAAATAAACATAATCATATATATATATAATGGAGTTTCTCCTCATCGGGAGTTTAATACACAAACTGTGAATCTTTCCAAAAAAAAACTTAACCAAAAATACAACAAAAGACAAATCGGGCGATATGCTAACAAAAGGGCGATCTCCTAGTCAATCAGGTGATCTCCTATCAGCCAGGCGATCTCCTATCAGACCGGCGATCTCCTATCAGACCGGCGATCTCACTTTCCTGCAACGTCATCTGCTCCCGTGTAAATCATACACGATCATCACAAGTTTTAAGAAGAACATCCACAAACGAAAACGCAGGGTAAGCTAGACAGTTTTAAAAGAGAATTTAGATATGAACTTTAAAATCAAGATAAATTAATTTAAGGCACCCACGTAAAAACATCAGCTTTCTCATTCTTCCCACATACCATCAAGTACAAACCCACATTTCACAATTCCTCAAGAGTAGTTCATATCACACAGTGCAGCAAGTGTCTATCCACATACAGTGTTCCTCATTTCTCACGTCAGGTTTTCCACTGACTCACAATACATAGACACAAGACACTAATTCCGGAATACTCGTGCATTGATTAGACTCAGAGATCTGCACCTGTCATATTGCCCACTGTGGAATCTCACACATCCACAGGGTCGCCGTGAAATCTCTCACATTCACAAGCGTATAATGAATCTCACACATCACCATACAGCATGACAGGGTTAATCCACGCAAAACAGGTCGGTTTGTTCTCTTTCAAACAACCCACCCATACAGGTGAACCTCCTTCGACTCTCAACAACTGAGTAACTTCCTCTACGTGAGTCCATTACCTCAGCAGAGTCAGGATATCTCGTTCTTAATCACCGATCAATGCACCTACTACAAGATCTTACACGGTATTTTCTTTCCTGAAAATACTATGCCTCGACCTCACACTCACCACATCCAACACATCACACCATTTAAATAAATCATTCAAATCACATCAACAACCATTTCAAAGCTTCAGATCTTCGAATATCTCATGTAAATCTCAAGTAGTTTCAAAACAGTATCAAAAACAGAGGAGTTCGTAAAACAGCGCCAAAACCGGCGATCTAGTTCAAAAACAGAGTGTTTCGAAGATTATGTTTAAAACCGGCGACCACGTCGCCCAAGTACACAACATAGGGCATTTCACACAGATACAAACGAAAATGGCGACCACGTCGCCCTCACTTCAGAAAATAGCTAAACTATGGCTCGTATGGAAAAGAGGTTTAGCTTCCCTTACCCGGACTTGCGCAACCTTACTAAGAGCTCCAATTCCACGAGCTTCGAGGATGCCTTAAGCTCTTGCAGAGAATTCCCCAGGTGCTCTAAGGGCAAACGTCGAACTGGTGCTTGAGGATGCCTGGAAAACGCAGCGTGAAGGGGAGAAAGGAGGAGGATGAAGATAGTCTCGCTCTTTCACTCTTGGGTCACTTGTAACGCTCTTTGCCTCCTCTCAGTGGGTTTTGATCCCAACCATACCTGTCCTCGTATACTGCTGCCCTCCCCCTTTTCTGCAAAAGCCTGGGCGTACGTTCCTCTGAACAGTACGACCCCGGTTGTCTTTTGTGCATGCAAACCACTGCTCTGAACAGTACTACCACTGTTGTCTCTTGCGCATGCCAACGGCTGATCTGAACAGTACGACCGCGAGTGTTTCCTGCGCATGCCAACATTCTGATGTCACTGTTCTGAACCAACGCTTTTTGCCTACGTGTCTCGCGTGCCGCGCGTCTCATGCTGGAAATCTGGGTCCCACGTTCTCTGTGTGTACTCAACGTCGCGCTATGACCTCTCGCGCGAAGACTCTCGACCGATGACCTCTCGCGCGAAGACTCTCGACCGATGACCTCTCGCGCGAAGACTCTCGACCGATGACCTCTCGCGCGAAGACTCTCGACCGATGACCTCTCGCGCGAAGACTCTCGACCGATGACCTCTCGCGCGAAGACTCTCGACCGATGACCCCTCGCGCGAAGACACACCCCGCAGCATGCCTCGCGCCCTGCGATGCCCGATGACACTCGCCACTCCCCCCTGGAGGTTCTTCATTCCACTATGTTACATCCAAGGTATTCTCTCCACAAGGCTTGGTGACGTCGGTAGCTTCACACTTCCAAGAGTTGATTAGCACAAGTCCTCGTGCGCCCAAGCGTGTAACGTTAAGGATGATTCTCTTATGCTCAAGTATAGAGCTTCGCCTGCCCAGCGTATCCAAGGTTTAACCCACACCTTGATACGCGTGGCTTTTGGGACGTACCAGGGTTGATCCAACATTTTGGCTACACACTAAGTGTAGTTTCGGCGATTAGGTGTACTCTAGGCGACAGGCTACTAGGTACACACAGGCGATAGGCGTTCAAGCATAAGCTAGGCGATAGGCGTTCAAGCATAAGCTAGGCGATAGGCGTTCAAGTGCCAGAGAAGTTGGAGATCGCCTACCCGCTTAATAACGGCGATCTCGTAGGCTTCTCAGCTATACATTCCTTCCTTTATATTTAAATAAACACGTGCTTCGAATTTATTTATAATATAACACTTTTATTCCAATATAAACTTCTAGGTTCTTACAGCGATCACCTTGCGCCTCCCGCAAGTAATCGGTCAGGAATCCTGTCTTCACCAACTCAGCAAGTTGATGCCCCAACGCCAGGCAGGTGCGGAGCGTGTGTCCATAAGCCGGATGGAACTCACACCATTCGTCCTTCCTCCCTCCAAGTACCTTGTCAGTTTTCTCTGGTACTCGGAGTCTTGCAGCCACGGCAGGGATGGCGATCAGCTCCGCCAACTCCACCATGAAATCATACCTAGGGGGTGCGTTGTTCTCCCTTGCACGCCCTCTGGTCTGGTCCTTCCTGGGTGCATAGGGAGGAGGCCTTCCCTGTGCCTTCTTCCCTTCCTTGGCTTCATACACCCGCGCCTGCTGCTGCTGCTTCCCCTGACTTCCGCGCGGCTTCGATGGTGCAGCACCGCTTCTCTTCTCAGAGACCTCTGTCTTTGCTACTATGTGCGCCACCGCGCGTCGTCGAATCTCAGCAAAGGTGGCAGGGTGGCTACTGATGAGCAATTCACTGAAAAGGCCAGGCAGTACGCCTTTCTTGAATGCATGCACCAGCATGCTCTAGTCCTTGCTGGGCAACCTCACCACCTGCGCACCAAAAAGGTTGAGGAAGTCCTTCAGCGACTCCCCCTGGTACTGGTGCACGTCGAACAGATCATAGGACACCACTGGTGGCGCTCTATTGACGATGTACTGCTCCGTGAACAGCTTCAAAAACTGATGGAAAGAGGTGATGTGGCCCTCTGGCAGGCTCACGAACCACTCCATAGCTACTCCGCTCAGCGTGCTCATAAACATCTTGCAGTACACAGCATCTGAACCTCCACACAACATCATCTAAGTGTGGAAGGCTGTCAGGTGTGCTCCTGGATCTTCCACCCCTGTGAACGACGCCTTCAGTCCCACCAGATTAGGAGGCACCGCTGTGTCCATGATTTCGGGGAGAAAGGCATAGCAAATGCTCTAGGAGGCGACGGCGGCATCGACGTCCTATCCTCGACTGCGTGCTCCTTCTCTGCCTGCAACTCCCTACGCAGTTCCTCGTTTATGCGGTTCAACTCCTCATTTCTGCCATGGGATGCAGTCAGCTCTGCATGCATCTTCTCTTGCTCAGCTCTTGATGCTGCGATGTTATCCTGCAGCGCGCGCATCATCTCCATGACCTGCGCCATGGTAACAGCTCCTTCCGCAGGTGGCGCAGGTATGGTTTGTCTGGTTCTCCTACTCATCTTCTCAAGAACTTCAACGAAAGCTTCAAGAAACTGCAAGAACTTCAAGAAACTTCAAGAACTGCGACGTGGATGGGAACAAGATTCACACGGGCCCCACGGTGGGCGCCAAATGATCCTGCTGCAGACTCGAACGTGGAGGATATGCCTCGTCACTCCTTCGTCTAGCCTTTTGCAACTGCACGTTCTGCAAGAACGCTCCAAGAACCTTCGCTGGAACTCCAAATGATGCCTGCAAAACACACAGACGACGCCTCTAGCGGCCGTTGTAGCTCCGACGCTCAAGTCAGGCAACAGGAACACCAAAAACTCTCACTGAATCTCTCTGTGAGACTCGTGTGTGCTCAGATCCACCTTCTCTCTCTGTGTAACTCAATTCTGTTATCACTGTGCAACGTGTATAAACGTTCCCACAATGACTCAGAAACTGTGTGTAGTAAATCTGTGTAAACTTGTAATCTGAAAAACCCCGTGTACCTGACATAAGGTGGAGTACCTTTATACTGGGCCGCGCCTCTCTCTCAGATGGTGACACGTGGAGGCATGCAGCTGACATCTAACCGTACACGAGTCACATCTGAAGGGCTTCTTCGCTTTTCTCTGTGCGGCTAAGTTATCCTCTTGCGGAGTAACTTAGCGCGTTTCTTCTCTCTGAGTGAGTAGCATGCTCCCAGGAGAGCGCCAGGTGTGGCTGGTCTGAGCACACTCACCAGGCGCATCCTGCCTGCATGGTCTCACCGCACGTCCTCTGAGTGGGCATCATGCGAGGTGCATGCGTAACGCTCTCGCTGGGAACCTGGGTCCCAGCTTAACACGTGTTGGCAAGAACCCCGATGACCGATCGCGCTCTCCATGCACTAACGACCGAGTGGTGCCTCATTACTTTCCACCGATGACCGTGCGGTGCCTCATTACCTTCCACCGATGACCGTGCGGTGCCTCATTACTTTCCACCGGTGACTGTGTGGTGCCTCATTACCTTCCACTGATGACCGTGCGGTACCTCATTACTTTCCACGCTCTGCTTCCAGGCGTTTATCTAGGCACCGATCTGGGGGTGGTGGCCACTTGGTAACTGACCACCGATCACCGTTCTAAGTGGTCTCCTCCCTGATTCTCCTGCTATCTCATGCCACGTGTCACCCTGTGACTGGTCCACGTGGTCATCTGCTACTGATGTCATCGACTACCGATGACCGACTGGATCAGAAAGGAGTATTCCTTTTATCATTTTGCACTAGTGGTAAAAACCTATTTACAAATGTGGCTATACGCATAGCCGCATCTGTAAATGAAAAGCTTTCATTTACAAATGCGGTTTTAACAAATAGCCGCATTTGTAAAACAAACTAATTTCAAAAATGCCACCGCATTTTTAACAAATGCGTTTTAGTGCGAAGCCGCACTTGGAAAGGAGTATTCCTTTCATCATTTTGCACTAGTGTGTTCTCTGCACGTAGGCTTCGCCATTACTTTCAGAGCTTTGTGGTGGTGGTGATGACAGACCTACCCATCCGGAAGGTCTTGCAGAAGCCAGATGTAGTAGGGAGGATGGTACGATGGGCAGTGGAGTTATCGACATACAATATCAGCCCAGAGGCCCAATCAAAGGCCAAGTTTATGCCGACTTCGTAGGCAAGATGTCCTCGGCAGAAACCCAGCAGGATGGACCTAACTTCAGGTGGGTGCTCTCAGTTGATGGGTCTTCCAATTAACAAGGTAGTGGGGCTAGGGTGATCTTGGAAAGACCAAAAGGGTTGTTGATTGAGCAAGCCCTACGATTTGCCTTCAAGGCCAGCAATAACCAGGCTGAGTATGAGGCTCTAGCTGGAATGTTGTTGGCTAAGGAGATGGGAGCACAAAGTCTTTTGGTGAAGAGTGACTCCCTATTGGTCACAGGTCAGGTGACGGGAGAGTATCAAGCCAAAGATCCTCAGATGGCCTCCTACCTAGAGTATGTCCAGGTGTTGAACAGTTCCTTCGCGGATTTTGAATTGGTGCATGTGCCCAGAGATTAGAATGCCGGAGCTGACTTGTTGGCAAAACTAGCAAGCTCGGGCAAGGGGGCAGGCAGAGGACGGTCATCTAGGACACCCTGAGGGCACCTTGCACCTACGCAGCTGATAACTTAGTAGGAGTCCACCAGATTAGCCAGACAGACGGTGGGAGGAGGAGTCATTGGTCGTTGACCTAGGAAACTTTGAAGAAGCCAAGGGTCAACGCGTATGTGGCACTAGAGGAGACATCACCACAGGTATGCTTGTTCCAGAATGGGGAAACGTGGATGACGCCCTACAAGCGCTACTTGGCTGATGGGATGTTGCCCATGGAGCCAACAGAGGCGAGGAAAGTGAAGAAGAACTCAACTAAGTACACACTCATTGATGGGGAGCTGTATAGGCATGGGTTCACACACCCCATTCTGGTGTGTGTGTGCATGGTGAGCAGTGCGTGCGTATAATGGCAGAGCTCCATGAAGGAATATGTGGGAGTCACATAGGAGGTTGCGCTTTGGCATCAAAGGCCATTCGAGCAGGGTATTACTGGCCGACAATGAGGGAAGATTGCACGAAGTATGCGCAGCAGTGTACACAGTGTCAGCTACATGCAGATTGGCACAAGGCGCCTCCAAAGGAGCTCAGATCTATATACAGCCCTTGGCCATTCCACACCTGGGGAATTGACATCCTGGGGCCCTTTCCTTTGGCTGTGCGGCAGATGAAGTACCTTGTGGTCGCCATAGAATACTTCACGAAGTGGATCAAGGCTGAGCCTGTAGCATAAATCACAACCCACAAGATCCAGCACTTCGTGTGGAAGAGTATAGTGTGCCGCTTTGGTGTACCCAAGCGCTTGGTGTCTGATAATGGTACCCAGTTTGCAAGTCAACAGTTGGGAAAGCTATGCACAGAGTTGGGAATCAAGCAGGTGTTCGCATCAGTCGAGCACCCTCAGACTAATGGACAGGTCGAGTCAGCCAATCGAGTCCTACTCAGAGGGCTGAAGAGAAGGCTGGAAAAGGAGAAGGGAACTTGGGCTGAGGAGGTTCCCAGAATTGTATGGGCCTATCATACCACTCCTCAGTCCACCACCAAGGAGACCCCTTTCAGCTTGGTGTACGGTTTAGATGCCATGATCCCGGTGGAGATCCAAGAGAGCTCACCACGTTTCCAAAACTTCGTGGCTGAGGAATGCAATGAGGAAAGGAAAGTGAATTTAGATCTCTTGGATGAAGTTAGGGAAGAGGCAGGAATCAAAGCCAAAGGGTTGAAGAGGAGGGTTGAGCTCAAGCACAGTTCCAAGTTGAGAGCTCAGCAGTTCTAGGTCGCCGACCTAGTCATGTGGAAGGTATCTCCCTACCAAATAGAGAACAAGCTATCCCCTAAGTGGACTGGTCCCTTTAGAGTGACAAAGGCCCTGGGAAATGGAGCGTATAGGCTTGAGACTCTAGAAGGTGGTCCGATTCCTCGTACATGGAATGAGACTCACTTGAAGTTTTATTTCAGTTAAAACTATGTAACATTGTACACAGTTTAGGGGACACTCTTTTTTCCCTTTTAAGGGTTTTTAATGAGGTCACCTAATAAAATTTTCAGTTAAGATATGTCTCTGAATGTATTTGTACAATGCAGTTCGAGCCTGTCATTTGGGGTTAGAGGTCTCGTAAGTAGGAAGGTAGGTTCGTAAGGAACACCTCCTCTTCGAGTGAGAACTCCCAACTTGAACAGAAAGGTTCACCCAGTTAAATCCTCCTTCGCCTATGAGCGATGTGAGGTCAGTTCGAACCTGTCATTTGGGGTTAGAGGTCTCGTAAGTAGGAAGGTAGGTTCATAAGGAACACCTCCTCTTCGAGTGAGAACTCCTAACTTGAATAGAAAGGTTCACCCAGTTAAATCCTCCTTCGCGTATGAGCGATGTGAGGTCAGTTCCAACCTGTCATTTGGGGTTAGAGGTCTCATAAGTAGGAAGGTAGGTTCGTAAGGAACACCTCCTCTTCGAGTGAAAACTCCCAACTTGAATAGAAAGTTTCACCAGTTAAATCCTCCTCTACCTTTGGGCGATGTGAGGTCAGTAAGGACTTGTCAGTTTGGGTTAGAAGTCTTGGAAGCGGGGAAGGAAGGTTCATAGAGAAAGCCTCCCATTCCGAGTGAGAACACCAAATCAGCGAAATCCTCCTTCACTTACGAGTGATCAGAGGTCAGCTCGAACCTTTCGTTTGGGGTTAGAAGTTTCGACAGTTGGAAGGTAGGTTCGTATAGAACACCTCCTCTTCGAGTGAGAACTCCCAATTCGAACAAAAGGTTCACGAGTGAAGTCCACCCTCGCCTAAGAGCGATGAGTGGTCAGTGGAAACTCGTTAGCTTCCTCCACTGCCTCGAGCAAGGAGGGGTCAAGTGCATACAGATCGGTGCTGGAATCCTCACAGGGGTAAAGAGATATGGGCGATGACGATATAGGTGAGGTACTTTTCGGCAGAGAAGTTCTTATGAAGTCTTGCCCGCCGTATAATCTCCTATCCTAATGAAAAGCAAAGCTCATAACGACTTGGCCGAGTTAAGCGTGCTATCTATGGATTGATTCTATGCTGAAGAGAGAGCTTAACCAAGTATGCCAAAGTAGTCAGACAGCAATAGAGATACCAATACAAGTAAATTGATGCATAAAGTCAGACAAGTATGTAAGCCAAGTAAATGTATTAATTGGATTGGAAGAATAATTAAACAAGATAGTTACAAGAAGTCTAGCTACAGATAAAGCTATCCAAGAAGACCTATCTAGACACTATTTTCCCATCGACTACCTGCATGGACATAGAGAAGGGCAAGAGGTCCATCTCAGGATGCGCGCAGGCAACCTGAGCAAGGGCATCGCCAAACCCCTCCCTGTAGGCATCAGTGACATCTTCAGTTAGTTCCGCCTCGGTCTTCTTGAACAGCTCGGCTTGTTGAGCAAGCTCTTCCTCGACTTTGTCCAGCTGAACTTCTTGACTGGTAGCCCTTTCCTCCAGCTTGGTCATCTTAGCTTGGTTCCCCTCCAACTGCTCTTCCAAGTCGATGACTTTGTTACGGAGGGGAAGAATTTTGGCCTCAAGCTGGAGGGCCTCCTGCCCCTTGGAGAAGATCAGTTATCAGTAAAATGCCCAGAAGTATGGAGAGGCCTAAGTCACGAAGTGTCTATGTGTGTGGTAGGGAAAGCACAGTTAGGTGCAGAGTCCTGAGGGGTCGAGTATTCATCAGAACTAGGGTTTCCCAGTGAAGCTCCATGCATGGCACGTGAACAGAGAAGGCGCTCCAGGACAGGTGGCCCCAGAGACTAGGTGCATGAGGGGGCACCCAGGTGGCCATCCTGTTAGAGTTTGCACTCCAGTTAAGGAAACCTTATGTGCTAGATTACCCTAAGCCTGGGTGATAGTGGCGCAAGGGTATTCCTGTAAACCCTAAATATGGGTAGCGGCACAGAGAAAACCCTACACTATATAAAGGGTAGTAAAATACTTCACAAAGGTACGCAGTTTCTAGACCTAACACAGATACTGAATACACTTGGTGTGCTTGCCCTAGTTTTTTAACTTGAGCGTCGGAGTGCAAACAGCCTTTAGGGTGCCCCTTTCTATCTTGCAGGTGCAGGTTGTTTTAAGACAGCGAAGCATAATTCAAGGTGAGGAAAGGAGGCATGTGAGCATCGTAGAGTCAACTGACAGGAGAGTCAACCGACAAGAACATCACCCAATAAAAGAAAAGAAAAAGAATTAAGAAAGATATATTTGTGTTAAGTAGTAAAATGAACCTCTTCTACCTTATGAAAGAAAGGGGAGGAATAGTATGGTTCACAGTAAAAGTCCTCTTCCTTGACTTTTTACAGCAAGGTCGAAGAAAGTAAAGACGAACCTCTTCTACCTTGTTAAAGAAAGGGGAAGAATAGTATGGTTCGCAGTAAAAGTCCTCTTCCTTAACTTTTTACAGCAAGGTCGAAGCAAGTAAAGACAAACCTCTTCTACCTTGTTAAAGAAAGGGGAAGAATAGTATGGTTCGCAGTAAAGTCCTCTCCCTTGACTTTTTACATCAAGGTCGAGGCAAGTAAAGACGAACCTCTTCTACCTTGTTAAAGAAAGGGGAAGAATAGTATGGTTCGCAGTAAAGTCCTCTCCTTTGATTTTTTACAGCAAGGTCGAGGCAAGTAAAGACGAACCTCTTCTTCCTTGTTAAAGAAAGGGGAAGAATAGTATGGTTCATAGTAAAAGTCCTTTTACAGTGAGGTTGGGGCGAGAAAAACGAGCCTCTTCTACCTTGTTAAAGTAAGGGGAAGAATAGTATGGTTCACAACAATCCTTTTCCTTGATTTTTATAGGATCAAAGACAAGAGGAGTTTTCAGTTTGCACAGCAAGAAGTAAGATAAGAGAGAGGTCTTCCTTGGCTCATCAGCCGAGGTCGACAGAGAAAGAGGTCTTCCTTTGCTTATCAGCCGAGGTCGATAGAGAGAGAGGTCTTCCTTGGCTTATCAGTCGAGGTCGACAGAGAAAGTGGTCTTCCTCGGCTCATCAGACGAGGTCGACAGAGAGAGAGGTCTTCCATGACTCAATGGTCGGGGTCAGCAGAGGAAGAGGTTCTCATTGCCTTATCAGACAAGGTCGATAGGGAAAAACCATCTCGCCCACATCTAGCGCACAAAGTCATAAACACAGACCGAGCAGGATGGCGACATGAAGGTCACCTAGAGGTTACTCGAGAAACAGTAATTACAGTAAAAAGGTATAGTTGCACTGGCGTAATCATCAAAGGAAACATGCAGAGATAAAGAGACAGAAGATGCAGAAGCAGAGCAACCAGTGACAAGAAAGTTATAACCAAGTAACTCTCAAATACATATACAGGTTATTTAAGGAACAGGCAGAAGACCAAGTGGCGCGATTTAAGCAATCAGTTGCATACACACATCGTCAATGCGCAAAAAAGGCGATAAAGAGACAAGTGCACCATGAGTTAAAATATTCAGCTATACACAGAAACATCAAGGTGCCAAGAGAAGACTAAAGCGTTGAAGAATAAATTCATTGAGATGAAATGTACAAATATTTACAAGAGGCTATTTATGTTAAAGACAGAAAGAAGGAAGAAGGGCTCAAGGGTCGACAGGAGCATCCACCAGCTGCCATCGTGAATAATCTTGTCCAGACCGGTTTGGGAGAGGTTCACCCCCGGATGCACGCAGGCAACCTGGGCAATGGCGTCACCAAACCCTGCACTGTAGGCTTTAGCTGCCTCATCGCTAAGCTCCTCTTTGGACTTCTGATAGAGCTCTTCCCTTTGAGCTATCTCCGTCCTCAGCTCTGCCTCAGTTTTGGCCACCTCCTCCTTCACCCTGGCCAGCTCGACATCCCACTAGGCCAGGTCGTCATCACGCCGTGCCAATTCTTCTTTAAGGTCAGCAATTGTCTCCTCTTGGCGGCTCGCCTCACCCTTGAGGTCCTCCACTGCCAGGTGAAAGTCATTACATTTAGCGTGAGCCCGCAGGGCGTCCTGGGACTTATAAAATAGGAGGTCCCTGAACTCCTTATCTGACTTACGCAGCTTGGCCACCTCCAGGGTAAGGCTCGTGATGCGATGCTCCGCCCCCACAGCGGCCAAGGCCCGATGCTTGACTTCCCGTTAGGCTTTCATCATCTTTGTAAAGAGAATGTTGGCACCCCCAAGAGCCGCCGAAACCCCGGGCCACTTGGTCCATCAGCGGCCCTACCTCCAGGCTTTCCACCTCTTCAATCTCCTGAGAGGACTTCAAAGTACGCTGCAGGAAAGGCGCCAGGGAGGTAGGGGGCTCAGTTGCCCTTCCCCATACACGCTCTCTCCCTGTTCTTCGATGACATGAGGGGAGGAGGATGCACCTAGGGGGGCCGAGGGCTCTCTTCCCTTGAATCGGACGAAGGGAGCATGACAGTGTCCTGCATGCGCCTACGCTTGAACACCAGCCTGGAGCACGTGCCCTCGTAGTCAAAAGGAGCCACCTCAGCAGCCATAACGATGCCTTGTGAGGGGGCAGTTGTTTCTGTGACGGGCGCGGCTGCCAGAGGTGCGGCATCGAGAGCCACGTCGTCGGTGGAAGGAGGGGCTTCGTCCAGGACTGGTCAAGATGAGCTTGTGCCGCTCTTCTTCAGGGCAAGCGCGGCCAGCTGCCTTCTTCGCTCGGCCCCAATTGTCATCTCTACAAAAAGCATGAAGACAGGGCACCATAAGAACAACATGAAGGAAATATATCAGAAGAAATCACAAACAGAAGCAGTTAAGGGAAAAAGAAGAAATACAAGAAAGATAGGCTAAAGCCCTACCAACGTACCCCCGCAAGCTCTTGGCCAGGTACTCATATTGAATGAGTTTGGTGGTGTTGAACACTGCCTCGAGGCCAAACAGGAACTCACACACCTTCCTATCTTGTGGGTGCAAGTCCGTCAGGGTCCTAGGTTTGGCCAGATTGGGTTTCTCCACCCAGTAAAGTGGGAACCCATCCAGGAGGGTGGGGTCAGTAGGGAGGCAGCGGATCTTCATAAATTTGCCCTTGAATCCCTTGTAAGATTGCTGGAAAAGGGTTAGGAGTGCTTTCCTAGCAACCCAATTGAGGTTGACCCAAAGGTTCTTCCCAGGGCTCTTGGCCTCGAATAAATAGAGGAAGGAATCTACTGAAGGTAGGCGCCCAAAGTAGTTGCAAAGGATGGCATAGGCGCGTACGAAGGCCTAGCCATTTGGGTGAAGCTGGGCTGGAGCCACGTTCATCTCCGTCAGCAACGCCATCTCGAAGCCACCGAGGGGTAGGCGAAGGCAAAGCCTTTTAAAAACAGTGGAGTAAATGAAACAGAAGGGGCCCTCCTGGCCCGAAGTCTCGTCGCAGCACACGGGCTCGCCTAACGTGCAAGGGACCACCATGACGTATTTGTCATTGTCTTTCTCAAAGACGCGAGTGGAGTGGCTGGTTTTGCTCCGCACCTCAGCCTTCCTGTAGGTCACAATGGACTCAGAGGTGGTAAAATTGGAAGACTCCTTCAGGAGCCCTTCAGGGGCCCAGGGATACAGAAGTTGGTAGAAGTCCAAGTGGAGCCCTAGAACTATTGGACGGGCAGAAGATTGGGAGGAGTTTGACTCAGACCCCGAAGGGGAAGAAGAAGACTGGTCCATTTCGAAGGCTAAAACACAAGGGTCGACAAAAAAGACAAGCTCAGAAAGGAGAAAAGGATAGCGCGTTCTAGATAAACACAGCAGAACAGTAAGGTAGGGCACAGTGAAATGAAAACAATCCCAGGCAATTACAGGTAAAGAAAGAACATCGCAGTAGCAAAACGAAGATAAAAGAGGCTGAAAGAACATACCTTTGTCTGATGGAGGGATGAAAGATCGAAATTTGAGAGGATTGGAAGGCGCTCGAAGAACAGTTTGAAGAGAAGAGGTTTTGAAACGGGAGAATGAGAGGGAATGAAACAGTGGGGAGCGTAGGAGACAAGGGAGTAACGTATAGAGGAAAACATGAAGCAATGAGGCACCCTAGCTGATGGCATTTTCATGTGTTCTTCTTGAATCAAAGTAGAAATAGATGGAGCGGAAGCAATGGGTGAGTGAAACAAGACCCTCCTAGGAGTTGTGTTGGTCTTGAAGGTGCATGATGAGTATGGGTTGAGAGGTTTGGCCAGCTCAAGGGAGAAGGTGAAAGGATTGAAGTTTATAGCCTAGATTTCTAGGAGGAGTAAAGCTTGTGCACAAAAATGGCAGCATAACATTACTCAAAATAAACTTGAAAATACATGAGGTAGGCCTCCTTATTTATAGATTTAGGAGCCTTGGTGAGCAAGCTTAAAGGGTAGGGATGGAAATACAAAAAGTGGGGCTGCCTAGGGTATTGACTTTAGTCAAACCACACCATCATCCTAATATTCTAGAAGATAGGTCAAAAATGCAACATTTGATAGTACACCCCTCCTTCTTTTGCTAAAGGCACCTATTTGCTAGCACACCCCTCCTTCTATTGCTAAGGGCACCTTTTTGATAGCACACCCCTAAGTGAGCAAGTTTTGCTTTCTACACTACACTAATCTACTAAGCACCCCCTCCCCCTTTGGGCCTTTATGAAACATGTACAAGGATCTCTCTCTTCCATCCGTGGCTTCTTCTATGTGTGCTTGGATATGTTTAGCCATGGATCTTGTGAGAGGTCCTAGACGGTCTAGCTCCATGGATAGCCTCCCTCCTTCACGTTCTAGACGCTCACTTCCTGGAGCTAGACACTCCTCTTGGTCTAGACGGTCTTCTTGGTTTGGGCCTTGGCTTCCTTGGCTAGATGTGCTTGGCCCTCCTCCATCATCCCCTCCCTCTTGAAAAAGGATTTGTCCTCAAATCCCTTGCTTTGTCTTCAACTAGGGGGATGGATGGGGCTGGATGGTGTCCATCATCTCCTCCTCCTTTGAGAAGATCTATCCTCAGATCTACAGATTTGATCTCGGATAGCAGCCTATTGTTTCGGCAAGGCTTGTCCTCCCGGATCAAACGTCCACCTATGGAAATCATCAAACAAAGTAAAGGTGTTAGTGTGAGCAATTGGAGAGAACTTAATTGTATGAAGTTGCCATTTTTGTTTTTCTTTTGTTTTTGGCAACTTTGTACAATATTTCTCTTTTGATGGTTGTATGTGTTCTCTAATCCTCTTATGTATTTGAAAAGTTTCAATATTGGTTACCTTTTCCTTAGGCACAATACCTTTAGGAAAGGGTAACAACTTAAAAAGCGAAAGAGGATTAAGTCCACATGCAATTTCAAATGTAGAAATATTAGTAGTCTTGTGGACTACTCCATTGTATGCATGCTCAAAAGGATACTCATCCCAAGAATTGTGATTGTCTTTCATGATTTCTCTAGGCATAGTAAAAAGAGCTATGTTTTCAATTTTATTTTGACCATTCTTTTGAGGATAAAAATTTGAAGAGTACAACTTAATTTCAAGTTTTTCTAAAAGATTCCTCAAATGATGGTTTTCAAATTTTGGAGCTCTATCCAATACTATGCTTGAAGATAAACCATGAAGACTTGTCACTTCTATATAGAAGAGATTATCCATATCCATAAAAATGGAATCAAAACCTTTTGTTGTCCTAGGAAGCTCTAAGATAAAATTGAGGTTTATGTCTTCCCAAGGATCATTTGCAAAAGGTAAAGGAGTATAGAGTTCATGAGACATCACCTTAGGTGTATTTTTAAAACAAGAAATGTATCTAGGGTAATGTCTTTGAACATCTTTTCTCATGGGTGACAAAAGTTTTCCTTTTAAAAGCTCTAGAGTTTTATCAACTCTAATTTGGTCCATGAGTTCTCCTTCATGAAGAATTTTTCTCTTATGTGTAAAGATAGTCTCGCTGTTACAACCATTGTTTATGAGAAGTTGCACACTTGGCAATGGTTGTCTCAATAGGACATGACAAGTTTCTTTAGGCACTACTTCACATAAAAATTTGTTTTTGTAGATGCTTGTAAATAACTTGACATTCACTTGGTGATATCCTAGCACATATGAGAAATAATCCACTTTATCTTTATCTATGCAAGCTTCGTTTGAAGACTCTTTTTTTGTTACTATGCTTGCAAGTGTTCCTTTACAAAAGGAAAGGCTAGGTTGTTCAACAAGACGTATATTTTCAAAGGTATTTTTAAATCTTTTGTCTTGTTGAATGACCTTGTGAGAAGGAACACTATTCTCCCACGCCTTTTGTTTCTCAAGGGTCTTCTCATGCTTTTCTTTTTCTTTTTCTTTTTCTTTAGCTTCCCTTTCGGCTTCCTCTCTTTTCTTTTGTATCTTTCTTTCCTTTCTTTCTTTATGGGAAGCAAACAATTTTTCTACCCTCATTTCCCAATCTAGGCAAGTTTCTATATTTTCTTTTCCATGGGAATGGGGTAGGTCTACCCTAACCTCTCTTGGGCTTTCTTGTTCTTTTCTATCTCTTCTATGTCTTCCCTCCCCAAAAGAATCATGCTTTTTAGAGATAGATGCATGAGAAGGTAATTTTTTTGAAATGTGAGACTTCTCATCCTTTGATTTAGTCAATTCATTAGTTTTGGCCTCATTCTCCAATTGTTTAGATGAAATTGATTGAATATTCTTGGAAAGTTGTTCCAAAAGAGATTTCAAGGATTTCACCTCACTTTTAAGAGATTTAAAGGAATGAGAAGACATGACTAGACCTTTGTGTATAGAAATATTTTACCTTGAGAAAATTTAGGGAAGTCAAAGAAGGTAGTCTTCCAGGTAAGGGAGGTGAGTCACAATGGACTACTTAAATACCAAGCCTTGCCTTAGCCAAAGACTATCCCTCAATGTCTTCACACAAAGCTTTCTCTTAGTAAACCACTTAAAACACAATTAGGTTGAAGAAATCAAATTTTGATGCAAGAAAACAATGCAAACTAGCTAATTAACCAAGCAAAAGAATTAACGAACTTAAACAAAACAAAACAATTACCAAACGTAACTAATTAAGCAAGGAAAGCAATTAAAACAATTAACACATGCTAAAACAAGTAAGGTCTACACTAGTCGGCCCTAGGTGAGGCTTCTTGGACACTTGGAGCCCTTGAAGACACACTCACCGTCTAATCACGTAGTTAAAGAGTAATTAACAAGGTTAAGTTACAAAGAAGATTAAGAAAACCCCCTTTGTTGATCCTTGTTTTGCTATTGGCACTCCCTTGGTTGTCTTTTCTTTGTTGGGCCCTCCAAGTGTTTGTCGTGTTTTTGAGTAATCTTTGTTTGCTGCCCTTGCTTTGGCTCCTCTTAGAATTAGAAAATTAATTCTCCAATCCAGCACCTATCACACAAGCTAGACCTCACTCAAGTTAAATTTCTACTCAAATAGGCACCAATTGAGAAATAATTCCAGCACCAAATTTAGAGGCCAAAGGATTAAAGCAAGAAACAAATTAATTAGAAAAACAGAACCACCAAATGGAGTTAAATTGTGACAACTAGAAAGAGTTCCAAAGAAATATAAAACAAGCAAATAAAGGTATTCAAAGAAAGGTAGGCACACAAAGTGAATCCTAAGAATAGCACTAGAATTGATTTCAAAATCAAAAACAGCACCACTGAAAAACTGTTGTGGCCAGAAAACGTGATTTTCCCCAATTTATGCTGAGCTGTCCTTTACAGATTTGCCTCTGAAAATTGATATGCAAATATTTCAAGATCTCAACTAAATTCTGGGACAGATTTCACCCAAAACGCATGAGCCATTTTTTTTTAATAAATTTTGCAAAATCAGTGTTCAGTTACGCCAGCTGGAGCACCCAGATTTGCACACTGTTTTTAAAATATTTATCATTTTTTTTCTATTTCTTTTTTTTGACCTGATTCTTTTTTTGTCTTTTCTATAACACCTCAATCTTGCATATTCCAGAGAATCAAAATTTTCCTATCTGGAAAAATAATTTTCCCAAGCAAAAACAGCCAGCACAGATTGATGTAAAACAGGGGATTCTGTGTAAATTGGAAAAACAGCAAGATATACCAAAAGACACAAAGGAAAATGATGTAAATGAATTTGTGTAGAACTAAAACACAAATATGAACTCAAGCTAAAATTAAAAAGGCAGCAAAGGATCAAAAATAACAGCAGATTAAGGCAACTTAAAGAGACCCAAAACAAGAAACAATCAAGCCAAAAAAAATAGGACTACTAAGAATTGATGACAATTATGGATTCACATGACTTGACACAACATTTATAGATTCAGAAAATAAAGACTCAAAGCATAATATGAAGCAATTATAAGAAAGCAATAAAGACTCAAATTCCTAAAAGAAAACAGCCACTCAATGTGTAAGGAATCCTATCACAATTGCACAAGAAAATGTTCAAGATCAATTGAACACATGTGCTTCGGTTGGATCTTCCATAAGCACACCAAGAACAATTTAAAATGTAAAAAACAGCAAGACAAATTATGGAATTGAAATGACAAGATGAAAATAAAGAAGAACTGAAAATTTAAAAAGACAAGCTACTCATCTTGAAGAACCAAAAGCTCATGATACCAAATGATGGCATTTTCATGTGTTCTTCTTGAATCAAAGTAGAAATAGATGGAGCGGAAGCAATGGATGAGTGAAACAAGACCCTCCTAGGAGTTGTGTTGGTCTTGAAGGTGCATGGTGAGTATGGGTTGAGTGGTTTGGCCAGCTCAAGGGAGAAGGTGAAAGGATTGAAGTTTATAGCCTAGATTTCTAGGAGGAGTAAAGCTTGTGCACAAAAAATGGCAGCATAACATTACTCAAAATAAACTTGAAAATACATGAGGTAGGCCTCCTTATTTATAGATTTAGGAGCCTTGGTGAGCAAGCTTAAAGGGTAGGGATGGAAATACAAAAAGTGGGGCTGCCTAGGGTATTGACTTTAGTCAAACCACACCATCATCCTAATATTCTAGAAGATAGGTCAAAAATGCAACATTTGATAGTACACCCCTCCTTCTTTTGCTAAAGGCACCTATTTGCTAGCACACCCCTCCTTCTATTGCTAAGGGCACCTTTTTGATAGCACACCCCTAAGTGAGCAAGTTTTGCTTTCTACACTACACTAATCTACTAAGCACCCCCTCCCCCTTTGGGCCTTTATGAAACATGTACAAGGATCTCTCTCTTCCATCCGTGGCTTCTTCTATGTGTGCTTGGATATGTTTAGCCATGGATCTTGTGAGAGGTCCTAGACGGTCTAGCTCCATGGATAGCCTCCCTCCTTCACGTTCTAGACGCTCACTTCCTGGAGCTAGACACTCCTCTTGGTCTAGACGGTCTTCTTGGTTTGGGCCTTGGCTTCCTTGGCTAGATGTGCTTGGCCCTCCTCCATCACTAGCCGTTGAGATTGCCACGTGTACGCTCCAGGGAAAATGCACGAAAGTGTCACTTCTTGGTACGGTACACGTCAAATCACTCAAAATTGTAATAAGGACGCGTGGGCCAGTGCCGCAGAGGTCGATTGGGCGAGCAATAAGGCTCTTCGCTGAGGCAAGTCCCAGCTCGAGCCTGGGGGGCTTGTGTAGTGGCCAGACCTCGGACGTTGGCCATTGAGTGAGAGGTCGGCACATGGGTGGTCGGCATGATGGGGCCCACAAAGGGGTCCACAAAATAACACGTGTGAAAATATAAACCAGATTCACGGATACGCCATGCATGTAGGGTATAGGCAAGACGTAAGGCTTTGGCATGAGGGATTTATCCCTAGAAATGTATAAAGAGGCACGTGAGTGATTAGCTTAAGACTGAAGATTTGGCCATGCGACGCTAGGGTTACAGTGTATGCCTTAGCGCCCATGCCCAAGTTAAGCACTCCAGAAAAGGAAAGTTGCCACGAGTTTTGCACTCTAAGAATAGAAGGTTGCCACGGGACGCACACCAAGATTGTGTGATAGAATCCCAGAAAGGTAACCCTAAATTCTCTAAGAGGCAACACTTGGGCGCAAGGATGGGGCAGCAGGAAACCTAGAACAGCTATATAAAGGGTAGTAAGGCATTCACAAAGGTATGCAGCTTTTGAGACTAGAACTCTTTGCTATACACTTGGTGTTTCTTGCCCTAGTTTTGACTTGAGCGTTGGAGTCCGAACGGCTGCTAGGACGCCCGTCTTTTCTTTCTTTGTAGGTTAGCTGTTCCAGTCGAAGGGAAGGGAGAAGGTGCAAGTGATCATAGAAGTCAACTAACGGGAGAGTCTACCAGCAAGAACACTACTCATGGGACCCAGCCCACATGGCTCTGGCCCATGCTGCGAGACCCAGCTCACGTGGCTCACCATTACTAGTTGTTCTCGGTGTCTGAGGATTGGTCGGTACAATTACAATGTTTTACAAAGAAGAAGGAAATCAAGAATCCGCAGGATACTCCACCAGTTGCCCATCAACGATGACCTTTGTCAAGCCAGTTTGGGAAAGATGCACCCCAGGATGCACGTAGGCAACCTGGGCGATGGCATCCCCAAACCCTTCACCATAGCTTCAACTGCCTTGTTAGTGAGATCATCGGTGCTCTTCTAAAAGAGTTCCTCCTTGCGAGCCATTTCCTCCTTCATTTGGCCCATCTCCTCTCGCAACCTGGCCAGCTCCACCTCCCTTTGAGCCAGGTCTTCTTTGCTCCGCTCCAACTCCTCGGTAGCCTGGGCCATGGCCTCATCCTTGCTGCCCAACTCTTTCTTCAGGCCCTCCACAGAGAGGTGGAGGTCATTGTTTCTTGCATATAACCGAAGGGTCTCTTGCGATCTCGCAAACAAGAGGTAGTTGGTTTCTTTGTCAGCCTTGCGAAGCTCAGCTACCTCCAAGGTAAGCCTCGTTAGGTGATGCTCTGCCCCAACAGCCACGAGCACTCGTCGTTCAGCCTCTTCCTGGGTCCCCCGCACCTTGGTGAGAAGGAGGTTGGACCTAGCAAGAGCCTCCCCGAAGCTCTTGGCCACTTGCTCCGTGAGGGATCCCACTCCCATGCTTTCCAGGTCCTCCCGAGCTTGAGTGCCCGTTGGAGGAATGGAGAGAGGGCAGCAGGAGGACCCCATGCTCCGTCCTCAGGGGCATTCTCCCCCCAGCCCTCTTCAACATTAGGGGGAGAGGAGGCGCTTGGTGGGCACTCCCTGAAGGAAGGAGTCCCTCCATCTTCTGAACTTGAAGCCACTCAGATGGCAGCTTCGGCTTTATGCTTCCTCTTGAAGACCAGGCCAAAGCAAGTGTCCTCTTCATCAGAGGGAGTAGCTTCAGCGGCCACTGCCACGCCTTGGGATCTGGTGGCGTGGGGATGGCTTGGAGCAGTTGAGAAGGGGAGGACAGCGGCGCAAGGACCGACAGCAGCAACAGCCTCAGCTAGAGCAGTAGTGGAGGGGCCAACACCACTCTTCTTTGTAGCCAGGACGACCAGGCGCCTCTTTCTATCAACACCAATCGCCATGCCTACAACAAAACAAGAAGACTTAGTTAGCAACAGGTAACGGGTAAACAAAAAATAGAAATATGCAGGACAAACAATGATGATCAGAGCAAGAAGAAAGGTACCGATATAGCCCTTTAAGGCCTTAGGATTGTATTCACTCTTTATCAGGTCACCGTGCTAAATACAGTCTTGAGGTCAGAAAGGAACTCACACACCTCTCAATCTTTGAGGTGCAAGTCTGAGAGGCTCCTAGGCTTCGCCAGTGTGGGTGTCTCGACCCAATATAGGGGAAACCCATCCAGGAGGGTGGGGTTGCATTTGTTGCAGCAGATTTTGAAGAATTTCCCCTTGAAGCCTTTGTAGGATTGCTGGAAGAGAGTCAACAGTGCCCTTCTAGCAACCCCGCTGATGCTCACCCACAAGTTCTTCCCCGGGCTCTTGGCCTCGAAGAAGTACAAGAAGGCGCCCATAGAAGGGAGGTGGCCAAAGTGTTCGCATAGGATGGCGAAGGCCTTGACGAAGTAGATTGGCTTCTAAACCTGGTCCTGTTCCTGCACAAGAACTTAACTAATTGCCTGATCAGTGACTACAAAATACAGGTGCAGCGGATTGTGTAACATCCCGCCAAAATACTATACAAATGTATATAATGAAAATAAAGGTAACAAATAGATTCTATGAACAAAATATTATATATATGAAATGTAGTTTCTCCTCACAGGGAGTTTAATACAAATTCGGTCAAATTTTTCCAGAAACATAAACAAAATGTAGTAAAAAAAAACGAAGCAGGCGATCTCCTATCGGAAGAGACCGATCTCCTATCGAACGAGGCCGATCTCCCATCGGAGGACCCAAAACAGCCGATCTGCTTCCGGCGACCACTCCCTAAGGAGCTCTACTTCCTGGAAGATCATCTGCTCCCGTGTAAGTTATACACGATCATCACAGTTTTAAGAGAACAGCCACAGAACCAAAACACGCAGGGTAAGCTATATAATTTAAAGGAAGTTTAAATCATGAACATGAAAATCAAAGTAAAACAAGTTTCAAAATATCCATGTAAAACGTAGAGTTGCTCATATCATTCACCTGATCGCCCCAAATCACACATTTCACAACATTCACCCATAGTCATTCCATTTCACAATACTGCATCAAGTGTCTATAAACTATCAATGTTTCTCATTTCTCACGTCAGACTTTCCACTGACTCACCACACAAGACACTTGACACTACTTCCGGATTGACTCGTGCGTTGATTAGACTCAGAGATCTGCACCTGTCATACCACACCACTGTGAAATCCACACAGGGTCGCTATGAATCCACACAGCATGCGCATATATCATCTCAATGTCAATAATTCTCCTGGTATGACAGGGTTAATCCATAGGACAGGCGGAGCTCGTTTTTTTTCACACGAGACGCCCATCATATAGACCTCCTTCGACTCTCAACAACTGAGTAACTTCCTCTACGTGATTCCATTACCTCAGCAGAGTCAGGATATCCCCTTAGGAATCACCGATCAATGCACCTACTACAAGATCTTACACGGTATTTTCTTTCCTGAAAATACTATGCCTCGATCCCACATTCACAGCATTCAAACACATCATACCACTCGAGTAATTGATTCAAGTCACAGCAACGAATCATTTCAAGGTTCAGATCTTCGAATATTTCATTTAAATCTCAAGTAGTTTCAAAACAACACCCAAAAACAGAGAGTTCACAAACAACGCCAAAACCGGCGATCTAGTTCAAAAACAGGGTGTTTCGAAGACTGTATATAAAATCGGCGACCACGTCGCCCAAGCACACAAACAGAGCATTTTACGCAGATGAAAACAAAAATGGCGACCACGTCGCCCTCACTTCAGAGATAGCTATACTATGGCTTGTATGGAAAAAGAGGTCTAGCTTCCCTTACCTGGACTTGCGCAACCACCAGGAGCTTCGAAATCCAACAGAGCTTGAAGAATGCCTTGGCTCTATTCTTGAGTCTGGTTTTGAAGGAGTTGCAGAGAACTTTCCCAGGTGCTCCAATGGTGTCGCTTCTCGTCGTACTCTTGTGTGGAGATGCTGCAATCGCAACGCGGAGGGGGTAACTGGAGGAGAAGGGAGGGAACTCACTCTTTCTCTCGTCGAATACAACAATGTTTTCTTTTCTCTCAGCAGTGGATTTTTGTAACTTAAACCAACTTATCCCTCCAAAAGCAGCTGCCACCACCTACTCTGCAGCGAAGTTTGCGTGCACGCTTCCCTGAACAGTACTACTAAGCGTGCCTCTGCGCAGGCTACGCTCTGAGGTCACTATTCTGAACCACTCTTTTGTCTACGTGGCGCGCGTGCAGAACATCTCTTGCTGGGAGTCTGGGGCCCACGTTCTCTGGGTGTAACTCAACGTCGCGCGATGACCTTTCGCCGATGACTACCAGCTCGAAGAGAAACCACTGATGACCTCTCGCGCGAAGACGATCCACCGATGACCTCGCGCGAAGACAACCACCGATGACATCTTCCTGGCGAACGACCGATGTCTTCCTCTGGGAGACAACCGATGTCTTCCCTGGCGACGCCCTCATAACTCTCGCGCCTTGGCCACGTCCACATGCATCGCGCCCTGGCAATGCCCGCGTGCCTCGCGCCCGCGCGATGCCCGCATGCCCCTCGCGCCCGCGCGATGCCTGCATGCCCCTCGCGCCCGCGCGATGCCTGCATGCCTCTCGCGCCCGCGCGATGCCTGCATGCCTCTCACGCCCGCGCGATGCCTGCATGCCTCTCGTGCCCGCGCGATGCCTGCATGCCTCTCGCGCCCGCGCGATGCCTGCATGCCTCTCGCGCCCGCGCGATGCCTGCATGCCTCTCGCGCCCGCGCGATGCCTGCATGCCTCTCGCGCCCGCGCGATGTCCACCTGGCGCTCATGTGTAGCAGGCGACCGGCGACCTCGTAGCCTTCTAAACTTAACTTTTTCCTCCCTTTCTATTCTAAATAAAAACATACTTAGAATTCATTTAAAATATAACTCTTTTATTCCAATTTAATTTTTCAGGTCCTTACAGATTGCCCAGCTGTGGTTTGCATAACACTGGTGGATTACCCAGGTAGTCCTTTAGCTTGAGGAACGCCTCCTCACATTCTTTGATCCACAAGAACCTACTGTTCCTCCTTAGGCACTGCAAGTAGGGGTGACCTTTATCTCCCTCAGCTGATACAAATCTAGACAGAGCGACCATCCGCCCTGCCAACTACTGCACCTCCTTTATTGAAGTCGGGCTTCTCATTGCGAGGATTGCAGCGCACTTGTCAGGGTTCGCTTCTATCCCACGCTCAGTGAGTAAGAAGCCTAAGAACTTGCCGTCTTCTACCCCAAACACACACTTCTCCGGGTTCAGTTTTAGCCTGTATGTAGCTATTGTTGTAAATAGCTCTTCTAGATCAATGACGTGTTGATCTTTCACCTGTGAGGTCACCACCATGTCATCCACATAGGCTTGCACGTTTCGCCCTATCATGGGCGCGAGCATGCTGTCCATCAGCCTCTGGTAGGTGGCACCTGCGTTCTTTAGCCCAAAAGGAATCATTGTGTAACAATAGCAAGACAGCTCTGTCATGAACACCGTCTTGCACTCATCCATGGGATGCATCTTGATCTGGTTGTACCCAGAAAAGGTATCCTGGAAACTAAGCAACTTGCAACCCGAGGCACTGTCTACCAAAGCATCAATGCTTGGCAGGGGTTAGGAGTCCTTCGGGTAGGCCTTGTTGAGGTCAGTGAAGTCTACGCACATTCTCCAGTTCCCGTTGGCCTTCTTTACGAGCACCACATTTGCCAACCACTCTGGGCATTGGATCTCCCTGATGTGGCCAGCTCTCAACAACTTTTATGTTTCCTCCTTAATGACTTGTCACCTTTCTTCATTGAACTCCCTCCTTCTCTGGCGAACAGGTCTGACCTGGGGGTCCATGGCAAGGCGATGACATAGGAAGTCGGGGTCTATGCCAGGCATGTCTGAGGCAGACCATGCGAAGGCATCCAGGTGCTGCGCAATGACTTTGGCGATCTGGTCCTTTGTCCCTTGGTATAAAGACTTGCCAAGCTTGAACATCTTTCCATAAAATCTCCATCTCCAAGATGTCCTCAACTAGTTCGAGTTGTCTCTCCCGAGCGACCTCTACTCGGGTGACCCCTTCCCCACCTAGGGGCTGGGCGGTAATGGTGCACACCCCACCTGGTGGTTGTGTGGTAACGGTGCACATCCCCCTCTTTGTCTTAAGGCAATTCTCATAACACTTCTTGGCCTCTTTCTGGTCTGATCTGATGGTGATCACCGCCCCTTCTGATGGCATTCCTATGAGCTCTTCTTTGGATTTTGGAGTTCCTTGGTGACGATGGATGCAGAAGCTTATGGAGGAGGTGAGCAAGGCCTTCCTAGGAAGCATGGGTGCCTTGAAGGTGCATGAAGAGTGAGGAAATGGGGAGGTTTGGCCAGCCCCTTTGGTAGTGATGAATTGAAGACTAAAACCTAAGTGTTAGGCAAAGAGTGGTGTATGGCACAATTTTGGTAGCATAACAATACTCTATTTAATCTTGAAAATACATGAGGTAGGCCTCCTTATTTATAGATTTAGGAGCCTTGGTGAGCAAGCTTAAAGGGTAGGGATGGAAATACAAAAAGTGGGGGCTGCCTAGGGTATTGACTTTAGTCAAACTGTAAGGACCTGTAAAATTAAATTGGAATAAAAGGAATATATTTTAAATGAATTCTAAGTATGTTTTTATATAAAATAAAAAGGAAAGAAAGTGTAGCTTAGAAGACTATGAGATCGCCTGCTAAGTGCATAATCGCCCATCGCCAGGGCGCGAGGCATGCGGACGTCGCCAGGGCCCGAGAGACATGCGAGCATCGCCGGGGCGCGAGAGGCATGCGGGCATCGCCAGGGATAGACATCGGTCGTCTCCCAGAGAGAGACATCGGTCGTCTTCCAGGGAGAGACATCGGTCGTCCGCCAGGAGCAGTCATCGGTGGAAGGTTATCGCACGATGTCATGTTTCACACAGATAAGGTGGGACCCAGGCTCCCAGCATGAACGTTCTGCATGCGCGACACGTAGACATTAGGAGTGTTTCAGAATAGTAGCATCAGAGATTTGGTATGCGCAGAGACCCACGTGGTCATACTGCACAAGGAAGTGTGCACGCAAGCTTTTCTGCAGAGTGGGTAGTGGCAGCGGCATTTCTGGGCAAGTTGGCTTAGATTCAAAACTCACTCCTGAGAGGCAGAAAACGTTGCTGTGGTTCGAGAGTGATTGAGTGAGTTAACTTGGGTTCCCTGTTTCTTCCCTCTCCTTCTCCATACGTTCAAACGTCCTAGCGCACCAGTTGGCTATCGGCGACTACCATAGAGCACCTGGGAGGTTCTCTGCAAGTTCTCCAAACCGAACGCTAAAATAGAGTTAAGGCACCCTTGAATCTCGTTGGGTTGGAGCTCTTAGAGAAGTTTACGCTAGTCCAGGTAAGGGAAGCTAGCTTTATTTTCAATAAAAGCCGTAGATTTGCTGTTTCTGAAGTGAGGGCGACGTGGTCGCCGGTTCCATATTCTTTTTCATGATGTTCTGTTCTTATGTGTTTGGGCGACGTGATCGCCGGTTTTAAATACAAATTTCGAAATCCCCTGTTTTGGACGTGATCGCCGGTTTTGGCGTTGTTTTTTGAACTCCCTTGTTTTAGTGCTGTTTGAAAACTGTTTGAGATTTAAATGTGAAATACATGTGATATTTGAAAAGTTGAACCGTGGAATGAATGTTGTTGTGACTGAATCGTTCATTCAGTGTTGTATGATGTATTGATTGTTGTGAATGTGGGATCAAGGCATAGTATTTTCAGGAAAGAAAATACCGTGTAAGATCGTGTGTAATGTGTATTGACTAGGGGCTTGTCTAGAAGGAGATATCCTGACTCTGCTGATATAATGGAATCACATAGACGAAGTTATTCAGTTGTGGAGAGTCGAAGGAGGTTCATATGAATGGGTGAGTCGTGTGAAAAAGAACGAGCTCGGCCTGCTATATGAATTAACCCTGTCATACCGGGAGAGTGATGATATTGAGACTATGTATGCGCATGGCTGTGTGGATTTCACAGCGACCCTGTGTGGATTTCACAGTGGTGTGGTATGACAGGTGCAGATCTCTGAGCCTGAGTCAACGCACGAGTCTTTCGGAAGTAGAGTCATGTGTCTATATGTTATGAGTCAGTGGAAAGTCTGACGTGTGAACCATGAATATTGAAAGTAGCGAATAGACACTTGACGAGTTTGTGGAATATGGAAATGTTGATGGTTGAAATTGATATGGATTATGAATGGTGTGAAGATTTATGTTTTCTATTGATTTAAAGTTTCATATTTAAAGTGTTTAAAACAGCTTGCTAACCCTTTCATCTGGTATTGTGATTGCTTTCTTAAACCTGTGATGATCGTGTATTTTACACGGGAGCAGACGAGGTTGTAGGTAGTAGAGCTCCTCAGTGAGTGGTCGCCGGAAGGAGATCGCCCGTTTCTGTTTCTGTTAGGCGATCACCTTTTTTTTCTGTGTTCTGATAGGAGATCGCCCTTCTCTGATGGGAGATCGCCCTTTTTTTTGATAGGAGATCGCCTGTTCGTCTTTTTGGCTGTATTTTTGTTCCGGTCGGTCATCGGTAGTCGATGACATCAGCAGCAGTTGACCACATGGACCATTCACAGAGTAACACGTGGTAGAGGATAGCAGGCGAATCAGGGAGGTGATCACTCAGAATGGTAATCGCCTCTCGCCTGTGATGATGAGTAATCGCCTATCGCCTTGAGGTGAGTAATCGCCTATCGCCTTGAGAATGAGTAGTCGGTCATCGCCGGTATGATCAGTAATCGCCCAGATTGCACATGATCGCCGTGTGTTAAGGTTGGGAGATCAGGTGGTCAGCAAGTCGCCGAAAGAGCACATCGGTGGGTGTTTGAGAAGACTTGGCATGCACTTGTTGTATGGTCTAAGTACAGAGGATAAGTGGCATATCTGCCACCATGTGTAGTGTGAGCTGCAATGCCCAGGGTTAACCAGCTCGCCATGTTAAGGTTGCGCCCAGAGTAACCTGTATACTAAGCTACTCCCTGTGTGGATGACTTAGTCGCAGGGGCACAGTGGAAGTAACGTTTCAGCTGCAGACACTCCAGATGATGACACGTGTACGACCAGACGTTATCCACGTGTCAAGAGGAATAACCGTCAGGAGAGAGAAAAACTCAGGTATATAAGCGAAACTCTTAACGAATTAAGGGGAGGTTTTTACAGATTCTCACTGCTCACACATCTGAGAGTTTCAGTCACACACGGGTCTCACAGAGAGATTCAGATATAGTTTTGGTGTTCCTGTTGCCTGACTTGAGCGTCGGAGCTACAACGGCCGCTAGAGGCGCCGTCTGTGTGTTTTGCAGGCAGCGTTTGGAGTTCCGGCGGTGGGTCTTGGAGCGTTCCTGCAGAAAAGAGGGCTAGACGAAGGAGTGACGAGGCAATCCTCCACGTTCGAGTCAAGCGGCAGGATCAATTTTGTTTAAGTTTTGGAAATTGACCGATTTTGTATTAAACTCCCTGTGAGGAGAAACTTCATTACATATATATAATTATGTTCACTTCAATATATTTGTTTACCTTCATTTTATTATATAAATATGAAAAGAATTTGGAGGGATGTTACACAAACCACACCATCATCCTAATATTCTAGAAGATAGGTCAAAAATGCAACATTTGATAGTACACCCCTCCTTCTTTTGCTAAAGGCACCTATTTGCTAGCACACCCCTCCTTCTATTGCTAAGGGCACCTTTTTGATAGCACACCCCTAAGTGAGCAAGTTTTGCTTTCTACACTACACTAATCTACTAAGCTACCCCTAATGGGCCTCCAAGTAGCATGTACAAGGTCTTCTCCCTCCCATCCGTGGCTTGACTCATTTGGGCGTGAATGTGCTTGGCCATGGACCTTGTGTTGGGCCTGAACTTGGGTTGGAGCTTGGGCCTCTTCCATCACCTTCCATGGAAGGCAACTTCATCTTCATATGCCTCGTCGACGCCACCTGTCACAACCTGTTCAGGGCAGGTCTTCCCAAAAGTATGTTGTAAGCTGAGGGAGCGTTAACAACAAGGTACCTGATGTTTTCTGTGCAGGAGGCCACCCCATCTGTGAAGGTGGTCCTCAGCTTTATGTGTTTATGCAATTCTACCTGGTCCCCTACAAATTCATACAAACAACCAGTGTAAGGCCTCAACTGGTCAGGAGACAACTGCAGTTTGTTGAAGGTCGACCAGAACATCACATTGGCTGAGCTCCCCTGATCTACTAGCACACAGTGAACCTTCCTTACCACTATTACTACTGATACTACCACCGGGTCATTGTCGTGGGGAACGAAATCCTGGTGATCGGACTTGGTGAAGGTGAGGTCGATGTCAATAGTGTGGTCTTCCTCGTACATCTCTACCGACATCACCGATCGTGCGTATTTCTTCCGCTGAGAAGCAGTGCACCCCCTCCTGAAAAACCTCCTAATATGGTGTGGATTTCACCATGAATGGGCACCTCGTTCCCCTGATCACTGTAACATCCCGCCAAAATACAATTCATATTTATAAAATGAAAATAAAGGTAAACAAATATATCGAAGTGAACAAAATTATATATATGTAATGAAGTTTCTCCTCACAGGGAGTTTAATACATAATCGGTCAAATTTTCCAAAAACGTAAACAATATTATAGTAAAAGACAAACAGTCGATCTCGCATCAGAACAGGGCAATCTCCCATCAGAAAAGGGCGATCTCCTATCAGACATCATACAAAGGGTGATCGCCTAACATAAATAAAAACAGGCGATCTCCTTCCGGCGACCACTCACTGATGAGCTCTACTACCTGCAACCTCGTTTGCTCCCGTGCAAATTATACACGATCATCACAGGTTTTAGAAAGCAATCACAATACCAGATAAAAGGGTAAGCTAGATGTTTTAAAAGAACTTTAAATATGAAACTTTAAATCAATAGAAAACATGAATCTTCACGCCGTTCATAATCCATATCAATTTCAACCATCAACATTCCCATATTCCACAAACTCGTCAAGTGTCTATTCGCTACTTTCAATATTCATGGTTCACACGTCAGACTTTCCACTGACTCATAAGATATAGACACATGACTCCACTTCCGGAAGACTCGTGCGTTGACTCAGGACCAGAGATCTGCACCTGTCATACCACACCACTGTGAAATCCACACAGGGTCGCTGTGAAATCAACACAGCCATGCGCATACATAGTCTCAATATCATCACTCTCCCGGTATGACAGGGTTAATTCATATAACAGGCCGAGCTCGTTCTTTTTCACACGACTCACCCATTCATATGAACCTCCTTCGACTCTCCACAACTGAATAACTTCGTCTATGTGATTCCATTATATCAGCAGAGTCAGGATATCTCCTTCTAGACAAGCCCCTAGTCAATACACATTACACACGATCTTACACGGTATTTTCTTTCCTGAAAATACTATGCCTTGATCCCACATTCACAACAATCAATACATCATACCACACTGAATGAACGATTCAGTCACAGCAACATTCATTCCACGGTTCAGATTTTCAAATATCACATGTATTTCACATTTAAATCTCAAACAGTTTTCAAACAGCACCAAAACAGGGGAGTTCGAAAAACAACGCCAAAACCGGCGATAACGTCCAAAACAGGGGATTTCGAAATCTGTATTTAAAACCGGCAATCACGTCGCCCAAACACATAAGAATAGAACATCATGAAAAAGGGGTTTAAAACCGGCAACCACGTCGCCCAAACACATAGAACAGAGCATCACGAAAACGAATATGAAACCGGCGACCACGTCGCCATCACTTCAGAAACAGCTAATCTACGGCTTTTGTTGAAAATAAAGCTAGCTTCCCTTACCTGGACTTGCGCAAAACACTAAGAGCTCCAAAACCCGCCGAAGCTTAAAGGTGCCTTAGCTCTGTTTTTGCGTCTGGTTTGTAGAACTTGCAGAGAACCTCCCAGGTGCTCTAAGGGTAGTCGTCGCTCGTCGCACTGGTGCTTGAGGATGCCTGAATCGCAGCGCGAAGGAGAGAAAAGAGAAGGATGAAGGTGAGCTCACTCTTTCACTCTTGAACCACTGAAAACGTTCTTTTTCTTCTCAGAAGTGGGTTTTTGTATCTTAACCAACTTGCCCCCAAAAGCCGCTGCCACCACCCACTCTGCAGGGAAGTTTGCGTGTACGCTTCCCTGAACAGTACGACTACGCGTGCTTCTGCGCAGGCTAACACTCTGAGGTCACTATTCTGAACCACCCTTTTTGTCTACGTGTCGCGCGTGCAGTACGTCTCCTGCTGAGAGCCAGGGTCCCACCTCATCTGTGTGAAACTCGACATCGCGCGATAACCTTCCACCGATGACCGCTCGCGCGATGACTATCCACTGATGTCTCATACTGGCGGACGACCGATGTCTCTCCCTGGAAGACGATCGATGTCTCTCTCTGGGAGACGACCGATGTCTATCCCTGGCGACGCCCGCATGCCTCTCGCGCCCTGGTGATGCCTGCATGCCTCTCGCGCCCTGGCGACGTCCACATGCCTCGCGCACTGGCGATGCCTGCATGCCTCTCGTGCCCTGGCGACGTCCACATGCCTCGCGCCCTGGCGATCCCTGCATGCCTCTCGCGCCCTGGCGATGCCTGCATGCCTCTCGCGCCCTGGTGATGCCTGCATGTCTCTCGCGCCCTGGCGATGCCTGCATGTCTCTCGCGCCCTGGCGATGCCCACATGCCTTGCGCCCTGGCGATCATGTGTGGTAGGCGACCGGCGATTATGTACTAACCATGAAATCTTATAGTCTTCTAAGCTACACTTTCCCTCCTTTTTATTTTAAATAAAAACATACTTAGAATTCATTTAAAATATACTCTTTTATTCCAATTTAATTTTATAGGTCCTTACAATCACTCCTCGGGGCTGCTAACGCCTGATCCTCCTGTGGCTCGTGCAAGTAGTACTTCAAGAAGCTGCTCTTCACCAGCTCATCCAACTGGTGACCTAGGGCCAAATAGTTATGGATGGGGTGACCAAACGCTTGGTGGAACTCGCACCACACGTTCTTATTAGGCCCCAATCTCTTGTCAGTCTTTGGGGGCATCTTCAGTCTCTCCGCTATGTTGGGGATAGTGATCAGCTCCTTCAATTCCACTAGGAAGCTATGTCAAGGGGGTGCATCCTCCTACGCACGTAAGGTTGTTGTTTCCCTTGGGCCTTCTTCTCTATCGTCGCCTCATGCACCCTCATGAGCTAAGGTTGACTTGGCCTCGTGATCGGGCGGGGGCAATGCTCTCGTGCTTCTCAGTGAGTTTCCCTTCTATGACGATATGGGCTATCACTCGATGCCTGATCTCACAAAAGGTTTTGGGGCGATTCCTGATGAGTGACTCACTGAAGGGTCCTGGCAAAATCCCCTTCCTGAAGGCATGCACCACCATATCCTTGTCCTTAGTGTGCAGCCTCACCACCATCGCTTCGAACCTGTTAAGGTAATCCTTCAAGGACTCTCGCTGGTACTGTCTTACGTTGAAAAGGTCGTAAAACACTGGCGAGGGAGCCTGATTGACGATGTACTGCTCCCTAAATCGCATAGAGAACTGTGCGAACGATGTCACGTATCTGTCAGGGAGGCTGACAAACCACTTTAATGCTGTGCCTGTCACCGTGGTCATGAACAGCTTGCAATGTACGTCATCAGAGCCTTCTGATAGCATCATCTGAGTATTGAACGTCGTGAGATGCACCTCCGGGTCCTCCACCCCTATAAAGGTGGTCTTAGGACCTACGAAGGTGGCTAGTACAATGGTGTCCATGATAGCATGTGAGAATGACATAGGGAATGCCCTGTGTAAGGACCTATAAATTTATTTGGAATAAAAGTGATATATTTTAAATAATTTCTGAGTATGTTATTATTTAAAATAAAAAGGACATAAGAATAGAAAAGATCATAGTGGTCAGACCTCGGACGTCGCCCAAGGTCTGGGGTCAGCTGGTAGAGGGCGATCGGTTGACCATTTTACCAACCAAGTAGTCAAGTGCAATGACTTTATCGTGAGGTAATCACGTGGGCGTGCTTGAGGTGGGGAGGCACGTGAATCAAGAAGGGTAAGAGAAAGGAAGGTGTAGCTTAGAAGTCAATGAGATCGCCGTTTTTGAAGAAGGCGGCGGCCTCCGACTTCCCCCGTATGAAATCAGTAATCGCCTATGGCGTACATAATTGCCAATCGCCTATGGCGTACATAATCGCCAATCGCCTATGGTGTACATGATCGTCAAAAAGAGCACATCGCCGAGTATTCGAGAAGACTTGGTAAGCACTTAGTATGTGGTCTAAATACAGAAGATGAGTGATATAGAAGATAGGTGGCATGTCTGCCACTATGAGTAGTGCGAACCGTGATACCACAAACTTAGAGGAATGGGAGGATGAGCCCTCAGCTGGGTGTGACGATGTGACATCGGTTGTAACATCCCGCCAAATTCTTTTCATATTTATATAATAAAAATAAAGGTAAACAAATATATTGAAGTGAACATAATTATATATATGTAATGAAGTTTCTCCTCACAGGGAGTTTAATACATAATCGGTCAATTTCCAAAACTTAAACAAAATACAGCAAAAAGACAAACAGGCGATCTCGTATAAAAAAAAAAGGGCGATCTCCTATCAGGAAAGGGCGATCTCCTATCAGACAACAGAAAAAGGGTGATCGCCTAACAGAAACAGAAACAGGCGATTTCCTTCCGGTGACCACTCACTGAGGAGCTCTACTAACTGCAACCTCGTCTGCTCCCGTGCAAAAATACACGATCATCACAGGTTTAAGAAAACAATCACAATACCAGATAAAAGGGTAAGCTAGATGTTTTAAAGACTTTAAATATGAAACTTTAAATCAATAGAAAACATAAATCTTCACACCATTCATAATCCATATCAATTTCAACCATCAACATTCCCATATTCCACAAACTCGTCAAGTGTCTATTTGCTACTTTCAATATTCATGGTTCACACGTCAGGCTTTCCACTGACTCATAACATATAGACACATGACTCTACTTCCGGAAGACTCGTGCGTTGACTCAGACCCAGAGATCTGCACCTGTCATACCACACCACTATGAAATCCACACAGGGTCGCTGTGAAATCCACACAGCCATGCGCATACATAATCTCAATATCATCACTCTCCCGGTATGATAGGGTTAATTCATATAACAGGTCAATCTCGTTCTCTTTCAAACAACTTACCCATACATATGAACCTCCTTCGACTCTCCACAACTAAATAACTTCATCTATGTGATTCCATTATATCAGCAGAGTCAGGATATCTCCTTCTAGACAAGTCCCTAGTCAATGCACATTACACACGATCTTACACGGTATTTTCTTTCCTGAAAATACTATGCCTTGATCCCACATTCACAACATTCAACACATCATACAACACTTAATGAACGATTCCAGTCACAACAACATTCATTTCGCGGTTCAGCTTTTCGAATATCACATGCATTTCACATTTAAAACTCAAACAGTTTCAAAACAACACAAAAACAGGGGAGTTCGAAAAAACAACGCCAAAACCGGCGATCTCGTCCAGAAACAAGGGATTATGCAATAACAGTTGAAAACCGGCGACCACGTCGCCCCATCATCTCAATCATCTAATATAAGGTTTTCGTTGGAAATAAGGCTAGCTTCCCTTACCTGGACTTGCGCAAAACACCAAGAGCTCCAAAATCCACCGAAGCTTAAAGATGTCTTAGCTCTGTTTTAGCGTCTGGTTTGTAGAACTTGCAGAGAACCTCCCAGGTGCTCTAAGGGCAGTCGTCGCTCGTCGTACTGGTGCTTGGGGATGCCTGAATCGCAGCGCGAAGGAGAGAAAAGAGAAGGATGAAGGTAAACTCACTCTTTCACTCTTGAACCACTGCAGCGTTCTTTGCCTCTCAGAAGTGGGTTTTTGAATCTTAAACCAACTTGACCACAAAAGCCGCTGCCACCACCCACTCTGCAGGGAAGTTTGCGTGTACGCTTCCCTGAACAGTACGACTACGCGTGCCTCTGCGCAGGCCAACACTCTGATGTCACTATTCTGAACCACCCTTTTTGTCTACGTGTCGCGCGTGCAGTACGTCTGATGCTGAGAGCCTGGGTCCCACCTTATCTGTGTGAAACTTGACATCGCGCGATAACCTTCCACCGATGACCGCTCGCGCGATGACTAACCACCGATGCCTCATCCTGGCGGACGACCGATGTCTCTCCCTGGGAGACGACCGATGTCTCGCCCTGGCGATGACCGCATGCCTCGCGCCCTGGCGATGCCCGACGACACATCGCCACGCCTTGCTGAAGGTTCTTCATCCCACTATGTTACGTCCAAGGTATCATCTCCACATGACTTGGTGACGTCGGTAGCTTCACATTTCCAAGAGTAAGTCAGCACTACTCCTCGTGCGCCCATGCATGCAACACTAAGGACGATTTCTTATGCTCAAGCATAGAGCTTCGCATGCACAGCGTATCTAAGGCTTAACCCACACCTTGATATGTGTGGTTTTGTGGAACCCACTCTGGTTGATCCAGTATCCTGACCACATACTGAGTGCACTTTCGGCGATCATGTGCAGCATAGGCGACTGGCGATCACGTGTAATCTAGGCGACAGGCGATTATGTACTAACCAGGCGATCTCATAGTCTTCTAAACTACACCTTCCTTCCTTTTTATTTTAAATAAAAACATACTTAGAATTCATTTAAAATATATTCCTTTTTATTCCAATTTAATTTTACAAGTCCTTACATCGGTGACCAGAGTGAGGCGATGTGTTCTCGTCACACACAAGGGCGATAAGAGATCGCCAACAGGATGAGAGGAACATCGGTCATCAACCAGGATGGGAGACACATCGGTGGTCTGCCAGGGTGACACATCGGTGGTCTGCCAGGGTGAGACATCAGTGGTCTGCCAGGGTGAGACATCGGTTGTCTGCCAGGGTGAGACATCGGTGGTCTGCCAGGGTGAGACATCGGTTGTCTGCCAAGGTGAGGAATCAGTCGTCCGTCAGGAAGAGGAATCAGTCATCGCCAGTATGAGAGGCATCGGTCATCGCCAGTATGAGAGGCATGGTCATCGTGCGAGCAGTCATCGATGGATGGTTATCGCGCGATGTCGTGTTTCACACAAATAAGGTGGGCCCCAGACTCCCAGCATGAGCATTCTGCATGCACGACACGTAGACAGAAAGGGTATTTCAGAATAGTTAGCATCAGAGAGTTGGTATGGAAAGTGACCAAGAGTTGGTATGCGCAGAAACACGTGGTCATACTGTTCAAGGAAGTGTGCACGCAAGCTTTCCTGCAGAGTGGGCGGTGGCAGCGGCATTTCTGGGCAAGTTGGTTTAGAATCAAAACTCACTCCTGAGAGGCAGTGGACGTTGCTGTGGTTCGAGAGTGATTGAGTGAGTTAGCTTTGGTTCCCTGTTTCTTTCCTTTCCTTCTCCCTGCGTTCAGACGTCCTAGCGAACCAGTTGAAGATCGGCGACTGCCCCTGGATTCCTGACGTTGTGCCCTACAAGTTTTCTGATCAAAGCCGTGAAACAGAGTTAAGGTATCCTTAAGTTCGGTGGGTTAGAGCTTGTAGTGAGATTTTACGCAAGTCCAGGTAAGGGAAGCTAGCTTTATTTCCAATAAAAACCTTAGGCTAGAAGATTCTCATGTGTGGGTGACGTGATCGCCGGTTTTAATGCAAATTTCGAAGTGACGTGATCGCCGGTTTTAATGCAAATTTCGAAATCCCCTGTTTTAGTGTCGTTTTGAAATTGTTTGAGATTGAAAGGTGAAATGTATATGATATTCGAAAATCTGAACTTTGGTATGATTGTTTCTGTGATTGGGATTGTTTAAGAAAAGATTCAAAATATTATATGATGGAATTGTGCTTTTACGTGTGGTATGATGTACTGGATGAATGTGAAATTGTGATCAAGACATAGTATTTTCAGGAAAGGAAATACCGTGTTGAGATTGGTTATGAGGTGTATTGATCTGTGAGTATCCTGTGAATGAGACGATCCTGACTCTACTGATATAATGGAATCACATAGACGAAGTTATTCAGGTGGTGAGAGTCGAAGGAGGTTCATATGTATGGGTAAGTTGTTTGAAAGATAACAAACTTGACCTGTTATATGAATTAACCCTGTCATACCGGGAGAGTGATGATATTGAGATTATGTTTATGCGCATGGCTGTGTGGATTTCACAGCGACCCTGTGTGGATTTCACAGTGGTGTGGTATGACAGGTGCAGGTCTCTGGATGCTAAGTTCAACGCACGAGTCTTCCAGAAGTAGTGTCAAGTGTCTATGTGTGATGAGTCAGTGGAAGTCTGACGTGAGAAAGAGAAATATTGAAATTGTTGATAGACACTTGATGGATTATGTGAAATGAATGACACTTGAGGGAATTGTGAAATGTGTGAATATTTGATGGTTTACGTTAATATCAAGTTCCACATTTTAAAGTTTTAAAAATATCTAGCTTACCCCTTTGGTTTGTTTTGTGGTTGTTTTTCTTTAAAACTGTGATGATCGTGTAATTACACGGGAGCAGATGATGTTGCAGGCAGTAGAGCTCCTCAGTGAGTGGTTGGACAAGGAGATCGCCTGTTTTTATGCTGTATCTTGTTTTATTTTGAAACAGTGGGTGGTTATGTATTAAAAATTCCCTAGAGAAGGGATATTATTTTGAAATACAATGTATTGATGGATGTATTTTATTATATATATATATATATATATATATATATATATATATATATATGAATGTTAATTTTGATATTATTGTTTTATGTTTATTTTATGATATAAATATGAATAAGATTTTAGGGGCGTTACACCCTGGGTGGCGTAGGCGAGGCTCGATCATCCACCACGCGTTCCCCTGCCTACTGCAAATTCTACAAATTCATGCGCAGTTCCTCATTGGTCTTGCGTAGCTTTTCGTTCCTGGCTTGTGACGTGGCCAGATCAATCTGGATGCGTTCTTGATCTGCCCTAGACGCCACCATCGTCTCCTGGAGGGCGCGCATCGTCTCCATAATCTGTTGCATGGTGATGTTTTCCCCTCCGTTTGGTGCGGTAGCGATGGGTCCTTGTCTGGTGTTCCTCATATTGCTGGATCTCTTCTCTATGCTCGTGAATGGGACCTTGTTTTATTTCGGGCCCACGATGGGTGCCAAATGTTCTTGCCGGTTGACTCTCCTGTCGGTTGAATCTAACGACAATCTTGCACCCTCTTCTTCCTTCTTAGGTTGATGCTTCAGTGGATCGAAACATCCTATACCTACAAAGCAAAGGGGCGCCCTAGAGGCCGTTTACACTCCGACGCTCAAGTCAATACTAGGGCAAAGACATTGTGTGTATGTGTTGTAAAAGTTCTAGCCTCAAAAGCTGCGTACCTTCTGAGGTTTTTTACTGCCCTTTATATAGTCTAGGGTTTCCTCTGTTATCATTTCCCATATTTAGGGTTTCTGGAGGAATGCTGTTGCGCTGCTATTACCCAATCTTGGTGTAAATTTTGCAAAGTTTGGGCATAGAAAAAAATTTTGATAGTCAATTTTTTGAGTAATAATAAAAAAGGTTCTTAACATTTCAGATTGTTAGTTTTGGATTAGAAACTCAAGATTGATTCAAATCGGAATATGAGAAAAGGGTTTCTAATAATTAATAAAGGAGATTTTCTATTTTAATAATTCAATTATATGCCAAATCAATAAATATATTTTTTGTGGTTGTTGAAGATTTTTTTTCTATTTTCTTCTACATGAATTCGAAGTGAAATAAAATGAAATAACAAAGTTATTATTCTTTGTTTGAATATTCATAATTTTTTGCATCAGGCCCCTCTTACTGAAGTGCAACCTTTAACAGAATGGCCACTCGGGTACCAACTCGTGCACCTAATCTTTAGAGCCATTTGTCTTAGGAATTCCCTAACTATTCACGTGCCATGCATGCAGCTTCTCTTGGAAACCCTAACCCTGATGGGTATTCAGGACTTCCAAGACGCTGCGCCTAGTTGTGCCCTTCACACCACACGCATGGGTACTCCGTGACTTAGGCTTTCCCCTACCTCTGGGTGTTTTACTGATAATTGGTATTATTCTCGGGACCCACCTTCCATGGTTTAGTTCAACTATTCGAAACACCAAAGTCTGATGTCACATCGTCCTACTCTGTTGCCGAGGACACATCATCCTACTCTGTTGTCGAGGACACATCGTCCTACTCTGTTGTCGAGGACACATTGTCCTACTCTGTGACGAAGACACATTGTCCTACTCTGGTGGTCGACATACTAATAACTAGTCAGCACACTAGCCCAGCCGTTCATGGGGCCCAGCCCACATGGCTCTAGCCCATGCTACTTGTGGAGCCCAGCTCACGTGGCTCACCATTACTAGCTGTTCTCGGTGTCCAAGGACTAGTCGGTACAGGTAGGAATTTTATTTTTAATTTTTCCTAGGTTGAAATTTGGTACCTAAAAACCAACCTTGATTAAATTAGGGTTTCTAAAACACCTAATTTAATCAAGGCTGGTCATGAGAAAGCCCATGAAGGAGGTGCACGTTCACAAAGTGTCACACCTTCCATGTGCTCACCTTTAGGCACCAAATTCAAATGCTTTTCATTTGAATTTCCCACCAATTCTCTTGTTCAAATCTGGCCCTCTAAATGCTATATAAGGAGGTGCTTGGCTCATGTAAATTCAAGATTAATGAATGAGTGAATTGCAACCCAATTTGCTAGCCAATTTCACTCTTGTCTCTACCTCTTTAGGATAGACACTTTAGTCTTCAATTCTCCACCTAGATCAAGTGATTAGGCCTCACTTATCACTCTCCATACTTAGCATTCACCTTCAAGGAATCTACAAGCTCTACGTGAGCTCCTTGTCCGCAACATCCATGAAGCTTCCGTAACTCTCCACCAAGACATATAAACTGGAATGAAGGCACAATTCCACAAATCCATCAATTGGTATCTAGAGCCAAGGTTCTTCAAGAGCTAAGTGTGCCTTCTTCTTTTCATTTTAATTTCTATTGATTCTTGATTTTGTGTTGTTCATTACCTCCATATTGTCTGCTGTTTTTAATTTTCAATTTGATTTGGTGTGCTGTTTGGAAATTTCAATCGGTGCATATTGTTCAATTGTTCTTGAACAATCCGTGAACAATTTTGTGTAGCATTCCATGAAGTATTTTGTGTTGCTGTTTTGTTTTGCTTTATTTGTGATAGGTTGTTCTTTATGACCAATGTTCTTGTTGAATAAATGAGGTGAAAAAGGTGGCGGAAGCAATGGAGGTGATGGATCAAGGATGGCTCATATAGAGCTATGGGTTCCTTGTAGGTGCATGAAAGGTATGGAGAGTGATAGGTTGGGCCAAATCACTTGGAGGAAGGTGAATGTACTGACCTATCCTCGGGCACCAAGAACAGTTAGTAATGATAAGCCACGTCCGTTGGGCCCCAAAACATGGGTCAGAGCCATATGGGCTGGGTCCTACAAGTCGCATGGGTTACTTGGCTGATTAGTCATCAACATGTCGATCACCAGAGTGGAACGATGTGTCCTCGTCACGCAACAGGGTGATGAGTCCTCGGCAATAGAGAGTGATGAGGTGACATCGGTCTTGGGTGTTTTGAACAATAGAGCTAGACCATAGAAGGTGGGTCCCGAGAGAAGACTAGTTATCAGTGAAATGCCCAGAGGTAGGCAGAGGCCAGGTAATGAAGCATCCATACATGTGGCAGGGAAAGCATAGTTAGGTGCAAAGTCTTGAAGGGTTTGAGTGCCCATCAGGATTAGGGTTTCGAAGTGAAGCTACATTCATGGCACGTGAACAGTGAGGGAACTCCTAGGACAGATGGCCCCAAAGTTTAGGTGCACGAGGGGGTACCCAGGTGGCCATTCTGTTAGAATTTGCACTCTAGTTAAGGGAAGCCTTACGCGCTAGATTACCCTAAGACTGGGTAATAGTGGTGCAAGGGCATTTCTGCAGAAACCCTAAATGTGGGTAGCGGCGCAGAGAAAACCCTAGATTATATAAAGGGTAGTAAAACACTTCATAAAGGTACATAGTTTTTAGACCTAAACTAAGATACTCTATACACTTGGTGTGCTTGCCCCAGTATTAACTTGAGCGTCGGAGTGCAAAAGGCCTCTAGGGCGCCCCTTTTGTCTTTGCAAGTGCAGGTTGTTTCGATCAACTAAAGCATTACCTAAGGAGAGGGAAGGAGGCGTGAGATTGTCGTAGAGTCAACCAACAAGAGAGTCAACTGGCAAGAACATTTGCCACCCACCATGGGGCCGAAATAAAACAAGGTCCCATTCACAAGCGAAAGAGGAGAATCTAGCGAAATGAGGAATACCAGGTGTACTGACCAGTCCTCGGACGTCAGCTGCGTCCCACAGCATGGGTCAAAGCCACGTGGAATGGACCCCACAGGGGGTATTGAATAGAGAGGGGTGACGAGTCATTAGCCTACAGAGAGGGGTGACGAGTCATCAGCCTACAGAGAGGGGTGACGAGTCATCAGCCTACAAGAAAGGGTGATTAGTCATCAGCCTACAGAGAAGGGTGACTAGTCATCAGACTACAGAGACGGGTGAGTAGTCGTCAGATCACCAGGATGGGCGGAGGTGTCATCGTCACTCAGCAGGTCGAGGAGTCCTCGGCGACAGAGTGTGGCGAGGTGACATCAGCCTTGGGTGATTTGAACAGCATAAACAGAACAGCTAAGATTGGTTCCCAGAGTGGGCCAGTGACCAGTTGAATACCCAGAATTAGGGAGAGGCCTGGATCACGAAGTGCCTATGCGGGTAGCAGGGAGAGCACAGTTGGGTGTAGAGTCCTGAGGGGACGAGTACTCACCAGAGCTAGGGTTTTCCCAGTGAAGCTACATGCATGGCACGTAAACAGTGAAGGCACTCCCAGAACAGGTGGCCCCAGAGACTAGGTGCACAAGGAGGCACCCAGGTGGTCACCCTGTGAGAGTTTGCATTCCAGAGAAGGAAACCTTATGTGCTAGATTACCCTAAGATTGGGTGATAGCGGCGCAAGGGTATTCCAGTAAACCCTAAATATGGCTAGTAGCGCAGCAAACCCTAATTAGGGCTAGCGACGCAGTAAACCCTAGACTATATAAGGGACAGTAAGATACTTCACAAAGGTACGCAGTTGCTAGACCTAAACACGCAGAGAGAAACTCAATACACTTGGTGTTACTTGCCCTACACTGACTTGAGCGTCGGAGTGCAAACGGCCTCTAGGGCGCCCCCTCTCTCTTTTGCAGGTGCAGATTGCTTCGAAAGAACCAAGCACACATCAACGTGAGGAAGGAGGCGTGTGAGTGTCGTGAGTCAACCGACAGGTGGGTCAACCGGCAAGAACATTTGGCGCCCACCGTGGGGCCGGAGTAAAACAAGGTCCCATACACGAGAGTGAGAGAAAAACCACGGAAGATGAGGAATACAAGACACGGGTCCATTCCACCAAACGGAGGCGACAGCGTTACCATGCAACAGCTGATGGAAACGATGCGCGCCCTCCAGGAAACGGTGGCGGAATCTCGAGCGCATCAGGCGCGTATGCAGGAAGACCTGGCCGCCTCACAGGCCAGGAATGAAGAGTTACACCGAGCAAATGAGGAGCTGCGCTTGAATTTGCAGCTCATACAACAAGCTGGAGATCGTGGGGAAGATGATCGAGCCCCACTAGTGCCTCCAAGGGCCTTTCCCATGTCTTTCTCCCAAACAATTATGAACATGGTGGTTCCAGCTACCTTTGTAGGACCTAAAACCGTGTTCACCGGGAAGGAAGATCCTGAAACGCATCTCACTGCTTTCCACACGCAGATGATGTTGTCAGGAGGGTCCGACGCAGTGCACTGTAAGCTCTTTATGGCCACACTGACAGGAACTACGCTAGAATGGTTCGTGAGTTTGCCTAAAGGACATATCACGTCTTTCGCGCAATTCTCCGTGCTGTTCAAGGAGCAATATCTTGTCAACAGGGCCCCTCCACCAGTGTCTTACGATCTTTTTGATGTAAGGCAGCATCAGAGGGAGTCCCTCAAAGATTACCTCAATAGGTTTGGGGCGATGGTGGTAAGGTTGCACACCAAGGATGAAGACATGGTGGTGCATGCCTTCAGGAAGGGCGTATTGCCAGGGCCTTTCAGCGAGTCTCTAATATGCAGCCGTCCCAAGACCTTTAGTGACATAAAACGGCGTGCCGTGGCCCACATTGTCGCTGAAGGGGAGCTCAGCGAGAAGAGAGAAAGTGCAGTTTCGTTAAGGCCCCGAGCACCTAGTCGGCCTCAACCGCTGCGGGTACATGAGGCGACCACGAAGAAGAAAGCTCAAGGGAAACAGAAGCCCTACGAGCCCCGAAAACCACAGCCTAGGGCGTGAGGCAAAGATGACATGCCCCCTAGGCATGAATTTGTGGTGGAGTTGAAAGGACTGATTGCCATTCCTAACGTGGTAGAAAGACTGAAGATGCCCCTAAAGAGTGACAAGAGGTTAGGGCCCAACAAAAATGCATGGTGCGAGTTCCATCAGGCTTTTGGGAATCTCGTTCGGAATTGCCTGGCTCTGGCTCACCAGTTGGACGAGTTGGTGAAGAGTGGGTTTTTGAACAACTATCTAAAGGAGGCATCGGAAGGTGAGACAGTTGCTGCACCAAGGGCAGACCAGGGGCATGAAGTGCCCATACATGGTGAGATCCACACTATATCAGGTGGGTTCTCAGGAGGAGGGTGCACCTCTTCGCAACGAAAGAAGTATGCACGTTCAGTAATGGCAGTGGAGGCCTGCGAGGAGGATCACTTTCCGGACATCGACCTCGTCTTTACAAAGGCTGATCGTCGCGATGTTGTTCCCCATGACAACGATCCGGTGGTTATTTCAGTAGTCACTGCCGCACGAAAGGTGCACCGGGTACTGGTCGATCAGGGAAGCTCGGCCGATGTGATGTTCTGGTCGACTTTCAACAAGCTACAGTTGTCTCCTGATCAGCTGCGACCCTACGTCGGCTGTTTGTATGGGTTCGCAGGAGACCAAGTAGAAGTGTGGGGATACATAGAGTTGAGGACCACGTTCACCGATGGAATAGCATCCCGCACAGAGAACATCAGGTACCTTGTGGTGAACGCTCCCTTAGCCTACAACATACTTCTGGGCAGACCGACCCTGAACCGGCTGGGGGCCGTGGTGTCCACAAGGCACATGAAGATGAAGTTGCCATCGATGGAGGGGTTGGTGGTAACCATCAAGTCAGATCAAAAGGAGGCTAAAAGGTGCTATGAGAATAGCCTCAAGACGAAGAGGGGAGTCTGCATGGTGACCACCTCACCACCGGGAGGAGGAACCAATGAAGCAGATATGCCCCGAGGTGATGTCGGGGTCACCCGAGCAAAGGTCGCCCGGGCGAGGCGACCAGAACCCGCAGAGGAGGTCGTGGAGAAGAAAATCGGAGGGAAGATTTTCAAGCTGGGTAAATCCCTATCTCAGGAGACCCAAGATCAGGTAGCAGGGGTTATAGGAAAGCATCTGGACGCTTTCGCTTGGTCCCCCTCAGACATGCCAGGCATTGACCCTGATTTTCTATGCCATCGCCTGGCACTGAATCCCCAAGCCAGACCAGTCCGCCAGAGGAGGCGGAAGTTCAATGATGAGCGAAGGCAGGTAGTCAGGGAGGAAACACACAAATTGCTGAAAGCAGGTCACATACGGGAAATACAATACCCTGAGTGGCTTGCGAACGTCGTCTTGGTAAAGAAGGCTAACGGGAAATGGAGGATGTGTGTGGACTTTACAGATCTTAACAAGGCTTGTCCAAAAGATTCCTATCCTCTGCCCAACATAGATGCGCTGGTAGATAGTGCTTCAGGCTGCAAATTGCTCAGTTTCTTGGACGCTTTCTCCGGGTACAATCAGATCAAGATGCACCCGATGGATGAGAACAAGACGGCGTTCATGACAGAGTTGTCTTGTTACTGCTACACAGTCATGCCGTTTGGCCTGAAGAATGCGGGTGCCACATATCAGAGGCTGATGGACAAGGTCCTCGCCCCCATGCTGGGACGCAATGTGCAGGCATATGTAGATGACATGGTAGTGACGTCCCAGGCACAAGATCAGCATATTGACGACTTGGAGGAGCTGTTCAACACAATAGCAAAATACAGGTTGAAGTTGAATCCTGAAAAGTGCGTCTTTGGGGTGGAGGCAAGCAAGTTCCTTGGGTTTTTGCTCACGGAAAGAGGGATTGAGGCCAACCCAGACAAGTGTGCAGCAATCATAGCCATGAGGAGCCCGACGTCGGTCAAAGAAGTGCAACAGTTGACGGGTTGGATGGCTGCAGTCTCCAGGTTTGTGTCAGCCGGAGGAGATAAGGGTCACCCTTATTTCCAATGCCTAAGGAGGAATAGCAGATTCACCTGGACGGCAGAATGTGAGCAGGCTTTCCTTAAGCTCAAGGAATACCTGGCCAGCCCACCAGTTTTGTGCAAGCCTCAACTCGGCACACCCCTGCGTTTGTACTTTGCAGTTACAGATAGGGCGGTGAGTTCTGTCTTGGTTCAAGAACAGCAACAGAGCCAGAAGCCCATTTATTTTGTCAGCAAGGTGTTGTAGGGACCCGAGACGAGATACCAAGCCTTAGAGAAGGCAGCATTAGCAGTGGTGTTCTCAGCTAGGAGACTACGCCACTATTTCCAAAGCTTCACAGTGGTGGTGATGACAGATCTGCCGATATGTAAGGTCTTGCAGAAGCCCGATGTGGCAGGAAGGATGGTGCGTTGGGCAGTTGAGTTGTCAGAATTTGACATCCAGTATGAACCCAGGGGCCCAATCAAAGGACAGGTCTATGCTGACTTTGTGGCAGAGATGTCTTCAACCGAAGCCCAGCAGGAGGGACCCAATTTCAAATGGGTGTTGTCAGCAGATGGGTCCTCGAATCAGCAAGGCAGCGGAGCGGGGGTGATCTTAGAAGGACCCAAAGGGTTGTTAATAGAGCAGGCCCTGCGATTCGCTTTTAAAGCCAGCAATAATCAGGCGGAGTATGAAGCTTTGATCGCTGGGATGTTACTGGCAAAGGAGATGGGAGCGTAGAGCCTTATGGCCAAGAGTGATTCGTTGTTGGTCACTGGTCAAGTGGCGGGAGAATACCAGGCCAAAGACCCCCAGATGGCCTCTTACTTGGAGTACGTCCAGAGATTGAAGGGCTCATTTGAAATGTTTGAACTAGTACATGTGCCCAGGGAGCAGAATGCCAGAGCTGACCTGTTGGCCAAACTCGCCAGCTCAGGCAAGAGGGGCAGGCAGAGGACGGTCATCCAGGAGACCCTGAGGGCACCTCGTGCCTACACTGCTGATAATTTGGTGGGAGTCCATCAGATCAGACGGTCAGATGGTGTGAAGAGGAGTCATCGTTCGTTGACTCAAGAAACTCTGAAGAAACCACGAGTCAGCGCATGCATGCGAATAGGGGTAGAAACGCCACAGATCTGCCTACTACAAAACGGTGAGACATGGATGACGCCCTACAAGCGTTACATAGCGGATGGAATGCTCCCAGCAGAGCCGGAGGAGGCAAAAAAGATAAAGAAGAATTCGTCCAAGTACACGCTCATTGAAGGCGAGTTGTATAGACATGGGTTTACTCACCCCATCTTAGTCTGCGTGCATGGCGAGCAATGTGTGAGGATAATGGCAGAGCTCCATGAAGGTATCTGCGGTAGTCACATCGGAGGCCGAGCTCTGGCCTCTAAGGCTGTACGAGCAGGGTACTACTGGCCGACAATGAGGGAAGATTGCACTAAGTATGCACAATAATGCAAGCAGTGCCAGTTGCATGCTGATTGGCCTAAGACACCACTAGAAGAGCTCAGGTCGATTTACAGCCCTTGGCCGTTTCATACATGGGGAATTGACATCTTGGGGCCTTTCCCTTTGGCGATAAGGCAGATGAAGTACCTCGTGGTCGCCATAGAATATTTCACGAAGTGGATTGAAGCTGAGCCAGTAGCACAAATTACAGCACAGAAGATCCAACACTTTGTGTGGAAGAATATAGTCTGCCACTTCGGGGTACCCAAGCGGTTGGTGTCTGACAATGGCATGCAGTTTGCAAGCCAGCAGTTGGGGAGGCTATGTACAGAGCTGGGGATCAAGCAAGTGTTTGCGTCAGTCGAGCACCCGCAGACCAATGGGCAGGTGGAGTCGGCTAACCGAGTCCTTCTCAGAGGGCTGAAGAGAAGATTGGAGAAAGCAAAGGGAAGGTGGGCCGAGGAGGTTCCCAGAATAGTATGGGCCTACCATACTACTGCCCAGTCCACTACCAAGGAGACTCCCTTTAGTTTGGTATATGGTTCAGATGCCATGATTCCCGTGGAGATCCAGGAGAACTCGCCACGTTTCCAGAACTTTGTAGCTGAGGAGTCCAATGAAGAGAGGAAGGTGAATCTTGATCTCTTGGATGAAGCTAGAGAAGAAGCAGGAATCAAAGTTGAGGCGCTGAAGAGGAGGGTCGAGCTCAAACACACTTCAAAGTTGAGAGCTCGGCAGTTCCAGGTGGCAGACCTCGTCATGCGCAAGGCGTCTCCATACCAGATAGAGAACAAGTTATCCCCTAAGTGGACTGGTCCTTTCAGAGTGACAGAGGCCCTTGGAAATGGAGCATACAGGCTTGAGACTTTAGAAAGAGGTCCGATTCCTCGAACATGGAATGCGACTCACCTGAAGTATTATTTCAGTTAAAACCATGTAATGTTGTACACTACACAATACAGGGGACACTCTTTTTTCCCTTCTAAGGGTTTTTAATGAGGTCACCCAATAAAATTCAGTTAAAGATATATGCTTGTAATGTGTTTGTACAATGCTGTTAGAACTTGTCACTTGGAGTTAGAGGTCTCGTAAGTGGAGAGGTAGGTTCGCAGAGAACACCTCCACTTCGAGTGAGAACTTCCAATGTGAAAGAAGAGTTCGCCCAGAGAAATCCTCCTCGCCTGTGAGCGATGTGAGGTCAGTTAGAACCTGTCACTTGGAGTTAGAGGTCTCGTAAGTGGAGAGGTAGGTTCGCAGAGAACACCTCCACTTCGAGTGAGAACTTCCAATGTGAAAGAAGGGTTCGCTGTTAGAACCTGTCACTTGGAGTTAGAGGTCTCGTAAGTGGAGAGGTAGGTTCGCAGAGAACACCTCCACTTCGAGTGAGAACTTCCAATGTGAAAGAAGGGTTCGCTGTTAGAACCTGTCACTTGGAGTTAGAGGTCTCGCAAGTGGAGAGGTAGGTTCGCAGAGAACACCTCCACTTCGAGTGAGAACTTCCAAGGTGAAAGAAGGGTTCGCCTGGTTAAATCCTACGTCGTCCATGGGCGATGACAGGTCAGTCAGAACCTATTAGTTGGGGTTAGAGGTCTCATGAAGGGAGAAGGGAGTTCATAAGGAACACTTTTCCCCTCTTAGTGAGAACGCCCAGATTAAAATTAAGGTTAATTAATCAAATTAGCAGAAAAAACATGCTACTTGAGGTTCATTTTTGCAGGTGCATTATTTGTGATCGTGAAGCCTATCAAATACAAAGCACGACAAAAAGATGAACAATGCATAAGTTGAAGTTTATATTACAAAGGAGGGTGATTACAGGATGTTCAGCTAAATACAACTGTTCAGAAGACCTATCTGGGCACTATTTGCCCGTCGACCACCTGCATAGTTGCGGAGTATGGTGAGAGGTCCATCTCAGGATGCACGCAGGCAACCTGAGCAAGGGCATCACCAAAGCCTTCCCCATAGGCGTCGGCGGCGTTGTCAATGGGCTCAGTCTCAGTCTTCTTCAGCAATTCAATCTATTGGGCAAGTTCCTCCTCAACCTTGCCCAGCTGAACTTCTCGATCAGTCGCCCTCTCCTCCAGCTTGGCCATTTTAGCTTGAGGCCCCTCTGCTTGCTCTTCCAGTTCAATGATCTTGTTGCGGAGGGGGAGTATCTTAGCTTCAAGCTGGAGGGCCTCCTGCCCCTTGGAGAAAAGGAGTTTCTTGGTCTCCTTCTCGGATTAACGGAGACTACCCAGTTCTTGATTAAGGGCAGTCTCGCGCTTGGCCGCTTGACGGAGTTGGAGATCCTTTTGCTCCAGCTCTTTCTTCAGTTGAGCGGTCTCCTCAAACAGCTCCGTCTCAACGCTGCTCTTGACCAGCAAGGAGTTGGAAGCGGCCAAGAACTCCCCGAGACCATGGCTGAGGAGGTTTTCAAGGGAGTTTCTGTCCATGGCCTCCAAAACAGCTCTGCCAGGCATCTGGGCAAGTGACCTTTGGAGCAGAGAAGGAAATTCTGGGGTAGGAGGCGTCTGACCAGAGGGAGGAGCACTCTCCCCACCCCCCTCAAGCGTTAAGATTGGCTCAGGAGGGGAGGAGGCGCTGGGGGGGTGCTCCCTCAAGGATGAAGGGTGCCCTTCTGTGGCTGAAGAGACCTCCGCGACTGTCCCCACCCTTTTCCTTTTGAAGACAAGGCCGGAGCAGGTGTCCTCATCATCAGAAACTTCCACAGGGGCTGCCCTCTTGGACTTTTCAGCAACAGGTTCCAAGGCAACACCCGCGGGTGATGAAGGACCTGCAGGGGCCGAACTGCTAGCATTGCGGCGATTCAGCACATCCGCCAGTCTTTTCTTCTTATCAGCGCTGAGTACCATGCCTGCAGGGAGCAATGAAAAAGTATGAGAAGGACAAAGTGTTAAGTATGTGAACAATTAAGTGCAAGATGAAGTTAGTGTACCAATGTACACGCTGAGGGTCTCAGCGTCATACTCATGTGATGGAAGAGGGCATGCATACAATGGAGTAGTCCACAAGACTACTAATATTTCTACATTTGAAATTGCATGTGGACTTAATCCTCTTTTGCTGTTTAAGTTGTTACCCTTTCCTAAAGGTATTGTGCCTAAGGAGAAGGTAACCAATATTGAAAATTTTCAAATACATAAGAGGATTAGAGAACACATACAACCATCAAAAGAGAAATATTGTACAAAGTTGCCAAAAACAAAAGAAAAACAAAAATGGCAACTTCATACAATTAAGTTCTCTCCAATTGCTCACACTAACACCTTTACTTTGTTTGATGATTTCCATAGGTGGACGTTTGATCCGGGAGGACAAGCCTTGCCGAAACAATAGGCTGCTATCCGAGATCAAATCTGTAGATCTGAGGATAGATCTTCTCAAAGGAGGAGGAGATGATGGACACCATCCAGCCCCATCCATCCCCCTAGTTGAAGACAAAGCAAGGGATTTGAGGACAAATCCTTTTTCAAGAGGGAGGGGATGATGGAAGAGGGCCAAGCACAACCTTCCATGAAAGGCAAGAGCCAAGTCAAGAGCGTCTAAGACCAAGCTAGGAGCATCTAAGACAAGCTAGGAGCGTCTAGGACGAGAAGGCCAAGCTAGAAGCGTCTAGGACAAGAAGACTTGGATCAAAGCTATGAATGGGAGAGTGGCATACTAGCACATATTTCGTGAAGGCCCATCAAATGTAGTTTAGCTTTAATTGGGGTGTAAATAGCATAGCCATGTGGACAAATGTTTATTTTTCTGCACATTAGAATTAAGGAGAAGTTAACCTTCCCACTATTCTAGAAAGCCCATGGAGGGGGTGAACTTACAAACTAGACACACCCCTCCCCATGTGCTCACACTTTGCATGTGGCCCATGTGCTTCACATTTACATTTCATTTGGCTAGCATTAGGGTTGCATTATGGTCCTCCTTAGCCTATAAAAGGAGGAGCCTACACCTTGTATTTTCAAGATTAAATAGAGTATTGTTATGCTGCCCAAATTGTGCCATACACTACTCCTTGCCTAACACTTAGGTTTTAGTCTTCAATTCATCACTACCAAAGGGGCTGGCCAAACCTCCCCATTTCCTCACTCTTCATGCACCTTCAAGGCACCCATGCTTCCTAGGAAGGCCTTGCTCACCTCCTCCATAAGCTTCTGCATCCATCATCACCAAGGAACTCCAAAATCCAAAGAAGAGCTCATACGAATGCTATCATCATGCCTAATCAGCTGGGTGGAGTCAAACACCACGCCCCAGCTGGAGATGGTCTGGCAGAGTTCCTGGTCAAGGACAGTCAACTCCTCGAGCCTGCGTGGCTTCTTGAACTTCAACTCCCCCACCCAGTATAAGGGAAACCCATCGAGCATAGTGGGGTCGAAGGAGCTGCAGCAGACTCGGAAGAACTTTCCCTTGAAGTTCTTGTATGACTGCGAGAAGAGAGTTAGAAGGACTCTCCCTGCCACCCCATTCAGGCTCACCCAAAGCCTCTTGCCAGGACTCTTCGCCTCGAAGAAGTAAAGAAAGACATCGACAGAGGGGGTGAACCCTAGATTATTGCAGAGGATGGAGAATGCCCTGATGAAGGCCCAACTGTTGGGGTGCAGTTGAGCGGGCGCCACGTTTAACTCTGTGAGCAAAGCCCTTTCAAACCCGGTGAAAGGGAGACGGACTTTGACTCTTTTGAAGATGGTGGCATAGAAGAAGAAGAACGGTTCCCCATTGTTGCAACGATCATCGGCGCATACGGGCTCGTTTGCTGGGCAGGGACGCACAGAGATGTACGCGTCAGTTTCCCTGCCGAAGACGCGTCCTTTAATCTCATTCTCATCATCCCTGTGCTTGCGAAGATCCTCGCAGGATGTGAGTTTGGAGGTCTCGGCAAGGAGATCCTCAGAAGCCCATGGGTAGAGGGCCTTGTAATCGACCGCTACAGTTGGAGGAGGGTTGGAGGTGATTTTGGTTCTGGCCATCTCGAATCTAAACAAATGAGAGGCAGGAAAAGGAGAAAGGCTCAGAAGAAAACAATGGTGGACGAAGACTCAAAGGTAGAATGAACCCAGGAAAGAAGAACAAAACCCTAGAATGCATAAGCCACACACAGGCCCAAAACAGTTACAGCATACCATATGGATGATTGAGTTCATGTTATGAAGGAGGAGAAGACATAAAAATCATACCTTTGGTTGAGGAAGAGCGGAGAAGCGTGAAAGGTCTGTTGGGAAGAAGAGAGCGTGCGCTGGAAGATAGAGTATGCAGAAGTGAGAATGCAAGGTGATGAAACAGTGAAGTGGCGCGAGGTTTTGAAGAGGTTTAATGTAGCCCTAGGGAGCGCAAACGTTATGAATCTCAAACCGTTGATACAGCCACGTGTTAGCAGATGAAAGGGGGTTGGTGAAGTGTCTTCTCAGCGTACTGTTCATGTACTTATGCGCAGAGCCACGTAGGCCGCCCAAGACAATGACTTAGTCTCTACGCTGGAACAAGTTAACAGCTCGAGACTAGGGGGGCTTGTGTACCGATCAGTCCTCGCCTATCACTTAGTCTCTTCGTTGAAACAAGTTAACAGCTTGAGACTGGGGGGCTTGTGTACTGACCAGTCCTCGGACGTCAACTGGGTCCCACAGCATGGGTCAAAGCCACGTGGAATGGACCCCACAGGGGGTATTGAACAGAGAGGGGTGACGAGTCATCAGCCTACAGAGAGGGGTGACGAGTCATCAGCCTACAGAGAGGGGTGACGAGTCATCAGCCTACAGAGAGGGGTGACGAGTCATCAGCCTACAGAGAGGGGTGACGAGTCATCAGCCTACAAGAAAGGGTGATTAGTCATCAGCCTACAGAGAAGGGTGACTAGTCATCAGACTACAGAGACGGGTGAGTAGTCGTCAGATCACCAGGATGGGCGGAGGTGTCATCGTCACTCAGCAGGTCGAGGAGTCCTCGACGACAGAGTGTGGCGAGGTGACATCGGCCTTGGGTGATTTGAACAGCGTAAACAGAACAGCTAAGATTGGTTCCCAGAGTGGGCCAGTGACCAGTTGAATACCCAGAATTAGGGAGAGGCCTGGATCACGAAGTGCCTATGCGGGTAGCAGGGAGAGCACAGTTGGGTGTAGAGTCCTGAGGGGACGAGTACTCACCAGAGCTAGGGTTTTCCCAGTGAAGCTACATGCATGGCACGTAAACAGTGAAGGCACTCCCAGAACAGGTGGCCCCAGAGACTAGGTGTACAAGGAGGCACCCAGGTGGTCACCCTGTGAGAGTTTGCACTCCAGAGAAGGAAACCTTATGTGCTAGATTACCCTAAGATTGGGTGATAGCGGCGCAAGGGTATTCCAGTAAACCCTAAATATGGCTAGTAGCGCAGCGAACCCTAATTAGGGCTAGCGACGCAGTAAACCCTAGACTATATAAGGGACAGTAACATACTTCACAAAGGTACGCAGTTGCTAGACCTAAACACACAGAGAGAAACTCAATACACTTGGTGTTACTTGCCCTACACTGACTTGAGCGTCGGAGTGCAAACGGCCTCTAGGGCGCCCCCTCTCTCTTTTGCAGGTGCAGATTGCCTCGAAAGAAGCAAGCACACATCAACATGAGGAAGGAGGCGTGTGAGTGTCGTGAGTCAACCGACAGGCGGGTCAACCGGCAAGAACACCAGGCAAGGATTTGTCCCATCAAATGGGGGTGAAGGTGTCACCATGCAACAACTCATGGAAACGATGCGCGCCCTCCAGGAGACGATGGCAGAATCTAGGGCGAATCAGGCACGTATTCAGATGGACCTGGCCGCATCACAGGCCAGGAATGAAGAAGTGCATAGGGCAAATGAGGAGTTGCGCATGAACCTGCGTAATTTGCAGCAGAAAGGGGATCGCGCAGTGGGTGATCGAGCCCCGCCTACACCACCTAGGGCTTTCCCAATGCCCTTTTCCCAGGCGATAATGGACACCGTAGTGCCAACAACCTTCATGGGCCCTAAAACCATGTTTACGGGGCTAGAGGACCCAGAGGCGCATCTCACAGCATTCCACACTATGATAATGCTGTCAGGAGGTTCCGATGCGGTGCATTGCAAACTCTTTATGACCACATTGATGGGGACAACGCTGGAATGGTTCATTAGCTTGCCTGAGGGACACATAACGTCCTTCACACAGTTTTCCATGCTGTTCAGGGAGCAGTACATTGTCAATCGGGCCCCCCCGCCAGTGTCTTATGACCTATTTGATATAAGGCAATATCAGGGAGAGTCCTTAAGGGATTATCTCACCCGATTTGGAGCAATGGTGGTGAGGCTGCACACCAAGGACGAGGATATTGTGGTGCACGTCTTCAGGAAGGGGATACTGCCAGGACCCTTCAGTGAGTCGCTCATCAGAAATCGCCCCAAGACCTTTGGCGATATCAGGCGTCGTGTCGTCGCCCACATCGCAGCAGAGGGGGAGCTCAATGAAAAATGCGAGAGCATGGCCCCCTCACGGTCATGGGTGCCTAGTCGTCCACAACCCATGCGGGTTGATGTGAGCTAATTTTATGATTTAGCATTTTATGGTGGCACTTTAATTAGGGTTGAGATTTTAGGATGATTAAGGTAAGAACCTAAGGAAAATCCCCACTGGACATTAACTTAACCAAGTGGTTAAGTAGATGTGAAGGTTCATTTCACAAAGGCAAAAGGAAAACACAATTATAAGGTGATGATGATGACAAGTTATGGTGCAGAATTACATAAGGAAAACAAGAGCAACATATAAGACCGAATAGACATAATGAAGCAAAATAAGAACATGTTAATGAATAGATGGAATGATAATGGAAGGAAAAGATGAAGGAAAAGGAAGCTTATGAGAAATGGAATTGAGAATGGTTGCACGCCACTTGGATGGTGAAATGACTCCAAGATAAGTGAAGGATGTCGCCACTTGAGAGCTCTCAAAACTCACAAGATAAGACCAATTTTGGAGAGGCCTCCCTATTTATAGATTTAGGAGCCTTGGAAAAGAAGAAAAGACGGTAGAATGGGAAAAGGGAAAAAAGTGGGCAGCCATAGGGTTTGACTAAGTCAATACCGTATTATAGGCTTATCCTTCTAGAAATTAGGTCAAAATGCCTTCAAAAGGGCTAGGAACAAGCAAGAATGCTACCCACACCCCCTACTATGCTAAAGGCACTTTATTCTACCTTATTTCTACTATTTGGACCCCTCATTTGAGCCCAATTTATTTATAACATTTTTCTAAATATTAAAGAAGACTAATAGGAAGAACTTCAAATGTTTTGGCCCTTGTCCATTCCTCCTATGAATGAAGTCTTTATTTGCTTATTGAGATGACCCTTCAAGTTTAGCATCCTTGGTCATCTTTATGTGGTCATGGCTTGCATCACGGGTGCATGAGGCGATGACGGAGAAGAGGGCACAGGGTAAGCAGAAACCCTACGAGGCCAGGAAGCCCCAGACCAGGGCACGCGTGAAGTAGGATGTGCCCCCAGACATAACTTCCTGGTAGAGTTGAAGGAGTTGATTGTTATTCCTAACGTAGCAGAAAGACTAAAGGTGCCCCCAAAGACAGACAAGAGGCTAGGGCCCAATAAGAACGCATGGTGTAAGTTCCACCAGGCGTTTGGCCATCCCATCCGCAACTGCTTGGCCTAGGTCACCAGTTGGATGAGTTGGTCAATAGTGGTTTCTTGAACGACTACCTACGGGAGTCACAAAGGGGAAAGGTGGTAGTGACCCCAAGAACTGACCAGCAGCACGAGATTCCCATACATGGTGAGATCCACACCATCTCAGGAGGGTTCTCGAGAGGAGGGTGCACTTCATCGCAACGGAAGAACTACGCATGATCGGTGATGGCGGTTGAAGCACACGAGGAGGACCACTTCCCAGATGTTGATCTGACGTTCACGAAGGCAGATTGCTAAGATGTTGTCTGTAAGGACCTAGAAAATCTTATTGGAATGAAAGGAATATATTTTAAATGAATTCTAAGTATGTTTTTATTTAAAATAAAAAAGGAAGGAAAGTGTAGCTTAGAAGACTATGAGATCGCCTGGTTAAGTACCTAATCGTCTGTCGCCTAGACTACACATGAATGCCAATCGCCTATGGTGTACCTGATCGCCGAAAGTGCACTTAGTATGTGGTCAAGATATTGGATCAACCATAGTGGGTTCCAAAAACCACGCGTATCAAGGTGTGGGTTAAGCCTTAGATACGCTGTGCATGCGAAGCTCCATGCTTGAGCATAAGAAATCGTCCTTAGTGTTGCATGCATGGGCGCACGAGGAGTAGTGCTGATCTATTCTTGGAAATGTGAAGCAACTGACCTCACCAAGTCATGTGCAGGTGATACCTTGGACGTAACATAGTGGGATGAAGAACCTTCAGCAAGGCGTGGCGATGTGTCATCAGTCATTGCCAGGGCGAGAGACATGCGGGCATCGCCAGGGTGAGAGACATGCGGGCATCGCCAGGGCGAGAGACATGCGGGCATCGCCTGGGCGAGAGACATGCGGGCATCGCCAGGGCGAGAGACACGCAGGAATTGTCAGGGCGAGAGACATGCGGTCATCGCCAGAGATAGACATCGGTCGTCCTCCAGGGAGAGAGATCGGTCGTCCTCCAGGGAGAGACATCGGTCGTCCTCCAGGGAGAGACATCGGTCGTCCGCCAGGATGAGACATCAGTGGATAGTCATCGCGCGAGAAGTCATCGGTGGAAGGTTATCGCGCGATGTTGTGTTTCACACAGATAAGGTGGGACCCAGGCTCCCAGCATGAGACGTTCTGCATGCGCGACACGTAGACAGAAAGGGTGTTTCAGAATAGTTAGCGTTAGAGAGTTGGTGTGCGCAGAACCCACGTGGTCATGCTGTTCAAGGAAGTGTGCACGCAAGCTTTCCTGCAGAGTGGGTAGTGGCAGCGACATTTGTGGACAAGTTGGTTTAGATTCAAAAGCTCACTTCTGAGAGGCAAAGAACGTTGCAGTGGTTCAAGAGTGACAGAGTGAGTTTACCTTCATCCTTCTCTTTTCTCTCCTTCGCACTGCGATTCAGGCATCCTCAAGCACCAGTACGACGAGCGACGACTGGCCTTGGACTCCTGGGAAGTTCTCTGCGAGTTTTCCGATCAGGACGCTAAAACAGAGTTAAGGCATCCTTGAATCTCGTTGGGTTGGAGCTCTTAGTGAAGTTTACACTAGTCCAGGTAAGGGAAGCTAGCATTTTCATTTATAAAAAACTTTAGGCGAGTAGGTTCTGAAGTGAGGGCGACGTGGTCACCGGTTTCATATTCTTTTTCACAATGCTCTGTTTTTATGTGTGGGGCGACGTGATCGCCGGTTTTAAATGTTAATTTCAAACTCCCCTGTTTTAGTGTCGTTTGAAACTGTTTGAGATTGAAATGTGAAATGCATGCGATATTCGAAAATCTGAACCTTGGAATGATTGTTGCTGTGATTGGAATCGTTCATTTAAATGTTATATGATGTGTTGAATGTTGTGAATGTGGGATCAAGACATAGTATTTTCAGGAAAGGAAATACCGTGTTGAGATTGGTTATGAGGTGTATTGATCAGTGAGTATCTTGTGAATGAGACGATCCTGACTCTGCTGATATGATGGAGTCACATAGATGAAGTCATTCAGTTGGTGAGAGTCGAAGGAGGTCCATATGTATGGGTAAGTCGTTTGAAAGATAACTGACTTGACGTGTTATATGGATTAACCCTGTCATACTGTGAGAGTGAGGATATTGAGATTGAGATCGAGATTATGTTGATGCGCATGGCTGTGGGAACATTACAGCAATGAAGTATGACAGGTGCAGGTCTCTGGATGCTAAGTTCAACGCACGAGTCTTCCGGAAGTAGTGTCAAGTGTCTGTGTGTGATGATTCAGTGGAAGTCTGACGTGAGAAATGAGAAACATTGAAATTGATAGACACTTGATGGAGTATGTGAATTGAACGACTCTTGAGGAAATTGTGAAATATGTGATTACTTGATGGTCATGTGAAGGGAATGAGAAAGTTGATGGTTTTTACGTGGGTGTCTTAAATTTGTTTTATCTTGATTTTAAAGTTTCATATCTAAATTCTCTTTAAAATATCTAGCTTACCCTGCATTTTTGTTTTGTGGATGTTTTCGTAAACCTGTGATGATCGTGTATAATTTACACGGGAGCAGATGATGTTACAAGAAGTAGAGCTCCTCAGTGAGTGTCGCCGGAAGGAGATCGCCTGTTTTCTGTTTCTGTTAGGAGATCGCCTGTTTTCTATTTTGCTGTATTTTGTTTAAGTTTTGGAAACTGACTGGATATGTATTAAACTCCCTGTGAGGAGAAATTTCATTACATATATATATTTATGTTCACTTCGATATTATTGTTTTACCTTTATTTTATTATATAAATATGAAAAGTTTTTGGCGGGATGTTACATTAATGGTATCAGAGCAGTTCGTCCTTAGGATGACCTGAGGAGAGTGGGTTCATTGTGTTTCTTCTGCTAGTGGAGTCTTAATCAAAGCTATAGTGAAAGGTTTTCAAATGTTTTCTGATTGAAATCTTGTTTGTGCTTTAGTAGATATAGGCTCTAAATGAAAAATTTTGGTATTAAGAGTGAAAGGATCTTGATAAAGTAGTGAGGGTGCACACTCATAACTGAATCGAGATGTTCTCAATCTTAATTCTAAAAGTTTGATGTTGAGCATATATCCACTTCTGGTGTGTTTTATCCCAATTATTAAGTGTGGTGATATTTGATTGGTAGTTTGTACCCATGACTGTTCAGTGTTATGCTTTCTATTTTTGAGCATTATGATTCTGTTGATGAACTCAAATTCTTAATGACTTTGAGATGCTAACCTTTGTAAGGTCTAGATGTTACCTCCTAAATGAATTGATTTCTTATCGATCTCATTCTTGTAGTTGTAGGGAATATAGAAACCAATAGTTTCAAAATCTGAAACGAAGAAAGATGGCACGTAGACCTCCTACCCCTCCCCAACCTTCTTCGGAAATGAGCCAGATTGCCAAGGCTATGGAGATGATGGTAACTGCCATCCAACAACAGAATGCAGCAATGGCTCAGAATCATCAAGCTGCAATGCACCATTGGGAAACTGCTCGGTCGGCTGAAATTGGTGTTCGCCACCTATCTGATATCTGGAGAAGCCGAGTTATGGTGGATGGGAGCTCAGCAGATGATGGAAGCCAGAGCTGATGTTTTAGACTGGGAGAGCTTCAGGGTGAGATTTCTGGAAAAATACTTCCCAGATAGTGAAAGGTTTACGAAGGAAGCAGAATTCCTCAGATTGGAGCAGGGGGAGATGTCAGTGAATGCTTATGCTGCTCGGTTTGAGTACCTCGCCCGATTCTATACCCAGGCGACCTCTGAGGCTTGGAGGTGTAGGAAGTTTGAAGAAGGACTGAAGCATGGGCTGAAGAGGACCATAGCCCCTATGTGCATCAGGGAATTTCACGCCTTAGTAGAGAAGGCGAAGATGGTGGAGACTCTGGAAAAGGGTGATTCTCGGGTGATCAGGTCACACCCAGGGGGTTCTTCCAGTGGGAAGGCCAAGGTGCAGCACCCACAAAGCAAGCCTTATGCGAGACCTCCACCACATCGGGCAGGAGCAGTTCCACCCCAGTTTCAGCAGCAACAAACATGGAAACCCAGATGTTTCACATGCCAAAAGATGGGCACCTCTCTAGAGATTGTCCTAGCAGAAATAGGATGACTCAACCCGTTGGTCCTCAACAGTTGAGGAATGGAGGCAGTAGACCTCAAGCAGCAGGGAGAGTATTTGCCATGACAGGAGCAGAGGCGTCTCAGTCAGGTAACCTAGTGCAAGGTGTTTGTTTTATAGCTGGTAGAGGTGTAAAAGCCTTGTTTGATTCTGGAGCGACACACTCCTTTGTGTCAAGCCTGTGTGTAGCCGAGTTGGGCCTTCTAGTGAAGGAGTTACCGTTTGAACTGTTGGTCTCTACACCTGCGTCAGGACAGGTGTTGATCTCTACAGTTTTCCCTGAATGTCCAGTGATAGTGGAGGGACGCAGGTTCAAAGTAAACTTGATCTGCCTACCTCTTCAGGACTTGGATGCTATCCTGGGAATGGATTGGCTATCTGCTAATCACGTTCTCATAGACTGCGGTAGTCAGAAAATAGCGTTTCCAGACCTCCAAGAGTCAGATGTGATATCTGCTCAGCAAGGGCGGTCGGAGTTGGAAGAAGGGGCGAGGTGCTTCGTGATCCTAGCTGGTTGGAAGTGAAGAATGAAGAGGACGTAAGCAGGATACATGTGGTGAAAGATTTCATGGATATATTTCCAGAAGAAATACCTGGATTACCTCCTAAGAGAGAAGTGGAATTCTCTATTGATTTGGTACCTGGAGCTGGACCAGTGTCAATGGCACCTTACAGGATGGCTCCAGCCGAGTTGGCAGAATTAAAGAAGCAAGTGGAAGAGTTGTTGGAGAAACAATTCATCAGACCCAGTGTATCTCCATGGGGGGCTCCAGTGCTCCTAGTTAAGAAAAAGGATGGAGGGTCTCGGTTGTGTATAGATTACAGGCAGTTGAACAAGTTGACCATCAAGAACAAGTACCCCCTACCTAGAATTGATGATTTGATGGATCAATTACATGGGGCCTCGGTGTTCTCAAAGATTGATCTGAGATCGGGGTACCACCAAATTTTGGTAAAAGCTGAAGATGTTCAAAAGACAGCATTTAGGTCTCGTTATGGGCACTATGAGTATGTGGTGATGCCGTTTGGAGTAACAAACGCTCCAGCTCTGTTCATGGATTTTATGAATAGAATTTTTCGCCCTTTCTTGGATAAGTTTGTGGTAGTCTTCATAGACGACATACTCATTTATTCAAGGACCGAGGAAGAACATGAAGAACATCTGAAGACAGCATTGGAGATCCTGAGGGAGAAGCAATTATATGCCAAGTTCTCTAAGTGTGAGTTCTGGTTGAAGGAAGTCAACTTCTTAGGACATGTAATATCTGCCCAGGGGATCTCGGTGGATCCAGCCAAAGTGGAGGTAGTGCTTCAGTGGGAACGTCCTAAGACAGTTACTGAGATAAGGAGTTTTGTGGGTTTAGCAGGCTACTATCGGAGGTTCATTGAAGATTTTTCCAAGGTAGTAGCTTCTTTGACTCAGTTAACTCGCAAAGATCAACCTTTTGCTTGGACTGAAAAGTGTGAGCAGAGTTTCATGGGGCTGAAGAAGAGGTTGACTAGCGCCCCAGTGTTAGTGATCCCGGATGTGGGAAATCCTTTTGATGTTTACTGTGATGCTTCACATCAAGGTTTGGGATGTGTGTTGATGCAAGAGTAAAGAGTGGTTGCATATGCTTCAAGGCAACTCAAAGTTCACGAGAGGAACTATCCTACCCATGACTTAGAGTTGGCGGCTATGGTGTTTGCCTTGAAGATTTAGAGGCATTATTTGTATGGAGCTCGGTTTCAGGTGTTTAGTGACCACAAAAGTCTGAAATATCTGTTTGATCAGAAGGAGTTAAATTTGAGACAAAGAAGATGGATGGAGTTCCTAAAAGATTATGACTTCCAACTGATATATCATCCAAGGAAGGCCAATGTAGTGGCAGACGCCTTGAGTAGGAAATCAATAGAAGTATCAACCATGATGATTGAAGAGCAGAAATTGATTGAGCAGTTTAGAGATTTAAACTTTGGAGTGGAATTTCATGTAAATCACATTAGTTGTAGTAAGCTGGCTATAACTAATGACTTCCTTGGAGTGATAAAGGATAAGCAGTTGGAGGACCCTAGTCTGAAGCGTACTGTGGAGTCACTAGGGACCGACCAGGCTAAAGACTTTGTGATGGGCGATGATGGGATCTTGAGATTTAATGGCAGAATTTGCATACCTACAAATGAAGAGTTGAAGAAGATGATCCTAGAGGAAGGTCACCGGAGTCGCCTTAGCCTACATCCAGGCATGAACAAGATGTACCATGACTTGAAGGAGTCATTTTGGTGGTCGGGCATGAAGAGGGACATCGCCCAGTATGTGACTACCTGCTTGACGTGTCAGAAGGCAAAGGTAGACCATCAAAGACCTGGCAGTTTGTTACGACAATTGGATATCCCTGAATGGAAATGGGACAGCATCGCCATGGATTTTGTTACCCATTTACCCAGATCGGTAAAGGGTCATGATGCAATCTGGGTCATCATTGATCGGCTGACGAAGAGTGCTCACTTTCTTCCGGTGAATATGAGGATGCCTATGGCCAAATTGGCACAGCTGTACATCAGAGAAATTGTGAGGTTGCATGGAGTGCCTTCCAGCATTGTTTCGGATAGAGATCCCAGGTTCACTTCACGGTTTTGGCAGACCTTACAAGATTGCTTGGGAACCAAGTTGAGAATGAGCTCGGCATATCATCCTCAAACAGATGGACAGTCAGAGAGAACGATCCAGTCCTTGGAAGATCTGCTGAGGACGTGTGTCTTGGATCAATTGGGAAGATGGGATGGGGTGTTGCCGCTGGTGGAGTTTACTTATAATAACAGTTACCACGCCAGTATTGGGATGGCACCATATGAAGCCCTGTATGGGAGGAAATGCAGAACTCCCTTATGTTGGTACCAGGAGGGCGAAGCAGTCTTGGTTGGGCCAGAGTTGATTCAGCAGACAACCGAGAAGGTGAAACAGATACAAGGCAGAATGAAAGCTTCTCAAAGCTGGCAGAAATCCTATGCAGATCAGAGGAGAAGACCTTTGGAGTTTGCTGCTGGGGATCATGTGTTTATGAGAGTGACGCCAACCAAGGTGTAGGACGAGCTATCAGATCAAGGAAGCTGTCTCCTAAGTTCGTTGGACCATATCAGATCTTAAGGAAGATAGGTCCTGTAGCTTATGAGATTGCTCTACCTCCCCAATTAGCAAATCTGCATAATGTCTTTCACGTGTCACAACTAAGGAAGTATCTTGCAGACCCTAATCACGTGTTGGAAGTGGACGATGTGCAGATCAGGGATGACTTGTCGTTTGAAGCGAAACCAGTCAGGATTGACGATCAGCAGAGTAAGCAGCTCAGAGGCAAGACCATCAACATGGTAAGGGTGGTGTGGGATGACAGATCGGGTGATTCAACTTGGGAATTAGAGGAAACCATGAGAGAAGCCTATCCATACCTCTTTTCCTTGTAATTCAATTTTCGAGGACGAAAATTTTTCTTGTTGGGGATAATGTAAGGACCTAGAAAATCTTATTGGAATGAAAGGAATATATTTTAAATGAATTCTAAGTATGTTTTTATTTAAAATAAAAAGGAAGGAAAGTGTAGCTTAGAAGACTATGAGATCGCCTGGTTAAGTACCTAATCGCCTATCGCCTAGACTACACATGAACGCCAATCGCCTATGGTGTACCTGATCGCCGAAAGTGCACTTAGTATGTGGTAAAGATACTGGATCAACCATAGTGGGTTCCAAAAACCACGAGTATCAAGGTGTGGGTTAAGCCTTAGATACGCTGTGCATGCGAAGCTCCATGCTTGAGCATAAGAAATCGTCCTTAGTGTTGCATGCATGGGCGCCCGAGGAGTAGTGCTGATCTATTCTTGGAAATGTGAAGCTACCGACGTCACCAAGTCATGTGGAGGTGATACCTTGGACGTAACATAGTGGGATGAAGAACCTTCAGCAAGGCGTGGCGATGTGTCATCAATCATCGCCAGGGCGAGAGACATGCGGGCATCGCCAGGGTGAGAGACATGCGGGCATCGCCAGGGCGAGAGACATGCGGGCATCGCCAGGGCGAGAGACACACAGGCATCGTCAGGGCGAGAGACATACGGTCATCGCCAGAGATAGACATCGGTCGTCCTCCAGGGAGAGAGATCGGTCGTCCTCCAGGGAGAGACATCGGTCGTCCTCCAGGGAGAGACATCGGTCGTCCACCAGGATGACACATCAGTGGATAGTCATCGCGCGAGAAGTCATCGGTGGAAGGTTATCGCGCGATGTCGTGTTTCACACAGATAAGGTGGGACCCAGGCTCCCAGCATGAGACGTTCTGCATGTGCGACACGTAGACAGAAAGGGTGTTTCAGAATAGGTAGCGTCAGAGAGTTGGTGTGCGCAGAACCCACGTGGTCATGCTGTTCAAGGAAGTGTGCACGCAAGCTTTCCTGCAGAGTGGGTAGTGGCAGCGGCATTTGTGGACAAGTTGGTTTATATTCAAAAGCTCACTTCTGAGAGGCAAAGAACGTTGCAGTGGTTCAAGGGTGACAGAGTGAGTTTACCTTCATCCTTCTCTTTTCTCTCCTTCGCGCTGCGATTCAGACATCCTCAAGCACCAGTACGACGAGCGACGACTGCCCTTGGACTCCTGGGAAGTTCTCTGTGAGTTTTCCGATCAAGACGTTAAAACAGAGTTAAGGCATCCTTGAATCTCGTTGGGTTGGAGCTCTTAGTGAAGTTTACGCTAGTCCAGGTAAGGGAAGTTAGCATTTTCGTTTATAAAAAACTTTAGGCGAGTAGGTTCTGAAGTGAGGGCGACGTGGTCGCCGGTTTCATATTCTTTTTCACGATGCTCTGTTTTTATGTGTGGGGCGACGTGATCGCCGGTTTTAAATGTTAATTTCGAACTCCCCTGTTTTAGTGTCGTTTGAAATTGTTTGAGATTGAAATGTGAAATGCATGCGATATTCAAAAATCTGAACCTTGGAATGATTGTTGCTGTGATTGGAATCGTTCATTTAAGTGTTATATGATGTGTTGAATGTTGTGAATGTGGGATGAAGACATAGTATTTTCAGGAAAGGAAATACCGTGTTGAGATTGGTTATGAGGTGTATTGATCAGTGAGTATCTTGTGAATGAGACGATCCTGACTCTGCTGATATGATGGAGTCACATAGATGAAGTCATTCAGTTGGTGAGAGTCGAAGGAGGTCCATATGTATGGATAAGTCGTTTGAAAGATAACTGACTTGACCTGTTATATGGATTAACCCTATCATACTGAGAGAGTGAGGATATTGAGATTGAGATCGAGATTATTTTGATGCGCATGGCTGTGGGAACATTACAGCAATGAAGTATGACAGGTGCAGGTCTCTGGATGCTAAGTTCAACACACGAGTCTTCCGGAAGTAGTGTCAAGTGTTTGTGTGTGATGAGTCAGTGGAAGTCTGATGTGAGAAATGAGAAACATTGAAATTGATAGACACTTGATGGAGTATGTGAATTGAACGACTCTTGAGGAAATTGTGAAATATGTGATTACTTGATGGTCATGTGAAGGGAATGAGAAAGTTGATGGTTTTTACGTGGGTGTCTTAAATTTGTTTTATCTTGATTTTAAAGTTTCATATCTAAATTCTCTTTAAAATATCTAGCTTACCCTGCATTTTTGTTTTGTGGATGTTTTCGTAAACCTGTGATGATCGTGTATAATTTACACGGGAGTAGATGATGTTGCAGGAAGTAGAGCTCCTCAGTGAGTGGTCGCCGGAAGGAGATCGCCTGTTTTCTGTTTCTGTTAGGAGATCGCCTGTTTTCTATTTTGCTGTATTTTGTTTAAGTTTTGGAAACTGACTGGATATGTATTAAACTCCCTGTGAGGAGAAATTTCATTACATATATATATTTATGTTCACTTCGATATTATTGTTTTACCTTTATTTTATTATATAAATATGAAAAGTTTTTGGCGGGATGTTACATTGTCCCTCGTGACAATGATCCAGTGGTGATATCGGTGGTTACTGTGGGGAAGAAGGGTGCATCGGGTACTTGTGGATCAAGGAAGTTCAGCCGATGTAATGTTCTGGGACCTTCAACAAGCTGCAGTTGTCTCCAGACCAGTTAAGACCTTACATTGGTTGCTTATATGGGTTTGCTGGAGACCAGTTCGAAGTGCAGGGGCATATAGAACTGAGGACCACCTTCGCGGATGGAGTGGCCTCCCTTATAGAGAACATCAGGTACCTTGTCGTGAATGCCCCCTCAGTTTACAACATATTATTGGGCAGACCAACCCTGAACAGGTTAGGGGCACTGGCATCTACAAGGCATATGAAGATGAAACTACCTTCTATGAAAGGAGCAGTGATCACCATTAGGTCAGATCAGAAGGAGGCAAAGAAGTGCTATGAGAATAGCCTCTAAACAAAGAGGGGAGTGTGCACAGTGACCACCCAACCAACAGGTGGGGCGTGTACCGTTGTTGACCTGCCCCGAGGAGGAGTCGGGATCACACGAGCAGAGGTCACCCGAGAGAGACGGCCTGAGCCAGCTGAAGATGTCCTGGGAAGAGAGATCAAGCTCGACAAATCCTTGTGCCAAGACGCTCAGGACCAGATTGCCAGAGTCATAGAGCGACACCTGGATGCTTTAGCATGGTCTGCCTCAGACATGCCAGGCATCAACCCTGATTTCCTGTGTCATCGCGTTGCAATGGACCCTCAGGTCAGACCTGTCCATCAGAGGAGGAGGAAGTTCAATGAAGAGAGGAGATACGTGATCAAAGAGGAGACACAGAAGTTGTTGAGGGCTGGTCATATCCGGGAAATTCAATATCCTGAATGGCTAGCGAATGTGGTGTTGGTGAAGAAAGCCAATGGGAAGTGGAGGATGTGTGTAGACTTCACCGACCTCAACAAGGCATGCCCAAAGGACTCTTATCCTTTGCCAAGCATTGATGCATTGGTAGACAACGCCTCAAGTTACAAGCTGCTCAGTTTCCTAGATGCTTTTTCTGGCTACAACCAGAGAAAGATGCATCCCATGGATGAGTGTAAGATAGTGTTCATGACTGAGCTGTCTTGCTCTTGCTACACAGTCATGCCCTTTGGGTTGAAGAATGCAGGTGCCACCTACCAAAGACTGAATGCAGGTGCCACCTACCAAAGACTAATGGACAAGGTACTTGCACCCATGATAGGACGCAATGTGCAAGCCTATGTGGACAATATGGTGGTGACGTCGCAGGTAAAGGATCAACACATCGCTGATTTTGAGGAGCTATTCACTACGATAGCTAAGTACAGGCTGAAGTTGAACCCAGAGAAGTGCGTTTTTAGGGTGGAAGCAGGCAAGTTTTTAGGCTTCTTGCTCACTGAGCGTGGGATAGAAGTTAATCCTGATTAATGCGCTCCAATCCTCGCTATGAGGAGCCCGACATCAGTGAAGGAGGTTCAACAGTTGACGGGATGGATGGCCACCCTATCCAGATTCGTATCAGCTGGGGGAGATAAGGGTCACCCTTATTTTCAGTGCTTGAGGAGGAAAAGCAGGTTCTTGTGGACCAAGGAGTGTGAGGAAGAATTCCTCAAGCTGAAAGAATATCTGGCCAGCCCACCAGTGTTGTGCAAACCACAGCTTGGCACCCCGCTACGCCTTTATATTGCAGTCACTGCGAGGGCAGTGAGCTCAGTTTTTGTGCAGGAGCAAGACCAAATTCAGAAGCCCATCTACTTCGTTAGCAAAGTGTTGCAAGGGCCTGAGGTGAGATACCAAGCCTTTGAGAAGGCAGCACTAGTCGTGGTGTTCTTCGCAAGAAGGCTTCGCCATTAGTTCCAGAGTTTCACAATGGTGGTGATGACACACAGTACGAGCCTAGTGGCACCATCAAAGGCCAAGTTTATGCCAATTTTGTGGCCGAGTTGTCCTCGGCAGAAACCCACCAGGAAGAGCCTGACTTCCGATGGGTTCTCTCGGTAGATGGGTCTTCTAATCAACAAGGCAGCGGGGCTGACGTGATCTTGGAAGGACCAAAGGGGCTTTTAATTGAGCAGGCCCTACGGTTTGCTTTCAAGGCTAGTAAGAACCAGGTAGAGTACGAGTCCCTAATCGCAGGAATGTTGTTGGCCAAAGAGATGCGTGCGTAGAGTCTTCTATCAAAAAGTGACTTCCTATTGGTCACGGGCCAAGTGGCGCGAGAGTACCAGGCCAAAGACCCTCAGATGGCCTCCTACCTAGAATACGTCCAAGTGTTGAAGAGTTCATTTGCACCATTTGAGTTGGTGCATGTCCCTAGAGAACAGAATGCCCGAGCCAACTTGTTAGCAAAACTTGCAAGCGGGCAAGGGGGGCAGGCAGAGGAAGGTCATCCAGGAGACCTTGAGGACACCTCGCACCTATACTGTTGACAATTTGGTAGGAGTCCATCAGATTAGCAAGTCAGATGGTGGAAGAGGAGTCATCGCTCGTTGACTCAAAAAACCTTGAAGAAGCCAAGGGTCAACGCATGTCCAGCGTTGGGGGGAGAGTTGTCGCAGGTCTGCCTGGTGCAGAGAGGAGAGACATGGATGACGCCTTACAAGCGCTACTTGGCTAATGGGATGCTACCAATGGAGCCAACGGAGGCGAGAAAAATAAAGAAGAACTCGACCAAGTATACACTCATTGATGGGCAGTTGTACAGGCATGGGTTTACCCACCCCATCTTGGTGTGTGTACATGGTGAGTAGTGCACACAGATAATGGCGGAGCTCCATGAAGGAATATGTGGGAGCCACATTGGAGGTCGTGCTCGGCATCCAAGGCCATTCGTGCAGGGTACTACTGGCCAACCATGAGGGAAGATTGCACGAAGTACGCGCAACAGTGCAAGCAGTGTCAACTACATGCTGATTGGCACAAGGCGCCGCTAGAAGAGCTCAGGTCGATATATAGCCCTTGGCCATTCCACACATGGGGAATCGATATTCTGGGGCCTTTCCCTTTGGTTGTGCAGCAAATGAAGTATCTCATGGTCGCCATAGAATACTTCACGAAGTGGATAGAGGCTGAGCCAGTAGCACAAATCACAGCCCATAAGATCCAGCATTTCGTGCGGAAGAACATAGTATGTCGCTTTGACGTACCCAAGCGCTTGGTGTCTGATAATGGCACTCAGTTTGCAAGCCAACAGCTGGGAAAGTTATGTAGAGAGTTGGGAATCAAACAGGTGTTTGCATCAGTTGAGCATCCTTAGACTAATGGGCAGGTCGAGTCAGCCAACCAAGTCCTACTCAGAGGACTAAAGAGAAGGCTGGAGAAAGCCAAAGGGACTTGGGCTGAGGAGGTTCCCAAAATTGTGTGGGCTTACCACACTACTCCTTAGTCCACCACCAAAGAGACACCCTTCAGCTTGGTGTATGGTTCGGACGCTACGATCCCTATTGAGATCTAGGAGAGCTCGCCATGCTTCCAAAATTTTGTGACTGAGGAATCCAACGAAGAAAGAAAGGTGAACCTGGACCTCTTAGATGAAGTAAAGGAAGAAGCAGGAATCAAAGCCGAAGCATTGAAGAGAAGGGTGGAACTCAAGCATAGTTCAGAGTTCAGAGCTCGGTAGTTCCAGGTCCCAGACTTGGTGATGCGGAAGGCCCATCCCTACCAGATGGAGAACAAGCTGTCCCCCAAGTGGACTGGTCCCTTCAGAGTGATAGAGGCCCTGGGAAATGGGGCGTACAGACTCGAGACTTTAGAGGGTGCGCAGATTTCTCGTACATGGAATGCGACTCACCTTAAGTTTTATTTTAGTTAAGTTGTAACATTGTACACAGTTTAGGGGACACTCTTTTTTCCTTTATAAGGGTTTTTAATTAGGTCACCCAATAAAATATTCAGTTAAGATATATAGTTAAGATATATTCTTGAATATTTTGTACAATGCAGTTAAGAACCTGTCATTTGGGGTTAGAGGTCTCGAAAGTGGGAAGGTAGGTTCGCATAGAACACCCATGGATGAGTGCAAGAAAGCGTTCATGACCGAGTTGTCCTACTACTGTTACACAGTCATGCCATTTGGGTTGAAGAATGCAGGTGCCACCTACCAAAGGCTGATGGACAAGGTCCTCGCGCCCATGATAGGACGCAATGTGCAAGCCTATATGGATGATATGGTGGTGACATCACAGGTGAAGGATCAGCACGTTGCAGATTTGGAGGAGCTATTCACCATAATAGCTAAGTACAGGCTGAAGCTGAATCCAGAGAAGTTTGTTTTTGGGGTGGAAGCAGGCAAGTTTCTGGGCTTCTTGCTCACTAAGCGTGGGATAGAAGCTAATCCAGAAAAATACGCTGCGATCCTCGCTATGAAGAGACCGACATCAGTTAAGGAGGTTCAGCAGTTGACAGGACAGATGACTGCTCTCTCCAAATTTGTATCAGCTGGGGGAGATAAATGTCCCCTATTTTCAGTGCTTGAGGAGGAACAACAGGTTCTTGTGGACCAAGGAGTGTGAGGAAGCATTCCTCAAGCTGAAACAATACCTAGCCAGCCCACCAGTGTTGTGCAAACCTCAGCTTGGTATCCCGTTGCGCTTGTATTTCGCAGTTACTGAGAGGGCAGTGAGCTGAGTCCTTGTGCAGGAGCAAGACCAAATTCAGAAGCCCATTTACTTCGTTAGCAAAGTGTTGCAAGGGCCTAAGGTGAGATACCAAGCCTTGGAGAAGGCAGCACTGGCCGTGGTGTTCTCTGGAAGAAGGCTTCTCCATTACTTCCAGAGCTTTACAGTAGTGGTGATGACAGACCTGCCCATCCGTAAGGTTTTGCAGAAGCCAGATGTAGCAGGAAGGATGGTGCGATGGGTAGTAGAATTATCAGAATTCAACATACGGTATGAACCTAGAGGTCCAATCAAAGGCCAAGTTTATGCGGATTTTGTAGCCGAGATGTCCTCGGTGGAAATCCAACAAGACGAGCCTGACTACAGATGGGTGCTCTCGATAGATGGATCTTCTAATTGGGTCTTCTAATCAACAAGGCAACGGAGCTGGGGTGATCTTGGAAGGACCAAAGGGGCTGTTGATTGAGCAGGCTCTATGGTTTGCCTTCAAGGCCAGCAACAATCAGGCAGAGTATGAGGCTTTAATCGCTGGAATGTTCTTGGCCAAGGAGATGGATGCGCAAAGTCTTCTAGCAAAAAGTGACTCCCTATTGGTCATGGGCCAAGTGACGGGAGAGTACCAGGCCAAAAACCCTCAGATGGCCTCCTACCTAGAATATGTCCAAGTTTTGAAGAGTTCATTTGCAGCTTTCGAGTTGGTGCATGTCCCCAGAGATCAGAATGCCTGAGCTGACTTGTTAGCAAAACTCGTGAGCTCGGGCAAGGGGGGCAGACAGAGGATGGTCATCCAGGAGACCGTAAGGTCACCTTGCACCTATAGGACTGACAATCTGGTAGTAGTCCATCAGATTAGCAAGTCAGATGGTGGGAAGAGGAGTCATCGGTCGTTAACCCAAGACACATTAAAGAAGCCAAGGGTCAACGCGTATTTGGCGTTGGAGGAAGTGTCATCGCAAGTCTGCTTGGTGCAGAGGGGAGAAACGTGGATGACGCCTTACAAGCGCTACTTGGCTGATGGGATGTTGCCAATGGAGCCAACGGAGGCGAGGAAGATAAAGAAGAACTCGATCATGTATACACTCATTGATGGGTGTAAGGACCTGTAAAATTGAATTGGAATAAAAAGAGATATATTTTAAATGAATTCTATGTATGTTTTATTTAAAATAAAAAGGAAGGAAAGTTAAGTTTAGAAGGCTATGAGATCGCCGGTCGCCTGCTACACATGAGCGCCAGGTGGACGTCGCCAGGGCGCGAGCCATGCAGGCATCGCGCGGGCGTGAGAGGCATGCGGGTATTGCCAGGGGGCGAGGCATGTGGACGTGGCCAAGGCGCGAGAGGCATACGGGCATCGCCAGGGCGCGAGGCATGTGGACGTGGCCAAGGCGCGAGAGGCATGCGGGCATCGCCAGGGCAGACATCGGTCGTCTCCCAGAGGAAGACATCGGTCGTCTCCCAGAGGAAGACATCGGTCGTCTCCCAGAGGAAGACATCGGTCGTCTTCTAGGGCGAAGGAGACATCGGTCGTTCGCCAGGATGAGTCAGCAGTGGAAAGTTATCGCGCGACGTCGAGTTTCACACAGAGTAAAGTGGGACCCAGACTCCCAGCATGAAACGTCCTGCATGCGCGACACGTAGACAAAAAGAGTGGTTCAGGCTAGTGATCTCAGAGTGTTAGCCTGCGCAGAGGCACGCTTAGTCGTACTGTTCAGTGAAGCGTACACGCAAACTTCCCTGCAGAGTGGGTGGTGGCAGCGGTTTTTGTGGAGGAGTCAGCTTAAGATGCAAAAACCCATTTCTGAGAGAGAAAGAAAGAAACATCACAGTTGTTCAAGAGCGGAAGAGTGAGTTTACCTCCCTTCTCCTCCATTCTCTCCTTCGCACTGCGATTCTAACACCTTCACACAAGAGTACGACGAGCGACGATCACCATTAGAGCACCTGGGAGGCTCTCTGCAAGTCCTTCAAACCAGACGCAAAAACAGAGCCAAGACATTCTTTAAGCTTCGTTGGGTTTCGGAGCTCCTGGTGTTTTGCGCAAGTCCAGGTAAGGGAAGCTAGACTTCATTTTCAATACAAGCCATAGTTTTGCTGTTTCTGAAGTGGGGGCGACGTGGTCGCCGGTTCTCTGTTTCCTTTCGAAATGCTCTGTTCTATGTGGTTGGGCGACGTGGTCGCCGGTTTTAAATACGGGTTTCGAACTCCCCTGTGTTTGACGTTGTTTGAAGCTGTTTGGGATTTAAATACAATATATATGTGATATTCGGAAGTTTGAAACGTTGAAACGATTGTTGCTGTGATTTGAAATATTCCTTTGCATGGTATGATGTCTTGAATGCTGTGAATGTGGGATCGAGGCATAGTATTTTCAGGAAAGGAAATACCGTGTAAGATCTGTATAGGTGTATTGACTAGGGGCTTGTCTAGAAGGAGATATCCTGACTCTGCTGATATAATGGAATCACGTAGATGAAGTTATTCAGTTGTGGAGAGTCGGAGGAGGTTCATATGAATGGGTGACTCGTGTGAAAAAGAACGAGCTCGGCCTGTTATATGAATTAACCTTGTCATACCGGGAGAGTGATGATATGAGACTATATATGCGCATGGCTGTGTGGATTCACAGCGACCCTGTGTGGATTTCACAGTGGTATGGTATGACAGGTGCAGATCTCTGAGCCTGAGTCAACGCACGAGTCAATCCGGAAGTAGTGTCATGTGTCTATGCATTGTGAGTCAGTGGAAAGTCTGACGTGTGAACCATGAATACTGAAATTTGAGATAGACACTTGACGAGTTATGGAATATGAGTATGTTGATGGTTGAAAATTGATATGGATCATGAATGGTGTGAAGTTTTATGTTTACTATTGATTTAAAAGTTTTTAAACCATCTAGCTTACCCCTTTTCTTTTGTATTGCTCTGTGGCTATTTCTCTTAAACTGTGATGATCGTGTATTTTACACGGGAGCAGATGATCTTCCAGGGAGTAGAGCTCCTTAGAGAGTGGTCGCCGGAAGGAGATCGCCTGTCTCCGTCTCTATCGGGTGATCGCCTGTTTCTGCCTCTATCGGGTGATCGCCTGTTTTTCTGTTCTGGTAACAGATCGGCTGTTTTGGGTCCCCTGATAGGAGATCGCCGGTCTATGTAGGGAGATCGCCGTTTTTCAATTTAGTTGGCTGTATTTTGTTTAAATTTTAGAAAAATATACCGGTTATGTATTTATCTCCCTGTGAGGAGAAACTTTATTTACATATATATGATTTTGTTCATTTCAATCTATTGGTTACTTTTATTTTCATTATATGAACATGTATGGTATTTTGGCGGGATGTTACATTAATGGTATCAGAGCAGTTCGTCCTTAGGATGACCTGAGGGCTGTGGATCCATTGTGTTTCTTCTGCTCATAAAGTTTATTTGATTTTAAAATAACAACTATAGTGAAAGGTTTTCAAACGTTTTTGTATTGAAATTTTGTGTGTGCTTTGGTGAATATATGCTCTAACTGAAAATCTTAGTATTAAGAATGAGAAGGTCTTGATAAAGTAGTGAGGGTGCACACTCATAACTGGATCGAGATGATTCTCAATCTTAATTCCAAAGGTTTGATGTTTAGCATACATTGAATTCTGGTGTAATTCATTTCATTTTGTTGGGTGTAGTTGTAATTGATTGAAAGTGGCTGTTTGGATTGATGACTGCATACCAGTAGTTGTTCTGGTGTTATGCTTGATGTTATAAGCATCATGATCCTGTTGTTGAACTCAAATTCTAAATGACTTTGAGGGGCTGACCTTTGTAAGGTCTAGATGTTACCTCTAGAATGAATTGATTTCTTATCGATCTCATTCTTGTGGTTGTAGGGAATATAGAAGCCAATAGTTTCAGAATCAAACACGAAGAAGATGGCACGTAGACCTCCTACCCCTCCCCAACCTTCTTCAGAAATGAGCCAGATTGCCAAGGCCATCGAGATGATGGCAACTGCCATACAGCAGCAGAATGCAGCGATGGCTCAGAACCATCAAGCTACAATGCACCACTGGGAGACTGCTCGGTCGGCTGAAACAAACTCCCACGTCGGTCAGCCTCAAGAACAGATGGGACTGACCGAGTTCATGAGGCACAACCCACCCAAGTTCAGTGGGAATGCTACCCCTGATCAGGCAGATCAGTGGGTCAGAGAGTTGGAGAAGATCTTTAGGGCGACATCCTGCCCTGAAGAGAAGAAATTGTTGTTCGCCACCTACCTGCTATCAGGAGAAGCTGAGTTCTGGTGGATGGGAGCTCAGCAGATGATGGAGGCCCGAGAGGATGTATTGGACTGGGAAAGCTTCAGGGTGAGATTCTTGGAGAAATACTTCCCAGACAGCGCAAGGTTTGCGAGGGAAGCTGAGTTCCTAAAGTTGGAGCAGGGGGATATGTCTGTGAACGCCTATGCTGCTCGGTTTGAGTATCTTGCCCGATTCTACACCCAGGCGACCTCTGAGGCTTGGAGGTGTAGGAAGTTCGAAGAGGGGCTGAAACATGGGCTGAAGAGGACCATAGCCCCGATGTGCATCAGGGAATTCCACGCCTTGGTAGAGAAGGCGAAGATGGTGGAGACCCTGGAAAAGGGTGATTCTCGGGTGATCAGGTCACACCCAGGGAGTTCTTCCAGTGGTAAGGCTAAGGTGCAGCACCCACAAAGCAAGCCTTATGCGAGACCTCCACCACCTCGGGCAGGAACAACGTCATCCCAGTTTCAACAGCAGCAACCTTGGAAACCCAAGTGTTACCATTGTGGTGGACCACACACCTCTAACTCGTGCTTCAAGAGGAGTTCAGAGAAAAGGTGCTACACCTGCCAAAAGACGGGGCACGTTGCTAGAGAGTGCCCTAACCGAAATGGGGCGACCCAACCCAGTGGCTCTCAGCAGACGAGAAACGAAGGCAGCAGACCTCAGGCAACAGGGAGAGTGTTTGCCATGTCTGGAGCGGAAGCATCTCAGTCAGGTAACCTCATGCAAGGTGTTTGTTTTATAGCTGGTAGAGGTGTAAAAGCTTTGTTTGATTCTGGAGCGACACACTCCTTTGTGTCAAGCCTGTGTGTAGCCGAGTTGGGCCTTCTAGTGAAGGAGTTACCTTTCGAACTGTTGGTCTCTACACCTGCGTCAGGACAGGTGTTGACCTCTACAGTTTGCCCTGAATGTCCAGTGATAGTAGAGGGGCGCAGATTCAAAGTGAACTTGATCTGCCTACCTCTTCAGGACCTGGATGTTATCCTGGGAATGGATTGGCTAGCTGCCAATCACGTTCTCATTGACTGCGGTAGTCAGAAGATAACGTTTCCAAACCTCCAAGGATCGGATGTGATATCTGCTCAGCAAGGGCAGTCGGAGTTGGAAGAAGGGGCGAGGTGCTTCGTGATGTTGGCTCGGTTGGAAGTGAAGAATGTAGGGGACGTAAGTAGAATCCATGTGGTGAAAGATTTCGGGGATGTATTTCCAGAAGAAGTACCTGGGTTACCCCCTAAGAGAGAAGTGGAATTCTCTATTGATTTAGTACCTGGGGCTGGACCAGTGTCAATGGCGCCCTACAGGATGGCACCAGCCGAGTTGGTGGAATTAAAGAAGCAAGTGGAAGAGTTGCTGGAGAAACAATTCATCAGACCCAGTGTATCTCCATGGGGGCCTCCAGTACTCCTAGTTAAGAAGAAGGATGGAGGGTCTCGGCTGTGTATAGATTACAGGCAGTTGAACAAGTTGACCATCAAGAACAAGTACCCTCTACCCAGAATTGACGATTTGATGGATCAAATACATGGGGCCTCGGTGTTCTCCAAGATTGACCTGAGATCGGGGTACCACCAGATTTTGGTAAAAGCTGAAGACGTTCAAAAGACAGCTTTTAGGTCTCGGTATGGGCACTATGAGTATGTGGTGATGCCGTTTGGAGTAACCAATGCTCCAGCTCTGTTCATGGACTACATGAATAGGATTTTTCGCCCTTTCTTGGATAAGTTTGTGGTGGTCTTCATTGACGACATACTCATTTATTCAAGGACCGAGGAAGAACATGAAGAACACCTGAGGACAGTATTGGAAATACTGAGGGAGAAGCAACTCTATGCCAAGTTCTCGAAGTGTGAGTTCTGGCTGAAGGAAGTCAACTTCTTGGGACACGTGATATCTGCCCAGGGGATCTCGGTGGATCCAGCTAAGGTAGAGGCAGTGCTGCAGTGGGAACGTCCCAAGACAGTCACCGAGATAAGGAGCTTTGTGGGGTTGGCAGGCTACTATCGGAGGTTTATTGAGGACTTTTCCAAGGTAGTGGCTCCTTTAACACAGCTGACCCGCAAGGATCAACCTTTTGCTTGGACCGACCGATGTGAGCAGAGCTTCAATGAACTAAAGGAAAGGTTGACTAGTGCTCCAGTACTAGTGATCCCCGAGGTGGGAAGACCTTTTGATGTCTACTGTGACGCTTCACATCAGGGTCTGGGATGTGTTTTAATGCAAGAGAAAAGAGTGGTTGCATATGCTTCAAGGCAACTCAAGGTTCATGAGAGAAACTACCCTACGCATGATTTGGAGTTGGCGGCTGTGGTATTTGCCTTGAAGATCTGGAGGCACTATTTATATGGAGCTCGGTTCCAGGTGTTTAGTGACCATAAGAGCCTGAAATACCTGTTCGATCAGAAGGAACTAAACATGAGACAAAGAAGGTGGATGGAGTTTCTAAAGGACTACGATTTTCAACTCATGTATCATCCAGGGAAGGCCAATGTAGTGGCAGATGCTTTGAGTAGAAAATCAGTACAAGTAGCCACCATGATGATGGAGGAGCAGAAACTGATCGAGCAGTTCAGAGACTTAAACCTTGGAGTAGAATTCCACGCAAATCACATTAGTTGTAGTAGGCTGACTATAACTAATGACTTCCTTGGGATGTTAAGGGATGAGCAGTTGAAGGACCCTAGCCTGAAGCGGACTGTGGAGTCACTAGGGACAGATCAGGCTAGAGACTTTGTGATGGGTGATGATGGGATCTTGAGATTTAATGGCAGGATTTGCATCCCTGCAAATGGAGAATTGAAGAAGATGATCCTAGATGAAGGTCACAAGAGTCGCCTTAACCTACATCCAGGCATGAACAAGATGTACCATGACCTGAAGGAGTCGTTTTGGTGGTCGGGCATGAAGAGAGACATCGCCCAGTATGTTGCAACCTGCTTAACGTGTCAGAAGGCAAAGGTAGAACATCAAAGGCCTGGCGGGTTGTTACAGCCATTGGATATCCCTGAGTGGAAATGGGACAGCATTGCCATGGATTTTGTCACCCATTTACCCAGATCGGTAAAGGGCCATGATGCAATCTGGGTCATCACTGATCGGCTGACGAAGAGTGCTCATTTTCTCCCAGTGAATATGAGGATGCCCATGGCCAAGTTGGCACAGTTGTACATCCAGGAAATAGTGAGGCTGCATGGGGTGCCTTCCATCATTTTTTCGGATAGGGATCCCAGGTTCACCTTACGGTTTTGGCAGACCTTACAAGAGTGCTTGGGAACTAAGTTGAAGATGAGCTCTGCATATCATCCTCAAACAGATGGTCAGTCTGAGAGAACGATCCAGTCCTTGGAAGATCTGCTGAGGACGTGTGTCTTGGATCAATTGGGGATTTTGGACGAGGTGTTGCCACTGGTGGAATTTACCTATAATAACAGTTATCACGCTAGTATTGGGATGGCACCATATGAAGCCCTGTATGGGAGGAAATGCAGAACTCCCTTATGTTGGTACCAGGAGGGCGAGGCAGTCTTGGTTGGGCCAGAGTTGATTCAGCAGACGACCGAGAAGGTGCAACAGATACAAAGCAGAATGAAGGCTTCTCAAAGTAGGCAGAAGTCATATGCAGACCAGAGGAGAAAGCCTTTGGAGTTTGCTGCTGGAGACCATGTGTTCATGAAGGTGACACCAGCCAAGGGTGTAGGACGGGCGATCAGACAAAAGAAGTTGTCCCCTAAGTTCGTGGGACCATATCAGATCTTAAGGAGGATTGGTCCAGTGGCCTACGAGATCGCCCTGCCTCCCCATTTAGCGAATCTGCACAATGTCTTTCACGTATCACAGCTGAGGAAGTACATGGCAGACCCCAGTCATGTGCTGGAAGTGGACGATGTGCAGATCAGGGATGACTTGTCCTTTGAAGTGAAACCAGTCAGGATTGACGATAGGCAAAGTAAACAGCTCAGAGGCAAGACCATCAGCATGGTGAAAGTGGTGTGGGATGAGAGATCGGGTGATTCAACTTGGGAGTTAGAAGAACCTATGAGAGAAGCTTATCCATACCTCTTTTCCTTGTAATTCAATTTTCGAGGACGAAAATTTTTCTTGTTGGGGAGAATGTAAGGACCTGTAAAATTGAATTGGAATAAAAAGAGATATATTTTAAATGAATTCTATGTATGTTTTATTTAAAATAAAAAGGAAGGAAAGTTAAGTTTAGAAGGCTATGAGATCGCCGGTCGCCTGCTACACATGAGCGCCAGGTGGACGTCGCCAGGGCGCGAGCCATGCAGACATCGCGCGGGCGTGAGAGGCATGCGGGTATTGCCAGGGGGCGAGGCATGTGGACGTGGCCAAGGCGCGAGAGGCATACGGGCATCGCCAGGGCGCGAGGCATGTGGACGTGGCCAAGGCGCGAGAGGCATGCGGGCATCGCCAGGGCAGACATCGGTCGTCTCCCAGAGGAAGACATCGGTCGTCTCCCAGAGGAAGACATCGGTCGTCTCCCAGAGGAAGACATCGGTCGTCTTCCAGGGCGAAGGAGACATCGGTCGTTCGCCAGGATGAGTCAGCAGTGGAAAGTTATCGCGCGACGTCGAGTTTCACACAGAGTAAAGTGGGACCCAGACTCCCAGCATGAAACGTCCTGCATGCGCGACACGTAGACAAAAAGAGTGGTTCAGGCTAGTGATCTCAGAGTGTTAGCCTGCACAGAGGCACGCTTAGTCGTACTGTTCAGTGAAGCGTACACGCAAACTTCCCTGCAGAGTGGGTGGTGGCAGCGGTTTTTGTGGAGGAGTCAGCTTAAGATGCAAAAACCCATTTCTGAGAGAGAAAGAAAGAAACGTCACAGTTGTTCAAGAGCGGAAGAGTGAGTTTACCTCCCTTCTCCTCCATTCTCTCCTTCGCACTGCGATTCTAACACCTTCACACAAGAGTACGACGAGCGACGACCACCATTAGAGCACCTGGGAGGCTCTCTGCAAGTCCTTCAAACCAGACGCAAAAACAGAGCCAAGACATTCTTTAAGCTTCGTTGGGTTTCGGAGCTCCTGGTGTTTTGCGCAAGTCCAGGTAAGGGAAGCTAGACTTCATTTTCAATACAAGCCATAGTTTTGCTGTTTCTGAAGTGGGGGCGACGTGGTCGCCGGTTCTCTGTTTCCTTTCGAAATGCTCTGTTCTATGTGGTTGGGCGACGTGGTCGCCGGTTTTAAATACGGGTTTCGAACTCCCCTGTGTTTGACGTTGTTTGAAGCTGTTTGGGATTTAAATACAATATATATGTGATATTCGGAAGTTTGAAACGTTGAAACGATTGTTGCTGTGATTTGAAATATTCCTTTGCATGGTATGATGTCTTGAATGCTGTGAATGTGGGATCGAGGCATAGTATTTTCAGGAAAGGAAATACCGTGTAAGATCTGTATAGGTGTATTGACTAGGGGCTTGTCTAGAAGGAGATATCCTGACTCTGCTGATATAATGGAATCACGTAGATGAAGTTATTCAGTTGTGGAGAGTCGGAGGAGGTTCATATGAATGGGTGACTCGTGTGAAAAAGAACGAGCTCGGCCTGTTATATGAATTAACCTTGTCATACCGGGAGAGTGATGATATGAGACTATATATGCGCATGGCTGTGTGGATTCACAGCGACCCTGTGTGGATTTCACAGTGGTATGGTATGACAGGTGCAGATCTCTGAGCCTGAGTCAACGCACGAGTCAATCCGGAAGTAGTGTCATGTGTCTATGCATTGTGAGTCAGTGGAAAGTCTGACGTGTGAACCATGAATACTGAAATTTGAGATAGACACTTGACGAGTTATGGAATATGAGTATGTTGATGGTTGAAAATTGATATGGATCATGAATGGTGTGAAGTTTTATGTTTACTATTGATTTAAAAGTTTTTAAACCATCTAGCTTACCCCTTTTCTTTTGTATTGCTCTGTGGCTATTTCTCTTAAACTGTGATGATCGTGTATTTTACACGGGAGCAGATGATCTTCCAGGGAGTAGAGCTCCTTAGAGAGTGGTCGCCGGAAGGAGATCGCCTGTCTCCGTCTCTATCGGGTGATCGCCTGTCTCCGTCTCTATCGGGTGATCGCCTGTTTCTGCCTCTATCGGGTGATCGCCTGTTTTTCTGTTCTGGTAACAGATCGGCTGTTTTGGGTCCCCTGATAGGAGATCGCCGGTCTATGTAGGGAGATCGCCGGTTTTCAATTTAGTTGGTTGTATTTTGTTTAGATTTTAGAAAAATATACCGGTTATGTATTTATCTCCCTGTGAGGAGAAACTTTATTTACATATATATGATTTTGTTCATTTCAATCTATTGGTTACTTTTATTTTCATTATATGAACATGTATGGTATTTTGGCGGGATGTTACAATGGGGAGTTGTACAAGCACAAATTTATCCACCCTATCTTGTTGTGCGTACATGGTGAGCAGTGCATGCGGATAATGTAAGGACCTGTAAAATTAAATTGGAATAAAAAGGGATACATTTTAAATAAATTCTAAGTATGTTTTTATTTAAAATAAAAAGGAAGGAAAGTGTAGTTTAGAAGACTATAAGATTTCCTGGTTAGTACATAATTGCCGGTCGCCTACTACGCATGATCGCCAGGGCGCGAGGCATGCAGGCATCGCCAGGGCGCGAGGCATGTGGACGTTGCCAGGGCACGAGAGGCATGCGGGCATCGCCAGGGCGAGAGGCATGCGGGCAACTCCGGGGCGCGAGGCATGCGGGCAACGCTGGGGCGCGAGAGGCATGCGGGCGTCGTCGGGGCGCGAGGCATGCAGGCATCGCCAGGGCGCGAGAGGCATGAGGGCGTCGCCAGGGATAGACATCGGTCGTCTCCCAGAGAGAGACATCGATCATCTTCCAGGGAGAGACATCGGTCGTTTGCCAGTATGTGACCTCAGTGGATAGTCATCGCGCGAGCGGTCATCGGTGGAAGGTTATCGCGCGATGTCGAGTTTCACACAGTTAAGGTGGGACCCAAACTCCCAGCATGGCACGTCCTGCACGCGCGCCACGTGGACAAAAAGGGTGGTTCAGAATAGTGACATCAGAAGGTTGGCATGCACAAGAGACACTCGCGGTCGTACTGTTTAGGGAAGTGGTTGGCATGCACAAGAAGACAACCATGGCCGTACTGTTCAGTGAAACGTACACTCTGGCTTTCTTGCAGAGGGGGTGGTGGCAGCAGCATGCGTGGACTAGTAGGCTTGGATTCAAAAACCCACTGCGAGGAGGCAAAGAACGTTACAGAGACTCGAGAGTGAAAGAGTGAGTGCATCTTCATCCCTCTCTTTTCTCTCCTTCGCGCTGCGATTCAAGCAACCTCAAGCACCAGTGCAACCAGCGACGACTGCCCTTAGAGCACCTGGGAGGTTCTCTACAAGTTCTACAAACCAGACGCTAAAACAGAGCTAAGGCATCCTTTAAGCTCGGTGGGTTTTGGAGCTCTTGGTGTTTTGCGCAAGTCCAGGTAAGGGAAGCTAGCCTTATTTCCAACGAAAATCCTTATATTCGATGATTAAGATGATGGGGGCGACGTGGTCGCCGATTTTTCAACTGTTATTGTACAATCCTCTGTTTTTGAACGAGATTGCCGGTTTTGGCGTTGTTTTTCGAACTCCCCTGTTTTGTGTTGTTTGAAGCTGTTTGAGATTTAAATGTGATATTCGAAAATATGAACCATGAAATGATTGTTGTTGTGATTGGAATTATTCATTTAAGTGTTATATGATGTGTGGAATGTCGTGAATGTGGGATCAAGACATATTATTTTCAGGAAAGGAAATACCGTGTTGAGATTTGGTTATGAAGTGTATTGATCTGTGAGTATCCTGTGAATGAGGCGATCCTGACTCTGCTGAGATAATGGAATCACATAGAGGAAGTTATCCAGTTGGTGAGAGTCGAAGGAGGTTCATATGAATGGGTGAGTCGTGTGAAAAAGAACGAGCTCGGCCTGTTATATGGATTAACCCTGTCATACTGTGAGAGTGATGAATTGAGATTGAGTTTGTGTTGATGCGCATGGCTGTGGAAACATTACAGCAAATGAAGTATGACAGGTGCATGTCTCTGGATGCTAAGTTCAACGCACGAGTCTTCCGGAAGTAGTGTCAAGTGTCTTGTGTGATGAGTCAGTAGAAGTCTGACGTGAGAATTGAGGAACAGTGAATTTGATAGACACTTGATGCATTATGTGATTTGAATGACTCTTGAGGAATTGTGAAATACGTGTTTACTTGATGGTCATGTGAAGAGAATGAGAAAATTGATAGTTTTACGTGGGTATCTTGAATTTGCTTTACCTTGATTTTTAAAGTTCATATCTAAACTCTCTTTTAAATATCTAGCTTACCATGTGATTTCTGGTGTTGTGTTTGGCTTTTCTTAAATCTGTGATGATCGTGTAAAATTTATACGGGAGCAGATGATGTTGCAGGAAGTAGAGCTCCTCAGTGAGTGGTCGCCGGAAGGAGATCGCCTGTTCCTCTTTCTGTTAGGCGATCACCCTTTTTCTGTTTTCTGATAGGAGATCGCCGTTCTCTGATAGGAGATCGCCTTTTTGCTGTTTGGAGATCGCCTGTATTCATATTTTAATGTATTTTGTTTACGTTTTGGAAAATTGACCGAATATGTATTAAACTCCCTGTGAGGAGAAACTTCTTTATATATATATAATTTTGTTCTTTTCAATATATTTGTTTACCTTTATTTCATTTTATAATTATTCCAAAGTATTTGGCGGGATGTTACAGATAATGGCGGAGGTCCATGAAGGAATATGTGGGACCCACGTTGGAGGTTGTGCTCTGGCATCCAAGGCCATTCGTGCAGGGTACTACTGGCCAACCATGAGGAAAGATTGCACGAAGTATGTGCAGCAATGCAAGCAGTGTCAACTAGATGCTGGTTGGCTCTAGGCGCCGCTAAAAGAGCTCAGGTCGATATATAGCCCTTGGCCATTCCACACATGGGGAATTGATATTCTGAGACCCTTCCCTTTGGCTGTGCGGTAGATGAAGTATCTCGTGGTCGCCATAGAATACTTTACAAAGTGGATAAAGGCTGAGCCAGTAGCACAAATCACAGCCCATAAGATCCAGCATTTCGTGTGGAAGAATATAGTATGTCGTTTTGGTGTACCCAAACGCTTGGTGTCTGATAATGGCACTCAGTTTTCAAGCCAATAGCTGGGGAAGTTATGCACAGAGTTAGGAATCAAACAGGTGTTTGCATCTGTCGAACATCCCCAGACTAATGGGCAGGTCGAGTCAGCCAACCGAGTCCTACTCAGAGGACTGAAGAGAAGGCTGGAGAAAGCCAAGGGGACCTCGGTTGAGGAGGTTCCCAGAATTTTGTGGGCCTACCATACTACTCCTCAGTCCACCACCAAGGAGACACCCTTCAGCTTGGTGTATGGTGGATGCTATGATCCCTGTCGAGATCCAGGAGAGTTTGCCCCGCTTCCAGAATTTTGTGGCTGAGGAATCCAACGAAGAAAGGAAGGTGAACCTGGACCTCTTAGATAAAGTAAGGGAAGAAGCAAGAATCAAAGCATTGAAGAAAAGGGTTGAGCTCAAGCACAATTCCAAGTTGAGAGCTTGGTAGTTCTAGGTCGCCGAATTGGTGATGCGGAAGGCATTTCCCTACCAGATCGAGAACAAGCTGTCCCCCAAGTGGATTGGTCCCTTTAGAGTGACAGAGGCCCTGGGAAACAGGGTATACAGACTTGAGACTTTAGAAGGTGGGCCAATCTTCGTACATGGAATGCGAATCACCTTAAGTTTTATTTTAGTTAAGATGTAACATTGTACACAGTTTAGGGGACACTCTTTTTTCCCTTATAAGGGTTTTTAATGAGGTCACCCAATAAAATTTTCAATTAAGATATATAGTTAAGATATATTCTTGAATGTTTTGTACATTGCAGTTAAGAACCTGTTAGTAGGGGTTAGAGGTCTTGAAAGTGAGAAGGTAGGTTCGCATAGAACACCTCCTTTTCGAGTGAGAACACCCAAGTTGAACAGAAGGGTTCACCAGTTAAATCCTCCCTCGCTTATGGTCGATGATAGGTCAGTTAAGAACCTGTCACTTGGGGTTAGAGGTCTCGAAAGTGGGAAGACAGGTTCGCATAGAATACCTCCTCTTCGAGTGAGAACACCCAAGTTGAACAGAAGGGTTCGACAATTAAATCCTCCTTCGCTTACGGGCGATGAGAGGTTAGTTAAGACTCGTCAGCTTGAGTTAGAAGTCTCGGAAGCGGGAAAGGAAGGTTCACATAGAACGCCTCTGTAACATCCCGCCAAATTACTTTGAAAATAAATATAAAACGAAAATAAAGGTGACAAATAGATTGAAGTGAGCAAAATCTTTATATAAAATAAATAAGTTTCTCCTCACAGGGAGTTTAATACAAACGATCACTACTCCACTAAAAACGTAAACGAAATACAATACAAAAGACAGATAGGCGATCTCCTGGCAAAAAGGGCGATCTCCTATAAGAAGGGCGATCTCCTTTCATAAAGGCGATCTCCTATTATAAAGCAGCAAGAGGGGCGATCACCCAACAGAAAAGAAAACAGGCGATCTCCTTCCAGTGACAATTTTCTAAAGAGCTCTACTTCCTGCAACATCATCTGCTCCCGTGTAAATTATACACGATCATTACAGGTTTAAGAAAAGGCCACAACACAAACGAAAACACAGGGTAAGCTAGACATTTAAATAGAGTTTAAATAAGGATACTTAAAATAAAATCAAGGTAAACAATTTGAAGATATTCACGTAAAGTTATCAAGTTTCTCATACTCTTCACCTGATCACCCAGAAATCACACATTTCACAATATTTTCCAGAGTCATTCTATTTCACAACTGTACCAAGTGTCTATCAATTTCAAGTTCCTCATTTCACATGTCAGACCACCACTGACTCAACACACAAGACACTTGACACTACTTCCGGAAGACTCATGCATTGATTAGACTCAGAGATCTGCACCTGTCATACCATACCACTGTGAAATCCACACAGGGTTGCTGTGAATCCACACAGCATGCGCATATATCATCTCAATGTCAATAGTTCTCCCAGTATGACAGGGTTAATCCATAGAACAGGCGGAGCTCGTTCTTTTTCACACGAGACGCCCATTCATATGAACCTCCTTCGACTCTCACCAACTGAGTAACTTCCTCTATGTGATTCCATTATCTCAGCAGAGTCAGGATATCCCCTGAGGAATCACCGATCAATGCACATCCTACACGATCTTACACGGTATTTCCTTTCCTGAAAATACTATGCCTCGATCCACATTCACAACATTCAACACATCATGCCACACTTAAATGAATGATTCCAATCACAGCAAAACTCACTCCAAGGTTCATGTTTTCGAATATCACATTTACATCTCAAACAGTTTCAAAACAACACCAAAAACAGGGGAGTTCGTAAAACAGCGCCAAAACCAGCGATCTAGTTCAAAACGGGGTATTTCGAAGTCTGTATTTAAAAACCGGCGACCACGTCGCCCAAACACATGGAACAGAGCATTCACGCAGATGAAAACGAAACCGGCGACCACGTCGCCCTCATTTCAGAAATAGCTAAACTATGGCTTGTATTGAAAAATGAAGTCTAGCTTCCCTTACCTGGACTTGCGCAAACACCTAGAGTTCCGAAACCCAACAAAGCTTGAAGAACGCCTTGGCTCTGTTTTTGCGTCTGGTCGAAGGACTTGCAGAGAACTGCCCAGGTGCTCTAATGGTGGCTGTCGCTCGTCGTACTCTCGTGTGAAGGTGCTAGAATTGCAGCGCGAAGGAGGCAACTGGAGGAGAAGGGAGGTAACTCACTCTTTCTCTCTTTGAAGGCTGCAACGTTTCCTCCTCTCAGCAGTGGGTTTTCTGCATCTTAAACCAACTTATCCACCAAAAGCAGCTGCCACCACCCACTCTGCAGAGAAGTCTGAGAACCACTGCCCTGAACAGTACGACCACTGTTGTCTCTGGTGCATGCCAACCACTGCTCTGAACAGTACTGCCACTGTTGTCGCTTGTGCATGCCAGCCACTGCTCTGAACAGTACGACCGCGAGTGTCCCCTGCGCATGCCAACATTCTGATGTCACTATTCTGAACCACCCTTTTTGTCTACGTGGCGTGCGTGCACTACGCTTCCTGCTGGGAGTCTGGGTCTTACCCCCCTCTGTGTGCAACTCGACATCGCGCGATAACCTTTCGTCGATGACCCCTCGCGCGAAAACAATCCACCGAATGACATCTCGCGCGAAGACTATCCACCGATGACCTCTCGCGCGAAGGCTATCCACCGATGACCTCTCGCGCGAAGGCTATCCACCGATGACCTCTCGCGCGAAGGCTATCCACCGATGACATCTCCTGGTGGACGACCGATGTCTCCCCCTGGAAGATGCCCGCATGCATCGCGCCCTGGCGACGTCTGCATGCCTCGCGCCCTGGCGACGACGTGTAGTCTAGGCGACCGGCGATTATGTACTAACAAGGAAATCTTATACTCTTCTAAACTACACTTTCCTTCCCTTTTTATTTTAAATAAAACATGCATGGAGTTCATTTAAAATATAACTCTTTTATTCCAATTTAATTTTTCAGGTCCTTACATTCTCCCCATCAAGAAAAATTTTCGTCCCCGAAAATTGAATTACAAGGAAAAGAGGTATGGGTAAGCTTCTCTCATGGGTTCTTCTAACTCCCAAGTTGAATCACCCGATCTCTCATCCCACACCACTTTCACCATGTTGATGGTCTTGCCTCTGAGCTGTTTACTTTGACGATCGTCAATCCTGACTGGTTTCGCCTCAAAGGACAAGTCATCCCTGATCTGCACGTCGTCCACCTCCAGCACATGACTAGGGTCTGCCATGTACTTCCTTGGCTGTAATACGTGAAATACATTATGCAGGTTTGCTAAATGGGGAGGTGGGGCGATCTCAAGCCACTGGACCGATCCTCCTCAGGAGCTGATATGGCTCAACAAACTTAGGGGACAGCTTCTTTGATCTGATAGCTCGTCCTACACCCTTGGCTGGTGTCACCCTCATAAAGACATGGTCCCCAGCAGCAAACTCCAAAGGTTTTCTCCTCTGATCCGCATAGGACTTCTGCCTACTTTGAGAAGCCTTCATTCTGCTTTGTATCTGCTGCACCTTCTCGGTTGTCTGTTGAACCAACTCTTACTACTCCAATACTTCATCAAATTCCATTCTCCATCCCTGCATATGGAGTGTGCTGCTCCATTAAGCGCCAACTCCAGTACTCACACTTTACTTCCAACCCTGAAGACTTGGTCGAGCAAGTCCAGAACTAAGCCCTTAACAGAACCAGGACTAGCCCCCTGTAGAGAAAAGTGAGCAAGATCCCTTCATCGGAAGGAAGGAGGACAGCATGACTACTGCTCATGTCCCCCAGCCAATCTAAACTAGGATCCGAAATATCTTTCCAAGAATCAACTTCCGCATCTTGATCAAAACCATCCATCGACTTCCCAACTGCTGATCTAATTCTCACGCTCCCTAAAGGAACACCTTTGGTTCACCACTATGCTACATAACTCTGCACTTTATGAAGACAAAGTTCTTGTTGCTGTTACTTTCTAAATCATCCTTATAACTTCTTTTGCCAACTCGGCTTCCTGTCCCCATCATTTCCTCCTTGTTCAATGTATACATTGGATGCATTGATTTGGGTTCAGGTGCCTATCTGAAAAGGTATACAAGAACGAACGCACCATATATCTCAACCACAACCATGTAAGTAGTGGAGCCGATTGGAAGATTTCCTCTGCATCCAGAATTTCTTGCTTAAGGACAACTCTATTCCTCTTCTCCAAGATACAACAGACTGTTGCCACCCACATTCCCTTCCACACCTGATTCTACTTGGATGACATACGTATAAGATAAAAGTTCTCAAGGTGGGACCTCAAATCCTTATGTCGAACAAATAGAGCACTTATCTACTTGAAGCACATAGACCAGCCACGTTGCTCTAAAGTTAGAGTTAGTGGCCCACGCATCCTCCTGAAATCTCATACCCCCTCCGCCTCCAACTTTCCAAACAATGACTTTTTGGAATCTAACCATCATCTTCACCCTCCTCGCACATCTTACGTACATCTCTCCACCACCACAATTGATATTTCGAATGAGTTCGGCTTCTCCCAAGTTCCGAGGCATATTTGGATACAAGGATATCTTTCCATTTCCCTTTCTCATCACTCCTCATCCACCATTTCCATACTCATCTTCCACATCACGATCCACAAAACAGCATCCATTCTGCGTGAAGCTTCATCTCTCCTCCCAGTAACTTCTCTACTTGGTATTTTTCAGCAAATTTCTCTGTCTAATTGAACTTTAGACATAAATACAATTTCTCCTCTTTCCTTTTAAGCTTGTGGTTAAGCTAGAGTCATCTCATGCTGGTTCATCGACATAAACATCTTCCAAGCTTCAAATAAAAGAAAATTCATTCTTTCATTCTTGGAACTTAATCCCGGTACTTCCCATGGATACACATGCTTAAGCCTTTAAACCCTCAACATTCTGCTTATATACTCTCCATAACTTATATGTAGCTGAAACTAAACCTTGGTACACTAACTCTAAATTACACTTCCTTCTTTAATTCCATCAACTCAGCTGGAGCCATTGCCACCGGTCCAGCTCCAGGCACCACAACAATAGAGAGTTCCACCTCTCTCTTAGGAGGTAATTCAGGTATCTCTTCTGGAAATACATCCATGAAACCTTTCACCAAGGTATCTTGCTTACGTCCTCTTTATTCTTCACTTCCAACCGAGCTAGCATCACGAAGCACCTCGCCATCTGGCTCTTGGAGATCTGGAAACGCTAACTTCTAACTACCGCAGACTACGAGAACGTGATTGGCAGCTAGCCAATCCATTTCCAGGATAACACCCAGGTCCTGAAGAGGTAGACAGATCAAGTTCACTTTGAATCTGCGTCCCTCTACTATCACTGGACATTCAGGGCAAACTGTAGAGGTCAACACCTGTCCTGACGCAGGTGTAGAGACCAACAGTTCAAACGGTAACTCCTTCACTAGAAGGCCCAACTCAGCTACACACAGGCTTGATGTAAGGACCTGTAAAATTGAATTGGAATGAAAGTGGTATATTTAAATAATTCCAGAAGATGTTATTATTTAAAATACAAAGAGCTGGTAAATGAAGTTTCGTAGTAGTCGGACCTCGGACGTCGCCCAAGATCTGGGGTCAGCTGGTAGAGGTCGGTCGGATGATGTGTGGATCAAGAAGAGTAAAGGAAGAAAAGTTAAGTTTAGAAGGCTATGGGATCGCCGGTCGCCTGCTAAACATGAGCGCCGGGTGGACGTCGCCAGGGCGCGAGGCATGCAGGCATCGTGCGGGCGCGAGAGGCATGCAGGCATCGCGCGGGCGCGAGGCATGCGGGCATTGCCAGGGCGCGAGGCATGTGGACGTGGCCAAGGCGCGAGAGGCATGCGGGCATCGCCAGGGCGCGATGCATGTGGACGTAGCCAGGGCGCGAGAGTTATGAGGGCGTCGCCAGGGAAGACATCGGTCGTCTTCCAGGGCGAAGGAGACATCGGTCGTCTTCCAGGGCGAAGGAGACATCGGTCGTCTTCCAGGGCGAAGGAGACATCGGTCGTCTTCCAGGGCGAAGGAGACATCGGTCGTCTTCCAAGGCGAAGGTGACATCGGTCGTCTTCCAGGGCGAAGGAGACATCGGTCGTTCGCCAGGATGAATCAGCAGTGGAAGGTTATCGCGAGATGTTGAGTTGCACACAGAGAAGGTAAGACCCAGACTCCCAGCATGAAGCGTAGTGCACGCACGCCACGTAGACAAAAAGGGTGGTTCAGAGTGGTGACATCAGAATGTTGGCATGCGCAGGAGACACTCGCGGTCGTACTGTTCAGAGCAGTGACTGGCATGCACAAGCGACAACAGAAGTCGTACTGCTCAGAGCAGTGGTTGGCATGCATAAGCGACAACAGTGGTCGTACTGTTCCGGGCAGTGGTTCTCAGACTTCTCTGCAGAGTGGGTGGTGGCAGCAGCAGCATGCGTGGACAGGTAAGTTGAGATTCAAAAGCCACTGCGTGAAGGCAAAGAGCATTACAGACTCAAGAGTGTGAGGGTGAGTGCCAACTCCCTCCCCCCTTCTTCTCTCCTTTGCGCTGTAACTCAGGCAAACTCCAGCACCTGTGCGACGAGCGACGGCAGCCCTTAGAGCACCTGGGAGTTTCTCTGCTAGTTCTACAGACCAGGCGCTGAAAACAGAGACAAGGCGTGGTTCAAGCTTCGTTGGGTTTCGGAGCTCCTGGTGTTTTGCGCAAGTCCAGGTAAGGGAAGCTAGACTTCATTTTCATTACAAGCTATAGTTTAGTTATTTCTGAAATGAGGGCGACGTGGTCGCCGGTTTCGTTTGCATCTGCGAAAATGCTCTGTTCTTATGTGTTTGGGCGACGTGGTCGCCGGTTTTAAATACAGACTTCGAAATCCCCTGTTTTTGGATAAGATCGCCGGTATGGCGCTGTTTTACGAACTCCCCTGTTTTTGGTGTTGTTTTGAAACTGCTTGAGATGTAAATGTGATATTTGAAAACATGAACCTTGGAGTGAGTTTTGCTGTGATTGAAATCATTCATTTAAGTGTGGCATGATGTGTTGAATGTTGTGAATGTGAGATCAAGGCATAGTATTTTCAGGAAAGAAAATACCGTGTAAGATCGTGTAGGATGTGCATTGACCGGTGATTCGTTATGATATCCTGACTCTCCTGATATAATGGAATCATATAGATGAAGTTATTCGGGCGTTGAGAGTCGAAGGAGGTTCATACGTATGGGTGAGTTGTTTGAAAGAGAACGAGCTCGACCTGTTGTGTGGATTAACCATGTCATGCTAGGATAGTGATGATATTGAGATTCATTTATACGCTTGTGAATGTGTGTGATTTCACGGCGACCCTGTGAATGTGTGTGATTTCACAGTGGGCAGTATGACAGGTGCGAATCTATGAGTCTAGTCAATGCATGAGTCTTCCGGAAGTAGTGTCAAGTGTCTTGTGTGATGAGTCAGTGGAAGTCTGACGTGAGAAATGAGAAACACTGAATTGATAGACACTTGGTGCATTATGTGAATAGAACGACTCCTGAAAATATTGTGAAACATGTGATTTCTTGATGGCTGTGTAATATGAATGAGGAAGTGATGGACCCTGGTGAATGTTTAAAAAGGCTGATCTACGTTGGTTGTCCAGTTTAAAATTTATAAGTTTAAAAATATCTAGCTTACCCTTTGTATTGTTCTCTGGCTGTTTCCTCTTAAAACTGTGATGATCGTGTATTTTACACGGGAGCAGATGATTTTTCCAGGAAGTAGAGCTCCTTAGTGAGTGGTCGCCGGAAGGAGATCGCCCGATTTCTGTTCTGGCAGCTGATCGGCTGTTTTGGGTCCTCTGATAGGAGATCGGCCTCTTCCGATAGGAGATCGGTCTCTTCCGATAGGAGATCGCCTGCTTTGTTTTTTTTTTACTGTATTTTGTTTATGTTTCTGGAAAATTTGGCCGAATTTGTATTAAACTCCCTGTGAGGAGAAACTACATTTCATATATATAATATTTTGTTCACTTCAATCTATTTGTTACCTTTATTTTCATTATATACATTTGTATAGTATTTTGGCGGGATGTTACATTAATGGTATCAGAGCAGTTCGTCCTTAGGATGACCTGAGGGCTGTGGATCCATTGTGTTTCTTCTGCTCATGAAATTTATTTGAGTTTAAAATAACAACTATAGTGAAAAGTTTTCAAACGTTTTTGTATTGAGATTTTGTGTGTGCTTTGGTGAATATATGTTATAACTGAAAATCTTAGTATTAAGAATGAGAAGGTCTTGATAAAGTAGTGAGGGTGCACACTCATAACTGGATCGGGATGAGTCTCAACCTTAATTCCAAAGGTTTGATGTTTAGCATATATTGAATTCTGGAGTGAGCTATGTCATTTTCTTGAGTGTCTTTGTAATGGATTGAAAATGGTTGTTTGGATTGATGATTGTACACCAGTAACTGTTCTGGTGTTTTGTTTGAGGTCATAAGCATTATGATCCTGTTGATGAACTCAAATTCTAAATGACTTTGAGGGGCTGACCTTTGTAAGGTCTAGCTGTTACCCCTTGAATGAATTGATTTCTTATCGATTTCATTCTTGTAGTTGTAGGGAATATAGAAACCTGTAGTTTCAAAATCTGAAACGAAGAGGAGATATTGTATTTATGTCTAAAGTTCAATTAGACAGAGAAATTTGCTGAAAAATACCAAGTAGAGAAGTTACTGGGAGAAGAGAGAAAGCTTCACGCAGAATGGATGCTGTTTTGTGGATCGTGAATTGGAAGATGAGTATGGAAATGGTGGAGGAGGAGTGATGAGAAAGGGAAAGGGAAAGATATTCTTGTATCCAAATATGACTCGGAACTTGGGAGAAGCCGAGCTCATTCGAAATACCAATCGTGGTGGTGAAGAGACGTACGTAGGATGTGCGAGGAGGGTGAAGATGATGGTTAGTTCCAAAAAGTCATTGTTTGGAAAGTTGGAGGCGGAGGGGATGTGAGATTTCAGGAGGATGCGTGGGCCACTAACTCTAACTTTAAAGCAACGTGGCTGGTCTATGTGCTTCAAGTGGATAAGTGTTCTATTTGTTCGACATAAGGATTTGAGGTCCCACCTTGAGAACTTTTATCTTATACGTATGTCACCCAAGTAGAATCAGGTGTGGAAGGGAATGTGGGTGGCAATAGTCTGTTGTATCTTGGAGAAGAGGAATAGAGTTGTCCTTAAGAAAGAAAATCCTGGATGCAGAGGAAATTTTCCAATCGGCTCCACTACTTGCATGGTTGTGGTTGAGATATATGGTGCGTTCGTTCTTGTATACCTTTTCAGATAGGTACCTGAACCCAAATCAATGCATCCAATGTATACATTGAACAAGGAGGAAATGATGGGAACAGGAAGCCGAGTTGGCAAAAGAAGTCATGATGATGATTTAGAAAGTAACAGCAACGAGAACTTTGTCTTTATAAGGTGCAGAATTATGTGGTATAGTGGTGAACCAAAGGTGTTCCTTTAGGGAGCGTGAGAATTAGATCAGCAGTTGGGAAGTCGATGGATGGTTTTGATCAAGATGCGGAAGTTGATTCCTAGAAGGATATTTCGGATCCTAGTTTGAATTGGCTGGGGGACATGAGCAGTAGTCAGCGGTCCTCTTTCCTTCCGATGAAGGGATCTTGCTCACTTTTTCTCTACAGGGGGCTAGTCCTGGTTCTGTTAAGGGCTTAGTTCTGGACTTGCTCGACCAAGTCTTCAGGGTTGGAAGTAGAGTGTGAGTACTGGAGTTGGCGCTTAATGGAGCAGCATACTCCATATGCAGGGATGGAGAATGGAATTTAATGAAGTATTGGAGTAGTAAGAGTTGGTTCAACCGACAACCAAGAAGGTGAAACTGATGCAAGGCAGAATGAAAGCTTCTCAAAGTCGACAGATGTCCTAGGCAGCTCAGAGGCAAGACCATCAGTATGGTGAAAGTGGTGTGGAATGAGAGATCGGGTGATACAACTTGGGAATTAGAAGGAACCATGAGAGAAGCCTATCCCTACCTCTTTTCCTTGTGATTCAATTTTCGAGGACGAAAATTTTTCTTGTTGGGGAGAATGTAAGGACCTGTAAAATTGAATTGGAATGAAAGTGGTATATTTAAATAATTCCAGAAGATGTTATTATTTAAAATACAAAGAGCTGGTAAATGAAGTTTCGTAGTAGTCGGACCTCGGACGTCGCCCAAGATCTGGGGTCAGCTGGTAGAGGTCGGTCGGATGATGTGTGGATCAAGAAGAGTAAAGGAAGAAAAGTTAAGTTTAGAAGGCTATGGGATCGCCGGTCGCCTGCTAAACATGAGCGCCAGGTGGACGTCGCCAGGGTGCGAGGCATGCAGGCATCGTGCGGGCGCGAGAGGCATGCAGGCATCGCGCGGGCGCGAGGCATACGGGCATTGCCAGGGCGCGAGGCATGTGGACGTGGCCAAGGCGCGAGAGGCATGCGGGCATCGCCAGGGCGCGATGCATGTGGACGTAGCCAGGGCGCGAGAGTTATGAGGGCGTCGCCAGGGAAGACATCGGTCGTCTTCCAGGGCGAAGGAGACATCGGTCGTCTTCCAGGGCGAAGGAGACATCGGTCGTCTTCCAGGGCGAAGGAGACATCGGTTGTCTTCCAGGGCGAAGGAGACATCGGTCGTCTTCCAAGGCGAAGGTGACATCGGTCGTCTTCCAGGGCGAAGGAGACATCGGTCGTTCGCCAGGATGAGTCAGCAGTGGAAGGTTATCGCGAGATGTTGAGTTGCACACAGAGAAGGTAAGACCCAGACTCCCAGCATGAAGCGTAGTGCACGCACGCCACGTAGACAAAAAGGGTGGTTCAGAGTGGTGACATCAGAATGTTGGCATGCGCAGGAGACACTCGCGGTCGTACTGTTCAGAGTAGTGACTGGCATGCACAAGCGACAACAGAAGTCGTACTGCTCAGAGCAGTGGTTGGCATGCATAAGCGACAACAGTGGTCGTACTGTTCCGGGCAGTGGTTCTCAGACTTCTCTGCAGAGTGGGTGGTGGCAGCAGCAGCATGCGTGGACAGGTAAGTTGAGATTCAAAAGCCACTGCGTGAAGGAAAAGAGCATTACAGACTCAAGAGTGTGAGGGTGAGTGCAAACTTCCTCCCTCCCTTCTTCCCTTCCTTGCGTTGAGACTCAGGCAACCTCCAGCATCAGTGCGGCAAGCGACGTTGCCCTTAGAGCACCTGAGAGGTTCTCTGCAAGTTCTACAGACCAGGCGCTGAAAACAGAGCTAAGGCATCCTTCAGGCTCGGTGGGTTTTGAGCTCGCGGTATTTTACGCAAGTCCAGGTAAGGGAAGCTAGCCTTCATTTTCAATACAAGCCATAGATTAGCTGGTTCTGAAGTGAGGGCGACGTGGTCGCCGGTTTCGTTTTCATCTTCGTGAATGCTCTGTTTCTATGTGTTTGGGCGACGTGGTCGCCGGTTTTATATACAGACTTCGAAATACCTTGTTTTTGAACTAGATCGCCGGTTTTGGCGTTGTTTGCGAACTCCCTGTTTTTGATGTTGCTTTGAAACTGTTTGAGATTTAAATGAGATATTCGAAAATAAGAACCTTGAATTGAGTTTTGCTGTGATTGAAATCATTCCTTTAAGTGTTATGTGATGTGTTGAATGCTGTGAATGTGGGATCGAGGCATAGTATTTTCAGGAAAGGAAATACCATGTAAGATCGTATGTAATGTGTATTGACCTGGGGCTTGTCTAGAAGGAGATATCCTGACTCTGCTGATATAATGGAATCACGTAGATGAAGTTATTCAGTTGTGGAGAGTCGAAGGAGGTTCATACGTATGGGTGAGTTGTTCAAAAGGGAACGAGCTCGGCCTGTTATATGAATTAACCTTGTCATACCGGGGGAGTTATTGACATTGAGACTATATGCGCATGGCTGTGTGGATTTCACAGCGACCCTGTGTGGATTTCACAGTGGTATGGTATGACAGGTGCAAATCTCTGGGCCTGAGTCAACGCACGAGTCAATCCGGAAGTAGTGTCAAGTGTCTTGTGTGATGAGTCAGTGGAAGTCTGACGTGAGAATGAGAAACTTTGAATTGATAGACACTTGATGAATGTTGAGATTTTAATGACCTTTGAGGAATCGTGCAATATGTGTTTAGTTGATGGTTCACGTGGGTATCTTGAATTTGTTTTACCTTGATTTTAAAGTTCATATCCAACTCTTTTTAAATGTCTAGCTTACCCTGTGTTTTTCTTTTGTGTTGTGGCCTCTTCTTAAACCTGTAATGATCGTGTATAATTTACACGGGAGCAGATGATGTTGCAGGTTGTAGAGCTCCTTAGTGAATTGTCGCTGGAAGGAGATCGCCTGTTTCCTATTCCCGATAGGCGATCACCCTTTTGCTGCTTTCTGATAGGAGATCACCTTTCTGATAGGAGATCGCCCTCCTAGAAGGAGATCGCCCTTTCTGTCAGGAGATCGCCTGTCTTTCTATTGTATTGAATTTTGTTTATGTTTCTGGAAAATTTGACCGAATTTGTATTAAACTCCCTGTGAGGAGAAACTACATTTCATATATATAATATTTTGTTCACTTCAATCTATTTGTTACCTTTATTTTCATTATATACATTTGTATAGTATTGTGGCGGGATGTTACAGCACACAAAAAGGAACCTAGGAATAGCACTAGATTTGATTTAAAAACCAAAAAACAGCACCACAGAAAAGCACAAATTGTTGTGGTCCAGAAAGCGTATCTTTAAAAGATTTATGCTGAGCTGACCCTTTTGTATTTGCTTCTGAAAATTGAAACACAATCAGAACAAGATCTTAAAAAACTTTTGGCGTTGGTTTCACTCCAAACGCATGTACCAATTAATTTTGGTAAATTTTATAAAATCAGTGCTCAGAGCTGCCAGCTGGAACGTCAGGATTGCACACTTTTTTTGTAATATTTATCTTTTTTTTTCTATTTCTTCTTTTCAGATGGTTCTTTTTTTGTCCTTTTTCTAACACCTCAAATTTGTGAAATCCAGAGGCTCAGAAATTTTTGATGATGTATGTGATTTTCATAAATCAAAACAGTCAGCACAGAAAAGTGAAAAACAAGGGGTTCTGAAAACTGGAATGAAAAACAGAATGATATACCTTAAAAACACAATGGAGTTAATATGATGGAATTTGTGTGGATCTAACACAAAAATAAGAACTCAAACTAAAATTAAAAATGCACCAAAGGATCAACACAAAACAGATTTCAGATCAAACATTCAGACCAAAAACAAGAAACAAATAAATCAAAAAGAGTACTACTAGGATTTGATGACAAATATGGAAACACATGACTTAGACAAAACTTATGGATTCATAAAATGAAAAGACACAAGAACATCATATGACGCAAATGAAATTTCAAGCAAGACTCAAATACCTAAAAATAAAAACAGCAACACAAATATATCAAGAATCCTACACAAAATTGAAAATAGATGTTCAAGCACAAGTTTGAACAAACCCACCAAATGAAATGAATAAACAAGCATTCAAATCATATTAAAACACAAAAAACAGCAAGACAACTTGGAATAAAGATAAACAACTTGGAGAAAAGAAGAACTCAAAAAGAAAATGAAAAGAGATACTCATCTTTGAAGAACCATAGCTCTAGATACCAAATGATAGCATTCCTATGAGCTCTTCTTTGGATTTTGGAGTTCCTTGGTGATGATGGATGCGGAAGCTTATGGAGGAGGTGAGCAAGGCCTTCCTAGGAAGCATGGGTGCCTTGAAGGTGCATGAAGAGTGAGGAAATGGGGAGGTTTGGCCAGCCCCTTTGGTAGTGATGAATTGAAGACTAAAACCTAAGTGTTAGGCAAGGAGTAGTGTATGGCACAATTTGGGCAGCATAACAATACTCTATTTAATCTTGAAAATACATGAGGTAGGCCTCCTTATTTATAGATTTAGGAGCCTTGGTGAGCAAGCTTAAAGGGTAGGGATGGAAATACAAAAAGTGGGGCTGCCTAGGGTATTGACTTTAGTCAAACCACACCATCATCCTAATATTCTAGAAGATAGGTAAAAAATGAAACATTTGATAGTACACCCCTCCTTCTTTTGCTAAAGGCACCTATTTGCTAGCACACCCCTCCTTCTATTGCTAAGGGCACCTTTTTGATAGCATACCCCTAAGTGAGCAAGTTTTGCTTTCTACACTACACTAATCTACTAAGCTACCCCTAATGGGCCTCCAAGTAGCATGTACAAGGTCTTCTCCCTCCCATCCGTGGCTTGACTCATTTGGGAGTGAATGTGCTTGGCCATGGACCTTATGTTGGGCCTGAACTTGGGTTGGAGCTTGGGCCTCTTCCATCAAGGTGCCCATACATGACGAGATCCATACCATCTCAGGTGGATTCTCAGGAGGAGGGTGCACCTCGTCGCAACGCAAGAAGTACGCACGATCAGTGATGGCGGTTGAGCCACATGAGGAGGACCACTTCCCAGATGTTGACCTCACATATACGAAGGCAGATCGCCTGGATGTTATCCCTCATGACAATGATCCAGTGGTGATATCGGTGGTTACCGTGGGAAGAAGGCTGCATCGGGTCCTTGTTGATCAAGGAAGTTTAGCCGATGTGATGTTCTGGTCGACCTTCAACAAGTTGCAGTTGTCTCCAGACTAGTTAAGACCTTATATCGATTATTTATATGGGTTTGCTGGAGACCAGGTCGAAGTGCGGGGACATATAGAACTGAGGACCACCTTCACTGATGGAGTGGCCTCCCGTATAGAGAACATTAGGTATCTTGTCGTGAATGCCTCATCAGCTTACAATATATTGCTGGGCAAGCCAGCCCTGAACAGACTGGGGGCAGTGGCATTGACAAAGCACAAGAAGATGAAGTTGCCTTCGATGGAAGGAGCGGTGATCACCATCAGGTCAGATCAGAAGGAGGCAAAGAAGTGTTATGAAAATAGCCTCAAAATAAGAAGAGGAGTGTGCACAGTGACCACTCGACCACCAGGTGGAGAGTGCGTCGTTGCTAACCTGCCCCGAGGAGGAGTTAGGGTTACACGAGTAGAGGTTTCCCGAGAGAGGCGACCTAAGCTTGCTGAAGATGTAGTCGAGAGGGAGATTGGAGGCAAGGTATTCAAGCTTGGCAAATCCCTGTGCCAAGATACACAAGACCAAGTGGTGGGAGTCATAGAACGACACTTGGATGCCTTTGCTTGGTCTGCCTCAGACATGCTAGGCATCGACCCAGATTTTTTATGTCATCGCCTGGCGCTGAATCCCCAGGTCAGACCTATCTGTTAGAGGAGAAGGAAATTCAATGAAGAGAGGAGGTAGGTGATCAAGGAGGAGACGCAGAAGTTCCTCAAGGCTGGTCATATATAGGAAATTCAATATCCTGAATGGCTAGCGAATGTTGTATTGGTAAAGAATGCCAATGGGAAGTGGAGGATGTGTGTGTACTTCACTGACCTCAACAAGGCATGCCTAAAGGACTCTTATCCTCTGCCAAGTATTGATGCGTTGGTAGATAGTGCCTCAGGCTGCAAGCTACTCAGTTTCCTGGATGCTTTTTCTGGTTCCAACCAGATCAAGATGCATCCCATGGATGAGTGCAAGACAGCGTTCATGACCGAGCTGTCCTACTACTGTTACACAGTCATGCCATTTGGGTTGAAGAATGCAGGTGCCACCTACCAAAGACTGATGGACATGGTCCTCGCACCCATGATAGGACGCAATGTGCAAGCCTATGTGGATGATATGGTGATGACATCATAGGTGAAGGATCGACACGTTGCTGATTTTGAGGAGCTATTCACATTAATAGCTAAGTACAGGCTGGAGTTGAATCCAAAGAAGTGCGTTTTTGGGGTGGAAGCAGGCAAGTTTCTAGGCTTCTTGCTCACTGAGCGTGGGATATGTAACATCCCGCCAAAATACTATACAAATGTATATAATGAAAATAAAGGTAACAAATAATGTTGAAGAAAACATAATTATATATATAAAATGAAGTTGCTCCTCTTAGGGAGTTTAATACAAATTCGGTCAAATTTTCCAGAAACATAAACAAAATACAGTAAAAAAAAAAAAACAAAGCAGGCGATCTCCTATCGGAAGAAACCGATCTCCTATCGGACGAGACCGATCACCTATCAAGACAGAAAAAAACAGGCGATCACCCGATAGAGGCAGACACAGGCGATCACCCGATAGAGACAGAAAACCGGCGATCTCCTCCTCGGCGATCACTCACTAGAGGGCTCTTCTTCCTGGAAGATCATCTGCTCCCGTGTAACAATTACACGATCATCACAGTTTTGAGAAAACAACCACAATAACAGATAAAAGGGTAAGCTAGATAATTTAAAAGAAGTTTAAATCAAGAACATGAAAATCCAAGTAAACCAAGTTCCAAAATATCCATGTAAAACGTAGAGCTGCTCATAGCATTCAGCTGATCGCCCAAAATCACAAACTTCACAACATTCACCCATAGTCATTCCATTTCACAATACAGCATCAAGTGTCTATCAATATTCAAGTTTCTCATTTCACATGTCAGACTTTCCACTGACTCACCACACAAGACACTTGACACTACTTCCGGATTGACTCGTGCGTTGATTAGACTCAGAGATCTGCACCTGTCATACCACACCACTGTGAAATCCACACAGGGTCGCTGTGAATCCACACAGCATGCGCATATATCATCTCAATGTTACCATAGTTCTCCTGGTATGACAGGGTTAATCCATATGACAGACGGAGCTCGTTCTTTTTCACACGAGACGCCCATCATATAGACCTCCTTCGACTCTCAACAACTGAGTAACTTCCTCTACGTGATTCCATTACCTCAGCAGAGTCAGGATATCCCCTTAGGAATCACCGATCAATGCACCTACCACAAGATCTTACACGGTATTTTCTTTCCTGAAAATACTATGCCTCGATCCCACATTCACAGCATTCAAGACGTCATGCCATACAAAGGAATATTTCAAATCACAGCAACAACCATTTCAGCGTTTCAAACTTTCGAATATCACATATATATTGTATTTAAATCCCAAACAGTTTCAAACAATGTCAAACACAGGGGAGTTCGAAACTCATATTTAAAACCGGCGACCACGTCGCCCAAACGCATAAAACAGAGCATTTCGAAAAGAAACAGAGAACCGGCGACCACGTCGCCCTCACTTCAGAAACAGCAAACTATGGCTTGTATGGAAAAAGAGGTCTAGCTTCCCTTACCTGGACTTGCGCAACCACCAGGAGCTTCGAAATCCAACGAAGTTTGCAGAATACCTTGGCTCTGTTTTTGCGTCTGGTTTTGAAGGAGTTGCAGAGAACTTTCCCAGGGGCTCCAATGGTGTTGCTTCTCGTCGTACTCATGTGTGGAGATGCTGAAATCGCAACGCGGAGGAGGTAACTGGAGGAGAAGGGAAGAAACTCACTCTTTCTCTCGTCGAATACAACAATGTTTTCCTTTTCTCTCAGCAGTGGATTTTTGTAACTTAAACCAACTTATCCCTCCAAAAGCAGCTGCCACCACCTACTCTGCAGGGAAGTTTGCGTGCACGCTTCCCTGAACAGTACTACTAAGCGTGCCTCTGCGCAGGCTACGCTCTGAGGTCACCATTCTGAACCACTCTTTTGTCTACGTGGCGCGCGTGCAGAACGTCTCTTGCTGGGAGTCTGGGGCCCACGTTCTCTGGGTGTAACTCAACGTCGCGCGATGACCTTTCGCCGATGACTACCAGCTCGAAGAGAAACCACTGATGACCTCTCGCGCGAAGACGATCCACCGATGACCTCGCGCGAAGACTACCACCGATGACCTCGCGCGAAGACTACCACCGATGACCTCGCGCGAAGACTACCACCGATGACCTCGCGCGAAGACTACCACCGATGACATCTTCCTGGCGAACGACCGATGTCTTCCTCTGGGAGGCAACCGATGTCTTCCCCGGCGACGCCCTCATAACTCTCGCGCCTTGGCCACGTCCACATGCATCGCGCCCTGGCAATGCCCGCGTGCCTCGCGCCCGCGCGATGCCCGCATGCCCCTCGCGCCCGCGCGATGCCTGCATGCCTCTCGCGCCCGCGCGATGCCTGCATGCCTCTCGCGCCCGCGCGATGCCTGCATGCCTCTCCCGCCCGCGCGATGTCCACCTGGCGCTCATGTGTAGCAGGCGACCGGCGACCTCGTAGCCTTCTAAACTTAACTTTTTCCTCCCTTTCTATTCTAAATAAAAACATACTTAGAATTTATTTAAAATATAACTCTTTTATTCCAATAAATTTTTCAGGTCCTTACATTCTCCCCAACAAGAAAAATTTTCGTCCTCGAAAATTGGATTACAAGGAAAAGAGGTATGGATAAGCCTCCCTCATGGGTTCTTCTAACTCCCAAGTAGAATCCCCCGATTTCTCATCCCACACCACTTTCACCATGTCGATGGTCTTGCCCCTGAGCTGTTTACATTGCCGATCGTCAATCCTGACTGGTTTGGCTTCAAAGGACAAGTCATCCCTAATCTGCACGTCGTCTACATCCAGCACATGACTAAGGTCTGCCATGTACTTCCTCAACTGTGACACGTGAAACACATTGTGCAGATTCGCCAGATGGGGAGGTAGGGCGATCTCATACGCCACTGGGCCAATCCTTCTTAAGATCTGATATGGTCCCACGAACTTAGGGGACAACTTCTTTGACCTGATCGCCTGCCCTACACCCTTGGTTGGTGTCACTTTCATGAACACGTGATCCCCAGCAGCAAACTCCAAAGGCTTTCTCCTCTGATCTGCATAGGACTTCTGCCTACTCTGAGAGGCTTTCATTCTGCTTTGTATCTGCTTCACCTTCTCGGTTGTCTGCTGAATCAACTCTGGCCCAACCAAGACCGTCTCGCCCTCCTGGTACCAACATAAGGGAGTTCTGCATTTCCTCCCATACAGGGCTTCATATGGCGCCATCCCAATGCTGGCGTGGTAGCTATTGTTATAGGTAAACTCCACTAGTGGCAACACCTCCTCCCAACCTCCCAATTGATCCAAAACGCATGCCCTTAGCAGATCTTCCAAAGATTGGATCGTCCTCTCTGACTGACCATCTGTTTGGGGATGATAGGCAGAGCTCATCCTCAACTTAGTTCCCAAGCATTCTTGCAAGGTCTGCCAAAACCGTGAAGTGAACCTGGGATCTCTATCTGAAATGATGCTGGAAGGCACTCCATGCAACCTCACAATCTCCTTGATGTACAGCTGTGCCAACTTGGCCATGGGCATCTTCATATTTACTGGGAGGAAGTGGGCACTCTTCGTCAGCCTATCAATGATGACCCAGATTGCATCATGACCCTTTACTGATCTGGGTAAATGAGTGACAAAATCCATGGCAATGCTGTCCCACTTCCACTCGGGGATATCCAGTTGCTGCAGCAGCCCGCCAGGTCTTTGATGCTCTACCTTCGCCTTTTGACACGTTAAGCAGGTTGTCACGTACTGGGCGATGTCCCTCTTCATGCCTGACCACCAAAATGACTCCTTTAAGTCATGGTACATCTTGTTCATGCCTGGATGAAGGTTAAGGCGACTCTTATGACCTTCTTCTAGGATCATCTTCTTCAACTCATCATTTGCAGGTATGCAAATTCTGCCATCAAACCTCAAGATCCCATCATCGCCCATCTCAAAGCCTCTCGCCTGATCTGTCCCTAGTGACTCCACAGTGCGCTTCAGGCTAGGGTCCTCCAATTGTTTATCCTTCAACATCCCAAGGAATTCATTAGTTATAGTCAGCTTACTACAACTAATGTGATTCACGTGAAATTCCACTCCAAAGTTTAAGTCTCTGAACTGCTCGATCAGTTTCTGCTCTTCCATCATCATGGTGGCGACTTGTATAGACTTCCTACTCAAGGCATCTGCCACTACATTGGCCTTCCCTGGGTGATACATGAGTTGAAAGTCGTAGTCCTTTAGGAATTCCATCCACCTTCTTTGTCTCATGTTTAGTTCCTTCTGATCGAACAGGTACTTCAAGCTCTTGTGGTCACTGAATACCTGGAACCGAGCTCCATAAAGATAATGCCTCCAGATCTTCAAGGCAAACACTACCGCTGCCAACTCCAAATCATGAGTAGGGTAGTTTCTCTCATGCACCTTGAGTTGCCTTGAAGCATATGCAACCACTCTCTTCTCTTGCATCAAGACGCATCCCAAGCCTTGATGTGAGGCATCACAGAAGACATCAAAAGGTCTTCCTACTTCTGGAATCACCAGCACTGGAGCACTGGTCAACCTCTCCTTTAGTTCCCTGAAGCTCTGCTCACATCGGTCGGTCCAAGCAAAGGGTTGGTCCTTGCGGGTCAGTTGTGTTAAAGGAGCCACTACTTTGGAAAAATCCTCAATAAACCTCCGATAGTAGCCCGCCAACCCCACAAAGCTCCTTATCTCAGTCACTGTCTTAGGACGTTCCCATTGCAGCACTGCCTCTACCTTGGCTGGATCTACCGAGATCCCCTGGGCAGATATCACGTGTCCTAAGAAGTTGACTTCCCTCAGCCAGAACTCACACTTGGAGAATTTGGCATAGAGCTGCTTCTCCCTCAGTATTTCCAATACTGTCCTCAGGTGTTCTTCATGCTCTTCCTCGGTCCTTGAATAAATGAGGATGTCATCTATGAAGACCACCACAAACTTATCCAAGAAAGGACGAAAGATCCTATTCATGTAGTCCATGAATAGAGCTGGAGCATTGGTGACTCCAAATGGCATCACTACATACTCGTAGTGCCCATATCGACACCTAAAAGCTGTCTTCTGAACATCTTCAGCTTTTACCAAGATTTGGTGATACCCCGATCTCAGGTCAATCTTGGAGAACACCGAGGCCCCATGAATTTGGTCCATCAAATCATCAATCCGAGGTAGGGGGTACTTGTTCTTGATGGTCAATTTGTTCAATTGCCTGTAGTCTATACACAGCCGAGACCCTCCATCCTTCGTCTTGACTAGGAGCACTGGAGCTCCCCATGGAGATACGCTGGGTCTGATGAACTGCTTCTCCAGCAACTCTTCCACTTGCTTCTTTAACTCCACTAACTCGGCTGGTGCCATCCTGTAAGGTGCCATTGACACTGGTCCAGCTCCAGGTACCAAGTCAATAGAGAATTCCACTTCTCTCTTAGGGGGTAACCCAGGCACCTCTTCTGGGAATACATCTGTGAAATCTTTCACCACTTGTATCCTGTTTACGTCCCCTTTATTCTCCACTTCCAACCGGGCGAGCACTACGAAGCACCTCGCCCCTTCTTCCAACGCTGATCGCCCTTGTTGAACTGTTAACACATCCGATTCTTGGGGGTCTGGAAACGCTACCTTCTGCCTACCACAGTCTAAGAGAACGTGATTGGCAGCTAACCAATCCATTCCCAGGATGACATCCAGGTCCTGAAGGGGTAGGCAGATCAAGTTCACCTTGAATCTGCGTCCTTCTACAATCACTGGACATTCAGGGCACACTGTAGAGGTCGACACCTGTCCTGACGCAGGTGTAGAGACCAACAGCTCGAAAGGTAACTCCTTCACTAGGAGGCCCAACTCGGCTACACACAGGCTTGACACAAAGGAGTGTGTCGCTCCAGAATCAAACAAGGCCCTTACACCTCTACCAGCAATAAAACAAACACCTTGGATGAGGTTACCTGACTGAGCTGCCTCTGCTCCAGACATGGCGAACACCCTCCCTGTTGCCTGGGGCCTGCCGCCCTCGTTTCTCAACTGTTGGGAGCCACTGGGTTGGGTCGCCCCATTCCTGCTAGGGCACTCTCTAGCAACGTGCCCTGTCCTTTGGCAGACGAAACATTTCCTCTCTGAAGTCTTCTTGAAACAAGCATTGGAGGCGTGTGGTCCACCACAGTGAAGACACTTAGGCTTCCAAGGTTGTTGCTGTTGGAACTGGGGAGGTGCTGCTCCTGCCCGATGTGATGGAGGTCTCGCATAGGGTTTGCTTTGTGGGTGCTGTGCCTTAGCTCTCCCACTGGAAGGACCTCCTGGGTGTGACCTGATCACCCGAGACTCACCCTTTTCCAGGGTCTCCACCATCTTCGCCTTCTCCACTAAGGCGTGGAACTCCCTGATGCACATCGGGGCTATGGTCTTCTTCAGCCCATGCTTCAGCCCTTCCTCGAACTTCCTACACCTCCAGGCCTCGGAGGTCGCCTGGGTATAGAACCGGGCGAGGTACTCAAAACGGGCAGCATAGGCGTTTACTGACATGTCCCCCTGCTCCAACTTTAAGAACTCAGCTTCCCTTGCAAACTTGGCGCTGTCTGGGAAGTATTTCTCCAAGAACTTCACCCTGAAGCTATCCCAATCCAGAACATCCTCTCGGGCCTCCATCATCTGCTGAGCTCCCATCCACCAGAACTCAGCTTCTCCTGATAGCAGATACGTGGCAAACAACAGCTTCTTCTCTTCAGGGCAGGAGGTCGCCCTAAAGATTTTCTCCACCTCCCTGACCCACTGATCTGCCTGGTCAGGGGTAGCATTCCCACTGAACTTAGGTGGGTTGTGCCTCATGAACTCGGCCAGTCCCATCTGTTCTTGGGGCTGACCGACGTGGGAGTTTGTTTCAGCAGACCGAGCAGTCTCCCAGTGCTGCATTGTGGCTTGATGGTTCTGAGCCATCGCCGCATTCTGCTGCTGAATGGCAGTCGCCATCATCTCGATGGCCTTGGCGATCTGACTCATCTCTGAGGAAGGTTGAGGTGGGGTAGCAGGTCTACGTGCCATCTTCTGAATCTATTGACTTCTATATTCCCTACAACTATAAGAATGAAATCGATAAGAATCAATTCATTCAAGGGGTAACAGCTAGACCTTACAAAGGTCAGCATCTCAAAGTCATCTAGAATTTGAGTTCATCAACAGAATCACAACACTTATAATCCCAAACAAAACACCAGAACAGTTACTGGTGTGCAAACATCAATCCAACTACCACCTCAGTCAAATTCAAGAACACTCAAAAATCACACCAGAATTCAATGTAGGCTAAACATCAAACCTTTGGAATTAAGATTAAGAATCATCTTGATCCAGTTATGAGTGTGCACCCTCACCACTTTATCAAGACCTTCTTATTCTTAATACTAAGATTTTCAGTTAGGCATACATTCACCAAAGCACACGCAAGAGTTCAATACAAAAACGTTTGAAAACCTCCCACTATAGTGGTTATTTAAAACTCAAATAAATTTTATGAGCAGAAGAAACACAATGGATCCACAGCCCTCAGGTCATCCTAAGGCGAACTGCTCTGATACCATTAATGTAACATCCCGCCAAAATACTATACAAATGTATATAATGAAAATAAAGGTAACAAATAATGTTGAAGAAAACATAATTATATATATAAAATGAAGTTGCTCCTCTTAGGGAGTTTAATACAAATTCGGTCAAATTTTCCAGAAACATAAACAAAATACAGTAAAAAAAAAAAACAAAGCAGGCGATCTCCTATCGGAAGAAACCGATCTCCTATCGGACGAGACCGATCACCTATCAAGACAGAAAAAAACAGGCGATCACCCGATAGAGGCAGACACAGGCGATCACCCGATAGAGACAGAAAACCGGCGATCTCCTCCTCGGCGATCACTCACTAGAGGGCTCTTCTTCCTAGAAGATCATCTGCTCCCGTGTAACAATTACACGATCATCACAGTTTTGAGAAAACAACCACAATAACAGATAAAAGGGTAAGCTAGATAATTTAAAAGAAGTTTAAATCAAGAACATGAAAATCCAAGTAAACCAAGTTCCAAAATATCCATGTAAAACGTAGAGCTGCTCATAGCATTCAGCTGATCGCCCAAAATCACAAACTTCACAACATTCACCCATAGTCATTCCATTTCACAATACAGCATCAAGTGTCTATCAATATTCAAGTTTCTCATTTCACATGTCAGACTTTCCACTGACTCACCACACAAGACACTTGACACTACTTCCGGATTGACTCGTGCGTTGATTAGACTCAGAGATCTGCACCTGTCATACCACACCACTGTGAAATCCACACAGGGTCGCTGTGAATCCACACAGCATGCGCATATATCATCTCAATGTTACCATAGTTCTCCTGGTATGACAGGGTTAATCCATATGACAGACGGAGCTCGTTCTTTTTCACACGAGACGCCCATCATATAGACCTCCTTCGACTCTCAACAACTGAGTAACTTCCTCTACGTGATTCCATTACCTCAGCAGAGTCAGGATATCCCCTTAGGAATCACCGATCAATGCACCTACCACAAGATCTTACACGGTATTTTCTTTCCTGAAAATACTATGCCTCGATCCCACATTCACAGCATTCAAGACGTCATGCCATACAAAGGAATATTTCAAATCACAGCAACAACCATTTCAGCGTTTCAAACTTTCGAATATCACATATATATTGTATTTAAATCCCAAACAGTTTCAAACAATGTCAAACACAGGGGAGTTCGAAACTCGTATTTAAAACCGGCGACCACGTCGCCCAAACGCATAAAACAGAGCATTTCGAAAAGAAACAGAGAACCGGCGACCACGTCGCCCTCACTTCAGAAACAGCAAACTATGGCTTGTATGGAAAAGAGGTCTAGCTTCCCTTACCTGGACTTGCGCAACCACCAGGAGCTTCGAAATCCAACGAAGTTTGCAGAATACCTTGGCTCTGTTTTTGCGTCTGGTTTTGAAGGAGTTGCAGAGAACTTTCCCAGGGGCTCCAATGGTGTTGCTTCTCGTCGTACTCTTGTGTGGAGATGCTGAAATCGCAACGCGGAGGAGGTAACTGGAGGGAAGGGAAGAAACTCACTCTTTCTCTCGTCGAATACAACAATGTTTTCCTTTTCTCTCAGCAGTGGATTTTTGTAACTTAAACCAACTTATCCCTCCAAAAGCAGCTGCCACCACCTACTCTGCAGGGAAGTTTGCGTGCACGCTTCCCTGAACAGTACTACTAAGCGTGCCTCTGCGCAGGCTACGCTCTGAGGTCACTATTCTGAACCACTCTTTTGTCTACGTGGCGCGCGTGCAGAACGTCTCTTGCTGGGAGTCTGGGGCCCACGTTCTCTGGGTGTAACTCAACGTCGCGCGATGACCTTTCGCCGATGACTACCAGCTCGAAGAGAAACCACTGATGACCTCTCGCGCGAAGACGATCCACCGATGACCTCGCGCGAAGACTACCACCGATGACCTCGCGCGAAGACTACCACCGATGACCTCGCGCGAAGACTACCACCGATGACATCTTCCTGGCGAACGACCGATGTCTTCCTCTGGGAGGCAACCGATGTCTTCCCCGGCGACGCCCTCATAACTCTCGCGCCTTGGCCACGTCCACATGCATCGCGCCCTGGCAATGCCCGCGTGCCTCGCGCCCGCGCGATGCCCGCATGCCCCTCGCGCCCGCGCGATGCCTGCATGCCTCTCGCGCCCGCGCGATGCCTGCATGCCTCTCCCGCCCGCGCGATGTCCACCTGGCGCTCATGTGTAGCAGGCGACCGGCGACCTCGTAGCCTTCTAAACTTAACTTTTTCCTCCCTTTCTATTCTAAATAAAAACATACTTAGAATTTATTTAAAATATAACTCTTTTATTCCAATAAATTTTTCAGGTCCTTACAGGATAGATGTAAGGACCTTGAAAAAAATTAAGTTGGAATAAAAAGGATTATTTTAAATAAATTCTAAGTATGTTTTTGTTTAAGTTAAAAAGGAAGGAGAGTGCAGTCTAGAAAACTATAAGAGTTCTTTGTTAATACATGATCGCCGGTTGCCTAGACTACACGTCGTCGCCAGGGCGCGAGGCATGCAGGCGTCGCCAGGGCACGATGCATGCGGGCATCATCATGGGGAGACATCGGTCGTTCGCCAGGGAGAGGTCATCGGTGGATGGACTTCGCGCGAGAGGTCATCGGTGGATTGTCTTCGCGCGAGAGGTCATCGGTGGATGGACTTCGCGCGAGAGGTCATCGGTGGATTGTCTTCGCGCGAGAGGTCATCGGTGGATAGACTTCGCGCAAGTGGTCATCGGTGAAAGGTCATCGCGCGACGTCGAGTTATACACAGAGAAGGTAGGACCCAGACTTCCAGCATGGAACGTCCTGCACGCGCGCCACGTAGACAAAAAGGGTGGTTCAGAATAGTGACCTCAGAGTGTTAGCCTGCACAGAGGCACGCTCAGTAGTACTGTTCAGGGAGTGGTTGGCCTGCGCAAGAGACAACTGTAGTCGTACTGTTCAGGGAAACGTACACTCAGACTTCTCTGCAGAGTGGGTGTGGCAGCTGATTTTGGTGGATAAGTTGGTTTAAGATGCAGAGACCCACTACTGAGAGAAAAAAAAGACGTTGCAGCATTCAAAGAGAGAAAGAGTGAGTTACCTCCCTTCTCCTCCAGATATCTCCTTCGCGCTGCGATTCTAGCACCTTCACACGAGAGTACGACGAGCGACAGTCACCATTAGAGCACCTGGGCAGTTCTCTGCAAGTCCTTCAACCAGACGCAAAAAAACAGAGCCAAGGCGTTCTTCAAGCTTCGTTGGGTTTCGGAACTCTAGGTGTTTGCGTAAGTCCAGGTAAGGGAAGCTAGACTTCATTTTCAATACAAGCCATAGTTTAGCTATTTCTGAAATGAGGGCGACGCGGTCGCCGGTTTCGTTTTCATCTGCGTGAATGCTCTGTTCCATGTGTTTGGGCGACGTGGTCGCCGGTTTTTAAATACAGACTTCGAAATACCCTGTTTTTGAACCAGGTCGCCGGTTTGAGCGATGTTTGCGAACTCCCTGTTTTTGGTGTTACTTTGAACTGTTGAAGCTTAAATGTGATCTTCGAACATCTGAATCTTTGAAACGATCGTTGCTGTGAATTGAATCATTCCTTTAAGTGTTATGTGATGTGTTGAATGTGGTGAATGTGGGATCGAGGCATAGTATTTTCAGGAAAGAAAATACCGTGTAAGATCGTGTAGGATGTGCATTGACCGGTGATTCGTCATGATATCCTGACTCTCCTGAGATAATGAATTCATATAGATGAAGTTATTCAGGCGTTGAGAGTCGAAGGAGGTTCATACGTATGGGTGAGTTGTTTGAAAGAGAACGAGCTCGACCTGTGGTGTGGATTAACCCTGTCATGCTTGGATGGTGATGATATTGAGATTCATTATACGCTTGTGAATGTGTGTGATTTCACGGCGACCCTGTGAATGTGTGTGATTTCACAGTGGGCAGTATGACAGGTGCAGATCTATGAGTCTAGTCAATGCACGAGTCTTCCGGAAGTAGTGTCAAGTGTCTTGTGTGCTGGGTCAGTGGTAGTCTGACGTGTGGAATGAGGAACTTGGAATTTATAGACACTTGATGCTGTTTGTGAAATAGAACGACTCTGGGAAATATTGTGAAATGTGTGGTTTCTGGGCGATCAGGTGGAGGGTATGAGCAACTCTAAGTTTTACATGGATATCTTGAAAAATGTTTTTACCTTGATTTTAATGTTCTTATTTAAACTCTCTTTAAAATATCTAGCTTACCCTGCGTGTTTTGGTCCTGTGGCTGTTCTCTTAAAACTGTGATGATCGTGTAATTGTTACACGGGAGCAGATGATCTTCCAGGATGTAGAGCTCCTTAATGAGTGGTCGCCGAGGAAGAGATCGCCGGTTTTCTACCTCTTGGTGGTGATCGCCGGATTTATGTCCTGCTGCAGATCGCCTGTTTTGGGCCTTCTGTTACCAGATCGCCGGTTCATGTATGGAGATCGCCGGTCTTGTTGTATTTGGTTGAATTTCGTTTTAAATTTTGAAAACATTTGACCTGGTTATGTATTTAACTCCCTAAGAGGAGCAACTTCATTTCTTATATATATAATATCATGTACTCTTCGATATTATTTGTTTACCTTTATTTTCATTATACATGTATGTATGGTTTTATTTTGCGGGATGTTACAATAGAAGCTAATCCAGACAAATGCGCTGCGATCCTCGCTATGAAGAGCCCGACGTCAGTTAAGGAGGTTCAACAATTGACAGGACGGATGGCTGCTCTCTCCAGATTCGTATCAGCTGGGGGAGATAAAGGTCACCCCTATTTTCAGTGCTTGAGGAGGAACAGCAGGTTGTTGTGGACCAAGGAGTGTGAAGAAGCATTCCTCAAGCTAAAATAATACCTAGCCAGCTCACCAGTGTTGTGAGAACCTCAGCTTGTCATCCCACTGCGCTTATATTTCGTAGTTACTGAGAGGGTAGTGAGCTCAGTCCTTGTGCAGGAGCAAGACCAAATTCAGAAGCCCATCTACTTCGTTAGCAAAGTGTTGCAAGGGCCTGAGGTGAGATACCAAGCCCTGGAAAAGGCAGCACTGGCCGTGGTGTTCTCTGCAAGAAGGCCTCTCCATTACTTCCAGAGATTTACAGTAGTGGTGATGACAGACCTGCCCATCCGTCGGGTTTTGCAGAAGCCAGATGTAGTAGGAAGGATGGTGCGATGGACAGTAGAATTGTTAGAATTTGACATATAGTATGAACCCAGAGGTCCAATCAAAGGCCAAATTTATGACGATTTTGTAGCCGAGATGTCCTCGGTGGAAATCCAACAAGACGAGCCTGACATCAGATGGGTGCTCTCGATAGATGGGTCTTCTAATTGGGTCTTCTAAAGGCAGCGGAGCTCGGGTGATCTTGGAAGGACCAAAGGGGCTGTTGATTGAGCAGGCTCTATGGTTTGTGTAGTGGCCAGACCTCAGACCTCAGCCACTGAGCGAGAGGTCAGCAAAGGAGAGGTCGGCATGATGGGACCCATAGAGGGGCCCACAGAATCACACGTGTAAAAATATAAATCAGGTTCGTGGATATGTCACGCAGGCAGGGTTTCTATGTGACGTAAGACTTTGGCATAGGGGATCTGTCCTTAAAAGAGAGAAACACATAAAAGGCACGTGCGTATTAATTTAAGACAGAAGATTTGGCCGTGCGGCGCTAGGGTTACAGTGTATGTCCTAGCGCCTACGCTTAAGTTAATCACTCTAGAAAAGGAAGGTTGCCATGAGAGTTGCACTCCAAGAATGGAAGGCTGTCGTGAGACATGCAGGGAAATTGTATGATGGAGTCCTAGAAAGGTAACCCTAAATTCGCAAGAGGCAACGCAGGGACACAAGGATAGGTGCGACAGGAACCCTAGAAAGGCTATAAAACAGGTAGCAAAGCATTCTCAAAGGCCAGTTTCCCAGGGCCTCTACTACTCGAAACGGGCCTATCCTGTAAGGACCTAGAAACTTTAATTGGAATAAAAGTGTTATATTTAAATAATTTCAGAAGATGTTATTGTTTAAAATACAAAGAGTTGGTAATAGAAGTTTCGTAGTAGTCGGACATCGGACGTCGCCCAAGGTCTGGGGTCAGCTGGTAGAGGTCGGTCGGCTGACCATTGTATTAACCAAGTAGTCAGGTGCGATGACTTTATCGTGAGGTAATCACGTGGATGTGCTCGAGGAAGACATGTGGATCAAGAAGAGTAAAGGAAGAAAAGTGTAGCTAAGAAGTCTTCTACGAGGTCGCCGTTATTGAAGACGGAGGCGATCTCCGACCTCTCTGGCACATAATCGCCTATGGTGTACATGATCGCCGAATGTGCACTTAGTATGTGGTCAAGGTGCTGGATTAACCATAGTGGGTTCCAAAAACCACGCGTATCAAGGTGTGGGTTAAGCCTTAGATACGCTGTGCATGCAAAGCTCTATGCTTGAGCATAAGAAATCGTCCTTAGTGTTGCATGCATAGGCGCACGAGGAGTAGTGCTGATCTATTCTTGGAAATGTGAAACTACCGACGTCACCAAGCCATGTGGAGGTGATACCTTGGACGTAACATAGTGGGATGAAGAACCTTCAGCAAGGTGTGACGATGTAACATCCCTCCAAAACCTTTTCCTATTTATATAATAGAACAAAGCGTAGATATTAAATTTATAAAATCAACATATGTATTAGATATTGAAAATACATCATCCCGTACATCGTATTCAAAAGAGACGTCCCTCTTATAGGGTTTTAATACATTCCATCAATTGTTTCGAAATAAAAACCAAATACAGCATGAAAGGGACAAAACAGGCGATCTCCTATCAGAAGACCCAAAACAGCCGATCTGCTATCAGAACAGAAAACAGGCGATCACCACGTAGAGACAGAAACAGGCGATCTCCTCCCGGCGACCACTCACTGAGGAGATCTACTCCCTGGAAGATCATCTGCTCCTGTGTAAAATACACGATCATCACAGTTTTAAGAAAAACAACCACGATACAAAACAAAAGGGTAAGCTAGATATTTTTAAACTTTAAATTATGAACAGGACAACCAACATAGATCAACCTTTTTAAACATTCACAAAAGTCCATCACTTTCTCATTCATATCACACAGCCATCAAGTAATCACATATTTCACAATTTCCTCAAGAGTCGTTCAATTCACATAATTCCATCAAGTGTCTATCAATTTTCAATGTTTCTCATTTCTCACGTCAGACTTCCACCGACTCATCACACATGACACTTGACACTACTTCCGGAAGACTCGTGCGTTGAACTTAGCATCCAGAGACCTGCACCTGTCATACTACATCACCCACACAGGGTCGTTGTGAAACTCACACAGCCATGCGCATAAATGAATCTCAATATCTTCACTCTCCTAGTATGACAGGGTTAATTCATATAACAGGTCGAGCTCGTTCTTTTTCACACGACTCACCCATTCATATGAACCTCCTTCGACTCTCACCAACTGAATAAATTCCTCTATGTGATTCCATTATCTCAGCAGAGTCAGGATCGCCTCATTCACAGGATACTCACAGATCAATACACCCTCATAAATCTCCACACGGTATTTTCTTTCCTGAAAATACTATGCTTTGATCACTCTTTCACATTCATCCAATGCATCATTTCAACACGTAAAAGCACAATACCATCATATAACATTTTGAATCTTTTCTCAAACAATCCCAATCACAGTAACAAGCATACCACCGATCAGGTTTTCGAATAGCATATACATTTTTCATTTCAATCTCGACAAGTTCAAAGCGACACTAAACAGGGGAGTTCGAAAAACAACGCCAAAACCGGCGATCACGTCCAAAACAGGGGATTTCGAAATCTGTATTTAAAACCGGCGATCACGTCGCCCAAACACATAAGAACAAAACATCATGAAAAAGGGGTTTAAAACCGGCGACCACGTCGCCCAAACACATAGAACAGAGCATCACGAAAAAGAATATGTGTAAGGACCTGTAAAAATTGAATTGGAATAAAAAGGGTTATATTTTAAAAGAATTCTATGTATGTTTTATTTAAAATAAAAAGGGAGGAAAAGTTAAGTTTAGAAGGCTATGAGATCGCCGGTCGCCTGCTACACATGAGCGCCAGGTGGACGTCGCCAGGGCGCGAGGCATGCAGGCATCGCGCGGGCGCGAGAGGCATGCGGGCTTTGCCAGGGCGCGAGGCATGTGGACGTGGCCAAGGCGCGAGAGGCATGCGGGCTTTGCCAGGGCGCGAGGCATGTGGACGTGGCCAAGGCGCGAGAGGCATGCGGGCTTTGCCAGGGCGCGAGGCATGTGGACGTGGCCAAGGCGCGAGAGGCATGCGGGCATCGCCAGGACGCGATGCACGTGGACGTGGCCAGGGCGCGAGAGTTATGAGGGCGTCGCCAGGGAAGACATCGGTCGTCTCCCAGAGGAAGACATCGGTCGTCTTCCAGGGCGAAGGAGACATCGGTCGTTCGCCAGGATGAGTCAGCAGTGGAATGTTATCGCGCGACGTCGAGTTTCACACAGAGTAAAGTGGGATCCAGACTCCCAGCATGAAACGTCCTGCACACGCGCCACGTAGACAAAAAGGGTGGTTTAGAGTGGTGACATCAGAATGTTGGCATGCGCAGGAGACACTCGCGGTCGTACTGTTCAGAGCAGTGGTTGGCATGCACAAGCGACAACAGTGGTAGTACTGTTCAGAGCAGTGGTTGGCATGCACCAGAGACAACAGTGGTAGTACTGTTCAGAGCAGTGGTTGGCATGCACCAGAGACAACAGTGGTCGTACTGTTCAGGGCAGTGGTTCTCAGACTTTCCTGCAGAAGGGGTGGCAGCAGCAGCATGCGTGGACAGGTAAGTTGGGATTCAAAAGCCACTGCGGGAAGGCAAAGAACGTTACAGACTCAAGAGTGTTAGAGTGAGTGCAAACTTCCTCCCTCCCTTCTTCCCTTCCTTGCGTTGAGACTCAGGCAACCTCCAGCATCAGTGCGACAAGCGACGTTGCCCTTAGAGCACCTAAGAGGTTCTCTGCAAGTTCTACAGACCAGGTGCTGAAAACAGAGCTAAGGCATCCTTCAGGCTCGGTGGGTTTTGAGCTCGCGGTATTTTTACGCAAGTCCAGGTAAGGGAAGCTAGACTTCATTTTCATTACAAGCGATAGTTTAGTTATTTCTGAAATGAGGGCGACGTGGTCGCCGGTTTCGTTTTCATCTGCGTGAATGCTCTGTTCCATGTGTTTGGGCGACGTGGTCGCCGGTTTTTAAATACAGACTTCGAAATACCTTGTTTTTGGACCAGATCGCCGGTTTTGGCGTTGTTTGCGAACTCTCTGTTTTTGGTGTTGCTTTGAAACTGTCTGAGATTTAAATGAGATATTCGAAGATAAGAATCTTGGATTGAGTTTTGCTGTGATTGAAATTGTTCCTTTAAGTGCTATGAGATGTGTTGCATGATGTGAATGTGGATCGAGGCATAGTATTTTCAGGAAAGAAAATACCGTGTAAGATCGTATAGGATGTGCATTGATTGGTGATTCCTAATGAGATATCCTGACTCTGCTGAGATAATGGAATCCCATAGAGGAAGTTACTCAGTTGTGGAGAGTCGAAGGAGGTTCATAGGAATGGGTGAGTCGTGTGAAACAGAACGAGCTCGGCCTGTTCTATGGATTAACCCTGTCATACCGGGAGAACTATTGACATTGAGATTATATATGCGCATGCTGTGTGGATTCACAGCGACCCTGTGTGGATTTCACAGTGGTATGGTATGACAGGTGCAGATCTTTGAGTCTAATCAATGCACGAGTCTTCCGGAAGTAGTGTCAAGTGTCTTGTGTGCTGAGTCAGTGGTGGTCTGACATGTGAAATGAGGAACTTGAAATTGATAGACACTTGATACAGTTGTGAAATAGAATGACTCTGGAAAGTATTGCGAAATGTGTGATTTTATGGGCGATCAGGTGAAGAGTATGAGAAACTTGATAACTTGACGTGAATATCTTGAAATTTGTTTACCTTGATTTTATTTTAACTATCCTTATTTAAACTCTCTTTAAAATATCTAGCTTACCCTGCGTGTTTTGGTTCTGTGGCTGTTCTCTTAAAACTGTGATGATCGTGTATAACTTACACGGGAGCAGATGATCTTCCAGGAAGTAGAGCTCCTTAGTGAGTGGTCGCCGGGAGGAGATCGCCGGATTTCTGTTCTGGGGGCAGATCGGCTGTTTTGGGTCCTCCGATAGGCGATCGGCCTCTTCCGATAGGAGATCGGTCTCTTCCGATAGGAGATCGCGTGCTTTGTTTTTTTTACTGTATTTTGTTTATGTTCTGGAAAATTTGACCGAATTTGTATTAAACTCCCTGTGAGGAGGAACTACATTTCATATATATAATATTTTGTTCACTTCAATCTATTTATTACCTTTATTTTCATTATATACATTTGTATAGTATTTTGGCGGGATGTTACAATATGAAACCGGCGACCACGTCGCCCTCACTTCAGAAACAGCTAATCTACGGCTTTTATTGAAAATAAAGCTAGCTTCCCTTACCTGGGCTTGCGTAAAACCTCACTTCGAGCTCTAACCCACCGAACTTAAGGATGCTCGAACTCTGCCTAAGCGTTCTGATCTGGAGAACTTGCAGAGAACCTCTCAGGTGCTCTATGGCAGTCGTCGATAGCTAAGGCATCGGTGGATAGTCATCGCGCGAGCGGTCATCGGTGGAAGGTTATCGCGCGATGTCGAATTTCACACAGATAAGGTGGGACCCAGGCTCTCAGCATGAGACGTACTGCACGCGCGACACGTATACAAAAAGGGTGGTTCAGAATAGTGACATCAGAGTGTTGACCTGTGCAGAGGCACGCGTAGTCGTACTGTTCAGGGAAGCATACATGCAAGCTTCCCTGCAGAGTGGGTGGTGGCAGCGGGTTTTGTGGACAAGTTGGGTTAGATTCAAAAACCCACTTCTGAGAGGCAAAGAACATTGCAGTGGTTCAAGAGTGAAAGAGTGAGTTTACCTTCATCCTTCTCTTTTCTCTCCTTCGCGTTGCGATTTAGGCAACCTCAAGCACCAGTACGACGAGCGACGACTGCCCTTAGAGCACCTGGGAGGTTCTCTGCAAGTTCTCCAAACCAGACGCTAAAACAGAGCTAAGGCATCTTTAAGCTCGGTGGGTTTTGGAACTCTTGGTGTTTTGCACAAGCTCAGGTAAGGGAAGCTAGCCTTATTTCCAACGAAAACCTTATATTAGATGATTGAGATGATGGGGCGACGTGGTCGCCGGTTTTCAACTGTTATTGTATAATCCCCTATTTTTGGACGAGATCGAGGGTTTTGGCGTTGTTTTTCCAACTCCCCTGTTTTTGTGTTGTTTGAAACTGTTTGAGATTTAAATGTGATGTTCGAAAATCTGAACCATGGAATGATTGTTGGTTTGATTTGAAATCATTCATTTAAGTGTTATATGATGTGTTGAATGTTGTGAATGTGGGATCAAGACATAGTATTTTCAGGAAAGGAAATACCGTGTTGAGATTGGTTATGAGGTGTATTGATCAGTGAGTATCCTGTGAATGAGACGATCCTGACTCTGCTGATATAATGGAATCACATAGATGAAGTTATTCAGTTGTTGAGAGTCGAAGGAGGTTCATATGTATGGGTAAGTTGTTTGAAAGATAACTAATTTGACCTGTTATATGAATTAACCCTGTCATACCGAGAGAGTGATGATATTGAGATTATGTTTATGCGCATGGCTGTGTGGATTTCACAACGACCCTGTGTGGATTTCACAGTGGTGTGGTATGACAGGTGCAGGTCTCTGGATGCTAAGTTCAACGCACGAGTCTTCCAGAAGTAGTGTCAAGTGTCTTGTGTGATGAGTCACTGGAAGTCTGACGTGAGAAATGAGGAACATTGAAATTGATAGACACTTGATGAATTATGTGAATTGAACGACTCTTGAGGAATTGTGAAATATGTGATTTACTTGATGGTCATGTGAAGGGAATGAGAAAGTTGATGGTTTTTACGTGGGTGTCTTAAATCTGTTTTGTCTTGATTTTAAAGTTTCATATCTAAATTCTCTTTCAAATATCTAGTTTACCCTGTGTTTTTGGTGTTGTGTTTGGCTTTTTCTTAAACCTGTGATGATCGTGTATAATTTACACGGGAGCAGATGATGTTGCAGGAAGTAGAGCTCCTCAGTGAGTGGTCGCCGGAAGGAGATCGCCTATTTCTGTTTCTGTTAGGCGATCACCCATTTTCTGTTGTCTGATAGGAGATCGCCCTTTTCTGATAGGAGATCCCCTTTTTCTGTTAGGAGATCGCCTATTTTTTTCTATTTTGCTGTATTTTGTTTAAGTTTTGGAAAACTGACCGAATATGTATTAAACTCCCTGTGAGGGGAAATTTCATTATATATATATATATATATATATATATATATATATATATATATATATATATATATATATATATACATATGTTCACTTCAATATTATTGTTTTATCTTTATTTCGTTTTATAATTATGAAAGGGATTTGGCGGGATGTTACATTAATGGTATCAGAGCAGTTCGTCCTTAGGATGACCTGAGGGCTGTGGATCCATTGTGTTTCTTCTGCTCATAAAATCTATTTGAGTTTTAAATAACAACTATAGTGAAAGGTTTTCAAACGTTTTTGAATTGAAATTTTGTGTGTGCTTTAGTGAATATATGCCCTAACTGAAAATCTTAGTATTAAGAATGAGAGGATCTTGATAAAGTAGTGAGGGTGCACACTCATAATTGGATCGAGATGATTCTCAATCTTAAATTCTGAAGGTTTGATGTTTAGCATATATTGAATTCTGGTGTGTTTTATTTCAGTTTATTGAGTGTTTTTGTATTGATTGAAAGTGGTTGTTTAGATTGATGGTTGTATACCAGTACCTGTTCTGGTGTTTTGCTTGAGGATATAAGTACCATGATTCTGCTGATAAACTCAAATTCTAAATGACTTTGAGATGTTGACCTTTGTAAGGTCTAGATGTTACCTCCTGAATGAATTGATTTCTTATCGATCTCATTCTTATAGAAACCAATAGTTTCCTAATCTTCTACAGAGAAGAATGGCTCCTAGACAGCCTACCCCTCCCCAACCTTCTGCTGAAATGGGCCAGATCACCAGGGCCATTGAGATGATGGTGAATGCCATCCAGCAGCAGAATACGGCGATGTCTCAGAATCACCAAGCTACAATGCAGCATTAGGAGACCGCCAGATCGGCTGCAACAGCTCCCAATGTCGGTCAGCCTCAGGAGCAGATGGGACTGACCGAGTTCCTCAGGCACAACCCACCTAAGTTCAGTGGGAATGCTACTCCTGACCAAGCAGATCGATGGGTCAAGGGTTTAGAGAAAATCGTCAGGGCGACCTCCTGCCCTGAAGATAAGAAGCTGGTATTCGCCACATATCTTCTGTCTGGAGAAGTTGAGCTCTGGTGGATGGAAACTCAGCAGATGATGGAGGCCCGAGAGGAAGTGTTGGATTGGGAGAGCTTCAGGGTGAGGTTCCTGGAGAAATACTTCCCAGACAGTGCAAGGTTTGCGAAGGAAGCTGAGTTCCTAGGGTTGGAACAGGGGGATATGTCTGTGAACGCCTATTGCTGCTCGGTTTGAGTACCTCGCCCGATTCTATACCCAGGCGACCTCTGAGGCTTGGAGGTGTAGGAAGTTTGAAGAGGGACTGAAGCATGGGCTGAAGAGGACCATAGCCCCGATGTGCATCAGGGAATTTCACGCCTTAGTAGAGAAGGCGAAGATGGTGGAGACCCTGGAAAAGGGTGATTCTCGGGTGATCAGGTCACACCCAGGGGGCTCTTCCAGTGGGAAGATCAAGGTGCAGCACCCACAAAGCAAGCCCTATGCGAGACCCCCACCACATCGGACAAGAACAGCGTCATCCCAGTTTCAGCAGCAACAAACATGGAAACCCAGATGTTTCACGTGCCAAAAAATGGGGCACATTTCTAGAGATTGTCCTAGCAGAAATAGGATGACTCAATCCGGTGGTTCCCAACAGATGAGGAATGAAGGCAGCAGACCTCAGGCAGCAGGGAGAGTGTTTGCCATGACAGGAGCAGAGGTGTCTCAGTCAGGTAACTTGGTGCAAGGTGCTTCGTGAATCCTAGCTTGGTTGGGAGTGGAGAATGAAGAGGACGTAAGCAGGATACCTGTGGTGAGAGATTTCATGGATGTATTTCCAGAAGAAATACCTAGATTACCTCCTAAGAGAGAAGTGGAATTCTCTATTGATTTGGTACCTGGAGCTAGACCAGTGTCAATGGCTCCCTACAAAATGGCTCCAGCTGAGTTGATGGAATTAAAGAAGCAAGTGTAAGTTAGATTTAGTTGTACCAAGGTTTAGTTTCAGCTACATATAAGTTATGGAGTAAATAAGCAGTATGTTGAGGGTTTAAAGACTTAAGCATGTGTATCCATGGGAAGTACCAGAGTTAAGTTCCAAGAATGAAAGAATGAATTTTCTTTTATTTGAAGCTTGGAAGATGTTTATGTCGATGAAACAGCATGAGATGAATCTAGCTTAACCACAAGCTTAAAAGGAAAGATGAGATATTGTATTTATGTCTAAAGTTCAATTAGACAGAGAAATTTGCTGAAAAATACTAGGTAGAGAAGTTACTGGGATAAGAGAGAAAGCTTCACGCAGAATGGATGCTGTTTTGTTGATCGTGATTTGAAAGATGAGTATGGAAATGGTGGGTTGAGATTTAAGGCTCCTGATGCCGTAAGTCTCCTGAACTTGGCAAATGAGGATGCAGTTCTGCCTGTGAACGTAGAAGGGAAGGAGGTAATGGCTATGGATAGAATAAGGGTAAGCCATGTTATGATGATGTTGAGTTCTTCTAGCGATGTTAGTAAATTGCAGAAAGTTGGGGGTGGAAGCAGAACTTTCCGTGCCTTGTGTTTCTAATGGGATGGGATTTGCAGCTAATCCTTTAAATGGGCAGTTGTGGTGGTCAGCGTTTCGTTTCTGATCTTAGAAACAATGCTGCATTGTCAACTGTGGCAACAACTCCTCACCCTGATCACAGTAAGGGATTTATGATCTGTGTGTTGAATACTGAGCACCCTGAGATCCCATGCAATGCTAATATGGATGTATCCATTGGAATTCCTGAGTGAGCAGCTCCGAAACCCCAACCAATTGCTAAAGAGGTGGGTTTTTCATAATCTGCTATTGGTAATCAAAGAAAAGATGAACCAGATGGGCGCCTGAAGGAAGGAAGCCGTTCTCTTTCAGTCTTTTGCTGCTTCAAGATCGGTTCGACAAGAAACGGTGCCTAATGTGAATTCGAGCTACAAACCTATCGTTTTTGAACTGAAAAGTGAAAATCCTGGAAGGAACTCTATCTCTGCAGTTTCTAGATAGAATAACAATGTGGATGCCAACCCAAGTCATGGCAAATCAGTTCGTGACAATGATGGACATCTGAAACAAGAGGAATTAGAAGTTTAAGGATCACTGCAAGTCTATACTCCTACCAATGAAATGACAAAATATGGACCAAAGCCTAATCTGTTCTTCCAGGTCGGTGCTAGTATAGAGGTACTCTGGCATGATAGTGGCGTTAGAGAATGCTGGTTTAGATGAAAAATCTGGAGTGTGTCTCCAAGGCTGCTGAAGGTCCAGTACGATGATTTGCTTGATAAAGAGGGACCACAGAAACTAGAGGAATGGGTCCCTTCATCTAGAGTGGCAGCTACTGATTAATTTGGGTATGCGATGTTCAGACCGCTTAACAGTCAAGCCATGCTCTCCTGAACGCCATTCAGGTCACCCTCTTGAGTTGAATCAGCAGTGTATACCTGGTGGTATGATGGGTGGTGGGAAGGTGTTGTAACTGCAGCTAATGACAGTGGTAGAGGGATCTTCGTCAGATGGCTCTGCCTTAGAAAGTGAATCATCATCCATCCCCAAAGTTGAAGTTGCTAAGAAGGTGAGCAGGAATCGTTTGGTTGGTAAACCCCTGTCGATCTGGAAAATATGAAGGGAATAACTGTGAGGGAGCCACTCTATGTCACTCATGAGGACAAGGGTAACAACTCTAGTGGTGGCTATGAGGACAAAGCTGACAAGGCTGTGAAGACACTTCTGGCCTTAAATGAACACAAGGATAATAACTCTTGTAGAGGTAGTGATGATGTTGACAATGAGGAGAAGACCTTTGGAGTTGTAGTTGGAGATCATGCATTTATGAAAGTGACACCGACCAAGGGTGTAGTACGAGCTATCAGATCAAAGGAGCTGTCTCCTAAGTTAGTTGGGCCATATCAGATCTTAAGAAGGATTGGTCCAGTGGCTTATGAAATCGCCCTACCTCCCCAATTAGCAAATCTGCATAATGTCTTTCACGTGTCACAGCTAAGGAAGTATCTTGCAGACCCTAGTCACGTGTTGGAAGTGGACGATGTGCAGATCACGGATGACTTGTTGTTTGGAGTGAAACCAGTCAAGATTGACGATCAGCAGAGTAAGCAGCTCAGAGGCAAGACCATCAACATGGTGAAGGTGGTGTGGGATGACAGATCGGGTGATACAACTTGGGAATTAGAAGAAACCATGAGAGAAGCCTATCCCTACCTCTTTTCCTCGTAATTCAATTTTCGAGGACGAAAATTTTTCTTGTTGGGGAGAATGTAAGGACCTAGAAACTTTAATTGGAATAAAAGTATTATATTTAAATAATTTCAGAAGATGTTATTATTTAAAATACAAAGAGTTGGTAATAGAAGTTTCGTAGTAGTCGGACATCGGACATCGCCCAAGGTCTGGGGTCAGCTGGTAGAGGTCAGTCGGCTGACCATTGTATTAACCAAGTAGTCAGGTGCGATGACTTTATCGTGAGGTAATCACGTGGATGTGCTCGAGGAAGACATGTGGATCAAGAAGAGTAAAGGAAGAAAAGTGTAGCTAAGAAGTCTTCTACGAGATCGCCGTTATTGAAGACGGAGGCGATCTCCGACCTCTCTGGCACATAATCGCCTATGGTGTACATGATCACCGAATGTGCACTTAGTATGTGGTCAAGGTGCTGGATTAACCATAGTGGGTTCCAAAAACCACGCGTATCAAGGTGTGGGTTAAGCCTTAGATACGCTGTGCATGCGAAGCTCTATGCTTGAGCATAAGAAATCGTCCTTAGTGTTGCATGCATAGGCGCACGAGGAGTAGTGCTGATCTATTCTTGGAAATGTGAAACTACCAACGTCACCAAGCCATGTGGAGGTGATACCTTGGACGTAACATAGTGGGATGAAGAACCTTCAGCAAGGTGTGACGATGTGACATCGGTGAGCAGAGTAAGGCGATGTGTTCTCGTCACACACAAGGGCGATAAGAGATCGCCAACATGATGAGAGGAACATCGGTCATCAACCAGGATGGGAGACACATCGGTGGTCTGCCAGGGTGAGACATCGGTGGTCCTCCAAGGTGAGACATCGGTGGTCCTCCAGGGTGAGACATCGGTGGTCCTCCAGGGTGAGACATCGGTTGTCTTCCAGGATGAGGAATCAGTCGTCCGTCAGGAAGAGGAATCAGTCATCACCGGGATGAGGCAATCAGTCATCGTCGGTATGAGAGACAGACGGTCATCGCCAGGATGAGGGACACATCGGTCGTTTTCCAGGGAGAGACATCGGTCGTCCGCCAGGATGAGACATCGGTGGATAGTCATCGCGCGAGCGGTCATCGGTGGAAGGTTATCGCGCGATGTCGAGTTTCACACAGATAAGGTGGGACCCAGGCTCTCAGCATGAGACGTACTGCACGTGCGACACGTATACAAAAAGGGTGGTTCAGAATAGTGACATCAGAATGTTGGCCTGCGCAGAGGCACGCGTAGTCGTACTGTTCAGGGAAGCGTACACGCAAACTTCCCTGCAGAGTGGGTGGTGGCAACGGGTTTTGTGGACAAGTTGGGTTAGATTCAAAAACCCACTTCTGAGAGGCAAAGAACGTTGCAGTGGTTCAAGAGTGAAAGAGTGAGTTTACCTTCATCCTTCTCTTTTCTCTCCTTCGCGCTACGATTCAGGCACCCTCAAGCACCAGTACGACGAGCGACGACTACCCTTGGACACCTTGGAGGTTCTCTGCAAGTTCTCCAGACCGGACGCTAAAACAGAGCTAAGGCATCCTTTAAGCTCGGTGGGTTTTGGAACTCTTGGTGTTTTGCGCAAGCTCAGGTAAGGGAAGGTAGCCTTATTTCCAACGAAAACCTTATATTAGATGATTGAGATGATGGGGCGACGTGGTCGTCGGTTTTCAACTGTTATTGTATAATCCCCTGTTTTTGGACGAGATCGCCGGTTTTGGCATCGTTTTTCCAACTCCCCTGTTTTTGTGTTGTTTGAAACTGTTTGAGATTTAAATGTGATGTTCGAAAATCTGAACCATGGAATAATTGTTGTTGTGATTTGAAATCATTCATTTAAGTGTTATATGATGTGTTGAATGTTGTGAATGTGGGATCAAGACATAGTATTTTTAGGAAAGGAAATACCGTGTTGAGATTGGTTATGAGGTGTATTGATAAGTGAGTATCCTGTGAATGAGACGATCCTGACTCTACTGATATAATGGAATCACATAGATGAAGTTATTCAGTTGTTGAGAGTCGAAGGAGGTTCATATGTATGGGTAAGTTGTTTGAAAGATAACTAACTTGACCTGTTATATGAATTAACCCTGTCATACCGGGAGAGTGATGATATTGAGATTATGTTTATGCGCATGGCTGTGTGGATTTCATAGCGACCCTGTGTGGATTTCACAGTGGTGTGGTATGACAGGTGCAGGTCTCTGGATGCTAAGTTCAACGCACGAGTCTTCCAGAAGTAGTGTCAAGTGTCTTGTGTGATGAGTCACTGGAAGTCTGACGTGAGAAATGAGGAACATTGAAATTGATAGACACTTGATGAATTATGTGAATTGAACGACTCTTGAGGAATTGTGAAATATGTGATTTACTTGATGGTCATGTGAAGGGAATGAGAAAGTTGATGGTTTTTACGTGGGTGTCTTAAATCTGTTTTGTCTTGATTTTAAAGTTTCATATCTAAATTCTCTTTCAAATATCTAGCTTACCCTGTGTTTTTGGTGTTGTGTTTGGCTTTTTCTTAAACCTGTGATGATCGTGTATAATTTACACGGGAGCAGATGATGTTGCAGGAAGTAGAGCTCCTCAGTGAGTGGTCGTCGGAAGGAGATCGCCTATTTCTGTTTCTGTTAGGCGATCACCCTTTTTCTGTTGTCTGATAGGAGATCGCCCTTTTCTGATAGGAGATCGCCTGTTTTTTTCTATTTTGCTGTATTTTGTTTAAGTTTTGGAAAACTGACCGAATATGTATTAAACTCCCTGTGAGGGGAAATTTCATTATATATATATATATATATACACATATGTTCACTTCAATATTATTGTTTTATCTTTATTTCGTTTTATAATTATGAAAGGGATTTGGCGGGATGTTACATATCCACTTGGGGGATAGTTTGTTTTCTAACTGGTAGGAGTGGGCTTTCCACATTACCAGGTTGGAGACTTGGAACTGCCGAGGTCTCAATTTCGACCTGTATCGGCGTTCCACTCTCCTCTTTAACACTTCAGACTTGACGTGGGCCTCCTCTCTGACCTCATCTAGTAGGTCTAGATTCACCCTTCTTTCTTCATTTGATTCTTCCGCCACAAAGTTCTGGAATCGAGGCGAGCTTTCCTGTATCTCTACTGGAATCATGGCATCTGACCCGTATACTAGGCTGAAGGGCGTTTCTTTAGTGGTGGATTGTGGAGTGGTGTGATATGCCCACACAATCCTGGGGACCTCTTCTGCCCAAGTCCCTTTAGCTTTCTCAAGCCTCCTCTTCAGGCCTTTGAGATGGACCCTGTTAGCCGACTCGACCTGCCCGTTTGTTTGGGGGTGCTCGACTGATGCGAACACCTGTTTGATGCCGAGCTCTGAGCACAACTTTCCCAACTGCTGACTTGCAAACTGGGTACCATTATCAGATACTAGACGCCTTGGGATTCCAAAACGACACACGATATTCTTCAAAACAAAGTGTTGGACCTTATGTGCCGTAATTTGCGCCACTGGTTCAGCTTCGATCCATTTGGTGAAGTATTCTATAGCCACCACAAGGTATTTCATCTGTCTAGCTGCGAGTGGGAAAGGTCCCAGGGTGTCGATTCCCCATGTGTGGAAAGGCCACGGACTATGGAGGGATCTCAACTCTTCTGGTGGCGCACGATGCCAGTCTGCATGCTCTTGACACTTTTTACACAGCTGTGTGTACCTTATGCAACCTTATCTCATTGTGGGCCAACAATACCCTGCTCGGATGGCCTTAGCTGCCAGGGCTCGTCCCCCAATGTGACTTCCACATATTCCTTCGTGAAGCTCTGCTATTATGCGAGTGCATTGTGCCCCACTTACACATATCAAAAGAGGATGGGAATAGCCATGTCTGAATAGGTTTTCGTCAATCAAGGTGTAGCGGGGCGCGTTCTTCTTCACAACTCTAGCTTCTGCGTGGTCTAACGGAAGTGTCTCATCTGCTAGGTAACGTTGATAGGGCGTTACCCAAGTCTCTCCTTCTTCCATCAAGCAAACTTGCGACGAAATTTCAGCTGGCAGGCCATAAGAATTTATGCCAGGTGCTTTCAGTGTTTCTTGAGTTAATGACCTATGACTCCTTCTTCCTTCGTGAACAATGTTTATCATTTGTACATCCGTGGGGTCTCTTGCAGCCGTTCGAGGTGCTCTTAAAGTTTCCAGAATTACCGTCCTTTGCCTTCCCCCCTTGCCCGAGCTGGCGAGTTTTGCCAACAAGTCAACTTTGGCATTTTGCTCTCGTTGAACATGGAGTAGCTCAAACTCTAGGAATGTGCCTTTCAATAATTGTACATAGCTGAGATAGGCAGCCAACTGCGGGTCCTTGGCTTGGTACTCGCCAGTGACCTGTCCTATGACCAAGAGTGAGTCGCTTTTTGCCAGCAAACGTCCCGCGCCCATCTCCTTTGCCAACAACATCCCTGCTATCAAGGCTTCGTACTCCGCCTGGTTATTACTGGCCTTGAAAGCGAAACGCAGAGCCTGTTCTATCAAGACACCATCTGACCCTTCTAATATGACCCCAGCGTCGCTGCCTTGCAGGTTGGATGAGCCGTTAACTGAAAGGACCCATGTAAATGTTGTCTCTCTGGGATGGAGCTGCCAAGGTGAGCTCGACCATGAAATCAGCATAAACCTGACCCTTGATGGGGCCCCTGGGTTCATACTGTATCTCAAATTCGGATAGCTCTACTGCCCAACGAACCATGCGTCCTGCTACATCAGGTTTCTGCAGGACTTTGTGGATGAGGAGGTCTGTCATCAGTATGATAGTAAAGTTGTGGAAGTAATGACGCAACCTTCTTGACAAGAATACCATAGCTAGAGCTGCCTTTTCGATTGCCTGGTATTGCACCTCAGGTCCCTATAGGAGCTTACTGACAAAATAGATGGGCCTTTGCACCAGCTCCTGGTCCTGGACGAGGACTGAGCTGATTGCTCGATCTGTGATGGCAAAGTAGAGGCGAAGTGGGATGCCTGACACCGGTTTACACAGTACCGGTGGGCTAGCTAGGTAATCCTTTAATTTGAGAAAGGCCTCCTCGCATTCGCTGGTCCATGAAAACTTGTTGTTCCGTTTGAGGCATTGGAAGTAAGGTGATCCTACCGTTTGACTCGAACGTGGAGGATTGCCTCGTCACTCCTTCGTCTAGCCTTCTATTCTGCAGGAACACTCCAAGAACCACCACCGGAACTCCAAACGCTGCCTGCAAAACACACAGACGGCACCTCTAGCGGCCGTTGTAGCTCCGACGCTCAAGTCAGGCAACAGGAACACCAAAACTATCACTGAATCTCTCTGTGAGACTCGTGTGTGCTCTCAGATCCACTTTCTCTCCCTATAACTATTTTCTGTTATCACTGTGCCACGTGTAAGAACGCTCCCACAGTGACTCAGAAACTAAGTGTAGTGAGCATGTGTAAACTTGTAATCTGGAAAGAATCCCCTTACCTTACATGATGTGGAGTGCTTTATACCTGAGCCGCGCCTCTCTCCCAGATGGTGACACGTGGAGGCACACAGCTGGCATCTATCGTACATGCGTCACACCTGGAGGGCCTCTGCGCTTCTCTCTGTGCGGGCCGCATGCTCCCAGGAGAGCGCCAGGCACATCCTGCCTGCATGGCCTTGCCGCACGTCCTCTGAGTGGGCATCATGCGAGGTGCATGCGTAACGTTCTCGCTGGGAACCCCGATGACCGATCGACCTCTGCATGCACTTACGACCGACCTCCCTCTGCATGCACTTATGACCGATCTCCCTCTTAACGCCCGATCGCGCTCTTCATGCAGTCACACCCGATCGGTGCCTCACAACTTCCACCGATGACCGGGCGGTGCCTCATAACTTCCCCTGATGACCGGGCGGTGCCTCATAACTTCCCTTGATGACCGGGCGGTGCCTCATGACTATCCATCGACGTCCGTGCGGTGCCTCATGACTATCCACCGACGTCCGTGCGGTGCTTCCAGGCGCTTATCTATGCTCTGAACTGGGAGTGGTGGTCACTTGGTATCTGACTACCGATCACCGTTCTAGGTGATCTCCTCCCTGATTCACTTGCTCTTTCTACCACGTGCCACCCTGTGCATGGTCCACGTGGTCAACGGCTGCTGACGTCATCAACTAGTGATGACCGACCGGATCATAAGGATACCCCTTTTCGCCTCCTGTAGAGACGAAACGTGAGAGGGCGACCATCCGACCTGTCAGCTATTGGACTTCCTTTACCGTGGCCGGGCTCCTCATCGCCATGATGGCTACGCATTTCTCTGGGTTGGCCTCTATCCCTTGCTCTGTTAGTAAGAACCCCAGAAACTTTCCTGCTTCTACCCCAAACACTCATTTCTCAGGGTTCAACTTTAAATTGTACCTGGTGATGGTGCTGAAGAGCTCCTCCAAATCGGTCACATGTTGACCCCTTTCCTGAGACGTGACCACCATATCATCTACGTATGCCTAGACGTTTTGACCTATCATTGGGGTGAGAATGCGGTCCATCAATCTCTGATACGTCGCCCCTGCGTTCTTAAGTCCAAAGGGCACATTACCTTGTAGCAGTAACTGGATAGTTTTGTCATGAACGCTGTTTTTTCCTCATCGCAGGGGTGCATCCGTATCTGGTTGTATCCTGAGAAGGCATCCAGGAAGCTGAGCAGTTTATAGCCCGACATGTTGTCAACTAGAGTGATGGAGGACGACTAGTCACACCCCTTCTAGTGCCAAGACGTGAGCTTGAAAGGATAGATCAAGAGCTTCTAGACCAAAAGGAAGATCGTCTAGCACCTTGCATGGAGTGTCTAGGACCTATCACAAGGTCCATGGCCAAACAAATCCAAGAGGAGACGGCCCAAGCTAAGGATGGGAGAGAAAGATACCTATACATGTTGCAAGAAGGCCCATCATGAAATTAGCTTAGTTTATGTGGTGCAAATAGCATTTTTCTTTCAAGACTTGACCTATCTTGCTTGGCAAGTTTGTGCCCTCTTTTGCATTTCATTTCAAACACATTTGGTTAGCATCTAGGGTAACATTTAAGGTACTCCTTAGCTTATAAAAGGGGTAGCCTCCTTCATGAAACTTAAGATTAATTTGAGTAAAGTTATGTTGCCAAATTTGTGCCATACTTACTCCCTTGCCTAAATCTCTTGATTTATGGTTTTAATCTTCACTCCTTCACCACCAAAGAGAGTTGGCCAAACCTCTCTCATTTTCATACACTTCATGCACCTACAAGCCACCACCACTCTTAGGAGGGCTTGACCCATTTCATCCATTGAACTTCCGCTGCATTCATCACCCAAAACGCACCATGAAGAACTCAAGAATGCCACCATTTGGTATCAGAGCTATGGTTCTTCAAAGATGAGTGTCTCTTCATTTTATTTTTTTTGAGTTCTTCTTATATTCAAGTTGTTCATCTTGGCTCCAAGTTGTCTTGCTGTTTTTTGCTTTTTATTTTTGCATTGGATGCTATTCTTGGCATTTCAATCAGTAGAATTGTTCAATTTGTGCTTGAGCATCTCTTGTCAAATTTTTTTGTAGGTTTCTTGCTATATTTGTGTGGCTGTCTTTTATTTTTAGGTATTTGAGTCTTGCTTGTTTTTATTTTCTTTTGGGTCATGTACCGACCAGTCCTCGGACACCGAGAACAGGTAGTAAAGGGTGAACCACGTCTGCTGGGTCCCAAAGCATGGGCCAAAGCCACGTGGAGTGGACCCCGCAGGCAGCTTGGATTAGAGGGTGATCAATCATCGGTGTGTCCAATCAGAGAAGGGTGATCAGTCATCAGTGTGTTCCCTTAGAGAAGGGTGATCAGTCATTCCCCTCAGAGTAGGGTGATCAGTCATCGGTGTGTCCCCTGAGAGAAGGGTGATTAGTCATCAGCATGTTGCCATAGAGAAGGGTGATTAGTCATCAACGTGATGATCACCAGGAAGGGCTGATGTGTCCTCGTCACTCCGCAGGGTGATCAGTCCTCGGTAACAGAGTGTGACGAGGTGACATCGGTCTTGGGTGATTTGAACAGCGTACACAGAACAGCTAAGATTGGTTCCCAGTGTGGGCCAATGACCAGTTAAATACCCAGAGGTAGAGAAAGGCCTGAATGACGAAAAGCCTATGCGGGTAGCAGGGAGAGCACAGTTAGGTGCAGAGTCCTGAGGGTCGAGTACTTATCAGAACTAGGGTTTCCCAGTAAAGGCTATATGCATGGCACGTGAACAATAAGGGCACTCCTAGAACAGGTGGCCCCAGAGACTAGGTGCACAAGGAGGCATCCAGGTGGTCACCCTGTTAGAGTTTGCACTCCAGAGAAGGAAACCTTATGTGCTAGATTACCCTAAGATTGGGTGATAGTGGCGCAAGGGTATTCCAGTAAACCCTGAATATGGCTAGCAGCGCAGCGAACCCTAATTAGGGCTAGCGGCGCAGTAAACCCTAGACTATATAAGGGACAGTAAAATACTTCACAAAGGTACGCAGTTTCTAGACCTAAACACAGAGAGACTCAATACACTTGGTGTTCCTTGTCCTACACTGACTTGAGCGTCGGAGTGCAAACGGCCTCTAGGGCGCCCCCTTTCTCTTTTGCAGGTGCAGATTGCTTCGAAAGAACTAAGCACGTATCAACGTGAGGAAGGAGGCGTGTGAGTGTCGTGGAGTCAACTGACAGGCGAGAGGAGACAGTGGCGGAGTCCAGAGCGCATCAGGCGCGTATGCAGGAGGACCTGGCTGTCTCACAGGCCAGAAATGAGGAGATGCACAGGGCCAACGAAGAGCTACGCTTGAATCTGCATCACATGCGACAAGCTGGGGATCGCGTGGGAGTGGATCAGACTCCACCTACGCCCCCAAGAGCCTTTCCCATGCCTTTTCCCAAAGAAATCATGGACGCGGTGGTCCCAGTCACATTCGTGGGGCCAAAGACCGTGTTCACAAGGAAAGAAGATCCAGAAGCGCATCTGACAGCCTTCCACACTCAGATGATGCTATCCGGAGGCTCAGACATGGTGTACTGCAAGATGTTTATGAGTACACTGAGCGGAATAGCTATGGAGTGGTTCGTGAGCCTGCCAGAGGGCCACATCACCTCTTTCCATCAGTTCTCGAAGCTGTTCACAGAGCAGTATATAGTCAACAGAGCGCCACCGGTGGTGTCCTATGATCTGTTTGACGTGCGCCAATATTAGGGGGAATCGCTGAAGGACTACCTCAACCGTTTTGGTGAGATTGCCCAGCAAGGACGAGAACATGTTGGTGCACGCATTCAAGAAAGGCGTACTGCCTGGTCCTTTCGGTGAATCGCTCATCAGGAGCCACCCTGCCACCTTTGCTGAGATTCGACGACGCGCGGTGGCGCACATAGTAGCAGAGACAGAGGTCTCTGAGAAGAGAGGCAGCGCTGCACCGTTGATGCCGCGCGGAGGTCAGGGGAAGCTGCAGCAGCAGGTGCGGGTGTATAAGGCCAAGGAAGGGAAGAAGGTGCAGGGAAGGCCTCGTCCCTATGCACCCAGGAAGGACCAGACCAGGGGGCGTGCAAGGGAGAACAACGCACCCCTTAGGTGTAACATCCCGCCAAATTCCTTTTTCATAATTATAAAATGAAATAAAGGTAAAACAATAATATTGAAGTGAACATATGTATATATATATATATATATATATATATATATAATGAAATTTCTCCTCACAGGGAGTTTAATACATATCCAGTCACTTTTCCAAAACTTAAACAAAATACAGTAAAATAGAAAGACAGGCAATCTCCTAACAGCAAAAGGCGATCTCCTATCAGAAAAAGGCGATCTCCTATCAGAAAACAGAAAAAGGGTGATCGCCTAACAGAAATAGAAACAGGCGATCTCCTTCCGGCGACCACTCACTGAGGAGCTCTACTTCCTGCAACATCATCTGCTCCCGTGTAAATTATACACGATCATCACAGCTTTAAGAAAAAGCCAAACACAACACCAAAAAAACACAGGGTAAGCTAAATATTTGAAAGAGAATTTAGATATGAACTTTAAAATCAAGATAACACAAATTTAAGACACCTACGTAAAACCAACAACTTTCTCATTCTCTTCACATGACCATCAAGTAAACACATATTTCACAATTCCTCAAGAGTCGTTCAAATCACATAATTCATCAAGTGTCTATCAATTCAATGTTTCTCATTTCTCACGTCAGACTTCCACTGACTCATCACACACAAACACTTGACACCACTTCCGGAAGACTCATGCATTGACTAGACTCAGAGATCTGCACCTGTCATACTGCCCCACTGTGGAATCACACACATTCACAGGGTTGCTGCGAAATCACACACATTCACAAGCGTATAAATGAATCTCAATATCATCACTATCCTAGCATGACAGGGTTAATCCATACGCGGGTCGAGCTCGTTCTCCTTCAAACAACTCACCCATACGTATGAACCTCCTTCGACTCTCAACGCCTGAATAACTTCATCTATATGATTCCATTATATCAGGAGAGTCAGGATATCTCATAATAAACGAATCACCGGTCAATGCACACTCTACACGATCTTACACGGTATTTTCTTTCCTGAAAATACTATGCCTTGATCCCACATTCACCACATTCAACACATCATATAACACTTAAATGAATGATTCCAATCACAACAACAATCATTCCCTGGTTTAGATTTTTGAATATCACAGGTATTTCACATTTAAATCTGAAACAGTTTCAAACAACACAAAAACAGGGGAGTTCGAAAAACAACGCCAAAACCGGTGATCTCGTCAAAAAACAGGGGATTATGCAATAACAGTTGAAAACCGGCGACCACGTCGCCCCATCATCTCAATCATCTAATATAAGGTTTTCGTTGGAAATAAGGCTAGCTTCCCTTACCTGGACTTGCGCAAAACACCAAGAGCTCCAAAACCCACCGAAGCTTAACGATGCCTTAGCTCTGTTTTAGCGTCTGGTTTGGAGAACTTGCAGAGAACCTCCCAGGTGCTCCAAGGGCAGTCGTCGCTCGTCGTACTGGTGCTTGAGGATGCCTGAATCGCAGCGCGAAGGAGAGAAAAGAGAAGGATGAAGGTAAACTCACTCTTGAACCACTGCAACGTTCGTTGCCTCTCAGAAGTGGGTTTTTGAATCTAAACCAACTTGTCCACAAAAGCCGCTGCCACCACCCACTCTGCAGGGAAGTTTGCGTGTACGCTTCCCTGAACAGTACGACTACGCGTGCCTCTGCGCAGGCCAACACTCTGATGTCACTATTCTGAACCACCCTTTTTTGTCCACGTGTCGCGCGTGCAGGACGTCTCATGCTAGGAGCCTGGGTCCCACCTTATCTGTGTGAAACTCAACATCACGCGATAACCCTCCACCGATGACCGCTCGCGCGATGACTATCCACCGATGTCTCATCCTGGAGGACGAACGATGTCTCACCCTAGGAGACGACCGATGTCTCACCCTGGCGATGCCCGCATGCCTCGTGTCCGGCGATGCCCGCATGCCTCGCGCCCTGGCGATCCCCGCAAGCCTCGCGCCCTGGCGATGCCCGAATGCCTCGCGTCCGGCGATGCCCATATGCCTCGCACCCTGGCGATGCCCGACGACACATCGCCACGCCTTGCTAAAGGTTCTTCATCCCACTATGTTACGTCCAAGGTATCATCTCCACATGACTTGGTGACGTCGGTAGCTTCACATTTCCAAGAGTAGGTCAGCACCACTCCTCATGCGCCCATGCATGCAACACTAAGGACGATCTCATATGCTCAAGCATAGAGCTTCGCATGCACAGCGTATCTAAGGCTTAACCCACACCTTGATACGCGTGGTTTTTGGAACCCACTCTGGTTGATCCAGTATCCTGACCACATACTGAGTGCACTTTCGGCGATCATGTGCACCATAGGCAACTGGCGATCACGTGTAATCTAGGCGACAGGCGATTATGTACTAACCAGGCGATCTCATAGTCTTCTAAACTACACTTTCCTTCCTTTTTTTATTTTAAATAAAAACATACTTAGAATTCATTTAAAATATATTCCTTTTTATTCCAATTTAATTTTACAGGTCCTTACACTAGGTATGATTTCATGGTGGAGTTGGCGGAGCTGATCACCATCCCTGTCGTGGCTGCAAGACTCCGAGTACCAAAGAAAACCGACAAGGTGCTTGGAGGGAGGAAGGATGAGTGGTGTGAATTCCATCAGGCTTATGGACACACACTCCACACCTGCCTGTCATTGGGGCATCAACTTGCTGAGTTAGTGAAGACAGGATTCCTGACCGATTACCTGCGGGAGGCGCAAGGTGATCGCACTTCGGGGTCTCAGACAGGTGATCAGCAGCACGAAATCCCTGTGCATGGGAACGTGAGGTGATGGAGGATGCAACGCTGGGGGGCTCCCAAGTAGCCCAGGAGGAAGCTCCTCGTGAATCAGGCGTCGCCAGAGCGGTCATCGCCTGTGAAAGGAAGGGGTCCATACAGAGTAGTTGAGGCGTTGGAGAATGAAGCTTATCGGCTGGAGACTCTGGATGGAACAGCTATCCCTAGGATGTGGAACGCTACACACTTAAGTTTCTACTTCAGTGCAAGTGCAGGTGATCGGTGGTCAGTTGCTAAGTGACCACCACCAGCAGATCGGTCTTTAGATGAGCGCCTGGAAGCAGAGCGCGAGAAGTAATGGAGCACAGATCTGTCATCGGTGTATGGTCATCGGGGTTTCTTGCCACACGCAGTTAAACTGGGACCCAGGCTCCCAGCGAGAGCGTTACGCATTCACCTCGCATGATTCCAAACCAGAGGAAGAAGAGTTGCTCGCCAGTAGGGTTGTGCATGAGGATGGTGTAAGAAAGCTAGTAAGCTGGTCAGTGATCGGTGACTCTCTTAACCCATTACGTGCATGGCACTGTGCGGGGAGATCGTGCATGCAGGATGCAGCGCCTGACGAGTGTGTTTACACCAACCACCTCTGGTGCTCTCGTGGGAGCATGTGACTCGCTCAGAGGGAAGAAACGCGCTAAGTTACTTCCCAAGGGAATAACTTAGGCGCACAGAGAAAAGCGCAAAGGCCCTTCAGGTATGACATGCGTACAATTAAATCCTCCCTCGCCTATGAGCGAAGTGAGGTCAGTGAGAACCTGTCACTTGGAGTTAGAGGTCTCGTAAGCGGAGAGGTAGGTTCGTAGAGAACACCTCCCCTTCGAGTGAGAACTTCCAACGTGAAAGAAGGGTTCGCCCAGTGAAATCCTCCCTCGCCTATGAGCGAAGTGAGGTCAGTGAGAACCTGTCACTTGGAGTTAGAGGTCTCGTAAGCGGAGAGGTAGGTTCGTAGAGAACACCTCCCCTTCGAGTGAGAACTTCCAACGTGAAAGAAGGGTTCGCCCAGTGAAATCCTCCCTCGCCTATGAGCGATGTTAGGTCAGTTAGAGCCTGTCACTTGGAGTTAGAGGTCTCGTAAGCGGAGAGGTAGGTTTGTAGAGAACACCTCCCTTTCGAGTGAGAACTTCCAACGTGAAAGAAGGGTTCACCCAGTGAAATCCACCTTCGCCTATGAGCGATGTGAGGTCAGTTACAACCTGTCAGTGGGGGTTAGAGGTCTCGTAAGTAGGAAGGAAGATTCGTAAGGAACACCTCCTCTTCGAGTGAGAACTCCCAACTTGAAAGAAAGGTTCACCAGTGAAGTCCTCACCCTCGACTTCTTACAGCGAGGCTGAGGCGAGAGAGAAAGTCCTCACCTCGACTTTGTACAGCGAGGCTGAGGCGAGATAACAAAGTCCTCACCTCGACTTTGTACAGCGAGGCTGAGGCGAGAGAGAAAGTCCTCACCTCGACTTTGTACAGCGAGGCTGAGGCGAGAGAGAAAGTCCTCACCTCGACTTTGTACAGCGAGGCTGAGGCGAGAGAAGAAAGACCTCACCCTTGACTTTGTACAGCGAGGTTGAGGCGAGAGCAGAAAGACCTCACCTCGACTTTGTACAGCGAGGCTGAGGTGAGAGGAGAAAGACCTCACCTCGACTTCTTACAGCGAGGCCGAGGCAAGAAGGGTCATCGAGAAGCACTTTTCTTCCCTAAAACACAAGCATCATCTTTGGCGTTCAGGCCCTCTATGTGCTTAGCGCTGGAGTAACAGAGAAGTAAAGCAGAGCCTGAAGCGCGATGACTGATCGGTGGTGCACCAACATGCTAGTCGGTGGTCGATGGTAGAAGCAAGTTCTGCTGCAAGAAGCCGAAGCATTTAGGCCCGTCAAGTCAGTCGTCCAGCATGAAGTTATGCATAAAAGCTATTAAAGACAATGCTGAGTCACATGCAGAGAGTTAAAAATGGAAAGGGACATGCAGCTGGAGCAAAGATTTCATTCATATTGAAGTCAATGCAGTGAGCCTTTACAGCTAAAAGGTTTATACAATTTATGAAGCAGAAAAAGAAATTACACAGAAAAGAAGAAGTTGCAAAGGGAGAAGCTCAAGGAGAAGGAATGATCTTGCCATCGACCACTTAGTCTCTTCGCTGAGAACGAGTTCACAGCTTGAGACTGGGGGGCTTGTGATCCGGTCGGTCACTGGTAGTCGATGACGTCAGCAGCAGATGACAACGTGGACCATTCAGAGGGTGACACGTGGTAGAAGATAGCAGGTGAATCAGAGGGGAGATCACTCAGAACGGTGATCGGTGGTCAGTTGCTAAAGTGACCACCACCAGTAGATCAGTGCCTATATGAGCGCCTGACAGCAGAGCGCGAGAAGTAATGAAGCACCGATCAGTCATCGGTGCAAGGTTATCGGGGAGAAGGGTGATTAACACCTCTTTGTCGAGAAAGAAGTCCTCAATTCGAGGAGAGAGCTCACCAATGAAGTCCTCAGAGGGTAAGAGATGTGGGCGATGACAAGGTGGTGAGATGTCCCTTTAGCGCGCTACTCATGTCCTTACGCGCAGAGCCACATAGGTCGCCCGGGCCGATGACTTAGTCTCTTCGCTGAAACAAGTTAACAGCTTGAGACTGGGGGGCTTGTGTACCGACCAGTCTTCGGACACCGAGAACAGGTAGTAAAGGGCAAACCACGTCAGCTGGGTCCCACAGCATGGGCCAAAGCCACGTGGAGTGGACCCCGCAGGCAGCTTGGATTAGAGGGTGATCAGTCATCGGTGTGTCCAATCAGAGAAGGGTGATCAGTCATCGGTGTGTTCCCTTAGAGAAGAGTGATCAGTCATTCCCCTCAGAGTAGGGTGATCAGTCATCGGTGTGTCCCCTGAGAGAAGGGTGATTAGTCATTAGCATGTTCCCACAGAGAAGGGTGATTAGTCATCAACGTGACGATCACCACGAAGGGCTGATGTGTCCTCGTCACTCCGCAGGGTGATCAGTCCTTGGCAACAGAGTGTGACGAGGTGACATCGGTCTTGGGTGATTTGAACAGCGTAGACAGAACAGCTAAGATTGGTTCCCAGTGTGGGCCAATGACCAGTTAAATACCCAGAGGTAGGGAGAGGCCTGAATGACGAAGAGCCTATGCGGGTAGCAGGGAGAGCACAGTTAGGTGCAGAGTCCTGAGGGTCGAGTACTTATCAGAACTAGGGTTTCCCAGTAAAGGCTATATGTATGGCACGTGAACAGCAAGGGCACTCCCAAAACAGGTGGCCCCAGAGACTAGGTGCACAAGGAGGCATCCAGGTGGTCACCCTATTAGAGTTTGCACTCCAGAGAAGGAAACCTTATGTGCTAGATTACCCTAAGATTAGGTGATAGCGGCGCAAGGGTATTCCAGTAAACCCTGAATATGGCTAGTAGCGCAGCGAACCCTAATTAGGGCTAGCGGCGCAGTAAACCCTAGACTATATAAGGGATAGTAAAATACTTCACAAAGGTACGCAGTTTCTAGACCTAAACACAGAGAGACTCAATACACTTGGTGTTCCTTTCCCTACACTGACTTGAGTGTCGGAGTGCAAACGACCTCTAGGGCGCCCCCTTTCTCTTTTGCAGGTGCAGATTGCTTCGAAAGAACTAAGCACGTATCAACGAGAGGAAGGAGGCGTGTAAGTGTCGTGGAGTCAACTGACAGGCGAGTCAACCGGCAAGAATAGGTCATATGATGCTTTGAGTCTTTTTATTTTATGAATCCATATGTTTTGTCTAAGTCATGTGTTTCCAAATTTGTCATCAAAATCTTAGTGGTACTTGTTCTTGATGATTTGGTTTCTTGCTTTATTTTGGGTCCAGATTTTATTTTGCTGTTTTGGATGATCTTTTGGTGCATTTTTCTTTTTGTTTGAGTTCATATTTGGGTGTTAGATCCACGCAAATTCCTATATCTTCACTCCATTGTGTTCTTGAAAATTTTCTTTGCTGTTTTGGGTTCCAGCTTTAGGATCCCCTGTTTTCACTGCAACTGGCCTGGCTGTTTTTATGTGTTAACATTAAATACGTCACAAGAAATTTATGAGCCTCTGGATTTGAATCACTTGAGATCTTAGAAAAAGAATAAAAAAGGAATCAGTTGAAAAGGACAAATAGAAAAAAAATGATAAATCATACAAAAAAAAAGTGTGCAATCTGTTGTTCCAGCTGGCGGAAAATGAGCACTGGTAGTAAAAAAATTTTCAAAATTAATTGTTGCATGCGTTTGGCGTGAAACCAACTCCAAAAGTTTGTTAAGATCTTGACCTAATTGTGTCTCAAATTTCAAAAGCAAAGTCAAAATATCCAGCTCAGTACACACGTTTTAAGTGACGCTTTTTGTGCCAGGGAAGCTTTTTCAGTAGTGCTGTTTTTGTTTTTCAAATCAATTCTAGTACCATTCTAGGATTCCTTTTGTGTGCCCACTTTATTTGTGTACCTTTTATTTGCTTGTCACATTTTATTGCAACTCTTCCTAGTTGTGTCACATTATAACTTCATTTGTGTGGTCCTATTTTTTGCAATTAATTTGTTTCTTGCTTTATTTCCTTGACCTCTAAGTTTTTGTGGTGGATGAAATTTTCATTTGGTGCTTGTTGAGTGAGATTTTGACATGGGCTGTCCAGCTTGCTTAATAGGTGCTGGAATGAGGATTTTATTGACCTAATTTAAAGAGGAACAAAGGCCAAAGGTGCAGAAACAAATACATACCACAAATACCCATACACTTTGGAAGGCCCAACAAGTAGAAAGACAACAAAAAGGGGGGTGCATATAGTCAAGCAACAAAGGGAGTGTTCTTTAACTTTCTTGCAAGATTAACTTTCTATTAATTACTTGTTAATCACGTTTTAGACGGTGAGTGTGTCTTCAAGGGCTCCAAGTGTCCAAGAAGCCTCACCTAGGGCCGCCTAGAATTAATTGTTGCTATTTCAATTTCTTTGGGATTTGCTTAATCTTGTTTAATCTTGCTATTTGCGCGTTTTGTTTTGGGCTTTGCATAAGCTTTCATTTGCATAAAAAAAAATATTGTTTTCTCATTGTATTCTAAGTGTTTAACCTAAAGAGAGGATTGTGAGAAGATTTTGAGGGATAATTTTAGGCTAAGGCAAGACTTGGTACTTAAGAAGTCCTTTGTGACTCACCTCTCTTACCTGGAAAGCTACCTTCATTAACTTCCCTATTCTTTCTTAAAGAAGAACATTTATATACACAACGTTTTAACCATGTATTCTCATGCATCCAAGTCTAGTGATAGTGATGAAAAGTCCATTAAATCACTTTTGAAACAACTTGTCAAGGATGTACAACATCTTTCATATAGACAATTGGAAAATGAATCTAAAATCAATGATTTGGCTAGAGCAAGGAAAGAGAAATCCCAAAATTCAAAAAAATCTCATTCACAAGCATCTCATTCTCAACTCCAAGAGTCTCTAAGAGAGGTAAGCATTAGAAACCATGAGTATTACCAACCACCACCTAGAAGACTTAGGCAAAGAGAGGAAGAAGCCCCAAGGGAAGTAAGGGTAGTGTTCCCGCCGGTGGACTCGAACGTGGATGGGCTCCGCGTTCCTCCCGCGTTCGCATCTGTTCCTCCGGTTGGCTTCCCTTCGAACGAAGCAAACAGTTCCTGCAAACACAGAGGGGCGCCCTAGCGGCCGGTGTAGCTCCGACGCTCAAGTCAGTTTGGGCAAGGAAACACCAAAAACTCTCTTTGTGTAATTTCTGGGTTACGTATTGCATACCTGGTGTAGTATTTCTCTGCCACCCATATACCTTCGAGGTCTACTGGCTACGTCCAGGCTTCACTTGAGTACCCCTGCACTGCCATCACCCACTCTCTGCGGTATCTTGCGTGCAAGTTTCCTCTACTTGAGTGGAAAGTCTGACAGAACGGCCATGTGGGCGCCTCTGCACGCACTCACTCTCTGGGAACATCTTCACGGTGCACGTGCCAGGCATGCAGCCTCACTGGGAACTCTAACCTTGATGGGTTTTCGTCCCAATAGGATTCTGCACCTAACTGTGCCTCCACCGCCTCATGCATGGTCGTTCCGTGACTAAGGCCGCTCCCTGGCTCTGGGCACCGATGATTGATGTGTCCCCCTGTTGGCGATCTCTCATCGCCCTTGTTCTTGGTGATCGACCCTTCTGAGGGCTCATCGATCTCTCAGCCCCTGGCTGGTGTCTGAGGTCTGGCCACTACAATTCCCTTGCGGAGTAACTTAGCGCGTTATTCACATCGTTGTGGCTGACGTCACTCGCCACACACCGATGACCGAGGTATATCTCATCCTGACCGATGGCCGATGTCTCATCCTGGCCAATGATCGATGTGTCACCCTGACCGATGATAGATGGCGCTTCTTCACGTTGTCGGGCTCTCCTTATGGAATCATACGAGGTCCTTGGGTAACGTTCTCGCTGGGAGCCTGGGTCCCAGTTTAACACGTGTTGGCAAGGAACCCCCGACGACTGATCGCTCTGCATGCACTGATGACGGATCGGTGCTTCATCACTCCTCGTGCTCTGGTTGCAAGCGCTCATGTAGGAACTGATCTGTTGGTGGTGGTCACTCGGTAACTGACCACTGATCGCCGTTCTTGAACGATCTACACCCTGGTTCATCTGCTATCTCATGCCACGCATTGCTCTGTGACTGGCCCACGTGGTCATCTGCTGCTGACGTCATCGACCACCGATGACCGACCGGATCACAAGCCCCCCAGTCTCGAGCTGTGAACTTGTTCTCAGCGAAGAGACTAAGTGGTCTTCCTTGCCAAAGAGAAGAAGGAGCTCGAAGCCAATGTACCTGAGACCATGGCTGCTGGTGCCGAGGCTCTGATAGATGGGTTCCATGGGCTTGCAGCAGGTTCACTGCGTCCTGCCAGACTTGGACTTTACCCAACCTAGCCTCCACCATTCAGTGGCCGATGGCAGGCTCATTCCTCCTCCTTGAGCTTCTTCCCTTGCAACTTCTCCTTTTGTGTAATTTCTCTTTGTGCTACAAACTTGTGTATAAACCTTTTATGCATAAATTCATGTTGGATGACTGACCTGATGGTATCTAAATGCTTCGACTGATCGCCCAAGAGCTTGTTTGGGGAAGCTTTCATACTCAGAGCTTTACTACCAACCACTGACTAGAATGTTAGCGCACCACCGATCAGTCATCGCGCTTCAGGTTTCGCATTACTTCTGTGTCACTCCAGCGCTAGGTGCATAGAGGGCCCGAACGCCAAAGATGACACCTGTGTTTTTGGGGAATGCTTCTTGATGATCCCTCTTGCCTCAGCCTCGCTGTACAAAGTCGAGGTGAGGACTTTTTATCTCACCTCAGCCTTGCTCTATAAAGTCGAGGTGAGGACTTTTTTCACTCGCCCCGACCTTGCTGTAAAAAGCAGAGGAAGAGGACTTTCTCTGTTGCCTTAAGCTTGCTGTATGAAGCAGAGGAGAAGGACTTGGTTCCCTTGCCTCAACCTTGCTGTAAGAAGCAGAGGAAGAGGACTTTTCCCTTGCCTCAACCTTGCTGTAAAAAGCAGAGGAAGAGGACTTTCTCTGCCTGCACCTCGCTGTACAAAGTCGAGGGTGAGGACTTTCTTCTCTGGCCCGTGCCTCATTGTACAAAGTAGAGGGAGAGGACTTTCTCTCGCCTGCACCCCGCTGTACAAAGTCGAGGGTGAGGACTTTCTCTCGCCTGCACCTTGCTGTACAAAGTCAAGGGTGAGGACTTTCTTCTCTGGCCCATGCCTCGCTGTACAAAGTCGAGGGAGAGGACTTTCTCTCGCCTGCACCCCGCTGTACAAAGTCGAGGGTGAGGACTTTCTCTCGCCTGTATCCCGCTGTACAAAGTCGAGGGTGAGGACTTTCTTCTCTGGCCCATGCCTCGCTGTACAAAGTCGAGGGAGAGGACTTTCTCTCGCCTGCACCCCGCTGTACAAAGTCGAGGGTGAGGACTTTCTCTCGCCTCAACCTTGCTGTAAAAAGTAGAGGAAGAGGACTTTCTTTGCCTGCACCCCGCTGTACAAAGTCGAGGGTGAGGACTTTCTTCTCTGAGTGGGTGCATGCTCCCAGGGGAGCACCAGGGGTGGCTGTCTAAGCGCACTCACCGGGCGCATCCCTGCCTGCATGGTATCACCGCACGCCCTTTGAGTGGGCAACTCCTCTTCTTCTGGTTTGGAATCATGCGAGGTGCATGCGTAACGCTCTCGCTGGGAGCCTGGGTCCCAGCTTAACACGTGTTGGCAAGACCCCGATGACCATGCATCGATGAGTGCTCTGCTTCTGGAATCATGCGAGGTGCATGCGTAACGCTCTCTCTGGGAGCCTGGGTCCCAACTTAACACGTGTTGGCAAGACCCTGATGACCAATCTTCTTTTGGAATCATGCGAGGTGCATGCGTAACGCTCTCGCTGGGAGCCTGGGTCCCAGCTTAACACATGTTGGCAAGACCCCGATGACCATGCACCGATGAGTGCTCACTCCCGACATGCACCGACGGCTGATCTTGGTCTGCATGTACTGATGGCTGATCGCGCTCTACATCCAAGCGCTTATCTAGGGGCTGATCTGTGGGTGGTGGCCACTCGGTAACTGACCATCGATCACCTGTACTTCAACCTGAGCAAGGAGAACTTTAAACTGGGAACACTTGCACACTTTATGTACTTAAGCGTGTAGCGTTCTACATACATCCTGGGAATAGCTGCTCCATCCAGAGTCTCCAGCCAATAAGCTCCACTCTCCAACACCTCAACTACTCTGGACGGGTCTCCTTTCTTCGGCGCTGATCACCCTGGCTACGCCTGACTCATGAGGGGCGATCATTCCCTCTGCTTCAGCTTCCACCTGGGCTACCTGGGAGCCCCCCAGCGTAGCATCTTCCATCATCTCACGTCCCCATGCACACGGACTTCGTGTTGCTGATCACCTGCCTGGGACCCCAAAGCGCGATCACCTGGCGCCTCTCTTCTTAGAGACCTCTGCCTCTGCCACTATGTGCGCCACCGCGCGTCGCCGGATCTCAGCAAAGGTTACAGGGTGGCTCCTGATGAGCGATTCGCTGAAAGGGCCAGGTAGTGCGCCTTTCTTGAATGCATGCACCAGCATGTTCTCGTCCTTGCTAGGCAATCTCACCACCTGTGCACCGAAACGGTTGAGGAAGTCCTTCAGTGACTCCCCCTGGTACTGGCGCACGTCGAATAGGTCGTAGGATACCACCGGTGGCGCTCTGTTGACGATATACTGCTCCGTGAAGAGCTTCGCAAACTGATGGAAGGAGGTGATGTGCCCCTCTGGCAGGTTCACGAACCACTCCATAGCTGTTCCGCTTAGTGTGCTCATGAAGATCTTGCAGTACACAGCGTCTGAGCCTCCAGACAGCATCATCTGAGTGTTGAAGGCCGTCAGATGTGCTTCCGGGTCCTCCATCCCCGTGAACGACGCCTTCACTCCCACTAGGTTGGGAGGCACCGCCGTGTTCATGATTTCGGGGGAGAAGGGCATGGGAAAGGCCCTTGAGGGCGTCGACGGAGCCTGGTCCTCTCCCACACGATCCCCAGCTTGCTGCATGTGACGTAGACTCAAACGTAGTTCTTCGTTGGTCCTGTGCAGCTCCTCATTTCTGGCCTGGGATGCGACCAAGTCCGCCTTCATGCGCTCCTGGTGGGCTTTGGAATCTGCCAGCATTTCTTGGAGCGCGTGCACCGTCTCCATGAGTTGCTGCAGGGTAACACCTTCGCCTCCATTCTGTGGGATAGATCCTTGTCTGGTATTCCTCATCTGTGCGATTTCTACTCTCGTTCTTGTGTATGGGGGCTTCGTTTTACTTCGAGCCCCACGGTGGGTGCCAAATGTTCCCGTCGGTGGACTCGAATGTGGATGGGCTCCGTTTTCCTCCCGCGTCCGCGTCTGTTCCTCCGGTTAGCTTCCCTTCGAATGAAGCAAATGGTTCCTGCAAACACAGAGGGGCACCCTAGCGGCCGGTGTAGCTCTGACGCTCAAGTCAGTTTGGGCAAGGAAACACCAAAAACTCTCTTTACGTAATTTCTGGGTTACGTATTGCGTACCTGGTGTAGTATTTCTCTGCCAACCATATACCTTCGAGGTCTACTAGCTACGTCTAGGCTTCACTTGAGTACCCCTGCACTGCCATCACCCACTCTCTGCGGTATCTTGCGTGCAAGTTTCCTCTACGTGAGTGGAAAGTCTGACAGAACGGCCACGTGGGCGCCTCTGCACGCACTCACTCTCTGGGAACATCTTCACGGTGCACGTGCCAGGCATGCAGCCTCACTGGGAACTCTAACCTTGATGGGTTTTCGTCCCAACAGGATTTTGCACCTAACTGTGCCTCCACCGCCTCATGCATGGTCGTTCCGTGACTAAGGCCACTCCCTGGCTCTGGGCACCGATGACCGATGTGTCCCCTTGTTGGCGATCTCTCATCGCCCTTGTTCTTGGTGATCGACCTTTCTGAGGGCTCATCGATCTCTCAGCCCCTGGCTAATGTCTGAGGTCTGGCCACTACAATTCCCTTGCGGAGTAACTTAGTGCGTTATTCACATCGTCATGGCCGACGTCACTCACCACACACCGATGACCGAGGTATATCTCATCCTGACCGATGGCTGATGTCTCATCCTGGCCAATGATCGATGTGTCACCCAGACCCATGATAGATGGCGCTTCTTCACGTTGTCGGGCTCTCCTTATAGAATCATGCGAGGTCCTTGGGTAACATTCTCGCTGGGAGCCTGGGTCCCAGTTTAACATGTGTTGGCAAGGAACCCCCGACGATTGATCGCTCTGCATGCACCGATGACGGATCGGTGCTTCATCACTCCTCGCGCTCTGGTTGCAGGCGCTCATGTAGGAACTGATCTGCTGGTGGTGGTCACTCGGTAACTGACCACTGATCGCCGTTCTTGAACGATCTACACCCTGGTTCATCTGCTATCTCATGCCACGCATTGCTCTGTGACTGGCCCACGTGGTCATCTGCTACTGACGTCATCGACTACCGATGACCGACTGGATCAGGTAGACCTACCACATTTCTATGGTAAGGACAATGTAGAAGTTTACCAAGATTGGGAAATGAAAGTGGAACAACTCTTTGCTTGTCATAGGGTGAGTGAAGAGAGAAAGGTACCCTTAGCCACCCTTAGTCTTCAAGGAAATGCCATGTATTGGTGGACCTCTCTAGAGAGAGATAGACGTCTTCATAGGGACCCTCCCATAGAGTATTTGAATGACCTTAGGGGAGCCCTAAGATGTCGCCACATACCTTCCTACTACCATAGGGAGCTAATGGACAAGCTCCAAAGGCTCCAACAAAAGAACATGAGTGTGGAAGAGTATAGGCAAAAGATGGAGCTATACATGATGAGAGCTTCTATTAGAGAGGAAGAGGTCACCACCATATCTCGGTTTTTAAGTGGACTCAACCTTGAGATAAGAGATAAAGTAGAGCTTCTTCCCTACCAAGACTTGAATGATTTGGTTCAACTTTGCATTAAAGTTGAACAACAAAATTTGCGCAAAACTTCAAGTCAAAGGGTGGGAATCTACTCTAACTCCTATCCCAAGAGAGAATATAAAAGGGAGGGTAGTACATCTAGAGACAAACCAAAGGAAACTACCAAGCCCATAACCAAAGACACCTCTACCCCACCCATCCGAGCTAGGGACATCAAGTGCTTTAAGTGTTTTGGAAGAGGACATGTGCAAGCCCAATGCCCAAACCAAAGGACCATGTTTTTAATAGGCAAGGATGAGTACACTAGTGGTGAGGATGAGCCTAGTGTAGAAGAAGAAGAAGGGGGAGAGGATGAGAGGGTTAGTCCTTTAGAAGGAGAATTACTCATGATTAGGAGAACCCTCAACAATCATCCTAGCACATCCATGGAAACATAAAGAGAGAACATCTTTCACACAAGGTGTAATGTTTTAGAAAATATATGTTCTCTTATTGTGGATAGTGGATCAAGTTGCAATTGTTGTAGCTCTAGGATGGTTGAGAAGCTCAATCTACAATTAGTTCCTCATCCTAAGCCATACAAGTTGCAATGGATCAATGAGAATGGGGAACTAAGTGTAGATAAGCAAGTGGAAATCAAGTTCTCCATAGGTAACTACAAAGATAAAGTTTTATGTGATGTAGTACCAATGGAAGCTTGCCATATCTTGTTAGGTAGACCATGGCAATTTGATAAAAAAACCTTGCATGATGGTCTAACTAATGAGATTTCCTTCACCCATAGGCAAAATAGATTTGTACTTAGTCCCTTACCACATTCTCAAGTGGTGAGAGACCAAATACAAATGAGAGAAAAGAGGGATGAAGAAAATAAGAGAAAGAAGAAAGAAAAACAAAGAGAGATAGAAAAAGAGAAAGTTCTTAAGGATAGAAAGGAGTGGGAGAAGAGTGTTCCTTCCCACATGGTTGCTCAACAAGAAAGATCTTTTGAAAACATTTTGGAAAACTTGCTTCTTGTTGAACAACCAAGCCTTGTTTTTTGTAAGGGAACACTTGCATGCACTGCCACAAGTAGTGAACTTATGAGTCTACCTCCTCAAGTGGAAAATCTTTTGAGTAAATTTGATGATGTATTCTCTAGTGAGGAACCCCATGGTCTTCCTCCCATTAGAGGTATAGAACATCAAATTGACTTTATCCCGGGGGCTAGCCTACCAAATAGGCCAGCTTATAGAACTAACCCCGAGGAAACCAAGGAGATAGAGTCACAAGTTCAAGACTTGTTGGATAAGGGTTGGGTTTAAAAGAGCCTTAGTCCTTGTGCTGTACCTGTCTTGTTGGTGCCAAAACAAGATGGAAAATGGCGCATGTGTTGTGATTGCCGAGCAATCAACAACATCACCATCAAGTACAGGCACCCAATCCCAAGGCTTGATGACATGCTTGATGAACTACATGGATCCACCATATTTTCCAAGATTGACCTTAAAAGTGGTTATCACCAAATTAGGATCAAAGAGGGTGATGAGTGGAAAACTGCTTTTAAGACCAAATTTGGATTATATGAGTGGTTAGTGATGCCTTTTGGCCTTACTAATTGTTCTTGCCGGTTGACTCACCTGTCAGTTGACTCCACGACACTCACGCGCCTCCTTCCTCACGTTGATACGTGCTTGAATCTTGCGAAACAATCTGCACCTACAAAAGAGAAAGGGGCGCCCTAGAGGCCGTTTGCACTCCGACGCTCAAGTCAATAGTGGGCAAGTAACACCCAGTGTATTGAGTTTCTCTGTGTTTAGGTCTAGAAACTGCGTACCTTTGTGAAGTATTTTACTGTCCCTTATATAGTCTAAGGTTTACTGTGCCGCTAGCCCTAATTAGGGTTTACTGCACTGCTAGCCATATTTAGGATTTTTTAGAATACCCTTGCGCCGCTATCACCCAATCTTAGGGTAATCTAGCACGTAAGGTTTCCTTCTCTGGAGTGCAAACTTTAACAGGGTGACCACCTCGGTGCCTCCTTGTGCACCTAGTCTCTGGGGCCGCCTGTTCTGGGAGTGCCTTCACTGTACACGTGCCATGCATGTAGCTTCATTGGGAAAACCCTAGTTCTGGTGAGTACTCGTCCCCTCAGGACTCTACACCTAACTGTGCTCTCCCTGCTACCAGCATAGGCTCTTCGTGATTCAGGCCTCTCCCTACCTCTGGGTATTTAACTGGTCATTGGCCCACACTGGGAACCAATCTTAGCTGTTCTGTCTACTCTGTTCAAATCACCCAAGACCGATGTCACCTCGTCACACTCTGTTGTCAAGGACTGATCACCCTGCGGAGTGACGAGGACACATCAGGCCTTCCTGGTGATCGTCACGCTGATGACTAATCACCCTTCTCTGTGGGAACATGCTGATGACTAATCACCCTTCTCTCAGGGGACACACCGATGACTGATCACCCTCTCTGTGGGCTGATGGCTAATCACCCCTCTCATCAATACCACCTGTGGGGTCCATTCCACGTGGCTTTTGCCCATACTGTGGGACCCAGCTGACGTCCGAGGACTAGTCAGTACACTAATGCTCCTAGTACATTCATGAGGCTCATGAATCATACCTTAAGGGATTGCATAGGTAAATATGTAGTAGTTTACTTTGATGATATCCTAGTGTATAGCAAAACCCTAGAAGACCATCTAAGTCACCTTAGGGAAGTCCTTCTAGTGCTTAGGAAAAATAGTTTGTTTGCCAATAAGGATAAGTGTACCTTCTGTGTAGATAGTGTAGTTTTCTTAGGTTTCACAGTTAACCAAAAGGGGGTGCATGTTGATCCTGCAAAAATCCAAGCCATCAAAGAGTGGCCCACTCCACAAAATGTAAGTCAAGTAAGAAGTTTTCATGGGTTAGCTAGCTTCTATAGAAGGTTTGTGCCTAATTTTTCAAGTTTAGCTTCCCCTCTCAATGAACTTGTTAAAAAGGATGTTGCATTTTTTTGGAATGAAGAGCATGAACAAGCCTTTCAAAGGCTAAAAGCTCAACTCACCCATGCTCCCATTCTAGCTCTCCCAAATTTTTCTAAAACTTTTGAGATAGAATGTGATGCATCGGGAGTGGGCATAGGTGCAGTGTTGTTACAAGGTGGACACCCCATTGCGTATTTTAGTGAAAAGCTACATGGTGCCACCCTTAACTACCCCACTTATGACAAAGAGCTATATGCACTTGTGAGGGCCTTAAAGACTTGGGAACATTATCTCATTTCAAAAGAGTTTGTTATCCATAGTGATCATGAGTCCCTAAAGTACTTAAAAGGCCAACACAAACTCAACAAAAGACATGCTAAATGGATGGAGTTTCTTAAACAATTTCCTTATGTAATCAAATACAAGAAAGGAAGCACCAATATAGTAGCCGATGCTCTCTCAAGGAGGCATGTTCTCTTTTCAAAATTGGGTGCCCAAATTCTTGGATTTGATCACATAAAAGAACTTTACCAAGAAGACCAAGAATTCTCATCCATCTATGCTAAGTGCAAACATAGAGCACAAGGAGGTTACTATGTGGCCGAAGGGTATCTCTTTAAAGAATGAAAACTTTGTATTCCCCAAGGCACACATAGGAAGCTCCTTGTAAAAGAATCACATGAAGGGGGTCTCATGGGCCATTTTGGAGTTGATAAAACTTTAGATCTTTTAAAAGAAAAATTTTATTGGCCACACATGAGAAAGGATGTCCAAATACATTGTTCTAGATGCATATCATGTTTGAAAGCAAAGTCTAGAGCAATGCCTCATGGATCTACACCCCTTAGCCGATTGCAAATGCTCCTTGGGAAGACATTAGCATGGATTTCTTTTTAGGACTCCCTAGGACTGCAAGAGGCCATGATTCTATCTTTGTGGTGGTGGACCGTTTTAGCAAAATGTCCCATTTTATTCCATGCCACAAGATAGATGATGCTCAAAATATTTCTAGACTCTTCTTTAAAGAAGTGGTGAGACTCCATGGTATACCTAGAAGTATAGTGTCCGATCGAGATTCCAAGTTTGTAGGCCACTTTTGGTAAACTTTTTGGGGCAAACTTGGTATGAGACTACAATTTTCAACTTCTTGTCATCCTCAAACGGATGGTCAAACTAAAGTAGTCAATAGATCTCTTGGAACTATGCTTAGGGCTATCATGAAGGGAAACCACAAATCTTGGGATGAGTATCTTCCCCATATTGAGTTTTGCTTACAATAGAGTAGTCCACAAGACTACTAATGCTTCTCCTTTTGAAGTTGTATATGGGTTTAATCCTCTCACACCTTTGGATTTGTTACCTTTACCTAATCCACAAGAATTTGTGCATAAGGAAGGAGTAATCAAAGCCGATTTTGTTAAGAAAATGTATGAGAAGATTAAACTCCAAATTCAACAACAAAATGAAAAGTATGCAAAATACCACAATAAGGGGAGGAGAGAAATCATTTTTTAAGAAGGAGACTTAGTTTGGCTTCACCTTCGCAAAGATAGATTTTCCACTCAAAGGAAGTCCAAACTAAGTCCCCAAGGAGATGGACCCTTTCAAGTCCTCAAGAGAGTCAACAAAAATGCATATAAGTTGGACCTACCTCTAGAATATGGAGTACATGATACTTTCAAAAATACTGACTTATCTCCATTTGTAGGTACCAATGAAGACTTGGATTTGAGGACAAATCCTTTTCAAGGGGGAGGGGATGATGGAGGACGGCTAGTCACACCCCCTCTAGTGCCAAGACGAGAGCTTGAAAGGATAGATCAAGAGCTTCTAGCCAAGAGGAAGACCGTCTAGCACCTTGCATGGAGCGTCTAGGACCTATCACAAGGTCCATGGCCAAACAAATCCAAGAGGAGACGTCCCAAGCTAAGGATGGGAGAGAAAGATACCTATACATGTTGCAAGAAGGCCCATCATGAAATTAGCTTAGTTTATGTGGTGTAAATAGCATTTTTCTTTCAAGACTTGACCTATCTTGCTTGGCAAGTTTGTGCCCACTTTTGCATTTCATTTCAAACACATTTGGTTAGCATCTAGGGTAACATTTAAGGTACTCCTTAGCTTATAAAAGGGGTAGCCTCCTTCATGAAACTTAAGATTAATTTGAGTAAAGTTATGTTGCCAAATTTGTGCCATACTTACTCCCTTGCCTAAATCTCTTGATTTATGGTTTTAATCTTCACTCCTTCACCACCAAAGAGAGTTGGCCAAACCTCTCTCATTTTCATACACTTCATGCACCTACAAGCCACCACCACTCTTAGGAGGGCTTGACCCATTTCATCCATTGAACTTCCGCTACATTCATCACCCAAAACGCACCATGAAGAACTCAAGAATGCCACCACAAAGAGTCGATGCTAGGCAGAGGGTACGAATCCTTAGGACAGGCCCTATTGAGGTCCGTGAAATCAACACACATTCTCCACTTGCCGCTTGCCTTCTTCACTAGTACCACGTTGGCCAGCCACTCAGGGTACTGAATTTCCCTAATGTGGCCTGCCTTTAGTAGTTTTTGGGTCTCTTCTCTGATGACCTGTCGCCTTTCTTCATTAAACTTCTGACATCTCTGGCGCACCGGGCGGACCTGGGGGTCCAAAGTGAGGTGGTGGCACAAGAGGTCGGGACCAATCCCTGCATGTCAGCTGCGGTCCATGAGAAGGAGCTCAGGTGTCGTGACAGAATAGTGGCTATCTGGTCTTGATCCTCTTGGCTCAACACCTTGCCGAGCTTGAAGGTCTTGCCTTCGATCACCTGCTCCAATACCTCTCCCGTGGGTTCTGGTCTTCTGTCAAGGGCGACCTCTTCCGGGTCTGTGCCCTTCCTAGAGGGTGAGTGGAACGTTACTGAGCATACCCCTTTCTTCGTTTTGAGGCTGTTTTCGTAACACTTCCGGGCTATTTTCTGGTCAGATTTGATGGTCATGACCGTTCCCTCAAGGGAGGGCAGCTTCATCTTCATGTGCCTTGACGAGGGTACCACCCCTAACCTCTTTAAGGCTGGCCTACCCAACAAGATGTTGTAAGGTGAAGGAGCGTTGACCACGAGGTACCTAATGTCCACAGTGCGAGATCTCTGACCATCCGTGAATGTCGTCCTCAGCTCGATGTGCCCCCTGACCTCTACCTGGTCTCTTGCAAACCCATACAGGCAGCCGTCGTACGGCCTCAGATGATCAGGAGATAACTGTAGCTTCTGGAAGGTGGTCCATGAGGACGCGGTGGACCCTCCTACTGACAGTGACTACTGAAATTACGATCGAGTCATTGTCATGGGGTATCACGTCCTGGCGATCTGCCTTTGTGAAGGTCAGGTCGGGTTCTGGGAACTGATCGGCCTCGACCTCTTCCACCATCAAGACCTCCCTAGCATATCTCCTCCTCTGGGAGGTAGTGCATCCTCCTTCCGAGAATCCCCCAGCGATGGTGTTGATTTCCCCATGGATAGGCACCTAATGCCCTTGATCCCCTAATGGGGCTGCTATGACCATATCTCCCTGCGAATCCTGCAAGTAAGGTGTCAAGAAACCATTTCTTACCAGATCATTCAGCTGATACCCCAAGGTGAGGCAATTGCTCAAGGTGTGACCGTGAGCCTAGTGGAAGTCACACCACTGGTTTTTGCGAGGGCCCACTTGCTTATCAGACTTTGGGGGAGCCTTTAACCTGCTTGCCACCTCTGGGAGCGCTATGAGCTCCTTGAGCCCAACTTTGAAGTTGTGCCTGGTAGGCTTGGGCCTTTTAGATTCATAAGGCGCGGTCCTCGCCTTCTTCTCCACGGCGGTGGCGTGCACTCTTGGGGGTTGAACATGTCTCGTTGCGTGAGGTTTGGATAGATCAATCCTTACGCGTTTCTCTACCACCCGTTCTTCTGCTGTGATATGGGCGACCACCCTGAATTAGATCTCATCGAATGTCCTTGCTGGACATCGTATCAGAGCATCTCTAAAGGGTCCAGGGAGGATTCCTCTCTCAAAGGCATGCACAATCATGGCCTCATCTTTGGTCTGCAATCTCACTACCAACGCTCCAAATCGGTTGAGGAAATCTTTCGGCGGCTCCTCCTGGAATTGCTTTACGTTAAAAAGGTCGAAAGCAACGGGGGCCCGTGCCCGGTTGACGATGAATTGCTTCTTGAACAACTCCAAAAAATGTTCAAAGGATGTTATGTACCCGTCTAGGAGCCCCACAAACTAGTTTAACGCCGTTCCTACAAAAGTACCCATGAACAACTTACAGTGCATGGCATCCGTGCCCCCAGAGATCATCATCTGGGTGTGGAAGGCTATTATGTGGGCTTCTAGGTCCTCAACCCCTGTGAAGGTTATTTTTGGGATCACGAAAGACGCAGGTAACACCGTCTCCATGATTTCTCGTGAAAAAGGCATTGGTCGGGCCCTGACTGGGGGTGTGCTTCCCTGTTCCGCCGCGGCCCATTCCCCTATTCCTCTCCTTAATTCTTCATTGGCTCTTCGCAACTCCTCATTGGCCACCAATGAAGCATTCAAGTCTGCCCTAAATTGATCCTGCCTAAGGGCCTGATCAGCGTGGGATGCTGCGAACGCTTGCTGGAGGTTGCGGATGGTCTCTGTTCTTGCCGGTTGACTCTCCTGTCGGTTGACTCTACGACACTCACATGCCTCCTTCCTCACCTTGATAAATGCTTGGTCCTTTCGAAGCAATCTACACCTGCAAAAGAGAAAGGGGCACCCTAGAGGCCGTTTGCACTCCGACGCTCAAGTCAAGATGGGGCAAAAAACACCAACTGTATTGAGTCTCTCTGTGTTTAGGTATAGAAACTACGTACCTTTGTGAAGTATCTCACTTTCCCTTATATAGTCTAGGGTTTACTGCGCCGCTAGCCCTAATTAGGGTTCACTGCGCTGCTAGCCATATTCTGGGTTTACTGGAATACCCTCGCGCCGCTATCACCCAGTCTTAGGGTAATCTAGCACATAAGGTTTCCTTTTCTGGAGTGCAAACACTACAGGATGACCACCTGGATGCCTCCTCGTGCACCTAGTCTCTGGGGCCACGCTGTTCAGGGAGTGCCCTTACTGTTCACGTGCCATGCATGTAGCCTTTACTGGGAAACCCTAGTTCTGATGAGTACTCGACCCCTCAGGACTCCGCACCTAACTGTGCTTTCCCTGCCACACGCATAAGCTCTTCGTGATTCAGGCCTCTCCCTACTTCTGGGTATTTAACTAGTCATTGGCCCACTCTGGGAACCAACCTTAACTGTTTTGGTCGTGTTGTTCAAATCACCCAAGTTCGATGTCACCTCGTCACACTCTGTTGCCGAGGACTGATCAACATGCGGAGTGAAGAGGACACATCAGTCCCTTCTGGTAATCGCCCTTCTCTGTGGGGACACGCTGATGACTAATCACCCGCTAATCCAAACTGCCTGCGGGGTCCATTCCACGTGGCTTTGGCCCATGCTGTGGGACCCAGCTGACGTGGTTCACCCTTTACTATCTGTTCTCGATGTCCGAGGACTAGTCGATACAGTCTCCATGAGTTCCTGGATGGTGGCCATATGATCACCCTCATCTCTTCCAGAATCACCTTGCCTTGTACTCCTCATGTTGATTGGTTCTACTGGTTGCAACTGTAGATGGGACCTAGTTTTAACGGGACCCACGGTGTGCGCCAAATGTTCTCGCCGGTTGACTCTCCCATTAGTTGACTTCTACAATTGCTCGCGCCTTCTCCCTTCCCTTCGTCTGGAATAGCTTATTCTGCAAAGAAAGAAACATGGGCGCCCTAGCGGCCATTCACACTCCAACGCTCAAGTCAAAACTAGGGCAAGAAACACCAAATGTATAGCAAAAGAGTTCTAGTCTCAAAAGCTGCGTACCTTTGTGAATGCATTACTACCCTTTATATAGCCCTTCTAGGGTTCCTGCCACCTATCCTTGCGCCCAAGTGTTGCCTCTTAGCGAATTTAGGGTTACCTTTCTGGGATTCTATCACACAATCTTGGTGCGCGTCCCGTGGCAGCCTTCTATTATTAGAGTGCAACTCTCGTGGCAATCTTCCTTTTCTGGAGTGCTTAACTTGGGCGTGGGCGCTTTAGGCATACGCTGTAACTCTAGCACCGCATGGCCAAACCTTCAGTGTTAAGCTAATCACTCATGTGCCCCCTTGTGTGTTTATAGGGATAGATCTTCTATGCCAGAGCCTTACGTCACGCATATACCCTGAATGCATGGCGTATTTGTGAACCTGGTTTATATTCTTACACGTGTGATTTTGTGGACCCCTCTACAGGCCCTACCATGCCGACCTCTCCATGTGGCGACCTCTTACTCAGTGGCCGATGTCCGAGGTTTGGCCACTACACTTCTAAAGAGAACTTTCGTTGCGTTCGAGTTGCTACATGTCCCCCGAGAACAGAATGCCAGAGCTGACTTGCTGGCAAATCTCGCCAGCTTAGGCAAGGGGGGCAGGCAGAGGACAGTCATACAAGAGACTCTTAGAGCACCTCAAACAGCCATAGACAGCATGGGTGACGTTCAAATGGTAGGCGTTTTAGAAGAAGGAAAAAGAAGTCACAGATCGCTAACCCAGGAGACGTTGAAAACACCCCACATAAGCGCATATGGACCGCCAAAGGAGAAATCGTCACAGGTGCACCTGATCGAGGAAGGGGAAACTTGGATGACACCCTACCGACGCTACCTAACTAATGGAGTGCTTCCCATGGACCTGACGGAGGCCAGAATTATGAAGAAAAACACAGCTTGCTACACTTTGATCGATGGTAACTTGTTGAGGCATGGTTACACCCATCCTATCTTCACCTGTGTAAGCGGGGAGCAGTGCACCCGTATCATGTCTGAGCTCCATGAAGGCATATGCGGGAGCCACATCGACCGCCAAGCTCTGTCGTCCAAAGCCATTCGAGTCGGATACTATTGCCCAACTACGAGAGAAGATTGCGTGAGATACGCACAGCAGTGCAAGAAGTGTCAGCAACACGCCGACTAGCATAATGCGCCACCAGAGGAATTGAGGTTGATCCATAGCCCATGGCCTTTCCACACCTGGGGGATTGATATCCTGGGGCCTTTTCCCTTAGTGATTCGACAGATGAAGTACCTTGTGGTGGCCATAGAATATTTTACCAAGTGGATCGAGGCCGAGGTAGTGGCACAAATCACAGCTCACAAAGTCCAACACTTTGTGTGGAAGAATATAGTTTTCCGTTTTGGAGTCCCGAAACGATTGGTGTCTGACAATGGCACCCAGTTCCTAAGCCAACAATTGAGCAAGTTGTGCATAGAGCTCGACATCAAGCAGGTATCTGCATCAGTCAAACACCCCCAAACTAACGGGCAGGTCGAATCAGCCAACAGAGTCCTACTCAGGGGCTTAAAGAGAAGATTAGAGAAAGCTAAAGGAACATGGGCAGAGGAGGTTCCCAGGATGGTGTGGGTGTATCACACCACCCCACAATCCACTACCAGAGAAACACCCTTTGGCTTGGTGTATGGGTCATATGCTATAATTCTCGTAGAAATCCTGGAGAGATCGCCTCGCTATCAGAACTTTGTGGCTGAAGAATCTAACGAAGAAAGAAGAGTGAACTTAGATCTGCTAAATGAGGTCAGTGAAGAGGCCCACATCAAGTCCGAAGCTTTAAAGAGAAGGACAGACTATAAGCACAAATCCAAGCTGAGACCTCGGCAATTCCAGGCAGCTGACTTGGTAATACGGAAAGCTCATCCCTCCCAACTAGAGACCAAGTTGTCTCCCAAGTGGACTGGTCCATTCCCTATGACAGAGGCCCTTGGGAACAGAGCATATAGGTTGGAGGCCTTGGAAGGTGGGGCAATCCCCCGCACATGGAATGGTGCCAACCTTAAATTCTATTTCAGTTAATTACATTGTATTCAGATTTCATTTAGTTGAATTTAGTTAAATTGTATTTTCGATGTATTCAATTAAGGGGACACTCTTTTTCCCTACCTGGTTTTTTAACGAGGTCACCCAATAAAAGAAAAAGAACTAAGAAAGATATGTTTATGCTAAACAGAAAGCGAACCTCTCCCTTGCCTTATACACCAAGGACGAGAATAGTATGGTTCCATAGTAAAAGTCCTCTTCCTTGTCTGTGTACAGTAAGGCTGAGGCAAGAAAGAAGTCTTTCTTGGCTTGTCAGTTGAGGTCGACGTAGTGAAAGTCGTCTTCCTTGGCTTTGTACAGCAAGGTTGAGGCAAGTGAAAGGTCTTCCTTGGCTTGTCAGTCGAGGCCAACGCAGTGAAAGTCCTTTTCCTTGTCTTTGTATGGCAAGGTCGGGGCGAGTAAGAGGTCTTCCTTGACTTGTCAGTCGAGGTCGACATTGTGAAAGTCCTCTTCCTTGTCTAGGTATAGCAAGGTTGAAGCGAGAAAGAGGTCCTCCTTAACTCATCAGCCAAGGTCGACGCTAGCGAAATTTCCTACCATGATTAACACGCTAAGGTAAAGGCCAGTGCACGAAATTGAGTTAAGCAGACATTATGGTGTTTAGGCAAAGGCAGTTGTGGGGTAATTTTGAGTTGGCAAGGTTGCCTCAGAAATAGATGCAAAAAGCGAAGAATAACATATACAAATTAGCACAAGTTCATCATACGAGTCCAACTTTAAATAAGTAGGCCGCACAGATGCAGAGATAGTATTGAAAGAAGCATCACACAATTATGTTCACTCATGCATAGAAACGTGAGAGTTATAAAGAGAAGGTAGGGACATTGATGAACAAAATTCATTAAAGGTAGAGTGTACAGATAATTACGAATGTTTTACAGAGAAGAGGGAAATCAAGAGTCCACAGGGGCCTCCACCAGTTGCCCATCGATGATGTCCTTTGTCAGGCCAGTTTGGGAAATATCTACCCAGGATGCACGCAGGAAACCTAGGCGATGGCATCCCTAAACCCTCTACCATAGGCTTCAGCTGCCTCGTTGGTGAGATCATCAGTGGTCTTCTGAAAGAGATCCTCCTTGCGGGCCATCTCCTTCTTCAGCTGGTTCATCTCCTCCCATAGCCCAGCTAGCTCCACCTCTCCTTGGGCCAGGTCTTCTTTGCTCAGCTTCAGCTCCTCGACAGCGTGGGCCATGGCCTCATCCTTACCACCCAGTTCTTTCTTCAGGTCCTCCACCGAGAGGCGGAGGTCGTTGTTCTTTGCATATAACCGAATGGCCTCTTACGATTTTGCAAACAAAAGGTCTTTGGTCTCTCTGTCAGCCTTACGGAGCTCAACCACCTCCAAAGTGAGCCCCATTAGGCAATGCTCCGCCCCAGCAGTTGCAAGCACTTTTCGTTCATCCTCTTCTTGGGCCCCTCGCACCTTGGTGAAAGGGAGATTGGATCCAGCAAGAGCCTCCTAGAAGCTCTTGGCCACCTGTTGTTCGAGGGAGCCCACCTCCATGCCCTTTAGATCCTCTCGAGCTTGGGTAGACTTTAGTACCCGCTGGAGGAATGGAGAGAGGGCAGTGGGAGGACCCCAGGCTCCGCCCTCAGGAGCGTTCTCCCCCCGGACCTCTTCAGTATTAGGGGGAGAGGAGGCTCTTGGTAGGCACTCCCTGAAGGAAGGGGTTGCCCTATCTTCTAAACTTGAAGCCACCGGGATGGTAGCTCTGGCTTTACGCTTCCTCTTGAAGACCAAGCCAGAGTAGGTGTCCTCGTCTTCAGAAGTAGTGGCCTCAGCGGCCACGGCCACACCCTGGGATCTAGTTGCGTGGGGATGGTTTGGAGCAGGCAGGAGGGGAAGGACGGCGGTAGAGGGGCCGACAACAGTAGCAGCAGCAGCCTCAGCTGGAGTAGCAGTGGAGGGGCCATCGCCACCCTTCTTTGTGGCTAGGGCAACCAGGCGCCCCTTCCTATCGGCACCAAATGCCATGCCAATAACAAAACAGAAAGACTTAGTTAGCAATAGGTAAAGGGTAATTGTACCGACCAGTCCTCGTACGCCGAGAACAGCTAGTAAGGGTGAGCCACGGCAGCTGGGCCCCACAGCATGGGCCAGAGCCATGTGGGCTAGGTCCCACAGGTAGTATGGACCAGCGGGATGATTAGTCATCAGCATGTCGATCACCAAAGTGGACTGAGGTGTGCTCACCACAGGTATGCTTGTTGCAGAATGGGGAAACGTGGATGACGCTCTACAAGCGCTACTTGGCTGATGGAATGTTGCCTATGGAGCCAACAGACGCGAGGAAAGTGAAGAAGAACTCAACTAAGTACACACTCATTGATGGGGAGCTTTATAGGCATGGGTTCACACACCCCATTCTGGTGTGTGTGCATGGTGAGCAGTTCGTGCGTACAATGGCAGAGCTCCATGAAGGAATATGTGGGAGTCACATAGGAGGTCGCGTTTTGGCATCAAAGGCCATTCGAGCAGGGTATTATTAGCCAACAATGAGGGAAGATTGCACAAAGTATGCGCAACAGTGCAAACAGTGTCAACTACATGCAGATTGGCACAAGGCGCCTCCCGAGGAGCTCAGATCTATATACAGCCCTTGGCCATTCCACACCTGGGGAATTGACATCCTGGGGCCCTTTCCTTTGGTTGTGCAACAGATGAAGTACCTTGTAGTCACCATAGAATACTTCACGAAGTGGATCGAGGCTAAACCAGTAGCACAAATCATAGCTCTCAAGATCCAGCATTTCGTGTGGAAGAACATAGTATGCCGCTTTGGGGTACCCAAGCGCTTGGTGTCTGATAATGGCACCCAGTTTGCAAGTCAACAGTTGGGAAAGCTATGCACAGAGTTGGGAGTCAAGCAGGTGTTCGCATCAGTCGAGCACCCTCAGACTAATGGACAGGTCGAGTCAGCCAACCGAGTCCTACTTAGAGGGCTGAAGAGAAGGCTGGAAAAGGAAAAGGGAACTTGGGCTGAGGAGGTTCCCAGAATTGTATGGGCCTATCATACCACTCCTCAGTCCACCACCAAGGAGACCCCTTTCAGCTTGGTGTACTGTTCAGACGCCATGATCCCAGTGGAGATCCAAGAGAGCTCACTACGTTTCCAGAACTTCGTGGTTGAAGAATCCAATGAGGAAAGGAAGGTGAATTTGGATCTCTTGGATGAAGTTAGGGAAGAGGCGGGAATCAAAGTCGAAGCGTTGAAGAAGAGGGTTGAGCTCAAGCACAGTTCCAAGTTGAGAGCTCGGCAGTTCCAGGTCACCGACCTAGTCATGCGGAAGGCATCTGCCTACCAAATAGAGAACAAGCTCCCCTAAGTCGACTGGTCCCTTTAGAGTGATAGAGGCCCTGGGGAAGAGAGCGTATAGGCTTGAGACTCTAGAAGGTGGTCTAATTCCTTGTACATGGAATGCGACTCACCTGAAGTTTTATTTCAGTTAAAATTATGTAACATTGTACACAGTTTAGGGGACACTCTTTTTTCCCTTTTAAGGGTTTTTAATGAGGTCACCCAATAAAATTTTCAGTTAAGATATATTTTTGAATGTATTTGTACAATGCAGATCGAACCTGTCACTTATGGTTAGAAGTCTCGTAAGTGGGAAGGTAGGTTCGTAAGGAACACCTCCTCTTCGAGTGAGAACGCCAAGTTGAACAGAAAGGTTCACCAGCGAAATCCTCCCTCGCCTATGAGCGATGTGAGGCCAGTTCGAACCTGTCACTTGGGGTTAGAAGTCTCGTAAGTGGGAAGGAAGGTTCATAAGGAACACCTCCTCTTCGAGTGAGAACGCAAAGTTGAACAGAAAGGTTCACCAGCGAAATCCTCCCTCGCCTATGAGCGATGTGAAGTCAGTTCGAACCTGTCATTTGGGGTTAGAGGTCTCGTAAGTGGGAAGGTATTTTTGCAAGGAACACCCCCCCCCCCTTTCGAGTGAGAACTCCCAACTTGCACAGAAAGGTTCACTAGTTAAATCTTCCTCTACCTTAGGGCGATGTGAGGTCAGTAAGGACTCGTCAGATTGGGTTAGAAGTCTTGGAAGCGGGAAAGGAAGGTTCATAGGGAACGCCTCCCCTTTCGAGTTAGAACACCAAGGACGACTTGTACCAGTGAAATCACACATACCTATGGGCAATAAAAGGATGGCCAAGGAATAGCCTGTGTGTTCGAAGTATCGAAGTGGAAGAGAAGGGTTCACAGATGATATCCTCCCACTCGAGTGAGAACACTAGGGTTGATTGGGGTGGTTTGGAAGGAGAGGTCAATGAAGTGATGTAGTCCATTTGCTAGGGCTCGGGTACGGTGTGGACTCTTATCCTAAAGAGGAATTACATTTGTCGCCTCTCATCAGAGTCAAGCGTGCTACATTACAAGGAGTCGAAGCTATAAGCTAAGCACGCTAAGCTATCCAAGCAACCAATGAGTACTAGATATGCAAGTTGTGCAAAGGAAATGTGAAGCGCCAATGAAAGTAAGTTGGTCAAGACAAATTATATACACAGTTAAATACTTTATTAGATTGGAAGAATAAGTACAAAGGTGATTACACGAGGTCCAGCCACAGTATATAGCTGCTCGAGAGACCTATCTGGGCACTATTTGCCCGTCGACTACCTACTTTGATACAGAAAATGGCGAGAGGTCCATCTCAGGATGTGCACAGGCAAACTGAGCAAGGGCATTGCCAAACCCCTCCCCGTAGGCATCGGCGGCGTCTTCAGTAAGTTCGGCCTCGGTCTTCTTAAGCAGCTAAGTTTGCTGGGCAAGCTCTTTCTCAACCTTGCCCAGCTGAACCTCTTGGGTGGTCGCCCTGTCCTCCAGCTTGGTCATTTTCGCTTGGGCCCCCTCCAATTGTTCCTCCAGGTCTATGATTTTGTTGCGGAGGGGGAAGAATCTTGGCTTCAAGCTGGAGGGCCTCCTACCCCTTGGAGAAGAGGAGCTTCTTGGTTTCTTTCTCTGACTGGCGAAGACTACTCAACTCCTAGTTCGGAGCAGCCTCGCATTTGCTAGCCAGTTGGGCTTGAAGTTCCAGCTCCCTCTCCAGTTGGGCCACCCTCTCCTTCAGCCCCGCATCAGCATGAACTAGCAAGGCGCTAGAGGCGGCGATGAACTCACCAAGGTTGTGGCTAATGCGAGTCCTTAGTGAGTCCTTGTCGAGGGCCTCCATAACCTCTTTGGCTGGCAGGTGCGAAAGAGTTTCTTGGAGAAGGGGAGGCAGTTCTGGGGCAGGAGGTGCTTGGTTGGCTGGGGTAGCATTCTCTCCTCCACCCTCGAGCGCCAGGAGTGGCTCGGGGGGAGAGGAGGCGTTGGGAGGAACCTCCCTAAAGGATGGAGGTTGCCCCTCTGTTGCATAAGAGGTCACCACAGCGACCTCCACCCTATTTCTCTTGAAGACGAGGCCTGAACAGGTATCCTCGTCTTCAGAGATGACCACCGTAGCTCCCCTCTTGTGCTTACTTTCGGAGGTTGGGCCTGGGGCAGCCACGGCGGGGGAAGAAGGACCGACAAGGCATGAGTCACCTACTAGGCGGCGGCTTAGCAGATCAACCAGCCTCTTCTTTTTACCAGTGTCTAGCACCATATCTGCAACAAACAACAAGGTCATGAGAAGAGACATACATTTTTTAAATGCAGATACATGCAGATGGTAAAGAAAGAAAGTGAATACCAATGTAGATGCTGAGGGTCTCAGCATCATACTCATGCCTGATCAGCTGGGCAGTTTTGAATACTACCCCCCAGCTGGCCAGGAGTTGGCACAAGTCGCGGTCGAAGGGTGTCAGCTTCTCAAGTCCTCTGGGTTTCTTGAATTTCAGTTTCTCCACCCAGTATAGGGGGAACCCATCGAGCATGGTGGTGTCGTAGGAGCTGCAGCAGACCCGGAAGAACTTCCCCTTGAAGCCTTTGTAGGACTGCTGGAAGAGGGTTAGCAGAACCCTCCCTGCCACCCCGTTAAGGCTTACCTAGAGCCTCTTTCTAAGGCTCTTCGCCTCGAAGAAGTACGAGAATACATCCACCGAGGGAGTGAACCCCAGGTTGTTGCAGAGGACTAAGAATGCCCTGATGAAGGCCCAGCTGTTGGGGTGCAACTGGGCAGGTGCCACATTCAGTTCAGTGAGCAGAGCCCTCTCGAAGCCAGTAAAAGGTAGACGGACTTTGACTTGTTTAAAGACGATGGCGTAAAAGAAGAAAAAGGGCTCCTCGTTGTTGCATCGGTCATCAGAGCAGATAGGTTCGCCCTCGGTACAGGGTCGAACCGATATGTACGCATCGCTCTCTCTGCCAAAGACACGCCCTTTAATCTCATTTTCGTCATCTTTGTGTTTCCTCCAGTCTTCACTAGAGGTGAGTTGGGAGGTCTCAGCAAGGAGATCCTCGGGGGCCCAAGGGTAGAGGGCCCTGTTGATGGCATTTTCATGTGTTCTTCTTGAATCAAAGTAGAAATAGATGGAGCGGAAGCAATGGATGAGTGAAACAAGACCCTCCTAGGAGTTGTGTTGATCTTGAAGGTGCATGGTGAGTATGGGTTGAGTGGTTCGGCCAGCTCAAGGGAGAAGGTGAAAGGATTGAAGTTTATAGCCTAGATTTCTAGGAGGAGTAAAGCTTGTGCACAAAAATGGCAGCATAACATTACTCAAATAAACTTGAAAATACATGAGGTAGGCCTCCTTATTTATAGATTTAGGAGCCTTGGTGAGCAAGCTTAAAGGGTAGGGATGGAAATACAAAAAGTGGGGCTGCCTAGGGTATTGACTTTAGTCAAACCACACCATCATCCTAATATTCTAGAAGATAGGTCAAAAATGCAACATTTGATAGTACACCCCTCCTTCTTTTGCTAAAGGCACCTATTTGCTAGCACACCCCTCCTTCTATTGCTAAGGGCACCTTTTTGATAGCACACCCCTAAGTGAGCAAGTTTTGCTTTCTACACTACACTAATCTACTAAGCACCCCCTCCCCCTTTGGGCCTTTATGAAACATGTACAAGGATCTCTCTCTTCCATCCGTGGCTTCTTCTATGTGTGCTTGGATATGTTTAGCCATGGATCTTGTGAGAGGTCCTAGACGGTCTAGCTCCATGGATAGCCTCCCTCCTTCACGTTCTAGACGCTCACTTCCTAGAGCTAGACGCTCCTCTTGGTCTAGACGGTCTTCTTGGTTTGGGCCTTGGCTTCCTTGGCTAGATGTGCTTGGCCCTCCTCCATCATCCCCTCCCCCTTGGAAAGGATTTGTCCTCAAATCCAGTTCGTCATCGTCATTGGTACCTACAAATGGAGAAAGATCAATTACATTAAATGTGTCATGTACTCCATATTCAAGAGGTAGGTCCAATTTATACGCATTGTTGTTGACTTGCTTAAGGACTTGGAAGGGTCCATCACCTCGGGGACTTAGTTTGGACTTCCTTTGATTTGGAAATCTATCTTTTCGAAGATGAAGCCAAACTAAGTCTCCTTCCTCAAAAATTATTTCTCTCTTCCCTTTGTTGTTGTGTTTTGTGTACTTCTCATTTTGTTGTTGTATTTGAATTTTAATCTTCTCATGCATTTTCTTGACAAAATCAGCCTTGATTACTCCTTCCTTATGCACAAAATCTTGTGGATTAGGAAGGGGAATTAAATCCATGGGCGTGAGAGGATTAAAACCATATACTACCTCAAAAGGAGAAGCATTAGTAGTCTTGTGAACTACTCTATTGTAAGCAAATTCAATGTGGGGAAGGTACTCATCCCAAGATTTGTGGCTGCCCTTCATGATAGCCCTAAGCATAGTTCCAAGAGATCTATTGACTACTTCGGTTTGCCCATCCGTTTGAGGATGACAAGAAGTTGAAAATTGTAGTCTTGTTCCAAGTTTACCCCAAAGAGTTTTCCAAAAGTGACTTATAAACTTGGGATCTCTATCGGACACTATACTTCTAGGGAGACCATGGAGTCTCACCACTTCTCTAAAGAAGAGTTTAGAAATATTTTGAGCATCATCTACTTTGTGGCATGGAATAAAGTGAGACATTTTGCTAAAACGGTCCACTACCACAAAGATAGAGTCATGGCCTCTTGCAGTCCTAGGAAGTCCTAAAATGAAATCCATGCTAATGTCTTCCCAAGGAGCATTTGCAATCGGCAAAGGGGTGTAGAGTCCATGCGGCATTGTTCTAGACTTTGCTTTTAAACATGAGATACATCTAGAGCAATGGCGTTGGACATCTTTCCTCATGTGTGGCCAACAAAATTTTGCTTTCAAAAGATCTAGAGTCTTATCAACTCCAAAATGGCCCATGAGTCCCCCTTCATGTGATTCTTTGACAAGGAGTTTTCTATGTGTTCCTTGAGGAATGCAAAGTTTTCCTTCTTTAAAAAGATATCCCTCAGACACATAGTAACCTCCTTGCGCTCTATGTAGACATTGGGCATAGATGGATGAAAGTTCTTGATCTTCTTGGTAAAGCTCTCTTATGTGGTCAAATCCAAGAATTTGGGCACCCAATTTTGAAAAGAGTGTGTGGCGTCTTGAAAGAGCATCGGCCACTATATTGGTGCTTCCTTTCTTGTATTTGATTACATAAGGAAATTGTTCAAGAAATTCCATCCATTTTGCATGTCTCTTATTGAGCTTGTGTTGGCCCTTTAAATATTTTAAAGACTCGTGATCACTATGGATAACAAATTCTTTGGACACAAGATAGTGTTCCCAAGTCTTTAGGGCTCTCACAAGAGCATAGATCTCTTTGTCATAAGTGGGGTAGTTGAGGGTGGCACCATGGAGTTTTTCACTAAAATAAGCAACGGGGTGTCAACCTTGCAACAATACCGCGCCTATGCCTACTCCCGATGCATCACACTCTATCTCAAAAGTTTTGGAAAAATTTGGGAGAGATAGGATGGGTGCATTGGTGAGTTGAGCTTTTAGCCTTTGAAAGGCTTGCTCATGCTTTTCATTCCAACAAAAGGCAACATCTTTTTTAACAAGTTCATTCAAAGGCGAAGCTAGGCTAGAAAAATTAGGCACAAACCTTCTATAGAAGCTAGCTAACCCATGAAAACTTCTTACATCACTTATATTTTGTGGAGTTGGCCACTCTTGGATGGCTTTGATTTTCTCGGGATCTACATGCACCCCCTTTTTGTTTACTATAAAGCCTAAAAAGACTACACTATATACACCAAAGGTACACTTATCCCTATTTGCAAAAAGACTATTTTTCCTAAGAACTAGAAAGACTTCCCTAAGGTGACTTAGATGGTCTTCTAGGGTTTTACTATATACTAAGATATCATCAAAGTAAACTACTACATATTTACCTATACAATCCCTCAAGGTGTGATTCATAAGCCTCATGAATGTGCTTGGAGCGTTAGTGAGTCCAAAGGGCATCACCAACCACTCATATAATCCAAATTTGGTCTTAAAAGCGGTTTTCCACTCATCACCCTCCTTGATTCGAATTTGGTGATATCCACTTTTAAGGTCAATTTTGGAGAATAGAGTTGACCCATGCAATTCATCAAGCATATCATCAAGCCTTGGGATTGGATGCCTATACTTGATGGTGATGTTGTTGATTGCTCTACAATCACAACACATGCGCCATTTTCCATCTTTTTTGGGCACCAACAAGACAGGTACAGCACAAGGGCTTAAACTCTTTTGAACCCAACCCTTCTCCAACAAGTCTTGAACTTGTGATTCTATCTCCTTTGTTTCCTCGGGGTTGGTTCTATAAGCAGGCCTATTTGGTAGGCTTGCCCCCGGAATGAAGTCAATTTGATGTTCTATCCCCCTAAGAGGAGGAAGCCCATTGGGTCCTTCTTGTGAGAATAGATCGTCAAATTCACTCAAAAGGTTTTCTATTTGAGGAGGTAAAACCATGAGTTCATTACTTGTGGCAGTGCATGTAAGTGCTCCTTTACAAAAGATAAGGCTTGGTTGTTCAACAAGAAGCAAGTTTTCTAAAACATTTTCAAAAGGCTTTTCTTGTAGACCAACCTTGTGGGAAGGAACACTCTTCTCCCACGCCTTCCTATCCCTAAGGATTTTCTCTTTTTCTAGCACTCTTTTTTTTTTTGTTTTCCTCATCCCTCTTTTGTTTCATTTGTATTTGGTCTTTCACCACTTGAGAATGTGGTAAAGGACTAAGTACAAGCTTCTTATATTTATGGGTGAAGGAAATCTCGTTAGTGAGACCATCATGCAAGGTTTTCTTGTCAAATTGCCATGGCCTCCCTAATAAGATATGGCAAGCTTCCATAGGCACTACATCACATAAAACTTTATCTTTGTAGTTCCCTATGGAAAACTTGATTTCCACTTGCTTATCTACATGTAGTTCCCCATTTTCATTAAGCCATTGAAGTTTGTAAGGTTTTGGGTGAGGAACCACTTGTAGCTTAAGCTTTTCAACCATCCTAGCACTACAACAATTACAACTAGATCCACTATCCACAATGAGGGAACATATATTTTCTAAAACATTGCATCTTGTATGAAATATGTTCTCCCTTTGTGTTTCAATGGATGTGCTAGGGTGATTGTTGAGGGTTCTCCTAATCATAAGCAATTCTCCCTCTAATGGAGCTACCCTCTCATCCTCTCCCCCTTCCTCTTTCTCACTAAGCTCATCATCGCCACTAGTGTATTCGTCTACACCTTTAAGAAACAAAGTCCTTTGGTTTGGACATTGTGCTTGCACATGCCCCCTACCATAGCACTTAAAACATTTAACATCTCTAGCTCGGATGGGTGGGGTTGAGGTTTCTTTGGTGAAGGGTTTGGTAGGTTCTTTTGGTTTTTCCTTAGATGTACTACCCTCCCTTTTAAACTCTCTCTTGGGATAAAAGTTAGAATAGGGGCTCACCTTTTGACTTGATGTTTTGCGCAAATTTTGTTGCTCAACTTTAATGCAAAGTTGAACCAAATCATTCAAGTCTTGATAAGGTAAGAGCTCTACTCTATCTCTTATCTCAAGTGATAGGCCACTAAGGAACCTAGATATGGTGGTTTCCTCTTCCTCTCTAATAGAGGCTCTCATCATATAGAGCTCCATCTTTTGCCTATACTCTTCTACACTCATATTCTTCTGTTGGAGTCTTTGGAGCTTGTCCATCAACTCCCTATGGTAGTAAGAAGGTATATGTCGACGTCTTAGGGCTCCCCTAAGGTCATTCCAATATTCTATGGGAGGGTCCCTATGAAGACGTCGGTCTCTTTCTAAAGAGGTCCACCAATACATGGCATTTCCTTGGAAACTAAGGGTGGCTAAGGGTACTTTTCGTTCCTCACTTACCCTATGGCAAGCAAAGAGTTGCTCTACCTTCATCTCCCAATCTAGATATATTTCTACATTTTCCTTTCCATGAAAATGAGGTAGGTCTACTCTAGTTTCCCTTGGCACCTCTTGTTCCCTTTGCCTAGTTCTTCTAGGGGGTGGTTGGTAGTAGTCATTAATTCTAAGGCTTCCCTCCCCTAGAGTTGCAATGCTTTGCGATGCATGAGTATTTGTTTTTTTTGATTTTTGAGATTTTTGGGATTTCTCTTCTTGAGCTCTAGCCAACTCATTAATCTTGTTTTCATTCTCCACTTGCCTAAAAGAGATTAATTGTACCGCTTGGGATACCTCTTTCAAAAGGGTTTTCAAAGATTTTACTTCACATTCTATAGACTTTGGAGAATTAGAAGAAGAAGACATGGCTATACCTTTGTGTATTTAGGCGTTTTTACTTTGAGAAAGATTAGGGAAGATAAAGAAGGTAGTTTTCCAGGTAAGGGAGGCGAGTCTCAAAGGACTACTTAAGTACCAAGCCTTTTCCTTGCCAAAAACTAGTCTCCAATGCCTTTACACAAAAATTTCTCTTAGTGAAACACTTAAAACACAAGAAGTTGAGAAATCAAAAAGCAATAAAACTATGTAAGCTAAAAAAAAATATGCAACAAACTAGTCGGTTTTAGCACAAAATTAAACTAAACTAATCATGCAAAACGTTTCTACCAAAACAATAGAAAACAAGTTCAAACAAGCAACAAATTACTAAGTAAAAAATTTACTATGCTATTCGGCCCTAGGTGAGGCTTCTTGGACACTTTGAGCCCTTGAAGACACACTCACCGTCTAAACGTAATTAAAAAGGTAATTAACAATAAACCAAGTTGCAAAGGAAAAGAAGACTCCCTTTGTTGATCCTCTTTTGGGTTAGTGCACTTCCTTGTTGTCTTGAATTTTTTATCTTCTAGGTGTTTGTATTGTTTGTTTCAAGCAACCTTGTTTCGGCTTTAGCTTTGTCTCCTCCTTAAAATGATGGCTTTATTCTCCAATTTTCCAGAACTTATTCACAAGAGCTAAACCTAAACCAAGTCAAGTTCCATGCACATATGCACCAAGGAGAATTAAATTCCAGCACCCAAAAGAGAGGTCAAGAAACAAAAGCAAGAAACAAATTTAATTGAATAAAACAGTACCACCAAAAGGATTTATAATATGACAACTTAGAAAGAGAGTCAAGAAATTAAAGCAAACAATTAAAGGTACTCAATAAAAGTTGGCACACAAAAGGAATACCTAAAGAAAAGCACTAGATTAGATGACCAAATAAAAAAAACAGCACCACTGAAAATTGTTGTGGGCCAGAAAACGTGTTTGTTCCCCGATTTATGCTGAGCTGTATTTTTAAAATTTGTCTCTGAAATTTATATGCAAGAAAAATTCAGGATCTTATCTAAACAATGGCTTTGGAATCACCTAAAACGCATGCACCATTTTTTTTTAATAATTTTTGCAAATTTGGTGTGCAGTTAGGCCAGCTGGAGCGCTCAAGGTTTGCACTCTGATTTTGTAAGATTTATCATATCTTTTCTGTTGCCTTTTTTGATCTAATTCTTTTTTTGTCCTTTTTGTAACACTTCAAACTTGCATTTTCCAGAGAATCACAAATTTCCTATGAGTGGAAATAATTTTTGAAACAAAAAAACAGCCAGACAGAGAGAGAAACAGGGGAAATCTGGAAAACTGGAAAAAAAAACAGCAAGATACCAAAATTTAACACAAAGGAAAATGTAAGAAGGAAATTGTGTAAGAACTAAGACACAATTATGAACTCAAACTAAAATTAAAAAGGCAGCAAAGGATAAAAAAAAAAACAGCAGATTAAGGCAACTTAAAGAGACCCAAAAACAAGAAACAATCAAGTCAAAAAAAAGGACTACTAAGAATTGATGACAATTATGGATTCACATGACTTGACACAACATTTATAGATTCAGAAAAATAAAGACTCAAAGCATAAAATGAAGCAATTATAAGAAAACAATAAAGACTCAAATTCCTAAAAGAAAACAGCCACTCAATGTGTAAGGAATCCTATCACAATTGCACAAGAAAATGTTCAAGATCAATTGAACACATGTGCTTCGGTTGGATCTTCCATAAGCACACCAAGAACAATTTAAAATGTAAAAAACAGCAAGACAAATATGGAATTGAAATGACAAGATGAAAATAAAGAAGAACTGAAAATTTAAAAAGACAAGCTACTCATCTTGAAGAACCAAAAGCTCATGATACCAAATGATGGCATTTTCATGTGTTCTTCTTGAATCAAAGTAGAAATAGATGGAGCGGAAGCAATGGATGAGTGAAACAAGACCCTCCTAGGAGTTGTGTTGGTCTTGAAGGTGCATGGTGAGTATGGGTTGAGTGGTTCGGCCAGCTCAAGGGAGAAGGTGAAAGGATTGAAGTTTATAGCCTAGATTTCTAGGAGGAGTAAAGCTTGTGCACAAAAATGGCAGCATAACATTACTCAAATAAACTTGAAAATACATGAGGTAGGCCTCCTTATTTATAGATTTAGGAGCCTTGGTGAGCAAGCTTAAAGGGTAGGGATGGAAATACAAAAAGTGGGGCTGCCTAGGGTATTGACTTTAGTCAAACCACACCATCATCCTAATATTCTAGAAGATAGGTCAAAAATGCAACATTTGATAGTACACCCCTCCTTCTTTTGCTAAAGGCACCTATTTGCTAGCACACCCCTCCTTCTATTGCTAAAGGCACCTTTTTGATAGCACACCCCTAAGTGAGCAAGTTTTGCTTTCTACACTACACTAATCTACTAAGCACCCCCTCCCCCTTTGGGCCTTTATGAAACATGTACAAGGATCTCTCTCTTCCATCCGTGGCTTCTTCTATGTGTGCTTGGATATGTTTAGCCATGGATCTTGTGAGAGGTCCTAGACGGTCTAGCTCCATGGATAGCCTCCCTCCTTCACGTTCTAGACGCTCACTTCCTGGAGCTAGACGCTCCTCTTGGTCTAGACGGTCTTCTTGGTTTGGGCCTTGGCTTCCTTGGCTAGATGTGCTTGGCCCTCCTCCATCACCTGTAGTCAACGGCTGGAGGAGGGTTGGAGGTGGTTTTAATTCTGGCCATCTCGAATCTAAAACAAATGAGAGGTAGGAAGAAGGAAAAAAGGGTTTAGAAGAAAGTGATGGCGTGAACAATGGCGGGCAAAGACTCACAGAAGAAGAGCAAAAGCAAGAAAGAAGAACAGAAACCCTAAAATGCAGAAATCATAAACAGACCCAGTGCAGATATGGCATGAAAAGGGTAGCGAAATCATAAAACAAAGGCGAGAAGAATATTAAAAACCATACCTTTTGAGTAAGCGAGGATGAAGAGTCACGAGGGTTGGAGTAGAATAGAAGCATGCGAGAGAAGTTAGAAAGTATGGAGGCTTGAGTGGAAAGTGATGAAACAGTGTAGAGGCGCGGGGTTTTGAAAGGCTTTAACGCAGGCAAGGAAGCGCAAACATTAAAAAACCCTAACCGTTGATTTAGCTACGTGTCCGCAGATTAAGAGGGGGTTGGTCAGATGTCCCTTCAACGCGCTGTTCATGTCCTTTCGCTCAGTGCCATGTAGGTCGCCCGAGCCGATGACTTAGTCTCTTCGCTAAACAAGTTAACAGCTCAAGACTGGGGGGCTTGTGTACCGACCAGTCCTCAGACGCCGAGAACAGCTAGTAAGGGTGAGCCACGTCAGCTGGGTCCCACAGCATGGGCCAGAGCCACGTGGGCTGGGTCCCATAGGTAGTATTGACCAGCGGGATGATTAGTCATCAGCATGTTGATCACCAGAGTGGACTGAGGTGTCCTCATCACTCAGCAGGGTGATGAGTCCTCGGCAACTAAGTGCAACGATGTGACATCAATCGTGGATGTTTCGAACAACAAAACTAGAATATCTACGATGGGTCTTAAGAGAAGACCAATTATTAGTAAAATACCCAGAGGAAGGGAGAAGCCTAAGTCATGAAGCGCCCATGCGTGTGGCAGGGAAAGCACAGTTAGGTGCAGAGTCCTGAAGGGTCGAGTACTCATCAGGATTAGGGTTTCCTAGTGAAGTTACATGCATGGCACGTGAACAGTGAAGGCGCTCCTAGGACAGGTGGCCCCAAAGACTAGGTGCACGAGGGGGTACCCAGGTGGCCATTTTGTTAGAATTTGCATTCCAGTTAAGGAAACCTTATGTGCTAGATTACCCTAAGCCTGGGTGATAGCGGTGCAAGGGTATTCCTATAAACCCTAAATATGGGTAGCGGCGCAAAGGAAACCCTAGACTATATAAAGGGTAGTAAAATACTTCACAAAGGTACACAGTGATGTGAAATTCAAGAACATAAGATGAAAGGTTATTGACATTCTTAGGAAACATCTTGAATTGGTCATTAGAGAGGCACTTTTTCTTAGAATTGGATCAATGTTCTAAGTCAAGAACCCACCAAAACTAATGCCAAAACACAAACTCATATGGAAGTTCCAATTATTGTCAAATTGAACCGATTAAAGTGATAGGAAAAACCATAGCACCGAATAGAATTGGCATAGAAGAGAATTGAACCGAACAAAAATGAAATTAAAGGCAAGGAAACTGAATATAAGTGCTGGAAATTAAAGGCACCGAACCAAAACAAAGATAAATGAAGAACAAGCTGCTAGAAACACAAAACAACCGAACCAACACACAAGAACACAAGCTAAGACATGAAAATTAAAAGAGAAGTCATCCCGCTGCTGACTCGAACGTGGAGGATATGCCTCGTCACTCCTTCGTCTAGCCTTCTACAACTGCACGTTCTGCAAGAACGCTCCAAGAACCTTCGCCGGAACTCCAAACGATGCCTGCAAAACACACAGACGGCGCCTCTAGCGGCCGTTGTAGCTCCGATGCTCAAGTAAGGCAATAGGAACACCAAAAACTCTCTCTGAATCTCTCTGTGAGACTTGTGTGTGCCCTCAGTGTTCTTGAGTTCGAAAACTGAGTGTTCTGGGTTACGTATTGCATACCTCTCTGAGTGTTCCTCTGCCTCTCATATAATCTCAGCGTCTCCTGTCTACTAGCTACCACTAGGGTCACTTGATTACTCTACACTGCCATTACCCACTCTCCGGGCAATCTTGCGTGCGGGTTTCTCCTACTTGAGTGTAAAGTCTAACAGGGAAGGCCACGTGGGTACCTCTGTATACCCTCAATTTCTGTGCCCACCTACCCTACCTAATCTCTGGGAACACCTTCACGGTCCACGTGCCATGCATGCAACCTCACTGGGAAACTCTAACCTGTTAGGAATTATCGCTTTAAACTAGAGGGGGGGTGAATTGTTTAAAGAGGTTTTCGCAGACTTTTTGAAGCTGGAATGAGTTTATCTCAGAAACCAATTGATCAAGCAATTCAGTTAGTCAAAACAGTAAGCAAAACTGCACTGTCACAAAAACAATCGGTTGTTTCTTCGAAACAATCGGTTGTTTTTATCAGCAAACAACAAACAAACTGAATTTAAAGAGTAAGGGATAGAGAGATTGTACACAGTTGTTTATACTGGTTCACTCCAACCCAGAGCTACATCCAGTCTTCTCAGAACCCTGAGGAAATCCACTAAGCAATCAACACTAGATTACTTACACACAACCAAGAAAGTGACCTTGAACACCCTCAAGAAACACACTTTCCTTGGTCAGCACACCACACTAAGAAAGCTGATCTTGATCCCCTCAAGAACACACAACTCTTCTTAGCAACAGCACAAACGAAAGTTCACAGAATTACAAGGATTACACTTGTTACAGAAGCAATCTGAAATCAGTACAAGAGAATCCTATCTCAGCACTTTGATCAACCAAAACTCTAAGCAATCTCCAACTCTTAGAAAAACTTTTTCAACTCACTTAGATTCTTAAAACTCAAATCTGTTTTTCTGTATATATATAAAGAAGATGTTTGTAATCAAATCTTAACAAACTCTTAATAGCTTTAGAAAGATTGGTCAAAGCATTTAATGACTGGAGCGTAAGAATTAAAAGCATTTAAAGCTCAGTCAAAGTCAAAACTGTTTTCTGTTATAAAAACATAACAAACAATCGATTGTTTCCTCGAATCAATCGGTTGTTTTGTTACTTAACCAATTTTCACACTTCAAAATAGTTTTCAAAACACCTAAGCTTAAACAATCGGTTGTTTCGATAAAACAATCAGTTGTTTTAACTCAGTTTGAAAAACACTTTACTTTGTTTGAAAGTTGAGATGCTTGAGCTTTAGATTCAATCAAAGGTTGAGTTACACAACTCAAACTACCCAGATCCTAACTAAACCAGCACAGCAACAGCAAGCACAGCAAAAGCTTCATCATTCTTCAAAGGATTTGGATTCTTCTAAACCTTGAACACCACTTGGTTCAACAATCTCCCCCTATTTGATGAAGACAAATACCTGGTGCTTGTGTTGTACTGATTAAATCTGAAGCAGTTCCTGCAAAAAAAATTTGTACCATCCAAAGCTTCTTACAGCAGCTAGTTAGATTATACCTCTTTTAACATAAAATTCAATCGGTTGTTTACACGAAACAATCGATTGTTTCTATCAGCAGCAGCAGAAAAACACTTTTATACTCAGAGATTTAAACATTTTTATGCAAATAAGATACAGATATACAAGTACCAATAAATCTCCCCCTATTTGTCTTCACAAATAGATTTTAACATGTACCAAACACAGATTTTAAGAGAGATTATTTAGATCAAGAATACCTAACTCATTTCTTAAGAAGAAAAACCTCTCTTTTGGCAAAGGCTTTGTGAAGATGTCAGCTAGCTGCAGTTTGGTCTCCACAAACTTTACTTCACAGTTCCCATTTTGCACATGATCTCTGATGAAATGATGTCTTATTTCAATATGTTTGGTCCTTGAGTGCTGGATTTGATTTTTGGTAAGATTGATTGCACTTGTGTTATCACACATCAAAGGAACTTTGCTGATTTGTACACCAAAATCTGCAAGTTGTTGTTTGAGCCATAGGATCTGTGCACAACAGCTACCAGCAGCTATATATTCTGCCTCAGCAGTAGAGAGAGCAACACATGCTTGTTTCTTGCTATGCCATGAGATTAGGCTAGAGCCAAGAAGGTGACAAGTGCCACTTGTGCTTTTTCTATCTAGCTTGCAACCTGCGAAATCAGAATCTGAATAACCAATTAAATGTATTGGAGAATGAGAGGGATATCATAATCCTACAGATGATGTTCCTTTGAGATATTTCAGAATTCTCTTTGCAGCTTTGAAGTGTGACTCTTTAGGATTTGCTTGAAATCTTGCACATAGACACACCGCAAACATGATGTCCCGTCTACTTGCTGTTAGATAAAGCAATGATCCAATCAATCCTCTGAATTTTGTTTGATCTATACTCTTTCCAGCAGAATCTGCATCCATGTAGCAGCTTGATGGCATTGAAGTGCTTGCCTCTTTGCAATTTTCCATTTCAAACTTTTTGAGAATCTCCTTGCAATACTTTGATTGACTTAAGAAGATCCCATCCTTTGTTTGTTTAACCTGCAATCCAAGAAAGAAAGATAGTTCTTCCATCATAGACATTTCAAACTCACCTTTCATAGCAGCCACAAATTCTTCACACAACCTATCTTGTGTAGCACCAAAGATGATGTCATCAACATATATTTGCACAAGAATTATTTCTGCATGTGACTTCTTGATGAAGAGAGTCTTGTCTACCATTCCTCTTTCATAGCCAAGAGATAGCAGAAAGTTGCTAAGCCTCTCATACCACTGCCTTGGAGCTTGTTTCAGACCATACAAAGCTTTCTTCAACTTGAAAACATGGTTGGGATACTTGTGGTCTTCAAAACCCGGTGGTTGATCTACATAGATTTCCTCATTGATGTAGCCATTCAAGAAGGCACTTTTTACATCCATTTGGAAGAGTTTAAAACCACTCATACATGCAAAAGCCAGCAGCAGCGTCACAGCCTCCAATCTAGCCACAGGAGCAAAGGTTTCACCATAGTCTAAGCCCTCTTCTTGATTGTAGCCCTTGGCAACTAGCCTTGCTTTATTTCTTGTGATCACTCCTTCCTCATCTAGCTTGTTCCTGAAAACCCATTTTGCACCAATAATATTCATTTCATTAGTTCTAGGAACAAGAAACCATACCTCATTTCTTTCGAATTGATTTAGCTCTTCTTGCATAGCTTCAACCCACTTCTCATCCTTGAGAGCTTCTTCAATTGACTTTGGTTCAATTTGAGAGACAAAAGTTGTGTGTCTGCAGAAGTTTGAGATGGAGCTACGTGTGGAGACACCTTCCTTTATCTGCCCTATGATGTTATCCACTGACAGATCTCTGGGAATTCTCCACTCTTTGGGCAGCTCACTCTGTTGCAGAATTTCAATCGGTTGTTTCTGCGAATCAACCGGTTGTTTTTCTACACAGATATCCAACTTCTCCAAACTGATGCTCTGTTCGTCTTCCTCAGCACTGATCTTTGGGTTCTCACTGATTCTGCGATCTACCTCATCAAAGACTACATGAACTGATTCTTCTACAGTCATTAACCTTTTGTTGTAGACTCTATAAGCATGGCTTGTGAGGGAATAACCAATGAAGATGCCAAGGTCAGCTTTCTCATCAAATTTTCCCAAGCTTTCCTTTCCATTGTTGAGAACAAAACAGTTACAGCCAAAGACTTTGAGGTGACTGATGTTAGGCTTTCTTCCATTGAAAAGTTCATATGGAGTTTTCTTCAAAATGGGCCTTATAAGCACCCTATTCATCACATAACAGGAGGTACTCACTGCATCTGCCCAAAAATACTTAGGAAGTGAAGATTCACTAAGCATTGTCCTTGCAAGCTCTTCAAGAGACCTGTTCTTCCTCTCTACAACTCCATTTTGTTGTGGTGTTCTTGGAGTAGAGAAATTGTGTAGAATTCCCAACTTCTCACAGAACTTGACAAACTTCTCATTTTGAAATTCTCCTCCATGGTCACTCCTTATTGAGCCTATGTTACTGCCTTTTGTGTTTTGAAGACTTCTTGCTAGCTTTTTGAATGCAACAAGGGCATCACTCTTTGACTCCAAGAATAAGGTCCAAGTGTACCTAGAGAAATCATCAACAATAACAAGAGCATAATAATTTCCACCAAGACTCATAGTTCTAGAGGGTCCAAAGAGATCCATGTGAAGGAGTTCAAGAGGTCTCAATGAAGAGACAACATTTTTGGTTTTAAAAGAACTTTTCACTTGTTTCCCTTTTTGGCAAGCTTCACAAATGTGATCCCTCTCAAACTTGAGTTTTGGCAGCCCAATCACAAGATCTTTTGATATAAGCTTGTTCAAATGATTCATGTGAATATGAGCAATTCTTCTATGCCAAAGCCAAGATTCATCTTGCTTGGATAGAAGACATCCAATTGAACATGGTGAAGAGATATCTAGAAGATACACATTATTAACTCTCTTACCTACCAACATTACCTCTTTAGTGTTGGGTAGACAGATTTCACATGTGTTTGCCTTGAACATCACTTGATACCCCTTGTCACACAGTTGGCTAATACTCAGCAGATTATGCTTTAGGCCTTCAACAAAGAGCACATCATGAATCACCAAGATGCTCTCATCTCCTATGGATCCTCTTCCAAGTATTCTTCCTTTGTTGTTATCTCTGTAACATCCCGCCAAAATACCATTCATATTTATATAATGAAAATAAAAGTAACAAATAGGTTGAAGTGAATAAAATTATATATATGTAATTAAAGTTTCTCCTCACAGGGAGTTTAATACAAATACGATCACTTTTCCATTAAAACATAAACAAAATACAATACAAAAGATAGGCGATCTCCTGACAGAAGGGTGATCTCCTATTAGAAGGGCGATCTCCTATCATATAGGCGATCTCCTATCAGAAAGCAGCAAAAGGGGTGATCTCCCAACGGAAATAGAAAACAGGCGATCTCCTTCCAGCGACAATTCACTAAGGAGCTCTACATCCTGCAACATCATCTGCTCCCGTGTAAATTATACACGATCATTACAGGTTTAAGAAAAGGCCAAACACAACACAAAAGAAACACAGGGTAAGCTAGACATTTAAAAAGAGTTAGATATGAACTTTGAAATCAAGGTAAAACAAATTCAAGATATCTACGTAAACCATCAACTAAACACATATTTCACGATTCCTCGAAGGTCATTAAAATCACAACATATATCAAGTGTCTATCAATTCAAAGTTTCTCATTTCTCACGTCAGACTTCACTGACTCATCACACAAGACACTCGACTCCACTTCCGGAAGACTCGTGCGTTGAACCTAGCATCCAGGGACATGCACCTGTCATACTCCATTGGCTATAATGATTCCATAGCCATGCGCATCAACACAATCTTGGTCTCAATTCATCACTCTCACAGTATGACAGGGTAAATCCATAAGACAGGCCGAGCTTGTTCTGTTTCACACGACTCACCCATTCATATGAACCTCCTTCGACTCTCACCAACTGAGTAACTTCCTCTATGTGATTCCATTATCTCAGCAGAGTCAGGATCGCCCCATTCACAGGATACTTACAGATCAATACACTTCACAACCAAATCTCAACACGGTATTTCCTTTCCTGAAAATACTATGTCTTGACCCACATTCACGACATTCCACACACCATACCACTCAAAGAATGATTTCAATCATAGCAACAGTCATTTCAAAGGTTCATATTTTCGAATATCACATGTATATCACATTTAAATCCAAAGCAGCTTCAAACAACATCAAAAACAGGGAGTTCGCAAACAACGCCAAAACCGGCGATCTGGTTCAAAAACAGGGTATTTCGAAGTCTGTATACAAAACCGGCGACCACGTCGCCCAAACACATAGAACAGAGCATTCACGAAGATGAAAACGAAACCGGCGACCACGTCGCCCTTACTCCAGAAACAGCTAATCTATGGCTTGTATTGAAAATGAAGGCTAGCTTCCCTTACCTGGACTTGCGCAAAACACCAGGAGCTCCGAAACCCAACGAAGCTTAAAGAATGCCTTGGCTCTGTTTTTCGCGTCTGGTTTGAAGGACTTGCAGAGAACCTCTTAGGTGCTCTAAGGGCAAACGTCGCTTGTCGCACTGATGCTTGAGGTTGCCTTAGTCACAACGCAAAGGAGAGGAGAAGGGAGGGAGGAAGTTTGCACTCACTCTAACACTCTTGAGTCTGTAACGCTCTTTGCCATTCCCGCAGTGGCTTTTGAATCCCAGCTTACCTGTCCACGTATGTTGCTGCTGCCACCCCTTCTGCAGAGAAGTCTGAGTGTACGTTTCTTTGAACAGTACGACCATGTTTGTCTCTTGCGCATGCCAACCATTGCCCTGAACAGTACGACCACTGTTGTCTCTTCTGCATGCCAACCACTGCCCTGAACAGTACGACCGCGAGTGTCTCTTGCGCATGCCAACATTCTGATGTCACTATTCTGAACCACCCTTTTTGTCTACGTGGCGCACGTGCAGGACGTTTCATGCTGGGAGTCTGGGTCCCACTTTCTCTGTGTGAAGCTCGCCATCGCGCGATAACCTTCCACCGATGACCTCTCGCGCGAAGGCTATCCACCGATGTCCTCTCGCGCGAAGGCTATCCACCGATGACATCTCGCGCGAAGACTATCCACCGATGACCTCTCGCGCGAAGACTCTCCACCGATGACATCTCGTGCGAAGACTATCCACCGATGACCTCTCGCGCGAAGACAATCCACCGATGATCTCTCGCGCGAAGACTAACCCCGCATGCCTCGCGCCCTGGTGATGCCCGCATGCCCCTCGCGCCCTGGCGATGCCCGCATGTCCCTCGTGCCCTGGCGATGCCTGCATGCTTCTCACCTGGCGATGCCCGACGACACATCGCCACGCCTTCCTGAAGGTTCTTCATTCTACTATGTTACGTCCAAGGTATCATCTCCACATGACTCGGTGACGTCGGTAGCTTCACATTTCCAAGAGTAGATCAGCACCACAGCTCGTGCTCCCATGCATGCAACACTAAGGGTGATCTCTTTTACTCAAGCGTAGAGCTTCGCATGCACAGCGTATCTAAGGCTTAACCCACACCTTGATACGCGTGGTTGTTGGAACCCACTCTGGTTGATCCAGTATCTTGACCACATACTACGTGCATTCCCGCCGATCACGTACACTCTAGGCAATTGGCGCTCATGTCTCCTCTAGGCGACAGGCGATTATGTGCCAGAAGAGTCGGAGATGGCCTCCGTCTTTACTAACGGCGATCTTGTAGAAGACTTCTTAGTTACACTTTTCCTCCTTTACTCTTCTTGGTCCACATGTCATCCGACCGACCTCTACCAGCTGACCCCAGATCTTGGGCGACGTCCGAGGTCCGACTACTATGAAACTTCGTTTACCAGCTCTTTGTATTTTGAATAATAACATCTTCTGAAATTATTTAAATATAACCCTTTCATTCCAATAAAATTTTCTGGGTCCTTACAATCTCCATAGGTGACATGACCCTCTTGCTTGAAGGATATTCTCAGGAACTTTGATTTGTCCCCTGTCATATGCTTGGAGCATCCACTGTCCAAGTACCAAAGCTGCTTTCTCTCCTCCAAGATTTCCTACAAAGAAAATTCTCAAGTACATTGGGTTGGTCCCCTTATGAATGAGGGTCCATCTGGTGTATACTCATCAATACAAGCCTTATTTTTCTTGGGAATCCACTTCATAAGCCCTTTAGGAACAACATGTTTTCTGATTTTACAGAATCGCACAGAATGACCTCTTTTCATGCAATAGAAGCATGTAACAATCGATTGTTTCGATGGTCCAATCGATTGTTTTTCTGGCCTTTTTGAAAAAGTTTTTGAAAATCTATCTTGCTGGTTTTGTGGATTAAAACCCAATCCTGATTTTCCAAAAACACACTTTTGAGAAGCTAGCACGCTTTCAAAGTTGGATTGGCCTTTAGAAAGCTTATCCACTGTTTTAACAAGATAGTGGACCTTCTTTTCAAGATTTTCGCAATTTTCACAAACTAGAGTGTCACACTTGCAAGAGGAGTTTTTGTAAATGATTTCCAGATTTTCAAAATCCATTTTTGAATTTTCTAAATCCTCCTCCAGTGCTTTTACCCTGTTTTCAAGCCAGCTATTCTTTTCTTTCAATCGATTGTTTAAGAGAGCCAATCGGTTTGCTTCTTCATGTGTTTCTTGAAAGGCTTGAAGCAATTGACCATAATTTTCAGAGTTTGAAGAGTTTGATGAACTTACACTACATGAGTCATCCTCCCTTCTGGCCATTAAGCAAAGATTGAGGCTTTTCTTATTTTGTCTTCTCTTCCTTCTTGCTTGACTCTTTGTCATTGCTTCCTTTGGTTCATGAGCAGCCTTGAGAGTCTCCCACATTTCCTTAGCAGTTTTGCACTTTGATATCCTGAAAAATTCATTAGTATCTAGTGCAGAAGCTATAATGTTTTGAGCAGACCTATCAAGCTGAGCCATCTTACATTCATCATCTGTCCATTTGGACAAAGGTTTTATAGTAAAGGAATTATTCTTTTTGAACTTTGGAATGTAAGGACCATTCTCAATTGAGTCCCAAATTCTTTGATCAATTAATTCAATAAAGATTTTCATTCTTGTTTCCCAAAACTTATAATTCAATCCACAGAATAAAGGTGGTTTGTAGATTGAAGCACCTTCCTCAAAAGATAGTTTTCCAGCCATAAAAAAAAATTTAGATCAACTTGAATAACTTTCAAGAACCAAGCTCTTGATGCCAATTGTTAGGAATTATGGCTTTAAACTAGAGGGGGGGTGAATTGTTTAAAGAGGTTTTCGCAGACTTTTTGAAGCTGGAATGAGTTTATCTCAGAAACCAATTGATCAAGCAATTCAGTTAGTCAAAACAGTAAGCAAAACTGCACTGTCACAAAAACAATCGGTTGTTTCTTCGAAACAATCGGTTGTTTTTATCAGCAAACAACAAACAAACTGAATTTAAAGAGTAAGGGATAGAGAGATTGTACACAGTTGTTTATACTGGTTCACTCCAACCCAGAGCTACATCCAGTCTTCTCAGAACCCTGAGGAAATCCACTAAGCAATCAACACTAGATTACTTACACACAACCAAGAAAGTGACCTTGAACACCCTCAAGAAACACACTTTCCTTGGTCAGCACACCACACTAAGAAAGCTGATCTTGATCCCCTCAAGAACACACAACTCTTCTTAGCAACAGCACAAACGAAAGTTCACCGAATTACAAGGATTACACTTGTTACAGAAGCAATCTGAAATCAGTACAAGAGAATCCTATCTCAGCACTTTGATCAACCAAAACTCTAAGCAATCTCCAACTCTTAGAAAAACTTTTTCAACTCACTTAGATTCTTAAAACTCAAATCTGTTTTTCTGTATATATATAAAGAAGATGTTTGTAATCAAATCTTAACAAACTCTTAATAGCTTTAGAAAGATTGGTCAAAGTATTTAATGACTGGAGCGTAAGAATTAAAAGCATTTAAAGCTCAGTCAAAGTCAAAACTGTTTTCTGTTATAAAAACATAACAAACAATTGATTGTTTCCTCGAATCAATCGGTTGTTTTGTTACTTAACCAATTTTCACACTTCAAAACAGTTTTCAAAACACCTAAGCTTAAACAATCGGTTGTTTCGATAAAACAATCAGTTGTTTTAACTCAGTTTGAAAAACACTTTACTTTGTTTGAAAGTTGAGATGCTTGAGCTTTAGATTCAATCAAAGGTTGAGTTACACAACTCAAACTACCCAGATCCTAACTAAACCAGCACAGCAACAGCAAGCACAGCAAAAGCTTCATCATCCTTCAAAGGATTTGGATTCTTCAAAACCTTGAACACCACTTGGTTCAACATAACCTTGGTGGGTTCTCGTCCCAACAGGATTCTGCACCTAACTGTGCCTTCCCAGCCTCATGCATGGTTGTTTCGTGACTAAGGCCACTCCCTGCCTCTGGGCGCTTTACTGATTATTGGTCGCGTTGTTCACATCGCCGTGGCCGATGTCACCTCGACACACACTGATGACCGAGGTGTCTCTCATCCTAACCGATGATCGATGTCTCATCCTGATCGATGATCGATGTGTCACCCTAACCGATGACCGATGTCTCTGGCCCCACAGTAACTGAAGTATGTTACCACTGCGCAACGTGTATAAACGTCCCCACAATGACTCAGAGAATGTGTGATCTCTCTAACTGTAAAAACTGTGCCGCGCCTCTCTCTCAGATGGTGACACGTGGAGGCATGCAACTTGCATCTACCCGTACACGTGTCACACCTGAAGGGCTTCTGCGTTTTTCCCTGTGCGCGTAAGTTATTCCCTTGCAGAGTAACTTAGCGCGTTTCTTTCCTCTGAGTAAGTTGCATGCTCCCAGGGAAGCACCAGGTGGGGCTGGTCTAAGCACACTCACCAGGCGCATCCTGCCTGTATGGTCTCAACGCGCAATGCCATGCACGTAATGGGTCTAAGAGAGTTAGTGATCACTGACCAGTTTACAAGCTCTCTTATACCATCCTCATGCACGACCCTACTGGCGAGCAGCTCTTCTTCTTCTGGTTTGGAATCCTGCGAGGTGCCTGCGTAACGCTCTCACTGGGAGCCTGTGTCCCAGCTTAACACGTGTTAGCAATAAACCCCGATGACTGATCTGCTTCTGGAATCATTCGAGGTGTATGCGTAACGCTCTCGCTGGGAGACTGGGTCCCAGCTTAACTGCGTGTTAGCAAGAAACCCAATGACCAGGAACCAATGACTGATCGACGCTTCTTTACTTTGTCGCGCTCTCCTTCCAGGCGCTCCTCTAGGCATTGATCTGCTAGCGGTGGTCACTCAGCAACTGACCACCGATCACAACTCTGAATGATCTCCGCCCTGATTCACCTGCTATCTTATTCAACGTGTCACCCTGTGAGTGGTCCACGTTGTCATTTACTGCTGACGTCATCGACTACCGATGACCGACCGGACCACAAGCCCCCCAGTCTCGAGCTGTGAACTTGTTCTTAGCGAAGAGACTAAGTGGTCTTCCTTTGCCAAAGAGAAGAAGGATCTTGAAGCCGATGTAACTGAGACCATGGCTGCCAGTGCTCAAGCTTTAATAGATGGGTTCAAGATGGCCTTGGAGCAGATTCACTGCGTCCTGCCGGACTCGGACCTTACCCAGTTCAGTCTCCGCCATTCAGTGGTCGACGGCAAGCTCATTCCTCCTCCTTGAGATTTTTCCCTTGCAACTTTTTCTTCTGTGTAATCTCTTTTTCTGCTACAAAACTTGTGTATAAACTTTTTATGCATAAATTCATGTTGGATGACTGACCTGACGGGGCCTAAATGCTTCGACTAATCGCACAAGAACTTGCTTGGGAAAGCTTTCATACTCAGAGCTTTACCACCGACCACCGACTAGCATGTTAGTGCACCACCGATCAGTCATTGCGCTTCAGGCTTTGCTTTCTTCTCTGTCACTCCAGCGCTAAGTGCATAGAGGGCCTGATCGCTAAAGATGATGCCTGTGCTTTGGGGAAGAGTTGATGAAGACCAAGTAGAGGAGGCGCCTGAGGCCCAAGCCCATGAAGCCCAAGCCCAAGTTGGGGCCCAAGCCCAACCAATTAGCTCAACATCCTTCATGCCTCAAAGGATGACTAGGAGCAAGGCTAAAGCTTTGGGAGAAGAGCATCAATGGATGTCTCTTTTTGTAATTACTTGTGTATGGTTTTTAGTAGAACTTTGAAGGAAGGTGTAGGAATTAAAATAAGGGGTGTTAATGTACAAAAACAAGTCACACCTTCCATGTGACATAAAGAGTAGGTGTAGGTGTAGTTTTAGGAGGTGCCAAAGTAGAAATCAAGTCACACCTCCCTTGTCACATGTGTTTTGGCTCCAAATTCAAATGCTTCTCATTTGAATTTTCCCACTTTAATTTCAGCCCTCTCACACTATAAATAGAGGTGCTATGCTCATGTAAAAAAACATTGAAATTAGAAGAAAAGTTACTATACTCAAATTGTGAGTGAATTTTGTGAGACTTGTTCTCCTCTTCCTTGTCTCATCTTGTGAAGCTTTGGGAGCACTCAAGTGGCGGCAAATCTGCACTTATCTTGGATCATCACCTCCAAGTGGCGTGTCCATTCCCAATCCATGGCTACAACCACATAAGTTTCATCTTCTTTCATCTTCCATTGTCATTTCAATCGGTAGTTTTGATTCTATGTCTTGTTCTTGAATTTCAATCGGTTCTTTGGTTTCAATTTGTGTTTCCATTCTGTTTTTTTTGTGTTTAAATTCTGCACCTATTCTTTTTTTGAGTTCAGCACCTTGTTCTTCATTCATTCATCATCATTAATTGTGTTTTAACCTTGGACCTTTGGAAATGAACCTTCACATCTACTTAACACTTGTTAAGTTAATGTCCAGTGGGGATTTTCCTTAGGTGACTCACTCTAAATTGCTAAGAATCTTGATCCTAATTCTAAGAAAGTGTCACAAATATAATGAACCTAAATCAACTCACATCATGTGGTATCATGAGCTATGGTGATGTTTTGTTCTTGTTGAGTTGAATTGACACTTTCTATTCAAGCAATTTCCATTTTCCAGCACTTTATTTTTGTGCAGAATTTTTTTTTTAGGTTCCTTGTTGTGTTAGCTATTCTGTTTTTGCTTTAATTTGAGTCTTTCCTTGCTGTTTTAATTGGTGCAAATTAATTGTGTTTGAGTCATTTTGCTTTTTGAATCCATACAAGTTTTGTCAAGTCATGTTTCTCCTAAATTGTCATCACTTCTATGTAGTACTTTTCTTGATAATTTTTGGTTGATTGCTTTTAATTTTGAGTGCAGTTTCTAATCTGTTTTGTTGAGCCTTTGGTGCATTTTTAATTTTAGATTTGAGTTCATGCTTGTGTGATAGATCCATACAAGTTCACATACATCAATTCTATTGTGTCTTTGAAGTTTCTTAATATTGTTTTAATTCCAAATTAGGCTTCCTCTGTTTTTGTTGAAACTGTGCTGGCTGTTTTTGTTTACAGAATTTAATTCCGTTTATGAAAAATTCTAAAATTCTGGATCTGAACAGATTGATGTGTTAGAAAAAAGTGAAAAAAAAAAGTGAGGAAAAATTCAAAATAGAAAAAAAATGATAAATCAAATACAATCAGTGTGCAATTCTGGCGCGAAAAAAACGGTGAAGTGGCATCAGATTTGAAAAAATTATCACAATTTATTGGTGCATCATTTTGGTGTGATTCCAGCGCCAAATTTGAGCTAAGATCTTGAAATTTCTGTGGTTTAAATTTCAAATTTAAATTTGAATTATCCAGCTCAGCATAATTTGTTTAAGTCACGCATTTTGACACCTTAATATTCTGTAGTACTGTTTTGGTTTTGTTAATCCAATTCTAGTACCATTCTCTAGGTTCTATTTGTGTACTACCTTTTATTGAGTGCCTTATTTTCTTTGCTTGTCATTTTTATTCAATATTCTTTTCCAAAGTTTTGTCATATCTTTACTTCCACTTTGGTTTAGCTTTTCTTGCTTATACCTTTTCTTTCTTGTCTTTCTTGTTTCCTCTAGTTTTGTGGTGAATTGTTCTTTGACTAAGTGTGGTTTGTTTTGGCATCTTTCACTTGAGGCTCATCCAATCCACAAGAGAGGCTTGGTAAAGGAAGGATATATTTTCTTGGAGTGGTTTGAGAGATTTTACATCATTGCCGCATGTAAGGACCTGAAAAATTTATTGGAATGAAAGAGTATATTTTAAATAAATTCTAAGTATGTTTTTATTTAAGTTAAAAAGGAAGGAAAGTGTAGTCTAGAAAAACTATAAGGGTTCCTGGTTTAAACATAATCGCCGGTCGCCTAGACTACACGTCATCGCCTGGGCGCGAGGCATGCAGGCGTCGCCAGGGCACGATGCATGCGGGCATCATCAGGGGGGGGAGACATCGGTCGTTCGCCAGGAAGATGTCATCGGTGGTAGTCTTCGCGCGAGGTCATCGGTGGTAGTCTTCGCGCGAGGTCATCGGTGGTTGTCTTCGCGCGAGGTCATCGGTGGTTGTCTTCGCGCGAGGTCATCGGTGGTTGTCTTCGCGCGAGGTCATCGGTGGTTGTCTTCGCGCGAGGTCATCGGTGGATCGTCTTCGCGCGAGAGGTCATCAGTGGTTTCTCTTCGAGCTGGTACTCATCGGCGAAAGGTCATCGCGCGACGTTGAGTTACACCCAGAGAACGTGGGCCCCAGACTCCCAGCAAGAGATGTTCTGCACGCGCGCCACGTAGACAAAAGAGTGGTTCAGAATAGTGACCTCAGAGCGTAGCCTGCGCAGAGGCACGCTTAGTAGTACTGTTCAGGGAAGCGTGCACGCAAACTTCCCTGCAGAGTAGGTGGTGGCAGCTGCTTTTGGAGGGATAAGTTGGTTTAAGTTACAAAAAAATCCACTGCTGAGAGAAAAGAAAACATTGTTGTATTCGACGAGAGAAAGAGTGAGTTCCCTCCCTTCTCCTCCAGTTACCTCCTCCGCGTTGCGATTTCAGCATCTCCACACAAGAGTACGACGAGAAGCAACACCATTGGAGCACCTGGGAAAGTTCTCTGCAACTCCTTCAAAACCAGACTCAAGAATAGAGCCAAGGCATTCTTCAAGCTCTGTTGGATTTCGAAGCTCCTGGTGGTTGCGCAAGTCCAGGTAAGGGAAGCTAGACCTCTTTTTCCATACAAGCCATAGTGTAGCTATCTCTGAAGTGAGGGCGACGTGGTCGCCATTTTTGTTTTCATCTGCGTAAAATGCTCTGTTTGTGTGCTTGGGCGACGTGGTCGCCGGTTTTATATACAGTCTTCGAAACACCCTGTTTTTGAACTAGATCGCCGGTTTTGGCGTTGTTTGTGAACTCTCTGTTTTTGGGTGTTGTTTTGAAACTACTTGAGATTTAAATGAAATATTCGAAGATCTGAACCTTGAAATGATTCGTTGCTGTGACTTGAATCAATTACTCGAGTGGTATGATGTTTTTGAATGCTGTGAATGTGGGATCGAGGCATAGTATTTTCAGGAAAGAAAATACCGTGTAAGATCTTGTAGTAGGTGCATTGATCGGTGATTCCTAAGGGGATATCCTGACTCTGCTGAGGTAATGGAATCACGTAGAGGAAGTTACTCAGTTGTTGAGAGTCGAAGGAGGTCTATATGATGGGCGTCTCGTGTGAAAAAGAACGAGCTCCGCCTGTCCTATGGATTAACCCTATCATACCAGGAGAACTATTGACATTGAGATGATATATGCGCATGCTGTGTGGATTCACAGCGACCCTGTGTGGATTTCACAGTGGTGTGGTATGACAGGTGCAGATCTCTGAGTCTAATCAACGCACGAGTCAATCCGGAAGTAGTGTCAAGTGTCTTGTGTGGTGAGTCAGTGGAAAGTCTGACAGGTGAAATGAGAAATTTGAATTTTGATAGACACTTGATGCAGTATTGTGAAATGGAATGACTATGGGTGAATGTTGTGAAATGTGTGATTTTGGGCGATTAGGTGAATGATATGAGCAACTCTACGTTTTACATGGATATTTTGAAACTTGTTTTACTTTGATTTTCATGTTCATGATTTAAACTTCCTTTAAATTATATAGCTTACCCTGCGTGTTTTGGTTCTGTGGCTGTTCTTTTAAAACTGTGATGATCGTGTAATCTTTACACGGGAGCAGATGATCTTCCAGGAAGAAGAGCTCCCTAATGGGTGGTTGCCGAGGGAAGAGATCGCCCATTTCCACCTCTCGGTGGTGATCGCCGGATTTGTGTCCTGATAGAAGATCGCCTGATTTGAGGTCTTCTGTTTTGGGATCGCCGGTTTATGTGGAGATCGCCGTTTTCTTTGTAATCAATTGATTTTCGTTAAAGTTTTGCAAAACTCTTGACTGAATTATGCATTTAATTCCCTAAAAGGGCAACCCCATTTATTATATATATGTAATGTTGTTCTCTTCAAGATTTTTGTGTACCTTTATTTTCATTAAACATGAATGTATGGTTTTATTTTGGCGGGATGTTACACCGCAAGCTATATTTGTTTTTCACCTTGTTTTTCTAACTTTGTTTTCTATAATAGTTTCTTCTTTGTGTTTTTGTGTTTCATTTTATCATGGCTAATCTTTCTAGTGGAGAATCATCTAAGCCTCACTCACCTCAAAAAGCATACCTAATTGGTGAATTAAAGGATGCTAAACTAACAATTGCACAAAAAGATGAGGCATTAAGACAAATGGAGGCAAGGCTCCAAAGATTGGAGTTGGACCGTGAAGAGATGCATCACCACCGTGAGAGAAGACAACACCATCATCATAGGCATACTTCAAGGTCTTCACAAAATTCTTATGGATATCATGAAGAAAATGCTTGGAGGATGCATCACCATCATGAAGATAGGTGCCAAAATGTGGCTAAGCCTTTTATGCCTTATGTAAAATTACCTAGTTTTAGTGGTGAAGGAGATCCTAATGTGTATTTAGGATGGGAGGCTAAGGTAGAGCAAATATTTTTTGTACATGAGGTCCAAGAAGACCAAAAGGTTAAGCTAGCCTCCCTAGAATTTATGGACTATGCCATGCAATGGTGGCACAAAACTCTCATGGACATTGGGCTAAACAAGAGGCCGCCCGTGGTCTCTTGGGATGATTTAAAAGCTTGCATGCGCGCTAGATTTGTGCCTCCACACTTTAGGAAAGACCTATTGTTGAAGCTCCAACGGCTTCACCAAGGCACGCTAAGTGTGGATGCTTATTATAAAGAACTTGAAACGCTTTTAACTAGAGCTAATATGCATGAGAATGATGAAGCTAAAATGGCTAGATTTGTTAGTGGTCTTAGAAGGGATATCCAAGATGTTGTAGAACTTAATGAGTATTCTTCTTTAGAAAATTTGGTTCACCTTGCCATCAAGGTAGAAACTCAACTTGCAAGGAAAAATTCTTTTAAAAATACTCATAATGATGGCTTTTACAATTCATCTTGGAAAAACAAAGGAAAATCTTTTTCAAAAATTCCTTCAAAAGATTCTACTTTCAAACCTAGAGATTCTAAGCCTTCAACTTCTACTCCTAAATCACCAACTAAATCTTCAAGTAAAAAGTGTTTCAAATGTTTAGGCTATGGTCATATAGCGGCTAATTGTCCTTCCAAAAGGACTATGATGATGCGTGATGGGGTGGTTGTGAGTGAGCATAGTTCGGATTCCTCTAGACCTTCCACACCTCCTAGGTCCCCAAGTGAGCATGAGAGTGAAAGTCCACTTGAAGGCGACTTATTAGTAGTGAGACGAATGCTTGGCCAAGTTTTAAAACCTTTTGAAGAGAGCCAAAGAGAAAATATTTTCCATACAAGATGTCTCATTAATGATAAGTTGTGTTCTTTGATTGTGGATGGGGGGAGTTGCACAAATGTGGCTAGTACAAGAGTGGTAGATAAGCTTGGATTGTCTACTATCTCTCATACAAAGCCCTATAAACTACAATGGTTAAGTGAGGTTGGAGAAATCATAGTTAACAAACAAGTCCTCATTGCTTTTTCCATTGGTAAATACAAAGATGAGGTCTTGTGTGATGTTGTCCCAATGGAAGCAACACATGTTCTTTTAGGTAGGCCATGGCAATATGATAGAAAAGTTTTTCATGATGGCTTTACCAACAAAATTTCTTTTACCTTCCATGGGCACAAGGTCATACTTAAGTCTCTTTCTCCAAAGGAAGTCCATGAGGACCAAATTAAAATGAAGCAAAAGAGAGAGCATGAAAATGATAAAAAAAGTTCCAAGAGAAGCCTTCTCATGACTACTCAAGAAGTTAAAAAGGTAATAGTTGCTCAAAAGCCTATTTTTTTAGCTATTCCTAGTATTATTGATCGTGAGTCGGCTAAGGATAGTCCCACATGTTTGGACAATTTGGTGAAGGAATTTGAAGATGTGTTTCAAGATCCTCCAAATGGCTTACCACCTTTAAGAGGGATTGAACACCAAATAGACTTCATTCCCGGGGCTTCTTTACCAAATCGCCCAGCATATAGGACAAATCCCACAGAGACCAAAGAAATTCAACAACAAGTTGAGGGATTAATTGCTAAGGGATGGGTACAAGATAGCATGAGCCCATGTGCTATGCCTGTCATCCTTGTTCCTAAAAAGGATGGGTCATGGAGAATGTGTACGGATTGTCGCGCTATAAATAACATTACAATCAAATATAGGCATCCCATTCCTAGGTTAGATGAGTTGTTGGATGAATTACATGGGTCTAAAATATTTTCCAAGATTGATCTTAAGAGTGGTTATAACCAAATCCGGATTAAACCGGGGGATGAATGGAAAACCGCTTTTAAGACCAAATTTGGTTTATATGAGTGGTTGGTCATGCCTTTTGGCTTGACTAATGCTCCTAGTACCTTCATGCGACTCATGCATCATGTCTTAAGACCATTCATTGGCAAGTTTGTTGTGGTTTATTTTGATGATATTCTTATATATAGTTTGTCTTTGAAAGATTATGAGAAGCATGTTAGGGAAGTTTTAGAAACCCTTAGGAAGGAACATTTGTATGCTAATCTTGCTAAATGTATGTTTGCACTTGATCATATAGAATTCCTAGGGTTTGTTGTAAGTTATAAAGGGGTGCATGTTGATCAAACAAAGGTTGCAGCAATTCAACATTGGCCAACACCCTCCAATGTTAGTGAAGTACGAAGTTTTCATGGACTTGCTAGCTTTTATAGGCGGTTTGTGAAAGACTTTAGTACTATTGCTGCACCTCTCAATGCTATAGTAAAGAAGGATGTGGTCTTTAAGTGGGGACAAGAGCAAGAAAAAGCTTTTGTGACTTTAAAAGAAAAATTGACTAAGGCCCCCATCTTAGCCCTTCCTAACTTTGCTAAAACATTTGAGATTGAGTGTGATGCCTCTAATATAGGCATTGGGGCTGTCCTCCTTCAAGAGGGCCACCAAATAGCTTATTTTAGTGAGAAACTCAAAGGGAGTCATATCAATTACTCCACTTATGATAAAGAACTTTATGCTCTTGTTCGAGCTTTGCAAAATTGGCAACATTATCTTTTTCCTAAGGAATTTGTGATCCATACTGATCATGAGTCCCTAAAATATTTGAAAGGCCAAAGCAAGCTTAATAAGAGACATGCCAAGTGGGTGGAGTTTATTGAACAGTTTCCTTATGTGATCAAACATAAACAAGGTAAAATTAATGTGGTTGCTGATGCTCTTTCAAGAAGACACACCTTGTTAAATGTTTTGGATGTTCAATATTTAGGTTTTGATCACATAAAGGAACTATATCATGATGACTTAGATTTCTCACTTATCTATCAAGAGTGTTCCAAAGGAGGACACAAAGACTTTTTCTTACATAATGGTTTTCTTTTCAAAGGAAAAAGACTTTGTGTTCCCCATGGTTCTATACGACAATCTCTTGTTAGAGAGGCTCATGAGGGTGGGCTTATGGGACATTTTGGGGTTGCTAAGACTTTAGAAACATTGCATGGACATTTCTTTTGGCCTCACATGCGAAAATCCGTACATAGCTTCTGTGATAAATGTATAGCATGTAGGAAGGCTAAATCTAAAGTCCATCCCCATGGTTTATATACCCCTCTTCCTATCCCATCAATGCCTTGGGTAGATATTTCAATGGATTTTATCTTAGGTCTTCCCAAGACATCGACAGGAAAGGATTCTATCTTTGTGGTAGTGGACCGCTTTTCTAAGATGGCTCATTTTATTCCTTGCCACAAAGTAGATGACGCTTGTTATATTGCAAATCTCTTCTTTAAGGAAGTTGTTCATTTGCATGGGCTTCCTAGAAGTATTGTATCCGACAGGGATTCAAAGTTTTTAAGCCACTTTTGGAGGACCTTATGGGGCAAACTTGGCACAAAACTTTTGTTTTCTACTACTTGCCACCCCCAAACTGATGGTCAAACAGAGGTGGTCAATAGAACTTTGGGTCAAATGTTAAGATGCTTTATTTCCGGGAACCCAAGGGTTTGGGAGAATTTACTACCTCTTATTGAGTTTTCTTATAATAGAGTAGTAAATTCTACAACTGCCCATTCTCCTTTTGAGGTTGTTTATGGGTTCAACCCTTTAACACCTCTAGATCTTCTTCCAATACCTGTACTTGATGAGATTTTATGCAAGGATGGTTTTGAAAAAGCTTCTTTTATTAAAGACTTGCATAATCACATCAAGTTACAAATTGAGAAGAAAGTTGGCAAATATGTTGAAAATGCCAACAAAAGGCGTAAGGCATTAATCTTTGAACCTGGCGATTGGGTTTGGCTACACTTGAGGAAGGATAGATTCCCTACTCAAAGGAAGTCCAAACTTATGCCTCGAGGAGATGGTCCGTTTCAGGTCATCAAGAGGATTAACGATAATGCCTATGAGTTAGATATGCCTGATACATTTCTTGGAAGTAATTCTTTTAATATTAGTGATCTAACTCCCTTTTCTGCAGGTCTTCCAAATTCGTGGACGAATTCTCTCCAACCCGGGGAGCATGATGAAGACCAAGTAGAGGAGGCGCCTGAGGCCCAAGCCCATGAAGCCCAAGCCCAAGTTGGGGCCCAAGCCCAACCAATTAGCTCAACATCCTTCATGCCTCAAAGGATGACTAGGAGCAAGGCTAAAGCTTTGGGAGAAGAGCATCAATGGATGTCTCTTTTTGTAATTACTTGTGTATGGTTTTTAGTAGAACTTTGAAGGAAGGTGTAGGAATTAAAATAAGGGGTGTTAATGTACAAAAACAAGTCACACCTTCCATGTGACATAAAGAGTAGGTGTAGGTGTAGTTTTAGGAGGTGCCAAAGTAGAAATCAAGTCACACCTCCCTTGTGACATGTGTTTTGGCTCCAAATTCAAATGCTTCTCATTTGAATTTTCCCACTTTAATTTCAGCCCTCTCACACTATAAATAGAGGTGCTATGCTCATGTAAAAAAACATTGAAATTAGAAGAAAAGTTACTATACTCAAATTGTGAGTGAATTTTGTGAGACTTGTTCTCCTCTTCCTTGTCTCATCTTGTGAAGCTTTGGGAGCACTCAAGTGGCGGCAAATCTGCACTTATCTTGGATCATCACCTCCAAGTGGCGTGTCCATTCCCAATCCATGGCTACAACCACATAAGTTTCATCTTCTTTCATCTTCCATTGTCATTTCAATCGGTAGTTTTGATTCTATGTCTTGTTCTTGAATTTCAATCGGTTCTTTGGTTTCAATTTGTGTTTCCATTCTGTTTTTTTTGTGTTTAAATTCTGCACCTATTCTTTTTTTGAGTTCAGCACCTTGTTCTTCATTCATTCATCATCATTAATTGTGTTTTAACCTTGGACCTTTGGAAATGAACCTTCACATCTACTTAACACTTGTTAAGTTAATGTCCAGTGGGGATTTTCCTTAGGTGACTCACTCTAAATTGCTAAGAATCTTGATCCTAATTCTAAGAAAGTGTCACAAATATAATGAACCTAAAATCAACTCACATCAAGAGTGCTTCTCGATGACCCCTCTTGCCTCAGCCTCGCTGTAAGAAGTCGAGGGTGAGGTCTTGCTTCTCTCGCCTTAGCCTCGCTATACAAAGTCGAGGGTGAGGTCTTTCTGCTCTCGCCTCAGCCTCACTGTACAAAGTCGAGGGAGAGGACTTTCTTCTCTCGCCTCAGCCTCGCTGTAAAAAGTCGAGGTGAGGTCTTTTTCCTCTCGCCTCAGCCTCGCTGAACAAAGTCGAGGTGAATTTTTCCTCTTGCCTCAGCCTCGCTGTACAAAGTCTAGGTGAGGTCTTTTTTCTCACGCCTCTGCCTCGCTGTACAAAGTCGAGGGAGAGTGCTTGTTCTCTCGCCTCTGCCTCGCTGTACAAAGTCGAGGGAGAGGACTTTTCTCTTGCCTCTGCCTCGCTGTACAAAGTCGAGGGAGAGGACTTTCTTGTCGCCTCTGCCTCGCTGTACAAAGTCGAGGGAGAGGACTTTCTTCTCTTGCCTCAGCCTCGCTGTACAAAGTCGAGGTGAGGACTTTTTCCTCTCGCCTCAGCCTCGCTGTACAAAGTCGAGGGAGAGGACTTTCTTCTCTTGCCTCAGCCTCGCTGTACAAAGTCGAGGTGAGGACTTTTTCCTCTCGCCTCAGCCTCGCTGTACAAAGCCGAGGGTGAGGACTTTTTCTCTTAGTGGGTGCATGCTCCCAGGAGAGCACTAGGTGTGGCTGTCTAAGCGCACTCACCAGGCGCATCCTGCCTGCATGGTCTCACCGCACGCCTTCTGAGTGGGTGCATGCTCCTAGGAGAGCACCAGGTGTGGCTGTCTAAGCACACTCACCAGGCGCATCCTGCCTGCATGGTCTCACCGCACGCCCTTTGAGTGGGTAACTCTTCTTCTTCTGGTTTGGAATCATGCGAGGTGCATGTGTAAGGCTCTCGCTAGGAGCCTGGGTCCCAGCTTAACACGTGTTGGCAAGACCCCGATGACCATGCACCGATCGAGTGCTCGCGCTCTACACGCACTGACGACTGACCGTAGTCTGCATGCACCGATGGCTGATCGCCACCGACGGCTGATCGCGGTCTGCATGCACCGATGGCTGATCGCGGTCTGCATGCACCGATGGCTGATCGCGGTCTGCATGCACCGATGGCTGATCGTGCTCTACATCCAGGGGCTCCTCTAGACACTGATCTGTGGGTGGTGGCCACTCGGTAACTGACCACCGATCACCTGCACTTGCGCCTGGGGCAAGGAGAACTTTAAACTGGGAAACACTTGCACACTTTATGTACTAAAATCTTTTTTATTGGGTGGCCTTGTTAAAAAAGTTCCCCCTAATCTGCTCAACTATTTGCAGTAGATATATTGAGGGTGTGTACAGCGCGAGAACGCATCTACTTTACAACTTAACTGAAGTAGAAACTTAAGTGTGTAGCGTTCCACATCCTGGGGATAGCTGCTCCATCCAGAGTCTCCAGCCGATAAGCTCCATTCTCCAACGCGTCAACTACTCTGTATGGACCCCTTCCTTTCATAGGCGATGACCGCCCTAGCGACGCCTGATTCACGAGGATCTTCCTCCTGAGCTACTTGGGAGCCCCCCAGCATTGCATCCTCCATCACCTCATGTCCCCATGCACAGGGATTTCGTGCTGCTGATCACCTGTCTGAGACCCCGAAGCGCGATCACCTTGTGCCTCCCACAGGTAATCGGTCAGGAATCCTATCTTCACCAACTCAGCAAGTTGATGCCCCAACGCCAGGCAGGTGCAGAGCGTGTGTCCATAAGCCTGATGGAACTCACACCACTCGTCTTTCCTCCCTCCAAGTACCTTGTCAGTTTTCTCTAGTACTCGGAGTCTTGCAGCCACGGCAGGGATGGCGATCAGCTCCGCCAACTCCACCATGAAATCATGCCTAGGGGGTGCGTTGTTCTCCCTTGCACGCCCCCTGGTCTGGTCCTTCCTGGGTGCATAGGGACGAGGCCTTCCCTGCGCCTTCTTCCCTTCCTTGGCTTCATACACCCACGCCTGCTGCTGCTGCTTCCCCTGACTTCCGCGTGGCTTCGACGGTGCAGTACCGCTTCTCTTCTCAGAGACCTCTGTCTCTGCTACTATGTGCGCCACCGCGCGTCACCAAATCTCAACAAAGGTGGCAGGGTGGCTCCTGATGAGTGATTCACTGAAAAGGCCAGGCAGTACGCCTTTCTTGAATGCATGCACCAGCATGCTCTCATCCTTGCTGTAAGGACCTGTAAAATTAAATTGGAATAAAAAGGGATACATTTTAAATAAATTCTAAGTATGTTTTTATTTAAAATAAAAAGGAAGGAAAGTGTAGTTTAGAACACTATAAGATTTCCTGGTTAGTACATAATCACCGGTCGCCTACTATGCATGATCGCCAGGGCGCGAGGCATGCAGGCATCGCCAGGGCGCGAGGCATGTGGACGTTGCCAGGGCGCGAGAGGCATGCGGGCATCGCCAGGGCGAGAGGCATGAGGGCAATGCCGGGGCGCGAGGCATGCGGGCAACGCTGGGGCGCGAGAGGCATGCGGGCGTCGTCGGGGCGCGAGGCATGCAGGCATCGCCAGGGCGCGAGAGGCATGCGTGGACTAGTAGGCTTGGATTCAAAAACCCACTGCGAGGAGGCAAAGAACGTTACAGAGACTCGAGAGTGAAAGAGTGAGTGCATCTTCATCCCTCTCTTTTCTCTCCTTCGCGCTGCGATTCAAGCAACCTCAAGCACCAGTGCAACCGGCGACGACTGCCCTTAGAGCACCTGGGAGGTTCTCTGCAAGTTCTACAAACCAGACGCTAAAACAGAGCTAAGGCATCCTTTAAGCTCGGTGGGTTTTGGAGCTCTTGGTGTTTTGCGCAAGTCCAGGTAAGGGAAGCTAGCCTTATTTCCAACGAAAATCCTTATATTCGATGATTAAGATGATGGGGGCGACGTGGTCGCCGGTTTTTCAACTGTTATTGTACAATCCTCTGTTTTTGAACGAGATCGCCGGTTTTGGCGTTGTTTTTTGAACTCCCCTGTTTTGTGTTGTTTGAAGCTGTTTGAGATTTAAATGTGATATTCGAAAATATGAACCATGAAATGATTGTTGTTGTGATTGGAATTATTCATTTAAGTGTTATATGATGTGTGGAATGTCGTGAATGTGGGATCAAGACATAGTATTTTCAGGAAAGGAAATACCGTGTTGAGATTTGGTTATGAAGTGTATTGATCTGTGAGTATCCTGTGAATGAGGCGATCCTGACTCTGCTGAGATAATGGAATCACATAGAGGAAGTTATCCAGTTGGTGAGAGTCGAAGGAGGTTCATATGAATGGGTGAGTCGTGTGAAAAAGAACGAGCTCGGCCTGTTATATGGATTAACCCTGTCATACTGTGAGAGTGATGAATTGAGATTGAGTTTGTGTTGATGCGCATGGCTGTGGAAACATTACAGCAAATGAAGTATGATAGGTGCATGTCTCTGGATGCTAAGTTCAACGCACGAGTCTTCCGGAAGTAGTGTCAAGTGTCTTGTGTGATGAGTCAGTAGAAGTCTGACGTGAGAATTGAGGAACAGTGAATTTGATAGACACTTGATGCATTATGTGATTTGAATGACTCTTGAGGAATTGTGAAATACGTGTTTACTTGATGGTCATGTGAAGAGAATGAGAAAATTGATAGTTTTACGTGGGTATCTTGAATTTGCTTTACCTTGATTTTTAAAGTTCATATCTAAACTCTCTTTTAAATATCTAGCTTACCCTGTGATTTCTGGTGTTGTGTTTGGCTTTTCTTAAACCTGTGATGATCGTGTAAAATTTACACGGGAGCAGATGATGTTGCAGGAAGTAGAGCTCCTCAGTGAGTGGTCGCCGGAAGGAGATCGCCTGTTCCTCTTTCTGTTAGGCGATCACCCTTTTTCTATTTTCTGATAGGAGATCGCCTTTTTGCTGTTTGGAGATCGCCTGTATTCATATTTTAATGAATTTTTTTTATGTTTTGGAAAATTGACCGAATATGTATTAAACTCCCTGTGAGGAGAAACTTCTTTATATATATAATTTTGTTCTTTTCAATATATTTGTTTACCTTTATTTCATTTTATAATTACTCCAAAGTATTTGGCGGGATGTTACACTTGCTGGGCAACCTCACCACCTGCGCACCGAAACGGTTGAGAAAGTCCTTCAGCGACTCCCCCTGGTACTGGCGCACGTCGAACAGATCGTAGGACACCACTGGTGGCGCTCTGTTAACGATATACTGCTCCGTCAATAGCTTCGAATGGAAAGAGGTGATGTGGCCCTCTGGCAGGCTCACGAACCACTCCATAGCTATTCCACTCAGTGTGCTCATAAACATCTTGCATTACACAGCATCTGAGCCTCCAGACAGCATCATCTGAGTGTGGAAGGCTGTCAGATGTGCTTCTGGATCTTCCATCCCCGTGAATGACGCCTTCACTCCCACCAGGTTGGGAGGCACCACTGTGTTGATGATTTCGGGGGAGAAAGGCATAGGGAATGCTCTAAGAGGCGATGGCAGCATCGACGTCCTATCTTCGATTGTGCGCAAACACACAGACGGCGCCTCTAGCGGCCGTTGTAGCTCCGACGCTCAAGTCAGGCAACAGGAACACCAAAAACTCTCTCTGAATCTCTCTGTGAGACTCGTGTGTGCCCTCAGTGTTCTTGAGTTCGAAAATTGAGTGTTCTGGGTTACGTATTGCGTACCTCTCTGAGTGTTCCTCTGCCTCTCATATAATCTCAGCGTCTCCTGTCTACTGGCTACCTCTAGGGTCACTTGATTACTCTACACTGCCATTACCCACTCTCCGGGAAATCTTGCGTGCGGGTTTCTCCTACTTGAGTGCAAAGTATGACAGGGAAGGCCACGTGGGTACCTCTGTATACCCTCAATTTCTGTGCCCACCTGCCCTACCTAATCTCTGGGAACACCTTCACGGTCCATGTGCCATGCATGCAACCTCACTGGGAAACTCTAACCTTGATGGGTTCTCGTCCCAACAGGATTCTGCACCTAACTATGCCTTCCCAGCCTCATGCATAGTCGTTTCGTGACTAAGGCCACTCCCTGCCTCTGGGCGCTTTACTGATTACTGGTCGCGTTGTTCACATCGCCGTGGCCGATGTCACCTTGACACACACCGATGACCGAGGTGTCTCTCATCCTGACTGATGATCAATGTCTTATCCTGACCGATGATCGATGTGTCACCCTGACCGATGACTGGTGTCTCTGGGCACCACAGTAACTGAAGTCTGTTAGCACTGCGCAACGTGTATAAACGTCCCCACAATGACTTAGAGAATGTGTGATCTCGCTAACTGTATAAACTGTGCCGCGCCTCTCTCTCAGATGGTGACACGTGGAGGCATGCAACTTGCATCTACCCGTACACGTGTCACACTTGAAGGGCTTCTGCGTTTTTCCCTGTGCGTGTAAGTTATTCCCTTGTGGAGTAACTTAGCGCGTTTCTTTCCTCTGAGTAAGTTGCATGCTCCCAGGGAAGCACCAGGTGGGGCTGGTCTAAGCACACTCACCAGGCGCATCCTGCCTGCATGGTCTCAATGCGTAATGCCATGCACGTAATGGGTCTAAGAGAGTCAGTGATCACTGACCAGTTTACAAGTGTAACATCCCGCCAAAATTGCTTTTCATAATTATAAAATGAAATAAAGGTAAAACAATAATATTGAAGTGAACATATGTATATATATATATATAATGAAATTTCTCCTCACAGGGAGTTTAATACATATCCGGTCAATTTTCCCAAAACTTAAACAAAATACAGCAAAATAGAAAAACAGGCGATCTCCTATCAGAAAACAGAAAAAGGGTGATCGCCTAACAGAAACAGAAACAGGCGATCTCCTTCCGACGACCACTCACTGAGGAGCTCTACTTCCCGCAACATCATCTGCTCCCGTGTAAATTATACACAATCATCACAGGTTTAAGAAAAAGCCAAACACAACACCAAAAACACAGGGTAAGCTAGATATTTGAAAGAGAATTTAGATATGAAACTTTAAAATCAAGGTAAAACAAATTTAAGACACCCACGTAAAAACCATCAACTCTCTCATTGCCATCACATGACCATCAAGTAATCACATATTTCACAGTTCCTCAAGAGTTTTTCAATTCACATAATTCATCAAGTGTCTATCAATTTCAATGTTCCTCATTTCTAACGTCAGACTTCCACTGACTCATCACACAAGACACTTGACACTACTTTCGGAAGACTCGTGCATAGACTAGACTCAGAGATCTGCACCTGTCATACTGCACCACTATGAAATCACACACATTCACAGGGTTGCTGTGAAATCATACACATTCACAAGCGTATAAATGAATCTCAATATCATCACAATCCTAGCATGATAGGGTTAATCCATACAACGGGTCAAGCTCGTTCTCTTTCAAACAACTCACCCATACATATGAACCTCCTTCGACTCTCAACGCCTGAATAACTTCATCTATATGATTCCATTATATCAGGAGAGTCAGGACATCTCATAATAAACGAATCACCGGTCAATGCACACTCTACACGATCTTACACGATATTTTCTTTCCTGAAAATACTATGCCTTGATCCCACATTCACAACATTCAACACATCATACAACACTTAATGAACGATTCCAGTCACAGCAACATTCATTCCGCGGTTCAGATTTTCGAATATCACATGCATTTCACCTTTAAATCTCAAACAGTTTCAAACAACACAAAAACAGGGGAGTTCGAAAAACAACGCCAAAACTGGCGATCTCGTCCAAAAACAGGGTATTATGCAATAACAGTTGAAAACCGGCGACCATGTCGCCCCATCATCTCAATCATCTAATATAAGGTTTTCGTTGGAAATAAGGTTAGCTTCCCTTACCTGGACTTGCGCAAAACACCAAGAGCTCCAAAACCCATCGAAGCTTAAAGATGCCTTAGCTCTGTTTTAGCGTCTGGTTTGGAGAACTTGCAGAGAACCTCCCAGGTGCTCCAAGGGCAGTTGTCGCTCATCGTACTGGTGCTTGAGGATGCCTGAATCACAGCGCGAAGGAGAGAAAAGAGAAGGATGAAGGTAAACTCACTCTTTCACTCTTGAACCACTGCAACGTTCTTTGCCTCTCAGAAGTGGGTTTTTGAATCTAAACCAACTTGTCCACAAAAGTCGCTGCCACCACCCACTCTACAGGGAAGTTTGCGTGTACGCTTCCCTGAACAGTACGACTACGCGTGCTTCTGTGCAGGCCAACACTCTGATGTCACTATTCTGAACCACCCTTTTTGTCTACGTGTCGCGCGTGCAGGATGTCTCATGCTGGGAGCCTGGGTCCCACCTTATCTGTGTGAAACTCGACATCGCGCGATGACTATCCACCGATGTCTCATCCTGGCGGACGACCGATGTCTCACCCTGGGAGACGACCGATGTCTCACCCTGGCGATGACCGCAGGCCTCGCGCCCTGGCGATGCCCGCAAGCCTCGCGCCCTGGCGATGCCTGCATGCCTCGCGCCCTGGCGATGACCGCATGCCTCGCGCCCGGCGATGCCCGACGACAGTTTGCCACGCCTTGCTGAAGGTTCTTCATCCCACTATGTTACGTCCAAGGTATCATCTCCACATGACTTGGTGACGCCGATAGCTTCACATTTCCAAGAGTAGATGAGCACCACTCCTCGTGCGCCCATGCATTCAACACTAAGGACGATCTCTTATGCTCAAGCATAGAGCTTCGCATGCACAGCGTATCTAATGCTTAACTCACACCTTGATACGCGTGGTTTTTGGAACCCACTCTGGTTGATCCAGTACCCTGACCACATACTGAGTGCACTTTCGGCGATCATGTGCACCATAGGCGATTGGCGATCATGTGTAATCTAGGCGACAGGCGATTATGTACTAACCAGGCGATCTCATAGTCTTCTAAGCTACACTTTCCTTCCTTTTTATTTTAAATAAAAACATACTTAGAATTCATTTAAAATATATTCCTTTTTATTCCAATTTAATTTTATAGGTCCTTACATTCTCCCCAACAAGAAAAATTTTCGTCCTCGAAAATTGAATTACAAGGAAAAGAGGTATGGATAGGCTTCTCTCATGGGTTCTTCTAACTCCCAAGTTGAATCACCCGATCTCTCATCCCACACCACTTTCACCATGCTGATGGTCTTGCCTCTGAGCTGTTTACTTTGCCGATCGTCAATCCTGACTGGTTTCGCTTCAAAGGACAAGTCATCCCTGATCTGCACATCGTCCACTTCCAGCACATGACAAGGGTCTGCCATGTACTTCCTCAGCTGTGATACGTGAAAGACATTGTGCAGATTCGCTAAATGGGGAGGTAGGGCGATCTCATAAGCCACTGGACCAATCCTCCTTAAGATCTGATATGGTCCCACGAACTTAGGGGACAACTTCTTTGATCTGATCGCCCGTCCTACACCCTTGGTTGGTGTCACTCTCATGAACACATGGTCTCCAGCAGCAAACTCCAAAGGTTTTCTCCTGTGATCTGCATAAGATTTCTGCCTACTTTGAGATGCTCTCATCCTGCCTTGTATCTGTTTCACCTTCTCGGTCGTCTGCTGAATCAACTCTGGCCCAACTAAGACTGCTTCGCCCTCCTGGTACCAACATAAGGGAGTTCTGGATTTCCTCCCATACAGGGCTTCATATGGTGCCATCCCAATACTGGCGTGGTAACTATTATTATAAGTAAACTCCACCAGCGGCAACACCTCATCCCAACTTCCCAATTGATCCAAGACACACGTCCTCAGGAGATCTTCCAAGGACTGGATCGTTCTCTCTGACTGTCCATCTGTTTGTGGATGATATGCCGAGCTCATTCTCAACTTAGTTCCCAAGCAATCTTGTAAGGTCTGCCAAAACCGTGAAGTGAACCTGGGATCTCTATCTGAAACAATGCTGAAAGGCACTCCATGCAGCCTCACTATTTCTTTGATGCACAACCGTGCCAACTTGGCCATAGGCATCCTCATATTCACTGGGAGAAAATGGGCACTCTTCGTCAGCCGATCAATGATGACCTAGATTGCATCATGACCCTTTACCGATCTGGGTAAATGGGTAACAAAATCCATGGCAATGCTGTCCCATTTCCACTCAGGGATATCCAGTTGCTGTAACAAATCGCCAGGTCTTTGATGCTCTACCTTTGCCTTCTGACACGTCAAGCAGGTAGTAACATACTGGGCGATGTCTCTCTTCATTCCCGACCACCAAAATGACTCCTTCAAGTCATGGTACATCTTGTTCATGCCTGGATGTAGGCTAAGGCGACTCTGGTGACCTTCTTCTAGGATCATCTTCTTCAACTCTTCATTTGCAGGTATGCAAATTCTGCCATTAAATCTCAAGATCCCATCATCGCCCATCACAAAGTCTCTAGCCTGGTCGGTCCCTAGTGACTCCACAGTACGCTTCAAACTAGGGTCCTCCAACTGCTTATCCTTTATCACTCCCAGGAAGTCATTAGTTATAGCCAGCTTACTACAACTAATGTGATTCACATGAAATTCTACCCCAAGGTTTAAGTCTCTGAATTGCCCGATCAGTTTCTGCTCTTCCATCATCATGGTGGCTACTTGAATTGATTTTCTACTCAAAGCATCTGCCACTACATTGGCCTTCCCTGGATGATACATGAGTTGAAAATTGTAGTCCTTTAGAAACTCCATCCACCTTCTTTGTCTCATGTTTAGTTCCTTCTGATCGAACAGGTATTTCAGGCTCTTATGGTCACTGAACACCTGGAACCGAGCTCCATATAAATAGTGCCTCCAAATCTTCAAGGCAAACACCACAGCCGCCAACTCCAAATCATGAGTAGGATAGTTCCTCTCATGAACCTTGAGTTGCCTTGAAGCATATGCAACCACTCTTTTCTCTTGCATCAAAACACATCCCAAACCCTGATGTGAAGCATCACAGTAGACATCAAAAGGTCTTCCTACCTCTGGGATCACCAGCACTGGAGCACTAGTCAACCTTTCCTTTAGTTCCATGAAGCTCTGCTCACATCGGTCGGTCCAAGCAAAAGGTTGATCCTTGCCGGTCAACTGTGTTAAAGGAGCCACTACCTTGGAAAAGTCCTCAATAAACCTCTGATAGTAGCCAGCTAAACCCACAAAGCTCCTTATCTCAGTGACCGTCTTAGGACGTTCCCACTGCAGCACTGCCTCTACCTTGGCTGGATCCACTGAGATCCCCCGAGCAGATATCACGTGTCCTAAGAAGTTGACTTCCTTCAGCCAGAACTCACACTTAGAGAACTTGGCATAGAGTTGCTTCTCCCTCAGAATCTCCAACACTGTCCTCAGGTGTTCTTCATGCTCTTTCTCGGTCCTTGAATAAATGAGTATGTCGTCTATGAAGACTACCACAAACTTATCCAAGAAAGGGCGAAAAATCCTATTCATGTAGTCCATGAGCAGAGCTGAAGCATTTGTGACTCCAAACGGCATCACCACATACTCATAGTGCCCATAACGAGACCTAAATGTTGTCTTTTGAACATCTTCAGCTTTTACCAAAATTTGGTGGTACCCCGATCTCAGATCAATCTTTGAGAACACCGAGGCCCCATGTATTTGATCCATCAAATCGTCAATTCTAGGTAGTGGGTACTTGTTCTTGATGGTCAACTTGTTCAACTGCCTGTAATCTATACACAGTCGAGACCCTCCATCCTTTTTCTTAACTAGGAGCACTGGAGCCCCCCATGGAGATACACTGGGTCTGATGAATTGTTTTTCTAACAACTCTTCCACTTGCTTCTTTAATTCTGCCAACTCGGCTGGAGCCATCCTGTAAGGTGCCATTGACACTGGTCCAGCTCCAGGTACCAAATCAATAGAGAATTCCACTTCTCTCTTAGGAGGTAATCCAGGTACTTCTTCTGGAAATACATCCATGAAATCTTTCACCACAGGTATCCTGCTTACGTCCCCTTCATTCTTCACCTCCAGCCGAGCTAGGATCACGAAGCACCTCGCCCCTTTTTCCAACTCCGACCACCCATGCTGAGCAGATATCACATCTGACTCTTGGAGGTCTGGAAACGCTATTTTCTGACTACTGCAGTCTATGAGGACGTGATTGGCAGATAGCCAATCCATTCCCAGGATAATATCCAGGTCCTGAAGAGGTAGGCAGATCAAGTTTACTTTGAACCTGCGTCCCTCTACTATCACTGGACATTCAGGGCAAACTGTAGAGGTCAACACCTGTCCTGACGCAGGTGTAAAGACCAACAGTTCAAACGGTAACTCCTTCACTAGAAGGCCCAACTCGGCTACACACAGGCTTGACACAAAGGAGTGTGTCGCTCCAGAATCAAACAAGGCTTTTACACCTCTACCAGCTATAAAACAAACACCTTGCACTAGGTTACATGACTGAGACACTTCTGCTCCTGTCATGGCAAACACTCTCCCTGTTGCCTGAGGTCTGCTGCCTTCATTTCTCAACTGTTGAGGACCCACGGTTTGAGTCGTCCTATTCTGGGTAGGACAATCTCTAGCAACGTGTCCCGTCTTCTGGCAGGCAAAACATCTTCTCTCTGAATCTCTCTTGGGGCACACATTGGCTGTGTGGGGTCCACCATAATGGAAACATTTAAGTTTCCAGGGTTGTTGCTGCTAAAACTGGGATGACGCTGCTCCTGCCCGATGTGGTGGAGGTCTCGCATAGGGCTTGCTCTGTGGGTGCTGCACCTTGGCCTTCCCATTGGAATAACCCCCTGGGTGTGACCTGATCACCCGAGAATCACCCTTTTCCAGGGTCTCCACCATCTTCGCCTTCTCTACTAAGGCGTGAAATTCCCTGATGCACATGGGGGCTATGGTCCTCTTCAGCCCATGCTTCAGTCCCTCTTCGAACTTCCTACACCTCCAAGCCTCAGAGGTCGCCTGGGTGTAGAATCGGGCGAGGTACTCAAACCGAGCAGCATAAGCATTCACTGACATCTCCCCCTGCTCCAATCTGAGGAATTCTGCTTCCTTCGCAAACTTTGCACTATCTGGGAAGTATTTTTCCAGAAATCTAACCCTGAAGCTCTCCCAGTCTAACACTTCAGCTCTGGCTTCCATCATCTGCTGAGCTCCCATCCACCAGAACTCGGCTTCTCCAGATAGCAAATAGGTGGCGAACACCAATTTCTTCTCTTCAGGGCAGGAGGTTGCCCTAAAGATTTTCTCCAACTCCCTGACCCACTGATCTGCTTGATCAGGGGTAGCATTCCCACTGAACTTGGGTGGGTTGTGCCTCATGAACTCGGTCAGTCCCATCTGTTCCTGAGGCTGACCGACGTGGGAATTTGTCTCAGCCGACCGAGCAGTTTCCCAATGGTGCATTGCAGCTTGATGATTCTGAGCCATTGCTGCATTCTGTTGTTGGATGGCAGTTGCCATCATCTCAATAGCCTTGGAAATCTGGCTCATTTCCGAAAAAGGCTGGGGAGGGGTAGGAGGTTTACGTGCCATCTTCTTCGTTTCAGATTTTGAAACTATTGGTTTCTATATTCCCTACAACTACAAGAATGAGATCGATAAGAAATCAATTCATTCAGGAGGTAACCTCTAGACCTTACAAAGGTCAGCATCTCAAAGTCATTAAGAATTTGAGTTCATCAACAGAATCATTATACTTATAACCTCAAGCAAAACACCAGAACAGCTACTGGTATACAACCATCAATCCAAACAACCACTTTCAATCAATTACAAAAACACTCAATAAAATGAAATAAATCACACCAGAATTCAATGTATGCTAAACATCAAACCTTTGAAATTAAGATTGAGAATCATCTCGATCCAGTTATGAGTGTGCACCTTCACTACTTTATCAAGACCCTCTCATTCTTAATACTAAGATTTTCAGTTAGTGCATATATTCACTAAAGCACACACAAAATTTCAATACAAAAACGATTGAAAACCTTTCACTATAGTGGTTATTTAAAACTCAACTAAATTTTATGAGCAGAAGAAACACAATGGATCCACAGCCCTCAGGTCATCCTAAGGACGAACTGCTCTGATACCATTAATGTAACATCCCGCCAAAATTGCTTTTCATAATTATAAAATGAAATAAAGGTAAAACAATAATATTGAAGTGAACATATGTATATATATATATATATATATATATATATATATATAATGAAATTTCTCCTCACAGGGAGTTTAATACATATCCGGTCAATTTTCCCAAAACTTAAACAAAATACAGCAAAATAGAAAAACAGGCGATCTCCTATCAGAAAAAGGCGATCTCTGTAAGGACCTGTAAAATTGAATTGGAATAAAAAGGGATATATTTTAAATGAATTCTAAGTATGCTTTTATTTAAAATAAAAAGGAAGGAAAGTGTAGTTTAGAAGACTATGAGATCGCCGGTCGTCTACTACACATGATCGCCAGGGCGCGCGAGAGGCATGCGGGCATCGCCAGGGCGCGAGGCATGTGGACGTCACCAGGGCGCGAGAGGCATGCGGGCGTCGTCGGGGCGCGAGGCATGCAGCATCGCCGGTTCGCGAGAGGCATGCGGGCGTCGCCAGGGATAGACATCGGTTGTCTTCCAGGGAGAGACATCGGTCGTCTTCCAGGGAGAGACATCGGTCGTCTTCCAGGGAGAGACATCGGTCGTCTTCCAGGGAGAGACATCGGTCGTTTGCCAGTATGAGACCTCAGTGGATAGTCATCGCGCGAGCGGTCATCGGTGGAAGGTTATCGCGCGATGTCGAGCTTCGCGCAGAGAAAGTGGGACCGAGACTCCCAGCATGACACGTCCTGCACGCGCGCCACGTAGACAAAAAGGGTGGTTCAGAATAGTGACATCAGAATGTTGGCATGCGCAAGAGACACTCGCGATCATACTGTTCAGGGCAGTGGTTGGCATGCAGAAGAGACAACAGTGGTCGTACTGTTCAGGAAGTGGTTGGCATGCGCAAGAGACAAACATGGTCGTACTGTTCAGAGAAACGTACACTCAGACTTCTCTGCAGAGTGGGTGGTGGCAGCTGCTTTTGTGGACAAGCTGGTTTAAGATGCAAAAACCCACTTCTGAGAGAGGAAAAACGTTGCAGTTGTTCAAGAGCGAAAGAGTGAGTTTACCTCCCTTCTCCTCCATTCTCTCCTTCGCGCTGCGATTCTGGCACCTTCACACAAGAGTACGACGAGCGACGGCCACCATTAGAGCACCTGGGAGGTTCTCTGCAAGTCCTTCAAACCAGACGCAAAAACAGAGCCAAGGCATTCTTTAAGCTTCGTTGGGTTTCGGAGCTCCTGGTGTTTTGTGCAAGTCCAAGTAAGGGAAGCTAGCCTTCATTTTCAATACAAGCCAGAGATTAGCTGTTTCTGAAGTGAGGGCGACGTGGTCGCCGGTTTCTTTTTCATCTTCGTGAATACTCTGTTCTATGTGTTTGGGCGACGTGGTCACCGGTTTTATATACAGACTTCGAAATACCTTGTTTTTGAACCAGATCGCCGGTTTTTGGCGTTGGTTGCGAACTCCCTGTTTTTGGTGTTATTTTGAAAACTGTTTGAGATTTAGATGTGATATTCGAAAATATGAACCTTGGAATGAGTTTTGCTGTGATTGAAATCATTCATTTAAGTGTTGTATGATGTGTTGAATGTTGTGAATGTGAGATCAAGGCATAGTATTTTCAGGAAAGAAAATACCGTGTAAGATCGTGTAGGATGTGCATTGACCGGTGATTCGTCATGATATCCTGACTCTCCTGATATAATGGAATCATATAGATGAAGTTATTCGGGCGTTGAGAGTCGAAGGAGGTTCATACGTATGGGTGAGTTGTTTGAAAGAGAACGAGCTCGACCTGTTGTGTGGATTAACCCTGTCATGCTAGGATAGTGATGATATTGAGATTCATTTATACGCTTGTGAATGTGTGTGATTTCACGGCGACCCTGTGAATGTGTGTGATTTCACAGTGGGCAGTATGACAGGTGCAAATCTATGAGTCTAGTCAATGCATGAGTCTTCCGGAAGTAGTGTCAAGTGTCTTGTGTGATGAGTTAGTGGAAGTCTGACGTGAGAAATGAGAAACATTGAATTGATAGACACTTGATGCATTTTGTGAAATAGAATGACTCTTGAAAATATTGTGAAATGTGTGATTTCTTGGCGATCAGGTGAAGGGAATGAGAAACTTTATAGTTTTATGTGGGTATCTTGAATTTGTTTTATTCTGATTTTTATGTTCATATTTAAACTCTCTTTAAAATATATAGCTTACCCTGCGTGTTTTGGTTTTGTGGCTGTTTTTCTCTTAAAACTGTGATGATCGTGTAATTTTTACACGGGAGCAGATGATCTTCCAGGAAGTAGAGCTCCTTAGTGAGTGGTCGCCGGGGAAGAGATCGCCTGTTTCTATCTCTTGGTGGTGATCGCCGGATTTATGTCCTGATAGCAGATCGCCTGTTTTGGGGTCTTCTGTTACGAGATCGCCGGTTTATGTATGGAGACCGCCGTTTTCGTTGTATTTGATTGATTTCGTTAAGTTTTGAAAAACATTTGACTGGTTATGTATTAAACTCCCTGTGAGGAGCAACTTCATTACTTATATATATAATTATGTTCTCTTCAACATTATTTGTTTACCTTTATTTTCATTATATAAATATGAATAGTTTTTGGCGGGATGTTACAATCTCCTATCAGAAAACAGAAAAAGGGTGATCACCTAGCAGAAACAGAAACAGGCGATCTCCTTCCGGCGACCACTCACTGAGGAGCTCTACTTCCCGCAACATCATCTGCTCCCGTGTAAATTATACACAATCATCACAGGTTTAAGAAAAAGCCAAACACAACACCAAAAACACAGGGTAAGCTAGATATTTGAAAGAGAATTTAGATATGAAACTTTAAAATCAAGGTAAAACAAATTTAAGACACCCACGTAAAAACCATCAACTCTCTCATTGCCTTCACATGACCATCAAGTAATCACATATTTCACAGTTCCTCAAGAGTTTTTCAATTCACATAATTCATCAAGTGTCTATCAATTTCAATGTTCCTCATTTCTCACGTCAGACTTCCACTGACTCATCACACAAGACACTTGACACTACTTCCGGAAGACTCGTGCATAGACTAGACTCAGAGATCTGCACCTGTCATACTACACCACTGTGAAATCACACACATTCACAGGGTCGCTGTGAAATCACACACATTCACAAGCGTATAAATGAATCTCAATATCATCACTATCCTAGCATGACAGGGTTAATCCATACAACGGGTCAAGCTCGTTCTCTTTCAAACAACTCACTCATACATATGAACCTCCTTCGACTCTCAACGCCTGAATAACTTCATCTATATGATTCCATTATATCAGGAGAGTCAGGATATCTCATAATAAACGAATCACCGGTCAATGCACACTCTACACGATCTTACACGGTATTTTCTTTCCTGAAAATACTATGCCTTGATCCCACATTCACAACATTCAACACATCATACAACACTTAATGAACGATTCCAGTCACAGCAACATTCATTCCACGGTTCAGATTTTCGAATATCACATGCATTTCACCTTTAAATCTCAAACAGTTTCAAACAACACAAAAGCAGGGGAGTTCGAAAAACAACGCCAAAACCGGCGATCTCGTCCAAAAACAGGGGATTATGCAATAACAGTTGAAAACCGGCGACCACGTCGCCCCATCATCTCAATCATCTAATATAAGGTTTTCGTTGGAAATAAGGTTAGCTTCCCTTACCTGGACTTGCGCAAAACACCAAGAGCTCCAAAACCCACCGAAGCTTAAAGATGCCTTAGCTCTGTTTTAGCGTCTGGTTTGGAGAACTTGCAAAGAACCTTCCAGGTGCTCCAAGGGCAGTCGTCGCTCGTCGTACTGGTGCTTGAGGATGCCTGAATCACAGCGCGAAGGAGAGAAAAGAGAAGGATGAAGGTAAACTCACTCTTTCACTCTTGAACCACTGCAACGTTCTTTGCCTCTCAGAAGTGGGTTTTTGAATCTAAACCAACTTGTCCACAAAAGTCGCTGCCACCACCCACTCTGCAGGGAAGTTTGCGTGTACGCTTCCCTAAACAGTACGACTACGCGTGCCTCTGCGCAGGCCAACACTCTGATGTCACTATTCTGAACCACCCTTTTTGTCTATGTGTCGCGCGTGCAGGACGTCTCATGCTGGGAGCCTGGGTCCCACCTTATCTGTGTGAAACTCGACATCGCGCGATGACTATCCACCGATGTCTCATCCTGGCGGATGACCGATGTCTCACCCTGGGAGACGACCGATGTCTCGCCCTGGCGATGACCACATGCCTCGCGCCCTGGCGATGCCCGCAAGCCTCGCGCCCTGGCGATGCCCGCATGCCTCGCGCCTTGGCGATGACCGCATGCCTCGCGCTCGGCGATGCCCGACGACACTTCGCCACGCCTTGCTGAAGGTTCTTCATCCCACTATGTTACGTCCAAGGTATCATCTCCACATGACTTGGTGACGTCGGTAGCTTCACATTTTCAATAGTAGATCAGCACCACTCCTTGTGCGCCCATGCATGCAACACTAAGGACGATCTCTTATGCTCAAGCATAGAGCTTCGCATGCACAGCGTATCTAATGCTTAACCCACACCTTGATATGCGTGGTTTTTGGAACCCACTCTGGTTGATCCAGTATCCTGACCACATACTGAGTGCACTTTCGGCGATCATGTGCACCATAGGCGATTGGCGATCATCTAGGCGACAGGCGATTATGTACTAACCAGGTGATCTCATAGTCTTCTAAGCTACACTTTTTTTCCTTTTTATTTTAAATAAAAACATACTTAGAATTCATTTAAAATATATTCCTTTTTATTCCAATTTAATTTTACAGGTCCTTACAAAGAGCTCTCTTATACCATCCTCATGCACGACCCTACTGGTGAGCAGCTCTTCTTCTTCTGGTTTGGAATCCTGCGAGGTGCCTGCGTAACGCTCTCACTGGGAGCCTGTGTCCCAACTTAACACGTGTTAGCAATAAATCCCGATGACTGATCTGCTTCTGGAATCATTCGAGGTGTATGCGTAACGCTCTCGCTAGGAGACTGGGTCCCAGCTTAACTGCGTGTTAGCAAGAAACCCGATGACCAGGAACCAATGACTGATCGGTGCTTCTTTACTTTGTCGCACTCTCCTTCTAGGCACTCCTCTAGGCACTGATCTGCTGGCGGTGGTCACTCAGCAACTGACCACCGATCACAGCTCTGAATGATCTCCACCCTGATTCACCTGCTATCTTATTCCACGTGTCACCCTGTGAGTGGTCCATGTTGTCATCTGCTGCTGACGTCATTGACTACGGATGACCGACCGGACCAAGAAGGAAGGAAGGAGAAGAGAATGCTCATGAAGAAGGAGGTATGGTTGGATGATCACGCCACTAAGAGGATGAAGGCTCCTAGATGAGTGTGCAAGCTGCCACTTGAGGTAACCATTTAACCTTCAAGATAAGACTAGTGAAGAAGATGCAAAGCTCTCCAATGCTCACTCAAAAATTGAGTATAGTTTCTCTAATTCAAAATTCAAATCTGAAAAATACAAGGGCAGCACCTTAATTTATAGTGTGAAGGTGCTGAAATGCAAGCTAAGTGAATTCAAAACTCCCCCCAAATTCAAATGAAAATGGCGTCTAAACAAGTCATGAGGAAGGTGTGACTTCTTCTCTCACTTTGGCACCTCCTATTTTAACACCTATCTACTAACGCACCCCCCTCCTAATGCTCCTAACTAAAGACCTAAAGATGCTTTAACACAAGAGGTTTCTCATGTTTTCCTCTAAGCACTCTCACACAATGAAATTACAAAAAGGGAAAATAAACGTCCCCTTGCTCCTAAAGCTTTGAACATGCTTCTTGTGAGCCTTTGAGGTTGACTTTGATCTCCATGAACGTCCTCAACCTCTTCGTCTTCATGATGATTGGCCTCCATGTCCTCTTGAGCTTGACCTCCATCACATAGATACTGAATACACTTGGTGTGCTTGCCCAGTTTTTGACTTGAGCATCGGAGTGCAAACGGCCTCTAGGGCGCCCCTTTCTATCTTGCAGGTGCGGATTGTTTTGGGACAGCTAATCATAATTCAAGGTGAGGAAAGGAGGCGTGTGAGTGTCATAGAGTCAACCAGCAGGAGGGTCAACCGGAAAGAACAGTAATAAAAAAACAGAAATATGCAAAACAAACAATGATGAGTAGAGCAAGAAGAAAGGTACCGATATAGCCCTTTAAGGCCTTAGGACTGTATTCATTCTTTATCAGGTTAGCCGTGCTGAATACAGTCTCGAGGTCAGAAAGGAACTCACACACCTCTCGATCTTCGGGGTGCAAGTCTAAGAGACTCCTAGGCTTCGCTAGCATGGGTGTCTCGACCCAATATAGGGGGAACCCATCTAGGAGGGTGGGGTTGTGTTTGTTGCAGCGGATTTTTGAAGAATTTCCCCTTGAAGCCTTTGTAGGATTGTTGGAAAAGAGTCAGCAGTGCTCTTCTAGCAACCCCGTTGATGCTCACCCACAAGTTCTTCCCCAGGATTTTGGCCTCGAAGAAGTACAAGAAGGCGTCCATGGAGGGGAGGTGGCCAAAGTGCTCGCACAAAATGGCGAAGGCCCTAACAAAGGCCCAGCCGTTGGGATGGAGTTGACGGGGATGATGTTCATCTCCGTTAGCAGTGCCCACTCAAAACCGATGAGAGGAAGGCGGAGGAGGACCTTCTTGAAGACCGTCAAGTAAATGAAGCAGAACAGACCCTCCTAGCCAAATGCCTCATCACAGCACACCGACTCCCCTACCTTGTAGGGGGCCACCCATATGAAGTTGTCGTGTTCCTTCGCGAAAATGCGGGAGGGGTGGCAGGTTTCGCTCTTCCTATAATCCATTATGCTCTTGGAGGTAGTGAACTTAGAGACCTGCTTCAGGAGTTCACTGGAAGCCTAGGGGTATAGTGTTTGGTAGTGAGCAGGAGGAAGAGCTAGGGTTGTTGGTGGAGTTGAAGGTTGGGGTGAGTTGGATTCATCCATAGGTTGGGGAGAGTTAGACTGATCCATTGAATGAAGAAACGGCTAAAACCAAGAAAAGAAAAAGAAAGGCGAGGTTCAGAATGGGAAGAATGCATGCGTTTCAAAGAACACAGTGCAACAGAAAAATAGAGAATGGGGAAACGTAAAATGTGAGAATCGTAAACAGTCCCAGGTAGTTATAATAGATTAAAAGACATCGCAATAGTAGAAATGAAGACAAAAATAGCAAAAAGAACGTACCTTTAAGTGATTCTGGTTGTAGATGGTGAGGTATCGAGAAAGGAAGCAAAGCGCTCAAGAAGCAGAAACGTTTGAAAGATAAGCAAGAGAGGGAATGAAACAGTGAAAGGCGTATGGGGCAAAGCGTTTAACGTATAGGGGAAGCACAAAGCGACAACGCTGCCCAACCGATAAGATTCCCACGTGTATGCTCTAGAAAAAGTGTGGTGGGGCATCACCTCGAGGCGTTGTGCGTGTCCAATCACTTAGAGCCACATCAGTGCCACGTAGGTCGCTTGGAAGAGCAGTTAGGCTTTTCGCTGAAGCAAGCTCCAACTTAAGCCTGGGGGGGCTTGTGTAGTGGCCAGACCTCGGATGTCGGCAATATACAATGGAAGCCGTCGTGGCAGAGGTCAACACAGTAGGACCCACGAAGGGACCCCCAGAGAGAACAAAAACATAGTAGCCAGACCTCGGACGTCGGTAGTGTACAATAGAGGTCGACGTAGCAGAGGTCGGCACAGTAGAGTATTGCATTAGTGAAAGCCTAACTCACAGAGATGCCTTGCATGCGGAACGTGTATAAGACATTTGGGTCTGGCACAAGTAGATTACCCCTAGGGGCATCAATGCCCAAGAAGCGCTAGGGTTCTCAAAGAAAGCTGAATGCAAGGCACGTGAGAAATTAGGGCATTTACAAGGACGAATTGGTCTCACGGCGGTGGTAAACACGTTGTAACCCTAGCAGCCACACCGTTAGATACACACTCCAGAAAAGGAATGTTGCCACGAGAGTTGCACTCTAAGAAATGAATATTTCCACGGGAGTTGCACTATGATTGTGTGATAACGTCTCGAAAAGGTAACCCTAAATTCACTAGAGGCAAGGCTTTGGCAAGAGAATGTCAGCGGCAAGTTAACCTAGAAACAATTATATAAGGGGGGGTAAACCCCAAGGTAAAGACACGTTGTCTTCTACGCAAGACACAGTTCTTACACACACATATCATAAGCCTAAGCACTTTTGTTTGTTTAATGTTTCTTGCCTTGTATAAACTTGAGCATCGGAGTGCAATTACAGGTAGGGCCTCTCTCTGTTTCAACGGAGCCATACTTTGGAGAACTACCGCGAAGATAGGAGGAGCCACCATCTGCCTCAAAGTCAATGACAGCTGAGTCAACCGACAAGAACAAAAAACATTTACTTGTTGTCACAGTAAAACAACCAATTATTTTCACAAAACAACCGATTGTTTTACCTTTGGCACCTTTGGATAAAGAAATTATGACTGCTTACGCATGGCTAAAGCTGTTTCTATTTTTTCAAAACCTATTGTGAATCAAATATGCATTTATTGAGTCTCTAAATCAAATAAAAAATGGAATATATTTTGGTCATAAAGGAATATATTCTATGGTTTCCTTTGAAATTTAAGTGCTCTTTATGGTTGGTCAAATAAAAAATAATGGGTTAGTAAAAGCTATCTCTGTTTGGGGCTAACGCATTGCATATTCCCACTACTACAGATTAGCTTTTTCTGCTTATATATATCTGTGGTTTCAACTAAATATTTCACAGTAACAACCCATTGTTTTTTTTGCTACCTCACTTGAAACTCATTGTTTTCCACTACTTCTCAAAATTCATCTATGCATCATGGCTTATTCCTCTCCCTCACCAAAAAGGACAAAAACACGTGCTATCGAAAAGGCTGGATACCTTGAGATTTGGTTTTCGGGTGATGATGAGAAAATTGAGAAGTTTTTGTATGAGTCAAGCCGAAAAGCCATCAAAAACCCAAAATTGATTTCCTTCAACTGGCTAAAGGAGGAGAATCTCAAGGATGTGAGGAATGCTTTGCAAAAATAGAAGCTAAGAAGGTTTCCTAAGGTGTCTAGAAACATTTATCCAGATCTTATGAAGGTTTTCTACACAAATATTCTTTTTGATGGTGAGAGCACGCAATCACATGTGAAAGGGGTTGATATAGAGATCACTCCTGTTGTGTGGACTGTTGTCACAGGTTTGATGTGTACTAGACTCGGAATCTGTAACATCCCTCCAAAATACTATTCATATTTATATAATAGAATAAAGCGTAGATATTAAATTTATAAAATCAACATATGTATTAGATATTGAAAATACATCATCCCGTACATCATATTCAAAAAGAGACGTCCCTCTTATAGGGTTTTAATACATTCCATCAATTGTTTCGGAATAAAAATCAAATACAGCATGAAAAGGAAAAAACAGGCGATCTCCTATCAGAAGACCCAAAACAGCCGATCTGCTATCAGAACAGAAAACAGGCGATCACCACGTAGAGACAGAAACAGGCGATCTCCTCCCGGCGACCACTCACTGAGGAGATCTACTCCCTGGAAGATCATCTGCTCCCGTGTAAAATACACGATCATCACAGTTTTAAGAGAAAACCGCCACATAACAATACAAAGGGTAAGCTAGATATTTTTAAACTTTAAATTATGAACTGGACAACCAACATAGATCAGCCTTTTTAAACATTCACAAAAGTCCATCACTTTCTCATTCATATCACACAGCCATCAAGTAATCACATATTTCCATCAAGAGTCGTTCAAATCACATAATTCATCAAGTGTCTATCAAGTCAATGTTTCTCATTTCTCACGTCAAACTTCCACTGACTCATCACACAAGACACTTGACACTACTTCCGGAAGACTCGTGCGTTGAACTTAGCATCCAGAGACATGCACCTGTCATACTTCATTTGCTGTAATGTTTCCACAGCCATGCGCATCAACACAATCTCGATCTCAATTTCATCACTCTCACAGTATGACAGGGTTAATCCATATAACAGGCCGAGCTCGTTCTTTTTCACACGACTCACCCATTCATATGAACCTCCTTCGACTCTCACCAACTGAATAACTTCCTCTATGTGATTCCATTATCTCCGCAGAGTCAGGATCGTCTCATTCACAGGATACTCACAGATCAATACACCCTCATAAATCTCCACACGGTATTTTCTTTCCTGAAAATACTATGCTTTGATCACTCTTTCACATTCATCCAATGCATCATTCAACACGTAAAAGCACAATACCATCATATAACATTTTGAATCTTTTCTCAAACAATCCCAATCACAGTAACAAGCATACCACCGATCAGGTTTTCGAATAGCATATACATTTTTCATTTCAATCTCTACAAGTTCAAAGCGAAATTAAACAGGGGAGTTCGAAAAACAACGCCAAAACCGGCGATCACGTCCAAAACAGGAGATTTCGAAATCTGTATTTAAAACCGACGATCACGTCGCCCAAACACATAAGAACAGAACATCATGAAAAAGGGGTTTAAAACCGGCGACCACGTCGCCCAAACACATAGAACAGAGCATCACGAAAAAGAATATGAAACCGGCGACCACGTCGCCCTCACTTCAGAAACAGCAAATCTACGGCTTTTATTAAAAATAAAGCTAGCTTCCCTTACCTAGACTTGCGCAAAACACCAAGAGCTCCAAAACCCACCGAGCTTAAAGGATGCCTTGGCTCTGTTTTAGCGTCTGGTTTGTAGAACTTGCAGAGAACCTCCCAGGTGCTCCAAGGGCAGTCGTCGCTGGTCGCACTGGTGCTTGAGGATGCCTGAATCGCAGCGCGAAGGAGAGAAAAGAGAGGGATGAAGATCCACTCACTCTTTCACTCTTGAGTCACTGCAACGTTCTTTGCCTCCCCGCAGTGGGTTTTTGAATCCAAGCCTACTTGTCCACGCATGCTGCTGCCACCACCCCCTCTGCAGGAAAGCCTGAGTGTACGTTTCACTGAACAGTACGGCCACGGTTGTCTCTTGCGCATGCTAACCACTTCCCTGAACAGTACGACCGCGAGTGTCTCTTGCGCATGCCAACTTTCTGATGTCACTATTCTGAACCACCCTTTTTGTCCACGTGCCGCGCGTGCAGGACATGTGATGTTGAGAGCCTGGGTCCGACCTTATCTGTGTGAAACTCGACATCACGCAACAACCTTCCACCGATGACCGCTCATGCGATGACTATCCACCGATGTCTCTCCCTGGAAAATGACCGACGTGTCCCTCATCCTGGCGATGACCGTCTGTCTCTCATACCGACGATGACTGACGTGCCTCATCCCGGTGATGAGTGATTCCTCATCCTGGCAGACAACCGATGTGTCACCCTGGAGGACCACCGATGTCTCACACTGGCAGACAACCGATGTCCACCCTGGAGGACCACCGATGTCTCACACTGGCAGACAACCGATGTCCTGTAACATCCCGCCAAAATACTATACAAATGTATATAATGAAAATAAAGGTAACAAATAGATTCTATGAACAAAATATTATATATATGAAATGTAGTTTCTCCTCACAGGGAGTTTAATACAAATTCGGTCAAATTTTTCCAGAAACATAAACAAAATGCAGTAAAAAAAAACGAAGCAGGCGATCTCCTATCGGAAGAGACCGATCTCCTATCGAACGAGGCCGATCTCCCATCGGAGGACCCAAAACAGCCGATCTGCTTCCGGCGACCACTCCCTAAGGAGCTCTACTTCCTGGAAGATCATCTGCTCCCGTGTAAGTTATACACGATCATCACAGTTTTAAGAGAACAGCCACAGAACCAAAACACGCAGGGTAAGCTAGATATTTTAAAGAGAGTTTAAATCATGAACAGGACAATCAAAGTAAAACAAGTTTCAAAATATCCATGTAAAACGTAGAGTTGCTCATATCATTCACCTGATCGCCCAAAATCACACATTTCACAACATTCACCCATAGTCATTCCATTTCACAATACTGCATCAAGTGTCTATAAAAATTCAAATTTCTCATTTCACCTGTCAGACTTTCCACTGACTCACCACACAAGACACTTGACACTACTTCCGGATTGACTCGTGCGTTGATTAGACTCAGAGATCTGCACCTGTCATACCACACCACTGTGAAATCCACACAGGGTCGCTGTGAATCCACACAGCATGCGCATATATCATCTCAATGTCAATAGTTCTCCTGGTATGACAGGGTTAATCCATAGGACAGGCGGAGCTCGTTCTTTTTCACACGAGACGCCCATCATATAGACCTCCTTCGACTCTCAACAACTGAGTAACTTCCTCTACGTGATTCCATTACCTCAGCAGAGTCAGGATATCCCCTTAGGAATCACCGATCAATGCACCTACTACAAGATCTTACACGGTATTTTCTTTCCTGAAAATACTATGCCTCGATCCCACATTCACAGCATTCAAAAACATCATACCACTCGAGTAATTGATTCAAGTCACAGCAACGAATCATTTCAAGGTTCAGATCTTCGAATATTTCATTTAAATCTCAAGTAGTTTCAAAACAACACCCAAAAACAGAGAGTTCACAAACAACGCCAAAACCGGCGATCTAGTTCAAAAACAGGGTGTTTCGAAGACTGTATATAAAACCGGCGACCACGTCGCCCAAGCACACAAACAGAGCATTTTACGCAGATGAAAACAAAAATGGCGACCACGTCGCCCTCACTTCCAAGATAGCTACACTATGGCTTGTATGGAAAAAGAGGTCTAGCTTCCCTTACCTGGACTTGCGCAACCACCAGGAGCTTCGAAATCCAACAGAGCTTGAAGAATGCCTTGGCTCTATTCTTGAGTCTGGTTTTGAAGGAGTTGCAGAGAACTTTCCCAGGTGCTCCAATGGTGTTGCTTCTCGTCGTACTCTTGTGTGGAGATGCTGAAATCGCAACGCGGAGGAGGTAACTGGAGGAGAAGGGAGGGAACTCACTCTTTCTCTCGTCGAATACAACAATGTTTTCTTTTCTCTCAGCAGTGGATTTTTTGTAACTTAAACCAACTTATCCCTCCAAAAGCAGCTGCCACCACCTACTCTGCAGGGAAGTTTGCGTGCACGCTTCCCTGAACAGTACTACTAAGCGTGCCTCTGCGCAGGCTACGCTCTGAGGTCACTATTCTGAACCACTCTTTTGTCTACGTGGCGCGCGTGCAGAACATCTCTTGCTGGGAGTCTGGGGCCCACGTTCTCTGGGTGTAACTCAACGTCGCGCGATGACCTTTCGCCGATGACTACCAGCGCGAAGACGATCCACCGATGACCTCGCGCGAAGACAACCACCGATGACCTCGCGCGAAGACAACCACCGATGACCTCGCGCGAAGACTACCACCGATGACCTCGCGCGAAGACTACCAGCTCGAAGAGAAACCACTGATGACCTCTCGCGCGAAGACGATCCACCGATGACCTCGCGCGAAGACAACTACCGATGACCTCGCGCGAAGACAACCACCGATGACCTCGCGCGAAGACTACCACCGATGACATCTTCCTGGCGAACGACCGATGTCTCCCCCCCCTGATGATGCCCGCATGCATCGTGCCCTGGCGACGCCTGCATGCCTCGCGCCCAGGCGATGACGTGTAGTCTAGGCGACCGGCGATTATGTTTAAACCAGGAACCCTTATAGTTTTTCTAGACTACACTTTCCTTCCTTTTTAACTTAAATAAAAACATACTTAGAATTTATTTAAAACATACTCTTTCATTCCAATAAATTTTTCAGGTCCTTACATGTCCCACCCTGGAGGATCACCGATGTCTCACCCTGGCAGACCACCAATGTGTCTCCCATCCTGGTTGATGACCTATGTTCCTCTCATCCTGTTGGCGATCTCTTATCGCCCTTGTGTGTGACGAGAACATATCGCCTTACTCTGCTCACCGATGTCACATCGTCACACCTTGCTGAAGGTTCTTCATTCCACTATGTTACGTCCAAGGTATCACCTCCACATGGCTTGGTGACGTCGGTAACTTCACTACTCCTCTTGCGCCCGTGCATGCAACACTAAGGGCGATCTCTTATGCTCAAGCATAGAGCTTCGCATGCACAGTGTAAGGACCTGTAAAATTGAATTGGAATAAAAAGGGTTATATTTTAAAAGAATTCTATGTATGTCTTATTTAGAATAGAAAGGGAGGAAAAAGTTAAGTTTAGAAGGCTATGAGATCGCCGGTCGCCTGCTACAAATGAGCGCCAGGTGGACGTCGTGCGGGCGCGAGAGGCATGCAGGCATCGCGCGGGCGCGAGAGGCATGCAGGCATCGCGCGGGCGCGAGAGGCATGCAGGCATAACGCGGGCGCGAGAGGCATGCAGGCATCGCGCGGGCGCGAGAGGCATGCAGGCATCGCGCGGGCGCGAGGCATGCGGGCATTGCCAGGGCGCGAGGCATGTGGACGTGGCCAAGGCGCGAGAGTTATGAGGGCGTCGCCAGGGAAGACATCGGTCGTCTCCCAGAGGAAGACATCGGTCGTCTCCCAGAGGAAGACATCGGTCGTCTCCCAGAGGAAGACATCGGTCGTCTTCTAGGGCGAAGGAGACATCGGTCGTTCGCCAGGATGAGTCAGCATTGGAAAGTTGTCGCGATGGCGAACCTCACACAGATAAAGTGGGACCCAGACTCTCAGCATGAAACGTCCTGCACGCGCGCCACGTAGACAAAAAGGATGATTCAGAGTGGTGACATCAGAATGTTAGCATGCGCAGGAGACACTCGCGGTCGTACTGTTCAGAGCAGTGGCTGGCATGCACAAGCGACAACAGTGGCAGTACTGTTCAGAGCAGTGGTTCTCAGACTTCTCTGCAGAGTGGGTGGTGGCAGCTGCTTTTGGTGGATAAGTTGGTTTAAGATGTAGAAAACCCACTGCTGAGAGGAAGAAAAACGTTGCAGCCTTCAAAGAGAGAAAGAGTGAGTTACCTCCCTTCTCCTCCAGTTGCCTCCTTCGCGCTGCGATTCTAGCACCTTCACACGAGAGTACGACGAGCGACAGCCACCATTAGAGCACCTGGGCAGTCCTCTGCAAGTCCTTCAACCAGACGCAAAAACAGAGCCAAGGCGTTCTTCAAGCTTTGTTGGGTTTCGGAACTCTAGGTGTTTGCGCAAGTCCAGGTAAGGGAAGCTAGACTTCATTTTCAATACAAGCCATAGTTTAGCTATTTCTGAAATGAGGGCGACGTGGTCGCCGGTTTCGTTTGCATCTGCGTAAATGCTCTGTTCCATGTGTTTGGGCGACGTGGTCGCCGGTTTTTAAATACAGACTTCGAAATACCCTGTTTTTGAACCAGGTCGCCGGTTTTGGCGTTGTTTGCGAAACTCTCTGTTTTTGGTGTTGCTTTGAAACTGTTGAGATTTAAATGAGATATTCGAAAATAAGAACCTTGGATTGAGTTTTGCTGTGATTGAAATCATTCCTTTAAGTGTTATGTGATGTGTTGGATGTGGTGAATGTGGATCGAGGCATAGTATTTTCAGGAAAGAAAATACCGTGTAAGATCGTGTTGGATGTGCATTGATCGGTGATGTCTATAATGGGATTATCCTGACTCTCCTGAGATAATGGATTCATATAGATGAGATTATTCAGGCGTTGAGAGTCGAAGGAGGTTCATATGTATGGGTGAGTCGTGTGAAACAGAACGAGCTCGGCCTGTCATATGGATTAACCCTGTCATACTGTGAGAATGGTGAACTTGAGATCGAGAATGTGTTGATGCGCATAGCTGTGGAAACATTACAACAGCTTGTATGACAGGTGCAGAATCTCTGAGTCTAGTCAATGCACGAGTCTTTCGGAAGTAGGTCAAGTGTCTTGTGTGCTGGGTCAGTGGTGGTCTGACATGTGAAATGAGGAACTTGAAATTTAGAGACACTTGATGCAGTATTGTGAAATAGAATGACTCTTGTGAATATTGTGGAATGTGTGATTTCTGGGTGATCAGGTGAAGAGTATGAGAAACTTGATAACTTACGTGAATATCTTGAAATTGTTTACCTTGATTTTATTTTAATTATCCTTATTTAAACTCTCTTTAAAATATCTAGCTTACCCTGCGTGTTTTGGTTCTGTGGCTGTTCTCTTAAAACTGTGATGATCGTGTATAACTTACACGGGAGCAGATGATCTTCCAGGAAGTAGAGCTCCTTAGGGAGTGGTCGCCGGAAGCAGATCGGCTGTTTTGGGTCCTCCGATGGGAGATCGGCCTCGTTCGATAGGAGATCGGTCTCTTCCGATAGGAGATCGCCTGCTTCGTTTTTTTTTTTACTGCATTTTGTTTATGTTTCTGGAAAAATTTGACCGAATTTGTATTAAACTCCCTGTGAGGAGGAACTACATTTCATATATATAATATTTTGTTCATAGAATCTATTTGTTACCTTTATTTTCATTATATACATTTGTATAGTATTTTGGCGGGATGTTACATTAATGGTATCAGAGCAGTTCGTCCTTAGGATGACCTGAGGGCTGTGGATCCATTGTGTTTCTTCTGCTCATGAAATTTATTTGAGTTTAAAATAACAACTATAGTGAAAAGTTTTCAAACGTTCTTGTATTGAGATTTTGTGTGTGCTTTGGTAAATATATGTTATAACTGAAAATCTTAGTATTAAGAATGAGAAGGTCCTGATAAAGTAGTGAGGGTGCACACTCATAACTGGATCGGGATGAGTCTCAACCTTAATTCCAAAGGTTTGATGTTTAGCATATATTGAATTCTGGTGTGAGCTATTTCATTTTCTTGAGTGTCCTTGTAATGGATTGAAAATGGTTGATTGGATTGATGATTGCATACCAGTAGTTGTTCTGGTGTTATGCTTGATGTTATAAGCATTATGATTCTGTTGTTGAGCTCAAATTCTTAATGATTTTGAGATGCTGACCTTTGTAAGGTCTATATGTTACCTCCTGAATGAATTGATTTCTTATCGATCTCATTCTTGTAGTTGTAGGGAATATAGAAACCTGTAGTTTCAACTCTGAAACGAAGAGAGATGGCACGTAGACCTTCTACCCCTCCCCAATCTTCTTCAGAGATGAGCCAGATTGCTAAGGCTATCGAGATGATGGCAACTGCCATCCAGCAGCAGAATGCAGCGATGGCTCATAACCATCAAGCTACAATGCACCACTGGGAAACTGCTCGGTCGGCTGAGACAAACTCCCACGGCGGTCAGCCTCAAGAACAGATGGGACTGACCGAGTTCATGAGGCACAACCCACCCAAGTTTAGTGGGAATGCTACCCCTGATCAGGCAGATCAGTGGGTCAGAGAGCTGGAGAAAATCTTTAGGGCGACCTCCTGCCCTGAAGAGAAGAAATTGCTGTTCGCCACTTATCTGCTATCAGGAGAAGCTGAGTTCTGGTGGATGGGAGCTCAGCAGATGATGGATGCCCGAGGGGATGTTTTGGATTGGGAGAGCTTCAGGGTGAAGTTCTTGGAGAAATACTTCCCTGACAGCGCCAAGTTTGCGAGGGAAGCTGAGTTCCTGAAGCTGGAGCAGGGGGATATGTCAGTGAACGCCTATGCTGCTCGTTTTGAGTACCTCGCCCGGTTCTATACCCAGGCGACCTCTGAGGCCTGGAGGTGTAGGAAGTTTGAAGAGGGACTGAAGCATGGGCTGAAGAGGACCATAGCCCCGATGTGCATCAGGGAATTTCACGCCTTGGTAGAGAAGGCGAAGATGGTTGAGACCCTGGAAAAGGGTGATCCTCGGGTGATGAGGTCACACCCAGGGAGTTCTTCCAGTGGGAAGGCTAAGGTGCAGCACTCACAAAGCAAGCCCTATACGAGGCCTCCACCACATCGGGTGGGAACAACGTCATCCCAGTTTCAGCAGCGGCAACCTTGGAAACCCAAGTGTTTCCATTGTGGTGGACCACACACGCCCAACGTGTGCCCCAAGCAGCCTTCAGAGAGAAGGTGTTTTACCTGCCAAAAGACAGGGCACGTTGCTAGAGAATGCCCTAGCAGGAATGGGGCGACCCAACCCAGTGGCTCCCAGCAGAGGAGAAACGAAGGCAGCAGACCTCAGGCGACAGGGAGAGTGTTTGCCATGTCTGGAGCAGAAGCATCTCAGTCAGGTAACCTCGTGCAGGGTATATGTTTTATAGCTGATAGGGGTGTAAAAGCTTTGTTTGATTCTGGAGCGACACACTCCTTTGTGTCAAGCCTGTGTGTAGCCGAGTTGGGCCTTCTAGTGAAGGAGTTACCCTTCGAACTGTTGGTCTCTACACCTGCATCAGGACAGGTGTCGACCTCTACAGTGTGCCCCGAATGTCCAGTGATTGTAGAGGGACGCAGATTCAAGGTGAACTTGATCTGCCTACCTCTTCAGGACCTAGATGTTATCCTGGGAATGGATTGGTTAGCTGCCAATCACGTTCTCATTGACTGCGGTAGTCAGAAGATTGCGTTTCCAGACCTCCAAGGATCAGATGTAATTTCTGCTCAGCAAGGGCAGTCAGAGTTGGAAGAAGGGGCGAGGTGCTTCGTGATACTCGCTCGGTCGGAGGTGGAGAATAAAGGGGACGTAAGCAGAATACCCGTGGTGAAAGATTTCACGGATGTATTCCCAGAAGAAGTACCTGGGTTACCCCCTAAGAGAGAAGTGGAATTCTCTATTGACTTGGTACCTGGAGCTGGACCAGTGTCAATGGCACCTTACAGGATGGCACCAGCCGAGTTAGTGGAGTTGAAGAAGCAAGTGGAAGAGTTGCTGGAGAAGCAATTCATCAGACCCAGTGTATCTCCATGGGGAGCTCCAGTGCTTCTAGTCAAGAAGAAGGATGGAGGGTCTCGGCTGTGTATAGATTACAGGCAGTTGAACAAGTTGACCATCAAGAACAAGTACCCCCTGCCTAGGATTGATGATTTGATGGATCAAATACATGGAGCCTCGGTGTTCTCCAAGATTGACCTGAGATCGGGGTACCACCAAATTTTGGTTAAAGCTGATGATGTGCAAAAGACAGCTTTTAGGTCTCGGTATGGGCATTATGAGTATGTGGTGATGCCGTTTGGGGTCACAAATGCTCCAGCCCTGTTCATGGACTACATGAATAGGATTTTTCGCCCTTTCTTGGATAAGTTTGTGGTGGTCTTCATAGACGACATACTCATTTACTCAAGGACCGAGGAAGAGCATGAAGAACACCTGAGGACAGTATTGGAGATACTGAGGGAGAAGCAGCTCTATGCCAAGTTCTCGAAGTGTGAGTTCTGGCTGAGGGAAGTCAACTTCTTAGGACATGTGATATCTGCCCAGGGGATCTCGGTGGATCCAGCCAAGGTAGAGGCAGTGCTGCAGTGGGAACGTCCAAGAACAGTCACCGAGATAAGGAGCTTTGTGGGGTTGGCGGGCTACTATCGGAGGTTTATTGAGGACTTTTCCAAGGTAGTGGCTCCCTTAACACAGCTGACCCGCAAGGATCAACCTTTTGCTTGGACCGACCGATGTGAGCAGAGCTTCAAGGAACTAAAGGAAAGGCTGACTAGTGCTCCAGTGCTGGTGATCCTCGAGGTGGGAAGACCTTTTGACGTCTTCTGTGACGCTTCACATCAGGGCTTGGGATGTGTTTTGATGCAAGAGAAAAGAGTGGTTGCATATGCCTCAAGGCAACTCAAGGTTCATGAGAGGAACAACCCCACGCATGATTTGGAGTTGGCGGCTGTGGTATTTGCCTTGAAGATCTGGAGGCACTATTTATATGGAGCTCGGTTCCAGGTGTTCAGTGACCATAAGAGCCTGAAATACCTGTTCGATCAGAAGGAACTAAACATGAGACAAAGAAGGTGGATGGAGTTTCTTAAGGACTACGATTTTCAACTCATGTATCATCCGGGGAAGGCCAATGTAGTGGCAGATGCCTTGAGTAGAAAATCAGTACAAGTAGCCACCATGATGATGGAAGAGCAGAAACTGATCGAGCAATTCAGAGATTTAAACCTTGGGGTAGAGTTCCACGTGAATCACATTAGTTGTAGTAAGCTGACTATAACTAATGATTTCCTTGGGATGTTAAGGGATAAGCAGTTAGAGGACCCTAGTCTGAAGCGTACTGTGGAGTCACTAGGGACCGACCAGGCTAGAGACTTTGTGATGGGCGATGATGGGATCTTGAGATTTAATGGTAGGATTTGCATCCCTGCAGATGGAGAATTGAAGAAGATGATCCTAGATGAAGGTCATAAGAGTCGCCTTAACCTCCATCCAGGCATGACCAAGATGTACCATGACTTGAAGGAGTCATTTTGGTGGTCAGGCATGAAGAGAGACATCGCCCAGTATGTTGCTACCTGTTTGACGTGTCAGAAGGCAAAGGTAGAACATCAAAGGCCTGGCGGGTTGTTACAACCATTGGATATCCCTGAGTGGAAATGGGACAGCATTGCCATGGATTTTGTCACCCATTTACCCAGATCGGTCAAGGGCCATGATGCAATCTGGGTCATCACTGATCGGCTGACGAAGAGTGCTCATTTTCTCCCAGTGAATATGAGGATGCCCATGGCCAAGTTGGCACAGTTGTACATCCAGGAAATAGTGAGGCTGCATGGAGTGCCTTCCAGCATTGTTTCAGATAGGGATCCCAGGTTCACTTCACGGTTTTGGCAGACCTTGCAAGAATGCTTGGGAACTAAGTTGAGGATGAGCTCTGCATATCATCCCCAAACAGATGGTCAGTCAGAGAGAACGATCCAGTCCTTGGAAGACCTGCTGAGGACGTGTGTCTTGGATCAATTGGGGAATTGGGACGAGGTGTTGCCACTGGTGGAGTTTACATATAATAACAGTTATCACGCCAGCATAGGGATAGCACCATATGAAGCCCTGTATGGGAGGAAATGTAGGACTCCCTTATGTTGGTACCAGGAGGGCGAGGCAGTCTTGGTTGGGCCAGAGTTGATTCAGCGGACGACCGAGAAGGTGAAACAGATACAAAGCAGAATGAAAGCTTCTCAGAGTAGGCAGAAGTCCTATGCAGATCAGAGGAGAAAGCCTTTGGAGTTTACTGCTGGAGACCACGTGTTCATGAAAGTGACACCAACCAAGGGTGTAGGAAGAGCGATCAGGCCAAGGAAGTTGTCCCCTAAGTTCGTGGGACCATATCAGATCTTAAGGAGGATTGGCCCAGTAGCTTATGAGATCGCCCTGCCTCCCCATTTAGCGAATCTGCACAATGTCTTTCACGTTTCACAGCTGAGGAAGTACATGGCAGACCCTAGTCATGTGCTGGAAGTGGACAACGTGCAGATCAGGGATGACTTGTCCTTTGAAGCGAAACCAGTCAGGATTGAAGATCGTCAAAGTAAACAGCTCAGAGGCAAGACCATTAACATGGTGAAAGTGGTGTGGGATGAGCGATCGGGTGACTCAACTTGGGAGTTGGAAGAACCCATGAGAGAAGCCTATCCATATCTCTTTTCCTTGTAATTCAATTTTCGAGGACGAAAATTTTTCTTGTTAGGGAGAATGTAAGGACCTGTAAAATTGAATTGGAATAAAAAGGGTTATATTTTAAAAGAATTCTATGTATGTCTTATTTAGAATAGAAAGGGAGGAAAAAGTTAAGTTTAGAAGGCTATGAGATCGCCGGTCGCCTGCTACAAATGAGCGCCAGGTGGACGTCGCGCGGGCGCGAGAGGCATGCAGGCATCACGCGGGCGCGAGAGGCATGCAGGCATCGCGCGGGCGCGAGAGGCATGCAGGCATCGCGCGGGCGCGAGAGGCATGCAGGCATAACGCGGGCGCGAGAGGCATGCAGGCATCGCGCGGGCGCGAGAGGCATGCAGGCATCGCGCGGGCGCGAGGCATGCGGGCATTGCCAGGGCGCGAGGCATGTGGACGTGGCCAAGGCGCGAGAGTTATGAGGGCGTCGCCAGGGAAGACATCGGTCGTCTCCCAGAGGAAGACATCGGTCGTCTCCCAGAGGAAGACATCGGTCGTCTCCCAGAGGAAGACATCGGTCGTCTTCTAGGGCGAAGGAGACATCGGTCATTCGCCAGGATGAGTCAGCATTGGAAAGTTGTCGCGATGGCGAACCTCACACAGATAAAGTGGGACCCAGACTCTCAGCATGAAACGTCCTGCACGCGCGCCACGTAGACAAAAAGGATGATTCAGAGTGGTGACATCAGAATGTTAGCATGCGCAGGAGACACTCGCGGTCGTACTGTTCAGAGCAGTGGCTGGCATGCACAAGCGACAACAGTGGCAGTACTGTTCAGAGCAGTGGTTCTCAGACTTCTCTGCAGAGTGGGTGGTGGCAGCTGCTTTTGGTGGATAAGTTGGTTTAAGATGCAGAAAACCCACTGCTGAGAGGAAGAAAAACGTTGCAGCCTTCAAAGAGAGAAAGAGTGAGTTACCTCCCTTCTCCTCCAGTTACCTCCTTCGCGCTGCGATTCTAGCACCTTCACACGAGAGTACGACGAGCGACAGCCACCATTAGAGCACCTGGGCAGTCCTCTGCAAGTCCTTCAACCAGACGCAAAAACAGAGCCAAGGCGTTCTTCAAGCTTTGTTGGGTTTCGGAACTCTAGGTGTTTGCGCAAGTCCAGGTAAGGGAAGCTAGACTTCATTTTCAATACAAGCCATAGTTTAGCTATTTCTGAAATGAGGGCGACGTGGTCGCCGGTTTCGTTTGCATCTGCGTAAATGCTCTGTTCCATGTGTTTGGGCGACGTGGTCGCCGGTTTTTAAATACAGACTTCGAAATACCCTGTTTTTGAACCAGGTCGCCGGTTTTGGCGTTGTTTGCGAAACTCTCTGTTTTTGGTGTTGCTTTGAAACTGTTGAGATTTAAATGAGATATTCGAAAGTAAGAACCTTGGATTGAGTTTTGCTGTGATTGAAATCATTCCTTTAAGTGTTATGTGATGTGTTGGATGTGGTGAATGTGGATCGAGGCATAGTATTTTCAGGAAAGAAAATACCGTGTAAGATCGTGTTGGATGTGCATTGATCGGTGATGTCTATAATGGGATTATCCTGACTCTCCTGAGATAATGGATTCATATAGATGAGATTATTCAGGCGTTGAGAGTCGAAGGAGGTTCATATGTATGGGTGAGTCGTGTGAAACAGAACGAGCTCGGCCTGTCATATGGATTAACCCTGTCATACTGTGAGAATGGTGAACTTGAGATCGAGAATGTGTTGATGCGCATAGCTGTGGAAACATTACAACAGCTTGTATGACAGGTGCAGAATCTCTGAGTCTAGTCAATGCACGAGTCTTCCGGAAGTAGGTCAAGTGTCTTGTGTGCTGGGTCAGTGGTGGTCTGACATGTGAAATGAGGAACTTGAAATTTAGAGACACTTGATGCAGTATTGTGAAATAGAATGACTCTTGTGAATATTGTGGAATGTGTGATTTCTGGGTGATCAGGTGAAGAGTATGAGAAACTTGATAACTTACGTGAATATCTTGAAATTGTTTACCTTGATTTTATTTTAATTATCCTTATTTAAACTCTCTTTAAAATATCTAGCTTACCCTGCGTGTTTTGGTTCTGTGGCTGTTCTCTTAAAACTGTGATGATCGTGTATAACTTACACGGGAGCAGATGATCTTCCAGGAAGTAGAGCTCCTTAGGGAGTGGTCGCCGGAAGCAGATCGGCTGTTTTGGGTCCTCCGATGGGAGATCGGCCTCGTTCGATAGGAGATCGGTCTCTTCCGATAGGAGATCGCCTGCTTCGTTTTTTTTTTTACTGCATTTTGTTTATGTTTCTGGAAAAATTTGACCGAATTTGTATTAAACTACCTGTGAGGAGGAACTACATTTCATATATATAATATTTTGTTCATAGAATCTATTTGTTACCTTTATTTTCATTATATACATTTGTATAGTATTTTGGCGGGATGTTACACACAGCGTATCTAAGGCTTAACCCACACCTTGATACGCGTGGTTTTTGGAACCCACTATGGTTAATCCAGCATCTTGACCACATACTACGTGCACTCCCATCGATCACGTACACCATAGGCGATTGGCGGTCATGTCTCCTCTAGGCGACAGGCGATTATGTCCCAGAGAAGTCGGAGATCGCCTCCGTCTTCAACAACGGCGATCTCGTAGAAGACATCTTAGCTACACTTTTCTTCCTCTACTCTTCTTGATCTACATGCCAGCCGACCGACCTCTACCAGTTGACCCCAGACCTTGGGCGACGTCCGATGTCTGACTACTACGAAACTTCATTGTTCCGATCGGTCATCGGTAGTCGATGACATCAGCAGCAGTTGACCACGTGGACCATTCACAGAGTAACACGTGGTAGAGGATAGCAGGCGAATCAGGGAGGTGATCACTCAGAATGGTAATCGCCTCTCGCCTGTGATGATGAGTAATCGCCTATCGCCTTGAGGTGAGTAATCGCCTATCGCCTTGAGGTGAGTAATCGCCTATCGCCTTGAGAATGAGTAGTCGGTCATCGCCGGTATGATCAGTAATCGCCCAGATTGCACATGATCGCCGTGTGTTAAGGTTGGGAGATCAGGTGGTCAGCAAGTCGCCGAAAGAGCACATCGCCGGGTGTTTGAGAAGACTTGGCATGCACTTGTTGTATGGTCTAAGTACAGAGGATAAGTGGCATATCTGCCACCATGTGTAGTGTGAGCTGCAATGCCCAGGGTTAACCAGTTCGCCATGTTAAGGTTGCGCCCAGAGTAACCTGTATACTAAGCTACTCCCTGTGTGGATAACTTAGTCGCAGGGGCACAGTGGAAGTAACGTTTCAGCTGCAGACACTCCAGATGATGACACGTGTACGACCAGGCGTTATCCACGTGTCAAGAGGAATAACCGTCAGGAGAGAGAAAAACTCAGGTATATAAGCGAAACTCTTAACGAATTAAGGGGGTTTTTACAGATTCTCATAGCTCACACATCTGAGAGTTTCAGTCACACACGGGTCTCACAGAGAGATTCAGATATAGTTTTAGTGTTCCTGTTGCCTGACTTGAGCGTCGGAGCTACAACGGCCGCTAGAGGCGCCGTCTGTGTGTTTTGCAGGCAGCGTTTGGAGTTCCGGCGGTGGTTCTTGGAGCGTTCCTGCAGAACAGAGGGCTAGACGAAGGAGTGACGAGGCAGTCCTCCATGTTCGAGTCAAGCGGCAGGATCATTCATTTACCAGCTCTTTGTATTTTAAATAATAACGTCCTCTGAAATTATTTAAATCTAACACTTTTATTCCAATTAAAGTTTCTAGGTCCTTACATTCTCCCCAACAAGAAAAAATTTTCGTCCTCGAAAATTGAATTACAAGGAAAAGAGGTATGGATAGGCTGCTCTCATGGGTTCTTCCAACTCCCAAGTTGAATCACCCGATCTGACATCCCACACCACCTTCACCATGTTGATGGTCTTGCCTCTGAGCTGCTTACTCTGTTGATCGTCACTCCTGACTGGTTTCGCTCCAACAACAAGTCATCCCTGATCTGCACATCGTCTACTTCCAACATGTGACTAGGGTCTGCAAGATACTTCCTTAGCTGTGACACGTGAAAGACATTATGCAGATTTGCTAATTGGGGAGGTAGGGCGATTTCATAAGCCTCTAGACCGATCGTCCTTAAGATCTGATATGGCCCGACTAACTTAGGAGACAGCTCCTTTGATCTGATAGCTCGTCCTACACCCTTGGTCGGTGTCACTTTCATAAATGCATGATCTCCAACTACAACTCCAAAGGTCTTCTCCTCATTGTCAACATCATCACTGTCTTTACAAGAGTTATTATCCTTGTCCTCATGAGCGACTTAGAGTGACTCCCTCAAAGTTATTCCCTTCATATTTTCCAGATCCACAAGGGTTTCCCAACCAAACGATTCTTGCTCACCTTCTTAGCAACTTCAACTTTGGGAATGGATGATGATTCACTTTATAAGGTAGAGCAATCCGACGAAGATCCATCTACTACTGACATTAGCTGCAGTCACAACACCTTCCCGCCACTCATCATACCACCAGGCATACACTGCTGATTCAAACTCAAGAGGGCGACCTGAATGGCGTTCAGGAGAGCATGGCTTGACTGTTAAGCTGTCTGAACATCGCATACCCAAATTAATCAGTAGCTGCCACTCTAGACGAAGAGACCCATTCCTCTAGTTTCTATGGTCCCTCTTTATCAAGCAAATCATCGTACTGGACCTTCAGCAGCCTTGGAGACACACTCCAGATTTTTCATCTAAACCAGCATTCTCTAACGCCACGATCTTGCCAAAGTACCCCTATGCTAGCACCGACCTGGAAGAACAGATACAGCTGACAATGCAGCATTGTTTCTAAGATCAGAAACGAAACGCTGACCACCACAACTGCCCATCTAAAGGATTAGCTGCAAATCCCATCCCATTAGAAACACAAGGCACGGAAAGTTCTGCTTCCACCTCCAACTTTCTGCAATTTACTAACATCGCTAGAAGAATTCAACATCATCATAACACAGCTTCCCCTTATTCCATCCATAGCCATTACCTCCTTCCCTTCTACGTTCATAGGCAGAACTGCATCCTCATTTGCCATGTTCAGGAGACTTACGGCATCAAGAGCCTTAAATCTCAACCCACCATTTCCATACTCATCTTCCAAACTTCAAATAAAAGAAAATTCATTCTTTCATTCTTGGAACTTAACTCCTGTACTTCCCATGGATACACATGCTTGAGTCTTTAAACCCTCAACATACTGCTTATATACTCTCCATAACTTATATGTAGCTGAAACTAAACCTTGGTACAACTAAATCTAACTTACACTTCCTTCTTTAATTCCATCAACTCAGCTAGAGCCATTGACACTTGTCCAGCTCCAGGTACCAAATCAATAGAGAGTTCCACCTCTCTCTTAGGAGGTAATCCACGTATTTCTTCTGGAAATACATCCATGAAATCTTTCACCAAGGTATCCTGCTTACGTCCTCTTCATTCTTCACTCCCAACCGAGCTAGGATTCACGAAGCACCTTGCACCAAGTTACCTGTGTAAGGACCTGTAAAATTAAATTGGAATAAAAAGGGATATATTTTAAATGAATTCTAAGCATGTTTTTATTTAAAATAAAAAGGAAGGAAAGTGTAGTTTAGAAGACTATAAGATCGCCGGTCGCCTACTACACATGATCGCCACGGCGCGAGGGGCATGCAGGCATCGCCAGGGCGCGAGGGGGCGCGCAGGCATCGCCAGGGCGCGAGAGGCATACGGGTGTCGCCAGGGATAGGCATCGGTCGTCTCCCCGGGAGAGACATCGGTGGATAGTCATCGCGCTATCTGTCATCGGTGTATAGTCATCGCGCTATCTGTCATCGGTGGAAAGTCATCGAGCGAGCGGTCATCGGTGGAACATTATCGCGCGATGTCGAGTTCACACAAATAAAGTGGGACCCAGACTCCTAGCATGGAACGTCCTGCACGTACGCCACGTAGACAAAAAGGGTGGTTCAGAATAGTGACATCAGAATGTTGGCATGCGCAAGAGACACTCGCGGTCGTACTGTTCAGGGAAGTGGTTGGCATGCGCAAGAGACAACCGTGGCCGTACTGTTCAGTGAAACGTACACTCAGACTTTCCTGCAGAGGGGGTGGTGGCAGCAGCATGTGTGGACAAGTAGGCTTGGATTCAAAAACCCACGAAGGGGAGGCAAAGAACGTTACAGTGACTCAAAACTGAAAGGGTGAGTGCATCTTCATCCCTCTCTTTTCTCTCCTTCGCGCTGCGATTCAGGCAACCTCAAGCACCATTACGACGAGCGACGACTACCATTAGAGCACTTGGAAGATTCTCTGCAAGTTCTACAAACCAGACGCTAAAACAGAGCCAAGGCATTCTTTGAGCTTCGTTGGGTTTCAAGCTCTTGGTGTTTTGCGCAAGTCCAGGTAAGGGAAGCTAGCTTTATTTTCAATAAAAGCCGTAGATTAGCTGTTTCTGAAGTGAGGGCGACGTGGTCGCCGGTTCCATTTTCATCTTCGTGATGCTCTGTTCTATGTGTTTGGGCGACATGGTCGCCGATTTTAAATACAGATTTCGAAATCCCCTATTTTTGGACAAGATCGCCGGTTTTGGCGTTGTTTTGCGAACTCCCCTGTTTTTGGTGTTATTTTGAAAACTGTTTGAGATTTAGATGTGATATTCGAAAATATGAACCTTGGAATGAGTTTTGCTGTGATTGAAATCATTCATTTAAGTGTTATATGATGTGTTGAATGTTATGAATGTGAGATCAAGGCATAGTATTTTCAGGAAAGAAAATACCGTGTAAGATCGTGTAGGATGTGCATTGACCGGTGATTCGTTATGATATCCTGACTCTCCTGATATAATGGAATCATATAGATGAAGTTATTCGGGCGTTGAGAGTCGAAGGAGGTTCATACGTATGGGTGAGTTGTTTGAAAGAGAACGAGCTCGACCTGTTGTGTGGATTAACCCTGTCATGCTAGGATAGTGATGATATTGAGATTCATTTATACGCTTGTGAATGTGTGTGATTTCACGGCGACCCTGTGAATGTGTGTGATTTCACAGTGGGCAGTATGACAGGTGCAAATCTATGAGTCTAGTCAATGCATGAGTCTTCCGGAAGTAGTGTCAAGTGTCTTCTGTGATGAGTCAGCGGAAGTCTGACGTGAGAAATGAGAAGCATTGAATTGATAGACACTTGGTGCATTATGTGAATAGAACGATTCTTGAGAATATTGTGAAATGTGTGATTTCTTGGCGATCAGGTGAAGGGAACGAGAAAATCTATAGTTTTACGTGGGTATCTTGAATTTGTTTTATCTTGACTTTAAAGTTCCTATCTAAACTCTCTTTAAAATATCTAGCTTACCTTGCGTGTTTTGGTTCTGTGGCTGTTTTCTTAAAACTGTGATGATCGTGTATAATTTACACGGGAACAGATGATCTTCCAGGAAGTAGAGCTCCTTAGTGAGTGGTCGCCGGGGAAGAGATCGCCTGTTTCTGTCTCTTTGTGGTGATCGCCTGAATTCTGTCCTGATAGCAGATCGGTTGTTTTGGGCCTTCTGATAGGAGATCGCCAGTTTATGTATGGAGACCGCCGGTTTCAATGTATTTGACTGTATTTTGTTTAAGTTTTAAAAAAAATTTGACCAGTTATGTATTAAACTCCGTGTGAGGAGCAACTACATTTTATATAAATACGTATGTTCACTTAAATATTATTGTCTTACCTTTAATTCATTTTATATTTATGAAAAGGAATTTGGCGGGATGTTACAACCTGACTGAGGTGTAAAATCCCGCCAAAATACTATTCATATTTATACAATGAAAATAAAGGTAACATATAGATTGAAGTGAATAAAATTATATATATGAAATGAAGTTTCTCTTCACAGGGAGTTTAATACAAATTCGGTCACTTTTCCAGAAAACGTAAACAAATACAGTAAAATGTGAATACAGGCGATCTCCTAACAGCAAAAAGGCGATCTCCTATCAGAGAACGGCGATCTCCTATCAGAAAATAGAAAAAGGGGTGATCGCCTAACAGAAAATAGGAACAGGCGATCTCCTTCCGACGACCACTCACTGAGGAGCTCTACTTCCTGCAACATCATCTACTCCCGTGTAAATTATACACGATCATCACAGGTTTAAGAAAAAGCCAAACACAACACCAAAAAAATCATAGGGTAAGCCAGACATTTGAAAAAGAGTTAGATATGAAACTTTAAAATCAAGATGAAACAAATTAAAGACACCCACGTAAAAACTATCAATTTTCTCGTTCCCTTCACATGACCACCAAGTAATCACACATTTCACAATATTCTCAAGAGTCATTCTATTTCACATAATGCATCAAGTGTCTATCAATTTCAATGTTCCTCATTTCTCACGTCAGACTTCCACTGACTCATCACACAAGACACTTGACCCTACTTCCGGAAGACTCGTGCATTGACTAGACTCAGAGATCTGCACCTGTCATACTAAACTGCTGTAATGTTTCCACAGCTATGCGCATCAACACAATCTCGATCTCAATTTCATCACTCTCACAGTATGACAGGGTTAATCCATATAATAGGCCGAGCTCGTTCTTTTTCACACGACTCACCCATTCATATGAACCTCCTTCGACTCTCACCAACTGAATAACTTCCTCTATGTGATTCCATTATCTCAGCAGAGTCAGGATATCTCATTATAGAAATCACCGATCAATGCACATCCTACACGATCTTACACGGTATTTTCTTTCCTGAAAATACTATGCCTTGATCTCACATTCACAACATTCAACACGTCATACAACACTTAATGAACGATTCCAGTCACAGAAAAACTCATGCCAAGGTTCAGATTTTCGAATATCACATTTAAATCTCAAACAGTTTCAAACAACACCAAAAACAGGGGAGTTCGAAAAACAACGCCAAAACCGGCGATCTCGTTCAAAAACAGAGGATTATGCAATAAAAGTTGAAAACCGGCGACCACGTCGCCCCATCATCTCAAACATGTACTATAAGGCTTTTCGTTGGAAATAAGGCTAGCTTCCCTTACCTGGACTAGCGCAAAACTCTAAGAGCTCCAAAACCCACTGAAGCTTAAAGATGCCTTAGCTCTATTTTCAGCGTCTGGTTTGTAGAACTTGCAGAGAACCTCCCAACTGCTCTAAGGGCAGTCGTCGCTGGTCGCACTGGTGCTTGAGGTTGCCTGAATCGCAGCGCAAAGGAGAGAAAAGAGAGGGATGAAGATGCACTCACTCTTTCACTCTTGAGCCACTATAACGTTCTTTGCCTCCTCGCAGTGGGTTTTTGAATCCAAGCCTACTTGTCCACGCATGCTACTTCCACCACCCCCTCTGCAAGAAAGCCAGAGTGTACGTTTCACTGAACAGTACGGCCACAGTTGTCTTCTTGTGCATACCAACCACTTCCCTGAACAGTTCGACCGCGAGTGTCTCTTGCGCATGCCAACCTTCTGATGTCACTATTCTGAACCACCCTTTTTGTCCACGTGGCGCGCATGCAGGACGTGTCATGCTGGGAGTCTGGGTCCCACCTCATCTGTGTGAAACTCGACATTGCGCGATAACCTTCCACCGATGACCGCTCGCGCGATGACTATCCACTGAGGTCTCATACTGGAGGACGACCGATGTCTCTCTCTGGGAGACGACCGATGTCTATCCCTGGCGACGCCCGCATGCCCCTCGTGCCCTGGCGACGTCCACATGCCTCGCGCCCTGGCGATGCCCACATGCCTCGCGCCCTGGCGATGCCTCCATGTCTCTCGCGCCCTGGCGACGTCGACATGCCTCGCGCCCTGGCGATCATGTGTAGTAGGCGACAGGCGATCATGTACTAACCAGGCGATCTCATAGTCGTCTAAACTACACTTTCCTTCCTTTTTATTTTAAATAAAAACATACTTAGAATTCATTTAAAATATATTCCTTTTTATTCCAATTTAATTTTTACAGGTCCTTACATTCTCCCCAACAAGAAAAATTTTCGTCCTCGAAAATTGAATTACAAGGAAAAGAGGTATGGATAGGCTTCTCTCATGGGTTCTTCTAACTCCCAAGTTGAATCACCCGATCTCTCATCCCACACCACTTTCACCATGTTGATGGTCTTGCCTCTGAGCTGTTTACTTTGCCGATCGTCAATCCTGACTGGTTTCGCTTCAAAGGACAAGTCATCCCTGATCTGCACATCGTCCACTTCCAGCACATGACTAGGGTCTGCCATGTACTTCCTCAGCTGTGATACGTGAAAGACATTGTGTAGATTCGCTAAATGGGGAGGTAGGGCGATCTCATAAGCCACTGGACCAATCCTCCTTAAGATCTGATATGGTCCCACGAACTTAGGGGACAACTTCTTTGATCTGATCGCCCGTCCTACACCCTTGGTTGGTGTCACTCTCATGAACACATGGTCTCCAGCAGCAAACTCCAAAGGCTTTCTCCTCTGATCTGCATAGGATTTCTGCCTACTTTGAGATGCTCTCATTCTGCCTTGTATCTGTTTAACCTTTTCGGTCGTCTGCTGAATCAACTCTGGTCCAACCAATACTGATTCGCCTTCCTGGTACTAGCACAATGGAGTTCTGCATTTCCTTCCATACAAGGCTTTGTATGGCGCTATCCCTATGCTGGCGTGATAACTGTTATTATAGGTAAACTCCACCAGCGGCAACACCTCATCCCAACTTCCCAATTGATCCAAGACACACGTCCTCAGCAGATCTTCCAAGGATTGGATCGTTCTCTCTGACTGTCCATCTGTTTGGGGATGATATGCAGAGCTCATCCTCAACTTAGTTCCCAGGCAATCTTGTAAAGTCTGCCAAAACCGTGAAGTGAACCTGGGATCTCTATCTGAAACAATGCTGGAAGGCACTCCATGCAGCCTCACTATTTCTTGGATGTACAACTGTGCCAACTTGGCCATGGGCATCCTCATATTCACTGGGAGAAAGTGGGCACTCTTCGTCAGCCGATCAGTGATGACCCAGATTGCATCATGACCCTTTACCGATCTGGGTAAATGGGTGACAAAATCCATGGCGATGCTGTCCCATTTCCACTCAGGGATATCCAATGGCTGTAACAACCCGCCAGGTCTTTGATGTTCTATCTTCGCCTTCTGACATGTTAAGCAGGTTGTAACATACTGGGCGATGTCTCTCTTCATGCCCGACCACCAAAATGACTCCTTCAAGTCATGGTACATCTTGTTCATACCTGGATGTAGGCTAAGGCGACCCTTGTGACCTTCCTCTAGGATCATCTTCTTCAACTCTTCATTTGCAGGTATGCAAATTCTGCCATTAAATCTCAAGATCCCATCATCGCCCATCACAAAGTCTCTAGCCTGGTCGGTCCCTAGTGACTCCACTGTACGCTTCAGACTAGGGTCTTCCAACTGCTTATCCTTTATTGCTCCAAGGAAGTCATTAGTTATAGCTAGCTTACTGCAACTAATGTGATTCACATGAAACTCTACCCCAAGGTTTAAGTCTCTGAACTGCTCGATCAGTTTCTGCTCTTCCATCATCATGGTGGCTACTTGTATTGATTTTCTACTCAAAGCATCTGCCACTACATTCGCCTTCCCTGGATGATACATGAGTTGAAAATCGTAGTCCTTTAGAAACTCCATCCACCTTCTTTGTCTCATGTTTAGTTCCTTCTGATCGAACAGGTATTTCAGGCTCTTATGGTCACTGAACACCTGGAACCGAGCTCCATATAAATAGTGCCTCCAAATCTTCAAGGCAAACACCACCGCCGCCAACTCCAAGTCATGAGTAGGATAGTTCCTCTCATGAACCTTGAGTTGCCTTGAAGCATATGCAACCACTCTTTTCTCTTGCATCAAAACACATCCCAAACCCTGATGTGAGGCATCACAGTAGACATCAAAAGGTCTTCCTACCTCTGGGATCACCAGCACTGGAGCACTAGTCAACCTTTCCTTTAGTTCCATGAAGCTCTGCTCACATTGGTCGGTCCTAGCAAAAGGTTGATCCTTGCGGGTCAGCTGTGTTAAAGGAGCCACTACCTTGGAAAAGTCCTCAATAAACCTCCGATAGTAGCCCACCAAACCCACAAAGCTCCTTATCTCAGTGACTGTCTTAGGACGTTCCCATTGAAGCACTGCCTCCACTTTGGATGGATCCACCGAGATCCCCTGGGCAGATATCACGTGTCCTAAGAAGTTGACTTCCTTCAGCCAGAACTCACACTTAGAGAACTTGGCATAGAGTTGCTTCTCCCTCAGAATCTCCAACACTGTTCTCAGATGTTCTTCATGTTCTTCCTCGATCCTTGAATAAATGAGTATGTCGTCTATGAAGACTACCACAAACTTATCCAAGAAAGGGCGAAAAATCCTATTCATGTAGTCCATGAACAGAGCTGGAGCATTTGTGACTCCAAACGGCATCACCACATACTCATAGTGCCCATACCGAGACCTAAAAGCTGTCTTTTGAACATCTTCAGCTTTTACCAAAATTTGGTGGTACCCTGATCTCAGATCAATCTTTGAGAACACCGAGGCCCCATGTATTTGATCCATCAAATCATCAATCCTAGGTAGGGGGTACTTGTTCTTGATGGTCAACTTGTTCAACTGCCTGTAATCTATACACAGTCGAGACCCTCCATCCTTCTTCTTAACTAGGAGCACTGGAGCCCCCCATGGAGATACACTGGGTCTGATGAATTGTTTCTCCAACAACTCTTCCACTTGCTTCTTTAATTCTGCCAACTCGGCTGGAGCCATCCTGTAAGGTGCCATTGACACTGGTTCAGCTCCAGGTACCAAATCAATGGAAAATTCCACTTCTCTCTTAGGAGGTAATCCAGGTACTTCTTCTGGAAATACATCCGTGAAATCTTTCACCACATGTATCCTGCTTACGTCCTCTTCATTCTTCACTTCCAACCGAGCTAGGATCACGAAGCACCTCGCCCCTTCTTCCAACTCCGACCGCCCTTGCTGAGCAGATATCACATCTGACTCTTGGAGGTCTGGAAACGTTATCTTCTGACTACCGCAGTCTATGAGAACGTGATTGGCAGCTAGCCAATCCATTCCTAGGATAACATCCAGGTCCTGAAGAGGTAGGCAGATCAAGTTCACTTTGAATCTGTGTCCCTCTACTATCACTGGACATTCGGGCAAACTGTAGAGGTCAACACCTGTCCTGACGCAGGTGTAGAGACCAATAGTTCGAAAGGTAACTCCTTCACTAGAAGGCCCAACTCGGCTACACACAGGCTTGACACAAAGGAGTGTGTCGCTCCAGAATCAAACAAGGCTTTTACACCTCTACCAGCTATAAAACAAACACCTTGCACGAGGTTACCTGACTGAGAAGCTTCTGCTCCTGACATGGCAAACACTCTCCCTGTTGCCTGAGGTCTGCTGCCTTCGTTTCTCAACTGCTGAGAACCACTGGGTTGAGTCGCCCCATTCCTGTTAGGGCACTCTCTAGCAACGTGTCCCGTCCTTTGGCAGGCAAAACACCTTCTCTCCGAAGTCTTCTTGGGGCACGCATTGGGCGTGTGTGGTCCACCACAATGGAAACACTTGGGTTTCCAAGGCTGTTGCTAGTGAAACTGGGATGGCGTTGTTCCCGCCCGATGTGGTGGAGGTCTCGCATAGGGCTTGCTTTGTGGGTGCTGCACCTTAGCCTTCCCACTGGAAGAACTCCCTGGGTGTGACCTGATCACCCAAGAATCACCCTTTTCCAGGGTCTCCACCATCTTCGCCTTCTCTACCAAGGCGTGAAATTCTCTGATGCACATCGGGGCTATGGTCCTCTTCAGCCCATGCTTCAGCCCCTCTTCGAACTTCCTACACCTCCAAGCCTCAGAGGTCGCCTGGGTATAGAATCGGGCGAGGTACTCAAACCGAGCAGCATAGGCGTTCACTGACATCTCCCCTTGCTCCAATCTGAGGAATTCTGCTTCCTTCGCAAACTTTGCACTATCTGGGAAGTATTTCTCCAGGAACTTCACCCTGAAGCTCTCCCAGTCTAACACTTCAGCTCTGGCTTCCATCATCTGCTGAGCTCCCATCCACCAGAACTCGGCTTCTCCAGATAGCAAAAAGGTGGCGAACACCAACTTCTTCTCTTCAGGGCAGGAGGTCGCCCTAAAGATTTTCTCCAACTCCCTGACCCACTGGGCTGCCTGATCAGGGGTAGCATTCCCACTGAACTTGGGTGGGTTGTGCCTCATGAACTCGGTCAGTCCCATCTGTTCTTGAGGCTGACCGACGTGGGAATTTGTTTCAGCAGACCGAGCAGTTTCCCAGTGGTGCATTGTAGCTTGATGGTTCTGAGCCATCGCCACATTCTGTTGTTGGATGGCAGTTGCCATCATCTCGATAGCCTTGGCAATCTGGCTCATTTCCGAAGAAGGTTGGGGAAGGGTAGAAGGTCTACGTGCCATCTCCTTCGTTTCAGATTTTGAAACTATGGGTTTCTATATTCCCTACAACTACAAGAATGAGATCGATAAGAAATCAATTCATTCAGGAGGTAACATCTAGACCTTACAAAGGTCAGCATCTCAAAGTCATTAAGAATTTGAGTTCATCAACAGAATCATAATGCTTATAACCTTAAGCAAAACACCAGAACAGCTACTGGTATACAACCAACAATCCAAACAACCACTTTCAATCAATTACAAAAACACTCAATAAAATGAAATAAATCACACCAGCATTCAATGTATGCTAAACATCAAACCTTTGGAATTAAGATTGAGAATCATCTCGATCCAGTTATGAGTGTGCACCCTCACCACTTTATCAAGACCCTTTCATTCTTAATACTAAGATTTTCAGTTAGGGCATATATTCACTAAAGCACACACAAAATTTCAATACAAAAACGTTTGAAAACCTTTCACTATAGTTGTTATTTAAAACTCAAATAAATTTTATGAGCAGAAGAAACACAATGGATCCACAGCCCTCAGGTCATCCTAAGGACGAACTGCTCTGATACCATTAATGTAACATCCCGCCAAAATACTATTCATATTTATACAATGAAAATAAAGGTAACATATAGATTGAAGTGAATAAAATTATATATATGAAATGAAGTTTCTCCTCACAGGGAGTTTAATACAAATTCGGTCACTTTTCCTGAAAACGTAAACAAATACAGTAAAATGTGAATACAGGCGATCTCCTAACAGCAAAAAGGCGATCTCCTATCAGAGAACGGCGATCTCCTATCAGAAAATAGAAAAAGGGGTGATCGCCTAACAGAAAATAGGAACAGGCGATCTCCTTTCGGCGACCACTCACTGAGGAGCTCTACTTCCTGCAACATCATCTACTCCCGTGTAAATTATACACGATCATCACAGGTTTAAGAAAAAGCCAAACACAACACCAAAAAAATCATAGGGTAAGCCAGACATTTGAAAAAGAGTTAGATATGAAACTTTAAAATCAAGATGAAACAAATTAAAGACACCCACGTAAAAACTGTCAATTTTCTCGTTCCCTTCACATGACCACCAAGTAATCACACATTTCACAATATTCTCAAGAGTCATTCTATTTCACATAATGCATCAAGTGTCTATCAATTTCAATTTTCCTCATTTCTCACGTCAGACTTCCACTGACTCATCACACAAGACACTTGACCCTACTTCCGGAAGACTCGTGCATTGACTAGACTCAGAGATCTGCACCTGTCATACTAAACTGCTGTAATGTTTCCACAGCTATGCGCATCAACACAATCTCGATCTCAATTTCATCACTCTCACAGTATGACAGGGTTAATCCATATAACAGGCCGAGCTCGTTCTTTTTCACACGACTCACCCATTCATATGAACCTCCTTCGACTCTCACCAACTGAATAACTTCCTCTATGTGATTCCATTATCTCAGCAGAGTCAGGATATCTCATTATAGAAATCACCGATCAATGCACATCCTACACGATCTTACACGGTATTTTCTTTCCTGAAAATACTATGCCTTGATCTCACATTCACAACATTCAACACTTAATGAACGATTCCAGTCACAGAAAAACTCATGCCAAGGTTCAAATTTTCGAATATCACATTTAAATCTCAAACAGTTTCAAACAACACCAAAAACAGGGGAGTTCGAAAAACAACGCCAAAACCGGTGATCTCGTTCAAAAACAGAGGATTATGCAATAAAAGTTGAAAACCGGCGACCACGTCGCCCCATCATCTCAAACATCTACTATAAGGTTTTTCGTTGGAAAGAAGGCTAGCTTCCCTTACCTGGACTAGCGCAAAACTCTAAGAGCTCCAAAACCCATCGAAGGTTAAAGATGCCTTAGCTCTGTTTTCAGCGTCTGGTTTGTAGAACATGTAGAGAACCTCCCAAGTGCTCTAAGGGCAGTCGTCGCTGGTCGCACTGGTGCTTGAGGTTGCCTGAATCGCAGCGCGAAGGAGAGAAAAGAGAGGGATGAAGATGCACTCACTCTTTCACTCTTGAGCCACTGTAACGTTCTTTGCCTCCTCGCAGTGGGTTTTTGAATCCAAGCCTACTTGTCCACGCATGCTGCTGCCACCACCCCCTCTGCAAGAAAGCCAGAGTGTACGTTTCACTGAACAGTACGGTCACGGTTGTCTTCTTGTGCATGCCAACCACTTCCCTGAACAGTACGACCGCGAGTGTCTCTTGCGCATGCCAACCTTCTGATGTCACTATTCTGAACCACCCTTTTTGTCCACGTGGCGCGCGTGCAGGACGTGTCATGCTGGGAGTCTGGGTCCCACCTCATCTGTGTGAAACTCGACATCGCGCGATAACCTTCCACCGATGACCGCTCGCGCAATGACTATCCACTGAGGTCTCATACTGGAGGACGACCGATGTCTCTCTCTGGGAGACGACCGATGTCTATCCCTGGCGACGCCCGCATGCCCCTCGCGCCCTGGCGACGTCCACATGCCTCGCGCCCTGGTGATGCCCACATGCCTCGCGCCCTGGCGATGCCTCCATGTCTCTCGCGCCCTGGCGACGTCGACATGCCTCGCGCCCTGGCGATCATGTGTAGTAGGTGACAGGCGATCATGTACTAACCAGGCGATCTCATAGTCTTCTAAACTACACTTTCCTTCCTTTTTATTTTAAATAAAAACATTCATGGCAACCACTCTCCCTGCTGCCTGAGGTCTGCTGCCTCCATTCCTCATCTGTTGGGAACCACCGGAATGAGTCATCCTATTTCTGCTAGGATAATCTCTAGATATGTGCCCCATCTTTTGGCACGTGAAACATCTAGGTTTCCATGTTTGTTGCTGCTGAAACTGGGGCAAAACTGCTCCTGCCCGATGTGGTGGAGGTCCCGCATAAGGCTTGCTTTGTGGGTGCTGCACCTTGGCCTTCCCGTTGAAAGAACCCCCTGGGTGTGACCTGATCACCCGAGAATTACTCCTTTCCAAGGTTTCCACCATCTTTGCCTTCTCTGTAAGGACCTGTAAAATTGAATTGGAATAAAAAGAGATATATTTTAAATGAATTCTAAGTATGTTTTTATTTAAAATAAAAAGGAAGGAAAGTGTAGTTTGGAAGACTATGAGATCGCCTAGTAGTACATGATCGCCGGTCGCCTGCTACACATGAGTGCCAGGGCGCGAGGCATGCAGGCACCGCGCGGGCGCGAGGCATGTGGGCATTGCCAGGGCGCGAGAGGCATGCGGGCATCGCGCGGGCGAGAGGCATGCGGGCATTGCCAGGGCGCGAGAGGCATGCGGGCATCGCCAGGGCGCGAGGCATGCGGGCTTTGCCAGGGCGCGAGAGGCATGCGGGCATTGCCAGGGCGCGAGGCATGAGAGCGTCGCCAGGGATATACATCGGTCGTCTCCCAGAGGGAGACATCGGTCGTCTTCCAGGGCGAGGGAGACATCGGTCGTTCGCCAGGATGAGTCAGCGGTGGAAAGTTGTCGCGCGATGACGAGCTTCACACAGATAAAGTGGGACCCAGACTCCCAGCATGAAACGTCCTGCACACGCGCCACGTAGACAAAAAGGGTGGTTCAGAGTGGTGACATCAGAATGTTGGCATGCGCAAGAGACAACAGTGGTCGTACTGTTCAGAGCAGTGGTTGGCATGCACAAGCGACAACAGTGGTCGTACTGTTCAGAGTAGTGGTTGGCATGCACAAGCGACAACAGTGGTCGTACTGTTCAGGGCAGTGGTTCTCAGGCTTTCCTGCAGAAGGGGTGGCAGCAGCAGCATACATGGACAGGTAAGCTGGGATTCAAAAGCCACTGCGGGAAGGCAAAGAGCGTTACAGACTCAAGAGGGTAAGAGTGAGTGCAAACTTCCTCCCTCCCTTCTTCTCTCCTTTGCGTTGTGACTCAGGCAACCTCAAGCAATCAGTGCGACAAGCGACGTTTGCCCTTAGAGTACCTAAGAGGTTCTCTGCAAGTTCTACGAACCAGGTGCTGAAAACAGAGCTAAGGCATCCTTTAAGCTCGGTGGATTTTTGGAGATCTTGGTGTTTGCGCAAGTCCAGGTAAGGGAAGCTAGCCTTCATTTTCAATACAAGCCATAGATTAGCTGTTTCTGAAGTGAGGGCGACGTGGTCACCGGTTTCGTTTTCATCTTCGTGAATGCTCTGTTCTATGTGTTGGGCGACGTGGTCGCCGGTTTTAAATACAGACTTCGAAATCCCCTGTTTTTGGACAAGATCGCCGGTTTTGGCGCTGTTTTACGAACTCCCCTGTTTTTGGTGTTGTTTTGAAACTGCTTGAGATGTAAATGTGATATTTGAAAACATGAACCTTGGAGTGAGTTTTGCTGTGATTGAAATCATTCATTTAAGTGTGGCATGATGTGTTGAATGTTGTGAATGTGAGATCAAGGCATAGTATTTTCAGGAAAGAAAATACCGTGTAAGATTGTGTAGGATGTGCATTGACCGGTGATTCGTTATGATATCCTGACTCTCCTGATATAATGGAATCATATAGATGAAGTTATTCGGGCGTTGAGAGTCGAAGGAGGTTCATACGTATGGGTGAGTTGTTTGAAAGAGAACGAGCTCGACCTGTTGTGTGGATTAACCCTGTCATGCTAGGATAGTGATGATATTGAGATTCATTTATACGCTTGTGAATGTGTGTGATTTCACGGCGACCCTGTGAATGTGTGTGATTTCACAGTGGGCAGTATGACAGGTGTGAATCTATGAGTCTAGTCAATGCATGAGTCTTCCGGAAGTAGTGTCAAGTGTCTTGTATGATGAGTCAGTGGAAGTCTGACGTGAGAAATGAGAAACATTGAATTGATAGACACTTGGTGCATTATGTGAATAGAACGACTCTTGAAAATATTGTAAAACATGTGATTTCTTGATGGCTGTGTGATATGAATGAGAAAGTGATGGACTCTTGTGAATGTTTAAAAAGGCTGATCTACGTTGGTTGTCCAGTTTAAAATTTAAAGTTTAAAAATATCTAGCTTACCCTTTGTATTGTTCTCTGGCTGTTTTCTCTTAAAACTGTGATGATCGTGTATTTTACACGGGAGCAGATGATTTTCCAGGAAGTAGAGCTCCTTAGTGAGTGGTCGCCGGAAGGAGATCGCCTGATTTCTGTTCTGGTAGAAGATCGGCTGTTTTGGGTCTTCCGATAGGAGATCGGCCTCTTCCGATAGGAGATTGGTCTCTTCCGATAGGAGATCGCCTGCTTTGTTTTTTTTACTGTATTTTGTTTATGTTTCTGGAAAATTTGACCGAATTTGTATTAAACTCCCTGTGAGGAGAAACTACATTTCATATATATAATATTTTGTTCACTTCAATCTATTTGTTACCTTTATTTTCATTATATAAACATGAATAGTATTTTGGCGGGATGTTACATTCTCTACTAAGGCATGAAACTCTCTGATGCACATGGGTGCTATGGTCTTCTTCAGCTCATGCTTTAAACCTTCTTCAAACTTCCTACACCTCCAAGCCTCAGAGGTCGCCTGGGTATAGAATCGGGCGAGGTACTCAAGCCGAGCAACATAGTCGTTCACAGACATATCCCCCTATTCCAACCTTCGCAAACCTTGCAAACCTTGCGCTGTCTGGGAAGTGTTTCTCCAAGAACCTCACCCTGAAGCTCTCCCAATCCAACACTTCCTCTCGGGCCTCCATCGTCTGCTGAGTTCCCATCCACCAAAGCTCAGCTTCTCCAGACAGAAGATATGTGGCGAATACCAGCTTCTTATCTTCAGGGCAGGAGGTTGCCCTGAAGATTTTCTCTAAACCCCTGACCCATCGATCTGCTTGGTCAGGAGTAGCATTCCCACTGAACTTAGGGGGTTGTGCCTGAGGAACTCGGTCAGTCCCATCTGCTCCTGAGGCTGATCGACGTTGGAAGCTGTTGCAGCCGATCTGGCGGTCTCCTAATGCTGCATTGTAGCTTGGTGATTCTGAGACATCGCGGTATTCTGCTGCTGGATGGCGCTCGCCATCATCCCAATGGCCCTGGCGATCTGGCCCATTTCAGCAGAAGGTTGGGGAGGGGTAGGCTGTCTAGGAGCCATTCTTCTCTGTAGAAGATTAGGAAACTATTGGTTTCTATATCTCCCCCACAACTATAAGAATGAGATCGATAAGAAATCGATTCATTCAGGAGGTAACATCTAGACCTTACAAAGGTCCACATCTCAAAGTCATTTAGAATTTGAGTTTATCAACAGAATCATGATACTTATAATCTCAAGCAAAACACCAGAACAGCTACTGGTATACAATCCATCAATCCAAACAACCACTTTCAGTCAATTACAAGAACACTCAATGAAATGAAATAAATCACACCAGAATTCAATGTATGCTAAACATCAAACCTTTGGAATTTAGATAGAGAATCATCTCGATCCAGTTATGAGTGTGCACCCTCACTACTTTATCAAGATCCTCTCATTCTTAATACTAAGATTTTCAGTTAGGGCATACATTCACTAAAGCACACACAAAATTTCAATACAAAAACGTTTTGAAAACCTTTCACTATAGTTGTTATTTAAAACTCAAATAAACTTTATGAGCAGAAGAAACACAATGGATCCACAGCCCTCAGGTCATCCTAAGGACGAACTGCTCTGATACCATTAATGTAACATCCCTCCAAAATACTATTCATATTTATATAATAGAATAAAGCGTAGATATTAAATTTATAAAATCAACATATGTATTAGATATTGAAAATACATCATCCCGTACATCGTATTCAAAAAGAGACGTCCCTCTTATAGGGTTTTAATACATTCCATCAATTGTTTCGGAATAAAAATCAAATATAGCATGAAAAGGACAAAACAGGCGATCTCCTATCAGAAGACCCAAAACAGCCGATCTGCTATCAGAACAGAAAACAGGCGATCACCACGTAGAGACAGAAACAGGCGATCTCCTCCCGGCGACCACTCACTGAGGAGATCTACTCCCTGGAAGATCATCTGCTCCCGTGTAAAATACACGATCATCACAGTTTTAAGAGAAAACAGCCACATAACAATACAAAGGGTAAGCTAGATATTTTTAAACTTTAAATTATGAACTGGACAACCAACATAGATCAACCTTTTTAAACATTCACAAAAGTCCATCACTTTCTCATTCATATCACACAGCTATCAAGTAATCACATATTTCCATCAAGAGTCGTTCAAATCACATAATTCATCAAGTGTCTATCAATTCAATGTTTCTCATTTCTCACGTCAGACTTCCACTGACTCATCACACAAGACACTTGACACTACTTCCGGAAGACTCGTGCGTTGAACTTAGCATCCAGAGACATGCACCTGTCATACTTCATTTGCTGTAATGTTTCCACAGCCATGCGCATCAACACAATCTCGATCTCAATTTCATCACTCTCACAGTATGACAGGGTTAATCCATATAACAGGCCGAGCTCGTTCTTTTTCACACGACTCACCCATTCATATGAACCTCCTTCGACTCTCACCAACTGAATAACTTCCTCTATATGATTCCATTATCTCAGCAGAGTCAGGATCGTCTCATTCACAGGATACTCACAGATCAATACACCCTCATAAATCTCCACACGGTATTTTCTTTCCTGAAAATACTATGCTTTGATCACTCTTTCACATTCATCCAATGCATCATTCAACACGTAAAAGCACAATACCATCATATAACATTTTGAATCTTTTCTCAAACAATCCCAATCACAGTAACAAGCATACCACCGATCAGGTTTTCGAATAGCATATACATTTTTCATTTCAATCTCTACAAGTTCAAAGCGACATTAAATAGGGGAGTTCGAAAAACAACGCCAAAACCGGCGATCACGTCCAGAACAGGGGATTTCGAAATCTATATTTAAAACCGGCGATCACGTCGCCCAAACACATAAGAATAGAACATCATGAAAAAGGGGTTTAAAACCGGCGACCACGTCGCCCAAACACATAGAACAGAGCATCACGAAAAAGAATATGCAACCGGCGACCACGTCGCCCTCACTTCAGAAACAGCAAATCTACGGCTTTTATTGAAAATAAAGCGAGCTTCCCTTACCTGGACTTGCGCAAAAAACCAAGAGCTCCAAAACCCACCGAGCTTAAAGGATGCCTTGGCTCTGTTTTAGCATCTGGTTTGTAGAACTTGCAGAGAACCTCCCAGGTGCTCCAAGGGCAGTCGTCGCTGGTCGCACTGGTGCTTGAGGATGCCTGAATCGCAGCGCGAAGGAGAGAAAAAAGAGGGATGAAGATGCACTCACTCTTTCACTCTTGAGTCACTGCAACGTTCTTTGCCTCCCCGCAGTGGGTTTTTGAATCCAAGCCTACTTGTCCACGCATGCTGCTGCCACCACCCCCTCTGCAGGAAAGCCTAAGTGTACGTTTCAATGAACAGTACGACCACGGTTGTCTCTTGCGCATGCCAACCACTTCCCTGAACAGTACGACCGCGAGTGTCTCTTGCGCATGCCAACTTTCTGATGTCACTATTCTGAACCACCCTTTTTGTCCACGTGGCGCGCGTGCAGGACATGTGATGCTGAGAGCCTGGGTCCCACCTTATCTGTGTGAAACTCGACATCGCGCGACAACCTTCCACCGATGACCGCTCGCGCGATGACTATCCACCGATGTCTCTCCCTGGAAAACGACCGATGTGTCCCTCATCCTGGCGATGACCGTCTGTCTCTCATACCGGCGATGACTGACGTGCCTCATCCCGGTGATGACTGATTCCTCATCCTGGCAGACAACCGATGTGTCACCCTGGAGGACCACCGATGTCTCACACTGGCAGACAACCGATGTCCACCCTAGAGGACCACCGATGTCTCACACTGGCAGACAACCGATGTCCCACCCTGGAGGATCACCGATGTCTCACCCTGGCAGACCACCGATGTGTCTCCCATCCTGGTTGATGACCTATGTTCCTCTCATCCTGTTGGCGATCTCTTATCGCCCTTGTGTGTGACGAGAACATATCGCCTTACTCTGCTCACCGATGTCACATCGTCACACCTTGCTGAAGGTTCTTCATTCCACTATGTTACGTCCAAGGTATCACCTCCACATGGCTTGGTGATGTCGGTAACTTCACTACTCCTCTTGCGCCCGTGCATGCAACACTAAGGGCGATCTCTTATGCTCAAGCATAGAGCTTCGCATGCACAGCGTATCTAAGGCTTAACCCACACCTTGATACGCGTGGTTTTTGGAACCCACTATGGTTAATCCAGCATCTTGACCACATACTACGTGCACTCCCGTCGATCACGTACACCATAGGCGATTGGCGGTCATGTCTCCTCTAGGCGACAGGCGATTATGTCCCAGAGAAGTCAAAGATCGCCTCCGTCTTCAACAACGGCGATCTCGTAGAAGACATCTTAGCTACACTTTTCTTCCTCTACTCTTCTTGATCTACATGCCAGTCGACCGACCTCTACCAGTTGACCCCAGACCTTGGGCGACGTCCGATGTCCGACTACTACGAAACTTCATTTACCAGCTCTTTGTATTTTAAATAATAACGTCCTCTGAAATTATTTAAATCTAACACTTTTATTCCAATTAAAGTTTCTAGGTCCTTACAGAATCAACAAGGGGAACATTGGAGTGGTGGATGACTTGAACAAGGTGCAATATTATATGAGCTGTCTCAAAAATCCTCACTCAATAGTGAAGAGTTTTTCTATAAGAGGACTAAAGTTGAATGAGAGAATCATTGCCTTCATAGTGTCTTGGATGCTGACTCCAAAGGGGAGTAATCACTCGGTCCTCACTGGACAAGATCTTGTTCTCATTTACTACATTATGAAGAACATCAAGGTTAATTGGATTCATGTCTTCAAAGAGCACATGCAAAAGTCTATGAGGTTAAGTGATTATCATTTTTCCTTATGTTGTTCTTATTTCTAAATTTCTTCAATATTTTGAAGTTGACCTTGAGGACGAATTATTTGAGGTGGTGAAGCCATCTTATGAAATTAACAATGGATCTGTTCTCGTCGATTGACTCAGTCGTCGTTGACTTCAAGGGCAAGTGGTGGCTCCTCCTACTTTAGGTGGTTTCTGTGCTCTCAAGAGTGGCTTCGTTGAAATAGAGGGGGCCCTACCTGTTGACCGCACTCCGACGATCAAGTCAATACTGGGCTAGAAAGTAATGAGTAAGTAAAATAGTTCAAGCTTAGAACTACGTACCTTTCTAGGGTTCTTACCACCCCTTTTATAAGTTGTATATAGGTCAACCTGTCTATCCCACAAAAGTCTTTCCTTAAGTGGAATTAGGTTTACCAATGTGGCGTTATGTGCGTGTTGCACAAGCCTAGCGCAACCTTTCCTTAAGCGAAACTAGGGTTACCACTAAGTCATAGCATGTGCATTGTGCATGCTTAGCGCAGCTGCAGCACAGAACCTTCCTTTCCTGAAGTGCGAAGTCTTAACAGTATGGCCATCAGGGTACCAATTCATGTACCAGCGTTGTGGGGCCATCTGTTCTGTAGGTGCCCTAAGTATTCACGTGCCATGCATGCTGCCTTCCCTGGAAGCCCTAACCCTCATGGGCCTTAGCACCTCCAAGGAATACTTACTCGTGTCAGCCCCTGAACAAGCTATACGCACCACATCCATAGATCCTCTCGTGAATTTGGGTCTTTTCTGCTCTGGATGATATCTTACTAATATATTTGGGGCCTGTTTACGTGGCCCATACCGATGTCCGACGTCTGTTGGCCGGCGATCGATGTCTGGTCAGTACAGAATCTCTTAGCAAAATGGGATTTATCAAGGTTGGCAAAAAATGGGTAAGTAAAGATGGAGAACAATTGTGAAAACCAAGTTGAAGCAAATGAGGAAGACCAAACTAGCCCAAATACTGGAGATGCTGGAGCAGATGAACATCAAGCTGGACAAGATGATCTAGGCAATGACATTCCAAGTGAACATGCTATTTGTGACACCTATGGAGTTGGTCCTCGTGTTGGGTATGCTGATGAATATGTTATTACTATGTCACCATTTGAGAGGTTGATGATCAATCGCTTAGACAATAAGGCCAGTGATAAAAGGAATCACTATGAGTTCTGTGCTGCCAGGTTCCAGAATCTTGATGAACAAATTGAAGTTGTGCAAAACTAGTTCTTTGAATTCCTGATGGAAGAGGCCCAAGCTCCAACCCAAGTTCAGGCCCAACACAAGGTCCATGGCCAAGCACATTCACGCCCAAATGAGTCAAGCCACGGATGGGAGGGAGAAGATCGTGTACATGCTACTTGGAGGCCCATTAGGGGTAGCTTAGTAGATTAGTGTAGTGTAGAAAGCAAAACTTGCTCACTTAGGGGTGTGCTATCAAAAAAAGGTGCCCTTAGCAATAGAAGGAGGGGTGTGCTAGCAAATAGGTGCCTTTAGCAAAAGAAGGAGGGGTGTACTATCAAATGTTGCATTTTTGACCTATCTTCTAGAATATTAGGATGATGGTGTGGTTTGACTAAAGTCAATACCCTAGGCAGCCCCCACTTTTTGTATTTCCATCCCTACCCTTTAAGCTTGCTCACCAAGGCTCCTAAATCTATAAATAAGGAGACCTACTTCATGTATTTTCAAGATTAAATAGAGTATTGTTATGCTGCCCAAATTGTGCCATACACTACTCCTTGCCTAACACTTAGGTTTTAGTCTTCAATTCATCACTACCAAAGGGGCTGGCCAAACCTCCCCATTTCCTCACTCTTCATGCACCTTCAAGGCACCCATGCTTCCTAGGAAGGCCTTGCTCACCTCCTCCATAAGCTTCCGCATCCATCATCACCAAGGAACTCCAAAATCCAAAGAAGAGCTCATAGGAATGCTATCATTTGGTATCTAGAGCTATGGTTCTTCAAAGATGAGTATCTCTTTTCATTTTCTTTTTGAGTTCTTCTTTTCTCCAAGTTGTTCATCTTTATTCCAAGTTGTCTTGCTGTTTTTTGTGTTTTAATATGATTTGAATGCTTGTTTATTCATTTCATTTGGTGGGTTTGTTCAAACTTGTGCTTGAACATCTATTTTCAATTTTGTGTAGGATTCTTCATATATTTGTGTTGCTGATTTTATTTTTAGGTATTTGAGTCTTGCTTGAAATTTTATTTGGGTCATATGATGTTCTTGTGTCTTTTCATTTTATGAATCCATAAGTTTTGTCTAAGTCATGTGTTTCCATATTTGTCATCAAATCCTAGTAGTACTCTTTTTGATTTATTTGTTTCTTGTTTTTTGTCTGAATGTTTGATCTGAAATCTGTTTTGTGTTGATCCTTTGGTGCATTTTTAATTTAAGTTTGAGTTCTTATTTGTGTGTTAGATCCACACAAATTCCATCATATTAACTCCATTGTGTTTTTAAGGTATATCATTCTGTTTTTCATTCCAGTTTTCAGAACCCCTTGTTTTTCACTTTTCTGTGCTGACTGTTTTGATTTATGAAAATCACATACATCATCAAAAGTTTCTGAGCCTTTGGATTTCACAAATTTGAGGTGTTAGCAAAAGGAAAAAAAAAGAACCATCTGAAAAGAAGAAATAGAAAAAAAAAGATAAATATTACAAAAAAAAAGTGTGCAATCCTGACGTTCCAGCTGGCAGCTCTGAGCACTGATTTTATAAAATTTACCAAAATTAATTGGTACATGCGTTTGGAGTGAAACCAACGCCAAAAGTTTGTTAAGATCTTGTTCTGATTGTGTCTTAATTTTCAGAAGCAAATACAAAAGGGTCAGCTCAGCATAAATCTTTTAAAGATACGCTTTCTGGACCACTACAATTTGTGCTTTTCTGTAGTGCTGTTTTTTGGTTTTTAAATCAAATCTAGTGCTATTCCTAGGTTCCTTTTTGTGTGCCATCCATTATTTGAGTACCTTTTATTTGCTTGTCTAATTTCATTTGAACTCTTTCTAGTTGTGTCACATTTAAATTCCATTTGTGTGGTACTGTTTTTCAAATTAATTTGTTTCTTGCTTTCTTTCTTTGGCCTCTAAGCTTGTTGGTGGATTAAATATCAATTGGTACTTGTTGAGTGGGAATTTGACTTGAGGGGAGTCTAGCTTGCTTAATAGGTGCTGGATTGAAGATTTTATTGACCTAATTCCAAGAGGAACAAAGGCAAAGGGCAGCAACAAATACCATACTACAAATACACCACACACTTTGGAAGGCCCAACAAGTAGAAAAGCAACAAAAGGGGTGCAACTAGAAGAACAACAAAAGGGGTGCAAATAGTAAAAGCAACAAAGGGAGTGTCATTTAATTTCTTTGCAATCTTGCTTGTGTTAATTACTTGTTAATCACGCAATTAGTCGGTGAGTGTGTCTTCAAGGGCTCCAAGTGTCCAAGAAGCCTCACCTAAGGCCGTCTAGCTTAATTTTGTTTTTATTAATTGCTTTAATTGAACCAACTTGCTTTAATCACTTCATTAATTTCTTGTTTAATCTTGTTTAAGGCTTTGATAGCTTGCATTGTTTTCTTGCATTAAAAATTTGATTTCTTTATCCTCATTGTGTTCTAAGTGTTTTACCTAAAGAAGGACTTGTGTAAAGGTTTTGGAGGGATAGTTTTTGGCTAAGGCAAGACTTGGTATTTAAGTAGTCCATTGTGACTCACCTCTCTTACCTGGAAAGCTACCTTCATTAACTTTCCTCTTCTTTCTTAAAAGTAAAACATTTCTATACACAAAGTTCTAGTCATGTCTACTCACTCTTCCAAGTCCATTGAAAGTGATGTAAGGTCCATAAAATCTCTTTTGAAACAACTCTCCAAGGACGTACAACACGTTTCATATAGACAATTGGAAAATGAGTCTAAAATCAATGAATTAACTAGAGCAAAGGAAGAAAAATCTCAAAATTAAAAGAAAACACATACCCATGCATCTCAATCACAAATCCAAGAGTCTCTAGGAGAGGTAAGCATTAGAAACCATGAGTATTACCAACCACGACCTAGAAGACTTAGGCAAAGAGAGGAAGAAGCCCCAAGGGAAGTAAGGGTAGACCTACCACATTTCTATGGTAAGGACAATGTAGAAGTTTACCTAGATTGGGAAATGAAAGTGGAACAACTCTTTGCTTGTCATAGGGTGAGTGAAGAGAGAAAGGTACCCTTAGCCACCCTTAGTTTTCAAGGAAATGCCATGTATTGGTGGACCTCTCTAGAGAGAGATAGACGTCTTCATAGGGACCCTCCCATAGAGTATTGGAATGACCTTAGGGAAGCCCTAAGACGTCGCCACATACCTTCCTACTACCATAGGGAGCTAATGGACAAGCTCCAAAGGCTCCAACAAAAGAACATGAATGTGGAAGAGTATAGGCAAAAAATGGAGCTATACATGATGAGAGCCTCTATTAGAGAGGAAGAGGTCACCACCATATCTCGGTTTTTAACTGGACTCAACCTTGAGATAAGAGATAAAGTAGAGCTTCTTCCCTACCAAGACTTGAATGATTTGGTTCAACTCTGCATTAAAGTTGAACATCAAAATTTGCACAAAACTTCAAGTCAAAGGGTGGGAATCTACTCTAACTCTTATCCCAAGAGAGAGTATAGAAGAGAAAGGGAGGATAGTTTTTCAAAGGATAAATCCAAAGAAACTCCCAAGAGTGTAGGAAAAGATGTGTCTACCTCACAACCCCGCAGTAGAGACACCCAGTGCTTCAAGTGTCTTGGTAGAGGCCATATAGCATCCCAGTGCCCAAATAGGAGAACCATGATCTTAAGAGGGAGGGATGAGTATAGCAGCCAAGATGAAGAGTCTAGTGGGGAAGAAGAGAGGGAAAGTAGTGAGGGGGCATATCCTTGTGAGGGAGAATTAATGATGATCAGAAGAACCCTCAACAATCAACCTAGTGTGAACCATGAAACACAGAGAGAGAACATCTTTCATACAAGATGTAAAGTTTCAGAAAACATTTGTTCTCTCATTGTGGATAGTGGCTCTTGCTGCAATTGTTGTAGCACTAGGATGGTTGAAAACCTTAATCTACAATTAATACCTCATCCAAAACCTTAAAAACTTCAGTGGATAAATGAAGATGGGGAATTAACTGTAGATAAGCGGGTAAAAATCAGTCTTTCTGTGGGGAACTATAAAGATGAGATTTTATGTGATGTAGTACCCATGGAAGCCTGCCACATCTTATTGGGAAGACCATGGCAATTTGACAAGAAAACTATGCATAATGGTCTTACCAACGAGATAACTTTTACCCATAGGGAGAAAAAGTTTGTACTCTATCCTTTAACACCTTCACAAGTGGTAAAGGACCAAGTACAAATGAAAATAAAAAGAGAAAATGAGAAAAAGAAAAAAGAATTAAAGGAAAATCCTTTGTTTGGAGTTGAACCAGGCATTGACTTAAATTCTTCTTCCACAGAAAAATCTTGTGAGAATATGCTTGAAGATAAATCTGTGTCTGGAGCTGAACCAGATATAGATATAAACCTTTCCTCCACAGAAAAGCCAAGTGAGGGGTTGTTTGAAAAAGAAGAAGAGGAATCTAGAAAGAATGAAGAGTATCTTACAACACCTCCTACAAGCATAGTGGGAAAAGAATCCTTAAAGGGGGATTGCAATAATTTTAACTCTCCTTTTCCTTTGAATCATGATGCTTACTCTTATTTTCAAAAATCACAAAAACAACACTTTGTGATGTTGTTGCTTATCTTGGGCAATGAACAACACAAAGGAAGCAAAAATATTTTTGTAAAGGGCTCTATTTCTTTCCAACAAAACTTTTATAAAAATAGCAAAGGGGCTTATTTCCTTACTATTTTATTTGAATACACTAGTCTTAATTTTCTTATCTCACTTTTCTTTGATGTTTATTGTAGGCTAATATTTGATCCTGGAGGACAAGCATAGTTTTCAAAGCAAGAATAAGGCTGTTGTTTGAGATCAACCCTGTAGATCTGAGGACAGATCCTCTCAAGAAGGAGGGGATGATGGAAGAGGCCCAAGCTCCAACCCAAGTTCAGGCCCAACACAAGGTCCATGGCCAAGCACATTCACGCCCAAATGAGTCAAGCCACGGATGGGAGGGAGAAGATCGTGTACATGCTACTTGGAGGCCCATTAGGGGTAGCTTAGTAGATTAGTGTAGTGTAGAAAGCAAAACTTGCTCACTTAGGGGTGTGCTATCAAAAAAAGGTACCCTTAGCAATACAAGGAGGGGTGTGCTAGCAAATAGGTGCCTTTAGCAAAAGAAGGAGGGGTGTACTATCAAATGTTGCATTTTTGACCTATCTTCTAGAATATTCGGATGATGGTGTGGTTTGACTAAAGTCAATACCCTAAGCAGCCCCCACTTTTTGTATTTCCATCCCCACCCTTTAAGCTTGCTCACCATGGCTCCTAAATCTATAAATAAGGAGGCCTACTTCATGTATTTTCAAGATTAAATAGAGTATTGTTATGCTGCCCAAATTGTGCCATACACTACTCCTTGCCTAACACTTAGGTTTTAGTCTTCAATTCATCACTACTAAAGGGGCTGGCCAAACCTCCCCATTTCCTCACTCTTCATGCACCTTCAAGGCACCCATGCTTCCTAGGAAGGCCTTGCTCACCTCCTCCATAAGCTTCCGCATCCATCATCACCAAGGAACTCCAAAATCCAAAGAAGAGCTCATAGGAATGCTATCAATTCCAGTATGGCAAGGATGATTAAAGGGGTTTATGTATCAATTTCAATTTCTACTTATGCTTGTTGAACTATCTTCTTTAAATTATCTTTTTATCCATTCTCTTAGCCTATTTGTGAAGACAAATAGGGGGAGAAATTATGGTTTTTGTGTTATAATCTCTACTACAATCTGTGAGACTCTATGGTGCTTTAATTGTTTTAATTTTGTTGTTGCTGCAATGCTGCCACACAAACTGGTTTTTCAGTTTTTCTAATTTTCTACATATGTATATGCATATCTATGTGTGCCTTTTTCAAATCTGGTTTATCCTGTTGCTACACTTGCTTTGTATGTGTTCAGATTCTATTTTGCAAAACCTATCAAGTTCAAAAACTACAACACAAACAAACCAGGGATTTGTCTTCATCAAATAGGGGGAGATTGTTGAACAAGATGCTTTAATGTCCCCAAATCCATGAGGAAAGCTTGAAGACCTTATTGCTAGGTGTGTGTGGTGTATTGTAGTTTTTAATTTGTTAATTCACTCCTTAAGATGATCCAAGTTCATTTGAATCTTTATCTTTTAGAAAAGGTGGGTTTTATAAAAGGTTGTGAAATTTCAACATGTTGAAATGTCAAATCAACCTGTTGTTTGACACTTAGTGGTTTTAAAATGGCTTAGAAAAGCTTAGCTTTGTTTTGGCTTTGCTGTAAAATAGAATCAACCGGTTGTTTTGTGAAATCAACTGGTTCTTTTTTGTGAAAACCTTAACAGAATTCTGTTAAGAGGTTTGATCTGTTTTAAATGATTCCAACAACTTTTGGTTTTTGATTTAACTATTTTGACCACTTGAGTGATGTCCTATAAAGGTTGCTTAACGCTCCTTAACATTAACTAAGAAAGACAGATTAGTCAAAAACGTTTTTTAAGATTTCAAAAGCTTTGGATCATCTCAAGTGTGTGGAATAGGATTAGGTTTTGTACTTCTAAACCTTAAGCTTTGATTTGCCCAGGTGTATTCTATTCCTCTTCTTCAAACATTGTATTTCTATATTGGAGTGTAAGGCAATTTCAAGAAAGGTGTTTTCTGGAAACTGTTTGGTGCTAAAGAGTGGTGTGTGTTTTGTAATCTAAGGTTGATTACATAGTGAATTCTTAATGGTTTGCTGAGGACTGAATGTAGCTCTTAGTTAAGAATGAACCAATATAAACATCTTGTGTGATTCTCTCTATGTCTACACTCATATACTATTTTAACATTGTTTTTTCAATTTTGCAGGTATAAACAACCAGTTGTTTTGTGAATACAACTGGTTGATTTTTTGGAATAAAACTTAAAACATATTTTTAGTAAGTTGAACAGATTTCAATTGGTTAATTCTTTAGAGCTTTTCACTTTACCTTCAATCTTTGTGAAATTTTTGAAAATAATTCACTGCCCCTCTTGTTTAGGCCACTAATTCTAACAAGTCGAACCCTTGGCTACCTTCACAAAACGGAATGTCCAAAACTTTGTTTTGAAAAACATTGTCGTTTTGGATTACAACATGTTCTTGCTGGTTGACCTGGTCTCTGGTTGACTTAGGTTGAACATGCCTTTCTAGATCTGCCTTCTTCGTAGTATTGATTCACGTCTCTACTTGTGCTTTGAATGTGGCTCTATTGAGACAGAGGGTGCCCTACCTGTTAATTGCACTCCGACGATCAAGTTAGTACAGGGCTTATAAGAAACAAGAAGTATCTAGTTTCAATCTTAGAAACAACGTACCTTTCACCTGGGATCTCGAGTCCCTTTTATATACTACCTCTTGTAACAACCTTCCCTCACGAGAATCTTATCTCGAGTGAGAGCATGTTCAATGGGAGGAGATTCCGTTACAATGAGCACAATCTTAGCGCCACAACTGCACACAATCTTATCTCCTTGGAATGCATAAAATCTTAACAAAATAACCACCAGGGTACCAACTCATGTACCAGCATCAGGGGTCCAATTTGTTTCACGTAGGCATACTCAACATGCCCTTACATATCATGAATGAAACATTACCTATTAAGCCCTAACGCTCCCGAGCTCAGGCTTATAGAGAACATTTTACTTGTACTAGACCCGGATGCACTAAATGCACCCCTAGGCCCATTAACACTCTTCGCTGACTGACCAGACCTTGTACACGAAGGATTATATTAAGCATATAAATAAGTTAATGCACACATACCTGGAGCCCAACCTCATGGCCCACCAACTCGACCCAATAACCGAGCTGACTTGTTTGACGCAGACGCTGATGTTCGACCACCGAGCACTAAGCTCTACGCGCTCTGGTCCAATACACCACACGCCATTGTCACTGACAATGCTCAACAGTTTACCAACCGGAGCTTGGCTGAGTTTTACGTAAAGCTTGATATTAAACATATGACAAGCTCAGTAGAGCATCCGCAAACCAACAGCCATGTCGTGATTGCTAATAAAGTCATTATGAATGAATTAAAAAAGAGACTCGGCCCAGCTAAAGGTAAGTGGACCGAAGAGCTTCTAGAAGTCCTCTGGGCCAACCGGTGTACGCCACAGTACTACCACGCAGGAAACTCCATACAGCTTGACTTGTGGGACGAAAGCTGTGGTTAAAGTCGAAGAGCCTTCTCTACGACGACAAATGCCAGATTTGAATTTTAACAAGGAAAGTTTGATGGTCAGCCTTGACCTTATCAACAAACTCAGAGACAAAAGCAGAATAAGGGAAGAAGCATGAAGCTGCGGGCAGTAAGAAGGTATAACTCGAAAGTGAAACTAATAAGCTTCCAAAAGGGAGATTTGGTCTAGCAAATGCGTAGTGACTCTTTGAAAGATGATAATAAGTTCTCAAGCAATTGGGAAGGACCTTTTCGCATTGCAGACACAGCGGCCGATGCAGCTTATTATTTAGCATTTTTGTCAGGAAAAACTATACCGAGAATTTGGAATGCCACGCATTGCTAAATGAAAATTGTCAATATTCTCTGGGCTCATAACACTCATAACTAATTCCTTGAGTATTCTTGACACAAGTTACTCTTAGCTTAACTAAGTATTCTTTTGGCTACCAACCACTCCTGAGTGACACTGTTGATTATTCTTTTCCAAGCCACTCATGCCTCGTCACTCCTTTATCTAGCCTTCTGCAACTGCACGTTCTGCAAGAACGCTCCAAGAACCTTCATTGGAACTCCAAACGATGCCTGCAAAACAACACAAATGGCGCCTCTAGCGGTCGTGTGCACTCCAACGCTCAAGTCAGGCAACAGGAACACCGAAAACTCTCACTGAATCTCTCTGTGAGACTCGTGTGTGCTCAGATCCACTTTCTCTCTCTCTGTAACCGAATTCTGTTATCACTGTGCCACGTGTACAAACGCTCTCACAATGACTCAGAAACTATGTGTAGTAAATCTCTGTAAACTTGTAATCTGAAAAACTTGTGTGTACCTGACATAAGGTAGAGTACCTTTATACTTGGGCCACGCCTCTCTCCCAGATGGTGACACGTGGAGGCATGCAACTGGCATCTGACCGTACACGTGTCACACCTGGAAGGCTTCTGCGCGTTTCTCTTGTGCGGCTAAGTTATCCTCTTGCAGAGTAACTTAGCATGTTTCTTTGTTCTGAGTGAGTGCATGCTCACAGAAGAGCGCCTGGTGGGGCTGGTCTAAGCACACTCACCAGGCGTGTCCTGCCTGCATGGCCTCTTCGCACGTCCTCTGAGTGAGTGCATGCTCCCAGGAGAGCGCCTGGTGGGGCTGGTCTAAGCACACTCACCAGGCGCATCCTGCCTGCATGGTCTCACCGCACGTCTTCTGGTTGAGTGCATGCTCCCAGGAGAGCACCTGGCAGGGCTGGTCTAAGCACACTCACCAGGCGTGTCCTGCCTGCATGGTCTCACCGCACGTCTTCTGGTTTGACATCATGCAAGGTGCATGCGTAACGCTCTCGTTGGGACCCTAACGACCATCCCCCGATGACCGTGCGGTTCCTCATGACTTTCCACCGATGACCGTGCGGTGCCTCATGACTTTCCACCAATGACCGTGCGGTGCTTCATGACTTTCCACCGACGTCCGTGCGGTGCCTCATGACCTTCCACCGACGTCCGTGTGGTGACTCATGACTTTCCACCGACGTCCGTGCGGTGCCTCATGACCTTCCACCGACGTCCGTGCGGTGCCTCATGACCTTCCACCGACGTCCGTGCAGTGCTTCCAGGCGCTTATCTAGGCACCGCTCTGGGGGTGGTGGCCACCTGGTAACTGACCACCGATCACCATTCTAAGTGGTCTCCTCCCTGATTCGCTTGCCATCCCATGCCACGTGTCACCCTGTGACTGGTCCACGTGGTCATCTGCTGCTGACGTCATCGACTACCGATGACCGACCGGATCACAAGCCCCCCCAGTCTCGAGCTGTGAACTTATTCTCAGCGAAGAGACTAAGTGGTCGCACCCTCGGTCCACGTGGTCATCTGCTGCTGACGTCATCGACTACCGATGACCGACCGGATCACTTATCAAGCCACACTTAATATAATTAACATTATTTGCCAAACAACCACTCTTGTCTAAGGTAGGAAGGATAAGGGTGTTAATGATAAAAAAATGATTGGCTATAACTACTAGGGAGGATTGCATCTTTAGATGAGTACCTATTTTAAGTTCTCTCTCCTATCTCAAATCATTTTTTCTTGCTCTATAGAGATCTTTCGACATACACAATGAGTAAGATCTCTCCTAGATTGTTGGATGGACACTCACAATGTCTCCCATGAAGCTATTTTGGATCCAACGATATGGTATAATCTCTACTTTAAATGTGAGGATCTCTCTCTTCAGCTTCTAAACAACTTTGAGGGATGCTCTTCAATTGAGTAGCAATTTGGCACATTGAAACCACAACTCTCTTGTTTTTCTTCTTGATGAAAGGCTTTATATTGGTCTAGAAGAAGATAGTCATTAAGAGGCCAATTTTGGCCATTGAGTAGCTTCAACTTTTATGCATATACCTTTCGCGTCTAAGCTTGATTGCACTCCATGCAACTTTAATTTTGTTCCTTCTTTATCCAGTGTCCTTGATCGCTAGCACTGCTCATAATACAATCCAAGTAAACAAGGAGATGATCGAGGCCTCAAGAGACCATTCACCCTATGAGCAGTCATCTCAACAATCAAGTCAAGGCTGTACCAAAGATCTAGTAGACCTCACCAGAAGAAGAAGTGGGCATAGACCAAAACACCAAATGTTCTTTCTTCTGGTCTTCTTAAAAATAAAACATGTTGTAAATAATTTGGGCTCACTTTAGGGGTCCAAATAGCAAGATAGGCTAGAATAGGTGTCTTTAGCATAATAGGGGGTGTAGTTATCAATTTAGGTTGTGCCTAGCCCTTTAGGAAGGAAAGTTGACCTAGCTTATAGAAGAACAAGCCTAGGGTGCGGTTTTTACTTTATCAACCCTAAAGGCCGCCCCTCCCTCATTTACTTTCATTCCCTTGCTCTTCTTGTTTTCTAAGGCACTCATTAATTCCTATAAATAGGGTGCCTTACTCAATGTATTTTCATGTTGAATTTTGATATAGAAGGAAAACTTTGCACAAATTTTGTGAGACTTGTGTTCTCTTAGCTTAGGTTTTATCTTGTGAGAGTGAGAGCTCTTCAAGTGGCGGCCCTTCACACTTATCTTGGAGAATCCACACTCCAAATGGCATGTTCACTCTTGTCCATCACCATAAGCCTTCTTTCCTTCATCTCTTCTTGCATTTTCTATTACACCATTATTCATTGTATTTGTGTTCTTGTTTTTGCTTCCATTTTCCTTTTCGGTTTCCTCCATTTCCATTGTTTTCCTTCCATGTTCTTTCAATTCCGCATCACACATCATCTTCATCATATAATGTGTTTTTCCTTTTGCGTTTGGAAGTGAACCTTCACACTTACATAACCACTTGGTTAAGTTCGTGTCCAGTGGAGATCTTCCCTTGGTCTCACCTTATATTTGCTAAAATCTAAATCATAAACAAAGTGTCACCCTTAAAATGGATAAATCTAAAACCAACTCACATCATGTGGTATTCAGATCATAGGTTTTTTTAGCTTGTTTGCTCTGAGTTGATTTCGGCACTTTACTTTCTCGTACTTTTAAATTCTTGCTTTTACATTCAAGCAATTTCAATTCAGCCTTTACATTGATGTTGTACTGACCAGCCCTCGGACGTCAGCTGGGTCCCACAGCATGGGCCAAAGCCACGTGGAGTGGACCCCGCAGGGGGTATTGAACAGAGAAGGGCGATGAATCATCAGCCTACAGAAAGGGGTGATTAGTCATCAGCCTACAGGAAAGGATGATTAGTCATCAGCCTACAGAGAGGGGTGATTAGTCATCAGCCTACAGGAGGGGGGTGACTAGTCGTCAGATCACCAGGATGGGCGGAGGTGTCATCGTCACTCAGCAGGTCGAGGAGTCCTCGGCGACAGAGTGTGGCGAGGTGACATCGGCCTTGGGTGATTTGAACAGCGTAAACAGAACAGCTAAGATTGGTTCCCAGAGTGGGCCAGTGACCAGTTGAATACCCAGAATTAGGGAGAGGCCTGGATCACGAAGTGCCTATGCGGGTAGCAGGGAGAGCACAGTTGGGTGTAGAGTCCTGAGGGGACGAGTACTCACCAGAGCTAGGGTTTTCCCAGTGAAGCTACATGCATGGCATGTAAACAGTGAAGGCACTCCTAGAACAGGTGGCCCCAGAGGCTAGGTGCACAAGGAGGCACCCAGGTGGTCACCCTGTGAGAGTTTGCACTCTAGAGAAGGAAACCTTATGTGCTAGATTACCCTAAGATTGGGCGATAGCGGCGTAAGGGTATTCCAGTAAACCCTAAATATGGCTAGTAGCGCAGCGAACCCTAATTAGGGCTAGCGGCGCAGTAAACCCTAAACTATATAAGGGACAGTAAGATACTTCACAAAGGTACGCAGTTTTTAGACCTAAACACATAGAGAGAAACTCAATACACTTGGTGTTCCTTGCCTTACACTGACTTGAGCGTCGGAGTGCAAACGGCCTCTAAGGCGCCCCCTTTCTCTTTTGCAGGTGCAGATTGCTTCGAAAGAACCAAGCACATATCAACGTGAGGAAGGAGGCGTGTGAGTGTCGTGAGTCAATCGACAGGCGAGTCAACCGGCGAGAACAGATGTCATTTACATTTTGGCAATCTTTATTTCATTTGCACTGTAATTCTGCTTTTGAATTTTTTTATTTTGTGTCAATTTTTGTTCTTACCTCTTTTTGCTTGAGTCATATGTTCTTAGGGTTTCTAGGAGTATTTTATTCTTTCTACTTATTTTCCTTTTAATTGTGAAGGTATAAAAGTTGATCCTGCTGCTTGACTCGAACGTGGAGGATTGCCTCGTCACTCCTTCGTCTAGCCTTCTGTTCTGCAAGAACGCTCCAAGAACCACCACCGGAGCTCCAAACGCTGCCTGCAAAACATACAGACAGCGCCTCTAGCGGCCGTGTGCACTTCGACTGATGGAGGGAGGCCAACTTCACCCCACCATGAAAGCCAAGGGCCAAGACTAGACCGTCTAGAACCACATGGAGAGCGTCTAGCACAAGACAAGGGGGAGCTACATGAGGAGCGTCTAGGAGGGAGCCTAGACCGTCTAGGACCTCTCACAAGGTCCATGGCCAAGCACATTCACGCCCAAATGAGTCAAGCCACGGATGGGAGGGAGAAGACCTTGTACATGCTACTTGGAGGCCCATTAGGGGTAGCTTAGTAGATTAGTGTAGTGTAGAAAGCAAAACTTGCTCACTTAGGGGTGTGCTATAAAAAAGGTGCCCTTAGCAATAGAAGGAGGGGTGTGCTAGCAAATAGGTGCCTTTAGCAAAAGAAGGAGGGGTGTACTATCAAATGTTGCATTTTTGACCTATCTTCTAGAATATTAGGATGATGGTGTGGTTTGACTAAAGTCAATACCCTAGGCAGCCCCCACTTTTTGTATTTCCATCCCTACACTTTAAGCTTGCTCCCCAAGGCTCCTAAATCTATAAATAAGGAGGCCTACCTCATGTATTTTCAAGATTAAATAGAGTATTGTTATGCTGCCAAAATTGTGCTATACACCACTCTTTGCCTAACACTTAGGTTTTAGTCTTCAATTCATCACTACCAAAGGGGCTGGCCAAACCTCCCCATTTCCTCACTCTTCATGCACCTTCAAGGAACCCATGCTTCCTAGGAAGGCCTTGCTCACCTCCTCCATAAGCTTTCGCGTCCATCATCACCAAGGAACTCCAAAATCCAAAGAAGAGCTCATAGGAATGCCATCACCGACACTCAAGTCAGGCAACAGGAACACCAAAAACTCTTATTGAATCTCTCTGTGAGACTCGTGTGTGCTCTCAAATCCACTTTCTCTCTCTATAACCGTTTTCTGTTATCACTGTGCAACGTGTAAGAACTCTCCACAGTGACTCAGAGACTGTGTGTAACTGTAAACTCTAAAATGTGTAAGCTGTAAGAATCTGTAAAAACTCCCCTAATTTCGTTAAGAGTTTCGTATACATACCTGAGTCTTTCTCTCTCATGACGGTTATTCCTCTTGACACGTGGATAACATCTGGTCATACACGTGTCACCATCTGGAGTACCTGCAGCTGAAACGTTACCTTCACTTTGCTCCTGCGACTAAGTTATCCACACAGGGAGTAGCTTAGTGCACAGGCTACCCTGGGCGCAATCTTAACATGGCGAGCTGGTTAACACTAGGTATCACAGCTCACACTACACATGGTGCCAGTCATGCCACTTATCCTCTGTATTTAGACCATACAACAAGTGCTTGCCAAGCCTTCTTAAATTCCCGGCGATGTGCTCCTTCGACGACTTGCTGACCACCTGATCTCCTAACCTTCACACACGGCGATCATGTGCAATCTAGGCAATTACTGATCTTCACCCACGGCGATAGGCGATTATTCATCCTCACACATGGCGGTAGGTGATTACTGATCCTCAAGGCGATAGGCGATTACTGATCCTCAAGGCGATAGGCGATTACTCATCCTCAAGGTGATAGGCGATTACTTGACCTGTACTTCTGGCGTAACGCTCTCGCTGGGAGCCTGGGTCCCAGCTTAACTGTGTGTTAACAGGAAACCCCTGATGACTGATCAGTGCTTCCTTACTTCTCACGCTCTGCTTCCAGGCGCTCGTCGCGCTCTGCTTCCAGGCGTTCATCGCGCTTTGCCTCCAGGCGCTCACCTGACACTAACCTGCGGATGGCGGTCCCTTAGCAACCGACCACCGATCACCATTCTTAATGATCACCTCCCTGATTCACCTGCTATCCTCTACCACGTGTCACCCTGTGAACGGTCCATTTGGTCAACTGCTGCTGATGTCATCGACTACCGATGACCGACCAGATCACAAGCCCCCCAGTCTCGAGCTGTGAACTTGTTCTCAGCGAAGAGACTAAGAAATCGTCTTCTGGCGGTCTACAAGAGCGCATACTCTGGCAGTAACATTGTTTCATTCCTTCTTCTTTGCCTTCAGACATTCAAAGCATTTTTCTGTGAGACCCTTCGACTTCTTCAATCTCCAACCTTTGTGAAGCTTTTTTGGTGCATACGCTGTGGGATGCTTTCTGATCCTTCTCGTAACTTAGGGTTTTTCTGACGACCACTGTTCTTATAATCCCCTCATTTGTTCATTCTTCCTTTTTCTTCGAACCTTTCCTTTGAGTCACCTCCCCTCATCTCTTCCTTTTTCTTTCTTTGCAATTTCTTGATCCACGTGTTCTCCTCCAGCATGCCCGCAGGATTACCTCATAATTACGTCATCACACCTGAGTACTTGGTCAGTACACACCGATGACCGATCACCTCCCTCTGAGGGGACACACTGATGACCGATCACCCACTAATCCAAGCTACCTGCGAGGTCCACTCCACGTGGCTTTGGCCCATGCTGTGGGACCCAGCTGACATGGTTCACCCTTTACTATCTGTTCTCGATGACCGAGGTCTGGCCACTATACAAGCCCCCCCAGGCCCGAGTCGTGACTTGTCTCAACGAAGAGCCTTACAACTCGCCTGATCGCTATTGGACCTACCGGGTTGACGGGCTCTCACCTTTTTGCCGACGACCGAGGTCATGTAATGAATGAATTATAAATCTTGTCTTTACAACTCGAATTACTTTTCCTCCTTTACAGCTCAACTTTCACCTTGTGTGGGTTGTTTGTAAAGGTCATCTTCCGTTCTCTTCACTTAGCCTTGTTTCTTTGTGCGTTCAACTGGCATGCCAAGCGTCCCTCATCATTCTCGCCTGCACTTGCTCAAAGGCAAGGAGGTCTTCCTCTGGTGCCTACACTTGCTCAAAGGCAAGGAGGACTTCCTCTTTCTCGCCTGCACTTGCTCAAAGGCAAGGAGGTCTTCCTCTGGTGCCTACACTTGCTCAAAGGCAAGGAGGTCTTCCTCTTTCTCGCCTGCACTTGCTCAAAGGCAAGGAGGTCTTCCTCTGGTGCCTACACTTGCTCAAAGGCAAGGAGGACTTCCTCTTTCTCGCCTGCACTTGCTCAAAGGCAAGGAGGACTTCCTCTGTTGCCTACACTTGCTCAAAGGCAAGGAGGACTTCCTCTGGTGCCTACACTTGCTCAAAGGCAAGGAGGTCTTCCTCTGTTGCTTACACTTGCTCAAAGGCAAGGAGGTCTTCCTCTGTTCTCGCCTGCACTTGCTCAAAGGCAAGGAGGTCTTCCTCTGTTGCCTACACTTGCTCAAAGGCAAGGAGGTCTTCATCTGTTCTCGCCTGCACTTGCTCAAAGGCAAGGAGGTCTTCCTCTGTTGCCTACACTTGCTCAAAGGCAAGGAGGTCTTCCTCTGTTCTCGCCTGCACTTGCTCAAAGGCAAGGAGGTCTTCCTCCGTTGCCTACACTTGCTCAAAGGCAAGGAGGTCTTCCTCTGTTCTCGCCTGCACTTGCTCAAAGGCAAGGAGGTCTTCCTCTGTTGCCTACACTTGCTCAAAGTCAAGGAGGTCTTCCTCTGTTGCCTACACTTGCTCAAAGGCAAGGAGGACTTCCTCTAGTGCCTACACTTGCTCAAAGGCAAGGAGGTCTTCCTCTTTCTCGCCTGCACTTGCTCAAAGGCAAGGAGGTCTTCCTCTGTGCCTACACTTGCTCAAAGGCAAGGAGGTCTTCCTCTTTCTCGCCTGCACTTGCTCAAAGGCAAGGAGGTCTTCCTCTGGTGCCTACACTTGCTCAAAGGCAAGGAGGACTTCCTCTTTCTCGCCTGCACTTGCTCAAAGGCAAGGAGGTCTTCCTCTGGTGCCTACACTTGCTCAAAGGCAAGGAGGTCTTCCTCTTTCTCGCCTGCACTTCCTCAAAGGCAAGGAGGTCTTCCTCTGGTGCCTACACTTGCTCAAAGGCAAGGAGGACTTCCTCTTTCTCGCCTGCACTTGCTCAAAGGCAAGGAGGACTTCCTCTGTTGCCTACACTTGCTCAAAGGCAAGGAGGACTTCTTCTGGTGCCTACACTTGCTCAAAGGCAAGGAGGTCTTCCTCTGTTGCCTACACTTGCTCAAAGGCAAGGAGGTCTTCCTCTGTTCTCGCCTGCACTTGCTCAAAGGCAAGGAGGTCTTCCTCTGTTCTTGCCTGCACTTGCTCAAAGGCAAGGAGGTCTTCCTCTGTTGCCTACACTTGCTCAAAGGCAAGGAGGTCGTCCTCTGTTGCCTACACTTGCTCAAAGGCAAGGAGGTCTTCCTCTGTTCTCGCCTGCACTTGCTCAAAGGCAAGGAGGTCTTCCTCTGTTGCCTACACTTGCTCAAAGGCAAGGAGGTCGTCCTCTGTTGCCTACACTTGCTCAAAGGCAAGTAGGTCTTCCTCTGTTCTCGCCTGCACTTGCTCAAAGGCAAGGAGGTCTTCCTTTGTTGCCTACACTTGCTCAAAGGCAAGGAGGTCTTCCTCTGTTCTCGCCTACACTTGCTCAAAGGCAAGGAGGTCTTCCTCTGTTCTCGCCTGCACTTGCTCAAAGGCAAGGAGGTCTTCCTCTGTTGCCTACACTTGATCAAAGGCAAGGAGGTCTTCCTCTGTTCTCGCCTGCACTTGCTTAAAGGCAAGGAGGTCTTCCTCTGTTGCCTACACTTGCTCAAAGGCAAGGAGGTCTTCCTCTGTTCTCGCCTGCACTTGCTCAAAGGCAAGGAGGTCTTCCTCTGTTGCCTACACTTGCTCAAAGGCAAAGAGGTCTTCCTCTGTTCTCGCCTGCACTTGCTCAAAGGCAAGGAGATCTTCCTCTGGTGCTTACACTTGCTCAAAGGCAAGGAGGTCTTCCTCTTTCTCGCCTGCACTTCCTCAAAGGCATGGAGGACTTCCTTTGTTGCCTCAACCTTGCTGTAAAAAGCGGAGGAAGAGGACTTTCGCTCTTGCCCCAACCTTGCTGTATAAAGCAGAGGAAGAGGACTTTCTCTCGCCTGCACCTCGGTGTACAAAGTCGAGGGAGGACTTTCTTCTCTTGCCCCAACCTTGCTGTATAAAGCAGAGGAAGAGGACTTTCTCTCGGCTGCACCTCGCTGTACAAAGTCGAGGGAGGACTTTCTTCTCTTGCCCCAACCTTGCTGTATAAAGCAGAGGAAGAGGCCTTTCGCCCTTGCCCCAACCTTGCTGTATAAAGCAGAGGAAGAGGACTTTCTCTTGCCTGCACCTCGCTGTACAAAGTCAAGGGAGGACTTTCTCGTGGGTGCACGCTCCCAGGGGAGCGCCAGGCGTGGCTGTCTAAGCGCACTCACAGGCGCACCCTGCTTGCATGGTCTCACCGCACGTTCTCTGTGTGAGTGCATGCACGTCCCCACCAGCGAGGAGCTCTTCTTCTGAAATCATTCGAGGTGCATGCTTAACGCTCTCGCTGGGAACTTGGGTTCCAGCTTAACACGTGTTAGCAAGACCCCGATGACCATGCACCGACCGAGCGCTCACTCTCTACATGTACCGACGGCTGATCGCGGTCTGCATGAACTGATGGCTGATCGCGCTCTACATCCAGGCGCTTATCTAGAGGCTGATCTGTGGGTGGTGGCCACTCGGTAACTGACCACCGATCACCTGTACTTGCTGTAAGGACCTGTAAAATTAAATTGGAATAAAAAGGAATATATTTTAAATGAATTCTAAGTATGTTTTTATTTAAAATAAAAAGGAAGGAAAGTGTAGTTTAGAAGACTATGAGATCGCCTGGTTAGTACATGATCGCCTGTCGCCTAGATTACACGTGATCGCCAGTCGCCTGGTGCACATGATCGCCGAAAGTGCACTCAGTATGTGGTCAGGATACTAGATCAACCAGAGTGGGTTCCAACAACCACGCGTATCAAGGTGTGGGTTAAGCCTTAGATACACTGTGCATGCGAAGCTCTATGCTTGAGCAAAAGAGATCGTCCTTAGTGTTGCATGCATGGGCGCACGAGGAGTGGTGCTGATCTACTCTTGGAAATGTGAAGCTACCGACGTCACCAAGTCATGTAGAGATGATACCTTGGACGTAACATAGTGGGATGAAGAACCTTCAGCAAGGCGTGGCGATATGTCGTCGGGCATCGCCAGGGCGCGAGGCATGCGGGCATCGCCGGACGCGAGGCATGCAGGCATCGCCGGGCACGAAGCATGCGGTCATCGCCAGGGCGAGACATCGGTCGTCTTCCAGGGAGAGACATCGGTCGTCCGCCAGGATGAGACATCGGTGGATAGTCATCGCGCGAGCGGTCATCGGTGGAAGATTATCGCGCGATGTCGAGTTTCACACGAATAAAGTGGGACCCAGACTCCCAGCATGACACGTCCTGCACGCGCGCCACGTGGACAAAAAGGGTGGTTCAGAATAGTGACATCAGAAAGTTGGCATGCGCAAGAGACACTCGCGGTCGTACTGTTCAGGGAAGTGGTTGGCATGCACAAGAGACAACCGTGGCCGTACTGTTCAGTGAAACGTACACTCTGGCTTTCTTGCAAAGGGGGTGGAGGCAGCAGCATGCGTGGACAAGTAGGCTTGGATTCAAAAACCCACTGCGAGGAGGCAAAGAACGTTGCAGTGACTCAAGAGTGAAAGAGTGAGTGCATCTTCATCCCTCTCTTTTCTCTCCTTCGCGCAGCGATTCAGGCAACCTCAAGCACCAGTACGACGAGCGATGACTGCCCTTGGACACTTGGGAGGTTCTCTGCAAGTTCTCCAGACCGGGACACTTAAACAGAGGGAAAGCATCTTTAAGCTTCGTTGGGTTTCGGAGCTCTTGGAGTTTTGCGCTAGTCCAGGTAAGGGAAGCTAGTACTCTTCATTTATAAAAATGTTAGGCGAGTAAGTTCTGAAGTGAGGGCGACGTGGTCGCCGGTTTTCATATTTCTTTTCACAATGCTCTGTTTTTATGTGTGGGGTGACGTGGTCGCCGGTTTTAACTTTGTTTTCGAAATCCCCTGCTTTTGAATGAGTTCGCCGGTTTGGCGTTGTTTTTCGAACTCCCATGTTGTAGTGCTGTTTGAAACTGTTTGAGATTTAAATGTGAAATACATGTGATATTCGAAAATCTGAACCGTGGAATGAATGTTGCTGTGACTGAATCGTTCATTCAGTGTTGTATGATGTATTGATTGTTGTGAATGTGGGATCAAGGCATAGTATTTTTAGGAAAGAAAATACCGTGTAAGATCGTGTGTAATGTGTATTGACTAGGGGCTTGTCTAGAAGGAGATATCCTGACTCTGCTGATATAATGGAATCACATAGATGAAGTTATTCAGTTGTGGAGAGTCGAAGGAGGTTCATATGTATGGGTAAGTTGTTTGAAAGAGAACGAGCTTGACCTGTTATATGAATTAACCCTGTCATACCGGGAGAGTGATGATATTGAGACTATGTATGCGCATGGCTGTGTGGATTTCACAGCGACCCTGTGTGGATTTCACAGTGGTGTGGTATGACAGGTGCAGATCTCTGAGCCTGAGTCAATGCACGAGTCTTCCGGAAGTGGAGTCATGTGTCTATATGTTATGGGTCAGTGGAAAGTCTGACATGTGAACCATGAGTATCGAATGTATTGGATAGGCACTTGGCGAGTTTGTGGTATATGGGGACGTTGATGGTTGAAAATTGATATAGTGTATGAATGGTGTGAAGATTTATATTTTCTTCTGATATAAAGTTTCATATTTAAAGTTTTTAAAACATCTAGCTTACCCTTTTATCTGGTATTGTGATTGCTTTCTTAAACCTGTGATGATCGTGTATTTTTGCACGGGAGCAGACGAGGTTGCAGGTAGTAGAGCTCCTCAGTGAGTGGACGCCGGTAGGAGATCGCCCGTTTCTGTTTCTGTTAGGCGATCACCCTTTTCCTGTTGTCTGATAGGAGATCGCCTGTTTGTCTTTTGCTGTATTTTGTTTAAGTTTTGGAAATTGACCGAATTTGTATTAAACTCCCTGTGAGGAGAAACTTCATTACATATATATAATTTTGTTCACTTCAATATATTTGTTTACCTTTATTTTCATTATATAAATATGAATAGTATTTTGGCGGGATGTTACACTTGCACCTGGGGCAAGGAGAACTTTAAACTGGGAACACTCGCACACTTTATGTACTGAAAATCTTTTATTGGGTGGCATCGTTAAAAAGAGTGCCCCCTGATCTGCTCAACTGTTTAATACACTAAGTGTGTGTACAGTGCGATAGTGCATCTACTTTACAACTAAACCAGAGTAGGAAATAAGCGTGTAGCGTCCTGGGTTCTGGGAATAGCTGTTCCGCCCAGAGTCTCCAGCCGACAAGCTCGATTCTCCAACGTCTCAACCACTCTGGATGGGGTCTCCTTTAACCGGCGATGACCGTCCTGGCGATGCACACACGTGGGGCGATCATGCCTTCGGCTTCAGCTCTGGGAGCCCCCCCAGTGTAGCCTCTTCCATCACCTCACCTCCCCAAACACAGGGAGTTCATGCTGCTGGTCGCCTGCCTGGGACCCCGAAGCGCGATCACCTTGTGTCTTCTGTAGGTAATCAGTCAGGAACCCTGTCTTTACCAACTCAGCAAGCTGACGCCCCAACGCCAGGCAGGTACGGAGTGTATGTCCATAAGCTTGATGGAATTCACACCACTCATCCTTCCTCCCTCCAAGTACCCTGTCGGTTTTTTCTGGCACATGGAGTCTTGCTGCCACAGCAGGGATGGCAATCAGCTCTGCCAAACTTATCATGAAATCATACCTGGGGGGTGCGTTGCTTGCACGCCCCCTGGTCTGGTCCTTCCTGGGTGCATAAGGGCGAGACCTGCCCTGCTCCTTCCTCCCTTCCTTGGTCTCATGCACCCGCGCCTGTTGCTGCTGATTCCCCTGACCTCCACGTGGCTTCGACGGTGCAACACTTCCTCTCTTCTCAGAGACCTCTGTCTCTGCTACTATGTGTGCCACCGCGCGTCGCCGTATCTCGGTGAAGGTGGCAGGGTGGCTCCTGATGAGCGATTCACTGAAAGGACCAGGGAGGACACCTCTCTTGAACGCATGCACCAACATGTCCTCGTCCTTGCCGGGCAATCTCACCACCTGTGCCCCAAAGCGATTGAGGTAGTCCTTCAACGGCTCCCCCTGATACTGGCGCACGTCAAACAGGTCGTAGGACACCACTGGCGCCGGTCGGTTGATGATGTACTGCTCCATGAACAGCTTCGCAAACTGATGGAAGGAAGTGACGTGGCCCTCTGGCAGGCTCACGAACCACTCCATAGCCACTCCACTCAGTGTACTCATAAACATCTTGCAGTACACAGCATCTGAACCTCCAATCAGCATCATCTGAGTGTGGAAGGCTGTCAGGTGTGCTTCTGGATCTTCCACCCCCGTGAACGACGCTTTCAGTCCCACCAGATTGGGAGGCACCACTGTGTTCATGATCTCGGGGGAGAAAGGCATAGGGAATGCTCTAGGAGGCGATGGCGGCGTCGACGTCCTCTCTTCAACTGCGTGATCCTTCTGCGCCTGCAATTCCCTACGCAACTCTTTATTCATACGGTTCAACTCTTTGTTTCTTCTCTGCGATGCAGTCAGCTCTGTATGCATTTTCTCTTGCTCAGCTCTCGATTCCGCGACGCTATCTTGCAGCGCGGGCATCATCTCCACTACCTGCGCCATGGTAACAGCTCCTTCTTCAGCAGATGGCGCAGGTGAGGTTTGCCTGGTTCTTCTACTCATCTTCTCAACACTTTGACGTAACTTCACTTCGACGAAATGATCAAAAAGCTCCAAGAAACTTCAAGAACTGCGACGTGGATGGGAACAAAATTCACACGTGCCCCACGGTGGGCGCCAAATGATCCTGCCGCTTGACTCGAACGTGGAGGATTGCCTCGTCACTCCTTCGTCTAGCCTTCTGTTCTGCAAGAACGCTCCAAGAACCACCACCGGAGCTCCAAACGCTGCCTGCAAAACACACAAACGGCGCCTCTAGCGGCCGTGTGCACTCCGACGCTCAAGTCAGGCAACAGGAACACCAAAAACTCTTACTGAATCTCTCTGTGAGACTCGTGTGTGCTCTCAGATCCACTTTCTCTCTCTATAACTGTTCTTGCCGGTTGACCCGCCTGTCGGTTGACTCACGACACTCACACGCCTCCTTCCTCACGTTGTTATGTGCTTGGTTCTTTCGAAGCAATCTGCACCTGCAAAAGAGAAAGGGGGCGCCCTAGAGGCCGTTTGCACTCCGACGCTCAAGTCAGTATAGGGCAAGCACACCAAGTGTATAAGTTTCTCTGTATGTGTTTAGGTCTAGAAACCGCGTAACTTTGTGAAGTATTTTACTGTCCCTTATATAGTCTAGGGTTTACTGCGCCGCTATCCCTAATTAGGGTTCGCTGCGCTACTAGCCATATTTAGGGTTTACTGGAATACCCTTGTGCCGCTATCACCCAATCTTAGGGTAATCTAGCACATAAGGTTTCCTTCTCTGGAGTGCAAACTCTCACAGGGTAACCACCTGGGTGCCTCCTTGTGCACCTAGCCTCTGGGGCCACCTGTTCTGGGAGCGCCTTCACTGTTCACGTGCCATGCATGTAGCTTCACTGGGAAAACCCTAGCTCTGGTGAGTACTCGTCCCCTCAGGACTCTACACCCAACTGTGCTCTCCCTGCTACCCGCATAGGCACTTCGTGATACAGGCCTCTCCCTAACTCTGGGTGTTTAACTGGTCATTGGCCCATTCTGGGAACCAATCTTAGCTGTTCTGTTTACGCTGTTCAAATCACCCAAGGCCGATGTCACCTCGCCACATTCTGTTGCCGAGGACTCCTCGTCCTGCTGAGTGACGATGACACCTCCGCCCATCCTGGTGCTGACGACTACTCACTGTTCTCTGTAGGCTGATGACTCGTCACCCCTCTTTGTAGGCTGATGACTCGTCACCCCTCTCTGTAGGCTGATGACTCATCACCCCTCTCTGCAGGCTGATGACTAATCACCCCTCTCTGCAGGCTGATGAGTCATCACCCCTCTCTGCAGGCTGATGACTCATCACCCCTCTCTGCAGGCTGATGACTCGTCCTGTGGGATCCAGCTGATGTCCGGGGACTGGTCAGTACAATAACCATTTTCTGTTATCACTGTGCAACGTGTAAGAACGCTCCACAGTGACTCAGTGACTGTGTGTAATTATAAACTCTAAAATGTGTAAGCTGTAAGAATCTGTAAAAACTCCCCTAATTTCGTTAAGAGTTTCGTATATATACCTGAGTCTTTCTCTCTCCTGACGGTTATTCCTCTTGACACGTGGATAACATCTGGTCATACACGTGTCACCATTTGGAGTACCTGCAGCTGAAACGTTACCTTCACTTTGCTCCTACGACTAAGTTATCCACACAGGGAGTAGCTTAGTGCACAGGCTACCCTGGGCGCAACCTTAACATGGTGAGCTGGTTAACACTGGGTATCACAGCTCACACTACACATGGTGGCAGTCATGCCATTTATCCTCTGTATTTAGACCATACAACAAGTGCTCGCCAAGCCTTCTTAAATTCCCGGCGATGTGCTCTTTCGGCGACTTGCTGACCACCTGATCTCCTAACCTTCACACACAGCGATCATGTGCAATCTGGACGATTATTGATCTTCACCCACGGCGATAGGCGATTATTCATCCTCACACATGGCGGTAGGCGATTACTGATCCTCAAGGCGATAGGCGATTACTGATCCTCAAGGCGATAGGCGATTATTCATCCTCAAGGCGATAGGCGATTACTCACCCTCAAGGCGATAGGCGATTACTCACCATCACAGGCGATAGGCGATTACTCATCCTCAAGGCGATAGGCGATTACTTGACCTGTACTTCTGGCGTAACGCTCTCGCTGGGAGCCTGGGTCCCAGCTTAACTGTGTGTTAACAGGAAACCCCCGATGACTGATCAGTGCTTCCTTACTTCTCGCGCTCTGCTTCCAGGCGCTCGTCGCGCTCTGCTTCCAGGCGTTCATCGCGCTTTACCTCCAGGCGCTCACCTGACGCTGACCTGCGGATGGCGGTCCCTTAGCAACCGACCACCGATCACCATTCTTAATGATCGCCTCCTTGATTCACCTGCTATCCTCTACCACGTGTCACCTTGTGAACGGTCCACGTGGTCAACTGCTGCTGATGTCATCGACTACCGATGACCGACCGGATCAAAAGTAACTAGAAATTTGTTTGAGTATAAGTAAATTTAGTTCCAAACATAAATTTCAAGTGTTCATTTAATTTTCATCGTGATGAAGACCAAGTAGAGGAGGTGCCTGAGGCCCAAGCCCATGAAGCCTAAGCCCAAGTTGGGGCCCAAGCCCAACCAATTAGCTCAACATCCTTCATGCCTCAAAGGATGACTAGGAGAAAGGCTAAAGCTTTGGGAGAAGAGCATCAATAGATGTCTCTTTTTGTGATTACTTGTGTATAGTTTTTTTTAGACCATTAAGGGAAGGTGTAGACATTAAATAAGGGGTGTTAATGTACAAAAATAAGTCACACCTTCCATGTGACATAAAGAGTAGGTGTAGGTATAGTTTTTAGGAGGTACCGAAGTAGAAAAAAGATCACACCTCCCATTTGTCTAGAATTAGGCACCGAATTTGAATTAGATTAGGAGGGAATTTTGAATTTATTTCATTTGAATTTCAGCCCTCTAAAAATATAAATAGAGGTGCTTGGTCATTGTAAATTCAATTTTGAAATATAAGAAAAGTTACTATACTCAAATTGTGAATGAATTGTGTGAGATTCGTTTTCCTATTCCTTGTCTCATCTTGTGAGCTTTGGGAGCTTCAAGTGGCGGCAATTCAACACTTATCTTGGATCATCATCTCCAAGTGGCGTGTCCACTCCCAAACCAAGTCTACAACGACATAAGTTTCATCTTCCTTCATATTCATAGTCATTTAATCGGTTGTTTTTCTGTGTTCTTCAATTTTAACCGGTTGTTTTTGTTGTTTGTGGTTATAATCAGTTGTTCTGTTTTAGTTTGTGTTTCTATTCTGTTTTCTGTTTTCCTTTCCAATTCTATTCGATTAATTCCTTATCTTCTTGATCAATTGTTGTGTACAAGGATATAACACTCATAATTGAGTTTGGATCATCATTTTGGAAGGCATAGTCTCTGTAACATCCCGCCAAAATACTATTCATATTTATATAATGAAAATAAAGGTAACAAATAGATTGAAGTGAATAAAATTATATATATGTAATGAAGTTTCTCCTCACAGGGAGTTTAATACAAATTCGGTCAATTTTCCAAAAACGTAAACCAAATTACATCAAAATAGAAAGACAGGCGATCTCCTGACAGCAAAAGGCGATCTCCTATCAGAGAACGGTGATCTCGTATCAGAAAACAGAAGAAGGGTGATCGCCTAACAGAAAAAGGAACAGGCGATCTCCTTCCGGCGACCACTCACAGAGGAGCTCTACTTCCTGCAACATCATCTGCTCCCGTGTAAATTATGCACGATCATCACAGGTTTAAGAAAAAGCCAAACACAACACCAAATTCACAGGGTAAGCTAGATATTTGAAAGAGAGTTTAGATATGAACTTTAAAATCAAGATAAAACAAATTCAAGATGCCCACGTAAAAACTATCAATTTTCTCGTTCCCTTCACCTGACCACCAAGTAATCACACATTTCACAATATTCTCAAGAGTCGTTCTATTTCACATAATGCATCAAGTGTCTATCAATTTCAATGTTCCTCCTTTCTCACGTCAGACTTCCACTGACTCATCACACAAGAAACTTGACCCTACTTCCGGAAGACTCGTGCATTGACTAGACTCAGAGATCTGCACCTGTCATACTAAACTGCTGTAATGTTTCCACAGCTATGCGCATCAACACAATCTCGATCTCAATTTCATCACTCTCACAGTATGACAGGGTTAATCCATATAACAGGCTGAGCTCGTTCTTTTTCACACGACTCACCCATTCATATGAACCTCCTTCGACTCTCACCAACTGAATAACTTCCTCTATGTGATTCCATTATCTCAGCAGAGTCAGGATATCTCATTATAGAATCACCGATCAATGCACATCCTACACGATCTTACACAGTATTTTCTTTCCTGAAAATACTATGCCTTGATCTCACATTCACAACATTCAACCCGTCATACAACACTTAATGAACGATTCCAGTCACAGAAAAACTCATGCCAAGGTTCAGATTTTCGAATATCACATTTAAATCTCAAACAGTTTCAAACAACACCAAAAACAGGGGAGTTCGAAAAACAACGCCAAAACCGGCGATCTCGTTCAAAAACAGGGGATTATGCAATAAAAGTTGAAAACCGGCGACCACGTCGCCCCATCATCTCAAACATCTACTATAAGGTTTTCGTTGGAAATAAAGCTAGCTTCCCTTACCTGGACTAGCACAAAACTCTAAGAGCTCCGAAACCCAACAAAGCTTTAAGATGCTATCACTCTGTTTTAGAGTCCCGGCCTGGAGAACTTGCAGAGAACCTCCCAAGTGCTCTAAGGGCAGTCGTCGCTCGTCGTACTGGTGCTTGAGGTTGCCTGAATCGCAGCGCGAAGGAGAGAAAAGAGACGGATGAAGATGCACTCACTCTTTCACTCTTGAGTCACTGCAACGTTCTTTGCCTCCTCGTAGTGGGTTTTTGAATCCAAGCCTACTTGTCCACGCATGCTGCTGCCACCACCCCCTCTGCAAGAAAGCCAGAGTGTACGTTTCACTGAACAGTACGGCCACGGTTGTAAGGACCTAGAAACTTTAATAGGAATAAAAGTGTTATATTTAAATAATTTCAGAAAAATGTTATTATTTAAAATACAAAGAGTTGGTAAATGAAGTTTCATAGTAGCAGACATCGGACGTCGCCCATGATCTGGGGTAAGCTAGTAGAGGTCGGTCGGATGGCATGTGGACCAAGAAGAGTAAAGGAGGAAAAGTGTAACTAAGAAGTCTTCTGCAAGATCGTCGTTAGTGAAGACGGAGACAATCTCCGACTCCTCTGGCACATAATCGCCTGTCGCCTAGAGGAGACATGAGCGCCAATCGCCTAGAGTGTACGTGATCGGCGGGAATGCACGTAGTATGTGGTCAAGATACTGGATCAACCAGAGTGGGTTCCAACAACCACGCGTATCAAGGTGTGGGTTAAGCCTTAGATACGCTGTGCATGCGAAGCTCTACGCTTGAGCAAAAGAGATCACCCTTAGTGTTGCATGCATGGGAGCACGAGGAGTGGTGCTGATCTACTCTTGGAAATGTGAAGCTACCGACGTCACTGAGTCATGTGGAGATGATACCTTGGACGTAATATAGTAGAATGAAGAACCTTCAGGAAGGCGGGCGATGTGTCGTCGGGCATCGCCAGGTGAGAGGCATGCAGGCATCGCCAGGGCGCGAGGGGCATGCGGGCATCGCCAGGGCACGAGGGGCATGCGAGCATCACCAGGGCGCGAGGCATGCGGGGTTAGTCTTCGCGCGAGAGATCATCGGTGGATTGTCTTCGCGCGAGAGGTCATCGGTGGAGAGTCTTCGCGCGAGAGGTCATCGGTGGATAGTCTTCGCGCGAGATGTCATCGGTGGATAGTCTTCGCGCGAGAGGTCATCAGTGGATAGCCTTCGCGCGAGAGGACATCGGTGGATAGCCTTCGCGCGAGAGGTCATCAGTGGAAGGTTATCGCGCGATGTCGAGCTTCACACAGAGAAAGTGGGACCCAGACTCCCAGCATGAAACGTCCTGCACGCGCGCCACGTAGACAAAAAGGGTGGTTCAGAATAGTGACATCAGAATGTTGGCATGCGCAAGAGACACTCGCGGTCGTACTGTTCAGGGCAGTGGTTGGCATGCAGAAGAGACAACAGTGGTCGTACTGTTCAGGGCAGTGGTTGGCATGCGCAAGAGACAAACATGGTCGTACTGTTAAGAGAAACGTACACTCAGACTTCTCTGCAGAGTGGGTGGTGGCAGCTGCTTTTGTGGACAAGCTGGTTTAAGATGCAAAAACCCACTTCTGAGAGAGGGGAACGTTGCAGTTGTTCAAGAGCGAAAGAGTGAGTTTACCTCCCTTCTCCTCCATTCTCTCCTTCGCGCTGCAATTCTGGCACCTTCACACAAGAGTACGACGAGCGACGGCCACCATTAGAGCACCTGGGAGGTTCTCTGCAAGTCCTTCAAACCAGACGCAAAAACAGAGCCAAGGCATTCTTTAAGCTTCGTTGGGTTTCGGAGCTCCTGGTGTTTTGCGCAAGTCCAGGTAAGGGAAGCTAGCCTTCATTTTCAATACAAGCCATAGATTAGCTGTTTCTGAAGTGAGGGCGACGTGGTCGCCGGTTTCGTTTTCATCTTCGTGAATGCTCTGTTCTATGTGTTTGGGCGACGTGGTCGCCGGTTTTAAATACAGACTTCGAAATACCTTGTTTTTGAACCAGATCGTCGGTTTTGGCGCTGTTTTACGAACTCCCCTGTTTTTGGTGTTGTTTTGAAACTGTTTGAGATGTAAATGTGATATTCGAAAACATGAACCTTGGAGTGAGTTTTGCTGTGATTGAAATCATTCATTTAAGTGTGGCATGATGTGTTGAATGTTGTGAATGTGAGATCAAGGCATAGTATTTTCAGGAAAGAAAATACCGTGTAAGATCGTGTAGGATGTGCATTGACCGGTGATTCGTTATGATATCCTGACTCTCCTAATATAATGGAATCATATAGATGAAGTTATTCGGGCGTTGAGAGTCGAAGGAGGTTCATACGTATGGGTGAGTTGTTTGAAAGAGAACGAGCTCGACCTGTTGTGTGGATTAACCCTGTCATGCTTGGATGGTGATGATATTGAGATTCATTATACCCTGTGAATGTGTGTGATTTCACAGTGGGCAGTATGACAGGTGCAAATACACGAGTCTAGTCAAAGCATAAGTCTTCCGGAAGTAGTGTCAAGTGTCTTGTATGCTGAGTCAGTGTAGTCTGATGTGTGAAATGAGGAACTTTGGAATTTGATAGACACTTGATGCATGATGTGAAATAGAACGACTCTTGAAAATATTGTGAAATGTGTGACTTCTTGGCGATCAGGTGAAGGGAATGAGAAACTTTATAGTTTTATGTGGGTATCTTGAATTTTTTTTATTCTGATTTTTATGTTCATATTTAAACTCTCTTTAAAATATATAGCTTACCCTGCGTGTTCTGCTCTATGGCTGTTTTTCTCTTAAAACTGTGATGGTCGTGTAATTTTTACACGGGAGTAGATGATCTTCCAGGAAGTAGAGCTCCTTAGTGAGTGGTCGCCGGGGAAGAGATCGCCTGGTTCTATCTCTTGGTGGTGATCGCCGGATTTATGTCCTGATAGCAGATCGCCTGTTTTGGGGTCTTCTGTTAGGAGATCGCCGGTTTATGTAGGGAGACCGCCGTTTTCGTTGTATTTGATTGATTTCATTAAGTTTTGAAAAACATTTGACTGGTTATGTATTAAACTCCCTGTGAGGAGCAACTTCATTACTTATATATATAATTATGTTCTCTTCAACATTATTTGTTTACCTTTATTTTCATTATAAATATGAATAGTTTTTGGCGGGATGTTACAACGGTTGTCTTCTTGTGCATGCCAACCACTTTCCTGAACAATACGACCGCGAGTGTCTCTTGCGCATGCCAACCTTCTGATGTCACTATTCTGAACCACCCCTTTTTGTCCACGTGGCGCGCGTGCAGGACGTGTCATGCTGGGAGTCTGGGTCCCACCTCATCTGTGTGAAACTCGACATCGCGCGATAACCTTCCACCGATGACCGCTCGCGCGATGACTATCCACTGAGGTCTCATACTGCAGGACAACCGATGTCTATCCCTGGCGACGCCCGCACGCCCCTCGCGCCCTGGCGACGTCCACATGCCTCGCGCCCTGGCGATCATGTGTAGTCTAGGCGACAGGCGATCATGTACTAACCAGGCGATCTCATAGTCTTCTAAACTACACTTTCCTTCCTTTTTATTTTAAATAAAAACATACTTAGAATTCATTTAAAATATATTCCTTTTTATTTCCAATTTAATTTTTTTTTACAGGTCCTTACATTCTCCCCAACAAGAAAAATTTTCGTCCTCGAAAATTGGATTACAAGGAAAAGAGGTATGGATAGGCTTCTCTCATGGGTTCTTCTAACTCCCAAGTTGAATCACCCGATCTCTCATCCCACACCACTTTCACCATGTTGATGGTCTTGCCTCTGAGCTGTTTACTTTGCCGATCGTCAATCCTGACTGGTTTCGCTTCAAAGGACAAGTCATCCCTGATCTGCACATCGTCCACTTCCAGTACATGACTAGGGTCCGCCATGTACTTTCTCAGCTGTGATACGTGAAAGACGTTGTGCAGATTCGCTAAATGGGGAGGTAGGGCGATCTCATAAGCCACTGGACCAATCCTCCTTAAGATCTGATATGGTCCCACAAACTTAGGGGACAACTTCTTTGATCTGATCGCCCGTCCTACACCCTTGGTTGGTGTCACTCTCATGAACACATGGTCTCCAGCAGCAAACTCCAAAGGCTTTCTCCTCTGATTTGCATAGGATTTCTGCCTACTTTGAGAAGCTCTCATTCTGCCTTGTATCTGTTTCACCTTCTCGGTCGTCTGCTGAATCAACTCTGGTCCAACCAATACTGTTTCGCCTTCCTGGTACCAGCAGAATGGAGTTCTGCATTTCCTTCCATACAAGGCTTCGTATGGCGCTATCCCTATGCTAGCGTGATAACTGTTATTATAGGTAAACTCCACCAGCGGCAACACCTCATCCCAACTTCCTAATTGATCCAAGACACACGTCCTCAGCAGATCTTCCAAGGATTGGATCGTTCTCTCTGACTGTCCATCTGTTTGGGGATGATATGCAGAGCTCATCCTCAACTTAGTTCCCAGGCAATCTTGTAAAGTCTGCCAAAATCGTGAAGTGAACCTGGGATCTCTATCTGAAACTATGCTGGAAGCCACTCCATGCAACCTCACTATTTCTTTGATGTACAGCTGTGCCAACTTGGCCATGGGCATCCTCATATTCACTGGGAGAAAGTGGGCACTCTTCGTCAACCGATCAGTGATGACCCAGATTGCATCATGAACCTTTACCGATCTGGGTAAATGGGTGACAAAATCCATGGCGATGCTGTCCCATTTCCACTCAGGGATATCCAATGGCTGTAACAACCCGCCAGGTCTTTGATGTTCTATCTTCGCCTTCTGACATGTTAAGCATGTTGTAACATACTGGGCGATGTCTCTCTTCATGCCCGACCACCAAAATGACTCCTTCAAGTCATGGTACATCTTGTTCATACCTGGATGTAGGCTAAGGCGACCCTTGTGACCTTCCTCTAGGATCATCTTCTTCAACTCTTCATTTGCAGGTATGCAAATTCTGCCATCTAATCTCAAGATCCCATCATCGCCCATCACAAAGTCTCTAGCCTGGTCGGTCCCTAGTGACTCCACAGTACGCTTCAGACTAGGGTCCTCCAACTGCTTGTCCCTTACCATTCCAAGGAAGTCATTAGTTATAGCCAGCTTACTACAACTAATGTGATTTACGTGAAATTCTACCCCAAGGTTTAAGTCTCTGAACTGCTCGATCAGTTTCTGCTCTTCCATCATCATGGTGGCTACTTGTATTGATTTTCTACTCAAAGCATCTGCCACTACATTGGCCTTCCCTGGATGATACATGAGTTGAAAATCGTAGTCCTTTAGAAACTCCATCCACCTTCTTTGTCTCATGTTTAGTTCCTTCTGATCGAACAGGTATTTCAGGCTCTTATGGTCACTGAACACCTGGAACCGAGATCCATATAAATAGTGCCTCCAAATCTTCAAGGCAAACACCACCGCTGCCAACTCCAAATCATGAGTAGGATAGTTTCTCTCATGAACCTTGAGTTGCCTTGAAGCATATGCAACCACTCTTTTCTCTTGCATCAAGACACATCCCAAACCCTGATGTGAAGCATCACAGTAGACATCAAAAGGTCTTCCTACCTCTGGGATCACCAGCACTGGAGCACTAGTCAACCTGTCCTTTAGTTCCATGAAGCTCTGCTCACATCGGTCAGTCCAAGCAAAAGGTTGATCCTTGCGGGTCAGCTGTGTTAAAGGAGCCACTACCTTGGAAAAATCCTCAATAAACCTCCGATAGTAGCCAGCTAAACCCATAAAGCTCCTTATCTCAGTGACTGTCTTAGGACGTTCCCATTGAAGCACTGCCTCCACTTTGGCTGGATCCACCGAGATCCCCTGGGCAGATATCACGTGTCCTAAGAAGTTGACTTCCTTCAGCCAGAACTCACACTTAGGGAACTTGGCATAGAGTTGCTTCTCCCTCAGGATCTCCAATACTGTCTTCAGATGTTCTTCATGCTCTTCCTCGGTCCTTGAATAGATGAGTATGTCGTCTATGAAGACTACCACAAACTTATCCAAGAAAGGGCGAAAAATCCTATTCATGTAGTCCATGAACAGAGCTGGAGCATTTGTGACTCCAAACGGCATCACCACATACTCATAGTGCCCATACCGAGACCTAAAAGCTGTCTTTTGAACATCTTCAGCTTTTACCAAAATTTGGTGGTACCCCGATCTCAGATCAATCTTTGAGAACACCGAGGCCCCATGTATTTGATCCATCAAATCATCAATCCTAGGTAGGGGGTACTTGTTCTTGATGGTCAACTTGTTCAACTGCCTGTAATCTATACACAGCCGAGACCCTCCATCCTTCTTCTTAACTAGGAGCACTGGAGCCCCCCATGGAGATACATTGGGTCTGATGAATTGTTTCTCTAACAATTCTTCCACTTGCTTCTTTAATTCTACCAACTCGGCTGGTGCCATCCTGTAAGGTGCCATTGACACTGGTCCAGCTCCAAGTACCAAATCAATGGAGAATTGCACTTCTCTCTTAGGGGGTAACCCAGGTACTTCTTCTGGAAATACATCCGTGAAATCTTTCACCACATGTATCCTACTTACGTCCCCTTCATTCTTCACCTCCAACCGAGCTAGGATCATGATGTTGAACCAAGTGGTGTTCAAGGTTTTGAAGAATCCAAATCCTTTGAAGGATGATGAAGCTTTTGCTGTGCTTGCTGTTGCTGTGCTGGTTTAGTTAGGATCTGGGTAGTTTGAGTTGTGTAACTCAACCTTTGATTGAATCTAAAGCTCAAGCATCTCAACTTTCAAACAAAGTAAAGTGTTTTTTCAAACTGAGTTAAAACAACCGATTGTTTTATCGAAACAACCGATTGTTTAAGCTTAGGTGTTTTGAAAACTGTTTTGAAATGTGAAAATTGGTTAAGTAACAAAACAACCGATTGATTCGAGGAAACAATCGATTGTTTGTTATGTTTTTATAACAGAAAACAATTTTGACTTTGACTGAGCTCTAAATGGTTTTAATTCATACGCTCCAGTCATTAAATGCTTTGACCAATCTTTCTAAAGCAATTAAAAGTTTGTTAAGATTTGATTACAAACATCTTCTTTATATATATACAGAAAAACAGATTTGAGTTAAGAAGAATCTAAGTGAATTGTGAAAGTTTTTCTAAGAGTTGGAGATTGCTTAGAGTTTTGGTTGATCAAAGTGCTGAGATAGGATTCTCTTGTATTGATTTCAGATTGCTTCTGTAACAAGTGTAATCCTTGTAATTCTGTGAACATTCGTTTGTGCTGTTGCTAAGAAGAGCTGTGTGTTCTTGAGGGGATCAAGATCAGCTTTCTTAGTGTGGTGTGCTGACCAAGGAAAGTGTGTTTCTTGAGGGTGTTCAAGGTCACTTTCTTGGTTGTTGTGTAAGTAATCTGGGTTTGATTGCTTAGTGGATTTTCTCAGGGTTTCTGAGAAGACTGGATGTAGCTCTGGGTTGGAGTGAACCAGTATAAACTTCTGTGTACAATCTCTCTATCCCTAACTCTTTAATTTCAGTTTATTTGTTGTTTGCTGGTATAAACAACCGATTGTTTCGAAGAAACAACCGATTGTTTTCCTGGCATTGCTGTATTGCTTGCTGTTTTGGCAAACTGAATTGCTTAATCATTTGATTTCTGAAAGATATTCATTCTAGCTTGGAAAAGTTTGCGAAAACCTCTTTAAACAATTCACCCCCCCTCTAGTTTAAAGCCATCTTTCCTAACAATTGGCATCAAGAGCTTGGTTCTTGAAAGTCATTCAAGTTGATCCTAAAATCTTTTAAAATGGCTGATAGACTACCTTTTGGGGAAGGTGCTTCAATAAACAGACCACCCTTGTTTTGTGGTTTGAATTACCAGTTTTGGAAAGTTAGAATGAAAATATTCATGGAATCTCTTGACAAAGGAATTTGGGATGCAATTGAAAATGGTCCTTTTATACCAAAGTTTGAAAAAGATGGTTCTGTCATTGAGAAGCCATGGTCTCAATGGACTGATGCAGAAAGCAAAAAGGCCAAATTTGATTGCATTGCCAAAAATATTATAACCTCTGCTTTAAATTCTGATGAGTTTTTCAGGGTATCACAATGTAAATCATCAAAGGAAATGTGGGATACTTTGGAGGTCACTCATGAAGGAACAAATGAAGTTAAAAGAGCTAGAAAGCATGCTCTAATCCAAGAGTATGAAATGTTCAGAATGCTTAAAGGTGAAACAATTGCTGAAGTACAGAAAAGGTTTACTCATATCATCAATCACCTTATGAGCCTAGACAAGACTTTTGACAAAGAAGAGCTAAACATCAAGATCTTGAAATGTCTTGATAGAGCATGGCAACCAAAGGTAACTGCAATTTCTGAATCTAAAGATCTAACATCCTTAAGTGTTGCTTCTTTGTTTGGAAAGCTTAGGGAACATGAGCTAGAGATGAATAGACTCAATGTTCAAGAGAATCAAGATAAGCACACAAGGAGCATAGCCTTGAAAGCATCCAAACACAAGGGAAAGCAAGATTCAAGTGATGATAGTGATGAGGAAAATCTGAGTTTGCTGTCAAGAAAATTCAGCAAATTCCTAAAGAGAAACCGCAACAAAGACAACAACAAGGATAGGTATGGAAACAAGAAATCCAATGATTTAAATTCTAATAACTATACTTGTTTTGGTTGTGGTGAGCAAGGTCACATAAAGGCAGATTGTCCCAACACAAGCAAGGAGAAAAAGGCAAGCTACAAGGAGAAGAAAGGCAAGACAAAGAGAGCCTACATAGCTTGGGATGAAAATGAGGTATCATCATCAAGTTCTTCATCAAGTGAAGATGAGAAAGCAAACCTATGTTTGATTGCTGAAGATGATGATGATTCAAGCAGTTCAAGTGAGATCATTTCAAATAGAGAATCTTGGTCAATGACACTGTGATTGAATGCTGAACAAGTTCAGAAAAGAAGTTACAACTATAATAAAGGAATATATTCCAAAATCTTGGAAATTCAAGTGCCTTAATGACTAGTCAAAGTCCACATGTGAAGACCATGTCTTTTTCAGCTTTTTCTGACATGTTCTGTGTAGAATAGTCTTCTCTCTCTGAAAATCAGGTACCCATTGAATGGAATTAATCATAAATTGGTTTTCGGATGGTTATAAAATCAGGTGCAGATGAACAACCAATTGCAACATCTCTTGCAACATCTCTTGCACCATCTCTTGAGAAAAACTGTAAAGAAGAGCTGCCCTCTGTTTTCTCATCTCTGCTGCCATGGAATCAACTCCTCCCACTTCTGGAAGAATCAAAACCAGAGCTGTAAGGTCTGGAGGAAGGCTGGAGGGATGGTTTTCTGGAGATAAAGATCTCATAGAAAAATATAGATATGAGACAAGTCTCAAGAAAATCAACAACCCCAAGGTTGTGAGTTTTGATTGGCTGAAAAGTCAAAAGCTGGACAATGTGAGGAAACTTCTCAAAGATCAGTATCTCAGAAGGTTTATGGAGATGAAGGGCAACATATATCCAGACTTGGTGAAGGTCTTCTACACCAATTTGAAATTTGAGGGAAACAACCTAGTTTCTCATGTAAAAGGTGTGGACATGGAGATAACCCATGAGGTTTGGGCTGCTGTTGCTGGACTCAAGTTTTCTGGTATGCGAATTAGCAAAGGCAATCTTGGTGTGGTGGAGGATTTCAACAAAATTCAGTTTTACAGAAGCTGTTTGAAAAACACTCAAGCTCAAGTGAGTGCATGCTCAGTTGGAGGGTTGAAACTGGATGAGAGGCTGCTAGCTCTCATTGTGACATGGATTCTAACTCCAAGGGGGAGCAACCATTCTGTTTTGACTGAAGAAGATCTGTTTTACATCTTCTGCATCACCAAGAAGGTCAAGCTAAATTGGATCCACATCATCAAAGAGCACATGCAAAAAGCAATGAGGTTGGGTGACTATCACTATCCCTATGCTATTTTGATATCTAAATTCCTAAACTATTTTGAAGTTAATCTGGAAGATGAGACTTCTGAGCTGGTCAAGTCAACTCAAGAGTTGAACAATGGATCACTCAGCAAGATGGGGTTTACAAAAATAGGTGGAAAATGGGTAAGCAAGGATGGTGATCATGGTGCCTCCTCTAGTGGTGCTGCTCAAGAAGAACCTACAGATATGGATGTTGAACATGAAGATCCAACAGGAGGGTTTCAAGATGCTGGACCCAGTGCAGCTGCTGAACATCCAGAAGAAAGGATTCAATCAATGTCACCTTTTGAAAGGTTCATGATGAATAGGATGGATAGCTTTGCTGAAAACCAAAGAAACCTCCATGATCTGTGTGTTAGCAATTTCCAGAGGTTTGATACCAGGTTTGACAACATGGATGCAAGGTTCATAAGCCTAGATGAACAAATTGAAACTGTTCAGAACCAAATCTTTGATCTTCAGTTTGGAGATAAGGAAGAATGAAGAAAAACAACCGATTGGATTGTCGAAACAATCGATTGTTTTTGCTGCTGTTGAAGTTTGATTTTCTTTTCTTTCCTTCTGCTGTTGCTTTTATAATTCTGATGTAATATGAACTTTTTATGGCTTTATCTCTTATATTTGTCTATTTGTGAAGACAAATAGGGGGAGATTTTATGCTTGTTTGCTTAGATGCTTGTTTAAGACTACTTTTAGCTGTTTTTACTGATATTAATTGTTTAAGCCTTAACTGTGTATATATTTTCTAACCAAATATCAGAGGTTCAATGTCTGCTAAAAGTTCGTTTGCAGGAACTGCTTCAGATTTAATCAGATCAACATAAAGCATCAGGGATCAAGCATCAGGGATTTGTCTTCATCAAATAGGGGGAGATTGTTGAACCAAGTGGTGTTCAAGGTTTTGAAGAATCCAAATCCTTTGAAGGATGATGAAGCTTTTGCTGTACTTGCTGTTGCTGTGCTGGTTTAGTTAGGATCTGGGTAGTTTGAGTTGTGTAACTCAACCTTTGATTGAATCTAAAGCTCAAGCATCTCAACTTTCAAACAAAGTAAAGTGTTTTTTCAAACTGAGTTAAAACAACCGATTGTTTTATCGAAACAACCGATTGTTTTATCGAAACAACCGATTGTTTAAGCTTAGGTGTTTTGAAAACTGTTTTGAAATGTGAAAATTGGTTAAGTAACAAAACAATCGATTGATTCGAGGAAACAATCGATTGTTTGTTATGTTTTTATAACAGAAAACAATTTTGACTTTGACTGAGCTCTAAATGGTTTTAATTCATACGCTCCAGTCATTAAATGCTTTGACCAATCTTTCTAAAGCAATTAAAAGTTTGTTAAGATTTGATTACAAACATCTTCTTTATATATATACAGAAAAACAGATTTGAGTTAAGAAGAATCTAAGTGAATTGTGAAAGTTTTTCTAAGAGTTGGAGATTGCTTAGAGTTTTGGTTGATCAAAGTGCTGAGATAGGATTCTCTTGTATTGATTTCAGATTGCTTCTGTAACAAGTGTAATCCTTGTAATTCTGTGAACATTCGTTTGTGCTGTTGCTAAGAAGAGCTGTGTGTTCTTGAGGGGATCAAGATCAGCTTTCTTAGTGTGGTGTGTTGACCAAGGAAAGTGTGTTTCTTGAGGGTGTTCAAGGTCACTTTCTTGGTTGTTGTGTAAGTAATCTGGGTTTGATTGCTTAGTGGATTTCCTCAGGGTTTCTGAGAAGACTGGATGTAGCTCTGGGTTGGAGTGAACCAGTATAAACTTCTGTGTACAATCTCTCTATCCCTAACTCTTTAATTTCAGTTTATTTGTTGTTTTCTGGTATAAACAACCGATTGTTTCGAAGAAACAACCGATTGTTTTCCTGGCATTGTTGTATTGCTTGCTGTTTTGGCAAACTGAATTGCTTAATCATTTGATTTCTGAAAGATATTCATTCTAGCTTGGAAAAGTTTGCGAAAACCTCTTTAAACAATTCAGCCCCCCTCTAGTTTAAAGCCATCTTTCCTAACACATGAAGCATCTCGCCCCTTCTTCCAACACCGACCGCCCTCGCTGAGCAGATATCACGTCTGACTCTTGGAGGTCTGGAAACGCTATCTTCTGACTACCGCAGTCTATGAGAACGTGATTGGCAGCTAGCCAATCCATTCCTAGGATAACATCCAGGTCCTAAAGAGGTAGGCAGATCAAGTTCACTTTGAATCTGCGTCCCTCTACTATCACTGGACATTCGGGGCAAATTGTAGAGGTCAACACCTGTCCTGACGCAGGTGTAGAAACCAACAGCTCGAAAGGTAACTCCTTCTTCACTAGAAGGCCCAACTCGGCTACACAGAGGCTTGACACAAAGGAGTGTGTCGCTCCAGAATCAAACAAAGCTTTTACACCTCTACCAGCTATAAAACAAACACCTTGCACGAGGTTACCTGACTGAGACACTTCTGCTCCTGACATGGCAAACACTCTCCCTGTTGCCTGAGGTCTGCTGCCTTCGTTCCTCAACTGCTGAGAACCACTGGGTTGAGTCGCCCCATTCCTGTTAGGGCACTCTCTAGCAACGTGTCCCGTCCTTTGGCAGGAAAAACATCTTCTCTCCGAAGCCTTCTTGGGGCACGCATTGGGCGTGTGTGGTCCACCACAATGGAAACACTTGGGTTTCCAAGGCTGTTGCTGCTGAAACTGGGATCGCGTTGTTCCCACCCGATGTGGTGGAGGTCTCGCATAGGGCTTGCTTTGTGGGTGCTGCACCTTAGCCTTCCCACTGAAAGAACTCCCTGGGTGTGACCTGATCACCCGAGAATCACCCTTTTCCAGGGTCTCCACCATCTTCGCCTTCTCTACCAAGGCGTGAAATTCTCTGATGCACATCGAGGCTATGGTCCTCTTCAGCCCATGCTTCAGCCCCTCTTCGAACTTCCTACACCTCCAAGCCTCGGAGGTCGCCTGAGTATAGAATCGGGCGAGGTACTCAAACCGAGCAGCATAGGCGTTCACAAACATCTCCCCCTGCTCCAATCTGAGGAATTCTGCTTCCTTCGCAAACTTTGCACTATCTGGGAAGTATTTCTCCAGGAACCTCACCCTGAAGCTCTCCCAGTCTAACACTTCAGCTCTGGCTTCCATCATCTGCTGAGCTCCCATCCACCAGAACTCGGCTTCTCCAGATAGCAAAAAGGTGGCGAACACCAACTTCTTCTCTTCAGGGCAGGAGGTCGCCCTAAAGATTTTCTCCAACTCCCTGACCCACTGATCTGCCTGATCAGGGGTAGCATTCCCACTGAACTTGGGTGGGTTGTGCCTCATAAACTCGGTCAGTCCCATCTGTTCTTGAGGCTGACCAACGTGGGAATTTGTTTCAGCAGACCGAGCAGTTTCCCAGTGGTGCATTATGGCTTGATGGTTCTGAGTCATCGCTGCATTCTGTTGTTGGATGGCAGTTGCCATCATCTCGATAGCCTTGGCAATCTGGCTCATCTACGAAGAAGGTTGGGGAGGGGTAGAAGGTCTACGTGCCATCTTCTTCGTTTTCAGATTTTGAAACTATGGGTTTCTATATTCCCTACAACTACAAGAATGAGATCGATAAGAAATCAATTGATTCAGGAGGTAACATCTAGACCTTACAAAGGTCAGCATCTCAAAGTCATTAAGAATTTGAGTTAATCAACAGAATCATAATACTTATAATCTCAAGCAAAATACCAGAACAGCTACTGGTATACAACCATCAATCCAAACAACCACTTTCAGTCAATTACAAAAACACTCAATAAAATGAAATAAATCACACCAGCATTCAATGTATGCTAAACATCAAACCTTTGGAATTAAGATTGAGAATCATCTCAATCCAGTTATGAGTGTGCACCCTCACCACTTTATCAAGACCCTCTCATTCTTAATACTAAGATTTTCAGTTAGGGCATATATTCACTAAAGCACACTCAAAATTTCAATACAAAAACGTTTGAAAACCTTTCACTATAGTTGTTATTTAAAACTCAAATAAATTTTTGAGCAGAAGAAACACAATGGATCCACAGCCCTCAGGTCATCCTAAGGACGAACTGCTCTGATACCATTAATGTAACATCCTGCCAAAATACTATTCATATTTATATAATGAAAATAAAGGTAACAAATAGATTGAAGTGAATAAAATTATATATATGTAATGAAGTTTGTAACATCCCGCCAAATTACTTTTCATAAATATAAAATGAATTAAAGGTAAAACAATAATATTTAAGTGAACATACGTATTTATATAAAATGAAGTTTCTCCTCACAGGGAGTTTAATACATAACCGGTATATTTTTCCAAAACTTAAACAAAATACAGCCAAACAAATTGAAATCGGCGGTCTCCTTACATAAACCGGCGATCTACTATCAGAAGACCCAAAACAGCCGATCTGCTATCAGAACAGAAATCAGGCGATCACCACATAGAGACAGAAACAGGCGATCTCCTTCCGGCGACCACTCACTAAGGATCGCTACTTCCTGGAAAATCATCTGCTCCCGTGTAAAATACACGATCATCACAGTTTTAAGAGAAAACAGCCAGAGAACAATACAAAGGGTAAGCTAGATATATTTATTTTTAACTTTAAATTATAAACTGGACGACCAACATAGATCAGCCTTTTTAAACATTCACAAGAGTCCATCACTTTCTCATTCATATCACACAGCCATCAAGTAATCACATATTTCCATCAAGAGTCGTTCAATTCAATGTTTCACATTTCTCACGTCAGACTTCCACTGACTCATCACACAAGACACTTGACACTACTTCCGGAAGACTCGTGCGTTGAACTTAGCATCTAGAGACATGCACCTGTCATACTGACCCACTGTGAAATCACACACATTCACAGGGTCGCCGTGAAATCACACACATTCACAAGCGTATAAATGAATCTCAATATCATCACTATCCTAGCATGACAGGGTTAATTCATATAACAGGCCGAGCTCGTTCTTTTTCACACGACTCACCCATTTATATGAACCTCCTTCGACTCTCACCAACTGAATAATTTCCTCTATGTGATTCCATTATCTCAGCAGAGTCAGGATCGCCTCATTCACATGATACTCACAGATCAATACACTTCATAACCAAATCTCAACACGGTATTTCCTTTCCTGAAAATACTATGTCTTGATCCCACATTCACGACATTTCACACATCATATAACACTTAAATGAATGATTCCAATCACAACAACAATCATTCCATGGTTCATATTTTTGAATATCACATTTAAATCTCAAACAGTTTCAAACAACACAAAAACAGGGGAGTTCAAAAAACAACGCCAAAACCGGCGATCACGTCCAAAACAGGGGATTCGAAATCTGTGTTTAAAACCGGCGATCACGTCGCCCAAACACATAGAACAGAGCATCACGAAAAAGAATATGAAACCGGCGACCACGTCGCCCTCACTTCAGAAACAGCAAATCTACGGCTTTCATTGAAAATAAAGCTAGCTTCCCTTACCTGGACTTGCGCAAAACACCAAGAGCTCCAAAACCCACCGAGCTTAAAGGATGCCTTAGCTCTGTTTTAGCGTCTGGTTTGTAGGACTTGCAGAGAAACTCCCAGGTGCTCCAAGGGCAGTCGTCGATAGCTAAGCAGGAACGTGATAAGGCCTGAATGGCAGAGTGAAGGAGAGAAAAGAGAAGGATGAAGGTAACTCACTCACTCACTCTTGAACCACAGCACCTTCTTTGCCTCTCAGAAGTGAGTTTTTTAAATCTAAGCCTACTAGTCCACGCATGCTGCTGCCACCACCCCCCCCCCTCTGCAAGAAAGCCAGAGTGTACGTTTCGCTGAACAGTACGGCCACAGTTGTCTCTTGTGCCTGCCAACCACTGCCCTGAACAGTACGACCGCTGTAAGGACCTAGAAACTTTAATTGGAATGAAAGTGTTATATTTAAATAATTTCAGAAGATGTTATTATTTAAAATACAAAGAGCTGGTAAACGAAGTTTCATAGTGGTCGGACCTCGGACGTCGCCCAAGATCTGAGGTCAGCTGGTAGAGGTCGGTCGGCTTACCATTGCAGTAACATAGTAGTCAGGTGCGATGACTTTATCGTGAGGTAATCACGTGGATGTGCTCGAGGAAGACATGTGGATCAAGAAGAGTAAAGGAAGAAAAGTGTAGCTAAGAAGTCTCCTATGTGATCGCCTGGTTAGTGCATGATCGCCTGCCGCCTATGGTGCACATGATCGCCGAAAGTGCACTCAGTATGTGGTCAAGGTACTGGATCAACTAGAGTGGGTTCCAACAACCACGCGTATCAAGGTGTGGGTTAAGCCTTAGATACGCTGTGCATGCGAAGCTCTATGCTTGAGCAAAAGAGATCGCCCTTAGTGTTGCATGCATGGGCGCACGAAGAGTGGTGCTAGTCTACTCTTGGAAATGTGAAGCCACTGACGTCACCGAGTCATGTGGAGATGATACTTTGGACGTAACATAGTGGAATGAAGAACCTTCGGGAAGGCGTGACGATGTGTCATCGGGCATCGCCAGGGCGCGAGGGATGCGGTCATCGCCAGGGCGCAAGGCATGCGGGCATCGCCAGGCACGGGACATGCGGGCATCGCCAGGGCGCGAGGCATGTGGACATCGGTGGTCCACCAGGGTGATACATCGGTCGTCTTCCAGGATAATCCATCGGTGGAAGGTCATCGCGCGAGATGTCATCAGTAGATAGTCATCGCGCGAGATGTCATCGGTGGATAGTCATCGCGCGAGAGGTCATCGGTGGAACGTTATCGCGCGATGTCGAGTTTCACGCCGATAAGGTGGGACCCAGGCTCTCAGCATCAGACGTACTGCACGCGCGACACGTAGACAGAAAGGGTGGTTCAGAATAGTGACCTCAGAGTGTTAGCCTGCGCAGAGGCATGCGTAGTCGTACTGTTCAGGGAAGCGTACACGCAACCTTTCCTGCAGAGTGGGTGGAGGCAGCGGCATTCCTGGGCAAGTTGGCTTAGATTTAAACTCACCCCTGAGAGGTAAGAGACGAGAGGTGATTAGAAAGTGATTTAGAGAGTTAACGTTGGCTCCTTCTCCTCCAGATATCTCCTTCGCGCTGCGATTCTAGCATCTTCACACAAGAGTACGACGAGAGGCAGCACCATTAGAGCACCTGGGAGGTTCTCTGCAAGTCCTTCAACCAGACGCAAAAACAGAGCCAAGGCGTTGTTCAAGCTTCGTTGGGTTTCGGAGCTCCTGGTGTTTTGCGCAAGTCCAGGTAAGGGAAGCTAGACTTCATTTTCAATACAAGCCATAGATTAGCTGTTTCTGAAGGGAGGGCGACGTGGTCGCCGGTTTTCGTTTTCATCTTCGTGAATGCTCTGTTTCTATGTGGTTGGGCGACGTAGTCGCCGGTTTTAAATGCAGACTTCGAAATACCCCGTTTTGAACTAGATCGCCGGTTTTGGCGCTGTTTTACGAACTCCCCTGTTTTAGTGTCGCTTTGAGCTTGTTTGTGACTGATATGTGAAAGGCACGCGTTTTTGGAAAAAGTCTGAACCTGGATACGTTTGTTGCTGTGGTTGAGATCGTTCATTTAAGTATTATATGGTGCGTTGGGCGAATTGATGATCTTTAACTGTCCTGTGTGGACTTTGCTTGCTGTCCTGTGTGGACCTTGGTTGCTGTCCTGTGTGGACTTTGCTTGCTGTCCTGTGTGGACCTTGGTTGCTGTCCTGTGTGGACTTTGCTTGCTGTCCTGTGTGGACCTTGGTTGCTGTCCTGTGTGGACTTTGCTTGCTGTCCTGTGTGGACCTTGGTGGCTGTCCTGTGTGGACTCCGGTTGCTGTCCTGTGTGGACTTTACAGTGGTATGGTAAGTGTCTATGTGTGTTAAATCAGTGGAAGTCCGACGTAAGAAGTGAGAAACTTTATAATTTTATGTGGGTATATGGAATTTGTTTTATCCTGATTTTTATGTTCATACTTAAACTCTTTTTTAAACCATCTAGCTTACCCCTTTTATTTTGTATTGCTCTGTGGCTGTTTCTTTTAAAACTGTGATGATCGTGTGTTTTACACGGGAGCAGATGATGTTGCAGGAAGTAGAGCTCCTTAGAAAATTGTCGCTGGAAGGAGATCGCCTGTTTTCTTTTCTGTTGGGTGATCGCCCCTCTTGCTGTTTTATAATAGGAGATCGCCTTTATGATAGGAGATCGCCCTTCTTATAGGAGATCGCCCTTTTTGCCAGGAGATCGCCCTTTCTGCCAGGAGATCGCCTATCTGTCTTTTGTATTGTAATTCGTTTACGTTTTTAATGGAGAAGTGATCGTTTGTATTAAACTGCCTGTGAGGAGAAACCTTATTCTCATATATAAAATTTTAATTCACTTCAATCCATTTGTTACTTTTATTTTCATTATATAAATACATATGTATAGTATTTTGGCGGGATGTTACATTAATGGTATCAGAGCAGTTCGTCCTTAGGATGACCTGAGGACTGTGGATCCATTGTGTTTCTTCTGCTCATAAAATTTATTTGATTTTTAAATAACAACTATAGTGAAAGGTTTTCAAACGTTTTTGTATTGAAATTTTGTGTGTGCTTTGGTGAATGTATGCCCTAACTGAAAATCTTAGTATTAAGAATGAGAGGATCCTGATAAAGTAGTGAGGGTGCACACTCATAACTGGATCGAGATGATTCTCAATCTTAATTCTAAAGGTTTGATGTTTAGCATATATTGAATTCTGGTGTGAGCTATTTCATTCCCTGGAGTGTCTTTGTAATTGATTGAAAATGGTTGATTGGATTGATGACTACATACCAGTAGCTGTTCTGGTGTTTTGCTTGAGATTATAAGTATCACGATTCTGTTGATGAGCTCAAATTCTTAATGAATTTGAGATGCTGACCTTTGTAAGGTCTAGATGTTACCTCCTGAATGAATTGATTTCTTATCGATCTCATTCTTGTAGTTGTAGGGAATATAGACAACCTATAGTTTCAAAATCTGAAACGAAGAGAGATGGCACGTAGACCTCCTACCCCTCCCCAACCTTCTTCGGGAATGAGCCAAATTGCCAAGGCTATTGAGATGATGGCAACTGCCATCCAACAACAGAATGCAGCAATGGCTCAGAATCATCAGGCGGCAATGCACCATTGGGAAACTGCTCGGTCGGCTGAAACAGCTTCCCACGTCGGTCAGCCTCAGGATCAGATGGGACTGACTGAGTTCATGAGGCACAACCCACCCAAGTTCAGTGGGAATGCTACCCCTGATCAAGCAGATCAGTGGGTCAGGGAGTTGGAGAAAATCTTTAGGGCGACCTCCTGCCTTGAAGGGAAGAAATTGGTATTCGCTACCTATCTGCTATCTGGAGAAGCCGAGTTCTGGTGGATGGGAGCTCAGCAGATGATGGAAGCCAGAGCTGAAGTGTTAGACTGGGAGAGTTTCAGGGTGAGATTTCTGGAAAAATACTTCCCAGATAGTGCAAGATTTGCGAGGGAAGCAGAATTCCTCAGATTGGAGCAGGGGGAGATGTCAGTGAATGCTTATGCTGCTTGGTTTGAGTATCTCGCCCGATTCTATACCCAGGCGACCTCTGAGGCTTGGAGGTGTAGGAAATTTGAAGAAGGACTGAAGCATGAGCTGAAGAGGACCATAGCACCTATGTGCATAAGAGAATTTCACGCCTTAGTGGAGAAGGCGATGATGGTGGAGACACTGGAAAAGAGTGACTCTCGGGTGATCAGGTCACACCCAGGGGGTTTTTCCAGTGGGAAGGCCAAGGTGCAGCAACAGGAGAATAAGCCTTATGCGAGACCTCCACAGCATGGGGCAGGAGCAGCACCGCCTCAGTTTCAACAGCAACAGCCCTGGAAACTCAGATGTTCCCGTTGTGGTGGACCACACACATCCAATGTGTGCCCCAAGAGAAATTCAGAGAGAAGATGCTACATCTGCCGAAAGACGGGGCACCTTTCTAGAGAATGTCCTAACGGGAATAGGGCGACTCAACCCAGTGGTTCCCAGCAGTTGAGGAACGAAGGCAGCAGGCCTCAAGCAGCAGGGAGAGTGTTTGCCATATCTGGAGCGGAGGCATCTCAGTCAGGTAACCTAGTACAAGATACTTGTTTATAGCTGGTGGATACTTTAGAGTTTTGTTTGTTTCTGGAGCGACACACTCTCTTGTGTCAAGTCGGTGTGCAACCGAACTCGGCCTTCTAGTGAAGGAGCTGCCGTTTGAACGGTTGGTCTCTACACCTGCATCAGGACAGGTTTTGACCTCCCCAGTTTGCTCTGAATGTCCAGTGATAGTAGAGGGACGCAGGTTCAAAGTGAATTTGATCTGTCTACCTCTTCAGGATCTGGATGTTATCCTAGGAATGGATTGGCTACATGCCAATCGAGTTCTCACAGATTGCAGTAGCCAGAAGGTGGTGTTTCCCAATCTCCAAGGGTCAGGTGTGATATCTGCTCAGCATGTGAAGTCAGAGTTGAAAGAAGGGGCGACGTGTTTTGTGATCCTAGCTGAAGGGGGGAGTGAAGAGTGAAGGGGGCGTAAACAGGATACATGGGGTGAAAGATTTCATGGATGTATTTCCAGAAGAAATACTTGGACTACCTCCTAAGAGGGAAGGTTTCACGCAGAATAGGGTTGTTTTGTTGATCGGGATTTGAAAGATGAGTGTGGGAATGGATGGTTGAAGTTAAAGGCCCCTGAACATGGCAAGATGGTGGCGTTAGAAAACGCTGGTTTAGATGCAAAATCTGGAGTGTGTCTCCAACGCTGCTGAAGGTCCAGTACGATGACTGGCTTGTTAAGAGGGACCACAGAAACTAGAGGAATGGGTCCTTTCGTCTAGAGTGGCAGCTACTGATTAATTTGGGTATGCGATGTTCAGAGCGCTTAACAGTCAAGCCATGCTCCCCGGAGCGCCATTCAGGTCGCCCACTTGGGTTTGAATCAGCAGTGTATGCCTGGTGGTATGATGGGTGGTGGGAAGGTGTTGTAACTGCAGTTAATGGCAGTGGTAGAGGGATCTTCGTCGGATGGCTCTGCCTTAGAAAGTGAATCATCATCCATCCCCAAAGTTGAAGTTACTAAGAAGGTGAGCAAGAATCGTTTGGTTGAGAAACCCCTGCGGATCTGGGAAATATGAAGGGAATAGCCTGGAGGGAGCCACCCTATGTCGCCCATGAGGACAAGGGTAACAACTCTAGTGGTGGATATGAGGACGAAGCTGACAACGCTGTGAAGACACTTCTGGCCTTAAATGAACACAAGGATAATAACTCTGGGGGAGGCAGTGATGACGTTGACAATGAGGAGAAGACCTTTGGAGTTGTAGTTGGAGATCATGCATTTATGAAAGTGACACCGACCAAGGGTGTAGGACGAGCTATCAGATCAAAGGAGCTGTCTCCTAAGTTAGTCGAGCCGTATCAGATCTTAAGGAGGATAGGTCTAGTGGCTTATGAAATCGCCCTACCTCTCCAATGAGCAAATCTGCATAAAGTCTTTCACGTGTCACAGTTAAGGAAGTATCTTGCAGACCCTAGTCACGTGTTGGAAGTAGACGACGTGCAGACCAGGGATGACTTGTTGTTGGAGCGAAACCAGTAAGGATTGACGATCAGCAGAGTAAGCAGCTCAGAGGCAAGACCATCAACGTGGTGAAGGTGGTGTGGGATGACAGATCGGGTGATACAAATTGGGAATTTGAAAGAAACCCTGAGAGAAGCCTATCCCTACCTCTTTTCCTTGTAATCCAATTTTCGAGGACGAAAATTTTTCTTGTTGGGGAGAATGTAAGGACCTAGAAACTTTAATTGGAATGAAAGTGTTATATTTAAATAATTTCAGAAGATGTTATTATTTAAAATACAAAGAGCTGGTAAACGAAGTTTCATAGTGGTCGGACCTCGGACGTCGCCCAAGATCTGAGGTCAGCTGGTAGAGGTCGGTCGGCTTACCATTGCAGTAACATAGTAGTCAGGTGCGATGACTTTATCGTGAGGTAATCACGTGGATGTGCTCGAGGAAGACATGTGGATCAAGAAGAGTAAAGGAAGAAAAGTGTAGCTAAGAAGTCTCCTATGTGATCGCCTGGTTAGTGCATGATCGCCTGCCGCCTATGGTGCACATGATCGCCGAAAGTGCACTCAGTATGTGGTCAAGGTACTGGATCAACTAGAGTGGGTTCCAACAACCACGCGTATCAAGGTGTGGGTTAAGCCTTAGATACGCTGTGCATGCGAAGCTCTATGCTTGAGCAAAAGAGATCGCCCTTAGTGTTGCATGCATGGGCGCACGAAGAGTGGTGCTAGTCTACTCTTGGAAATGTGAAGCCACTGACGTCACCGAGTCATGTGGAGATGATACTTTGGACGTAACATAGTGGAATGAAGAACCTTCGGGAAGGCGTGACGATGTGTCATCGGGCATCGCCAGGGCGCGAGGGATGCGGTCATCGCCAGGGCGCAAGGCATGCGGGCATCGCCAGGCACGGGACATGCGGGCATCGCCAGGGCGCGAGGCATGTGGACATCGGTGGTCCACCAGGGTGATACATCGGTCGTCTTCCAGGATAATCCATCGGTGGAAGGTCATCGCGCGAGATGTCATCAGTAGATAGTCATCGCGCGAGATGTCATCGGTGGATAGTCATCGCGCGAGAGGTCATCGGTGGAACGTTATCGCGCGATGTCGAGTTTCACGCCGATAAGGTGGGACCCAGGCTCTCAGCATCAGACGTACTGCACGCGCGACACGTAGACAGAAAGGGTGGTTCAGAATAGTGACCTCAGAGTGTTAGCCTGCGCAGAGGCATGCGTAGTCGTACTGTTCAGGGAAGCGTACACGCAACCTTTCCTGCAGAGTGGGTGGAGGCAGCGGCATTCCTGGGCAAGTTGGCTTAGATTTAAACTCACCCCTGAGAGGTAAGAGACGAGAGGTGATTAGAAAGTGATTTAGAGAGTTAACGTTGGCTCCTTCTCCTCCAGATATCTCCTTCGCGCTGCGATTCTAGCATCTTCACACAAGAGTACGACGAGAGGCAGCACCATTAGAGCACCTGGGAGGTTCTCTGCAAGTCCTTCAACCAGACGCAAAAACAGAGCCAAGGCGTTGTTCAAGCTTCGTTGGGTTTCGGAGCTCCTGGTGTTTTGCGCAAGTCCAGGTAAGGGAAGCTAGACTTCATTTTCAATACAAGCCATAGATTAGCTGTTTCTGAAGGGAGGGCGACGTGGTCGCCGGTTTTCGTTTTCATCTTCGTGAATGCTCTGTTTCTATGTGGTTGGGCGACGTAGTCGCCGGTTTTAAATGCAGACTTCGAAATACCCCGTTTTGAACTAGATCGCCGGTTTTGGTGCTGTTTTACGAACTCCCCTGTTTTAGTGTCGCTTTGAGCTTGTTTGTGACTGATATGTGAAAGGCACGCGTTTTTGGAAAAAGTCTGAACCTGGATACGTTTGTTGCTGTGGTTGAGATCGTTCATTTAAGTATTATATGGTGCGTTGGGCGAATTGATGATCTTTAACTGTCCTGTGTGGACTTTGCTTGCTGTCCTGTGTGGACCTTGGTTGCTGTCCTGTGTGGACTTTGCTTGCTGTCCTGTGTGGACCTTGGTTGCTGTCCTGTGTGGACTTTGCTTGCTGTCCTGTGTGGACCTTGGTTGCTGTCCTGTGTGGACTTTGCTTGCTGTCCTGTGTGGACCTTGGTGGCTGTCCTGTGTGGACTCCGGTTGCTGTCCTGTGTGGACTTTACAGTGGTATGGTAAGTGTCTATGTGTGTTAAATCAGTGGAAGTCCGACGTAAGAAGTGAGAAACTTTATAATTTTATGTGGGTATATGGAATTTGTTTTATCCTGATTTTTATGTTCATACTTAAACTCTTTTTTAAACCATCTAGCTTACCCCTTTTATTTTGTATTGCTCTGTGGCTGTTTCTTTTAAAACTGTGATGATCGTGTGTTTTACACGGGAGCAGATGATGTTGCAGGAAGTAGAGCTCCTTAGAAAATTGTCGCTGGAAGGAGATCGCCTGTTTTCTTTTCTGTTGGGTGATCGCCCCTCTTGCTGTTTTATAATAGGAGATCGCCTTTATGATAGGAGATCGCCCTTCTTATAGGAGATCGCCCTTTTTGCCAGGAGATCGCCCTTTCTGCCAGGAGATCGCCTATCTGTCTTTTGTATTGTAATTCGTTTACGTTTTTAATGGAGAAGTGATCGTTTGTATTAAACTCCCTGTGAGGAGAAACCTTATTCTCATATATAAAATTTTAATTCACTTCAATCCATTTGTTACTTTTATTTTCATTATATAAATACATATGTATAGTATTTTGGCGGGATGTTACAACCGCTGTTGTCTCTTGTGCATGCCAACCACTGCCCTGAACAGTACGACCACAGTTGTCTCTTGCGCATGCCAACATTCTGATGTCACTATTCTGAACCACCCTTTTTGTCCACGTGCCGCACGTGCTGTAAGGACCTGTAAAATTAAATTGGAATAAAAAGGAATATATTTTAAATGAATTCTAAGCATGTTTTTATTTAAAATAAAAAGGAAGGAAAGTGTAGTTTAGAAGACTATAAGATCGCCGGTCGCCTACTACACATGATCGCCAGGGCGCGAGGGGCATGCAGGCATCGCCAGGGCGCGAGGGGCATGCAGGCATCGCCAGGGCGCGAGGGGGCGCGCAGGCATCGCCAGGGCGCGAGAGGCATGCGGGTGTCGCCAGGGATAGGCATCGGTCGTCTCCCCGGGAGAGACATCGGTGGATAGTCATCGCGCTATCTGTCATCGGTGTATAGTCATCGCGCTATCTGTCATCGGTGGAAAGTCATCGAGCGAGCGGTCATCGGTGGAACATTATCGCGCGATGTCGAGTTCACACGAATAAAGTGGGACCCAGACTCCCAGCATGGAACGTCCTGCACGTACGCCACGTAGACAAAAAGGGTGGTTCAGAATAGTGACATCAGAATGTTGGCATGCGCAAGAGACACTCGCGGTCGTACTGTTCAGGGAAGTGGTTGGCATGCGCAAGAGACAACCGTGGCCGTACTGTTCAGTGAAACGTACACTCAGACTTTCTTGCAGAGGGGGTGGTGGCAGCAGCATGTGTGGACAAGTAGGCTTGGATTCAAAAACCCACGAAGGGGAGGCAAAGAACGTTACAGTGACTCAGGAGTGAAAGAGTGAGTGCATCTTCATCCCTCTCTTTTCTCTCCTTCGCGCTGCGATTCAGGCAACCTCAAGCACCATTACGATGAGCGACGACTACCATTAGAGCACCTGGAAGATTCTCTGCAATTTCTACAAACCAGACGCTAAAACAGAGCCAAGGCATTCTTTGAGCTTCGTTGGGTTTCAGAGCTCTTGGTTTTTTGCGCAAGTCCAGGTAAGGGAAGCTAGCTTTATTTTCAGTAAAAGCCGTAGATTAGCTGTTTCTGAAGTGAGGGCGACGTGGTCGCCGGTTCCATTTTCATCTTCGTGATGCTCTGTTCTATGTGTTTGGGCGACATGGTCGCCGGTTTTAAATACAGATTTCGAAATCCCCTGTTTTTGGACAAGATCGCTGGTTTTGGCGTTGTTTTGCGAACTCCCCTATTTTTGGTGTTATTTTGAAAACTGTTTGAGATTTAGATGTGATATTCGAAAATATGAACCTTGGAATGAGTTTTGCTGTGATTGAAATCATTCATTTAAGTGTTATATGATGTGTTGAATGTTGTGAATGTGAGATCAAGGCATAGTATTTTCAGGAAAGAAAATACCGTGTAAGATCGTGTAGGATGTGCATTGACCGGTGATTCGTTATGATATCCTGACTCTCCTGATATAATGGAATCATATAGATGAAGTTATTTGGGCGTTCAGAGTCGAAGGAGGTTCATACGTATGGGAGAGTTGTTTGAAAGAGAACGAGCTCGACCTGTTGTGTGGATTAACCCTGTCATGCTAGGATAGTGATGATGTTGAGATTCATTTATACGCTTGTGAATGTGTGTGATTTCACGGCGACCCTGTGAATGTGTGTGATTTCACAGTGGGCAGTATGACAGGTGCAAATCTATGAGTCTAGTCAATGCATGAGTCTTCCGGAAGTAGTGTCAAGTGTCTTGTGTGATGAGTCAGTGGAAGTCTGACGTGAGAAATGAGAAGCATTGAATTGATAGACACTTGGTGCATTATGTGAATAGAACGATTCTTGAAAATATTGTGAAATGTGTGATTTCTTGGCGATCAGGTGAAGGGAACGAGAAAATCTATAGTTTTACGTGGGTATCTTGAATTTGTTTTATCTTGACTTTAAAGTTCCTATCTAAACTCTCTTTAAAATATCTAGCTTACCCTGCGTGTTTTGGTTCTGTGGCTGTTTTCTTAAAACTGTGATGATCGTGTATAATTTACACGGGAACAGATGATCTTCCAGGAAGTAGAGCTCCTTAGTGAGTGGTCGCCGGGGAAGAGATCGCCTGTTTCTGTCTCTTTGTGGTGATCACCTGAATTCTGTCCTGATAGCAGATCGGCTGTTTTGGGCCTTCTGATAGGAGATCGCCAGTTTATGTATGGAGACCGCCGGTTTCAATGTATTTGACTGTATTTTGTTTAAGTTTTAAAAAAAAATTTGACCGGTTATGTATTAAGCTCCCTATGAGGAGCAACTACATTTTATATAAATACGTATGTTCACTTAAATATTATTGTCTTACCTTTAATTCATTTTATATTTATGAAAAGGAATTTGGCGGGATGTTACACGTGCAGGACATGCCATGCTGGGAGTCTGGGTCCCACCTTAACTGTGTGAAACTCGACATCGCGCGATAACCTTCCACCGATGACCGCTCGCGCGATGACTATCCACTGAGGTCTCATACTGGCAAACGACCGATGTCTCTCCCTGGAAGACGACCGATGTCTCTCGCGCCCCAGCGTTGCCCGCATGCCTCTCGCGCCCTGGTGACGTCCACATGCCTCGCGCCCTGGCGATGCCCGCATGCCTCTTGCGCCCTGGCGACGTCCACATGCCTCGCGCCCTGGCGATGCCCGCATGCCTCTCGCGCCCTGGTGACGTCCACATGCCTCGCGCCCTGGCGATGCCCGCATGCCTCTCGCGCCCTGGCGACGTCCACATGCCTCGCGCCCTGGCGATGCCCGCATGCCTCTCGCGCCCTGGCGACGTCCACATGCCTCGCGCCCTGGCGATCATGTGTAGTAGACGACCGGCGATCTCATAGTCTTTTAAGCTACACTTTCCTTCCTTTTTATTTCAAATGAAAACATACTTAGAATTCATTTAAAATATACCCTTTTATTCCAAATTTAATTTTACAGGTCCTTACAAAGTTTCTCCTCACAGGGAGTTTAATACAAATTCGGTCAATTTTCCAAAAACGTAAACCAAATTACATTAAAATAGAAAGACAAGCGATCTCCTGACAGCAAAAGGCGATCTCCTATCAGAGAACGGCGATCTCCTATCAGAAAACAGAAGAAGGGTGATCGCCTAACAGAAAAAGGAACAGGCGATCTCCTTCCGACGACCACTCACAGAGGAGCTCTACTTCCTGCAACATCATCTGCTCCCGTGTAAATTATACACGATCATCACAGGTTTAAGAAAAAGCCAAACACAACACCAAATTCACAGGGTAAGCTAGATATTTGAAAGAGAGTTTAGATATGAACTTTAAAATCAAGATAAAACAAATTCAAGATGCCCACGTAAAAACTATCAATTTTCTCGTTCCCTTCACATGACCACCAAGTAATCACACATTTCACAATATTCTCAAGAGTCGTTCTATTTCACATAATGCATCAATTGTCTATCAATTTCAATGTTCCTCCTTTCTCACGTCAGACTTCCACTGACTCATCACACAAGACACTTGACCCTACTTCCGGAAGACTCGTGCATTGACTAGACTCAGAGATCTGCACCTGTCATACTAAACTACTGTAATGTTTCCACAGCTATGCGCATCAACACAATCTCGATCTCAATTTCATCACTCTCACAGTATGACAGGGTTAATCCATATAACAGGCCGAGCTCGTTCTTTTTCACACGACTCACCCATTCATATGAACCTCCTTCGACTCTCACCAACTGAATAACTTCCTCTATGTGATTCCATTATCTCAGCAGAGTCAGGATATCTCATTATAGAATCACCGATCAATGCACATCCTACACGATCTTACACGGTATTTTCTTTCCTGAAAATACTAAGCCTTGATCTCACATTCACAACATTCAACCCGTCATACAACACTTAATGAACGATTCCAGTCACAGAAAAACTCATGCCAAGGTTCAGATTTTCGAATATCACATTTAAATCTCAAACAGTTTCAAACAACACCAAAAACAGGGGAGTTCGAAAAACAACGCCAAAACCGGCGATCTCGTTCAAAAACAGGGGATTATGCAATAAAAGTTGAAAACCGGCGACCACGTCGCCCCATCATATCAAACATCTACTATAAGGTTTTCGTTGGAAATAAAGCTAGCTTCCCTTACCTGGACTAGCGCAAAACTCTAAGAGCTCCGAAACCCAACAAAGCTTTAAGATGCTATCACTCTGTTTTAGTGTCCCGGTCTGGAGAACTTGCAGAGAACCTCCCAAGTGCTCTAAGGGCAGTCGTCGCTCGTCGTACTGGTGCTTGAGGTTGCCTGAATCGCAGCGCGAAGGAGAGAAAAGAGAGGGATGAAGATGCACTCACTCTTTCACTCTTGAGTCACTGCAACGTTCTTTGCCTCCTCGTAGTGGGTTTTTGAATCCAAGCCTACTTGTCCACGCATGCTGCTGCCACCACCCCCTCTGCAAGAAAGCCAGAGTGTACGTTTCACTGAACAGTACGACCACGGTTGTCTTCTTGTGCATGCCAACCACTTTCCTGAACAGTACGACCGCGGGTGTCTCTTGCGCATGCCAACCTTCTAATGTCACTATTCTGAACCACCCCTTTTCGTCCACGTGGCGCGCGTGCAGGACGTGTCATGCTGGGAGTCTGGGTCCCACCTCATCTGTGTGAAACTCGACATCGCGCAATAACCTTCCACCGATGACCGCTCGCGCGATGACTATCCACTGAGGTCTCATACTGACCGATGTCTATCCCTGGCGACGCCCGCATGCCCCTCGCGCCCTGGCGACGTCCACATGCCTCGCGCCCTGGCGATGCCCACATGCCTCGCGCCCTGGCGATGCCTCCATGCCTCTCGCGCCCTGGCGATGCTTCCATGCCTCTCGCGCCTTGGCGACGTCCACATGCCTCGCGCCCTGGCGATCATGTGTAGTCTAGGCGACAGGCGATCATGTACTAACTAGGCGATCTCATAGTCTTCTAAACTACACTTTCCTTCCTTTTTATTTTAAATAAAAACATACTTAGAATTCATTTAAAATATATTCCTTTTTATTTCCAATTTAATTTTTTTTTACAGGTCCTTACAGTCTCCATTGATGACTCCTTAAGCTTCCTTGAGTTTGTGTGTTGTTCAATTCTATTTTCCAGCTCTGTTTTTGTGTGCCTAATCTAATTTCCATTCTGCACCTTAGCTGTCATCATTCACACCTCTAATTGTGTTTTTAACCTTGGACCTTTGGAAATGAACCTTCACATCTACTTAGCACTTGCTAACTTAATGTCCAGTGGGAATTTTCCTTAGGTGACTCACCTAAAATTGCTAAGAATCTTGATCCTAATTCTTAAAAGTATCACAAATATAATGAATCTAAAATCAACTCACATCAAATCCCAAACTTTTTTGTGACAATTAAAAGTGAATGAAAATAGGCATGACAAGATTATGGACATCTTAACTCTATAAACCAAAAACAAGGATAAAAAAAAAAATGGGGTTTGCGCCATTTTCACTTTCCTTTTTGTCAAGTTCAACATTACTCAAACGAGGATTCATTTTATTTGGCAAATTGATGTCATAATTGTGGAATTTTATCCTTTTGCTTTTACAATCTCTAAAAAGAGTAAAACTTCATAGTTAAAAGTTAAGTAAGTGTCTTTGAGTCTTCTTTTGTGTTTTTCTTGTTTTTCTTTTTACAAGTCTTGTCATTATCTCATTTCCAACTTGGTTTAGCTTTCTTGATTTTAGGCTTTTCTTGCTTGTCATTCAAAAATTCTTTAGTTTTGTTGTGGGATCTTTTGGGATCAAGTGTAAGGGCTTTGTCCTTTTTCATTTGAAGAGCTTGCAACCTAAGATAGACCTTTGTTTGAGAGATATTTTCCTTCTTGAGTGCTTTGTTTATTTCTCCTCTCTTCTACACAAACGAGTGATACAAGTGAGGAGAGGATTATTAATATTTTTCACTAAGTGTTTGTTTTCTTTGTGCAAATTTTATGGCTCATTTATCTTTAGGGGAATCCTCCAAGCAACAATCTCCCCAAAAGGCTTTTCTTTTGGGAGAGCTTGCGGAAGCTAAGAGGTCATTGGCCCAAGAGGATGAAGAAATGCGACATTTGGTGGAAAGATTAAAAAGACTTGAAGAGACTCAAGAGAGGCAACCTAGAGGAAGGAGATGGAACCAAAGGAGCACTTTTAGGAGTTATACACGCTATGGGAGCCAAGAGATTGGAGGGTGCACCAATTTGAAGAAAGGCACCACCAACACCATCCTTCTAAACCTTCTTTTCCATATGTAAAATTGCCTAACTTTAGTAGAGAAAGTAATCCCAATATCTATCTAGGATGGGAGACTAAGGTAGAGCAAATATTCAATGTATATGAAGTCCAAGAGGAGCAAAAGGTAAAACTAGCGTCCCTAGAATTCTTAGACTATGCCATGCAACTGTTGCACCAAACTGTAATGGACATTGGTTTGAACAAGAGGCCAACAATGGTCTCTTTGTATGATTTAAAGGAATGTATGCACATGTGGTTTGTTCCTCCTCATTATAGGAAGGAACTCTTGTTGAAGCTCCAATGGTTTCAACAAGGACCTAGGAGTATAGATGAGTATTACAAAGACTTAGAAACTACTTTGACCAAAATTGATATGCATGAAAATGAAGAGTCAAAGATTTGTAGATTTGTGAGTGGATTAAGAAGAGAAATTCAAAATGTTGTAGAACTTTATGAGTATACATCTTTAGAAAAACTGGTTCACCTAGTCAACAAGGATGAATCACAACTTTTAAAGAAAACATCTTTCAAAAATACTCATAATGATGGCTTTTATATCCCACCCCACAAAATTCTAAGAATCCTTATCCTTCTAGGACTAAATCACCAACCAAAACCTTAAGTACCAAATGTTTTAAATGTTTAGGTTTTGGGCACATAACTACCAATTGTCCAAGCAAAAGAACCATAATGGTTAAGAGGGGCAAGTATTAAGCGAACATAGTGATCAATCTTCTGAATCTAACTCCCCTTCCCCTTTAAAAACCCTTAGTGAAAATGAATGTGAGATACCTTGTGAAGGTGACTTATTGGTGATAAGGAAAATGTTGGGAACAATTTTAAAACCTTTGAATGACACCGAAAGAGAAAATATTTTCCACACCCACTGCCTTATCAGCAACAAGTTATGTTTCATGATCATAGATGAGGGTAGTTGTGCTAATGTGACAAGTACAAGAGTGGTGGAAAAGCTTGGATTACCCACCACCTCTCATACAAAGCCCTACAAGGTCCAATGGCTTAGTAAAGAGAGTGAAATCATGGTTAATAAACAAATCCTCATAACTTTTGCTATAGGAAAGTATCAAGATGAGGTTTTATGTGATGTTGTGCCAATAGATGCAACATGATCCGGTCGGTCATCGGTAGTCGATGACATCAGCAGTAGTTGACCACGTGGACCGTTCATAGGGTGACACGTGGTAGAGGATAGCAGGTGAATCAGGGAGGCGATCACTCAGAATGGTGATTGGTGGTCGGTTTCTAAGGGACCATCACCCGCAGATCAGCGTCAGATGAGCGCCTGGAGGCAGAGCGCGACGAGCGCCTGGAAGCAGAGCGCGAGAAGTAAAGAAGCACTGATCAGTCATCGGGGGTTTCCTGTTAACACACAATTAAGCTGGGACCCAGGCTCCCAGCGAGAGCGTTAAGCAAGAAGTACAGGTCAAGTAATCGCCTATCGCCTTGAGGATGAGTAATCGCCTATCGCCTTGAGGATGAGTAATCGCTTATCGCCGGTATGGATCAGTAATCGCCTAGATTGCACATGATCGCCGTGTGTGAAGGATAGGAGATCAGGGGGTCAGCAAGTCGCCGAAAGGAGCACATCGCTGGGAATTTGAGAAGGCTTGGCAAGCACTTGTTGTATGGTCTAAATACAGAGGATAAGTGACATATCTGCCACCATGTGTAGTGTGAGTCGGGATACCCAGTCTTAATCAGTTCATCATGTTAAGGTTGCGCCCAGGGTAGCCTGTGCACTAAGCTACTCCCTGTGTGGCTAACTTAGTCACAGGAGCAAAGTGGAAGTAACGTTTTAGCTGCAGGTACTCTAGATGGTGACACGTGTATGACCAGATGTTATCCACGTGTCAAGAGGAATAACCGTCAGGAGAGAGAAAGACTCAGGTATATATACGAAATTCTTAACGGAATTAGGGGGGCATTTTCAGTGGTGATTCACTTGTACACGGTTCTAAGTTTTCTTTGAAGTTCTTTGTTGATTCAATCATTGACTTGAGCGTCGGAGCGCAACCGGCCGTAGAGGCGCCATATTGTTTTTTCAGGTGTCTTGGAGGAGTTGAAGGTGGAGGTCATTGGTGTGTTTGGCGTAAAGCTGGTAAGGACGAGGTTCGAGAAGGAGAAGCTCTAGCGCTTTGGTCAAGAGGCTGGATCATCAGGCGCCCACCGTGGGGCCGTGTAAACTGTGATTCCCATCCACAGTTGAGTTGGTGATGTTTTTGGTGGTTTCTGTTTGATTGCTTGCTGCCGCAATTGTATTTCGGAGGTTTTGACCGTTTGAACCGAAGTTCAATCGGTGAGGTGTGGTTTTCTGGAGGTTTCTGCCGATTGATTCTTGGATCAATCGTTGTTCGAAGGAAGTGGAAAGGTTTCTTGAGCGCTGTTGCGAGGTAGCCTTTGCGTGTTGAAAGGCAGCTGTGTGAGATTAGTAGAAGTTCATGAGGAAAATGAGGACAACCAGATCTAGTTCAGCTGCGCCACAATCTGAAGAGAACAACATGACGATGTCGCAAATGCTGGAGATGATGCGTGCTTTGCAAGATGTGGCAGCATTGCGCGTCGAGCAGACGAAGATGCATGGCGACTTGGTCGCTTCCCAGGCCAAGAACAAAGAGCTGAGCAAGGTTAATGAAGAGTTACGTCAGGCTCTTCGCGAGCAGAGGGAGAGTGCTGCGTCTAGTGGAGGTGCGCCACCGTCTCCGCCACGAGTTTTTCCAATGCCATTTTCGCAGGCGATTATGGACGCTGCGATTCCTACAAACATCACGACGGTGAAGGCCTCCTTCACTGGAGTGGAAGATCCAAAGGCTCACCTCACCGCGTTTCATATGCAGATGATGTTGTCGGGAGGATCGGATGCGGCGTATTGCAAGATGTTCATGAGCACTCTCCACAGTACAGCATTGGATTGGTTTGTGAGCCTACCTACTGGACACATTTCCAGTTTCCAACAGTTTTCCAAGCTTTTCGTCGATCAGTACATTGTGAATAAGGCGCCGCCTATGGTGTCGTACGACCTGTTCGACGTAAGGCAGTTCCAGGGGGAATCTTTGAAGGACTATATGAATAGGTTTGGAGCTCAGATAGTCCGATTACCAGGTAAAGATGAGGAGATGTTCGTGCACGCCTTTAAGAAGGGCGTGCTACTTGGACCCTTCAGCGAATCGTTAATCAGGAGCCACCCCGCAACGTTTATAGAGATTTGGCAACGTGCTGTGGCTCACATCGTTGCTGAGAATGAAGTGTTGGAGAAGAGAGGGAATATGGCTCCTGCAAAACCACGCACCCAAGCCAAGACTCAGCCTCAGAGGGTGTTGGAGACGGCGACGGAGAAGAAGGATCAGAGGACATACCATCCTTATGATCCGAAGAAAAACAAAGGCGATGACAGTAGTAGAGGAAGAGGGCCAGGTCGCCTGAGGGAATTCAAGCGCCCTCCGAGGCATGAGTTCGTGATGAGATTGGTGGACCTGATCGCCATTCCCAATATAGCTGCCAAGCTGAAGGTGCCTGAAAAAATGTCAGATAAGGTGTTGGGGCCAAAGCCAGATACATGGTGTGAATTCCACGAAAGTTTTGGCCACACCCTGGACTCCTGCCTGTCGCTGGGATACCAACTCGACGAGTTGGTTAGAAGTGGATTTCTGAAGGACTATTTGCTGGAGAAGAAGGCAGCAAATGCGTCGAGCTCCCAGCCGGCGAGCAGCGAGGGCCAACAACATGAAGTGCCCATCCACAGGGAAATCCACACTATAGCTGGGGGTTTCTCAGGAGGTGGGTACACAGCGTCACAGCGCAAGAAATATGCTCGATCTGTGATGCCAGTGGAAGCGTTCGAGGACCACTCGCCCGATGTGGACATCACGAAGCCCTTTTTAGTTTAGTGTATGGCTGTGGCGCGATGATTCGAGTTGAAATCCAGGAGAGCTCGCTGAGTTTTCAACACTTGGTGGCAAAAGAATCAGATGAAGAGAGAAGAATGAACCTGGATTTACTGGATGAGGTTAGGGAGGAAGCAAGAGTGAAAGCGGAAGCGGTGAAAAGAACCTAGGCAGTTCAGAAGCGGCGATCTGGTGATGAGGAAGGCCCACCAGTACGTGATAGAGAATAAGTTGTCACCCAAGTGGACAGGACCGTTTAGAATAACCGAAGCACTCGGGGACGGCGCCTACCGCTTGGAGACACTAGAAGGAGGGGTGATTCCTCGTACTTGGAACGCCACACACCTCATATTTCATTTCAGTCAAAGCTTTATAAGTAGTACAAACTCAGGGGAATCATGAACAGTTTTGTAAAAACAGTTGCAAGGGGGCACTCTTTCTTCCCTAAGGAAGGTTTTTAACGAGGCCACCCAAGAAATAAGATATTCAAAATTGAAATTTTGAAGTATACTAAAGTTTGCGTGCATATCGTTTTAAAGAAGTTTTTGGAAAAACCTTATCACGTAAAGTGATTCGAGGTAGAAATAAACCGATTGCGCACGTTTCAAGTGAAAAGTTTTAATGTCCTCATCGCCCTTAGGCGATCAGGGGCACAAGTGAAAAGTTTTAAAGTCCTCATCGCCCTTAAGCGATCAGGGGCACAAGTGAAAAGTTTTAAAGTCCTCATCGCCCTTAGGTGATTAGGGGCACAAGTGAAAAGTTTTTAAAGTCCTCATCGTCCTTTGGCGATAGGAGGCATCCAGCAAAGTTCAAAGTCCTCGATGTTCTCGCGCATCTTGAGGCAACAGAGGAAGACCTCCTTGCCTTTGAGCAAGTGTAGGCAACAGAGGAAGACCTCCTTGCCTTTGAGCAAGTGTAGGCACCAGAGGAAGACCTCCTTGCCTTTGAGCAAGTGTAGGCACCAGAGGAAGACCTCCTTGCCTTTGAGCAAGTGCAGGCGAGAAAGAGGAAGTCCTCCTTGCCTTTGAGCAAGTGTAGGCACCAGAGGAAGACCTCCTTTCCTTTGAGCAAGTGCAGGCGAGAAAGAGGAAGTCCTCCTTGCCTTTGAGCAAGTGTAGGCACCAGAGGAAGACCTCCTTGCCTTTGAGCAAGTGCAGGCGAGAAAGAGGAAGTCCTCCTTGCCTTTGAGCAAGTGTAGGCAACAGAAGAAGACCTCCTTGCCTTTGAGCAAGTGTAGGCAACAGAGGCAGTCCTCCTTGCCTTTGAGCAAGTGTAGGCAACAGAAGAAGACCTCCTTGCCTTTGAGCAAGTGTAGGCGAGAAAGAGGAAGACCTCCTTGCCTTTGAGCAAGTGTAGGCAACAGAAGAAGACCTCCTTGCCTTTGAGCAAGTGTAGGTGAGAAAGAAGAAGACCTCCTCGCCTTTGAGCAAGTGTAGGTGACAGAGGGAGTCCTCCTTACCTTCGAGCAGGTGCAGGCAAGAAGAGTTCGTATAAAGGAACGACAGGTGAAAAAGCGAATAGAAGGTTGCAAAAGGTGATCCCACAAAGGACGCCTTATTTGGGTGAAGAAGACAACATCGCCCAAAATTAATTCGGCGAGCACCAGATCAGAGGAATTTCTGGCGATGATGCAGGACACTTGGCATGTCAGTTAAACGAACAAAGAAACAAGGCTAAGTGAAGAGAACGAAAGATAACCTATATGCTTGTCTAGCTGGTCTTCGAGAAACTCAAAGCTAATGATAGACGCTGTAGGAAGGGAGATGTTGAAGGCGGCTATGCTTTTCCAGAAAAGGCAGAGGTCTCTGTCCAGTGCTCCCATGTTGTCAGGGCTCCTTGCCCTCCTGAAGCTATCCTTGGAGCCTTTATTTCCCTTGTCCACCCAGTACAAGGGAAAGGCATCCACTGAAGAGGTCCTCCTCAGCTTATCAGCCAAGGTCAACTCAGGAGGAATCTCCCATCACCAGAGTATAAACAAGAGGTATTCGGGAGCTTACCAGTCGAGAAGGGGGACTTCAAAGATTAATCAGTCGAGGGAACTAGCATGAGTCAAGAAGTAAAGTTAGCACCACATCAAGTTAGCTCAGGAAAGGTTTCTGCTGAGGATTGAAGGGTGAGATGCACACATCAGTTAGCACGGTCACCAAGCACAACCCACAGAAAGTGAAAGTTGAGCTGTAAAGGAGAAAAAGTGATTCGAGTTGTAAAGACAAGATCTATAATTCATTCATTACAAGTAGATAATGGTCGTCGAAGGAAAGGGGCAGAAGTAAGAACACTGATGTAGAGGCGATTACTCATCCTCAAGGCGACAGGCGATTACTCATCCTCAAGGCGACAGGCGATTACTCATCCTCAAGGCGACAGGCGATTACTCATCCTCAAGGCGATAGGCGATTACTTGACCTGTACTTCTTGCGTAACGCTCTCGCTGGGAGCCTGGGTCCCAGCTTAACTGTGTGTTAACAGGAAACCCCCGATGACTGATCAGTGCTTCTTTACTTCTCGCGCTCTGCTTCCAGGCGCTTGTCGCGCTCTGCCTCCAGGCGTTCATCTGACGCTGATCTGCAGGTGATGGTCCCTTAGAAACCGACCACCGATCACCATTCTGAGTGATCGCCTCCCTGATTCACCTGCTATCCTCTACCACGTGTCACCCTGTGAATGGTCCACATGGTCAACTGCTGCTGACGTCATCGACTACCGATGACCGACCGGATCACAAGCCCCCCAGTCTCGAGCTGTGACTAGTCCAGCGAAAAGACTAAGAAATCGTCTTCTGGCGGTCTACAGGAGCGCACACTCTGGCATTAACGCTGTTTCATTCCTTCTTCTTCACCTTCAGACATTCAAAGGATTTCTCTGTGAGACCCTTCGACTTCTTCAATCTCCAACATTTGCGACGCTTTTCTGATCATCCAAAGGTAACCTTTTATCTCTTCTACTGATGACTGATCACCCCTCCTCGAGGAGGCACACCGATGACCGATCACTCGCTAATCCAAGCTGCCTGCGATGTCCACTCCACGTGGCTTTGGTCCATGCTGTAGGACCCAGCTGACGTGGTTCACCCTTTACTATCTGTTCTCGACAACCGAGGTCTGGCCACTACACAACACATATTCTTTTGGGAAGACCTTGGCAATATGATAGACAAGTTCTACATGATGGCCTAACAAAAAAATGTCTTTTAACTTCCAAGGGCATAAGGTTATCTTAAAACCCCTCTCTCACAAAGAATTTCATGAGAACCAAATAAAAATGAAAAATAAAAGATAAAATGAAAAAGATAAAGAAAGAAAAGATAAATCGGGTCACAATATATCACCTTACACTACAAAACTAATCATGTTGACCCGTGCCAGACTACAAACTGCACCTCCAAGGTGTTCTTCTTCCTTATCTTTTTCATTACCTAATAAATCTAAATACTTGGCATCTTGGACAAAGAAGTTTTGGGATGAAATTCAAACACCTCCTAAAGGTTCTCACCTTAAGAGGACTTTCATCAAAAAGTCCTTTCATACCTAAATATTCTTTCTCAACATGGCTTGTATGTAGAGCTTCTCCTTTTGAACTCCCCAAGCTTAAGGAACATAAGTTTACTTCACATACCACTCCTTGCAATATCTTACATGTGAACAAACTAACTATGTTATCTGGAGGAGTTCTAAATTTAAGGTCAAATTCTCTTAAACTTGGGGCACATGATACAATCCAAATAAACAAGGAGATGACCAAGGCCTTAAGAGACCATTCACCCTATGAGCAGTCATCTCAACAATCAAATCAAAGCCCCACCAAAGATCCAGCAGACCTCACCAAAAGAAGAAGTGGGCATAGACTAGAACACTAAATGTTCTTTCTTCTGGTCTTCCTAAAAATAAAACATGTTGTAAATAATTTAGGCTCACTTTAGGGGTCTAAATAGCAAGATAGGATAGAATAACTACCTTTAGCATAACAGGGGGGTGTAGTTATCATTTTAGGTTGTGCCTAGCCCTTTAGGAAGGAAAGTTGACCTAGCTTCTAGAAGAACAAGCCTATGGTGCGGTTTTGACTTTGTTAACCCTAAAGGCCGCCCCTCCCTCATTTACTTTCATGCCCTTGCTCTTCTGGTTTTCCAAGGCACCCATTCTTATAAATAGGGTGCCTTACTCCATGTATTTTCATGTTGAATTTTGATATAGAAGGAAAACTATGCACAAATTGTGAGACTTGTGTTCTCTTAGCTTAGGTCTTATCTTGTGAGAGTGAGAGGTATCCAAGTGATGACCCTCCATACTTATCTTTGAGAATTCACACTCCAAATGGCATGTTCACTCTTGTCCATTACCATAAGCCTTCTTTCCTTCATCTCTTCTTCCATTTTCCATTACACCATTATTCATTGTATTTGTGTTCTTGTTTTTTCTTCCATTTTCCTTTTTGGTTTCCTCCATTTGCATTTTTTTTCCTTTCATGTTCTTTTAATTCTACATCCCACATCATCTTCACCATATAATGCGTTTTTCGTTTTGCCTTTAGAAGTGAACCTTCACACTTACTTAACCACTTGGTTAAGTTCGTGTCCAGTGGGGATCTTCCCTAGGTCTCACTTTATATTTGCTAAAATCCAAATCATAAACAAAGTGTCACCCTTAAAATGGATAAATCTAAAATCAACTCACGTCTGCTTATCCCCTTGCTAGCAAAACCTTTAGTACCAATTAATGGTAAAAATGTATATCATATGAGGTAGATAGTTGAGCTATAGTTGAAATGCTCTTTGTGCCTGGAATTGGTGAAGAAAATAACTTTAAATATTTTTACTAGAGATCATTTAATATTGACTTTAGCTTGCACCTTTAATGGATATCTTTGGAAGACAAAGGAAGTGGACCTTTCTGGCAATCATAAATTATGAACACATATATGTTTGAGTAGTATAATGTTATCTTAGCATATTCGTGTATTGTTTGATCTTATAAGCATATGATAAAATCATATAAATGATTTATCAACATAAAGGACGACTACACATTTTTGTATCGTTTGACAAATTGAACACTTGCATTTTGACATGATTTGTTGTTGAAACCATTCGTCTTACATGCATGATTCATGTTTTATTCTTTTGTGATTTTCAACACTTAATCAAAATTGTAATGTGTTGGTTTTTTCCTTAACAGAGGTGTTAACAAAAATTTGGTTTAAGAAGTTTGTCAAATAAGAACGCTAGAGAACATTTGGTTGTAAAACTTTTTTTGCATGTTTCAAGGGAAAAAAGATCTAAGTTAGATGCCAAGTGAAGGAAATGTATCTTCATTAGTTATACAGATAATGGATTTGGTTACATGTTCTATGATTCTATTTAGAAAAGGGTTATGTGAAATTATGTAAAATTCATGGAAGACCAAAAAATTGATAAGGTGGAGAAGTCTACACTCGAGAAAGACAATGACTTGGCCAATGTTGAACTGGTTCAATAACTTGTTAAGAATATAGATACTAATGTAAATGGGAACACTCCATGTAGACAAAAGTGACAATTAGAATAATTGAGTTCTTAATCTTAGGTCAAGATTGAGAAAGGATAACTACGAGTATTTTAAGTACTTACAATAACCAATAGTAGTTTGCGTACTCATTTGCAATCAAGTTTTGACTAGTGGAACCTTTTCTTTTACTTATGGGAGAATTGATCATAGTCCAAATATTTATGGGTGAACCAATATAACTTTGTTGTATTGTTTTGTTATGCTATACAATTTTCTTTAGATAATCTAGCAATCTATGGAAAACGTTTATGTCTAGTACTTCAAGTTATACTTAAACCACTTTGTAAGGGGATATTAGAGTTTATCTTAGACCTAGAGTCTTTCACCATGTTATACATGTATCAAGCCCAATAGTATTAGATGTGAGCGGGTGTATTGGGAAAAGTCCAAGTTCCACATCAAATAGAGATAACGTAAAATATAACATCTAAGTGAAAGTGATGCTCAACTAACAAGTTGGTTTTATAAAATTGAGTTAGTCCTAAACCACATTGTAAGAAATAAGGAGAGAAAAACATCTAATAATTATTCTCCTTATGAGTTTGTTATCTTGATAGATAAAGGTGAACAAAAGGGTTATAGAGAGGCTCTAAAGAGTGAGAAAGTGTAAAACTGGTAGGATGCAATGAAAACTAAGATAAAGGTCTTGGATAACAAGTGAGTCTATAAGGTGAAACATGAGAATAACTTTGTCTCTTAGGTATTGATCCGGTCGGTCATCGGTAGTTGATGACATCAGCAGCAGTTGACCACGTGGACCATTCACAGGGTAACACGTGAATCAGGGAGGCGATCACTCAGAATGGCAATCGCCTATCGCCTTGAGGATGAGTAATCGCCTATCACCTTGAGGATGAGTAATCGCCTATTGCCTTGAGGATGAGTAATCGCCTATCGCCTTGAGGATGAGTAATCGCCTATCGCCTTGAGGATGAGTAATTGCTCATCGCCGATATGGATCAGTAATTGCCTTGATTGCACATGATCGCCGTGTGTGAAGGTTAGGAGATCAGGTGGTCAGCAAGTCGCCGAAAGAGCACATCGCCGGGTGTTTGAGAAGACTTGGTTGCGCCTAGAGTAGCTTGTGTACTAAGCTACTCCCTGTATGGATAACTTAGTCGCAGGAGCACAGTGGAAGTAACGTTTCACTGCAGGTACTCCAGATGGTGACACGTGTATGACCAGATGTTATCCACGTGTCAAGAGGAATAACCATCAGGAGAGAGAAAGACTCAGGTATATATATGAAACTCTTAACGAAATTAGGGGAGTTTTGACAGATTCTTACAGCTTACACATTTGAGAGAGAAAGTGGATCTGAGAGCACACACGAGTCTCACAGAGAGATTCAGTGATAGTTTTGGTGTTCCTGTTGCCTGACTTGAGCGTCGGAGCTACAACGGCAGCCAGAGGCGCCGTCTGTGTGTTTTGCAGGCAGCGTTTGGAGTTCCGGTGGTGGTACTTGGAGCGTTCCTGCAGAACAGAAGGCTAGATGAAGGAGTGACGAGGCAATCCTCCACGTTCGAGTCAAGCGGCAGGATCAGGTATATAGCTAGATTAGTGTTGAAGGACTGCGATCAAAGAAAGGGTGTTAATTTTAATGATATTTTCTTATTTGTTGTGAAAATGTCATTCATTAAAACTATGTTATGTTTAGCTACTAGTCTTGATTTGGAAGTAGAACAAATGGATATGAAGATTTTTTCCTTCATGGTTAATGTAGTGGCCAGACGTCGGCAGTATATAGTACAGGTCGGCACAGTATAGGTCGACATAGTAGGACCCATAGGGGGGTCCCTAGAAATTACTCGTGTTAAGTATTATGTTAGTGAAAGCCCGATTCACAGATATACCTTGCATGCAGAACGTGTATAAGACATTTGGGTCTGGCACAAGTAGATTACCTGATGGAGATCAAGTAGAAGAGGATTTCACTAATGGAGGAAGAGGTCATCCACCCAAGCATTTAAAATTCTTCTTACTAGTCTTCTTAAAAAGTAGAACATTTTAGGTTCTCTTGAAAATTCAAAAGATAGTAGTATAAATAAATATTTGTAAATAATCTTGTATAAATTTGTAAATAATATAGAAATATCCTTCAGAGTATGCCAAAGAGGAAAACCAAAAGAAACCTCTAAATGTAAGGCATTTTAGGCACTTTCTTTAGGGAAAAGTGGAAAAAGTGACTTTTCTACTCCTTTCTCTCTTAGGCACTAGAAGGAGCTAGAAGAGTGACTCTTCCCACTCCTTCCCCTTTGTAACATGACCAGCCCTCTCCATTATAAATAGGGGTGCTTGGTACTTTGAAAAAAAAAAAGTTGAAAGTTAGAAGAAAAGAAACTATCTTGAAATTGAGAGAGAGTGAGTTTGTGAGACTTGTCTCTTCTTCTCCTTCATGTCTTATCTTGTGAGCTTTGGAGACTCTCAAGTGGCGGCACCACCCACTCATCTTGGAAGAACCACCCTCCAAGTGGCGTGAATCACATCTCCAAAAGGCTACAACCACATAAGTCATTTCTATTCATCTTCTAAAAATACCCATTTGTGTTTTCTTGTAGTTTTTCCATTTTTAATCGATTCAATCTTTTCCATAAGTTGTTTCCTTCAATTTGCTGCCATTGTTCTGCACTTTGTTTGGTTTATTTCCTTGTTTTCTTGCTGTTTTAATTTCGTCCAAACCATGGGTTTCCATATACATGTGTTGTTCTTGTTTTCCATCCATGGGTTTTTGTTCTTTGATGAGTTTCTTTGTGATTTTCTAATTCCTATTGAATTTCAATCAGTATTTTCACTTTTTCTTGGTGTTCTTATGTTGTTCTTGTGTTTCCTTTGAAGTTTGGTACTGTTCTTGAATTACCCATTCATATTCCATTGTTATCTTACACTACAAGTTACCTATTCATGTGTTTTTAGTATGAACCTTTGTTTTCTTGAGTAGAAACTCTATTAATTGCTCTTTAGAATTTTGATCCTAATTCTTGAAAGTGTCATGAATACAATGAAATCTATATCAACTCAACCCAAACCAAGAAAGGTTCATAAGAGACTCACATCATGTGGTATCTAGAGCCATGGTGTTGATTTGTTGATTGTGAGTTGAATAGACACTTTCTTTTTGGGCAATTTTTTTTTCCAGCACCTATAATTTCGTGTTTCTTGTTTTTCCAGCACCTTATATTCATACTTTTGTTTGGTTTGAATATGTTTTAGTTGTGCCTTTTCATTGATCATACTTTTTGCTTTGAGTTTTATGTTCATAGTGTTCTAGGTGTCCAAATCTTGTCTCTACTTGCTTGCTTTTGATTTTGAAAGTTTGTGTTTCTCTTGAATTTGTTTTAGTACTTGTGATTGGAGGTTCCAAACATTTGATTTCAAGTGTTCAATTGTCTTGAATCCTTCATAAAAATTTTGTGCAATTTGATTGATGTTTCAACTTCCATATGATGCATATTATGGTTCTTTCACTACATAAGTTCCATTTGGTATAAAAAAAAAGAAAAAAAAAAAAAAATGAAACAGAACAAAACAGAACCAATTCTGTTTTTAAATCCTTCAAAACAGTTTGGTATTTGCATCTATTCATTCTTTTGCACATTAATTTTCATACCAAAGTTGGATTCATAGTGATTGGCAAATTGTTGTCTACTTTGTGGAACTTTTGATCCTTGTATTTTGACAAGTTTATGAGTTGTACTTTCTTTCTTGATTATAAAGTTTAGTGAGTATTCTTTGAGTCTTATTGTGTGCCTTTTATTGCTTGTCTTTCATTCCTTAAGTTTTGTCATATATCTTGTATTCCTTTTGCACTACCCTTTCTTGTTTTGTACCTTTTCTTGCTTGTCTTTTATTGTTCTTCAAGTTTTGTGGTGGTTATTTTTGGATGAGTGGTTGAGTGCTTTGGCATCTTTCATTTGAGGTTACTCCATTCCACAAGAGAAGCTTGATTGAGGGAAGTATAATTTCTTGGAGTGATTTTGAGTGCCTTAATTTTTTTACCAAAACCGCACCACTTATTTCTATGTTTTCTAACCTTGTTTTCTTTAATTGTTTGCTATTTGTGTTTGCTGTACTGTTTTGAAAATGGCTCAATATTCAAGTGGAGAATCTTCCAAACCACACTCTCCACAGAAAGCTTTCATTCTTGGTGAATTAAAAGAAGCCAAAAGGTCACTTGCACAAAAAGATGAAGCTATAAGACAATTGGAAGAAAGATTGCAAAGGCTTGAAGTGACTAATGAAAGGTCCAGCCATACACACCATAGAAGACGCCATTCTTCAAGGCATTTGTACCGACCAGTCCTCGGACACCGAGAACAGGTAGTAAAGGGCGAACCACGTCAGATGGGTCCGACAGCATGGGCCAAAGCCACGTGAGGAATGGACCCCATTAGAGGTTGATCAGTCGTCGGTGTGTTCCCTCAGAGAAGGGTGATTAGTCATCAGCATTTTCCCGCAGGGAAGGGTGAGTAGTCGTCAGACCACCAGGAAGGGCTGAGGTGTCATCGTCACTCAGCAGGTCGAGGAGTCCTCGGCAACAGAGTATGGCGAGGTGACATTGGCCTTGGGTGGAGACGAGGTGACATCGGTCTTGGGGGAAGACCAGTTATCAGTAAACATGCCCAGAGGTAAGGAAAGGCCTGGATCACGAAGTGCCTATGCGGGTAGCAGGAAGAGCACAGTTGGGTGTAGAGTCCTGAGGGGACGAGTACTCACCAGAGCTAGGGTTTTCCCAGTGAAGCTATATGCATGGCACGTGAACAGTGAAGGCACTCCCAGAACAGGTGGCCCCAGAGACTAGGTGCACAAGGAGGCATTCAGGTGGTCACCCTGTTAAAGTTTGCACTCCAGAGAAGGAAACCTTATGTGCTAGATTACCCTAAGATTGGGTGATAGCGGCGCAAGGGTATTCCAGTAAACCCTAAATATGGCTAGCAGCGCAGTAAACCCTAATTAGGGCTAGCGGCGCAGTAAACCCTAGACTATATAAGGGACAGTAAAATACTTCACAAAGGTACGCAGTTTCTAGACCTAAACACAGTGAGAAACTTATACACTTGGTGTTGCTTGCCCTACACTGACTGGAACGTCGGAGTGCAAACGGCCTCTAGGGCGCCCCCTTTCTCTTTTGCAGGTGCAGATTGCTTAGAAATAACCAAGCACGTATCAACGTGGGAAGGGAGGCGTGTGAGTGTCGTGAGTCAACCGACAGGCGAGTCAACCGGCAGGAACATTTGGCGCCCACCGTGGGGCCGGAGTAAAACGAAGGTCCCATACACAAGAACGAGAGTAGAAATCGCAGAGAATGAGGAATACCAGGCATGGATCTGTTCCGCCGAATGGAGCCGACGGCGCTACCATGCAACAAATCATGGAAACGATGCGCGCCCTCCAAGAGACGGTGGCAGAGTCCAGGGCGCAACAGGCGCGGATGCAGGAGGACCTGGCCGCCTCTCAGGCCAGGAATGAGGAGTTGCACAAGGCAAATGAGGAGATGCGCTCGAGTCTGCACCACATGCAGCAAGCTGGGGGTCGCGTGGGAGAGGATCAAGCTCCACTGACGCCCCCAAGGGCCTTCCCTATGCCTTTCTCCCCTGAGATCATGAACACAGTGGTGCCTCCCAACCTGGTGGGAGTGAAGGCGTCGTTCACGGGGAAGGAAGATCCAGAAGCGCATCTGATAGCCTTCCACACCCAGATGATGTTGTCTGGAGGCTCCGACGCTGTGTACTGCAAGGTGTTTATGAGTACGCTGAGTGGAGTAGCTATCGAGTGGTTCGTGAGCCTGCCAGAGGGCCACGTCACCTCCTTCCAGCAGTTTTCGAAGCTGTTCACAGAGCAGTACATCGTCAACAGAGCGCTACCGATGGTGTCCTACGACCTGTTCGACGTGCGCCAGTACCAGGGGGAGTCGTTGAAGGACTACCTCAACCGTTTTGGTGCGCAGGTAGTAAGGTTGCCCAGCAAAGACGAGGACATGCTGGTGCATGCATTCAAGAAAGGTGTGCTGCCAGGTCTTTTCAGTGAATCGCTCATCAGAGACCACCCTGCCACCTTCACTGAGATTCGGCGACGCGCGGTGGCGCATATTGTAGCAGAGACGCAGGTCTCTGAGAAGAAAAGCAGTGCTGCACCGCCCAAGCCGCACGAAGGACAGGGGAAGCAGCAGCGACACGCATGGGTGCATGAGGCCAGAGAAGGGAAGAAAGCGCAGGGCAGGTCTCGCCCCTACACACCCAGGAAGGATCAGGCCAGGGGGCGTGCAAGGGAGAACAATACACCCCCCAGGTATGATTTCATGATAGAGTTGGCGGAGCTGATTGCAATTCCCGTTGTAGCTGCAAGACTCTGAGTACCAGAGAAAACTGACAAGGTGCTTGGAAGTACGAAGGATGACTGGTGTGAATTCCATCAGGCTTATGGACACACACTCTACACCTGCCTGGCGCTGGGGCATCAACTTGCTGAGTTGGTGAGAACAGGTCTCCTAACCGATTACCTGAGGGAGCCGCAAGGTGATCGCGCTTCGGGGTCCCAGGCAGGTGACCAGCAGCATGAGATCCCTGTGCACGGGGAAATCAGGTGATGGAGGGAGCTACGCTAAGGGGGCTCCCAGGTAGCTCGGGGGGAAGCTGAAGCAGAGGGCATGATCGCTACTCGTGAGGTCGGTCATCGTCGATGAAAGGGGACCCAACATATATACACCCAGTTAAGATGTAAAGTAGATGCGTTCTCGCGCTATACACTGTAAACAGTTGAATACACCAGGGGGCACTCTTTTCCCTAAGGAGGGTTTTTAACGAGGCCACCCAATAAAAAAAACTTTAGTACATAAAGTGTGTGTTTTCCACTTTAAAGTTCCCCTTGCCCCAAGCGCAAGTGCAAGTGATAAGTGGTCAGTATCAAGTGACCACCACCTACAGATCAGCGCCTGGACAAGCGCCTGGGAGTAAAGTGTAAGAAGTCATCGGTGGTTATTCATCGCGCGATCAGTCATCGCCCCGTGCAAGCACGATCAGACATCGCCGCATGAGGACGCTATCTGTTTGCTCCACGTACAGAGCACGATCACTCATCGGCGCATGGTCATCGGGGTCTTGCCAACACGTGTTAAGCTGGGACCCAAGCTCCCAGCGAGAGCGTTACGCATGCACCTCGCATGATTCCAGAAGAAGAGCTCGTCGCCGGTGGGAACGTGCATGAAACAGTGTGATGAGGCCATGCAGGCAGGATGCGCCTGGCGAGTGCGCTCAGACCAGCCACGCCAGGTGCTTTCCTGGGCGCATGCACCCACTCAGAGAACGTTGGAGAAAAGTCCTCGTCCTCTGCTTCTTACAGCAAGGTTGAGGCGAGAGGAAAAGTCCTCTTCCTCTGCTTCTTACAGCAAGGTTGAGGCGAGAGAAAAGTCCTCTTCCTCTGCTTCTTACAGCACGGTTGAGGCAAGAGATAAGTCCTTTTCCTCTGCTTCTTACAGCAAGGTTGAGGCGAGAGGAAAATTCCTCTTCCTCTGCTTCTTACAGCAAGGTTGAGGCGAGAGAAAAGTCCTCTTCCTCTGCTTCTTACAGCACGGTTGAGGCAAGAGATAAGTCCTTTTCCTCTGCTTCTTACAGCAAGGTTGAGGTGAGAGAAAAGTCCTCTTCCCTCGACTCTTACAGCGAGGCTGAGGCGAGATAGAACCTGTCACTTGGAGTTAGAGGTCTCGTGAGTGGAGAGGTAGGTTCGTAGAGAACACCTCCACTTCGAGTGAGAACTTCCAATGTGAAAGAAGGGTTCGTCCAGAGAAATCCTCCTCGCCTATGAGCGATGTGAGGTCAGTTAGAACCTGTCACTTGGGGTTAGAGGTCTCGTGAGTGGAGAGGTAGGTTCGTAGAGAACACCTCCATTTCGAGTGAGAACTTCCAACGTGAACAGAAGGGTTCACCCAGATAAATCCTCCTCGCCTATGAGCGATGTGAGGTCAGATAAATCCTCCTCGCCTATGAGCGATGCGAGGCAAGATTGAACCTGTCACTTGGGGTTAGAGGTCTCGTAAGCGGGAAGGTAGGTTCGTCGAGAACACCTCCCCTTCGAGTGAGAACACCCAACGTGAACAGCAAGATTCACCAGATAAGAAAGTCCTCACCTCGACTTTGTACAGCGAGGCTGAGGCGAGATAAGAAAGTCCTCACCTCGACTTTGTACAGCGAGGCTGGGGCGAGTTAAGAAAGTCCTCACCTCGACTTTGTACAGCGAGGCTGAGGCGAGATAAGATAGTCCTCACCTCGACTTTGTATAGCGAGGCTAGGGCGAGTTAAGAAAGTCCTCACCTCGACTTTGTACAGCGAGACTGAGGCGAGATAAGAAAGTCCTCACCTCGACTTTTTACAGCGAGGCTGAGGCGAGAGCAGAAAGACCTCACCTCGACTTTGTACAGCGAGGCTAAGGCGAGAGGAGACAGACCTCACCTCGACTTCTTATAGCAAGGCTGAGGCAAGAAAGGTCATCGAGAGGCACTTTTCTTCCCCAAAACACAAGCATCATCTTTGGCGTTCAGGCCCTCTATGTGCTTAGCGCTGGAGTAACAGAGAAGTAAAGCAGAGCCTGAAGCGCGATGACTGATCGGTGGTGCACCAACATGCTAGTCGGTGGTCGGTGGTAGAAGCAAGTTCTACTGCGAGAAGCCGAAGCATTTAGGCCCTTCAAGTCAGCCGTCTAGCATGAAGTTATGTATAAAAGTTGTTAAAGACAATGCTGAGTCACATGCAGAGAGTTAAAAATGGAAAGGGACATGCAGCTGGAGCAAAGATTTCATTCATATTGAAGTCAATGCAGTGAGCCTTTACAGCTAAAAGGTTTATACAAGTTATGAAGCAGAAAAAGAAATTACACAGAAAAGAAGAAGTTGCAAAGGGAGAAGCTGAAGGAGGAGGAATGATCTTGCCATCGACCACTTAGTCTCTTCGCTGAGAACGAGTTCACAGCTCGAGACTGGGGGGCTCGTGATCCGGTCGGTCAGCTAGTCGATGACGTCAGCAGCAGATGACCACGTGGACCATTCACAAGGTGACACGTGGTAGAAGATAGCAGGTGAATCAGAGGGGAGATCACTCAGAACGGTGATCGGTGGTCAGTTGCTAAAGTGACCACCACCAGCAGATCAGTGCCTAGATGAGCGCCTGACAGCAGAGCGCGAGAAGTAATGAAGCACCGATCAGTTATCGGTGCAAGGTCATCAGGAAGAAGGGTGATTAACACCTCTTTGTCGAGAAAGAAGTCCTCAATTCGAGCAGAGAGCTCACCAATGAAGTCCTCAGAGGGTAAGAGATGTGGGCGATGACAAGGTGGTGAGATGTCCCTTCAGCGCGCTACTCATGTCCTTACGCGCAGAGCCACGTAGGTCGCCCGGGCCAATGACTTAGTCTCTTCGCTGAAACAAGTTAACAGCTTGAGACTGGGGGGCTTGTGTACCGACCAGTCCTCGGACACCGAGAACAGGTAGTAAAGGGCGAACCACGTCAGATGGGTCCGACAGCATGGGCCAAAGCCACGTGAGGAATGGACCCTATTAGAGGTTGATCAGTCATCGGTGTGTTCCCTCAGAGTAGGGTGATCAGTCATCGGTGTGTTCCCTCAGAGTAGGGTGATCAGTCATCGGTGTGTTCCCTTAGAGAAGGGTGATCAGTCATTCCCCTCAGAGTAGGGTGATCAGTCGTCGGTGTGTTCCCTCAGAGAAGGGTGATTAGTCATCAGCATTTTCCCGCAGGGAAGGGTGAGTAGTCGTCAGACCACCAGGATGGGCTGAGGTGTCATCGTCACTCAGCAGGTCGAGGAGTCCTCGGCAACAGAGTATGGCGAGGTGACATTGGCCTTGGGTGGAGACGAGGTGACATCGGTCTTGGGGGAAGACCAGTTATCAGTAAACATGCCCAGAGGTAAGGAGAGGCCTGGATCACGAAGTGCCTATGCGGGTAGCAGGAAGAGCACAGTTGGGTGTAGAGTCCTGAGGGGACGAGTACTCACCAGAGCTAGGGTTTTCCCAGTGAAGCTATATGCATGGCACGTGAACAGTGAAGGCACTCCCAGAACAGGTGGCCCCAGAGACTAGGTGCACAAGGAGGCATTCAGGTGGTCACCCTGTTAAAGTTTGCACTCCAGAGAAGGAAACCTTATGTGCTAGATTACCCTAAGATTGGGTGATAGCGGCGCAAGGGTATTCCAGTAAACCCTAAATATGGCTAGCAGCGCAGTAAACCCTAATTAGGGCTAGCGGCGCAGTAAACCCTAGACTATATAAGGGACAGTAAAATACTTCACAAAGGTACGCAGTTTCTAGACCTAAACACAGTGAGAAACTTATACACTTGGTGTTGCTTGCCCTACACTGACTGGAGCGTCGGAGTGCAAACGGCCTCTAGGGCGCCCCCTTTCTCTTTTGCAGGTGCAGATTGCTTAGAAATAACCAAGCACGTATCAACGTGGGAAGGGAGGCGTGTGAGTGTCGTGAGTCAACCGACAGGCGAGTCAACCGGCAGGAACAACATTCATCAAGAACTTCTTCCAACTATCATGGACATGAAGATGAAACCGAATGGAGGAGGCATCATCATTATGAAGAAAGGCGCCAACATGTGGCAAAGCCTTATATGCCTTTTGTAAAATTACCTAGCTTTAGTGGTGAAGGTGATCCAAATGTATATTTGGGGTGGGAAGCAAAGGTTGAACAAATCTTTCATGTACATGAGGTCCAAGAAGACCAAAGGGTAAAACTAGCTACTTTAGAATTTCTAGACTATGCCATGCAATGGTGGCATAAAACTCTTATGGACATTGGGCTAAACAAGAGACCTCCCGTGGTTTCTTGGAACAATTTGAAAGAGTGTATGTGCGCTAGATTTGTTCCACCACACTTTAGGAAATACCTATTGTTGAAGCTCCAAAGGCTTCACCAAGGCACGCTAAGTGTGGATGCTTATTATAAAGAACTTGAAACGCTTTTAACTCATATTAACATGCATGAAAGTGAAGAATCTAAGATGGCTCGTTTTGTAAGTGGATTAAGACAAGATATTCAAAATGTTGTAGAACTTTATGAGTACACTTCTTTGGAAAAATTGGTTCACCTAGCCATTAAGGTTGAATCACAAATTTTGAAGAAAAATTATTTTAAGAAAACTCATAATGATGGTTTCTATAACTCACCTTGGAAGGGTAAAACTCACATTTCAAAACTTGATACTCCTTCCAAATCTTTTAAAGAATCCACTCAACAAAAGGACTCTCATAATTCTTCTATTTCTAAATCACCAACCAAAACCTCAAGTAAGAAATGTTTTAAGTGTTTAGGTTATGGTCATATAGCCGCAAATTGTCCAACAAAACGAACCATGATGGTAAAAGGGGGTATAGTTGTAAGTGAACATAGTGATAATTCTTCTAAATCTAACTCCCCTTCCCCTAGCCCTAGTGATAATGAATGTAAAATACCATGTGAAGGTGACTTATTGGTGATAAGGCGCATGATGGGCACAATTCAAAAACCTTTGGATGATACCCAAAGAGAAAATATTTTCCATACCCGGTGCCTTATCAACAAAAAGTTATGTTCCATGATAATTGATGGGGGTAGTTGTACAAATGTGGCTAGTACAAGAGTGGTGGAGAAGCTTGTGTTACCCACTATCTCTCATCCCAAGCCCTATAAGCTCCAATGGCTTACTAAAAATGGAGAAATCATGGTTAATAAACAAGTCCTCATAAATTTTGAAATAGGAAAGTATAAAGATGAGGTTTTATGTGATGTTGTGCCTATGGAAGCAACCCATATTCTTTTAGGGAGGCCTTGGCAATTTGATAGACATGTTTTACATGATGGCCTCACCAATATAATGTCTTTTTCCTTCCAAGGGCGCAAGGTTACCTTAAAACCCCTCTCTCCACAAGAAGTTCATGAGGACCAATTAAAAATGAAAAATAAAAGAGAAAATGAAAAAGAAGAAAATGATAAAATGAGTCATAATACCTTATCAACTAAATCAATCTTTTTGACTCATGCTATGCCTCAATTTGAGCATCCAAGGTATTCTTCTTCTTTGTCTTTTCATTACCAAAAGTTCCTACTTGCACTCCATATTGGTTGAAAAATGTTAGGGATGATTTTTCCATACCTATTAATGGTTTTTACCCTTAAAAGAGAATTTTTCCAAAGAAAATAATCATTCCCACACATTTTTTTCCAACATGGTCTGTCTATAGGACTTCTTTTTCCAACATCCCAATGATTCATAATGCTAAGTCAAGTTTGTCTTTATTATCATCCACTGCTTTATTTGATAGCAAACTGACTTTGTTATATGTAGGGATTCTGAATTCGTGGACGAATTCTCTCCAACCTGGGGAGCATGATGGAGATCAAGTAGAAGAGGATTTCACTAATGGAGGAAGTGGTCATCCACCCAAGCATTTAAAATTCTTCTTACTAGTCTTCTTAAAAAGTAGAACATTTTGGGTTCTCTTGAAAATTCAAAAGATAGTAGTATAAATAAATATTTGTAAATAATCTTGTATAAATTTGTAAATAATATAGAAATATCCTTCAGAGTATGCCAAAGAGGAAAACCAAAAGAAACCTCTAAATGTAAGGCATTTTAGGCATTTTCTTTAGGGAAAAGTGGAAAAAGTGACTTTTCTACTCCTTTCTCTCTTAGGCACTAGAAGGAGCTAGAAGAGTGACTCTTCCCACTCCTTCCCCTTTGTAACATGACCAGCCCTCTCCATTATAAATAGGGGTGCTTGGTACTTTGAAAAAAAAAAAGTTGAAAGTTAGAAGAAAAGAAACTATCTTGAAATTGAGAGAGAGTGAGTTTGTGAGACTTGTCTCTTCTTCTCCTTCATGTCTTATCTTGTGAGCTTTGGAGACTCTCAAGTGGCGGCACCACCCACTCATCTTGGAAGAACCACCCTCCAAGTGGCGTGAATCACATCTCCAAAAGGCTACAACCACATAAGTCATTTCTATTCATCTTCTAAAAATACCCATTTGTGTTTTCTTGTAGTTTTTCCATTTTTAATCGATTCAATCTTTTCCATGAGTTGTTTCCTTTCATTTGCTGCCATTGTTCTGCACTTTGTTTGGTTTATTTCCTTGTTTTCTTGCTGTTTTAGTTTCGTCCAAACCATGGGTTTCCATATACATGTGTTGTTCTTGTTTTCCATCCATGGGTTTTTGTTCTTTGATGAGTTTCTTTGTGATTTTCTAATTCCTATTGAATTTCAATCAGTATTTTCACTTTTTCTTGGTGTTCTTATGTTGTTCTTGTGTTTCCTTTGAAGTTTGGTACTGTTCTTGAATTACCCATTCATATTCCATTGTTATCTTACACTACAAGTTACCTATTCATGTGTTTTTAGTATGAACCTTTGTTTTCTTGAGTAGAAACTCTATTAATTGCTCTTTAGAATTTTGATCCTAATTCTTGAAAGTGTCATGAATACAATGAAATCTATATCAACTCAACCCAAACCAAGAAAGGTTCATAAGAGACTCACATCATTACCCCTAGGGGCGCCAATGCCCAAAAACGCTAGGGTTTTTAGAGAAAGCTGCAAGTAAGGCATGTGAGAAATTATGGAACTTATAAGAACGGGTTAGTCTCGCGGCGTTGGTACACACGTTGTAACCCTAGCGGCCATACCGTTAGATGCACACTCTAGAAAAAGAATGTTGCCACGAGTGTTGCACTCTAAGAAAGGAATGTTGCCACGGGAGTTGCACTAAGACTGTGCGATATAGAGTCCCAAAAAGGTAACCCTAAATTCACTAGAGGCAAGGCTTTAGCAAGAGAATGTCAGCGGTAGGTTAACCTAGAAACAATTATATAAGGGGGTAAAACCCAAGGTAAAGGCACGCTATCTTCTATGCAAGACATAGTTCTTACACACACATTATAAGCTTAAACACTTTTGCTTGTTTGATGTTTCTTGCCCTGTATTGACTTGAGCGTCGGAGTGCAGTTACAGGTAGGGCCCCCCTCTGTCTCAACGGACCCATCCTGTGGAAAGCACAGAACCACCGCGAAGATAGGAGGAGCAACTATCTGCCTCTGAGTCAATGGTGTAAGGACCTATAAAATTAAATTGGAATAAAAGGAATATATTTTAAATGAATTCTAAGTATGTTTTTATTTAAAATAAAAAGGAAGGAAAGTGTAGCTTAGAAGACTATGAGATCGCCTGGTTAGTACATAATCGCCTGTCGCCTAGACTACACATGAACGCCAATCGCCTGTAGTGTACATGAACGCCAATCGCCGATGGTGCACATGATCGCCGAAAATGCACTCAGTATGTGGTCAAGATACTGGATCAACCATAGTGGGTTCCAAAAACCACGCGTATCAAGGTGTGGGTTAAGCCTTAGATACGCTGTGCATGCGAAGCTCTATGCTTGAGCATAAGAAATCGTTCTTAGTGTTGCATGCATGGGCGCACGAGGAGTAGTGCTGATCTACTCTTGGAAATGTGAAGCTACCGACGTCACCAAGTCATGTGGAGATGATACCTTGGACGTAATATAGTGGGACGAACAACCTTCAGCAAGGCGTGGCGATGTGTCATCGGGCATCACCAGGGCGCGAGGCATGCGGGCATCGCCAGGGCGAGACATCGGTCGTCTTCCAAAGAGAGACATCGGTCGTCTTCCAGGGAGAGACATCGGTCGTCCGCCAGGGAGAGACATCGGTCGTCCGCCAGGATGAGACATCGGTGGATAGTCATCGCGCGAGCGGTCATCGGTGGAAGGTTATCGCGCGATGTCGTGTTTCACACAGATAAGGTGGGACCCAGGCTCCCAGCATGAGACGTCCTGCACGCGCGACACGTAGACAGAAAAGGGTGTTTCAAAATAGTTGGCATCAGAGAGTTGGTATGCGCAGAGACACACGTGGCCGTACTGTTCAGGGAAGCGTGCATGCAAGCTTTCCTGCAGAGTGGGTGGTGGCAGCGGCAATTGTGGACAAGTTGGTTTAGATTCAAAAACTCACTTCTGAGAGCGGAGAACGTTGTTGTGGTTCAAGAGTGACAGAGTGAGTTTACCTTCGTCCCCCTCTTTTCTCTCCTTCGCGCTGCGACTTAAGTATCCTCAAGCACCAGTACGACGAGCGACGACTGCCCTTGGACACCTGGGGAGTTCTCTGCGAGTTTTCTGTCAGGACGCTAGAACAGAGTTAAGGCATCTTTAAGCTTCGATGGGTTTTGGAGCTTTTGGTGTTTTGCGCTAGTCCAGGTAAGGGAAGCTAGCATTTTCGTTTATAAAAACGTTAGGCGAGTACGTTCTGAAGTGAGGGCGACGTGGTCGCCGGTTTCATATTCTTTTTCACGATGCTCTGTTTTTATGTGTGGGGCGACGTGATCGCCGGTTTTAATGTGGATTTCGAACTCCCCTGTTTTAATGTCGTTTGAAACTGTTTGAGATTGAAATGTGATATTCGAAAATCTGAACCTTGGAATGATTGTTGCTGTGATTGGAATCGTTCATTTAAGTGTTATATGATGTGTTAAATGTTGTGAATGTGGGATCAAGGCATAGTATTTTCAGGAAAGAAAATACCGTGTAAGATCGTGTAGGATGTGCATTGATCGGTGATTTCTATAATGAGATATCCTGGCTCTCCTGATATAATGGAATCATATAGATGAAGTTATTCAGGCGTTGAGAGTCGATGGAGGTTCATACCTATGGGTAAGTTGTTTGAAAGATAACTACTTGACCTGTTGTGTGGATTCGCCCTGTCATACTAGGAGAGTGATGAGATTGAGATTGAGATTATGTTGATGCGCATAGCTGTGGGAACTTTACAGCAGTGTAGTATGACAGGTGCAGATCTCTGAGTATAGTCAATGCACGTGTCTTCCGGAAGTAGTGTCAAGTGTCTGTGTGTGATGAGTCAGTGGAAGTCTGATGTGAGAAATGAGAAACATTGAAATTGATAGACATTTGATGGATTATGTGAATTGAACGACTCTTGAGGAAATTGTGAAATATGTGATTACTTGATGGTCATGTGAAGGGAATGAGAAAGTTGATGGTTTTTACGTGGGTGTCTTAAATTTGTTTTATCTTGATTTTAAAGTTTCATATCTAAATTCTCTTTCAAATATCTAGCTTACCCTGCGTTTTTATTTTGTGGATGTTTTCTTAAACCTGTGATGATCGTGTATAATTTACACGGGAGCAGATGGTGTTGCAGGAAGTAGAGCTCCTCAGTGAGTGGTCGTGTAACATCCCGCCAAATCTTTTTCATAATTATAAAATGAAATAAAGGTAAAACAATAATATTGAAGTGAACATATGTATATATATATAATGAAATTTCTCCTCACAGGGAGTTTAATACATATCCGGTCAGTTTTCCAAAACTTAAACAAAATACAGTAAAATAGAAAGACAGGCGATCTCCTAACAGCAAAAGGCGATCTCCTATCAGAAAAAGGCGATTTCCTATCAGACAACAGAAAAAGGGTGATCGCCTAACAGAAACAAAAAACAGGCGATCTCCTTCCGGCGACCACTCACTGAGGAGCTCTACTTCCTGCAACATCATCTGCTCCCGTGTAAATTATACACGATCATCACAGGTTTAAGAAAAAGCCAAACACAACACCAAAATCACAGGGTAAGCTAGATATTTGAAAGAGAATTTAGATATGAAACTTTAAAATCAAGATAAAACAAATTTAAGACACCCACGTAAAAACCATCAATTTTCTCATTCCCTTCACATGACCATCAAGAAATCACACATTTCACAATTTCTTCAAGAGTCTTTCAATTCACATAATTCATCAAGTGTCTATCAATTTCAAAGTTTCTCATTTCTTACGTCAGACTTCCACTGATTCAACACACATAGACACATACCACACCACTGTAAAGTCCACACAGGACAGCTAGTAAAGTCCACACAGGACAGCTAATGAAGTCCACACAGGACAGCAAGTAAAGTCCACACAGGACACTTGACACTACTTCCGGAAGACTCGTGCGTTGACTCGGACCCAGAGATTTGCACCTGTCATACCACACCACTGTGAAATCCACACAGGGTCGCTGTGAAATCCACACAGCCATGCGCATACATAATCTCAATATCATCACTCGCCCGGTATGACAGGGTTAATTCATATAACAGGTCAAGTCAGTTATCTTTCAAACAACTTACCCATACATATGAACCTCCTTCGACTCTCCACAACTGAATAACTTCATCTATGTGATTCCATTATATCAGCAGAGTCAGGATATCTCCTTCTAGACAGGTCCCTAGTCAATGCACATTACACACGATCTTACACGGTATTTTCTTTCCTGAAAATACTATGCCTTGATCCCACATTCACAACATTCAACACATCATACAACACTTAATGAACGATTCCAGTCACAGCAACATTCATTTCGCGGTTCAGATTTTCGAATATCACATGCATTTCACATTTAAAACTCAAACAGTTTCAAACAACACAAAAACAGGGGAGTTCGAAAAACAACGCCAAAACCGGTGATCTCGTCCAAAAAAACAGGGGATTATGCAATAACAGTTGAAAACCGGCGACCACGTCGCCCCATAACTTGCAGAGAACCTCCCAGGTGTCCAAGGGTAGTCGTCGCTCGTCATACTGGTGCTTGAGGGTGCCTGAATCGCAGCGCAAAGGAGAGAAAAGAGAAAGATGAAGGTGAACCCACTCTGTCACTCTTGAACCACAGCAACGTTCTCTGCCCTCAGAAGTGAGTTTTTGAATCTAAACCAACTTGTCCACAAAAGCCGCTGCCACCACCCACTCTGCAGGAAGCTTGCGTGCACGCTTCCCTGAACAGTACGACCACGCGTGACTCTGCGCATGCCAACTCTCTGATGTCACTATTCTGAACCACCCTTTTTGTCTACGTGTCGCGCGTGCAGGACGTCTCATGCTGGGAGCCTGGGTCCCACCTTATCTTTGTGAAACTCGACACCGTGCAATAATCTTCCACCGATGACCGCTCGCGTGATGACTATCCACCGATGTCTCATCCGGGCGGACGACCGATGTCTCTCCCTGGAAAACGACCGATGTGTCCCTCATCCTGGCAATGACCGTCTGTCTCTCATACCGGCGATGACTGACGTGCCTCATCCCGGTGATGACTGATTCCTCATCCTGGCAGACAACCGATGTCTCATCCCGGAGGACCACCGATGTCTCACCCTGGCAGACAACCGATGTCTCACCCTGGAGGACCACCGATGTCTCACCCTGGCAGACCACCGATGTGTCTCCCATCCTGGTTGATGACCGATGTTCCTCTCATCCTGTTGGCGATCTCTTATCGCCCTTGTGTGTGACGAGAACACATCGCCTTACTCTGCTCACCGATGTCACATCGTCACACCTTGCTGAAGGTTCTTCATCCCACTATGTTACGTCCAAGGTATCATCTCCACATGACTTGGTGACGTCGGTAGCTTCACATTTCCAAGAGTAGATCAGCACTACTCCTCGTGCGCCCATGCATGCAACACTAAGGAAGATTTCTTATGCTCAAGCATAGAGCTTCGCATGCACAGCGTATCTAAGGCTTAACCAACACCTTGATACGCGTGGTTTTTGGAACCCACTATGGTTGATCCAGTATCCTGACCACATACTGAGTGCACTTTCGGCGATCATGTGTACCATAGGCGATTGGCGATCATGTACACTATAGGCGATTGGCGTTCATGTGTAATCTAGGCGACAGGCGATTATGTAGTAACCTGGCGATCTCATAGTCTTCTAAGCTACACTTTTCTTCCTTTTTATTTTAAATAAAAACATACTTAGAATTCATTTAAAATATACTCCTTTTATCCCAATTTAATTTTACAGGTCGCCGGAAGGAGATCGCCTGTTTCTGTTTCTGTTAGGCGATCGCCTGTTTTCTGTTTTCTGTTAGGAGATCGCCTTTTTTTCTATTTTGCTGTATTTTGTTTAAGTTTGGAAAACTGACTGGTTATGTACTAAACTCCCTGTGAGGAGAAATATCATTATACATATATATATATATACATATATTCACTTCGATATTATTGTTTTACCTTTATTTCATTTTATAAATATGAAAAGAATTTGGCGGGATGTTACATTAATGGTATCAGAGCAGTTCGTCCTTAGGATGTCCTGAGGAGAGTGGGTTCATTGTGTTTCTTCTGCTATTTGAGTCTTAATCAAAGCTATAGTGAAAGGTTTTCAAATGTTTTCTGATTGAAATCTTGTCTGTGCTTTAGTAGATATAGGCTCTAAATGAAAAATTTTAGTATTAAGAGTGAAAGGATCTTGATAAAGTAGTGAGGGTGCACACTCATAACTGAATCGAGATGTTCTCAATCTTAATTCTAAAAGTTTGATGTTGAGCATATATCCACTTCTGGTGTGTTTTATCCCAATTATTAAGTGTGGTGATATTTTACTGGTAGTTTGTACCCATGACTGTTCAGTGTTATGCTTTCTATTTTTGAGCATTATGATTCTGTTGATGAACTCAAATTCTTAATGACTTTGAGATGCTGACCTTTGTAAGGTCTAGAGGTTACCTCCTGAATGAATTGATTTCTTATCGATCTCATTCTTGTAGTTGTAGGGAATATAGAAACCAATAGTTTCAAAATCTGAAACGAAGAAAGATGGCACGTAGACCTCCTACCCCTCCCCAACCTTCTTCGGAAATGAGCTAGATTGCCAAGGCTATTGAGATGATGGCAACTGCCATCCAACAACAGAATGCAGCAATGGCACAGAATCATCAAGCTGCAATGCACCATTGGGAAACTGCTTGGTCGGCTGAAACAAATTCCCACGTCGGTCAGCCTCAGGAACAGATGGGACTGACCGAGTTCATGAGGCACAACCCACCCAAGTTCAGTGGGAATGCTAGCCCTGATCAAGCATATCAGTGGGTCAGGGAGTTGGAGAAAATCTTTAGGGCGACCTCCTGCCCTGAAGAGAAGAAATTGGTGTTCGCCACCTATTTGCTATCTGGAGAAGCCGAGTTCTGGTGGATGGGAGCTCAGCAGATGATGGAAGCCAGAGCTGAAGTGTTAGACTGGGAGAGCTTCAGGGTGAGGTTTCTGGAAAAATACTTCCCAGATAGTGCAAAGTTTGCAAAGGAAGCAGAATTCCTCAGATTGGAGCAGGGGGAGATGTCAGTGAATGCTTATGCTGCTCGGTTTGAGTACCTCGCCCGATTCTATACCCAGGCGACCTCTGAGGCTTGGAGGTGTAGGAAGTTTGAAGAGGGACTGAAGCATGGGCTGAAGAGGACCATAGCCCCTATGTGCATCAGGGAATTTCACGCCTTAGTAGAGAAGGCGAAGATGGTGGAGACTCTGGAAAAGGGTGATTCCCGGGTGATCAGGTCACACCCAGGGGGTTCTTCCAGTGGGAAGGCCAAGGTGCAGCACCCACAAAGCAAGCCCTATGCGAGACCTCCACCACATCGGGCAGGAGCAGCATCATCCCAGTTTCAGCAGCAACAACCTTGGAAACCCAAATGTTTCCATTGTGGTGGACCACACACGCCCAATGTGTGCCCCAAGAAGGCTTCGGAGAGAAGGTGTTTTGCATGTTGTTCCGGCCGCTTGACTCGAACGTGGAGGACTGCCTCGTTACTCCTTCGTCTAGCCCTCTGTTCTGCAGGAACGCTCCAAGAACCACCGCCGGAGCTCCAAACGCTGCCTGCAAAACACACAGACGGCGCCTCTAGCGGCCGTTGTAGCTCCGACGCTCAAGTCAGGCAACAGGAACACCAAAATTATATCTGAATCTCTCTGTGAGACCCGTGTGTGACTGAAACTCTCAGATGTGTGAGCTATGAGAATCTGTAAAAAACCTCCCCTTAATTCGTTAAGAGTTTCGCTTCTATACCTGAGTTTTTCTCTCTCCTGACAGTTATTCCTCTTGACACGTGGATAACATCTGGTCGTACACGTGTCATCATCTGGAGTGTCTGCAGGTGAAACGTTACTTCCACTGTGCCCCTGCGACTAAGTTATCCACACAGGGAGTAGCTTAGTACACAGGTTACTCTGGGCGCAACCTTAACATGGCGAGCTGGTTAACCCTGGGCATTGCAGCTCACACTACACATGGTGGCAGATATGCCACTTATCCTCTGTACTTAGACCATACAACAAGTGCATGCCAAGTCTTCTCAAACACCCGGCGATGTGCTCTTTCGGCGACTTGCTGACCACCTGATCTCCCAACCTTAACACACGGCGATCATGTGCAATCTGAGCGATTACTGATCCTTACCGGCGATGACCGACTACTCATCCTCAAGGCGATAGGCGATTACTCACCTCAAGGCGATAGGCGATTACTCATCATCACAGGCGAGAGGCGATTACCATTATGAGTGATCGCCTCCCTGATTCGCCTGCTATCCTCTACCACGTGTTACCCTGTGAATGGTCCACATGGTCAACTGCTGCTGATGTCATCGACTACCGATGACCGACCGGAACACATGTCAAAAGACGGGACACATTGCTAGAGATTGTCCTACCCAGAATAGGATGACTCAACCTGTTGGTCCTTAGCAGTTGAGGAATGGAGGCAGTAGACCTCAAGCAGCAGGGAGGGTGTTTTCCATGACAGGAGCAGAGGCGTCTCAGTCAGGTAACCTAGTGCAAGGTGTTTGTTTTATAGCTGGTAGAGGTGTAAAAGCCTTGTTTGATTCTGGAGCGACACAGTCCTTTGTGTCAAGCCTGTGTGTAGCCGAGTTGGGCCTTTTAGTGAAGGAGTTACCGTTTGAACTGTTGGTCTCTACACCTGCGTCAGGACAGGTGTTGACCTCTACAGTTTGCCCTGAATATCTAGTGATAGTAGAGGGACGCAGGTTCAAAGTAAACTTGATCTGCCTACCTCTTCAGGACCTGGATGTTATCCTGGGAATGGATTGGCTATCTGCCAATCACGTTCTCATAGACTGCGGTAGTCAGAAAATAGCGTTTCCAGACCTCCAAGAGTCAGATGTGATATCTGCTCAGCATGGGTGGTCGGAGTTGGAAAAAGGGGCGAGGTGCTTCGTGATCCTAGCTCGGTTGGAAGTGAAGAATGAAGGGGACGTAAGCAGGATATGTAACATCCCGCCAAAATCCCTTTCATATTTATATAATGAAATAAAGGTAAAACCATAATATCGAAGTGAACATAAATATATATATATATATATATATATGTAATGAACTTTCTCCTCACAGGGAGTTTAATACATATCCAGTCAGTTTTCCAAACTTAAACAAAATACAGCAAAATAAAAAAAACAGGCGATCTCCTATCGGAAACAGAAAACAGGTGATCGCCTATCAGAAACAGAAAACAGGCGATCTCCTTCCGGCGACCACTCACTGAGGAGTTCCACTTCCTGCAACCTCATCTGCTCCCGTGTAAATTATACACGATCATCACAGGTTTAAGAAAACATCCACAAAACAAAAACGCAGGGTAAGCAAGATATTTTAAAGAGCAATTTAGATATGAAACTTAAAAATCAAGATAAAACAAATTTAAGACATCCACGTAAAACCATCAACTTTCTCATTCCCTTCACATGACCATCAAGTAATCACATATTTCACAATTTCCTAAAGAGTCGTTCAATTCACATAATTCCATCAAGTGTCTATCAATTTCAATGTTTCTCATTTCTCACGTCAGACTTCCACTGACTCATCACACACAGACACTTGACACTACTTCCGGAAGACTCGTGCGTTGAACTTAGCATCCAGAGACCTGCACCTGTCATACTTTATTGCTGTAATGTTCCCACAGCCATGCGCATCAACATAATCTCGATCTCAATCTCATCACTCTCACAGTATGACAGGGTTAATCCATATAACAGGTCAAGTCAGTTATCTTTTAAACGACTTACCCATACATATGGACCTCCTTCGACTCTCACCAACTGAATGACTTCATCTATGTGACTCCATCATATCAGCAGAGTCAGGATCGTCTCATTCACAGTATACTCACTGATCAATACACCTCGTAACCAATCTCAACACGGTATTTCCTTTCCTGAAAATACTATGTCTTGATCCCACATTCACAACAGTCAACACATCATATAACACTTAAATGAACGATTCCAATCACAGCAACAATCATTCCACGGTTCAGATTTTCGAATATCACATTTCAATCTCAAACAGTTTCAAACGACACTAAAACAGGGGAGTTCGAAATCAACATTTAAAACCGGCGATCACGTCGCCCCACACATAAAAACAGAGCATCGTGGAAAAGAATATGAAACCGGCGACCACGTCGCCCTCACTTCAGAACGCACTCGCCTAACGTTTTTATAAACGAAAATGCTAGCTTCCCTTACCTGAACTTGCGCAAAACACCAAGAGCTCCAAAACCCACCGAAGCTTAAAGATGCCTTAACTCTGTTCTAGCGTCCTGACGGAAAACTCGCAGAGAACTCTCCAAGTATCCAAGGGTATTCGTCGCTCGTCGTACTGGTGCTTGAGGATGCCTGAATCGCAGCGCGAAGGAGAGAAAAGAGAAGGATGAAGGTAAACTCACTCTGTCACTCTTGAACCACTACAACGTTCTTTTCCTCTCAGAAGTGAGTTTTTGAATCTAAACCAACTTGTCCACAATTGCCGCTGCCACCACCCACTCTGCAGGATAGCTTGCGTGCACGCTTCCCTGAATAGTACGGCCACGTGTGTCTCTGCGCATGCCAACTCTCTGATGTCACTATTCTGAACCACCCTTTTTGTCTACGTGTCGCGCGTGCAGGACGTCTCATGCTGGGAGCCTGGGTCCCACCTTATCTGTGTGAAACTCGACATCGCGCGATAATCTTCCACCGATGACTCATCCTGGCGGACGACCGATGTCTTTCTCTGGAGGACGACCGATGTCTCTCCCTGGAGGACGACCGATGTCTCTCCCTGGAGGACGACCGATGTCTCGCCCTGGCGATGCCCGCATGCCTCGCGCCCTGGCGATGTCCGCATGCCTCGCGCCCTGGCGATGCCCGCATGCCTCGCGCCCTGGCGATGCCCGACGACATTCGCCACGCCTTGCTGAAGGTTCTTCATCCCACTATGTTACGTCCAAGGTATCATCTCCACATCACTTGGTGACGTCGGTAGCTTCACATTTGCAAGAGTAGATCAGCACTACTCCTCGTGCGCCCATGCATGCAACACTAAGGACGATTTCTTATGCTCAGGCATAGAGCTTCGCATGCACAGCGTATCTAAGGCTTAACCCACACCTTGATACGCGTGGTTTTTGGAACCCACTATGGTTGATCCAGTATATTGACCACATATTGAGTGCACTTTCGGCGATCATGTGCACCATAGGCGATTGGCGATCATGTACACTACAGGCGATTGGCGTTCATGTGTAGTCTAGGCGACAGGCGATTATGTACTAACCAGGCGATCTCATAGTCTTCTAAGCTACACTTTCCTTCCTTTTTATTTTAAATAAAAACATACTTAGAATTCATTTAAAATATATTCCTTTTATTCCAATTTAATTTTACAGGTCCTTACAGGATACATGTGGTGAAAGATTTGATGGATGTATTTCCAGAAGAAATACCTGGATTACCTTCTAAGAGAGAAGTGGAATTCTCTATTGATTTGGTACCTGGAGCTGGACCAGTGTCAATGGCACCTTACAAGATGGCTCCAGCCGAGTTGGTAGAATTAAAGAAGCAAGTGGAAGAGTTGTTGGAGAAACAATTCATCAGACCCAGTGTATCTCCATGGGGGGCTCCAGTGCTCCTAGTTAAGAAAAAGGATGGAAGGTCTCGGCTGTGTATAGATTACAGGCAGTTGAACAAGTTGACCATCAAGAACAAGTACCCCCTACCTAGAATTGATGATTTGATGGATCAATTACATGGGGCCTCGGTGTTCTCAAAGATTGATCTGAGATCGGGGTACCACCAAATTTTGGTAAAAGCTGAAGATGTTCAAAAGACAACATTTAGGTCTCGTTATGGGCACTATGAGTATGTGGTGATGCCGTTTGGAGTAACAAATGCCCCAGCTCTGTTCATGGACTACATGAATAGGATTTTTTGCCCTTTCTTGGATAAGTTTGTGGTAGTTTTCATAGACGACATACTCATTTATTCAAGGACCGAGGAAGAACATGAAGAACATCTGAAGACAGTATTGGAGATCCTGAGGGAGAAGCAATTATATGCCAAGTTCTCTAAGTGAGTTCTGGTTGAAAGAAGTCAACTTCTTAGGACATGTAATATCTGCCCAGGGGATCTCCATGGATCCAGCCAAAGTGGAGGCAGTGCTTCAGTGGGAACGTCCTAAGACAGTTATTGAGATAAGGAGTTTTGTGGGCTTAGCAGGCTACTATCGGAGGTTCATTGAGGACTTTTCCAAGGTAATGGCTCCTTTAACACAGTTGACCCGCAAGGATCAACCTTTTGCTTGGACCGACCGATGTGAGCAGAGCTTCATGGAACTAAAGGAAAGGTTGACCAGTGCTCCAGTGTTGGTGATCCCAGATGTAGGAAGACCTTTTGATGTCTACTGTGATGCTTCACATCAGGGTTTGGGATGTGTTTTGATGCAAGAGAAAAGAGTGGTTGCATATGCTTCAAGGCAACTCAAGGTTCATGAGAGAAACTATCCTACTCATGATTTGGAGTTGGTGGCTGTGGTGTTTGCCTTGAAGATTTGGAGGCACTATTTATATGGAGCTCGGTTCCAGGTGTTCAGTGACCATAAGAGCCTGAAATACCTGTTTGATCAGAAGGAACTAAACATGAGACAAAGAAGGTGGACGGAGTTTTTAAAGGACTATGATTTTCAACTCATGTATCATCCAGGGAAGGCCAATGTAGTGGCAGATGCTTTGAGTAGAAAATCAATACAAGTAGCCACCATGATGATGGAAGAGCAGAAACTGATCGAGCAATTCAGAGACTTAAACCTGGGGGTAGAATTTCATGTAAATCACATTAGTTGTAGTAAGCTGGCTATAACTAATGACTTCCTTGGAGTGATAAAGGATAAGCAGTTGGAGGACCCTAGTCTGAAGCGTACTGTGGAGTCACTAGGGACCGACCAGGCTAAAGACTTTATGATGGGCGATGATGGGATCTTGAGATTTAATGGCAGAATTTGCATACCTGTAAATGAAGAGTTGAAGAAGATGATCCTAGAGGAAGGTCACAAGAGTCGCCTTAGCCTACATCCAGGCATGAACAAGATGTACCATGACTTGAAGGAGTCATTTTGGTGGTCGGGCATGAAGAAAGACATCGCCTAGTATGTTACAACCTGCTTAACATGTCAGAAGGCGAAGATAGAGCATCAAAGACCTGGCGGGTTGTTACAGCAACTGGATATCCCTGAGTGGAAATGGGACAGCATTGCAATGGATTTTGTTACCCATTTACCTAGATCGGTAAGGGGCCATGACGCAATCTGGGTCAAAGTAGATCGGCTGACAAAGAGTGCCCACTTTCTTCCAGTGAATTTGAAAATGCCCATGGCCAAGTTGGCGCAGTTGTACATCAAAGAAATAGTGAGGTTGCATGGAGTGCCTTCCAGCATTGTTTCGGATAGAGATCCCAGGTTCACTTCACGGTTTTGGCAGACCTTACAAGATTGCTTGGGAACTAAGTTGAGAATGAGCTCGACATATCATCCTCAAACAGATGGACAGTCAGAGAGAATGATCCAGTCCTTGGAAGATCTACTGAGGACGTGTGTCTTGGATCAATTGGGAAGTTGGGATGAGGTGTTGCCGCTGGTGGAGTTTACTTATAATAACAGTTACCACGCCAGTATTGGGATGGCACCATATGAAGCCCTGTATGGGAGGAAATGCAGAACTCCCTTATGTTGGTACCAGGAGGGCGAAGCAGTCTTGGTTGGGCGAGAGTTAATTCAGCAGACGACCGAGAAGGTGCAACAGATACAAGACAGAATGAAAGCTTCTAAAAGCCGGCAGAAATCCTATGCAGATCAGAGGAGAAAACCTTTGGAGTTTGCTGCTGGAGACCATGTATTCATGAGAGTGACACCAACCAAGGGTGTAGGACGGGCGATCAGATCAAAGAAGTTGTCCCCTAAGTTCGTGGGACCATATCAGATCTTAAGGAGGATTGGTCCAGTGGCTTATGAGATCGCCCTACCTCCCCATTTAGCGAATCTGCATAATGTCTTTCACGTATCACAGTTGAGGAAGTACATGGTAGACCCTAGTCATGTGCTGGAAGTGGACGATGTGCAGATCAGGGATGACTTGTCCTTTGAAGCGAAACCAGTCAGGATTGATGATCGGCAAAGTAAACAGCTCAGAGGCAAGACCATCAACATGGTGAAAGTGGTGTGGGATGAGAGATCGGGTGATTCAACTTGGGAGTTAGAAGAACCCATGAGAGAAGCCTATCCATACCTCTTTTCCTTGTAATTCAATTTTCGAGGACGAAAATTTTTCTTGTTGGGGAGAATGTAAGGACCTGTAAAATTAAATTGGAATAAAAGGAATATATTTTAAATGAATTCTAAGTATGTTTCTATTTAAAATAAAAAGGAAGGAAAGTGTAGCTTAGAAGACTATGAGATCGCTGAGTTAGTACATAATCGCCTGTCGTCTAGATTACACATGAACGCCAATCGCCTGTAGTGTACATGATCGCCAATCGCCTATGGTGCACATGATCGCCAAAAGTGCACTCAGTATGTGGTCAGGATACTGGATCAACCATAGTGGGTTCCAAAAACCACGCGTATCAAGGTGTGGGTTAAGCCTTAGATACGCTGTGCATGCGAAGCTCTATGCTTGAGCATAAGAAATCGTCCTTAGTGTTGCATGCATGGGCGCACGAGGAGTAGTGCTGATCTACTCTTGGAAATGTGAAGCTACCGACGTCACCAAGTCATGTGGAGATGATACCTTGGACGTAACATAGTGGGATGAAGAACCTTCAGCAAGGCGTAGCGATGTGTCGTCGGGCATCGCCAGGGCGCGAGGCTTGCGAGAATCGCCAGGGCGCGAGGCATGCAGTCATCGCCAGGGCGAGACATCGGTCGTCTCCTAGGGAGAGACATCGGTCGTCCGCCAGGATGAGACATCGGTGGATAGTCATCGCGCGAGCGGTCATCGGTGGAAGGTTATCGTGCGATGTCGAGTTTCACACAGATAAGGTGGGACCCAGGCTCCCAGCATGAGACGTCCTGCACGCGCGACACGTAGACAAAAAGGGTGGTTCAGAATAGTGACATCAGAGAGTTGGCATGCGCAGAGACACGCGTGGTCGTACTGTTCAGGGAAGTGTGCACGTAAGCTTCCCTGCAGAGTGGGTGGTGGCAGCGGCATTTGTGGACAAGTTGGTTTAGATTCAAAAACTCACTTCTGAGAGGAGAGAACGTTGTTGTGATTCAAGAGTGACAAAGTGAGTTTACCTTCATCCTCCTCTTTTCTCTCCTTCGCGCTGCGATTCAGGTATCCTCAAGCACCAGTACGACGAGCGACGACTGCCATTGGACACCTGGGGAGTTCTCTGCGAGTTTTCCGTCAGTACGCTAGAACAGAGTTAAGGCATCTTTAAGCTTCGGTGGGTTTTGGAGCTCTTGGTGCTTTGCGCTAGTCCAGGTAAGGGAAGCTAGCATTTTCGTTTATAAAAAAAAAAAAAACGTTAGGCGAGTAGGTTCTGAAGTGAGGGTGACGTGGTCGCCGGTTTTCATATTCCTTTTCACGATGCTCTATTTTTATGTGTGGGGCGACGTGATCGCCGGTTTTAAATGTTGACTTCGAACTCCCCTGTTTTAGTGTCTGATCTCGCCGCAGACTCGAGCGTGGGGAGAATGCCTCGTCACTCCTTCGTTTGGCTTTCTAACTGCTGCGCGTTCTGCAAGGAGGCTCCAGGAACCTTCGACGGGACTCCGTACGGTGCCTGCAAAACACACAGACGGCGCCTCTAGCGGCCGTTGTAGCTCCGACGCTCAAGTCAGGCAACGGGAACACCAAAAAGTCTCTCTCAGGTTTCTCTGTGTGAAACTGTGTGTGTGTGCCCTCAGTCCTCTTTGATTCGAAAACTGAGTGCTCTTGGTTTAGTGTTGTGTATTCTGAGGTCAAGATTGCATACCGGGTTTGGTGTTCTTCTTCCTCATATAAACCCGCGTAGCCCCTACAGGCTACCTCTGAGGCCACTTAATTACTCTGCGCTGTCGTTTCCACTCCCCAGGGCTACCTTGCGTGCCAGCCTTCTTCACTTGAGTGCCAAGTCTGACAGGGGAGGCTGCATGGATACCTCTGCACCCCTCGACTTCTGTGCCTATCTGCCCTACCTATTCTCTGGGAACATCTTCACCATCCACGTGGCAGACATGCAACCCACTGGGAGACTCTAACCTTGATGGGCTCTCGTCCCAGCGGGATTCTGCACCTAACTGCGTCTTCTCATCTTCATGCGTGGTCGTTTCGCGACTAAGGCCGCTCCCTGCCTCTGGGCGCTTTACTGATCTTTGGTTGCGTTGTTCACATCGCGCGGCCGATGTCACCTCAACACACACCGATGACCGATGTGCTTCTTCACGTCCTCGTGCTCTGCTTATGGAATCAGGCGAGGTCCTTGAGTAACGTTCTCGCCGGGAGCCTGGGTCCCAGTTTAACACGTGTTGACAAAGAACCCCCGACGACTGATCACTCTGCATGCACCGATGACTGATCGGTGCCTCGTCACTTCTCGCGCTCTGCTTCCAGGCGCTCAAGTAGGAACCGATCTTCTGGTGGTGGTCACTCGGTAGCTGACCACTGATCGCCGTTCTTTGAACGATCTCCACCCCTGGTTCATCTGCTTTCTCGTGCCATGCGTCAGTCTGCGACTGACCCACGTCGTCATCAGCTGCTGACGTCATCGACTACCGATGACCGACCGGATCACAAGCCCCCCAGTCTCGAGCTGTGAACTTGTTCTCAGCGAAGAGACTAAGTGGTCTTCGTTGCCAAAGGGAAGAAGGAGCTCGAAGCTGATGTACCTGAGACCATGGCTGCTGGTGCCGAGGTTCTGATAGATGGGTTCCATGGGCTGGCAGCAGGTTCACTGCGTCCTTCCAGACTTGGACTCTACCCAACCTAGCCTCCACCATTCAGTGGCCGATGGCAGGCTCATTCCTCCTCCTTTAGCTTCTTCCCTTGCCACTTCTCCTTTTGTGTAATTTCTCTTGCTGCTTCAAACTTATATATAAATCTTTTATGCATAAGTTCATGTTGGATGACTGACCTGATGGCGTCTAAATGCATCGACTGATCGCCCAAGAGCCTTTTTGGGGAAGCTTTCAGACTCAGAGCTTTACCACCGACCACCGACTAGCCTGTTAGCGCACCACCGATCAGTCATCGCGCTTCAGGCTTCGCATTACTTCCGTGTCACTCCAGTGGTAAGTGCATAGAGGACCCGACCTCTGAAGATGATGCTTGTGTTTTGGGGAAGAGGACTGCTTCTTGATGACCCCTCTTGCCTCAGCCTCGCTGTAGGAACTTGAGGTGAGGTCTTTCTCTATTGCCTTAACCTTGCTGTATGAAGCAGGGGATAAGGACTTGGTTCTCTTGCCTCAACCTTGCTGTAAGAAGCAGAGGAAGAGGACTTTCTCTGCCTGCACCCCGCTGTACAAAGTCGAGGGTGAGGACTTTCTCCTCTAAGTGGGTGCATGCTCCCAGGGGAGCACCGGGGGTGGCTGTCTAAGCGCACTCGCCAGGCGCATCCCTGCCTGCATGGTATCACCGCACGCCCTTTGAGTGGGCAACTCCTCTTCTTCTGGTTTGGAATCATGCGGGGTGCATGCGTAACGCTCTCGCTGGGAGCCTGGGTCCCAGCTTAACACGTGTTGGCATGACCCCGATGACCAACCTTCTTCTGGAATCATGTGAGGTGCATGCGTAACGCTCTCGCTGGGAACCTGGGTCCCAGCTTAACACGTGTTAGCAAGACCCCGGTGACCATGTACCGACTGAGTGCTCTGCTTCGAGTGCACCGACGACTGATCATCGTTTGGGTGCACTGATGAATGATCGCGTTCTGCTTCTTAGCGATTAAACGCGAAGATGATGTCTTGCTTTGGGGAAGAAGAGTTTTTCTTGTTGACCCCCATTGGTCGTCCGTACTCGCGCCTGGGGTGAGCAGGCTCCAACCGATCACTTGCACTTTCATCTGGGGCAAGTAGGGCTTGAAAGTGGAAAACACGTGCACACTTGGTATACTAAAATCTTTTTTATTGGGTGGCCTCGTTAAAAACCCTCATCGGGAAAAGAGTGCCCCCTGATCCGTTCAACTATTTACAGTATATACATTGGGAGCGCGAGAACGCATGTACTTTACAACTTAACTGAAGTAGAATCTCAAGTGTGTAGCCTTCCATGTCCTGGGGATAGGTGCTCCATCCAGAGTCTCCAGCCGATAAGCTCCATTCTCCAACGCCTCAACTACTCTATATGGACCCGTCCACTTTGGAGATAACTTGTTCTCCATCTCATTATGGTGTGCTTTCCTCATCACCAGATCGCCCTCCTGGAAAGGCCTGGGCTTCACCTTGGAATTGTGCCTCCGTTCCACTCTTCTTTTGACAGCTTCAGCACTAACCCTGGCTCCCTCTCGCACTTCGTCCAGGAGGTCCAGATTCACCTTTCGCTCCTGATTGGACTCTTCGACGATAAAGTTCAGGAATCTAGGGGAGCTCTCCTGTATCTCCACGGGGATCATAGCATCCGTCCCATAGACAAGACTAAAGGGTGTCTCTTGGGTGCTAGACTGTGGGGTGGTATGGTAGGACCATACAATTCTGGGAACCTCTTCTTCCCAATTCCCCTTGGCTTTCTCTAATCTTCGCTTCAGTCCCCTAAGCAGCACTCGGTTGGCTGACTCCACCTGCCCGTTGGTCTGCGGGTGTTCTACTGAGGCGAACACTTGTTGTATCTTCAGTTCTTCGCACATCTTTCTCAACTGATGACTGGTGAACTGAGTGCCGTTGTCGGATACCAACCTCTTGGGTACTCCGAAACGACAGACAATATTCTTCCAAACAAAATGCTCGACCTTCTGAGTGGTGATGTGGGCCACTGGTTCCGCCTCCACCCATTTTGTGAAATACTTGATGGCCACTATGAGGAACTTCATCTGCCTGATCGCCAAAGGAAAAGGTCCCAGGATGTTGATTCCCCACGTGTGAAATGGCCATGGGCTATGGATGGACTTCAACTCCTCCGGGGGCGCCTTATGCCAGTCTGCATGAAGTTGGCATTGTTTGCACCGCTGAGCGTACTTCACACAGTCTTCCTTCAGCGTTGGCCAGTAATACCCTGCGCGGAGGATTCTACTTGCCAAAGCGCGACCACCGACGTGGCTTCCGCACACCCCTTCGTGCAACTCTGACATGAGTCTGGTGCATTGCTCTCCATGCACGCACATTTGTACTGGGTGGGAAAAGCCAAATCTAAACAAGTTCCCATCGATTAGAGTAAACTTACTCGAGCTCTTCTTTATCTTCTTTGCCTCTGTTGGGTCCAGTGGGAGCACACCATCCTCTAGGTACAACTGGTATGGCGTTATCCACGTATCGGGCCCCTTGACAGCGCAGACTTCCATCACCTCATCGGTCCTTGCTGGTCGCGCCCTCACCCTCGGTGCTTTCAGCGTTTCTTGAGTCAGGGACCGATGACTGATCGCCAGACGCTCCACTGACTTGGATACTTGAAGTATTTGATTGTTAGATACGAACGCTCGTGGTACCTTTAAAGTCTCTTGAATGACGGTCCTCTGTTTTCCCCCCTTGCCTGAGCTGGCCAGCTTGGCAAGCAGATCTGCTCTGGCATTTTGCTCGCGGGGCACATGCACCAACTCGAACTCATCAAAGGACGTCTTCATGAGCTGGACGTACTCCAGGTAGGCTGCCATCTGAGGATCGCCTGGAACTCCCCTGTAACTTGCCCAGTGACTAGCAACGAATCACTCTTAGCCACCAGACTTCTTGCTCCCATCTCTTTTGCCAGCAACATTCCTGCGATCAGGGCTTCATACTCCGCCTGATTGTTGCTAGCCTTGAAGGCAAAGCGAAGGGATTGTTCGATCAGCACCCCGTTCGGGCCTTCCAGAATGACTCCAGCGCCGCTTCCCTACTAATTGGAGGAGCCATCCACTGATAAGACCCATCGAAAAACTACGCCTTCTGCAGGTGTCGCGACCGGCGACAGCTCAACCACGAAGTCGGCGAACACCTGCCCCTTGATCGGTCCTCGGGGCTCGTACTGGATGTCGAATTCTGAGAGTTCCACAGCCCACTTGACCATCCTTCCTGCTACGTCTGGCTTCTTCAACACGTTCTGGATGGGCAAGTCTGTCATGACCACTATGGTGAAGCTGTGGAAATAGTGTCTGAGCCTTCTAGCTGAAAAAACTACCGCCAGTGCTGCCTTCTCTAGGGTCTGATACCTCGTTTCTGGGCCTCGCAGTACCTTACTTACAAAATACACAGGTTTCTGAACCTGATCCTGCTTTTGTACCAGGACCGAGCTGACCGCCCTCTCTGTCACAGCAAAATACAGGCGAAGAGGGGTGCCCATTTGTGGTTTACACGGCTCGCCAGATACTCCTTCAGCTTCAAGAAGGCTTCTTCACATTCCGGTGTTCACACGAATCTACTGCTGCGCTTGAGACATTGGAAAAATGGATGACCTTTCTCTCCTCCAGCAGACATGAACCTTGACAAGGCGGCCAACCGACCAGTAAGCTGCTGCACCTCCTTCACCGTCGTTGGGCTCCTCATTGCCACGATTGCCGCGCACTTCTCCGGGTTCGCCTCAATTCCACGCTCCGTTAGGAGGAAACCCAAGAACTTCCCAGCCTCCACACCGAAGATGCACTTCTCAGGGTTGAGTTTCAACCCATACTTGGCGATGGTGGTGAAAAGTTCCTCCAGATCAACTACATGGTGCGCCTTCTCCCGCGACGTGACCACCATGTCATCTACGTATGCATGCACGTTCCTTCCAAGCATGGGCGAGAGCACCCTATCCATAAGTCTCTGATAGGTAGCTCCTGCGTTCTTCAACCCGAATGGCATTACCTTGTAGCAGTAGCAAGATCGCTCCGTCATGAAAGCAGTCTTGCACTCGTCCATGGGGTGCATCCTTATCTGGTTGTAGCCTGAGAAGGCGTCTAGAAAGCTGAGAAGCTTCCCCCCTGACGCGCTGTCCACCAATGCATATATACTAGGGAGAGGGTAGGAGTCCTTGGGGCAGGCCTTATTGAGATCAGTGAAGTCCACACACATCCTCCACTTGCCATTTGACTTCTGCACTAGTACCACGTTTGCCAGCCACTCGGGGTACTGGATCTCTCTGATATGTCCAGCAGCAAGGAGCTTCTGCGTCTCATCATGGATCACCTTCTTCTTCTCTTCATTGAAACTCCTTCGCCTTTGGCGCACTGGCCGCGCCTTGGGGTCCATTGACAGGCGGTGGCAAAGGAAATCAGGGTCGATTCCCGGCATGTCAGAAGCTGACCACGCAAAAGCACCCATGTGCTTCTCAATCACACAGGCGATCTGTGCTCGGTCTTCTGCAGTGAGCGATTCCCCCAACTTAAACCTTTTTCCCCTTATCTCCACCTTTTTCCATCCCTCAACTGGATGGGACCTCCTTTCATGGGCGACGACCGCCCTAGCGATGTCTAATTTGCGAGGATCGATCACGCTTCCTGCTTCCGCTTCGACTTGAGCTACCTGAGAGCCCCCCAGCGTAGCATCTTCCATTACCTGATCTGGCTGTGCCCCACGAACCACCGATCTCTCCTGGAGCACGCCTGCTGGTGGTGTTGTAGTGACATGGCAGATGCTTCTCTTCTGCTTGAGGCTGTTCTCATAACAGCGCCTAGCCTCAGCCTGATCTGACTTGATGGTAATGACAACCCCTTCCACCGACAGCAGCTTCAACTTCATGTGCCTCGTCGATGGCACTGCGCCCAACCTGTTGAGCGTGGGTCTTCCCAACAAGATATTGAATGCAGATGGGGCATTCACCACCAAGAACTTTATCTTCTCTGTGCGGGACGCCACTCCATCAGTGAACGTCGTCCTCAGCTCTATGTAGCCCCGCACCTCGACCTGGTCTCCCGCGAAACCATATAGACACCCATCATATGGCCTCAACTGATCGGGGGACAGTTGTAACTTGTTGAACGTCGGCCAGAACATGACGTCCGCTGAGCTTCCTTGGTCTACGAGCGCCCTGTGCACTCGTCTTCCCGCTGTCACCAGGGAGATGACCACCGGGTCGTTGTTGTGGGGTATTACGTCTTGCAAATCAGCCCTTGTGAAGGTAATGTCCACCTCGGGAAAATGGCCTTCATCCACCGAGTCCACGGCCATCACCGGTCGTGCATACCTTCTTCTCTGCGACCTGGAACACCCTCCGCCGGAAAAACCTCCCGCAATCGTCATCACCTCCCCATGCACAGGGATTTCGTGTTGCTGATCACCTGCTTGAGATCCCGAAGCGCGATCACCCTGCGCTCCCCGTAGGTAATCGGTCAGGAGACCTGTTTTCACCAACTCAGCGAGTTGACGTCCCAACGCCAGGCAGGTGCGGAGTGTGTGTCCATAAGCATGGTGGAACTCACACCACTCATCCTTCTTCCTTCCAAGTACCTTGTTAGTTTTCTCTGGTACTCGGAGCCTTGCAGCCACGGCAGGGATGGTGATCAGCTCTACCAACTCTACAACAAAATCGTACCTAGGAGGTGCGTCGTGCTCCCTTGCACGCCCCTTGACCTGGTTTTTCTTGGGTGTATAGGGACGAGGCCTCCCTTGCACCCTCTTTCTTTCCTTGGCCTCATACACCCGTGCCTGTTGCTGTTGCTTCCCATGACCCCCGCGTGGCTTAGATGGTGCAACACTGCTTCTCTTCTCAGAGACCTCTGTCTCCGCTACTATGTGCGCCACCGCTCGTCGCCGAATCTCAGCGAAGGTGGCAGGGTGGCTCCTGATGAGCGATTCACTGAAAGGGCCAGGTAGCACGCCTTTCTTGAATGCATGCACCAGCATGCTCTCGTCCTTGCTGGGCAATCTCACCACCTGCGCACCAAAGCGGTTGAGGAAGTCCTTCAGCGACTCCCCCTGATTCTGGCGCACGTCGAACAAGTCGTAAGTCACCACCGGCGGCGCTCTGTTGACTATATACTGCTCCGTGAATAGCTTTGAGAACTGATGGAAGGAGGTGATGTGGCCCTCCGGCAAGCTCACGAACCACTCCATAGCTACTCCGCTCAGCGTGCTCATAAGCATTTTGCAGTACACAGCGTCTGATCCTCCAGACAGCATCATCTGAGTGTGGAAGGCTGTCAAATGTGCCTCTGGGTCTTCCACTCCCGTGAACGACGCCTTCACTCCTACCAGGAAATGCTCTAGGGGGCGACGGCGGCATCGACGTTCTATCTTCGGATACGCGCTCATTCTGCGCCTGCAGCTCCCTACGCAACTCCTCGTTCACGCGGTTCAACTCTTCATTCCTGCTATGCGATGCAGTTAGCTCTGCATGCATCTTCTCTTGCTCAACTCTTGATGCCGCGACGTTATCCTGCAAGGCGCGCATCATTTCCATGACCTGCGCCATGGTCACAGTTCCTTCACCAGCAGGTGGTGGAGGTGTTGTTTGTCTGGTTCTTCTACTCATCTTTGCGATTTCTACTCTCGTTCTTGTGTATGGGGGCTTCGTTTTACTTCGTGCCCCACGGTGGGCGCCAAATGATCTCGCCGCGGACTCGAGCGTGGGGAGAATGCCTCGTCACTCCTTCGTTTGGCTTTCTAACTGCTGCGCGTTTTGCGAGAAGGCTCCAGGAACCTTCGACGGGACTCTGTACGGTGCCTGCAAAACACACAGACGGCGCCTCTAGCGGCCGTTGTAGCTCCGACGCTCAAGTCAGGCAACGGGAACACCAAAAAGTCTCTCTCAGGTTTCTCTGTGTGAAACCGTGTGTGTGTGCCCTCAGTCCTCTTTGATTCGAAAACTGAGTGCTCTTGGTTTAGTGTTGTGTATTCTGAGGTCAAGATTGCATACCTGGTTTGGTGTTCTTCTTCCTCATATAAACCCGCGTAGCCCCTACAGGCTACCTCTAGGGCCACTTAATTACTCTGCGCTGTCGTTTCCACTCCCCAGGGCTACCTTGCGTGCCAGCCTTCTTCACTTGAGTGCCAAGTCTGACAGGGGAGGCTGCATGGATACCTCTGCACCCCTCGACTTCTGTGCCTATCTGCCCTACCTATTCTCTGGGAACATCTTCACCATCCACGTGGCAGACATGCAACCCACTGGGAGACTCTAACCTTGATGGGCTCTCGTCCCAGCGGGATTCTGCACCTAACTGCGTCTTCTCATCTTCATGCGTGGTCGTTTCGCGACTAAGGCCGCTCCCTGCCTCTGGGCGCTTTACTGATCTTTGGTTGCGTTGTTCACATCGCGCGGCCGATGTCACCTCAACACACACCGATGACCGATGTGCTTCTTCACGTCCTCGTGCTCTGCTTATGGAATCAGGCGAGGTCCTTGAGTAACGTTCTCGCCGGGAGCCTGGGTCCCAGTTTAACACGTGTTGACAAAGAACCCCCGACGACTGATCACTCTGCATGCACCGATGACTGATCGGTGCCTCGTCACTTCTCGCGCTCTGCTTCCAGGCGCTCAAGTAGGAACCGATCTTCTGGTGGTGGTCACTCGGTAGCTTACCACTGATCGCCGTTCTTTGAACGATCTCCACCCCTGGTTCATCTGCTTTCTCGTGCCATGCGTCAGTCTGCGACTGACTCACGTCGTCATCAGCTGGTGACGTCATCGACTACCGATGACCGACCGGATGAGTGTCGTTTGAAACTGTTTGAGATTGAAATGTGAAATGCATGTAATATTCAAAAATATGAACCTTGGAATGATTGTTTTTGTGATTGGGATTGTTTAAGAAAAGATTCAAAATATTATATGATGGATTTGTGCTTTTGCGTGTTGTACGATGCATTGAATGTTGTGAATGTGGGATCAAGGCATAGTATTTTCAGGAAAGAAAATACCGTGTAAGATCGTGTGTAATGTGCATTGACTAGGGACTTGTCTAGAAGGAGATATCCTAACTCTGCTGATATAATGGAATCACATAGACGAAGTTATTCAGTTGTGGAGAGTCAAAGGAGGTTCATATGTATGGGTAAGTTGTTTGAAGGATAACTGACTTGACCTGTTATATGAATTAACCCTGTCATACCGGGAAAGTGATGATATTGAGATTATGTATGCGCATGGCTGTGTGGATTCACAGCGACCCTGTGTGGATTTCACAGCGACCCTGTGTGGATTTCACAGTGGTGTGGTATGACAGGTGCAGATCTCTGAGTCTGAGTCAACGCACTAGTCTTCCGGAAGTAGAGTCATGTGTCTATATGTTACGAGTCAGTGGAAAGTCTGACGTATGAACCATGAATATTGAATGTAGTGAATAGACACTTGACGAGTTCGTGGGATATGGGGATGTTGATGGTTGAAATTGATATAGATTATGAATGGTGTGAAGATTTATGTTTTCTATTGATGTAAAGTTTCATATTTAAAGTTTTTGAAAATATCTAGCTTACCCTTTTATCTTGTATCGTGGTTGTTTTCTTAAACCTGTGATGATCGTGTATATTTGCACGGGAGCAGACGAGGTTGCAGGTAGTAGAGCTCCTCTGTGAGTGGTCGCCGGAAGGAGATCGCCTGTTTCGGTTTCTGTTAGGCGATCGCCTGTTTCCTGTTTCTGATAGGAGATCGCCCGTTTTCTATTTTCTGTTGGGGGATCGCCGGTTTTGAATGTTGTGGTTTTTATTTTATTTTGAAAACTCCTGTAGGGAGATGTATTAAAACTTCCTTAAAAAGGGATATTATTTTGAGGCACATTTGTACTGATGGATGAATTATATTATGTATATATCTATGTTCAATTTTGATATTATTGTTTCACCTTTATTTTATTACATAAATATGAAAAGCATTTGGCGGGATGTTACATCTTGATTCACGTGCCCCCTCCCTTCAAGCACGCCCACGTGATTACCTCACGATAAAGTCATCGCACCTGACTACTTGGTTAGTACAATGGTCAACCGATCGCCCTCTACCAGCTGATCCCAGACCTTGGGCGACGTCCGAGGTCTGACCACTATGCAATTTTTCTATTTTTATGTCCTTTTTATTTTAAATAATAACATACTCAGAAATCATTTAAAATATATCACTTTTATTCCAAATAAATTTATAGGTCCTTACATTCTCCCCAACAAGAAAAATTTTCGTCCTCGAAAATTGAATTACTAAGGAAAGAGGTAGGGATAGGCTTCTCTCATGGTTTCCTCTAATTCCCAAGTTGAATCACCCAATCTGTCATCCCACACCACTTTCACCGTGTTGATGGTCTTGCCTCTGAGCTATTTACTCTGTCGATCGTCAATCCTAACTGGTTTTTCTTCAAAAGACAAGTCATCCTTTATCTGTACATCATCCACTTCCAGCACGTGACTTGGGTCTGCCATGTACTTCCTCAGCTGTGATACACGAAAGACATTATGCAGGTTTGCTAATTGGGGAGGGAGGGCGATCTCATAAGCCACTGGACCGATCCTCCTTAGGATCTGATATGGCCCAATAAACTTAGGGGACAGCTTCTTTGATCTGATAGCTCGTCCTACACCCTTGGTTGGTGTCACTCTCATAAATACATGATCTCCAACTGCAAACTCCAAAGGTTTTCTCCTCTGATCTGCATAAGATTTCTGCCGACTTTGAGAAGCTTTCATTCTGTCTTTTATCTATTTCACCTTCTCGGTCGTCTGTTGAATCAATTCTGGCCCAACCAAGACTGCTTCGCCCTCCTGGTACCAATATAAAGGAGTTCTGCATTTCCTCCCATACAAGGCTTCATATGGTGCCATCCCAATACTGGCATGATAACTGTTATTATAAGTAAACTCCACCAGTGGCAACATCTCATCCCAGCTTCCCAATTGATCCAAGACACACGTCCTCAGCAGATCTTCCAAGGACTGGATCGTTCTCTCAGACTGTCCATCGATTTGAGGATGATATGCAGAGCTCATCCTCAACTTAGTTCCCAAAGAATCCTGTAAGGTCTGCCAAAACCATTAAGTGAACCTGGGATCTCTATCCGAAACAATGCTGGAAGGTACTCCATGCAGCCTCACAATTTCTCTGATGTACAACTGAGCCAACTTGGCCATGGATATCCTCAAATTCACTGGAAGAAAGTGGGCACTCTTCGTCAGCCGATCAACTATGACCCAGACTGCATCATGACCCCTTACCGACCTAGGTAAATGAGTAACAAAATCCATTGCAATGCTGTCCCATTTCCACTCAGGAATATCCAATTGCTGCAACAACCCGCCAGGTCTTTGATGCTCTACCTTTGCCTTCTGACATGTCAAGCAGGTAGTAACATACTGGGCGATGTCTTTCTTCATGCCCGACCACCAAAATGACCCTTTTAAGTCCTGGTACCTCTTATTCATACCTGGGTGTAAACTAAGATGACTCTTGTGGCCTTCCTCTAGGATCATCTTCTTCAACTCCTCATTCGCAGGTATGCACATTCTGCCATTAAATCTCAAGATCCCATCATCTCCCATCACAAAGTCCTTAGCCTGATCGGTGCCTAGCAATTCCACAATACGCTTCAGACTAGGGTCCTCTAATTGCTTATCCTTTATCATTCCAATGAAATCATTAGTTATAGTTAACTTACTACAACTAATATGGTTAACATGAAATTCCACTCCCAAGTTTAAATCTCTGAACTGCTCGATCAGCTTCTGCTCTTCAATCATCATGATTGATACTTGCATTGATTTTCTACTCAAAGCATCTGCCACTACATTGGCCTTCCCTGGATGATACATAAGTTGGAAATCACAGTCCTTTAAAAACTCCATCCACCTTCTTTGTCTCGTATTTAGTTCCTTCTGATCAAACAGATATTTCAGGCTCTTATGATCACTAAACACCTGAAACCGAGCTCCATACAAATAATGCCTCCAAATTTTCAAGGCAAACACCACAGCTGCTAACTCCAAGTCATGAGTAGGATAGTTTCTCTCATGAATTTTTAGTTGCCTCGAAGCATATGCAACTACTCTTTTCTCTTGCATCAAAACACATCCCAAGCCCTGATGTGAAGCATCACAGTAGACATCAAAAGGTCTTCCTACATCCGGGATCACCAGTACCGGAGCACTAGTCAATCTTTCCTTTAGTTCCATGAAACTCTGCTCACATCGGTCGGTCCAAGCAAAAGGTTGGTCTTTGCGAGTTAACTGAGTCAAAGGAGCCACTACCTTGGAAAAATCTTCAATGAACCTTCAATAGTAGCCAGCTAGACCCACAAAACTCCTTATCTCTGTGACTGTCTTAGGACATTCCCACTGGAGCACTGCCTCTACCTTGGCTGGATCCACTGAGATCCCCCGAGCAGATATCACATGTCCTAAGAAGTTAACCTCCTTCAGCTAGAACTCACACTTGGAGAACTTAGCATATAATTGCTTCTCCCTCAGGATCTCCAACACCGTCTTTAGATGTTCCTCATGTTCTTCCTCGGTCCTTGAATAAATAAGTATGTCGTCTATGAAGACTACAACAAACTTATCCAAGAAAGGACGAAAAATTCTATTCATGTAGTCCATGAACAGAGCTGGAGCATTTGTCACTCCAAACGGCATCACCACATACTCATAATGTCCATAACGAGACCTAAACGCCGTCTTCTGAACATCTTCAGCTTTTACCAAAATTTGGTGGTATCCCATTCTCAGATCAATCTTTGAGAACACCGAGGCTCCATGCAATTGATCCATCAAATCATCAATTCTAGGCAGAGGATACTTGTTCTTGATGGTCAACTTATTCAACTGCCTGTAATCTACACACAACCGAGACCCTCCATCCTTTTTCTTAACTAGAAGCACAAGAGCCCCCCATGGAGATACACTGGGTCTGATAAATTGTTTCTCCAACAACTCTTCCACTTGCTTCTTTAATTCCATCAACTCTGCTGGAGCCATTCTGTAGGGTGCCATTGACACTGATCCAGCTCCAGGTACCAAATCAATAGAGAATTCCACTTCCCTCTTAGGAGGTAGTCCAGGTATTTCTTCTGGAAATACATCCATGAAATCCTTCACCACATGTATACTGCCCATATCTTCTTCATTCTTCACTCCCCCTTGAGCTAGGATTACAAAACACCTCGCCCCTTCTTTCAACTCCGACCACACATGTTGAGTAGATATCACATCTGACTCTTGGAGATTTGGAAACACCACTTTCTGCCTACCGCAATATATGAGAATGTGATTGGCAGATAGCCAATCCATTCCTAGGATAACATCCAGATTCTGAAGAGGTAGACAGATCAAATTTACTTTGAACCTACGTCCCTCTACTATCACTGGACATTCAGAGCAAACTGTGGAGGTCATAACCTGTCCTGATGCAGGTGTAGAGACCAACAGTTCAAACGCCAGCTCCTTCACTAGAAGGCCCAACTCGTCTATGCACAGACTTGACACAAAAGAGTGTGTCGCTCCATAATCAAACAAGGCGTTTACACTCCTACCAGTTATAAAACAAACACCTTGCACCAAGTTACCTGACTGAGACGCCTCAACTCCTGACATGGCAAACACTCTCCCTGTTGCCTGAGGTCTGCTGCCTTCATTCCTCAACTACTGAGAACCACTGGTTTGAGTCGCCCCATTCCTGTTAGGACACTCTCTAGCAACGTGCCCCGTCTTTTGGAAGGTGTAACACCTTCTCTCTGAATTCCTCTTGAAGCACACATTGGATGTGTGTGGTCCACCACAATGGAAACATTTGGGTTTCCATGGTTGTTGTTGCTGAAACTGGGGCGGTGTTGCTCCTGCCCTATGCTGTGGAGGTCTCGCATAAGGCTTATTCTGCTGCTGCTACACCTTTGCCTTCCCACTGGAGGAACCCCCTAGGTGTGACCTGATCACCCGAGAATCACCCTTTTCCAGAGTCTCCACCATCTTCGCCTTCTCTACTAAGGCGTGAAATTCCCTGATGCACATAGGGGCTATGGTCCTCTTCAGCCCATGCTTCAGTCCTTCTTCAAACTTCCTACACCTCCAAGCCTCAGAGGTCGCCTGGGTATAGAATCTGGCGAGGTACTCAAACCGAGCAGCATAAGCATTCACTGACATCTCCCCCTGCTCCAATCTGAGGAATTCTGCTTCCTTCGCAAACCTTGCACTATCTGGGAAGTATTTTTCCAGAAATCTCACCCTGAAGCTCTCCCAGTCTAATACTTACTCTCGGGCTTCCATCATCTGTTGAGTTCCCATCCACCAGAACTCGGCTTCTCCAGATAGCAGGTATGTAGCAAACACCAACTTCTTATCCTCAGGGCAGGAGGTCGCCTTGAAGATTTTCTCTAACCCCCTGATCCACTGATCTACTTGGTCAGGAGTAGCATTCCTACTGAACTTAGGTGGGCTGTGCCTGAGGAACTCGGTCAGTCCCATCTGCTCCTGAGGCTAGCCGACGTGGGGAGCTGTTGCAGCCGATCTAGCAGTCTCCCAATGCTGCATTGCAGCTTGATGATTCTGAGCCATCGCCGCATTCTGCTGCTGGATAGCACTTGCCATCATCTCAATGGCTTTGGCGATCTGGCTCATTTCTGCAGAAGGTTGGGAAGGGGTAGGCGGTCTAGGAGCCATTTTCTGTTTAAGATTAGGAAACTATTATTCTCTAATCATATTCCTATAAAATGAACTTGATAAAGAATCAATTCATTTAGACGACCACATCTAGGTCTTACAAAGGTCAGCATCTCAAAATCATCTAGAATTTTGAGTTTATCAACAAGATCATGATACTTATAACATCAAACATAACACCAGAATAGCTACTGGTATAAAACCATCAATCCAAACAGCCACTTTCAATCAATTACAAAAACACTCAATAAAATGAAATAATTCATACCAGAATTTAATATATGCTAAACATCAAACCTTTTGAATTAAGATTGAGAATCATCTCGATCCAGTTATGAGTGTGCACCCTCACTACTTTATCAAGATACTTTCATTCTTAATACTAAAATTTTCAGTTAGGGCATATATTTACTAAAGCACACACAAAATTTCAATAAGAAAAACATTTAAAAACCTTTCAATATAGCTTTAATTCAAAACTCCAATAAATTTTTGTAAGCAGAATAAACACAATGAACCCACTACCTCAGGTCATCCTAAGGACGAACTGCTCTGATACCATTAATGTAACGCCCCTAAAATCCTATTCATATTTATATCATAAAATAAACATAAAACAATAATATCAAAAATTAGCATATGTATATATAATAAAATACATCCATCAATACATTGTATTTCAAAATAATATCCCTTCTCTAGGGAATTTTAATACATAATCGTCAAGTGTTTCAAAATAAAACAAAACACAGCATAAGAACAGGCGATCTCCTTGTCCATCCACTCACTGAGGAGCTCCACTGCCTGCAACATCATCTGCTCCCGTGTAAATTACACACGATCATCACAGTTTTAAGAAAACAACCACAAAATAAAACACAGGGGTAAGCTAGACATTTTCAAAAACTTTAAATATGAAACTTTAAAATCAACATAACCAGCTTTTAAACACCCACATAAATCCACCACTTTCTCATTCATATCACACAACCATCAAGTGTCTATCAACAATTTTCAATATTCATCTTTCTCACGTCAGAATTCCCACTAACTCACAACACATAGACACTTGACTCTACTTCCGGAAGACTCGTGCGTTGACTCAGACTCAGAGATCTGCACCTGTCATACCACACCACTGTGAAATCCACACAGGGTCGCTGTGAAATCCACACAGCCATGCGCATACATAATCTCAATATCATCACTCTCCCGGTAAGATAGGGTTAATTCATATAACAGGTCAAGTCAGTTATCTTTCAAACAACTTACCCATACATATGAACCTCCTTCGACTCTCAACAACTGAATAACTTCATCTATGTGATTCCATTATATCAGCAGAGTCAGGATATCTCCTTCTAGACAAGTCCCTAGTCAATGCACATTACACACGATCTTACACGGTATTTTCTTTCCTGAAAATACTATGCCTTGATCCCACATTCACAACATTCAATGCATCATACCACACGTAAAAACACAATTCCATCATGTAATATTTTGAATCTTTTCTTAAACAATCCCAATCACAGAAACAATCATACCAAGGTTCAGATTTTCGAATCTCATATGCATTTCACCTTTCAATCTCAAACAATTTCAAAACGACACTAAAACAGGGGATTTCGAAAGTTGCATTAAAACCGGCGATCATGTCGCCCAAACATCATAATCTTCTAGCTTAAGGTTTTATTGAAAATAAAACTAGCTTCCCTTACCTGGACTAGCGTAAAATCTCACTAAGAGCTCCAAACCCACGGAGACTTAAGGATACCTTAACCTGCACCATGGAGCCTTAGTCATAAAACTAACGACATTACCCATATTCTGCGTTAACAGAGGCTAATTCTGAAGCTAAAAGAGTTGAATGCAAAGCCCATGCAGAAGCAACTCTCTCTCAAGTTTAGAAACAACTTCAAAAATAGAGCACGAAGAACTTACTCTGTTTCACGGCTTTGATCAGAAAACTTGCAGGGCACAACGTCAGCTGTAACATCCCGCCAAATTCTTTTCATAATTATAAAACGAATTAAAGGTAAAACAATAATATTGAAATGAACATAATTATATATATATGAAATGAAGTTTCTCCTCACATGGAGTTTAATACATAATCGGTCAGTTTTCCAAAAACGTAAACAAAATACAGTAAAATAGAAAGACAGGCGATCTCCTAACAGCAAAAGGCGATCTCCTATCAGAAAACAGAAAAAGGGTGATCGCCTAATAGAAATAGAAACAGGCGATCTCCTTCCGGTGACCACTCACTGAGGAGCTCTACTTCCTGCAACATCATCTGCTCCCGTGTAAATTATACACGATCATCACAGGTTTAAGAAAAAGCCAAACACAACACCAAAATCACAGGGTAAGCTAGATATTTGAAAGAGAATTTAAATATGAAACTTTAAAATCAAGATAAAACAAATTTAAGACACCCACGTAAAAACCATCAATTTTCTCATTCCCTTCACATGACCATCAAGAAATCACACATTTCACAATTTCTTCAAGAGGCTTTCAATTCACATAATTCATCAAGTGTCTATCAATTTCAAAGTTTCTCATTTCTTACGTCAGACTTCCACTGATTCAACACACATAGACACATACCACGCCACTGTAAAGTCCACACAGGATAGCAAGTAAAGTCCACACAGGACAGCTAATGAAGTCCACACAGGACAGCAAGCAAAGTCCACACAGGACACTTGACACTACTTCCGGAAGACTCGTGCAATGACTAGACTCAGAGATCTGCACCTATCATACTACACTGCTGTAATGTTTCTACAGCTATGGGCATCAACACAATCTCGATCTCAATTTCATCACTCTCACAGTATGACAGGGTGAATCCACACAACAGGTCAAGTAGTTATCTTTCAAACACTTACCCATACGTATGAACCTCCATCGACTCTCAACACCTGAATAACTTCATCTATATGAATTCATTATCTCAGGAGAGTCAGGATATCTCATTATAGAAATCACCGATCAATGCACATCCTACACGATCTTACACGGTATTTTCTTTCCTGAAAATACTATGCCTTGATCCCACATTCACAACATTCAACACATCATATAACACTTAAACGAATGATTCCAATCACAACAACAATCATTCCATGGTTCAGATTTTCGAATATCACGTTTAAATCTCAAACAGTTTCAAACAACACAAAACAGGGGAGTTCGAAAAACAACGCCAAAACCGGCGATCTCATTCAAAAACAGGGGATTATGCAATAACAGTTGAAAAACCGGCGACCACGTCGCCCCATCATCTCAATCATCTAATATAAGGTTTTTCGTTGGAAAATAAGGCTAGCTTCCCTTACCTGGACTTGCGCAAAACACCAAGAGCTCCAAAACCCACCAAGCTTAAAGGATGCCTTAGCTCTGTTTTAGCGTCTGGTTTGTAGAACTTGCAGAGAACCTCCCAGGTGCTCTAATGGTAGTCGTCGCTCGTCGTACTGGTGCTTGAGGGTGCCTGAATTGCAGCGCGAAGGAGAGAAAAGAGAAAGATGAAGGTGAACCCACTCTGCACTCTTGAACCACAGCAACGTTCTCTGCCCTCAGAAGTGAGTTTTTGAATCTAAACCAACTTGTCCACAAAAGCCGCTGCCACCACCCACTCTGCAGGGAAGCTTGCGTGTACGCATCCCTGAACAGTACGACTACGCGTGCCTCTGCAAAGGACAACACTCTGATGTCACTATTCTGAACCACCCTTTTTGTCTACGTGTCGCGCCTGCAGGACGTTTCATGCTGGGAGCCTAGGTCCCACCTTATCTGTGTGAAACTCGACATCGTGCGATAAACTTCCACCGATGACTGCTCCTGGCAGACGACCGATGTCTCTCCCTGGAAGATGACCGATGTGTCTCTTATACCAGCGATGACTGATGTGCCTCATCCTGGTGATGACTGATTCCCCTTCCTGACGGATGACTGATTCCTGATCCTGGCAGACAACCGATGTCTCACCCTGGAGGACCACCGATGTCTCACACTGGCAGACAACCGATGTCTCACCCTGGCAGACCACCGATGTCTCACCCTGGAGGACCACCGATGTCTCACCCTGGCAGACCACCGATGTGTCTCCCATCTTGATTGATGACCGATGTTCCTCTCATCCTGTTGGCGATCTCTTATCGCCCTTGTGTGTGACGAGAACACATCGCCTTACTCTGGTCACCGATGTCACATCGTCACACCTTGCTGAAGGTTCATCCTCCCATTATGTTACGTCCAAGGTATCATCTCCACATGACTTGGTGACGTCGGTAGCTTCACATTTCCAAGAGTAGGTCAGCACTACTCCTTGTGCGCCCATGCATGCAACACTAAGGACGATTTCTTATGCTCCAGCATAGAGCTTCGCATGCACAGCGTATCTAAGGCTTAGCCCACACTTGATACGCGTGGTTTTTGGAACCCACTATGGTTAATCCAGCACCTTGACCACATACTAAGTGCACATTCGGTGATCATGTACACCATAGGCGATTATGTGCCAGAGAGGTCGGAGATCGCCTCCGTCTTCAATAACGGCGATCTCGTAGAAGACTTCTTAGCTTCACTTTTCTTCCTTTTCTCTTCTTGATCCACATGTCTTCCTCGAGCACATCCACGTGATTACCTCACGATAAAGTCATCGCACCTGACTACTTGGTTAATACAATGGTCAGCCGACCGACCTCTACCAGCTGACCCCAGACCTTGGGCGACGTCCGAGGTCCGAGTACTACGAAACTTTATTTACCAGCTCTTTGTATTTTAAATAATAACATCTTCTGAAATTATTTAAATATAACACTTTCATTCCAATTAAAGTTTCTAGGTCCTTACATCAGGAATCCAGGGGCAGTTGCCGATCTTCAACTGGTTCGCTAGGACATCTGAACGCAGGGAGAAGGAGTGGAAAGAAACAGGGAACCAAAGCTAACTCACTCAATCACTCTCGAACCACAGCAACGTCCACTGCCTCTCAGGAGTGAGTTTTGAATCTAAACCAACCTGCCCAGAAATGCCGCTGCCACCGCCCACTCTGCAGGAAAGCTTGCGTGCACACTTCCTTGAACAGTATGACCACGTGGGTTTCTCCGCATACCAACTCTCTGATGCTAACTATTCTGAAACACCCTTTCTGTCTACGTGTCGCGCATGCAGAACGATCATGCTGGGAGTCTGGGTCCCACCTTATCAGTGTGAAAGACGACATCGCGCGATAACATCCACCGCTGACTGCTCGCGCGATGACCATGCCTCTCATACCGACGATGACCGATGCCTCTCATATTGGCGATGACTGATTCCTCTTCCTGACGGTCGACTGATTCCTCACCCTGGCAGACAACCGATGTCTCACCCTGGCAGACCACCGATGTCTCACCCTGGCAGACAACCGATGTCTCACCCTGGCAGACCACCGATGTGTCTCCCATCCTGGTTGATGACCGATGTTCCTCTCATCCTGTTGGCGATCTCTTATCGCCCTTGGGTGTGACGAGGACACATCGCCTCACTCTGGTCACCGATGTCACATTGTCACACCCAGCTGAGGGCTCGTCCTCCCATTCCTCTAAGTCTGTGGTATCACGGTTCACACTACTCATGGTGGCTGACATGCCACCTATCTTCTATATCACTCATCTTCTGTATTTAGACCACATACTAAGTGCTTACCAAGTCTCCTCGAATACTCGGCGATGTGCTCTTTTCGGCGATCATGTACACCATAGGCGATTGGCGGTCATGTACACCATGGGCGATTGGCGGTCATGTACACCATAGGCGATTGGCGGTCATGTACACCATAGGCGATTGGTGGTCATGTCCACCATAGGCGATTGGCGGTCATGTACACCATGGGCGATTGGCGGTTTCATACGGGGGAAGTCGGAGGCCGCCGCCTTCTTCAAAAACGGCGATCTCATTGACTTCTAAGCTGCACCTTCCTTTCTCTTATTCTTCTTGATTCACGTGCCCCCTCCCTTCAAACACGCCTACGTGATTACCTCACGATAAAGTCATCGCACCTGACTACTTGGTTAGTACAATGGTCAACCGATCGCCCTCTACCAACTGATCCCAGACCTTGGGCGACGTCCGAGGTCTGACCACTATGAGATTTTCTATTTTTATGTCCTTTTTATTTTAAATAATAACATACTCAGAAATCATTTAAAATATATCACTTTTATTCCAAATAAATTTATAGGTCCTTACATTCTCCCCAACAAGAAAAATTTTCGTCCTCAAAAATTGAATTACTAAGGAAAGAGGTAGGGATAGGCTTCTCTCATGGTTTCCTCTAATTCCCAAGTTGAATCACCCGATCTGTCATCCCACACCACTTTCACTGTGTTGATGGTCTTGCCTCTAAGCTGTTTACTCTGTCGATCGTCAATCCTAACTGGTTTTGCTTCAAAAGACAAGTCATCCTTTATCTGCACATCATCCACTTCCAGCACGTGACTTGGGTCTGCCATGTACTTCCTCAGCTCTGATACATGAAAGACATTATGCAGGTTTGCTAATTGGGTAGGTAGGGCGATCTCATAAGCCACTGGACCGATCCTCCTTAGGATCTGATATGGCCCAATAAACTTAGGGGACAGCTTCTTTGATCTGATAGCTCGTCCTACACCCTTGGTCGGTGTCACTTTCATAAACACATGATCTCCAGCTGCAAACTCCAAAGGTTTTCTCCTCTGATCTGCATAAGATTTTTGCCGACTTTGATAAGCTTTCATTCTGTCTTTTATCTGTTTCACCTTCTCGGTCGTCTGCTGAATCAACTCTGGTCCAACCAAGACTGCTTCGCCCTCCTGGTACCAACATAAAGGAGTTCTGTATTTCCTCCCATACAAGGCTTCATATGGTGCCATCCCAATACTGGCATGGTAACTGTTATTATAAGTGAACTCCACCAGCGGCAACATCTCATTCTAGCTTCCCAATTGATCCAAGACACACGTCCTCAGCAGATCTTCCAAGGATTGGATCGTTCTCTCAGACTGTCCATCGGTTTGAGGATGATATGCAGAGCTCCTCCCTGCGGGCCATCTCCATCTTCATCTCAGCTTTCGCTTGGGCCATTTCCTCCTTGAGTTGGCCCATTTCCTCCCTCAGCTTGGCCAGCTCCACATCCCGCTGGGCCAAGTCCTTACTTTTCCTAGCCAACTCTTCAGCAACCTGGGCCATGGCCTCATCCTTGCCACCCAGCTCCTTCTTCAGATCCTCCATGGCTAGGTGGAGGTCGTTGTTCCTAGCATATAACCGAAGGGCCTCTTGGGATTTCCCAAACAAGAGGTCCTTGGTCTCTTTATTGGCCTTACGAAGCTCAGCCACCTCCAAGGTGAGCCCAGTTATGATGTGAGTTGATTTTATAATTGTTCATTTTTATGGTGACACTTTACTTAAGATTGGATTTTATGAGACAAATATGGTGAGAACCTAAGGAAAATCCCCACTGGACATTAACGTAACCAAGTAGTTAAGTAGATGTGAAGGTTCATTTCACAAAGGCAAAAGGAAAACACAATTATAAGGTGATGATGATGACAAGTTATAGTGTGGAATTACATAAGGAAAACAAGAGCAACATATAAAAACCGAATAGACATAATGAAGCAAAATAAGAACATGTTTATGAATAGATGGAATGATAATGGAAGGAAAAGATGAAGGAAAAGGAAGCTTATGAGAAATAGAATTGAGAATGGTTGCACGCCACTTGGATGGTGAAATGACTCCAAGATAAGTGAAGGATGCTGCCACTTGAGAGCTCTCAAAACTCACAAGATAAGACCAATTTTGGAGGAGCTTACTCACTCACAATTCACACAAGAATTTGTGTACAGTAACTTTACTCTAATTTTCAACTTAGAAATACATGAGGTAGGCCTCCCTATTTATAGATTTAGGAGCCTTGGAAAAAAAGAAAAGAGGGTAGAATGGGAAAAGGGAAAAAAGTGGGCAGCCATAGGGTTTGACTAAGTAAATCTCGTATTCTAGGCTTATCCTTCTAGAAACTAGGTCAAAATTTTCAAATGGGCTAGGAACAAGCTAGAATGCTACCCACACCCCCTACTATGCTAAAGGTACCTTATTCTAGCCTATATTTGCTATTTAGACCCCTCAAATGAGCCCAACTTATTTACAATATTTTCTACTCATTAAGAAGACTAGCAGGAAGAACCTTAGATGCTCTGGTCTTCTTCCAATTCTTCCTCTAAGGTCTCTACTTTGAGATGACTTCTCTTTGTGTCCTTTAGCATCCTTTGTCATCATCTTCTGGGCTTGGTTTGCATCAAGTTAGGCGACGCTCCACCCCAGCGGCAGCAGTACCCTTCGCTCAGCCTCTTCCTGGGCCCTCCGCATTCTGGTAAGGAGAAGGTTGGACCCAACAAGAGCTTTCCCGAAGTCCTTGGCCACTTGCTCCATTAGAGAGCCCACCTCCATGCTCTCCAGGTCCTCTTGTATTTGGGTGGACTTCAGCACCCTTTGGAGGAAGGGAGAGAGGGTACTCTCCCCCCGACCCTCTTGCTCTTCAACATTAGGGGGAGAGGAGGCGCTCAGTGGGCATTCCGTGAAGGAGGGGGTCTCACCATCCTCTGAATCTGAGGCAATCGGGATGGTAGTTTCAGCCTTGCGCTTCCTCTTGAAGACCAGGCCAAAGTTGGTGCCCTCATCATCAGAAGGAGTGGCTTCAATGACTACAACCACACCTTGGGACCGAGTCGCATGGGAATGACTTGGAGCAAGCAGAAGGGAGGGAGCAGTGGCAAAGGGAGCAACAATGGAGGGGTCAAATTGAGCAGCGGTGGAGGGGCCAGCACCACCCTTCTTTGTGGCTAGGGCAGCCAGTCTCCTCCTTCTATCAACACCAATCACCATGCCAATAACAAAATAGAAACTCGTGAGAAAGTATCAACAACAGGTAACACATACAGAATAAGCAAAACACAGGCAAATGTAGAACAAGCAATGATAATCAAGGTAAGAAGACAAGTACCGATGTAGCCTTTCAAGGTTTTAGGGTTGTACTCGTTCTTAATTAGGTCAGCGGAGCTGAATATCGATTGCAGGCCAGAGAGGAACTCGCAAAACTCTCGATCCTTCGGGTGCAAGTCCTTAAGGCTCCTGGGCTTCGCCAGTATGGGCTTCTCGACCTAGTAAAGGGGGAACCCGTCTAGGAGGGTGGGGTCGTGCTCATTGCAGCGAATTTTGAAGAACATCTCTTTGAAGCCCTTGTATGATTGCTGAAAGAGAGTCAGCAATGCTCTTCCAGCGACCCCATTGAGGCTCACGCACAGGTTCTTCCCCAGACTCTTGGCCTCGAAGAAATACAGGAAGGTGTCCACGGAAGGTAGGTGACCAAAATACTCTCATAGAATGGCGAAGGCCCTAACGATGGCCCAGCCATTAGGATGAAGCTGAGCGGGGGCGAAATTAATATCCGTCTAGAGCGCTCGCTTGAAGCCAGTAAAGGGAAGGCAGAGGAGGACCTTCCTACAGACCGTGGAGTAGAGGAAGCAGAATGGACCCTCCTGGGCAGATGCCTCATCATAGCAAACGAGCTCACCTACCCTACACGGGGTCACCCACACAAACTTTCTTTCGCAAAGATGCGGGATGGGTGGCAAGTCTCGCTTTTTTTATAGTCCACTATGCTTTTGGAGGTAGTGAAGTCAGAGACCTCCTTCAAAAGTCCACTGGAAGCCCAGGGATATAGTGTTTGGTAATAAGCAGAAGGAAGAGCTAGGGTTGTTGATGGAGCCAAGGGTTGGGGTGTGTTCGATTCATCCATGGGTTGGGGTGAGTTGGACTGGTCCATCGTGTGAAGAAATGGCTAAAACAAAGAAAAGAAAAGAAAGGCAAGACTCAGAAAGGGTAGAACGCGTGCGTTTCAATGAACGCAGTGAAACAAAAAAACAAAGAGTGATGAAATGTAAAATGCGAGAATCATAAACAATCCCAGGCAGTTGTAGCAGATTAAAGAGCATCGCAATAGCAGAAACAAAGACAGAAATGGAGAAAAGAACATACCTTTAAGTGATTCTGAGTAGAGATGATGAGGTATCAAGGAAGGAAGTAAAATGCTCAAGAAGCAGAGATGTTTGAAAGATGAACAAGAGAGGGAATGAAACAGTGAATGGTGTATAGGGTAAAGGGTTTAACATATAGGGGAAGCACGAAGCGACAACACTCCCCAACTGTTAAATTTGCCACGTGTACGCTTTAGAAAAAGTGTGGTGGGACGTCACCTCGAGGCACTATGCACGTCCAATCACTTAGTGCCACGTAGGTCGCCAGGGCGAGCAGTTAGGCTTTTCGCTGAAGCAAGCTCCAGCTCCAGCCTGGGGGGCTTGTATAGTGGCCAAACCTCGAACGTCAGCAATATACAGTAGAGGTCGGCATAGTAGGACCCACAGGGGGGTCCCCAAAAATTACACATGTTAATTATTATGTTAGTGAAAGCTCGATTCACAGATGTATGCAAAACGTGTGTAAGACATTTGGGTCTGGCACAAGTAGATTACCCCTAGGGGCGCCAATGCCCAAGAGTGCTAGGGTTTTCAAAGAAAGCTGCATGCAAGGCACGTGAGAAATTAGGGCACTTACAAGAACGGGTTGGTCTCACGGCGCTGGTACACACGTTGTAACCCTAGTGGCCATATCGTTAGATACGCACTCCAGAAAAAGAATGTTTCCACGAGTGCTGCACTCTAAGAAAGGAATGTTGCCACGGGAGTTGCACTAAGACTGTGCGATAGTATCCCGAAAAGGTAACCCTAAATTTGCTAGAGGCAAGGCTTTGGCAAGAGAATGTCAGTGGCAGGTTAACCTATAAACAATTATAAAAGGGGGTAAGACCCAAGGTAAAGGCACGTTGTCTTCTATGCAAGACATAGTTCTTACACACAGATTATAAGCTTAAGCACTTTTTCTTGTTTGATGTTTCTTGCCCTTTATTGACTTGAGTGTCGGAGTGCAGTTATAGGTAGGGCCCCCCTCTGTCTCAATGGAGCCATCCTTTGGAAAGCATAGAACCACCGCAAAGATATAAGGAGCCACCATCTGCCTCTGAGTCAATGGCGGCTGAGTCAAGTGGCAAAAATAGGGCCCAAGCCCAAGAAGCCCCAGCCTAATTAAGCCCAAGCCCAAACTAAGGTCCAATATGCCTCAGAGAATTACTAGTTGTAGGGCAAAGACTTGAGCATCAATTGACGTCTCTTTTTGTAATTTATTTAGAGTAGCTTTTAGTAGAACATAAAAGGAAGGTGTAGATATAGGAATAGGGGGTGCCAATGTACAAAGCTAAGTCACACCTTCCATGTGACATAAAAAGAAGGTGTAGGTGTAGATTTAGGGGGTGCCAACGTGAGAAACCAAGTCACACCTTCCTTGTGACGTGTTTAGGCGCCAAATTCAAATGCTTCTCATTTGAATTTTCCCACCTTAAATTCAGCCCTCTCACACTATAAATAGAGGTGCTTGGCTCATGTAAAATCACATTGAATTTGAAGTAAAGTTACTATACACAAATTGTGTGTGAGTTGTGAGAATTTTTTCTCCTAGCTTTGTCTCATCTTGTGAGTGTTTGGGAAGCTCTCAAGTAGCGACATTCTTGCACTTATCTTGGATCAATCACCTTCCAAGTGGCGTGTTCTTCCCTTCCATGTCTTCAACCACATAAGTTATTCTTATTTTCATCTTCCAATTCCATTCCAATTCAATTCCAAAATATTTCTTGTTTTGTGTCTTCTAATTCAATTTGGTTTATATTCTTCATTTGAATTGTTTGTTGCGTTTTAATTCTGTCCAACTCTGTTTTGATTTTGTTTTTATGTTCCGTACCTATTCATCCATTCATTCATCACTTTTAATTGTGTTTTTCCTTTGATCTTTGGAAATGAACCTTCACATCTACTTAACACTTGTTAAGTTAATGTCCAGTGGGAATTTTCCTTAGATTTGTCACCTAAACTGCTTAAGAATCTTGATCCTGATTCTAAGAAAGTGTCACCAAAGTAATGAATCTAAAATCAACTCACATCACTAGAACTAGGAGAATGAGAAGACATGATTAAAGTTATGTGTTGAAAGCAATTTACCACAAGAAAGATAAGTGGAGTAATGTAGGTAGATTCCCAGGAAATGGAGGTGGATCACTTGGATCAGTAAAGTAACAAGCCTTTCCTTAGCTAGATTCTATCCTTCAAGACTTTCACAAACCTTTCTCTAAGTAATTCACTTAGATCACAATCAAGAATGAAAACAAAATTTTATGCAAGAAAACAAGAATGCAAAAACAACTAAACACAATTGAAATATATTCTAACTAGAAAGCTTTAAACTAGTTAAAATCCTAATGGTGAGGCTTCTTGGCACTTAGAACCTCAAAGACACACTCATCGTCTAATTGTGCCATTAATCCACTAATTGTTCAAGGTTTTACAAGATACAACTCAAAGAAAATACAATGAAAATTGGATCTACAAATTTTAAATCCTAATCTATGCACTTCTTCTTTTTGTACTCCTTCTTTTTCTTTTGCACTCCTTCTATTTGCACGCCCTCTTTGTGTATATTTTTGTACAAACTTGCTGTTGTCCTCTTGCTAAACTTCTCAAGGATATTCAACTTTGAGTATTCCAATCCGCACCTCTTTAAGTGATAAGGCTACTCACCGAAAATTGTTAGCTCCAAACTGAACAAGGCACTTTTGAAATACTTCCACCAAGAAAGAGGTCAACAAAAATTAAAGCAACAAAAGTTTCAATTTAAAATTGGACTACAGCACAGAGAATTGATGTATATGACAAAACTAGAAAGAGTATTGAATGAAAATGACAAGAAAACAAAATAAGGTACTCAATAAAAGATGGCACACAAATTGAACCTAAAGAATAGCACTAGATTCGGATTAAGAAAACCAAAACAGTACTACTGAAAATTTGAGGTGTAAAATGCGTGACTTAAACAATTTATGCTAAGCTGGATAATTCAAATTTGAATTTGAAATTTAAACCACAGAAATTTCAATTTCTTAACTCAAATTTGGCGCTGGAATCACACTAAAATGATGCACCAATTAATTGTGATAAAATTTTCAAAACTACTACCACTTCATTTTTTTTTTTGCGCCAGAATTACACACTGGACGTATTTGATTTATCATTTTTTTTTATTTTGAATTTTGATTCACTTTTTTTTTCACTTTTTTCTAACACTTCAAAATACTCAAATATAGAGTTTCATAATTTTTATCCAACGAAATTAATTTTCATAAACAATTTCAGCTAGCCCAGATTCGGTGAAACAAAGGAAACCTATTCTTGAATTAAAAACAGCATTGAGAAACTTCAAAGACACAATAGAATTGATGTATAAGAACTTGTTTGGATCTAGCACACAAGCATGAACTCAAATATGAAAATTAAAATGCACCAAAGGCTCCAAAAGTAGAATATGAAACTGCACTCAAATTTAAAATCAAACAACCAAAATTATCAATTAAAGTACTACATAGAATTGATGACATTTTAAGAGAAACATGACTTGACAAAACTTATATGGATTCAAAAAATCAAAATGATTCAAATATACTGAAAATTAACCGATTAAAACATCAAGAAAGAACAAATTAAAATTGCAAGAAAGACTCAAATTGATGGAAGAGGTGTAACATCCCGCCAAAATAATACACACATCCATGTATAATTGAAATTAAGTGTAACCAAATAATATTGAAGAGTGCAAAATAATATGTATTTATATATATCAGAAATGAAGTTACTCCTCTTAGGGAGTTTAATACATAACCAAATCCAATGTTTGCAAGATTTTACGAAAATAAAAGAAATGCAGTAAGACAGGCGGTCTCAAAAGAAAACGGCGATCTCCAACAGAAGACCTCAAAAACGGGCGATCTTCTATCAGGACACGAAAACCGGCGATCACCCGATGGAGGCATAAACCGGCGATCACCTGGTAGAGACGGAGATAGGCGATCTCCTTCCGGCGACCACTCGCTAGAGGGCTCTTCTTCCTGGAAGATCATCTGCTCCCGTGTAACAATTACACGATCATCACAGTTTTGAGAAAACAACCACAATAACAGATAAAAGGGTAAGCTAGATAATTTAAAAGAAGTTTAAATCATGAACATGAAAATCCAAGTAAACCAAGTTCCAAAATATCCATGTAAAACGTAAAGCTGCTCATAGCATTCAGCTGATCGCCCAAAATCACAAACTTCACAACATTTCCCATAGTCATTCCATTTCACAACACAGCATCAAGTGTCTATCAATATTCAAGTTTCTCATTTCACATGTCAGACTTTCCACTGACTCACCACACAAGACACTTGACACTACTTCCAAATTGACTCGTGCGTTGAACTTAGTATCCAGAGACATGCACCTGTCATACTGCCCACTGTGGAATCTCACACATCCACAGGGTCGCCGCGAAATCTCACACATTCACAAGCATACGATGAATCTCAACACATCACCATACAGCATGACAAGGTTAATTCGTATAACAGTCGAGCCCATTCTTTTTCAAACTACTCGCCCATTCATACGAACCTCCTTCGACTCTCACCAACTGAATAACTTCATCTACGTGATTCCATTATCTCAGCAGAGTCAGGATCGTCTCATTAACAGGTTACTCACTGATCAATGCACTTTCCTAACCAATCTCAACACGGTATTTCCTTTCCTGAAAATACTATGCCTCGATCCCACATTCACAGCATTCAACACATCATACCACTCAAGTAAATGATTCAAATCACATCAACAAACATTTCAAAGCTTCAGATCTTCGAATATCTCATGTAAATCTCAAGTAGTTTCAAAACAACATCAAAAACAGAGATTTCGTAAAACAGCGCCAAAACCGGCGACCTGGTTCAAAAACAAGGTATTTCGAAGGCTTTATATAAAACCGGCGACCACGTCGCCCAAAACACATAGAACAGAGCATTTTACACAGATGAAGACGAAACCGGCGACCACGTCGCACTCATTTCAGAAATAGCTAAACTATGGCTTTTATTGAAAATGGAGTCTAGCTTCCCTTACCTGGACTTGCGCAACCACCAGGAGCTTCGAAATCCAACGAAGCTTGCAGAATACCTTGGCTCTGTTTTTCGCGTCTGGTTGAAGGACTTGCAGAGAACTGCCCAGGTGCTCTAATGGTGGCTGTCGCTCGTCGTACTCTCGTGTGAAGGTGTTAGAATCGCAGCGCGAAGGATATATCTGGAGGAGAAGGGAGGTAACTCACTCTCTCTCTCTTCGAAGGCTGCAACGTTTCTTCCTCTTCAGTAGTGGATTTCAGTGACTTAAACCAACTTATCCCTCCAAAAGCAGCTGCCACCACCTACTCTGCAGGGAAGTTTGCGTGCACGCTTCCCTGAACAGTACGACCACTGTTGCCTCTGGTGCATGCCAACCACTGCTCTGAACAGTACTGCCACTGTTTGTCGCTTGTGCATGCCAGCCACTGCTCTGAACAGTACGACCGCGAGTGTCTCCCGCGCATGCCAACATTCTGATGTCACTATTCTGAACCACCCTTTTCGTCTACGTGGCGCGCGTGCAGAACGTCTCATGCTGGATGTCTGGGTCCCACGTTCTCTGTGTGTAACTTAACGTAGCCCGATGACCTTTTCACCGATGACCACAGGCGCGAAGACTATTCACCGATGACCTCTCGCGCGAAGGCTAACAACCGATGACCTCTCGCGCGAAGGTTAACAACCAATGACCTCTCGCGCGAAGGCTAACAACCGATGACCTCTCGCGCGAAGGTTAACAACCGATGACCACATCCTGGCGAACGACCGATGTCTTCCTCTGGGAGACAACCGATGTCTTCCCTGGCGACGCCCTCATAACTCTCGCGCCTTGGCCACGTCCACATGCATCGCGCCCTGGCAATGCCCGCGTGCCTCGCGTCCGCGCGATGCCCGCATGCCCCTCGCGCCCGCGCGATGCCTGCATGCCTCTCACGCCCGCGCGATGCCTGCATGCCTCTCGCGCCCGCGCGATGTCCACCTGGCGCTCATGTGTAGCAGGCGACCGGCGACCTCGTAGCCTTCTAAACTTAACTTTTTCCTCCCTTTCTATTCTAAATAAAAACATACTTAGAATTTATTTAAAATATAACTCTTTTATTCCAATAAATTTTTCAGGTCCTTACATTCTCCCCAACAAGAAAAATTTTCGTCCTCGAAAATTGGATTACAAGGAAAAGAGGTATGGATAAGCCTCCCTCATGGGTTCTTCTAACTCCCAAGTAGAATCCCCCGATTTCTCATCCCACACCACTTTCACCATGTCGATGGTCTTGCCTCTGAGCTGTTTACATTGCCGATCGTCAATCCTGACTGGTTTTGCTTCAAAGGACAAGTCATCCCTAATCTGCACGTCGTCTACATCCAGCACATGACTAGGGTCTGCCATGTACTTCCTCAGCTGTGACACGTGAAATACATTATGTAGACTTGCTAATTGGGGAGGTGGGGCGATCTCATAAGCCACTAGACTTATCCTCCTTAAGATCCGATATGGCCCAACAAACTTAGGGGACAGCTTCTTTGATCTGATCGCCTACCCTACACCCTTGGCTGGTGTCCCCCTTCATAAAGACATGACCCCAGCAGCAACCTCCAAAGGTCTTCTCCTCTGCTCTGCCTAGGACATTTGCTGACCTTAAGAAACTTTTATTCTGTCCTGTATCAGATTCACCCTCTCGGTGATCTATTGAACCAACTCTTCCTACCTCAATACTTCATCAAAATCCATTTTACATCCCTGTACATGGGATATGCTGCCCCATAGAGTGCCAACTCCAGCATTCACACTCTACTTCCAACCTTGAAGACTTTGTTGAACAAGTCTAGAACTAGGTCCTTAACGTAACCAGGACTAGCCCCTTTAGAGAAAGCGGGCAAGATCCCTTCATTGGGAGAAAAGGGGACAGCTGTCCACAACTCATGCCACCCCCCTAGCGAACTCAAACTAGGGTCCGAAGTGTCCTTCTAGGAATCAACTCCTGTATCTTGATCAAATCATTCACCGACTTCTCAACTGCTGATCAAATTCCCGCGCTCCCAAAAGGGACACTTTTTATTCATTACTCCGCTGCATAATTCTGTACCTTACAAAGACAAGGTTTCTGTTGCTGTTACCTTCCAAATTATTATTATGACCCCTTTTGCCAACTCGACTTCCTGTTCCCATTACGACCTTCTTCTTCAATGTATACGTTAGATGCATTGACGTCGGTTTCAGGTGCCTATCCAGAAGGCATACGAGAACGAACGCACCTCTGCCTCCAGAATCTCTTGCCTAAGGATAACTCTATTCTCCTTCTGTCCCAGATACCACAGGCTATTTCCACTCACAATCCCTTCCACACCCATCATTCTGAAATTTACTACATCTCTAGAAAGACTCAACATCATCATAACACGGCCTACCCTCATTTTTATCCACAGTCATATCCTCCTTCCCTTCTACATTCACAGGTCGATCTACATCTTATTTGCCAAGAACTTCGGAGGCTTACATTTTCGGAAGCCTTTTATCTCAACCCACCATTTCCATAATCCTCTTTCAAATCCCGGTCAGCCAAACAGCATCCATTCTGCGTGAAGCCTAAGCTAGAACCATCTCATGCTGTTTCATTGACATGAGCATCTTCTACGCTTCAAAAGAAAATTCCTTCCTTGGAATTTAACTCTGGTACTTCCCATGGTTACACATGCTTAAGCTTTAAACCCCCAGCCTCTTGCTTATTTACTCTCCATGACTTATACGTAACTGGGACTAAACCTTGGTACTACCAAATCTAACTCACACTTGTTCCTTTCATTCCATCTACTACCACTGGGCATTCAGAGCAACCTAGGGAGGTCAAAACCTGTTTTTGAAGCAGGTGCAGAGGCCAATCGTTCAAACGACAGCTCCTCCACTATATGGCCCAAGCTCGGTTGCACACCGATTTGACACAAAAGAGTGTGTCTCTCCAGAATCAAACAAAACTATAACGTATCTATCAGCTATAAACAAGTATCTTGTACTAGATTACCTGATTGAGGGGCTTCCGTTCCAGACATGGCAAACACTCTCCCTCCTGTCTGAGGTCTGCTGCCTTCGTTCCTCAACTGCTGTGAATTAACGGGTTGAGTCATCCTTTTTCTGTTGGGACAATCTCTAGAAAGGTGCCCTATCTCTTGGCATGTGAAACACCTGGGTCTCCATGTTTGTTGTTGCTGAAATTGGGACGAAGCTGTTCCCACCCGATGTGGTGGAGATCTCACATATATGTTGCTGTGTGGGTGCTGCACCTTCGCCTTCCCACTGGAAGAGCCTCCTTGGTGTGACCTGATCACTCGAGGATCACCCCTTTCCAGGGTCTCTACCATCTTTGCCTTCTCTACTAAGGCGTGAAATTCCCTGATGCACATCGGGGCTATGGTCCTCTTCAGTCCATGCTTCAGCCCCTCTTCGAATTTTCTACACCTCCAGGCCTCGGAGGTCGCCTGGGTATAAAACCGGGCGAGGTACTCAAAACGAGCAGCATAGGCGTTCACTGACATCTCCCCCTGCTCCAACTTCAGGAACTCAGCTTCCCTTGCAAACTTGGCACTGTCAGGGAAGTATTTCTCCAAGAACTTCACCCTGAAGCTCTCCCAATCCAGTACATCCTCTCGTGCCTCCATCATCTGCTGAGCTCCCATCCACCAGAACTCAGCTTCTCCTGATAACAGATACGTGGCAAACAACAGCTTCTTCTCTTCAGGGCAGGAGGTCGCCCTAAAGATTTTTTTCCAGCTCTCTGACCCACTGATCTGCCTGATCAGGGGTAGCATTCCCACTGAACTTAGGTGGGTTGTGCCTCATGAACTCGGCCAGTCCCATCTGTTCTTGGGGTTGACCGACGTGGGAGTTTGTCTCAGCAGATCGGGCAGTTTCCCAGTGCTGCATCGTGGCTTGATGGTTCTGAGCCATCGCTGCATTCTGTTGCTGGATGGCAGTCGCCATCATTTCCATGGCCCTGGCGATCTGACCCATCTCCGAAGAAGGTTGGGGTGGGGTAGAGGGTCTACGTGCCATCTTTCTTCGTTTCAGATTCTGAATCTATAGGCTTCTATATTCCCTACAACTATAAGAATGAAATCGATAAGAATCAATTCATTCAAGGGGTAACAGCTAGACCTTACAAAGGTCAGCATCTCAAAGTCATTAAGAATTTGAGTTCATCCACAGAATCATAATGCTTATAACATCAAGCATAACACCAGCACAACTACTGGTATGCAGTCACCAATCTAATCAACCATTTTCAATCAATTACAAAGACACTCAAGAGAATGAGATAGCTCACACCAGAATTCAATATATGCTAAACATCAAACCTTTGGAATTAAGATTGAGACTCATCTCGATCCAGTTATGAGTGTGCACCCTCACTACTTTATCAAGGCCTTCTCATTCTTAATACTAAGATTTTCAATTAGAACATATATTCACCAAAGCACACACAAAATTTCAATACAAAAACGTTTGAAAACCTTTCACTATAGTTATTATTTTAAATTCAAATAACTTTCATGAGCAGAAGAAACACAATGGATCCACAGCCCTCAGGTCATCCTAAGGACGAACCAGGCTCTGATACCATTAATGTAACATCCCGCCAAAATAATACACACATCCATGTATAATTGAAATTAAGTGTAACCAAATAATATTGAAGAGTGCAAAATAATATGTATTTATATATATCAGAAATGAAGTTACTCCTCTTAGGGAGTTTAATACATAACCAAATCCAATGTTTGCAAGATTTTACGAAAATAAAAGAAATGCAGTAAGACAGGCGGTCTCAAAAGAAAACGGCGATCTCCAACAAAAGACCTCAAAAACGGGCGATCTTCTATCAGGACACGAAAACCGGCGATCACCCGATGGAGGCATAAACCGGCGATCACCTGGTAGAGACGGAGATAGGCGATCTCCTTCCGGCGACCACTCGCTAGAGGGCTCTTCTTCCTGGAAGATCATCTGCTCCCGTGTAACAATTACACGATCATCACAGTTTTGAGAAAACAACCACAATAACAGATAAAAGGGTAAGCTAGATAATTTAAAAGAAGTTTAAATCATGAACATGAAAATCCAAGTAAACCAAGTTCCAAAATATCCATGTAAAACGTAAAGCTGCTCATAGCATTCAGCTGATCGCCCAAAATCACAAACTTCACAACATTTCCCATAGTCATTCCATTTCACAACACAGCATCAAGTGTCTATCAATATTCAAGTTTCTCATTTCACATGTCAGACTTTCCACTGACTCACCACACAAGACACTTGACACTACTTCCAAATTGACTCGTGCGTTGAACTTAGTATCCAGAGACATGCACCTGTCATACTGCCCACTGTGGAATCTCACACATCCACAGGGTCGCCGCGAAATCTCACACATTCACAAGCATACGATGAATCTCAACACATCACCATACAGCATGACAAGGTTAATTCGTATAACAGTCGAGCCCATTCTTTTTCAAACTACTCGCCCATTCATACGAACCTCCTTCGACTCTCACCAACTGAATAACTTCATCTACGTGATTCCATTATCTCAGCAGAGTCAGGATCGTCTCATTAACAGGTTACTCACTGATCAATGCACTTTCCTAACCAATCTCAACACGGTATTTCCTTTCCTGAAAATACTATGCCTCGATCCCACATTCACAGCATTCAACACATCATACCACTCAAGTAAATGATTCAAATCACATCAACAAACATTTCAAAGCTTCAGATCTTCGAATATCTCATGTAAATCTCAAGTAGTTTCAAAACAACATCAAAAACAGAGATTTTGTAAAACAGCGCCAAAACCGGCGACCTGGTTCAAAAACAAGGTATTTCGAAGGCTTTATATAAAACCGGCGACCACGTCGCCCAAAACACATAGAACAGAGCATTTTACACAGATGAAGACGAAACCGGCGACCACGTCGCACTCATTTCAGAAATAGCTAAACTATGGCTTTTATTGAAAATGGAGTCTAGCTTCCCTTACCTGGACTTGCGCAACCACCAGGAGCTTCGAAATCCAACGAAGCTTGCAGAATACCTTGGCTCTGTTTTTCGCGTCTGGTTGAAGGACTTGCAGAGAACTGCCCAGGTGCTCTAATGGTGGCTGTCGCTCGTCGTACTCTCGTGTGAAGGTGTTAGAATCGCAGCGCGAAGGATATATCTGGAGGAGAAGGGAGGTAACTCACTCTCTCTCTCTTCGAAGGCTGCAACGTTTCTTCCTCTTCAGTAGTGGATTTCAGTGACTTAAACCAACTTATCCCTCCAAAAGCAGCTGCCACCACCTACTCTGCAGGGAAGTTTGCGTGCACGCTTCCCTGAACAGTACGACCACTGTTGCCTCTGGTGCATGCCAACCACTGCTCTGAACAGTACTGCCACTGTTTGTCGCTTGTGCATGCCAGCCACTGCTCTGAACAGTACGACCGCGAGTGTCTCCCGCGCATGCCAACATTCTGATGTCACTATTCTGAACCACCCTTTTCGTCTACGTGGCGCGCGTGCAGAACGTCTCATGCTGGATGTCTGGGTCCCACGTTCTCTGTGTGTAACTTAACGTAGCCCGATGACCTTTTCACCGATGACCACAGGCGCGAAGACTATTCACCGATGACCTCTCGCGCGAAGGCTAACAACCGATGACCTCTCGCGCGAAGGTTAACAACCAATGACCTCTCGCGCGAAGGCTAACAACCGATGACCTCTCGCGCAAAGGTTAACAACCGATGACCACATCCTGGCGAACGACCGATGTCTTCCTCTGGGAGACAACCGATGTCTTCCCTGGCGACGCCCTCATAACTCTCGCGCCTTGGCCACGTCCACATGCATCGCGCCCTGGCAATGCCCGCGTGCCTCGCGTCCGCGCGATGCCCGCATGCCCCTCGCGCCCGCGCGATGCCTGCATGCCTCTCACGCCCGCGCGATGCCTGCATGCCTCTCGCGCCCGCGCGATGTCCACCTGGCGCTCATGTGTAGCAGGCGACCGGCGACCTCGTAGCCTTCTAAACTTAACTTTTTCCTCCCTTTCTATTCTAAATAAAAACATACTTAGAATTTATTTAAAATATAACTCTTTTATTCCAATAAATTTTTCAGGTCCTTACAAGAGGCCCAAGCTCAAGCTCAACAATTAGGTCCATGGCAAAGAGGATTAGAGAAGAGTGGGACTCTGCTACTAATGGCAGAGAGACTTTTCTCTACATGTTCAAACACCCCTTAGAGGAACACAAGGAGTAGAGCCCAAGCCATGGGAGCTAAACATCAATTAATTTCAGTTTATTTGTAATTTCAGTAGAGTAGAGTTCATTTAGCACAATAGGGGATGTATTTAACAATTTAGTAGAGTAGGGTTCATTTAGCACAATAGGGGATGTATTTAACAATTTAGTAGAGTAGGGTTCATTTAGCACAATAGGGGGTATATTTAACAATTTAGCTTGTACCTAGGCCTTTTAGGGTAGGGATGTAGCCCTACCTTCTAGAAGCATGCTAGGGGGCTGCATTGACCTTAGTCAATGCCCTAGCCACCCCTCTCTTTAGGGTTTCCTACCATCCACTCTCACTTGTCCTCCAAGGCACTTGCACCTATAAATAAGGATGTTTGGCTCATGTTTTGTAAGATCAATTTTAATGAGTAAATGCTGCCAAATTTTTGCAAGCTTCTACTCTTGTCTAGTCTCTCTAGGTTAGACACTTGATCTTCACCTTCACCTTCCTCCAAGTGATTTGACCCACCCTATCACTCTCCATACCTTTCATGCACCTACAAGGAACCCATAGCTCTATATGAGCCATCCTTGATCCATCACCTTCATTGCTTCCACCACCTTTTTCACCTCATTTCCTCAATAAGAACATTGGTCATGAAGAACAACCTATCATTTGGTATCAGAACCAGGTTCTTCAAGAGATAAGTGTTCTCTTGATTTTATTTTTTTGAGTCTTCTTCTTTATTCCATGTTGTTCTTCATATCCTTAAACGTCTTGTTGTTTTTAATTTCATTTTAAGTTGGTGTTGTTGTTTTTAAATTTCTATTTGGTATTTTGGTTCAACTTGATCTTGAACTTCCATTTTCAAATTGTTTTAGGTTCCTTTTGTGTTGGTTGTTCTGTTTTTATTTTATTTGAGTCTTATTGGTACAAGTCAAGACCACTTAAGGATGATCAAAGATGATATATATATAAAGGGTCATCTCAACAAACAAAAGAAGACTTCACAAAAAGAAGAAAGGGCCATATTCCAGAACACTTGAAGTTCTTCTTACTAGTCTTCTTAAAGATTAGAACATTTTGTAAATGATCCGGCCGGTCATCGGTAGTCAGTGACGTCAGTTGCAGATGACCACGTGGACCAGTCACAGGGTGACACGTGGCATGAGATGGCAAGCGAATCAGGGAGGAGTCCACTTAGAATGGTGATCAGTGGTCAGTTACCAAGTGGCCACCACCCTCAGAGCGGTGCCTAGATAAGCGCTTGGAAGCACCGCACGGACGTCGGTGGAAAGTAATGAGACACCGCACGGACGTCGATGGAAGGTCATGAGGCACCGTACGGATGTTGGTGGAAAGTAATGAGACACCGCACGGACATCGATGGAAGGTCATGAGGCACCGCATGGACGTCGGTGGAAAGTAATGAGACACCGCACGGACGTCGGTGGAAGGTCATGAGACACCGTACGGATGTCGGTGGAAGGTCATGAGGCACCGCACGGACGTTGGTGGAAGGTCATGAGGCACCGCACGGTCATCGGTGGATAGTAATGGGGCACCACTCGGTCGTTGGTGCACGCAGAGCGAGATCGGTCATCGGGGTTCTTGCCAACACGCGTTAAGCTGGTACCCAGGTTCTGTAACATCCCGCCAAAATACTATTCATGTTTATATAATGAAAATATAGGTAACAAATAGATTGAGGTGAACAAAATTATATATATGAAATGTAGTTTCTCCTCACAGGGAGTTTAATACAAATCCGGTCACTTTTCCAGAAAACATAAACAAAAAAAATACAGTAAAAAAAAACAAAGCAGGCGATCTCCTATCAGAAGAGGGCGATCTCCTATCAGAAGACAGCAAAAGGGTGATCGCCTAACAGAAGTAGAAACAGGCGATCTCCTTCCAGCGACCACTCACTGAGGAGTTCTGCTTCCTGCAACATCATCTGCTCCCGTGTAAATTATACGCGATCATCACAGGTTTAAGAAAGAGCCAAACACAACACCAAAAGAAACACCACAGGGTAAGCTAGACGTTTGAAAAAGAGTTTAGATATTATACTTTAAAAATCAAGATGAACAAATTAAAGACACCCACGTAAACCATCAATTAAAACACATATTGCACAATTCCTCAAAGGTCGTTAAAATCACAAAATTCATCAAGTGTCTATCAATACAATGTTTCTCATTCTCACGTCAGACTTCCACTGACTCATCACACAAGACACTTGACCCTACTTCCGGAAGACTCGTGTGTTGAACTTAGCATCCAGAGACATGCACCTGTCATACTTCATTGGCTGTAATGTTTCCACAGCCATGCGCATTAACACAAACTCGATCTCAATTCATCACTCTCACAGTATGACAGGGTTAATCCATAAGACAGGCCGAGCTCGTTCTTTTTCACACGACTCACCCATTCATATGAACCTCCTTCGACTCTCACCAACTGAGTAACTTCCTCGATGTGATTCCATTATCTCAGCAGAGTCAGGATCGCCTCATTCACAGGATACTTACAGATCAATACACTTCATAACCAAATCTCAACACGGTATTTCCTTTCCTGAAAATACTATGTCTTGATCCCACATTCACGACATTCCACACATCATATAACACTTAAATGAATAATTCCAATCATAACAACAATCATTTCATGGTTCATATTTTCGAATATCACATTTAGATCTCAAACAGCTTCAAAACAACACAAAACAGGGGAGTTCGAAAAACAACGCCAAAACCGGCGATCTCGTTCAAAAACAGAGGATTGTACAATAACAGTTGAAAAACCGGCGACCACGTCGCCCCCATCATCTTAATCATCAAATATAAGGATTTTCGTTGGCAATAAGGCTAGCTTCCCTTACCTGGACTTGCGCAAACACCAAGAGCTCCAAAACCCACCGAGCTTAAAGGATGCCTTAGCTCTGTTTTAGCGTCTGGTTTGTAGAACTTGCAAAGAACCTCCCAGGTGCTCTAAGGGCAGTCGTCGCTGGTTGCACTGGTGCTGGAGGTTGCCTGAGTCGCAGCGCGAAGGAGAGAAAAGAGAGGGATGAAGATGCAGACACTCTTTCACTCTTGAGCCACTGTTGTAAGGACCTGTAAAATTGAATTGGAATAAAAAGGGTTATATTTTAAAAGAATTCTATGTATGTTTTATTTAAAATAAAAAGGGAGGAAAAGTTAAGTTAGAAGGCTATGAGATCGTCGGTCGCCTGCTACACTTGAGCGCCAGGTGGACATCGCGCGGGCGCGAGGCATGTGGACGTGGCCAAGGCGCGAGAGGCATGCGGTCATTGCCAGGGCGCGAGGCATGTGGACGTGGCCAAGGCGCGAGAGGCATGCGGGCATCGTCAGGGCGCGAGGCATTTGGACGTGGCCAAGGCGCGAGAGTTATGAGGGCGTCGCCAGGGAAGACATCGGTCATCTCCCAGAGGAAGACATCGGTCGTCTCCCAGAGGAAGACATCGGTCGTCTTCCAGGGCGAAGGAGGCATCGGTCGTTCGCCAGGATGAGTCAGCAGTGGAAAGTTATCGCGCGACGCCGAGTTTTACACAGAGTAAAGTGGGACCCAGACTCCCAGCATGAAACGTCCTGCACACACGCCACGTAGACAAAAAGGGTGGTTTAGAGTGGTGACATCAGAATGTTGGCATGCGCAGGAGACACTCGCGGTCGTACTGTTCAGAGCAGTGGTTGGCATGCACAAGCGACAACAGTGGTAGTACTGTTCAGAGCAGTGGTTGGCATGCACCAGAGACAACAGTGGTCGTACTGTTCAGGGCAGTGGTTCTCAGACTTCTCTGCAGAGTGGGTGTGGCAGCTGCTTTTGGTGGATAAGTTGGGTTAAGATGCAGAGACCCACTGCTGAGAGAACAAAAACGTTGCAACATTCAAAGAGAGAAAGAGTGAGTTACCTCCCTTCTCCTCCAGATATCTCCTTCGCGCTGCGATTCTAGCATCTTCACACAAGAGTACGACGAGAGGCAGCACCATTAGAGCACCTGGGAGATTCTCTGCAAGTCCTTCAACCAGACGCAAAAACAGAGCCAAGGCGTTTTTCAAGCTTCGTTGGGTTTCGGAGCTCCTGGTGTTTTACGCAAGTCCAGGTAAGGGAAGCTAGACTTCATTTTCAATACAAGCCATAGTTTAGCTATTTCTGAAGTGAGGGCGACGTGGTCGCCGGTTTTCGTTTTCATCTTTGTAAAATGCTCTGTGCTATGTGTTTGGGCGACGTGGTCGCCGGTTTCAAATGCAGACTCGAAATACCCCGTTTTTGAACTAGATCGCCGGTTTTGGCGTTGTTTGTGAACTCTCTGTTTTTGGTGTTACTTTGAACTGTTGAAGCTTAAATGTGATCTTCGAAAATCTGAATCTTTGGAACGATCGTTGCTGTGACTTGAATCATTTATTTAAGGGTGGTATGATGTGTTGAACGTTGTGAATGTGGATCGAGGCATAGTATTTTCAGGAAAGAAAATACCGTGTAAGATCGTGTAGGATGTGCATTGATCGGTGATTCCTAAGGGGATATCCTGACTCTGCTGAGATAATGGAATCACATAGAGGAAGTTACTCAGTTGGTGAGAGTCGAAGGAGGTTCATATGAATGGGCGTCTCGTGTGAAAAAGAACGAGCTCCGCCTGTCCTATGGATTAACCCTGTCATACCGGGAGAACTATTGACATTGAGATTATATATGCGCATGCTGTGTGGATTCACAGCGACCCTGTGTGGATTTCACAGTGGTATGGTATGACAGGTGCAGATCTCTGAGTCTAATCAATGCATGAGTCTTCCGGAAGTAGTGTCAAGTGTCTTGTGTGCTGAGTCAGTGGTGGTCTGACATGTGAAATGAGGAACTTGAAATTGATAGACACTTGGTACAGTTGTGAAATAGAATGACTCTTGGGAATATTGTGGAATGTGTGATTTCTGGGTGATCAGGTGAAGAGTATGAGAAACTTGATAACTTACGTGAATATCTTGAAAAACTGCTTACCTTGATTTTAATGTTCTTATTTAAACTCTCTTTAAAATGTCTAGCTTACCCTGCGTGTTTTGGTTCTGTGGCTGTTCTCTTAAAACTGTGATGATCGTGTATAACTTACACGGGAGCAGATGATCTTCCAGGAAGTAGAGCTCCTTAGTGAGTGGTCGCCGGAAGCAGATCGGCTGTTTTTGGGTCCCCCGATGGGCGATCGGCCTCGTCCGATAGGAGATCGGTCTCTTCCGATAGGAGATCGCCTGCTTCGTTTTTTTTTACTGTATTTTGTTTATGTTTCTGGAAAAATTTGACCGAATTTGTATTAAACTCCCTGTGAGGAGAAACTACATTTCATATATATAATATTTTGTTCACTTCAATCTATTTGTTACCTTTATTTTCATTATATACATTTGTATGGTATTTTGGCGGGATGTTACAACTGTAACCCCCTTTGCCTTCCCGCAGTGGGCTTTTGAATCCAAGCCTACCAGTCCACGCATGCTGCTGCTGCCACCCCTTCTGCAGGAAAGCCTGAGTGTACGTTCTCACTGAACAGTACGGCCACGGTTGTCTCTTGTGCCTACCAACCACTGCCCTGAACAGTACGACCACTGTTGTCTCTTGTGCATGCCAACCACTGCCCTGAACAGTACGACCACTGTTGTCTCTTGTGCATGCCAACATTCTGATGTCACTATTCTGAACCACCCTTTTTGTCCACGTGGCGCGCGTGCAGGACGTGTCATGCTGGGAGTCTGGGTCCCACTTTATCTGTGTGAAACTCGACATCGCGTGATAACCTTCCACCGATGACCGCTCGCGCAATGACTATCCACTGAGGTCTCAAACTGGCAAACGACCGATGTCTCTCCCTGGAAGACGACCGATGTCTCTCCCTGGGAGACGACCGATGTCTATCCCTGGCGACGCTCGCATGCCTCTCGCGACCCGGCGATGCCTGCATGCCTCGCGCCCCTACAACGCCCGCATGCCTCTCGCGCCCCAGCGTTGCCCGCATGCCTCGCGCCCCGGTGTTGCCCGCATGCCTCGCGCGCCCTGGTGACGTCCACATGCCTCGCGCCCTGGCGATGACCGCATGCCTCGCGCCCTGGCGATGCCCGCATGCCTCGCGCCCTGGCGATGTCCACATGCCTCGCGCCCTGGCGATCATGTGTAGTAGGCGACCGGCGATCATGTGCTAACTAGGCGATCTCATAGTCTTCTAAACTACACTTTCCTTCCTTTTTATTTTAAATAGAAACATACTTAGAATTTATTTAAAATATATCCCTTATTATTCCAATTCAATTTTACAGGTCCTTACATTCTCCCCAACAAGAAAAATTTTCGTCCTCGAAAATTGAATTACAAGGAAAAGAGGTATGGATAGGCTTCTCTCATGGGTTCTTCTAACTCCCAAGTTGAATCACCCGATCTCTCATCCCACACCACTTTCACTTGCCTCTGAGCTGTTTACTTTGCCGATCGTCAATCCTGACTGGTTTCGCTTCAAAGGACAAGTCATCCCTGATCTGCACATCGTCCACTTCCAGCACGTGACTAGGGTCTGCCATGTACTTCCTCAACTGTGATACGTGAAAGACATTATGCAGATTTGCTAATTGGAGAGGTAGGGCGATTTCATAAGCCACTAGACCGATCCTCCTTAAGATCTGATATGGCCCGACTAACTTAGGAGGCAGCTCCTTCGATCTGATAGCTCGTCCTACACCCTTGGTCGGTGTCACTTTCATAAATGCATGATCTCCAACTACAACTCCAAAGGTCTTCTCCTCATTGTCATCATCATCACTGCCTCTACAAGAGTTATTATCCTTGTCCTCATGAGCGACATAGAGTGGCTCCCTCAAAGTTATTCTCTTCATATTTTCCAGATCCACAAGGGTTTCTCAACCAAACGATTCTTGCTCACCTTCTTAGCAACTTCAACTTTGGGGATGGATGATGATTCACTTTCTAAGGTAGACCAATCCGGCGAAGATCCATCTACTACCGACATTAGCTGCAGTCACAACACCTTTCCGCCACTCATCATACCACCAGGCATACACTGCTGATTCAAACTCAAGAGGGCGACCTGAATGGTGTTCAGGAGAGCATGGCTTGACTGTTAAGCGGTCTGAACATCGCATACCCAAATTAATCAGTGGTTGCCACTCTAAACGAAGAGACCCATTCCTCTAGTTTCTGCGGTCCCTCTTTATCAAGCAACTCATCGTTCTGGACCTCCAGCAGCCTTGGAGACACACTCCAGGTTTTTCATCTAAATCAGCATTCTGCAACGCCACCATCACGCCAGAGTACCCCTATACTAGCACCGACTTGGAAGAACGGATACAGCTGACAATGCAGCATTGTTTCTAAAATCAGAAACGAAACGCTGACCACCACAACTGCCCATCTAAAGGATTAGCTGCAAATCCCATCCCATTAGAAACACAAGGCACGGAAAGTTCTGCTCCCACCTCCAACTTTCTGCAATTTACTAACATTGCTAGAAGAACTCAACATCATCATAACACGGCTTACCCTTATTCTATCCATAGCCATTACCTCCTTCCCTTCTACGTTCACAGGCAGAACTGCATCCTCATTTGCCAAGTTCAGGAGACTTACTGCATCAGGAGCCTTAAATCTCAACCCACCATTTCCATACTCATCTTCCAAATTACGATCCACAAAACAGCATCCATTCTGCGTGAAGCTTTCTCTCTTATCCCAGTAACTTCTCTACTTGGTATTTTTCAGCAAATTTCTCTGTCTAATTGAACTTTAGACATAAATACAATATCTCCTCTTTCCTTTTAAGCTTGTGGTTAAGCTAGAGTCATCTCATGCTGTTTCATCGACATAAACATCTCCCAAGCTTCAAATAAAAGAAAATTCATTCTTTCATTCTTGGAACTTAACCCCGGTACTTCCCATGGATACACATGCTTAAGTCTTTAAACCCTCAACATTCTGCTTATATACTCTCCATAACTTATATGTAGCTGAAACTAAACCTTGGTACACTAAATCTAACTTACACTTCCTTCTTTAATTCCATCAACTCAGCTGGAGCCATTGACACTGGTCCAGCTCCAGGTACCAAAACAATAGAGAGTTCCACCTCTCTCTTAGGAGGTAACCCAGGTACTTCTTCTGGAAATACATCCATGAAATCTTTCACCAAGGTATCTTGCTTACGTCCTCTTCATTCTTCACTCCCAACCGAGCTAGGATCATGAAGCACCTCGCCCCTTCTTCCAACACCGACCACCCTCGCTGAGTAGATATCACGTCTGCCTCTTGGAGGTCTGGAAACGCTATCTTCTGACTACCGCAATCTATGAGAACGTGATTGGCAGCTAGCCAATCCATTCCCAGGATAACATCCAGGTCCTGAAGAGGTAGGCAGATCAAGTTCACTTTGAATCTGCGTCCCTCTACTATCACTGGACATTCGGGGCAAACTGTAGAGGTCAACACCTGTCCTGACGCAGGTGTAGAGACCAACAGTTCAAACGGTAACTCCTTCACTAGAAGGCCCAACTCGGCTACACACAGGCTTGACACAAAAGAGTGTGTCGCTCCGGAATCAAACAAAATTCTAACGCATCTACCAGCTATAGAGTAAACACCTTGTGCTAAGTTACCTGACTGAGATGCTTCAGCTCCTGACATAGCAAACTCTCTCCCTGCTGTCTGGGGCCTACGGTCTTCATTCCTAAACTGCCGAGAACCACCGGGTTGAGTCACCCTATTCTTGTTAGGACACTTTCTAGCAATATGTCCCATCTTTTGGCATTTGAAGCATCCTTTCTCCGAATTCCCCTTGGGGCACACCTTGACGTTATGTGACCCACCACAACGGAAACATCTTGGTTTCCATGGTCGTTGCTGCTGAAACTGGGGTGGAACTACTCCTGCCCGATGTGGTGGAGGTCTCGTATAAGGCTTGCTTTGTGGGTGCTGCACCTTGGCCTTCCCACTGGAGGGACCCCCTGGGTGTGATCTGATTACTCTGGAATCACTCCTCTCCAGGGTCTCCACCACCTTTGCCTTCTCCACTAAGGCACGAAACTCCCTGATCCACGAATCTGATTGATCAGGGGTAGCATTCCCACTGAACTTGGGTGGGTTGTGCCTCATGAATTCGGTCAGTCCCATCTGTTCCTGAGGCTGACCGACGTGGGAAGCTGTTTCAGCCGACCGAGCCGTTTCCCAATGATGCATTACAGCCTGATGAATCTGAGCCATCACCGTATTCTGTCGTTGGATAGCACTTGCCATCATCTCTATAGCCTTGGCAATCTGGCCCATTTCCGAAGAAGGTTGGGGAGGGGTAGGAGGTTTACTTGCCATCTTTCTTCGTTTCGGATTTTGAAACTATGGGTTTCTATATTCCCTACAACTACAAGAATGAGATCGATTAAAAATCAATTCATTCAGGAGGTAACATCTAGACCTTACAAAGGTCAGCATCTCAAAGTCATTAAGAATTTGAGTTCGTCAACAGAGTCATGATGCTTATAACCTTAAGCAAAACACCAGAACAGCTACTGGTATACAATCATCAATCCCAAACAACCACTTTCAATCAATACGAAAACACTCAATAAAATGAAATAAATCACACCAGAATTCAATGTATGCTAAACATCAAACCTTTGGAATTAAGATTGAGGATCATCTCGATCCAGTTATGAGTGTGCACCCTCACCACTTTATCAAGATCCTTTCATTCTTAATACTAAGATTTTCAGTTAGGGCATATATTCACTAAAGCACACACAAAGTTTCGATACAAAAACGTTTGAAAACTTTTCACTATAGTTGTTATTTTAAACTCAAATAAATTTCATGAGCAGAAGAAACACAATGGATCCACAGCCCTCAGGTCATCCTAAGGATGAACTGCTCTGATACCATTAATGTAACATCCCGCCAAAATACTATTCATGTTTATATAATGAAAATAAAGGTAACAAATAGATTGAGGTGAACAAAATTATATATATGAAATGTAGTTTCTCCTCACAGGGAGTTTAATACAAATTCGGTCACTTTTCCAGAAAACATAAACAAAATACAGTAAAAAAAAACAAAGCAGGCGATCTCCTATCAGAAGAGGGCAATCTCCTATCAGAAGAGGGCGATCTCCTATCAGAAGAGGGCGATCTCCTATCAGAAGACAGCAAAAGGGTGATCGCCTAACAGAAGTAGAAACAGGCGATCTCCTTCCGGCGACCACTCACTGAGGAGTTCTGCTTCCTGCAACATCATCTGCTCCCGTGTAAATTATACACGATCATCACAGCTTTAAGAAAGAGCCAAACACAACACCAAAAGAAACACCACAGGGTAAGCTAGACGTTTGAAAAAGAGTTTAGATATTATACTTTAAAAATCAAGATGAACAAATTAAAGACACCCACGTAAACCATCAATTAAAACACATATTGCACAATTCCTCAAAGGTCGTTAAAATCACAAAATTCATCAAGTGTCTATCAATACAATGTTTCTCATTCTCACGTCAGACTTCCACTGACTCATCACACAAGACACTTGACCCTACTTCCGGAAGACTCGTGCATTGAACTTAGCATCCAGAGACATGCACTTGTCATACTTCATTGGCTGTAATGTTTCCACAGCCATGCGCATTAACACAAACTCGATCTCAATTCATCACTCTCACAGTATGACAGGGTTAATCCATAAGATAGGCCGAGCTCGTTCTTTTTCACACGACTCACCCATTCATATGAACCTCCTTCGACTCTCACCAACTGAGTAACTTCCTCGATGTGATTCCATTATCTCAGCAGAGTCAGGATCGCCTCATTCACAGGATACTTACAGATCAATACACTTCATAACCAAATCTCAACACGGTATTTCCTTTCCTGAAAATACTATGTCTTGATCCCACATTCACGACATTCCACACATCATATAACACTTAAATGAATAATTCCAATCACAACAACAATCATTTCATGGTACATATTTTCGAATATCACATTTAGATCTCAAACAGCTTCAAAACAACACAAAACAGGGGAGTTCGAAAAACAACGCCAAAACCGGCGATCTCGTTCAAAAACAGAGGATTGTACAATAACAGTTGAAAAACCGGCGACCACGTCGCCCCCATCATCTTAATCATCGAATATAAGGATTTTCGTTGGCAATAAGGCTAGCTTCCCTTACCTGGACTTGCGCAAACACCAAGAGCTCCAAAACCCACCGAGCTTAAAGGATGCCTTAGCTCTGTTTTAGCGTCTGGTTTGTAGAACTTGCAGAGAACCTCCCAGGTGCTCTAAGGGCAGTCGTCGCTGGTTGCACTGGTGCTGGAAGTTGCCTGAGTCGCAGCGCGAAGGAGAGAAAAGAGAGGGATGAAGATGCAGACACTCTTTCACTCTTGAGCCACTGTAACCCCCTTTGCCTTCTCGCAGTGGGCTTTTGAATCCAAGCCTACCAGTCCACGCATGTTGCTGCTGCCACCCCTTCTGCAGGAAAGCCTGAGTGTACGTTCTCACTGAACAGTACGGCCACGGTTGTCTCTTGTGCCTGCCAACCACTGCCCTGAACAGTACGACCACTGTTGTCTCTTGTGCATGCCAACCACTGCCCTGAACAGTACGACCACTGTTGTCTCTTGTGCATGCCAACATTCTGATGTCACTATTCTGAACCACCCTTTTTGTCCACGTGGCGCGCGTGCAGGACGTGTCATGCTGGGAGTCTGGGTCCCACTTTATCTGTGTGAAACTCGACATCGCGTGATAACCTTCCACCGATGACCGCTCGCGCGATGACTATCCACTGAGGTCTCAAACTGGCAAACGACCGATGTCTCTCCCTGGAAGACGACCAATGTCTCTCCCTGGGAGACGACCGATGTCTATCCCTGGCGACACCCGCATGCCTCTCGCGACCCAGCGATGCCTGCATGCCTCGCGCCCCGACAACGCCCGCATGCCTCTCGCGCCCCAGCGTTGCCCGCATGCCTCGCGCCCCGGCGTTGCCCGCATGCCTCGCGCGCCCTGGTGACGTCCACATGCCTCGCGCCCTGGCGATGACCGCATGCCTCGCGCCCTGGCGATGCCCGCATGCCTCGCGCCCTGGCGATGTCCACATGCCTCGCGCCCTGGCGATCATGTGTAGTAGGCGACCGGCGATCATGTGCTAAATAGGCGATCTCATAGTCTTCTAAAATACACTTTCCTTCCTTTTTATTTTAAATAGAAACATACTTAGAATTTATTTAAAATATATCCCTTTTTATTCCAATTCAATTTTACAGGTCCTTACAGGTTCCCAACGAGAGCGTTATGCATGCACCTCGCATGATACCCACTCAGAGGACGTGCGGTGAGACCATGCAGGCAGGATGCGCCTGGTGGGTGTGCTTAGAACAGCCACACCCGGCGCTCTCCTGGGAGCATGCACTCACTCAGAGGACGTGTGGAGAGGCCATGCAGGCAGGATACGCCTGGTGAGTATGCTTAGACCAGCCCCACCAGGCGCTCTCCTGGGAGCATGCACTCATTCAGACAGAAGAAACGCGCTAAGTTACTCCGCAAGAGGATAACTTAGCCGCACAAGAGAAACGCGCAGAAGTCTTCCGGGTGTGACGCGTGTACGGTCAGATTCCAGTTGCATGCCTCCACGTGTCACCATCTGGGAGAGAAGCGTGGCCCAAGTATAAAGGTACTCTACCTTATGTCAGGTACACACAAGTTTTTAGATTACAAGTTTACACAAATTCACTACACTTAGTTTCTGAGTCATTGTGGGAGCATTTGTTCACGTAGCACAGTGATAACAGAATTCAGTTACAGAGAGAGAGAGTGGATCTGAGCACACACGAGTCTCACAGAGAGATTCAGTGAGAGTTTTCGGTGTTCTTGTTGCTTGACTTGAGCGTTGGAGTGCACACGGCCGCTAGAGGCGCCGCCTGTGTTATTTTGCAGGCATTGTTTGGAGTTTCGGTGGAGGTTCTTGGAGCGTTCTTGCAGAACGTGCAGTTGCAAAAGGCTAGATGAAGGAGTGACGAGGCTCATCCTCCACGTTCAAGTCTGCGGCAGGATCAGTAAATAATTGGGTTCTCTTGAAGAATCCAAATATTAGTATAAATAAAGAGGGCCCAAGCCCAAAAAGCCCAAGCCAAGAAGTCCAAGCCCAAAAAGCCCAAGTCAAGTGGGGGCCCAAGCCCAATCCATGAGCATCAATAAGAGAAAGGCTAAAGCTTTGGGAAATAACCATCAATGGATGTATCTCTTTTGTAATTTCTTTTGTGTAGTTTTTAGTAGAACATTAAAGGAAGGTGTAGATTTTAAAATAAGGGGTGCTAATGTACAAAAACAAGTCACACCTTCAATGTGACATAAAGAGTAGGTGTAGGTGTAGTTTTTAGGAGGTGCCAAAGTAGAAAAAAGGTCACACCTCCCATGTGACTCAAGTTTGGCTCCAAATTAGAATTTGAATTAGGAGTGAATTTTGAATTTATTTCACTTTCATTTCAGCCCTTTAAAACTATAAATAGAGGTGCTTGGTCATTATAAATTCAAGTTTGAAATAGAAGTACTATACTCAAATTAGTGAGTGAATTGGGTGAGAATTGTTCTCCTCTTCCTTGTCTCATCTTGTGAGCTTTGGGAGCTTCAAGTGGCGGCAATTCCTACACTTATCTTGGATCATCACCTCCAAGTGGTGTGTCCCTTCCCAATCCATGCTACAACCACATAAGTTCATCTTCCTTCATCTTTCTATTCATTTAATCGGTTATTCTTCCTTGCCTTAAGCATTCAATCGGTTATTGTTTTGTCATTTGTCTTGTTCTTCAATTATGTTCGGTATAGCTGGTGTAGTTGATGTTTAATTCTGTATTTTGTGTTCCTAATTCATTCTATTCGGTTAGTATTGTTAGTACAAGGAAAGATCACTCATAAATGAGTTTGGTTCATCATTTTGGAAGGCATAGTCTTCATTGATGATTCCTTAAGCTTCCTTGAGTTTGTGTGTGTTTCAATTCTGTTTTCCAACCCCTATTTTTGTGCACCTATTCTGTTTTCATTCTGCACTTCAATAGTCATTCATTCACACCTCTAATTGTGTTTTAATATTGGACCTTTGGAAATGAACCTTCACATCTACTTAGCACTTGCTAAGTTAATGTCCAGTGGGGATTTTCCTTAGGTGACTCACCTAAATTGCTAAGAATCTTGATCCAATTCTTAATAAAGTGTCACATATTAAATGAATCTACAATCAACTCACATCACTTATTGATGTTTTTAATCGGTGCAAAGTGTTTGTGGTTGATTCATTTTGATTTTTGAATCCATACAAGTTTTGTCAAAGTCATGTTCATCCTACAATGTCATCAATTCCAAGTGGTGCCTTTTATTGTTGATTTGGTTGCTTGATTTTGTTTTGATTGTAGTTTATATTTCGGTTTTTGAATCTTTGGTGCCTTTTATATTTTCACATTTGAGTTCATACTTGTGTGTTAGTTCCATACAAGTTCGTTTCCAATCCTTTCCATTGTGTTTTTTAAGTTTCTTTACCATTTTCTAATTCCAAGTTAGGATTTCTCTGTTTTCACTACTATTGTGCTGGCTAGAATCGTTCCCAGAAATTACATTTGTTGGTTAAAAAATCTGAAATTCTGTATTTGAGTATTTTGATGTGATAAGAAAAAGTTAAAAAAAGAAGCACATCAAAATTCAAAATACAAAAGAAATGATAAATGAAATACGAATAGAGTGCAAAAATTCTGACTCTGAAAAAACACTGACACAGTAGTGATTTCGGAAAAATTAATACAATTATTTGGCTCACTGTTTTGGTGAAATTCCAACGCCTATTTTGAGATAAAACATTTAAGTTTCTGTGGTTAAAATTTCAAGCTCAAATTTGAAGTACTCTGTCCAGCATAAATTTGGAAAGTTATGAAAAATTTACACAAAAAAATTCTGTAGTGTTGTTTTGGTTTTATTCATCTATTCTAGTTCCATTCAGTAGGATTCCACTTTGTGTGCTACCTTTTCTTGTGTTCCTTAGTTTTTTTTCTTGTCAAATTTTATTGAATACTCTTTCAAGTCTTGTCAAATATCAACTCCATTTGCATTAGTCCTTAATTTTAAATTTGAGTTTTGTTGCTTTAAAACTTGCTTGACCTCTCTTTGGTGGATTTGACCTAAAAAGTACTATGGTGAGTGTGGAAGTAAAATTTTGTTTTGGTGAAAGTCATATCACTAAAGAGGAGCTGGATTAAAGATTTAAGGTTGAATAACCTAAGGAGACAAAGCAAGGGACAGCAGCAACCTCATTGAAAAATACACAAATATACACAAAGGAGCTACAAGTGAAGGAGTGCATAGAATAGGACTTTAAATTTTGTGCATCAAAATTTGTAAGGACCTGAAAAATTTATTGGAATGAAAGAGTATGTTTTAAATAAATTCTAAGTATGTTTTTATTTAGAATAGAAAGGGAGGAAAAAGTTAAGTTTAGAAGGCTACGAGGTCGCCGGTCGCCTGCTACACATGAGCGCCAGGTGGACATCGCGCGGGCGTGAGAGGCATGCAGGCATCGCGCGGGCGCGAGAGGAATGCAGGCATCGCGCGGGCGTGAGAGGCATGCAGGCATCGCGCGGGCGTGAGAGGCATGCAGGCATCGCGCGGGCGCGAGGGGCATGCAGGCATCGCGCGGGCGCGAGAGGCATGCAGGCATCGCGCGGGCGCGAGGGGCATGCAGGCATCGCGCGGGCGCGAGGGGCATGCGGGCATCGCGCGGGCGCGAGAGGCATGCAGGCATCGCGCGGGCGCGAGGGGCATGCAGGCATCGCGCGGGCGCGAGGGGCATGCGGGCATCGCGCGGGCGCGAGGCACGCGGGCATTGCCAGGGCGCGATGCATGTGGACGTGGCCAAGGCGCGAGAGTTATGAGGGCGTCGCCAGGGAAGACATCGGTTGTCTTCCAGTGGAAGACATCGGTCGTTCGCCAGGAAGATGTCATCGGTGGTTATCTTCGCGCGAGGTCATCGGTAGTTGTCTTCGCGCGAGGTCATCGGTGGATCGTCTTCGCGCGAGAGGTCATCAGTGGTTTCTCTTCGAGCTGGTAGTCGTCGGCGAAAGGTCATCGCGCGACGTTGAGTTACACCCAGAGAACGTGGGTCCCAGACTTCCGGCAAGAGATGTTCTGCACGCGCGCCACGTAGACAAAAGAGTGGTTCAGAATAGTGACCTCAGAGCGTAGCCTGCGCAGAGGCACGCTTAGTAGTACTGTTCAGGGAAGCGTGCACGCAAACTTCCCTGCAGAGTAGGTGGTGGCAGCTGCTTTTGGAGGGATAAGTTGGTTTAAGTTACAAAAAATCCACTGCTGAGAGAAAAGAAAACATTGTTGTATTCGACGAGAGAAAGAGTGAGTTCCTTCCCTTCTCCTCCAGTTACCTCCTCCGCGTTGCGATTTCAGCATCTCCACACAAGAGTACGACGAGAAGCGACACCATTGGAGCACCTGGGAAAGTTCTCTGCAACTCCTTCAAAACCAGACTCAAGAATAGAGCCAAGGCATTCTTCAAGCTCTGTTGGATTTCGAAGCTCCTGGTGGTTGCGCAAGTCCAGGTAAGGGAAGCTAGACCTCTTTTTCCATACAAGCCACAGTGTAGCTATCTCTGAAGTGAGGGCGACGTGGTCGCCATTTTTGTTTTCATCTGCGTAAAATGCTCTGTTTGTGTGCTTGGGCGACGTGGTCGCCGGTTTTATATACAGTCTTCGAAACACCCTGTTTTTGAACTAGATCACCGGTTTTGGCGCTGTTTTACGAACTCCCCTGTGTTTGACGTTGTTTGAAGCTGTTTGGAATTTAAATACAATATATATGTGATATTCGAAAGTTTGAAACGTTGAAATGGTTGTTGCTGTGATTTGAAATATTCCTTTGTATGGCATGACGTCTTGAATGCTGTGAATGTGGGATCGAGGCATAGTATTTTCAGGAAAGAAAATACCGTGTAAGATCTTGTAGTAGGTGCATTGATCGGTGATTCCTAAGGGGATATCCTGACTCTGCTGAGGTAATGGAATCACGTAGAGGAAGTTACTCAGTTGTTGAGAGTCGAAGGAGGTCTATATGATGGGCGTCTCGTGTGAAAAAGAACGAGCTCCGCCTGTCCTATGGATTAACCCTGTCATACCAGGAGAACTATTGACATTGAGATGATATATGCGCATGCTGTGTGGATTCACAGCGACCCTGTGTGGATTTCACAGTGGTGTGGTATGACAGGTGCAGATCTCTGAGTCTAATCAACGCACGAGTCAATCCGGAAGTAGTGTCAAGTGTCTTGTGTGGTGAGTCAGTGGAAAGTCTGACGTGAGAAATGAGAAACATTGATAGTTATAGACACTTGATGCAGTATTGTGAAATGGAATGACTATGGGTGAATGTTGTGAAATGTGTGATTTTGGGCGATCAGGTGAATGATATGAGCAACTCTACGTTTTACATGGATATTTTGAAACTTGTTTTACTTTGATTTTCATGTTCATGATTTAAACTTCCTTTAAATTATATAGCTTACCCTGCGTGTTTTGGTTCTGTGGCTGTTCTTTTAAAACTGTGATGATCGTGTAATCTTTACGCGGGAGCAGATGATCTTCCAGGAAGTAGAGCTCCTTAGTGAGTGATCGCCGGAAGCAGATCGGCTGTTTTTGGGTCCCCCGATGGGCGATCGGCCTCGTCCGATAGGAGATCGGTCTCTTCCGATAGGAGATCGCCTGCTTCGTTTTTTTTCTGTATTTTGTTTATGTTTCTGAAGAAAAAAAAAATTTGACCGAATTTGTATTAAACTCACTGTGAGGAGAAACTACATTTCATATATATAATATTTTGTTCACTTCAATCTATTTGTTACCTTTATTTTCATTATATACATTTGTATGGTATTTTGGCGGGATGTTACAAAATTCGTTGACCTAATTTTGTTGTATTTCTTTGAGTTTTAATTTGCAAGAACTCTGATTAATTAGTGGATTAATACGTCTTAGACGGTGAGTGTGTCTTCAAGGTTCCAAAGTGCCAAGAAGCCTCACCTTAGGATTCGACTAGTTTTAAAAGCTTTCTAGATAGCAATTTTCATTTGTGTTTTATTGCTTTATATATTTTTTCTTGCATAAAAATTTTGTTTTCATCTTTGATTGTGATCTAAGTAAATTGCTTAGAGAAAGGTTTGTGAAAGTGTTATGGGATAGTATCTGGCTAAGGAAAGGCTTGGTACTTAAGTGATCCTAGTGATCCACCTCCCTTTCCTGGGAAATTACCTACTTCACTCCACCTATCTTTCTTTTTGAAAATTACTTTTATCACAAACCCTAAACATGTCTACTCATTCTTCTAGTCATAGTGAAAGTGATAAAAAATCCACAAAATCTCTTTTGAAACAATTGGCTAGAGATTTTCAAACACTATCACTAAGACAATTGCAACATGAGGCGCAACTTTTGGAAGATAAAAAAGAAAGAGATGCCCATCTTGCAGTTTTGGAAGAGGAGTTGAGGATTGTTAGACAAAAAGATGAATACATTCAAAAATTAAAAAAAAATCACATGCATCACATGCATCTAGTTCTAGGTCAAGTGACTCTCATGCTAAGGGGAGTTTGAGAGTAAATGATTATTATCAACCTCCACCTAAAAGAACTAGAAGAGACAAAGAGTTTAAAGAAAAATTACAAGCTCTTGTCAGAAAGAAAGAAGAGAAAGACAAAAGAGAAAGAGAGGAGAGTGAAAGGAAAGATAGAGAAGTGAAAGAAAACAGAGAAAAAGTGATGATAGAAAAAGTGAAAGGCCTTATGTTTCACTTTCAAAATTTTTATAAAAGGCCTTATTTCTTTTCTATTTTCTTTTCTTTTAATTTTCTTTTAATAAAGAAAATTATCTCATATTTATTTGATGTCTATTATAGAATGACATTTGATCCAGGAGGACAATAACAAATAAATAGAGACTGTTGTCATTGAGCATCATTCAGATTTGAGGACAAATCCTCTTCAAGAGGGAAGGGATGATGGAAGAGGCCTGTAGTGGCCAAACCTCGAACGTTGGCAGTATACAGTAGAGGTCGGCATAGTAGGACCCACAAGGGGGTCCCCAGAAATTACACGTGTTAAGTATTGTAGTGGCCAGACCTCAGATGCCGACACATGAGTGAGAGGTCGGCACAGGAGAGCTCGGCATGGTAGGGCCCACAGAGAGGCCCACAAAATTACACGTGTCAAGGCGCAAAACCAGATTCACAGATACGCCATGCATGCAGGATGTGTTCAAGACGTAAGGTTCTGACACAATAGAATTATCTTTAGAAACGCATGTGAGGCACATGAAGGTTTGAAGGCACGTGAGATATTAAGTTATTAGACAAGTTTGGGTTGGCGGCGCTGGGATAGGCGCTGAAACCCTAGCGGCCACACCTTAAGTTATGCACTCCAGGAAAGGAATGTCGCCATGGGAGTTACACTCTATGAAAGGAAGGTTGCCACGAGATTACACTAAGATTGTGCGTTAGAATCCCAAAAGGGTAACCCTAAAAACAACTATAGAATGGGGTAACGCCCAAGGTAAACACAAGTTCACACACAAACACAGTCTTTTGCAAGCTTAGAGTTTCTTACACACTCTTGGCTTGAGATACTCTAGTTATTTGATGTTTCTTGCCTTATACTAACTTGAGTGTCGGAGTGCAATTACAGGTAGGGCCCCCCTCTATTTCAGTGGAGCCACACTTGGGAGAACCACCACGAGATAGGAGGAATCACCGTCTACCTTAAAGCCAACGATGACAGAGTCAACTGGCGAGAACATTTGGCGCCCACCGTGGGACCCGATAAAACTAGGTCCCATCCATAGTCGTGATCAGTCAAATTAGGCGATATGAGAAATACAAGGCAAGGCAACGCTGGAAGGGATGAGGATGATCAAGCCACAACCATACAGAAGATCATGGAGACCATTCGCAACCTTCAACAGGCGTTTGCAGCGTCTAATGCCAATCAAGATTAGTTTAGGACAAACCTAAACACATCGTTGTCAGCTAATGAAGAATTACGTAGGGCCAACGAGGAATTGAGAAGAGGCATAGGAGAACGCGCAGTTGCGGATCTAGGGGTGCCTCCCCTAGCTAGGGTTCGACCTTTGCCTTTCTCCCAAGAGATCATGGAGACAGTCATACTAGCATCCTTTGTCGTCCCAAAGATCACCTTCATAGGGGTCAAGGACCCAGAGGCCCATATAACGGCCTTCCACACTCAGATGATGATCTCTAGAGGTACAAACGCTATGCATGATCTCTTGAGGTACAGACGCTATGCACTATAAGTTGTTTATGGGTACTTTTGTAGGAACGATGTTAAACTGGTTCGTTGGACTCCCAGATGGACACATCACGTCTTTTGGCCAGTTCACAGAGTTGTTCAAGAAGTAGTACATTGTCAATCGCGCACGTCCAGCTATCGCGTTCGATCTCTTCGACATAAGACAGTTCCAGGAAGAACCACTAAAAGACTTCTTGAACGGGTTTGGAGCACTTGTGGTAAGATTGCAGACCAAAGATGAGGCCATGATTGTGCATGCATTTGAAAGGGGAATCTTTCCAAGACCCTTTAGTGACGTTCTGATAAGGTGTTCACCAAGGACGTTTGATGAGATCCAGTGCCGCGCTATGGCGCACATTACTGCAGAGGAGTGCTTGGCAGAGAAGCGCGCAAGGGTAGAACCGCCCAAGCCTCGTGCACTAGGGCGTACTCAGCCCTTGAGGGTACATGAGGCCACCACAGGGAAGAAGGCCAAATCAGCACCGTATGAGCCAAGAAGGCCTAAACCCGCGAGGCACAGTTTCAGAGTAGAGCTCAAGGAGTTGATAGCCATCCCCGAGGTGGCAAGCAGATTGAAGTTCCCCCCAAAATCTGACAAGAATCTGGGACAATATAAGAACAAGTGGTGTGACTTCCACCAAGCACATGGTCACACCCTGAGCAACTGCCTCTCTTTGGGGTACCAGATAGACAACCTGGTAAGAAGTGGGTTTCTAACGGCTTATTTGCAGGAGCCTCAGGGAAACTTGACATTGACGGCCCCAACAGGGGACCAGGGGCATGAGGTACCTATCCACGGAGAAATCAACACCATCTCCAGGGGTTTTTCAGGCCGAGGGTGCACCGCTTCCCAGCGAAAGAAGTATACCAGAGAGGTAATGGCTGTTGGGGAGGTAGAGCTCGACCGGTTCCCAAAGCCCGACCTCACCTTTACAAAGGCAGATAGAGCAAACGTGGTCCCGCATGATAATGACCCCATAGTAATTTCAGTCGTGACTGTGGGAAGGAAGGTGCACCATGTCCTGCTCAACTAGGGGAGCTCAGCAGATGTGATGTTCTGGCCGACCTTCAATAAATTGCAGTTATCCCTCGACCAGTTGAGACCCTATGACAGATGCTTGTATGGGTTTGCAGGAGATCAGGTGGAGGTCAAGGGCTACATTGAATTAAGAACAACATTTACGAATGGCAAAGCATCTCGCACCATTAACATCAGGTACCGTGTGGTTAATGCGCCTTCCGCTTATTACATTCTCTTGGGTAGGCCGGCTTTGAACAGTTAGGAGCAGTGCCGTCGTCAAGGCACATGAAGCTGAAGCTTCCCTCTCTTGATGGTGCGGTGATTACAATGAAGTCTGACTAGAAGATGGATCGAAAGTGCTACGAAGATAGGCTCAAAACCAAGAGAGGTGTATGTATAGTGACTACCGGGCCGCCTAGGGATGAGGAAGACGTCTGCATGGAGGTTACCCCAAAAAGACAAGCCGAGCCCGCAGGGGAGGTCATAGAGCGAGAAGTCGGGGGTAAGCAGTTCAAGCTTGGTAAGTCTTTGAATCAGGAAGCGTAGGACCAGGTCACCGAAGTTTTGGCCTGACATCTGGATACCTTTGCGTGGACTGCCTCAGACATGCCAGGGATAGACCCTGATTTCTTGTGCCACCATCTCACCATGAACCCCCAAGTCTGACCTGTTCGTCTGAGATGGAGGAAGTTTAATGAAGAAAGGCGGCAGGTCATTAGGCAGAAGACTCAGAAGCTATTGGAGGCTGGTCACATAAGGGAAATCCAATACCCTGAGTGGTTGGCCAACGTGGTATTGGTGAAAAAAGCTAATGGTAAGTGGAGAATGTGTGTCGACTTCACTGACATGAATAAGGCCTGCCCCAAGTATTCATACCCGCTTCCCAGCATCAACGCCTTGGTAGACAGCGCCTCAAGATGCAAACTCCTTAGCTTTTAGGAAGCCTTTTTTGGATACAATCAGATACAAATGCACCCTATAGACGAATGCAAGACAGCATTCATGACGGAGCACTCCAGTTACTGGTACAAGGTGATGCCTTTTGGGTTGAAGAACGCAGGAGCAACATACCAGAGGCTGATGGACAAAATACTCGCCCCTATGATAGGGCGAAATGTACAGGCATATGTAGATGACATGGTCGTCACCTCCCAGGAGAAAGACCAGCATGTGGCTGACCTCGAAGAGCTCTTCAACACCATATCCAGGTATAATTTGAAGTTGAACCCTGAAAAATGTGTGTTTGGGGTGGAGGCAGGAAAATTCTTGGGGTTCTTGCTGACTGAATGGGGAATAGAAGCAAACCCCGAGAAACGTGCAGCCATAATAAGGATGAGAAGCCCGATTTCTGTGAAAGAAGTGCAACAGTTGACAGGTCGGCTAGCTGCCCTGTCACGTTTTGTTTCAGCAGGAGGTGAGAAAGGGTATCCTTACTTCTAGTATTTGAAAAGGAACAACAGGTTCGTATGGACTGTTGAGTGTGAGGTGTAACGCCCCTCAAATTCTTATTCATTTTTATATAATAAAATAAAGGTGACACAATAATATCAAAAATTTAACATAGATATATACATAATATAATTCATCCATTAATACAAATGTGCCTCAAAATAATATCCCTTTTCGAGGAAGTTTTAATACATCTCCATACAGGAGTTTTCAAAATAAAACAAAACAACAGCATTCAAAAACCGACGATCTCCTCCTCCAGAAATGCTCACTGAGGAGCTCTACTACCTGCAACCTCATCTGCTCCCGTGCAAATATACACGATCATCACAGGTCTAAGAAAAACAACCACGATACAAAACAAAAGGGTAAGCTAGATATTTTTAAAAACTTTAAATATGAAACTTTATATCAATAGAAAGCATAAATCTTCACACCATTCATAATCTATATCAATTTCAACCATCAATATCCCCATATTCCACAAACTCGTCAAGTGTCTATTCAATACATTCAATACTCATGGTTCACATGTCAGACTTTCCACTGACTCATAACACATAGACACATGACTCTACTTTCGGAAGACTCGTGAGTTGAACTTAGCATCCAGAGGCCTGCACCTGTCATACGAAATTGCTGTAAAGTTCCCACAGCTATGCGCATAAACATAATCTCGATCTCAATTTCAATATCCTCACTCTCTCAGTATGACAGGGTTAATCCATATAACAGGTCAAGTCAGTTATCTTTCAAACGACTTACCCATACATATGGACCTCCTTCGACTCTCACCAACTGAATGACTTCATCTATGTGATTCCATCATATCAGCAGAGTCAGGATCGCCTCATTCACAGGATACTCACAGATCAATACACCTTCATAAAATCTCCACACGGTATTTTCTTCCCTGAAAATACTATGCTTTGATCAGTCTTTCACATTCATCCAGTACATCATACCACACGTAAAAGCACAATTCCATCATATAATATTTTGAATCTTTTCTTAAACAATCCCAATCACAGAAACAATCATACCAAAGTTCAGATTTTCGAATATCATATGCATTTCACCTTTCAATCTCAAACAATTTCAAAACGACACTAAAACAGGGGATTTCTAAATTTGCATTAAAACCGGCGATCACGTCGCCCCACACATAAAAACAGAGCATCGTGAAATAGAATATGAAACCGGCGACCACGTCGCCCTCACTTCAGGACCTACTCACCTAAAGTTTTTATAAACGAAAAAAATGCTAGCTTCCCTTACCTGAACTTGCGCAAAATCACTAAGAGCTCCAAAACCCATCGAAGCTTAAAGATGTCCTAACCTGCACCATGGAGCCTTTATCACAAAACTGACTATACTATTCATTTTCTACGCTAACAGAGACGATTTCTGGAGCTAAGGGAGTCACCGGCAACGCCTATGCAGAGGCAACCCTCTCAAGCTCAGATTCGACTCGAAAAACAGAGTAAAACGACTTACTCTGTTCTAGCGTCCTGACGGGAGAACTTGTAGAGACTTCCCAGAAGGACAATGGCAGTCGCCGATCGTAGCACTGGTACGTGAGGATAGCTACGTCTTCGAGTGGAGGAGAAAGGAGAAAGGGGAACTAAATGAGCTGATTCCCTCAGCTCTTAAGGTCGAACGGCTCTTTAGCCTTTACTGCCATTACCCACTCTCTGAGCAACCTTGCGTGTGGGTTTCCTCCAACAGTATGGCCACATGGGTCTCTGCGCACACCAACTCTGGGTCACTTTCCATACCAACTCTCTGGAGCCACTGTTCTGAAGCACTCTCACTGACTATGTGTCGCGCATGCAAGACGCTCATGCTGGGAGCCTGGGCCCCACCTCATCTGTGTGGAACACGACCTCGCGCGATGACCATCCACCGATGTCTCATCCTGGCGGACGAACGATGTCTCTCCCTGGAAGACGACCGATGTCTCTCCCTAGAAGACGACCGATGTCTCCCCCTGGAAGTCGACCGATGCGTCCCTCATCCTGGCGATGACCGTCTGTCTCTCGCCCTGGCGATGCCCGCGTGTCTCTCGCCCTGGCGATCCCCGCGTGTCTCTCGCCCTGGCGATCCCCGCGTGTCTCTCGCCCTGGCGATCTCTCATCGTCCTTGATGTGGCGAGGACACATCGCCTTGCTTCTGTCGACTGATGCCACATCGTCACACCCTGTTGAGGGCTCGTCCTACCACTACTCCACACCTTTGTTATCACCCCCACATGGCTCGGTGACGTCGGTAGTTTCACATTTCCAAGAATAGATCAGCACTACTCCTCGTGCGCCCATGCATGCAACACTAAGGACGATTTCTTATGCTCAAGCATAGAGCTTCGCATGCACAGCGTATCTAAGGCTCAACCCACACCTTGATACGCGTGGTTTTTGGAACCCATTATGGTTGATCCAGCATCTTGACCACATGCTAAGTGCACTTTCGGCGATCATGTACACCATAGGCGATTGGCGATCATGTGTACTCTAAGCGACAGGCGATTATGTACCAGAGAAGTCGGAGATCGCCTCCGTCTTCAACAACGGCGATCTCGTAGACTTCTAAGTTACACTTTCCTTCCTTTATATTTTAAATAAAAACATACTTAGAATTCACTTAAAATATATCACTTTCATTCCAATAAAATTTATAGGTCCTTACAGGAGGAGTCCTTCCTCGAGTTGAAAGAGTATCTGGCTAGTCCCCCAGTGTTGTGCAAACCACGGCCAAGTACCCCACTTTGTTTATACTTCGCCATCACAGAAAGGGAAATCAGGTCGGTCCTCGTCCAAGAACAGGATCAAGTGCAGAAACCTATGTACTTTATCAACAAGGTCTTGCAGGGGCCTGAGGCACATTATCAGGCCATCGAGAAGGCGGCATTAGCCGTGGTGTTCTCAGCAAGGAGGCTCCGTCACTATTTCCACAGCTTCACGATCATTGTGATGACAGACCTCCCCATTTGAAAGGTCCTGCAAAAACCAGATGTTGCAGGAAGAATGGTTTGTTGGGCAGTAGAAGTATCTGAGTTTGATGTGCAATAAGAACCACGAGGACCCATCAAGGGTCAGGTTTATGAAGATTTTGTGGTAGAGCTCTCCGCAGGGACCACTCAGCAAGGAGAGGTAGGTTTCAGGTGGGTCCTTTCAGTAGATGGATCGTCAAACCAGCAGGGCAGTGGTGCTGAAGTGATCTTGGAAGGACCAGGAGGGGTCCTTATAAAGCAGGCCCTGCGTTTTGCCTTCAAAGCAAGTAACAACCAAGCAGAATACAAGGCTTTGATCGCAGGGATGCTGTTAGCAAAGGAGATGGGTGCAGAATGCTTACTGGTCAAGAGTGATTCGCTGTTGACCACGGGGCAAGTAATCGGTGAGTACCAGGCCAAGGATCTATAGAGGGCCGCTTACCTTGAGTACATAGAGCTCTTAAAGAAGACCTTTGTTGAGTTCGAGTTGCTGCATGTCCCTCGAGAGCAGAATGCCAGAGCTGACTTCTTAGCAAAGCTTGCCAGCTCAGGCAAGGGGGCAGGCAGAGGACGGTCATTTAGGAAACTTTGAGAGCACCTCGAACAACCAAAGGAGGTGACACAAACGTACAAATGATAAATATCTCAAATACAGGAACAATAAGCCATAAGTCTCTTACCCAGGAGACGTTGAAGACACCCCGCATAAGCTCGTATGGTCCGCCAAGGGAGAGGTCGTCACAAGTTCACTTGGTTGAAGAAGGGGAAATGTGGATGACACCCTACAGACGTTACCTTGCTGATGGGACACTTCCCATGGACCCAATAGAAGCCAGAATCATAAAGAAAAATGCAGCCTGCTACACTCTGATCGATGGCAGTTTGTTTAGGACTGATAGAAGTCAAAGTGAAGCCCTAGGACTACTTAACGGACAGGGGGCAGGGAGGAGTTTGACTCAACCCCAGAGTGGGAGGAAGTAGAGTGATCCATTTGAGAGCGGTGAAGGCTAAAACACACAGAAAAAGAGAAAAGACAGACTCAGAGGCGGAACAGAACAAACACATTTCAAAGAAAGTGTCGCGACAGGAAAGTAGGGCACGGCGATACGAAATGACCAGAAATCATAAACAGTCCCAGGCAATTATAAATACATGGAGAGGCATCGCAATAGCAAAGGAGAAACATAAATGGTGAAAAGAACGTACCTTTAGTAGATTCTGAGTGGAGTTGATGAAGGATCGAAAGGGAAAGAAAAGCGCTCGAAGAACAAAGAGTTCTTTTAGAAAAGATGAAATGCGAAGGAATGAAAAAGTGAAGAGCGTAGGAGGCAAAGGGTTAATGTATAGGGGAAGCGCGAATCGACAAAGCACCCTAGCCGTTGAGATTGCCACGTGTACGCTCCAGGGAAAGTATGGTGAAATGTCGCCTCGAAGCACTATGCACATCCCATCACTCAGTCTCACCGCAGTACCACGTAGGGCAGTGCCACGTAGGACAACAGGTCGAGCAGTTAGGCTTCTCGCTGAAACAAGTTCCAGCTCGAGCCTAGGGGTCTTGTGTAGTGGTCAAACCTTGGACGTCGGCACATGAGTGAAAGGTCGGCATAGGAGAGGTCGGCAGGGTAGGGCCCTCAGAGGGGCCCATAGAATTACACGTGTCAAGGCACGAAATCAGATTCACAGATACGCCATGCATGTAGGATGCGTTCAAGACGTAAGGTTCTGACACAATAGAATTATCCTTAGAAACGCATGTGAGGCACGTGAAGGTTTTAAGGCATGTGAGATATTAAGTTATTAGACAAGTTTAGGTTGGCGGTGCTGGGATAGGCGCTGAAACCCAAGCGGCCACACCTTAAGTTATACACTCCAGGAAAGGAATGTCGTTACGAGAGTTGCACTCTATGAACGGAAGGTTCCCACGGGATTGCACTAAGATTGTGCGTTAGAATCCCAAAAGGGTAACCCTAAATTCGCTAGAGGCAACGCTTGGACAGGAGCATGTATGCGGCAGGTAACCTAAAAATAGCCATATAATGGGGTAACGCCCAAGGTAAACATAGGTTCACACACAGACACTGTCTTTTGCAAGCTTAGAGTTTCTTACACACTCTTGGCTTGAGATACCATAGTTATTTGATGTTTCTTGTCCTGTACTGACTTAAGCGTCGGAGTGCAATTACAGGTAGGGCCCCCTTCTGTTTCAACGGAGCCACACTTGGTAGAACCACCGCGAGATAGGAGGAGCCACCATCTACCTCAGAGTCAACGACGACCGAGTCAACTGGTGAGAACAATTGCCTTCAAATTTATCAATCTTAACATCGCCGACAACCGTGTGAACTTAGTTGATCTAGGATACAATGGAGTCTCTGCATCGCTTGACATACTTCCATATCCATGCGCTTCTGCAAAAGACTTGACTCCCACATCACGAATCATGTCCTCCAATCGATTATCATCTACATCATCATGTACTGCATCATCCATGGTGGACTCCACATATTCTTCAGTTATGGAAATGCGTGGTAAATTTAATAATCATGTCATGTCCAAGTTGTATAAGATCAAAGAAACCCATCACATAGAAGGTGCTCCCTGATTATCTTAACATCAAGTATCCTTCCATTCAAGCAGCTAACACACGGACACTTGATCTTTGCTCCATCCAGACTACTATTATTCGCGTTACGTTGCGCAAATTGTATAAATTGTATAAATTTTTCTACTCTTTTTTCGTACTCATCACTTATGCGAACAAAATTAATCCAAGTTTGATCCATTATATTCTGTAATAGTCATTCTAGTCAATCAAGATTTCGGCAAATTTTTTTATGTCATGCGATTGCCGAGGGTCGAACACCCCCAGACTCAATATCAGAACGTATCAATTGTCGAGGGTTGAACACCCTCAGACTCATACCAACACGATAATTCTACTGTAAACTAAAACTAACATAATATAAATTAACAATAAATACAAATTATAATAAATACTAAATAATATAAATTTTAAAAAATATAAATTATAATATAAAAAAAAAACAAATTTTTAACATTAATAAAAATTCAAAAAAATGTAAAACAGAACCAATCTTGTGCGTGAAGGCAATGTCGGTGAAGAGTGAAAGAGGGACAGCAATGGTGGCGACAGTGACGGCGGCGGCAGCGGCGACGGGGCACACAAAAGCAAAATGAACAAGCATGCAAGGCAATGAGACAATGCTTAAACAATGCAAATGCCAAAAATAGTGAGAAGGAGAAATGAAGAAGAAAAAACGAAGAAGAGATGAAGAAAAAAAGAAGAAGAAGAAGAAGAAGAAGAAGAAGAAGAAGAAGAAGAAGAAGAAGAAGAAGAAGAAGAAGAAGAAGAAGGAACTCACAGTGGCAAGACAATGCAAAAGCGAACGCGTGAATGGAGAGGAACAGTGAGGAAGCAAATGCCAAAGAAAAGGAAGTAAGTATGAAAAGCGTAAGTGACGCGCTCCAAGTTAGGGTAAAAATTGTTTTATAAATGCTGCTATTTGTAACAGCCACATTCATAAATCAAGCACTTTGATTTATGAATGCAGCTATTTGTAACAGCCACATTTAAAAATCACGTGCTTGATTTATAAATGCGGCTGTTACAAATAGCCGCACTCATAAATCAAAGCGCTTGATTTATGAATGCGGCTGTTTCAAATCGCCACACTCATAAATGAAAATAATTTCAAAAATGCCACCGCATTTTGTAGGACTACGGCTGAGGTAAAAACACGTTTAATAAATAGTAGTTGTTTTACATTTTTGTACTAGTGAAACGCAAAATCAATTTAAATCATTCAATACATTTTAATGCTAAATGGAACATGCACTAGTGCAAAAACACAGAACAAGTGCGGTTTTTTTATATTTATAAATGTGGCTATATAACCGCAGTTGATCAACACGCACTTGTAAATCAAAGAGATACAAATGCGGTTATATAGCCGCATTTATAAATACTATTTACAAGTGCGACTGTTTCTTGTAGCCGCCCTTGTATATGCTTCTGATATTTAAAAAAAAAATTCAAAAGTTAATAAATACTAAATAATATAAAATTTAAAATATACAAATTATAATACATAAAAAAATAAATTCAAAATATTAAAGAAAAATTCAAAAAATTTAAAAAACCACACCAACCTTGTGTGTGAACGAACGTTGGTGGTGAAGAGTGACAGGAGAGCTCCAGCAACAGCGGCAGCAGCAGCAGCGGAAGCGGTGGCGGAATAGTGATGAAGCGGTGGCGGAGCAGTGACGAAGCAGCGAAGCTAATGAAACACTACCTTTGACCACCAATGCAAGGAAAATAAACAAATATAATGAAAACATAAAAATATTATACGTAGTGAAGATGTAGAGGAAGAAACGATTCAAGAGAACATACAATATGACCCAAATTAATGAAGATGCAGAGGAAGATGAACTCCAACAACGTTCGCGAGCGCAGGAACAATGCAAACGAAAGGCAAGAGGAGAAGTAGGAAAGTGTGGCACGCTTCAAAATTTAGGGTAAAAAACTATTTACAAATGTGGCTAAAATGTAAAACCACATTTGTAAATCAAGGCGCTTGATTTACAAATGCGACTATTCAAATAGCTGCATTTGTAAATCAATGCGCTTGAATTACAAAGGTGGCTATTCAAATAGCCGCATTTGTAAATCAAGCGCCAATCAAAATAATTTCAAAAATACCACCGCATTTTTTACGAATGCGTATGAGCGCAAATCGCATTAAATAAACAGCATTCTTTTACTCATTTTGCACTAGTAATGTTTTACAATCAAATGCAATAAATTGATATTTCAATCAAAATACCTAAAGATTGATTTTTCTAGAAGCAATAATAATCTTATGATAAAAGAAATTGAAAGTGTAACGCCCCTCAAAATATTGTTCATTTTTATATAATAAAATAAAGGTGAAACAATAATATCAAAAATTTAACATAGCTATATACATAATATAATTCATCCATTAATACAAATGTGCCTCAGAATAAAATCCCTTTTCGAGGAAGTTTTAGTACATCTCCATACAGGAGTTTTCAAAATAAAACAAAACAACAGCATTCAAAAACCGGCGATCTCCTCCTCCAGAAATGCTCACTGAGGAGCTCTACCACCTGCAACCTCATCTGCTCCCGTGCAAATATACACGATCATCACAGGGTTAAGAAAAACAACCACGATACAAAACAAAGGGTAAGCTAGATATTTTTTTTTTAAAACTTTAAATATGAAACTTTATATCAATAGAAAGCATAAATCTTCACACCATTCATAATCTATATCAATTTCAGCCATCAATATCCCCATATTCCACAAACTCGTCAAGTGTCTATTCAATACATTCAATACTCATGGTTCACATGTCAGACTTTCCACTGACTCGTAACACATAGACACATGACTCTACTTCCGGAAGACTCGTGCATTGACTGGACTCAGAGATCTGCACCTGTCATACTACATTGCTGTAAAGTTCCCACAGCTAAGCGCATAAACATAATCTCAATCTCAATCTCATCACTCTCCTAGTATGACAGGGTTAATCCATACAACAGGTCAAGTAGTTATCTTTCAAACCACTTACCCATACATATGAACCTCCATCGACTCTCAACGCCTGAATAACTTCATCTATATGATTCCATTATATCAGGAGAGTCAGGATATCTCATTATAGAAATCACCGATCAATGCACATTCTACACAATCTTACACGGTATTTTCTTTCCTGAAAATACTATGCCTTGATCCCACATTCACAACATTCAACACATCATATAACACTTAAATGAACGATTCCAATCACAGCAACAATCATTCCAAGGTTCAGATTTTCGAATATCACATGCATTTCACATTTCAATCTCAAACAATTTCAAACGACACTAAAATAGGGGATTTCTAAATTTTCATTAAAACCGCCGATCACGTCGCCACACACATACAAATAGAGCATCGTGAAATAGAATATGAAACTGGCGACCACGTCGCCCTCACTTCAAAACCTACTCGCCTAAAGTTTTTATAAACGAAAAAATGCTAGCTTCCCTTACCTGGACTTGCGTAAAATCTCACTACAAGCTCTAACCCACCGACTTAAGGATGCCTTAACTCTGTTTCACGGCTTTGATCAGAACACTTGCAGAGCACAACGTCAGGAATCCAGGGGCAGTCGCCGATCTTCAACTGGTTCGCTAGGACGTCTGAACGCAGGGAGAAGGAGAGGAAAGGAACAGGGAACCAACGCTAACCCACTCAATCACTCTCGAACCACACCAACGTCCACTGCCTCTCATGAGTGAGTTTTGAATCTAAACCAACTTGCCCAGAAATGCCGCTGCCACCACCCACTCTGCAGGAAAGCTTGCGTGCACACTTCCTTGAACAGTATGACCACGTGGGTTTCTGCGCATACCAACTCTCTGATGCTAACTATTCTGAAACACCCTTTCTGTCTATGTGTCGTGCATGCAGAACGTTCATGTTGGGAGCCTGGGTCCCACCTTATCTGTGTGAAACACGACATCGCACGATAACCATCCACCGCTGACTGCTAGCGCGATGACCATGCCCCTCATACCGGCGATGATCGATGCCTCTCATACTGGCGATGACTGATTCCTCTTCCTGACGGACGACTGATTCCTCACCCTGGCAGACCACCGATGTCTCACCCTGGCAGACAACCGATGTCTCACCCTGGCAGACCACCGATGTGTCACCCTGGCAGACAACCGATGTGTCACCCTAGCAGACAACCGATGTCTCACCCTGGCAGACAACCGATGTGTCACCCTGGCAGACAACCGATGTGTCACCCTGGCAGACAACCGATGTCTCACCCTGGCAGACAACCGATGTCTCCCCCTGGCAGACAACCGATGTGTCTCCCATCCTGGTTGATGACCGATGTTCCTCTCATCCTGTTGGCGATCTCTTATCGCCCTTGTGTGTGACGAGGAAACATCGCCTCACTCTGGTCACCGATGTCAAATCGTCACACCCAGCTGAGGGCTCGTCCTCCCATTCCTCTAAGTCTATGGTATCACGGCTCACACTACTCATGGTGGCAGATATGCCACCTGTCTTCTATATCACTCATCTTCTGTATTTAGACCACATACTAAGTGCTTACCAAGTCTTCTCGAATACTCGGCAATGTGCTCTTTTCGGCGATCATGTACACCATAGGCGATTGGCGGTTTCATACGGGGGAAGTCGGAGGCCGCCGCCTTCTTCAACAAACGGCGATCTCATCGACTTCTAAGCTACACCTTCCTTTCTCTTACCCTTCTTGATTCACGTGCCTCCTCCCTTCAAGCATGCCCACGTGATTACCTCACGATGAAGTCATCGCACCTGACTACTTGGTTAGCACAATGGTCAACCGACTGCCCTCTACCAGCTGACCCCAGACCTTAGGCGACGTCCGAGGTCTGACCACTATGAGATTTTCTATTTTTATGTCCTTTTTATTTTAAATAATAACATACCCAGAAATTATTTAAAATCTATCACTTCTACTCCAAATAAATTTATAGGTCCTTACATTCTCCCCAACAAGAAAAATTTTCGTCCTCGAAAATCGAATTACTAAGGAAAGAGGTAGGGATAGGCTTCTCTCATGGTTTCTTCTAATTCCCAAGTTGAATCACCCGATCTGTCATCCCACACTACTTTCACCATGTTGATGGTCTTGCCTCTAAGCTGTTTACTCTGCCGAGCGTCAATCCTTACTGGTTTTTGTAAGAACCTAGAAGTTTATATTGGAATAAAAGTGTTATATTATAAATAAATTCGAAGCACGTGTTTATTTAAATATAAAGGAAGGAATGTATAGCTGAGAAGCCTACGAGATCGCCGTTATTAAGCGGGTAGGCGATCTCCAACTTCTCTGGCACTTGAACGCCTATCGCCTAGATTATGCTTGAACGCCTATCGCCTAGCTTATGCTTGAACGCCTATCGCCTGTGTGTACCTAGTAGCCTGTCGCCTAGAGTACACCTAATCGCCGAAACTACACTTAGTGTGTAGCCAAAATGTTGGATCAACCCTGGTGCGTCCCAAAAGCCACGCGTATCAAGGTGTGGGTTAAACCTTGGATACGCTGGGCAGGCGAAGCTCTATACTTGAGCATAAGAGAATCATCCTTAACGTTACACGCTTGGGCGCACGAGGACTTGTGCTAATCAACTCTTGGAAGTGTGAAGCTACCGACGTCACCAAGCCTTGTGGAGAGAATACCTTGGATGTAACATAGTGGAATGAAGAACCTCCAGGAAGGCGTGGCGATGTGTCATCGAGCATCGCCAGGGCGCAAGGCATGCAGGATCGCCTGGGCGCGAGGGGCATGCGGGCATCATCAGGGGGAGAGGTCGTCGGTTGTTAGCCTTCGCGCGAGAGGTCATCGGTTGTTAGCCTTCGCGCGAGAGGTCATCGGTTGTTAGCCTTCGCGCGAGAGGTCATCGGTTGCTAGCCTTCGCGCGAGAGGTCATCGGTTGTTAGCCTTCGCGCGAGAGGTCATCGGTTGTTAGCCTTCGCGCGAGAGGTCATCGGTTGTTAGCCTTCGCGCGAGAGGTCATCGGTGGATAGTCTTCGCGCCTGTGGTCATCGGTGAAAAGGTCATCGCGCTACGTTAAGTTATACACAGAGAACGTGGGACCCAGACATCCAGCATGAGACGTTCTGCACGCGCGCCACGTAGACGAAAAAGGTGGTTCAGAATAGTGACATCAGAATGTTGGCATGCGCGGGAGACACTCACGGTCGTACTGTTCAGAGCAGTGGCTGGCATGCACAAGCGACAAACAGTGGCAGTACTGTTCAGAGCAGTGGTTGGCATGCACCAGAGACAACAGTGGTAGTACTGTTCAGGGCAGTGGTTCTCAGACTTCTCTGCAGAGTGGGTGGTGGCAGCTGCTTTTGGAGGGATAAGTTGGTTTAAGTCACAGAAATCCACTGCTGAGAGAAAAGGAAGACATTGTTGTAGTCGAAGAGAGAAAGACTGAGTTCCCTCCTCTCCATTTCTCTCCTTCACACTGCGATTCTAGTACACCTTCACGCGGGAATACGACGAGCGACAGCCACCATTGGAGCACTTGGGTGGTCCTCTGCAAGCTCTTCAAAACCAGACACAAGAACAGAGTCAAGGCGTTCTTCAAGCTTCGTTGGATTTCGGAACTCCTGGTGTTTGCGCAAGTCCAGGTAAGGGAAGCTAGACCTCTTTTCCATACGAGCCATAGTTTAGCTATCTTCTGAAGTGAGGGCGACGTGGTCGCCATTTTCGTTTTCATCTGCGTAAAATGCTCTGTTTGTGTGCTTGGGCGACGAGGTCGCCGGTTTTATATACAATCTTCGAAACACTCTGTTTTTGAACTAGACCGCCGGTTTTGGCGCTGTTTTACGAAATCTCTGTTTTTGATGTTGTTTTGAAACTACTTGAGATTTACATGAGATATTCGAAGATCTGAAGCTTTGAAATGTTTGTGGATGTGATTTGAATCATTTACTTGAATGGTAGGATGTGTTTGAATGCTGTGAATGTGGGATCGAGGCATAGTATTTTCAGGAAAGGAAATACCGTGTAAGATCTGTATAGGTGTATTGACTAGGGGCTTGTCTAGAAGGAGATATCCTGACTCTACTGAGATAATGAAATCACGTAGATGAAGTTATTCAGTTGGTGAGAGTCGAAGGAGGTTCGTATGAATGGGCGAGTTGTTCAAATGGGAACGAGCTCGGCCTGTTATACGAATTAACCTTGTCATACCGAGAGAATGGTAACAATGAGATGGTATATGTGCATGCTGTGTGGATTCACAGTGGTGGGTATGACAGGTGCAAATCTCTGGGCCTGAGTCAACACACGAGTCAAATTGGAAGTAGTGTCATGTGTCTATGCATGGTGGGTCAGTGGAAAGTCTGACATGTGAAATGAGAAACTGGAATATTGATAGACACTTGATGCTGTGTTGTGAAATGGAATGACTATGGGAAATGTAGTGAATTTGTGATTTTGGGCGATCAGCTGAATGCTAATTGTAGTTCTACGTTTTACGTGGATAATTTGGAACTTGGTTTACTTGGATTTTCATGTTCATGAGTTAAACTTCTTTTAAATTATCTAGCTTACCCTTTTATCTGTTATTGTGGTTGTTTTCTCAAAACTGTGATGATCGTGTAATTGTACACGGGAGCAGATGATCTTCCAGGGAGTAGAGCTCCTCAGTGAGTGGTCGCCGGAAGGAGATCGCCTATCTCCGTCTCTATCGGGTGATCGCCGGTTTATGCCTCCATCGGGTGATCGCCGGTTTTCGTGTCCTGATAGAAGATCGCCCGTTTTGAGGTCTTCTGTTAGAGATCGCCGTTTTAAAGTTGGAGATCGCCGTTTTCTTTTGAGACCGCCTGTCTTACTGCATTTCTTTTAATTTCGTAAAATCTTGCAAACATTTGATTTGGTTATGTATTAAACTCCCTAAGAGGAGTAACTTCATTTCTGATATATATATATATACATTTTATTTTGCACTCTTCAATATTATTTGGTTACACTTAATTTCAACTATACATGTATGTATGTATTATTTTGGTGGGATGTTACATTAATGGTATCAGAGCAGTTCGCCTTAGGATGACCTGAGGGCTGTGGATCCATTGTGTTTCTTCTGCTCATGAAAGTTATTTGAGTTTAAAATAATAACTATAGTGAAAGGTTTTCAAACGTTTTTGTATTGAAATTTTGTGTGTGCTTGGGTGAATATATGTTCTAATTGAAAATCTTAGTATTAAGAATGAGAAGGTCTTGATAAAGTAGTGAGGGTGCACACTCATAACTGGATCGAGATGAGTCTCAATCTTAATTCCAAAGGTTTGATGTTTAGCATATATTGAATTCTGGTGTGAGCTATCTCATTCTCTTGAGTGTCTTTGTAATTGATTGGAAATGGCTGATTGGACTGGTGACTGCATACCAGTAGTTGTGCTGGTGTTATGCTTGATGTTATAAGCATTATGATTCTGTTGATGAGCTCAAATTCTTAATGATTTTGAGATGCTGACCTTTGTAAGGTCTAGCTGTTACCCCCCTTGAATGAATTGATTTCTTATCGATCTCATTCTTGTAGTTGTAGGGAATATAGGAATATTATAGTTTCAAAATCTGAAAACGAAGGAGATGGCACGTAGACCTTCTACCCCTCCCCAACCTTCTTCGGAGATGAGCCAGATTGCCAAGGCTATCGAGATGATGGCGACTGCCATCCAACAGCAGAATACGGTAATGGCCCAGATTCATCAGACTGTAATGAATCATTTGGAAACTGCTGGATCGGCTACAACAGCTTCCCAGGTCAATCAGCCTCGGGAGCAGGTAGGGATGACCGAGTTCATGAGGCACAACCCACCCATGCTCAGTGGGAGTGCTACCCCTGATCAAGCAGATCCGTGGACCAGGGAGTTACATGCCCTAGTGAGGAAGGCAAGGGTAGTGGAGACCCTGGAGAGGAGTGGTTCCAGAGTAATCAGATCACAACCAGGGGGTCCCTCCAGTGGGAAGGCCAAGGTACAGCACCCACGAAGCAAACCTTATGCGATACCTCCACCACCTCGGACAGGAGCAATTCCGCCCCAGTTTCAGCAGCAACAACCAGGGAAACCAAGATGTTTCCGTTGTGGTGGGTTACATAACGTCAAGGTGTGCCCCAAGAGGAACTCAGAGAAAGGGTGTTTCACATGTCAAGAGATGGGGCACATTTCTAGAGATTGTCCTAACAGAAAAAGGATGACTCAACCCGTTAGTTCCCAGCAGTTGAGGAATGGAGGCAGTCGACCTCAGGCAGCAGGGAGAGTGTTTGCCATGGCTGGAGCGGAGGCATCTCAGTCAGGTAACTTAGTACAGAATGTTGCTCTATAGCTGGTAGATACGTTATAGTTTTGTTTGATTCTGGAGAGACACACTCTTTTGTGTCAAATCGGTGTGCAACCGAGCTTGGGCCATATAGTGGAGGAGCTGTCGTTTGAACGATTGGCCTCTGCACCTGCTTCAAAAACAGGTTTTGACCTCCCTAGGTTGCTCTGAATGCCCAGTGGTAGTAGATGGAATGAAAGGAACAAGTGTGAGTTAGATTTGGTAGTACCAAGGTTTAGTCCCAGTTACGTATAAGTCATGGAGAGTAAATAAGCAAGAGGTTGGGGGTTTAAAGCTTAAGCATGCGTAACCATGGGAAGTACCAGAGTTAAATTCCAAGGAAGGAATTTTCTTTTGAAGCGTAGAAGATGCTCATGTCAATGAAACAGCATGAGATGGTTCTAGCTTAGGCTTCACGCAGAATGGATGCTGTTTGGCTGACCGGGATTTGAAAGAGGATTATGGAAATGGTGGGTTGAGATAAAAGGCTTCCGAAAATGTAAGCCTCCGAAGTTTTTGGCAAATAAGATGTAGATCGACCTGTGAATGTAGAAGGGAAGGAGGATATGGCTGTGGATAAGAATGAGGGTAGGCCGTGTTATGATGATGTTGAGTCTTTCTAGAGATGTAGTAAATTTCAGAATGATGGGTGTGGAAGGGATTGTGAGTGGAAATAGCCTGTGGTATCTGGGACAGAAGGAGAATAGAGTTATCCTTGGGCAAGAGATTCTGGAGGCAGAGGTGCGTTCGTTCTCGTATGCCTTCTGGATAGGCACCTGAAACCGACGTCAATGCATCCAACGTATACATTGAAGAAGAAGGTCGTAATGGGAACAGGAAGTCGAGTTGGCAAAAGGGGTCATAATAATAATTTGGAAGGTAACAGCAACAGAAACCTTGTCTTTGTAAGGTACAGAATTATGCAGCGGAGTAATGAATAAAAAGTGTCCCTTTTGGGAGCGTGGGAATTTGATCAGCAGTTGAGAAGTCGGTGAATGATTTGATCAAGATGCAGGAGTTGATTCCTAGAAGGACACTTCGGACCCTAGTTTGAGTTCGCTAGGGGGTGGCATGAGTTGTGGACAGCTGTCCCCTTTCCTCCCAATGAAGGGATCTTGCCCGTTTTCTCTAAAGGGGCTAGTCCTGGTTACGTTAAGGACCTAGTTCTAGACTTGTTCAACAAAGTCTTCAAGGTTGGGAGTAGAGTGTGAATGCTGGAGTTGGCACTCTATGGGGCAGCATATCCCATGTACAGGGATGTAAAATGGATTTTGATGAAGTATTGAGGTAGGAAGAGTTGATTCAATAGATCACCGAGAGGGTGAATCTGATACAGGACAGAATAAAAGTTTCTTAAGGTCAGCAAATGCCCTAGGCAGAGCAGAGGAGAAGACCTTTGGAGGTTGCTGCTGGGGTCATGTCTTTATGAAGGGGGACACCAGCCAAGGGTGTAGGGTAGGCGATCAGATCAAAGAAGCTGTCCCCTAAGTTTGTTGGGCCATATCGGATCTTAAGGAGGATAAGTCTAGTGGCTTATGAGATCGCCCCACCTCCCCAATTAGCAAGTCTACATAATGTATTCCACGTATCATAGCTAAGGAAGTCCCTTGCAGACCCTACTCACGTGTTGGGAGTGGACAACGTGAAGATCGGGTGATTCACCATGGGAATTTGAAGAAACCATGAGAGAAGCATATCCTTACCTCCTTCCTTGTAACCCAATTTTCGAGGACGAAAATTTTTCTTGTTGGGGAGATTGTAAGAACCTAGAAGTTTATATTGGAATAAAAGTGTTATATTATAAATAAATTCGAAGCACGTGTTTATTTAAATATAAAGGAAGGAATGTATAGCTGAGAAGCCTACGAGATCGCCGTTATTAAGCGGGTAGGCGATCTCCAACTTCTCTGGCACTTGAACGCCTATCGCCTAGATTATGCTTGAACGCCTATCGCCTAGCTTATGCTTGAACGCCTATCGCCTGTGTGTACCTAGTAGCCTGTCGCCTAGAGTACACCTAATCGCCGAAACTACACTTAGTGTGTAGCCAAAATGTTGGATCAACCCTGGTGCGTCCCAAAAGCCACGCGTATCAAGGTGTGGGTTAAACCTTGGATACGCTGGGCAGGCGAAGCTCTATACTTGAGCATAAGAGAATCATCCTTAACGTTACACGCTTGGGCGCACGAGGACTTGTGCTAATCAACTCTTGGAAGTGTGAAGCTACCGACGTCACCAAGCCTTGTGGAGAGAATACCTTGGATGTAACATAGTGGAATGAAGAACCTCCAGGAAGGCGTGGCGATGTGTCATCGAGCATCGCCAGGGCGCAAGGCATGCAGGATCGCCTGGGCGCGAGGGGCATGCGGGCATCATCAGGGGGAGAGGTCGTCGGTTGTTAGCCTTCGCGCGAGAGGTCATCGGTTGTTAGCCTTCGCGCGAGAGGTCATCGGTTGTTAGCCTTCGCGCGAGAGGTCATCGGTTGCTAGCCTTCGCGCGAGAGGTCATCGGTTGTTAGCCTTCGCGCGAGAGGTCATCGGTTGTTAGCCTTCGCGCGAGAGGTCATCGGTTGTTAGCCTTCGCGCGAGAGGTCATCGGTGGATAGTCTTCGCGCCTGTGGTCATCGGTGAAAAGGTCATCGCGCTACGTTAAGTTATACACAGAGAACGTGGGACCCAGACATCCAGCATGAGACGTTCTGCACGCGCGCCACGTAGACGAAAAAGGTGGTTCAGAATAGTGACATCAGAATGTTGGCATGCGCGGGAGACACTCACGGTCGTACTGTTCAGAGCAGTGGCTGGCATGCACAAGCGACAAACAGTGGCAGTACTGTTCAGAGCAGTGGTTGGCATGCACCAGAGACAACAGTGGTAGTACTGTTCAGGGCAGTGGTTCTCAGACTTCTCTGCAGAGTGGGTGGTGGCAGCTGCTTTTGGAGGGATAAGTTGGTTTAAGTCACAGAAATCCACTGCTGAGAGAAAAGGAAGACATTGTTGTAGTCGAAGAGAGAAAGACTGAGTTCCCTCCTCTCCATTTCTCTCCTTCACACTGCGATTCTAGTACACCTTCACGCGGGAATACGACGAGCGACAGCCACCATTGGAGCACTTGGGTGGTCCTCTGCAAGCTCTTCAAAACCAGACACAAGAACAGAGTCAAGGCGTTCTTCAAGCTTCGTTGGATTTCGGAACTCCTGGTGTTTGCGCAAGTCCAGGTAAGGGAAGCTAGACCTCTTTTCCATACGAGCCATAGTTTAGCTATCTTCTGAAGTGAGGGCGACGTGGTCGCCATTTTCGTTTTCATCTGCGTAAAATGCTCTGTTTGTGTGCTTGGGCGACGAGGTCGCCGGTTTTATATACAATCTTCGAAACACTCTGTTTTTGAACTAGACCGCCGGTTTTGGCGCTGTTTTACGAAATCTCTGTTTTTGATGTTGTTTTGAAACTACTTGAGATTTACATGAGATATTCGAAGATCTGAAGCTTTGAAATGTTTGTGGATGTGATTTGAATCATTTACTTGAATGGTAGGATGTGTTTGAATGCTGTGAATGTGGGATCGAGGCATAGTATTTTCAGGAAAGGAAATACCGTGTAAGATCTGTATAGGTGTATTGACTAGGGGCTTGTCTAGAAGGAGATATCCTGACTCTACTGAGATAATGAAATCACGTAGATGAAGTTATTCAGTTGGTGAGAGTCGAAGGAGGTTCGTATGAATGGGCGAGTTGTTCAAATGGGAACGAGCTCGGCCTGTTATACGAATTAACCTTGTCATACCGAGAGAATGGTAACAATGAGATGGTATATGCGCATGCTGTGTGGATTCACAGTGGTGGGTATGACAGGTGCAAATCTCTGGGCCTGAGTCAACACACGAGTCAAATTGGAAGTAGTGTCATGTGTCTATGCATGGTGGGTCAGTGGAAAGTCTGACATGTGAAATGAGAAACTGGAATATTGATAGACACTTGATGCTGTGTTGTGAAATGGAATGACTATGGGAAATGTAGTGAATTTGTGATTTTGGGCGATCAGCTGAATGCTAATTGTAGTTCTACGTTTTACGTGGATAATTTGGAACTTGGTTTACTTGGATTTTCATGTTCATGAGTTAAACTTCTTTTAAATTATCTAGCTTACCCTTTTATCTGTTATTGTGGTTGTTTTCTCAAAACTGTGATGATCGTGTAATTGTACACGGGAGCAGATGATCTTCCAGGGAGTAGAGCTCCTCAGTGAGTGGTCGCCGGAAGGAGATCGCCTATCTCCGTCTCTATCGGGTGATCGCCGGTTTATGCCTCCATCGGGTGATCGCCGGTTTTCGTGTCCTGATAGAAGATCGCCCGTTTTGAGGTCTTCTGTTAGAGATCGCCGTTTTAAAGTTGGAGATCGCCGTTTTCTTTTGAGACCGCCTGTCTTACTGCATTTCTTTTAATTTCGTAAAATCTTGCAAACATTTGATTTGGTTATGTATTAAACTCCCTAAGAGGAGTAACTTCATTTCTGATATATATATATATACATTTTATTTTGCACTCTTCAATATTATTTGGTTACACTTAATTTCAACTATACATGTATGTATGTATTATTTTGGTGGGATGTTACAGTTTTGCTTCAAAAGACAAGTCATCCTTGATCTGCACATCATCCACTTCCAGCACGTGACTTGGGTGTGCCATGTACTTCCTCAGCTGTGATACATGAAAGACATTATGCAGGTTTGCTAATTGGGGAGGTAGGGCGATTTCATAAGCCACTGGACCGATCCTCCTTAAGATCTGATATGGCCCGACGAACTTAGGAGACAGCTCCTTTGATCTGATAGCTCGTCCTACACCCTTGGTCGGTGTCACTTTCATAAATACATGATCTCCAACTACAAACTCCAAAGGTTTTCTCCTCATTGTCAACATCATCACTACCTCTACAAGAGTTATTATCCTTGTGTTCATTTAAGGCCAGAAGTGTCTTCACAGCCTTGTCAGCTTCATCATCACAGTTGTACTGACCAGTCCTCGGATGTCAACTGGGTCCCACAGCATGGGCCAAAGCCACGTGGAATGGACCCCACAGGAGGTATTGAACAGAGAAGGGCGATGAATCATCAGCCTACAGAAAGGGGTGATTAGCCATCAGCCTACAGAGAGGGGTGATGAGTCATCAGCCTACAGAGAGGGGTGACGAGTCATCAGCCTACAGAGAGGGGTGACGAGTCATCAGCCTAGAGAGAAGGGTGATCAGTCATTCCCCTCAGAGTATTCCCCTCAGAGTAGGGTGATCAGTCATCAGCATGTTCCCACAGAGAAGGGTGATTAGTCATCAGCGCGTCCCCACAGGGAAGGGTGAGTAGTCGTCAGACCACCAGGATGGGTTGAGGTGTCATCGCCACTCAGAGTATGGCGAGGTGACATCGGCCTTGGGTGAAGACGAGGTGACATCGGCCTTGGGGGAAGACCAGTTAAATACCCAGTGTAAGGACCTGAGATTTATTGAAATGAATGAGTATGTTTTAAGTAAATTCTATGTATGTTTTATCTAAGTTAAAAAGGAAGGAAAGTGTAGTCTAGGAAAAACGATAAGAGTTTCTTGTTTATACATCATCGCCGGTCGCCTAGACCACACGTCATCGCCTGGGCGCGAGGCATGCAGGCGTCATCAGAGAAGAGAGACATCGGTCGCTCGCGCGAGAGGTCATCAGCGGGTTGTCATCGCGCGATAGCTCATCAGCGGGTGTCATCGCGCGATAGCTCATCAGCGGGTTGTCATCGCGCGAGAGGTCCTCAGGGGTTGTCTTCGCGAGAGAGGCATCGGTGGAGGGTCTTCGCGCTGGTAGCCATCGGCGAAAGGTCATCGCGCGGCGCTTGGTTAAACACCGAGAACGTAGGACCCAGACTCCCAGCAAGAGACGTTCTACACGTGCGCCACGTAGACGAAAGGTGGTTCAGAATAGTGACCTCAGAGCGTAGCCTGCGCAGAGGCACGCTTAGTAGGACTGTTCAGGGAGTGGTAGGTCTGCGCAGGAGGCAGCTATAGTAGTACTGATTAGTGCGGCGCAACTTCCCTGCAGAGTGGGCGGTGTCAGCTGCTTTTGGGGGAGGGATAAGTTGGTTTAAGTTACAGAAAACCCACAGCTGAGAGAAGAAAAGAAAACGTTGTTGTATTCGAAGAGAGAAAGAGTGAGTTCCCTCCTCCGCGTGCGATTTCAGCCTCTCCACACAAGAGTACGACGAAGCAACGCCATTGGAACACCTGGGAAAGTCTCTGCAACTCCTTCAAACCAGACTCAAGAACAGAGCCAAGGCGTTCATCAAGCTCTGTTGGATTTAGAAGCTCCTAGTGGATTGCGCAAGTCCAGGTAAGGGAAGCTAGACCTCTTTTCCATACAAGCCTTAGCGTAGTCTTTTCTGAAGTGAGGGCGACGTGGTCGCCATTTTCGTTTTATCTGTGTGAAATGCTCTGTTTGTATGCTTGGGCGACGTGGTCGCCGGTTTTGATAAACAGTCTTCGAAACGCCATGTTTACTAACCAGGTCGCCGGTTTTGGCGCTGTTTTGCAAAATCCTTGTGTTTGATGCTGTTGTGAGAACTGCTTGAGGTTTACATGAGATATTCGAAAATATGAATCCTTTGAAATGGCTATTGCTGTGATTGAAATCATTTCTTTGAGTATGGTATGATGTGTTTGAATGTTGTGAATGTGGGGTCGAGGCATAGTATTTTCAGGAAAGGAAATACCGTGTAAGACCATGTTAGATGTGCATTGATCGGTGATTATGAACGAGATATCCTGACTCTGCTGATAATGGAATCACATAGAGGAAGTTACTCAGTTGGGAGAGTCGAAGGAGGTTCACCTGTATGGGTGGGTTGTTTGAAAGAGAACATACCGACCTGTTTTGCGTGGATTTACCTTGTCATACTGTATGGTGATGTGTTGAGATTCATCATATGCCTGTGAATGTGTGAGATTTCACGGCGACCCTGTGGATGTGCGAGATTCCACAGTGGGCAGTGTGACAGGTGCACATCTCCGAGTCTAATCAATGCATGAGTCAATCCGGAAGTAGTGTCAAGTGTCTTGTGTGGTGAGTCAGTGGAAAGTCTGACATGTGAAATGGTGAAATGAGAAACTGGAATACTGATAGACACTTGATGCTGTGGTGTGAAATGGAATGACTATGGGAAATGTTGTGAATTTGTGAATTTGGGCGATTAGTTGAATGCTATGAGTAGCTCTACGTTTACTTGGATAGTTTGGAAACTTGGTTTACTTGGGTTTTTCATATGCATGATTTAAACTCCTTTCATATTATCTAGCTTACCCTTTTATCTGTCATTTTGGTTGCCTTCTCAAAACTGTGATGATCGTGTAATTGTTACGCGGGAGCAGAAGACCTTCCAGGAAGAAGAGCTCCCTAAAGGGGTGGTCGCCGAGGGCAGAGATCGCCCATTTCCACCTCTCGGTGGAGATCGCCGGTTCTTGTGTCCTGGTAGGAGATCGCCAGTTGAAGTCTTCTGTGTGGGATCGCCGTTTTAAATGTTGGAGATCGCCGTTCCTTTTAGACCGCCGGTTTTACTGCATTTCCTTTAATTTTGTTAAACATTGCAAACATTTGATTTGGTTATGTATTAAACTCCCTAAGAGGAGTAACTTCACTTCTGATATATATATATACATATGATTTTGCACTCTTCAATATTATTTGATTACGCTTAATTTCAATTATACATGTATGCATGTATTATTTTGGTGGGATGTTACATTAATGGTATCAGAGCAGTTCGCCTTAGGATGACCTGAGGGCTGTGGATCCATTGTGTTTCTTCTGCTCATAAAACTTATTTGAATTTTAAATAACCACTATAGTGGGAGGTTTTCAAACGTTTTTGTGTTGAAATTTTGTGTGTGCCTTAGTGAATGTGTGCCTAACTGAAGATCTTAGCATTGAGAATGAGAAGGTCTTGATACAGTGGTGAGGGTGCACACTCATAACTGGATCAAGATAATTCTTAGTCTTAATTCCAAAGGTTTGATGTTTAGCCTACATTGAATCCTGATGTGATTATTGAGTGTTCTTGAATTTGACTGAGGTGGTAGTTTGGATTGATGCGTGCCCACCAGTAGCTGTTCTGGTGTTTTGTTTGAAATTATAAGTGTTGTGATTCTGTTGATGAACTCAAATTCTTAATGACTTTGAGATGCTGACCTGTGTAAGGTCTAGCAGTTACCCCCCTTGAATGAATTGATTCTTATCGGTTTCATTCTTATAGTTGTAGGGATTATAGAAGCCTATAGATTCAGAATTCAGAGCGAAGAAGATGGCACGTAGACCTGCTACCCCACCCCAACCTTCCTCAGAAATGAGTCAAATCGCCAAGGCCATTGAGATGATGGCGACTGCCATTCAGCAGCAGAACGCCGCAATGGCCCAGAACCATCAAGCCACAATGCAGCACTGGGAAACTGCCCGATCTGCTGAGACAAACTCCCACGTTGGTCAGCCCCAGGAACAGATGGGATTAGCTGAGTTCATGAGGCACAACCCACCTAAGTTCAGTGGGAACGCTACCCCTGACCAGGCAGATCAGTGGGTCAGGGAGTTGGAGAAAATCTTTAGGGCGACCTCCTGCCCTGAAGAGAAGAAGCTGCTGTTCGCCACTTATCTGCTATCAGGAGAAGCAGAGTTCTGGTGGATGGGAGCTCAGCAAATGATGGAGGCACGGGAGGATGTTCTGGATTGGGAGAGCTTCAGGGTGAAGTTCTTAGAGAAGTACTTCCCAGACAGCGCCAAGTTTGCAAGAGAGGCTGAGTTCCTGAAGTTGGAGCAGGGGGACATGACTATAAACGCATATGCTGCCCGTTTTGAGTACCTCGCCCGGTTTTATACCCAGGCGACCTCCGAGGCCTGGAGGTGTAGGAAGTTCGAGGAAGGACTGAAGCATGGGCTGAAGAAGACCATAGCCCCGATGTGCATCAGGGAGTTCCACGCCTTAGTGGAGAAGGCAAAGATGGTGGAGACCCTGGAAAAGGGTGAGTCTAGGGTGATCAGGTCACACCCAGGAGGTCCTTCCAGTGGGAGAGCTAAGGCACAGCACCCACAAAGCAAGCCATATGCTAGGCCTTCACCACATCGGGTGGGAACAGCTTCATCCCGGTTCCAACAGCAACAACCTGGGAAACTTAAATGTTTCCATTGCGGTGGACCCCATACAGCCAGCGTGTGCCCCAAGAGGGATCCAGAGAGGAGATGTTTTGTCTGCCAAAAGACGGGGCATTTTGCTAGAGAATGCCCTAACCAGAATAGGGCGACCCAGCCCAGTGGCTCTCAGCAGACGAGGAACGAGGGCAGCAGACCTCAGGCAGCAGGGAGGGTGTTCGCCATGTCTGGAGCAGAGGCAACTCAGTCAGGTAACCTCATCCAAGGTGTTTGTTTTATTGCTGGTAGAGGTGTAAGGGCTTTGTTTGATTCTGGAGCGACACACTCCTTTGTGTCAAGCCTGTGTGTAGCTGAGTTGGGTCTCCTAGTGAAGGAGTTACCTTTTGAGTTGTTGGTCTCTACACCTGCGTCAGGACAGGTGTCGACCTCTACAGTGTGCCCTGAATGTCCAGTGATTGTAGAAGGACGTAGATTCAAGGTGAACTTGATCTGCCTACCTCTTCAGGACCTGGATGTCATCCTAGGAATGGATTGGTTAACTGCCAATCACGTCCTCATAGACTGTGGTAGGCAGAAGGTAGCGTTTCCAGACCCCCATGAAGCGGATGTGTTAACAGTTCAACAAGGGCGATCAGCATTGGAAGAAGGGGCGAGGTGCTTCGTGGTGCTCGCCCGGTTGGAAGTGGAGAATAAAGGGGACGTAAACGAGATCCAAGTGGTGAGAGACTTCACCGATGTGTTCCCAGAGGAGGTGCCTGGATTACCCCCTAAGAGAGAAGTGGAATTCTCTATTGACTTGGTACCTGGAGCTGGACCAGTGTCAATGGCACCTTACAGGATGGCACCAGCCGAGTTGGTGGAGTTAAAGAAGCAATTGGAAGAGTTGCTGGAGAAGCAGTTCATCAGACCCAACGTATCTCCATGGGGAGCTCCAGTGCTCCTAGTCAAGAAGAAGGATGGAGGGTCTCGGTTGTGCATAGACTACAGGCAATTGAACAAATTGACCATCAAGAACAAGTACCCCCTACCTCGGATTGATGATTTGATGGACCAAATTCATGGGGCCTCGGTGTTCTCCAAGATTGACCTGAGATCGGGGTATCACCAAATCTTGGTAAAAGCTGAAGATGTTCAGAAGACAGCTTTTAGGTCTAGATATGGGCACTACGAGTATGTAGTGATGCCATTTGGAGTCACCAATGCTCCAGCTCTATTCATGGACTATATGAATAGGATCTTTCGCCATTTCTTGGATAAGTTTGTGGTGGTCTTCATAGATGACATCCTCATTTATTCAAAGACCGAGGAAGAGCATGAGGAACACCTAAGGGCAGTATTGGAAATACTGAGGGAGAAGCAGCTCTATGCCAAGTTCTCCAAGTGTGAGTTCTGGCTAAGGGAAGTCAACTTCTTAGGACACGTGATATCTGCCCAAGGGATCTCGGTAGATCCAGCCAAGGTAGAGGCAGTGCTACAATGGGAACGTCCTAAGACAGTGACTGAGATAAGGAGCTTTGTGGGGTTGGCGGGCTACTATCGGAGGTTTATTGAGGATTTTTCCAAGGTAGTGGCTCCTTTGACACAGCTGACTCGCAAGGACCAACCCTTTGCTTGGACCGACCGATGTGAGCAGAGCTTCAGGGAGCTAAAGGAGAGGTTGACCAGTGCTCCAGTGCTGGTGATCCCCGAGATAGGAAGACCTTTTGACGTCTTCTGTGATGCCTCACATCAAGGCTTGGGATGCGTCTTGATGCAAGAGAAGAGGGTGGTTGCATATGCTTCAAGGCAACTCAAGGTGCATGAGAGAAACTACCCTACTCATGATTTGGAGTTGGCAGCGGTAGTGTTTGCCTTGAAGATCTGGAGGCATTATCTATATGGAGCTCGGTTCCAGGTGTTCAGTGACCACAAGAGCTTGAAGTACCTGTTCGATCAGAGGGAGCTAAACATGAGACAAAGAAGGTGGATGGAATTCCTAAAGGACTACGACTTTCAACTCATGTATCACCCAGGGAAGGCCAATGTAGTGGCAGATGCCTTGAGTAGGAAGTCTATACAAGTCGCCACCATGATGATGGAAGAGCAGAAGCTGATCGAGCAGTTCAGGGACTTAAACCTGGGAGTAGAGTTCCACGTGAATCACATTAGTTGTAGTAAGCTGACTATAACTAATGACTTCCTTGTGATGTTGAAGGACAAACAATTGGAGGACCCTAGCCTGAAGCGCACTATGGAGTCACTAGGGACAGATCAGGCGAGAGGCTTTGAGATGGGCGAGGATGGGATCTTGAGGTTTGATGGCAGGATCTGCATACCTACAAATGACGAGTTGAAGGAGATGATCCTAGAGGAAGGCCATAAGAGTCGCCTTAACCTCCACCCAGGCATGAACAAGATGTACCATGACTTGAAGGAGTCATTTTGGTGGTCAGGCATGAAGAGGGACGTCGCCCAGTACGTGGCAACCTGCTTAACGTGTCAAAAGGCGAAGGTGGAACACCAAAGACCTGGCGGGCTGTTGCAGCAACTGGATATCCCTGAGTGGAAATGGGACAGCATCGCCATGGATTTTGTCACCCATTTACCCAGATCAGTAAAGGGTCATGATGCAATCTGGGTCATCATTGATAGACTGACGAAGAGTGCCCACTTCCTCCCAGTAAATATGAAGATGCCCATGGCCAAGTTGGCACAGCTGTACATCAAGGAGGTTGTGAGGTTGCATGGAGTGCCTTCCAGCATCATTTCAGATAGGGATCCCAGGTTCACTTCACGGTTTTGGCAGACCTTGCAAGAGTGTTTGGGAACCAAGTTGAGGATGAGCTCTGCATATCATCCCCAAACAGATGGTCAGTCAGAGAGGACAATCCAATCTTTGGAAGATCTGCTGAGGGCATGCGTTTTAGATCAATTGGGAGGTTGGGAGGAGGTGTTGCCACTAGTGGAGTTCACCTATAACAATAGCTACCACGCCAGCATTGGGATGGCGCCATATGAAGCCCTGTATGGGAGGAAATGCAGAACTCCATTATGTTGGTACCAGGAGGGCGAGGCAGTCTTGGTTGGACCAGAGTTGATTCAGCAGACGACCGAGAAGGTGAAGCTGATACAAAGCAGGATGAAAGCCTCTCAGAGTAGGCAGAAGTCCTATGCAGATCAGAGGAGGAAGCCTTTGGAGTTTGCTGCTGGAGATCACGTGTTCATGAAAGTGACACCAACCAAGGGTGTAGGGCGGGCGATCAGGTCAAAGAAGTTGTCCCCTAAATTCGTGGGACCATATCAGATCTTGAGAAGGATTGGCCCGGTGGCGTATGAAATCGCCCTACCTCCCCATCTGGCAAATCTGCACAATGTGTTTCACGTGTCACAGCTGAGGAAGTACATGGCAGACCCTAGTCATGTGCTGGATATAGACGACGTGCAGATTAGGGATGACTTGTCCTTTGAAGCCAAACCAGTTAGGATTGACGATCGGCAGTGTAAACAGCTCAGGGGCAAGACCATCAACATGGTGAAAGTGGTGTGGGATGAGAAATCGGGGGATTCTACTTGGGAATTAGAAGAACCCATGAGGGAGGCTTATCCATACCTCTTTTCCTTGTAATCCAATTTTCGAGGACGAAAATTTTTGTTGTTGGGGAGAATGTAAGGACCTGAGATTTATTGAAATGAATGAGTATGTTTTAAGTAAATTCTATGTATGTTTTATCTAAGTTAAAAAGGAAGGAAAGTGTAGTCTAGGAAAAACGATAAGAGTTTCTTGTTTATACATCATCGCCGGTCGCCTAGACCACACGTCATCGCCTGGGCGCGAGGCATGCAGGCGTCATCAGAGAAGAGAGACATCGGTCGCTCGCGCGAGAGGTCATCAGCGGGTTGTCATCGCGCGATAGCTCATCAGCGGGTGTCATCGCGCGATAGCTCATCAGCGGGTTGTCATCGCGCGAGAGGTCCTCAGGGGTTGTCTTCGCGAGAGAGGCATCGGTGGAGGGTCTTCGCGCTGGTAGCCATCGGCGAAAGGTCATCGCGCGGCGCTTGGTTAAACACCGAGAACGTAGGACCCAGACTCCCAGCAAGAGACGTTCTACACGTGCGCCACGTAGACGAAAGGTGGTTCAGAATAGTGACCTCAGAGCGTAGCCTGCGCAGAGGCACGCTTAGTAGGACTGTTCAGGGAGTGGTAGGTCTGCGCAGGAGGCAGCTATAGTAGTACTGATTAGTGCGGCGCAACTTCCCTGCAGAGTGGGCGGTGTCAGCTGCTTTTGGGGGAGGGATAAGTTGGTTTAAGTTACAGAAAACCCACAGCTGAGAGAAGAAAAGAAAACGTTGTTGTATTCGAAGAGAGAAAGAGTGAGTTCCCTCCTCCGCGTGCGATTTCAGCCTCTCCACACAAGAGTACGACGAAGCAACGCCATTGGAACACCTGGGAAAGTCTCTGCAACTCCTTCAAACCAGACTCAAGAACAGAGCCAAGGCGTTCATCAAGCTCTGTTGGATTTAGAAGCTCCTAGTGGATTGCGCAAGTCCAGGTAAGGGAAGCTAGACCTCTTTTCCATACAAGCCTTAGCGTAGTCTTTTCTGAAGTGAGGGCGACGTGGTCGCCATTTTCGTTTTATCTGTGTGAAATGCTCTGTTTGTATGCTTGGGCGACGTGGTCGCCGGTTTTGATAAACAGTCTTCGAAACGCCATGTTTACTAACCAGGTCGCCGGTTTTGGCGCTGTTTTGCAAAATCCTTGTGTTTGATGCTGTTGTGAGAACTGCTTGAGGTTTACATGAGATATTCGAAAATATGAATCCTTTGAAATGGCTATTGCTGTGATTGAAATCATTTCTTTGAGTATGGTATGATGTGTTTGAATGTTGTGAATGTGGGGTCGAGGCATAGTATTTTCAGGAAAGGAAATACCGTGTAAGACCATGTTAGATGTGCATTGATCGGTGATTATGAACGAGATATCCTGACTCTGCTGATAATGGAATCACATAGAGGAAGTTACTCAGTTGGGAGAGTCGAAGGAGGTTCACCTGTATGGGTGGGTTGTTTGAAAGAGAACATACCGACCTGTTTTGCGTGGATTTACCTTGTCATACTGTATGGTGATGTGTTGAGATTCATCATATGCCTGTGAATGTGTGAGATTTCACGGCGACCCTGTGGATGTGCGAGATTCCACAGTGGGCAGTGTGACAGGTGCACATCTCCGAGTCTAATCAATGCATGAGTCAATCCGGAAGTAGTGTCAAGTGTCTTGTATGGTGAGTCAGTGGAAAGTCTGACATGTGAAATGGTGAAATGAGAAACTGGAATACTGATAGACACTTGATGCTGTGGTGTGAAATGGAATGACTATGGGAAATGTTGTGAATTTGTGAATTTGGGCGATTAGTTGAATGCTATGAGTAGCTCTACGTTTACTTGGATAGTTTGGAAACTTGGTTTACTTGGGTTTTTCATATGCATGATTTAAACTCCTTTCATATTATCTAGCTTACCCTTTTATCTGTCATTTTGGTTGCCTTCTCAAAACTGTGATGATCGTGTAATTGTTACGCGGGAGCAGAAGACCTTCCAGGAAGAAGAGCTCCCTAAAGGGGTGGTCGCCGAGGGCAGAGATCGCCCATTTCCACCTCTCGGTGGAGATCGCCGGTTCTTGTGTCCTGGTAGGAGATCGCCAGTTGAAGTCTTCTGTGTGGGATCGCCGTTTTAAATGTTGGAGATCGCCGTTCCTTTTAGACCGCCGGTTTTACTGCATTTCCTTTAATTTTGTTAAACATTGCAAACATTTGATTTGGTTATGTATTAAACTCCCTAAGAGGAGTAACTTCACTTCTGATATATATATATACATATGATTTTGCACTCTTCAATATTATTTGATTACGCTTAATTTCAATTATACATGTATGCATGTATTATTTTGGTGGGATGTTACACCCAGGGGTAGGGAGAGGCCTGAATCACGAAGTGCCAATGCGGGTAGCAGGGAGAGCACAGTTGGGTGTAGAGTCCTGAGGGGACGAGTACTCACCAGAGCTAGGGTTTTCCCAGTGAAGCTACATGCATGGCACGTAAACAGTGAAGGCACTCCCAGAACAGGTGGCCCCAGAGACTAGGTGCACAAGGAGGCACCCAGGTGGTCACCCTGTGAGAGTTTGCACTCCAGAGAAGGAAACCTTATGTGCTAGATTACCCTAAGATTGGGTGATAGCGGTGCAAGGGTATTCCAGTAAACCCTAAATATGGCTAGTAGCGCAGTGAACCCTAATTAGGGTTAGCAGCGCTGTAAACCCTAGACTATATAAGGGACAGTAAAATACTTCACAAAGGTACGCAGTTTCTAGACCTAAACACAGAGAGAAACTCAATACACTTGGTGTTCCTTGCCTTACACTGACTTGAGCGTCGGAGTGCAAACGGCCTCTAGGGCGCCCCCTTTCTCTTTTGCAGGTGTAGATTGCTTCGAAAGAACCAAGCACATATCGACGTGAGGAAGGAGGCGTGTGAGTGTTGTGGAGTCAACTGACAGGCGAGTCAACCGGCAAGAACAACAGCCACCACCAGAGTTGTTACCCTTGTCCTCATGAACGACATAGAGTGGCTCCCTCAAAGTTATTCCCTTCATATTTTCCAGATCCACAGGGGTTTCCAAACCAAACGATTCTTGCTCAACCTTATTAGCAACTTCAACTTTGGGGATGGATGATGATTCACTTTCTAAGGCAGAGCAATCTGACTAAGATCCATTTACCACTGACATTAGCTGCAGTTACAACACCTTCCCACCATCCATCACACCACCAGGCATCCACTGCTGATTCAAACTCAAGAGTGCGACCTGAATGGCGTTCAGGAGAGCATGGCTTGACTGTTAAGCGGCCTGAACATCGCATACCCAATTAATCAGTAGCTGCCCCTCTAGATGAAGGGACTCATTCCTCTAGTTTCTGTGGTCCCTCTTTATCAAGTAAATCATCGTACTGGACCTTCAGCAGCCTTGGAGACACACTCCAGATTTTTCATCTAAACCAGCATTCTCTAATGCCACTATCTTGCCAAAGTACCTCTATCCTAGCACCGACCTGAAAGAACAGTTTAGGCTTTGGTCCACATTTTGTCATTTCATTGGTAGGAGTAGAGACTTGCAAACCAAAAAACCCCTCTCAAAATTTGATCCTTAAACTTCTAATTCCTCTTGTTTCAGATGTCCATCATTGGCACGAACTGATTTGCCATGATTTGGGTTGGCATCAACATTGTTATTCTGTCTAGAAACTGCAGAGACAGAGTTTCTTCCAGGATTTTCACTTTTCAGTTCAAAAACGACAGGTTTGTAGCTCGAATTCACATTAGGCATCGTTTCTTGTCGAACCGATTGTGAAGCAGCAAAAGACTAAAAGAGAACGACTTCTTTCCTTCAGGCGCCCATCTGGTTCATTTCTTCTTTGATTACTAATAGCAGATTATGAAAAACCAACTTCTTTAGCAACTGGTTGGGATTTCAGAGCTGCTAACTTAGGAATTCCAATGGATACATCCATATTAGCATTGCATGGGATCTCAGGGTGCTCAGTATTCAACACACGGATCATAAATCCCTCACTGTGTTCAAGGTGAGGACTTGTTGCTACAGCTGACGATGCAGCATTGTTTCTAGGATCAGAAACGAAATGCTGATCACCACAACTGCCACCTAATGGATTAGCTGTAAATCCCATCCCATCAGAAACACAAGGCACAGAAAGTTTTGCTTCCACATCCAACTTTTTGCAATTCACTAACATCACCAGAAGAACTCAACGGAAGTGAATCAACACCATCATAACATGGTTTATCCTTATTCTTATCCGTGGCCATTACCTCCTTCCCTCCTACATTCACAGACAGAGCTGCATCCTCATTTGCCAAGTTCAGGAGACTTTCGGCATCAGGAGCCTTTAACTTCAACCCACCATTCCCACACTCATCTTTCAAATCCCGATCAACAAAACAACACCCATTCTGCGTGAAACCTTCTCTCTTAGGAGGTAGTCCAGGTATTTCTTCTGGAAATACATCCATAAAATCCTTCACCACATGTATACTGCCCATATCTTCTTCATTCTTCACTCCCCCTCGAGCTAGGATCACAAAGCACGTCGCCCCTTCTTTCGACTCCGACCGTACCTGCTGAGCAGATATCACATCTGGCTCTTGGAGATCGGGAAACACCACTTTCTGCCTACCGCAGTCTATGAGAATGTGATTGGTAGATAGCCAATCCATTCCTAGGATAACATCCAGATCCTGCAGAGGTAGACAGATCAAATTTACTTTGAACCTGCGTCCCTCTACTATCACTGGACATTCTGGGCAAACTGTGGAGGTCATAACCTGTCCTGATGCAGGTGTAGAGACCAACAGTTCAAAAGGTAGCTCCTTGACTAGAAGGCCCAGCTCGGCCACACTCCGACTTGACACAAAGGAGTGTGTCGCTCCAGAATCATACAAGACTTTTACACTTCTACCAGCTATAAAACAAGCATCTTGCACCAAGTTACCTGACTGGGACGCCTCAGCTCCTGTCATGGCAAACACTCTCCCTGTTGCCTGAGGTCTGCTGCCTTCGTTCCTCAACTGTTGGGAACCACTGGGTTGAGTCATCCTATTCTGGGTAGGACAATCTCTAGCAACGTGTCCCGTCTTTTGGCATGCAAAACACCTTCTCTCCGAAGCCTTCTTGGGGCACACATTGGGCGTGTGTGGTCCACCACAATGGAAACATTTGGGTTTCCATGGTTGCTGCTGCTGAAACTGGGGTGACGCTGCTCCTGCCCTATGCTGTGGAGGTCTCGCATAAGGCTTATTCTGCTGCTGCTGCACCTTTGCCTTCCCACTGGAGGAACCCCCTGGGTGTGACCTGATCACCCGAGAATCACCCTTTTCCAGAGTCTCCACCATCTTCGCCTTCTCTACTAAGGCGTGAAATTCCCTGATGCACATAGGGGCTATGGTCCTCTTCAGCCCATGCTTCAGTCCTTCTTCAAACTTCCTACACCTCCAAGCCTCAGAGGTCGCCTGGGTATAGAATCGGGCGAGGTACTCAAATCGAGCAGCATAAGCATTCACTGACATCTCCCCCTGCTCCAATCTGAGGAATTCTGCTTCCTTCGCAAACCTTGCACTATCTGGGAAGTATTTTTCCAGAAATCTCACCCTGAAGCTCTCCCAGTCTAATACTTCCTCTCGGGCTTCCATCACCTGTTGAGTTCCCATCCACCAGAACTCGGCTTCTCCAGATAGCAGGTATGCAGCAAACACCAACTTCTTATCCTCAAGGCAGGAGGTCGCCTTGAAGATTTTCTCTAACCCCCTGACCCATTGATCTGCTTGGTCGGGAGTAGCATTCCAACTAAACTTAGGTGGGTTGTGCCTGAGGAACTCGATCAGTCCCATCTGCTCCTGAGGCTGACCGACGTGAGAAGCTGTTTCAGCCGACCGAGCAGTTTCCCAATGGTGCATTGCAGCTTGATGATTCTGAGCCATTGCTGCATTCTGTTGTTGGATGGTAGTTGCCATCATCTCAATAGCCTTGGCAATCTGGCTCATTTCCGAAGAAGGTTGGGGAGGGGTAGGAGGTCTACGAGCCATCTTTCTTCGTTTCAGATTTTGAAACTATTTGTTTCTATATTCCCTACAACTATAAGAATGAGATCGATAAGAAATCAATTCATTCAAGAGGTAACATCTAGACCTTACAAAGGTTAGCATCTCAAAGTCATTTAGAATTTGAGTTCATCAACAGAATCATAATGCTTAAAATAGAAAGCATAACACCGAACAGTCATGGGTACAAAACTATCAATCAAATATCATCACACTTAATAATTGGGATAAAACACACCAGAAGTGGATATATGCTCAACATCAAACTTTTAGAATTAAGATTGAGAACATCTCGATTCAGTTATGAGTGTGCACCCTCACTACTTTATCAAGATCCTTTCACTCTTAATACTAAAATTTTTCATTTAGAGCCTATATCTACTAAAGCACAAACAAGATTTCAATCAGAAAACATTTGAAAACCTTTCACTATAGCTTTGATTAAGACTCCAATAGCAGAAGAAACACAATGAACCCGCTCTCCTCAGGTCATCCTAAGGACGAACTGCTATGATACCATTAATGTAACGCCCCTCAAAATATTGTTCATTTTTATATAATAAAATAAAGGTGAAACAATAATATCAAAAATTTAACTTAGGTATATACATAATGTAATTCATCCATTAATACAAATATGCCTCAGAATAAAATCCCTTTTCGAGGAAGTTTTAGTACATCTCCATACAGGAGTTTTCAAAATAAAACAAAACAACAGCATTCAAAAACCGGCGATCTCCGCCTCCAGAAATGCTCACTGAGGAGCTCTACCACCTGCAACCTCATCTGCTCCCGTGCAAATATACACGATCATCACAGGTTTAAGAAAAACAACCACTATACAAAACAAAGGGTAAGCTAGATATTTTTTTTTTAAAACTTTAAATATGAAACTTTATATCAATAGAAAGCATAAATCTTCACACCATTCATAATCTATATCAATTTCAACCATCAATATCCCCATATTCCACAAATTCGTCAAGTGTCTATTCAATACATTCAATACTCATGGTTCACATGTCAGACTTTCCACTGACTCGTAACACATAGACACATGACTCTACTTCCGGAAGACTCATGCATTGACTAGACTCAGAGATCTGCACCTGTCATACTACATTGCTGTAAAGTTCCCACAGCTATGCGCATAAACATAATCTCAATCTCAATCTCATCACTCTCCTAGTATGACAGGGTTAATCCATACAACAGGTCAAGTAGTTATCTTTCAAACCACTTACCCATACATATGAACCTCCATCGACTCTCAACGCCTGAATAACTTCATCTATATGATTCCATTATATCAGGAGAGTCAGGATATCTCATTATAGAAATCACCGATCAATGCACATTCTACACAATCTTACACGGTATTTTCTTTCCTGAAAATACTATGCCTTGATCCCACATTCACAACATTCAACACATCATATAACACTTAAATGAACGATTCCAATCACAACAACAATCATTCCAAGGTTCAGATTTTCGAATATCACATGCATTTCACATTTCAATCTCAAACAATTTCAAACGACACTAAAACAGGGGATTTCTAAATTTGCATTAAAATCGGCGATCACGTCACCCCACACATACAAACAGAGCATCGTGAAATAGAATATGAAACCAGCGACCACGTCGCCCTCACTTCAAAACCTACTCGCCTAAAGTTTTTATAAATGAAAAAATGCTAGCTTCCCTTACCTGGACTTGTGTAAAATCTCACTACGAGCTCTAACCCATCGACTTAAGGATGCCTTAACTCTGTTTCACGGCTTTGATCAGAACACTTACAGAGCACAACGTCAAGAATCCAGGGGCAGTCGCCGATCTTCAACTGGTTCGCTAGGACGTCTGAACGCAGGGAGAAGGATAGGAAAGGAACAGGGAACCAACGCTAACTCACTCAATCACTCTCGAACCACAGCAACGTCCACTGCCTCTCAGGAGTGAGTTTTGAATCTAAACCAACTTGCCCAGAAATGTCGCTGCCACCACCCACTCTGCAGGAAAGCTTGCGTGCACACTTCCTTGAACAGTATGACCACGTGGGTTTCTGCGCATACCAACTCTCTGATGCTAACTATTCTGAAATACCCTTTCTGTCTACGTGTCGCGCATGCAGAACGTTCATGCTGGGAGCCTGGGTCCCACCTTATCTGTGTGAAACACGACATCGCACGATAACCATCCACCGATGACTGCTCGCGCGATGACCATGCCCCTCATACCGGCGATGACCGATGCCTCTCATACTAGCGATGACTGATTCCTCTACCTGACGGACGACTGATTCCTCACCCTGGCAGACCACCGATGTCTCACCCTGGCAGACAACCGATGTCTCACCCTGGCAGACCACCGATGTCTCACCCTGGCAGACAACCGATGTGTCACCCTGGCAGACAACCGATGTGTCACCCTGGCAGACAACCGATGTGTCACCCTGGCAGACAACCGATGTCTCACCCTGGCAGACAACCGATGTCTCACCCTGGCAGACAACCGATGTCTTCCCCTAGCAGACAACCGATGTGTCTGCCATCCTGGTTGATGATCGATGTTCCTCTCATCCTGTTGGCGATCTCTTATCGCCCTTGTGTGTGACGAGGACACATCGCCTCACTCTGGTCACCGATGTCACATCGTCACACCCAGCTGAGGGCTCGTCCTCCCATTCCTCTAAGTCTGTGGTATCACGGCTCACACTACTCATGGTGGCAGATATGCCACCTGTCTTCTATATCACTCATCTTCTGTATTTAGACCACATACTAAGTGCTTACCAAGTCTTCTCGAATACTCGGCGATGTGCTCTTTTCGGTGATCATGTACACCATAGGCGATTGGCGGTTTCATACGGGGGAAGTCGGAGGCCGCCGCCTTCTTCAACAAACGACGATCTCATCGACTTCTAAGCTACACCTTCCTTTCTCTTATCCTTCTTGATTCACGTGCCTCCTCCCTTCAAGCACGCCCACGTGATTACCTCATGATGAAGTCATCGCACCTGACTACTTGGTTAGCACAATAGTCAACCGACCGCCCTCTACCAGCAGACCCCAGACCTTAGGCGACCTCCGAGGTCTGACCACTATGAGATTTTCTATTTTTATGTCCTTTTTATTTTAAATAATAACATACTCAGAAATTATTTAAAATCTATCACTTCTATTCCAAATAAATTTATAGGTCCTTACAGAAAGTACATAAAAAAAATATCTAAGAATCTAATAAAACACCACATAATCATTCACAAGACTTATGAAATATTGAATTAGTTGAGATAATAATTTTCTTAACTGATTAAGCATATGAAACTTTAAACACATTCATATGAAGAATCAAAAGAAGATATAATAAAAAGACTTTAAAACAAAAAGCAAAACTTAAATATAGGAGAAAATGAATAACTATAGAAAGAAATTTAAAAGATAAGAAAAAATGTAAGGATTTATATTAAGGGTAAAATTAATATCTCATAAAAATAAGAAAAATTGAAACAATTTTTATAACCAAATTAAAAATATTTTTTTGAAATTATCTAAATATAAATGTTTTTTCTTGAAATTATTGATTTTACATGAATATCAACATAATAAAATAATAACTTCACTTAAATTCATAACATAATGCTGAATAAAAGCTCCTATAACCTCTTATGGTAAAAGAGAGTTTTATATGGACCAAAGAGAATTGAAAAATTTGTGATTATTTCGTATTCCCCAAGATGGAATTATGGGTGATTATTATTTCTTTTTGATGGAATTACAATTAACCCAAATTTTTACTATTTCTCCATTTTTTTTCGTCCATTTTAAATGATATTTTTTCTGTCAGCACCATAAATAATGAATTACGTACATATAACTTTAGTCTCTATGACAATTATTCCACATGTTTCAATTACAAGAAAACTATTTTCACTGGAGTAATCACACATATAACACAAATCTGCATTTGAGTACTGTTTCCATATATTAAAAATATAAAGTTTATTTCACACTCTATACTAAAAACCATTATTTCACAATTTTTTTTGGAATGAAACAATCATTCATATATAAATACTATATGTTGACACTCTTCACAATAAATACATCTAATTAATAATTTATTAAATTAATATTTTAATTATATTAATTTTATTTTTTAAGATAAAATATTATTATGTTATTTTTAGGGATTGTGAAATGGAAGTGTTTTAGTATTGAGATATTATCATTATAAATTAAGTTGAGTGTGAAATAAATTTATTAACTCTTTGAAGTTATATTGTTTCAATTTCTAATTAGTTGAGTGTGAAAAGTTTTGCAATATATAAAAATTAAACTTTATATATATTAAAGATAACAACATTAATGGTTGACAGCTATTTGCATTGGTCAGAAAAATAGCATAAATTTAATTAAATAACTGTCTTCATTTGGAGAATATTTTATAAAACAATGACACTGACGTATATTTGAGATTCGAAAGTCAAGTATTCAACATTTTTCTTCACTTCACAGATTATTACAATGTGCTGCTGTGCAGTGTGATGTTTAAGCTGAGGGTCCTTCTTCCACACCAACTTTCTTCGCCAGTTCTGAAATATACAGGTCTTAATTACACTACAAATCACCATTGAATTTCCCTTCACTATTCACCACCCCACCATCGTTCTTATTATAAACGTTACGTTGTTCTTCCACAACAAACAATTTTCTTCGCCATTCTGAAATACGCAAATCTTATAGTTACACTCCAAGGTACAACAGAATTCAATTTGTTGACATCTTACCAAGCATTTGGATTTAATGTAAATGAACCAAGATCATTAAAAAATCTGCATGGATCTTATTTTTTCTGTCTGGAGAAGAGAACAGACTAATACTATATGTGTCAATCAAGCAGGAGCAAGAGACACAAATAAGTTGGCACAACATCTAGTTTAATCAAATTTTATTGCAGTTGATGGACCGTGTAGTCCTCGTCATTAGTCGAAATACAAACTACCAGACAAATACGACCATACACAAATTTAGACCAATGTTCCCACAAGAAAACAGGGTCTAGTGACCTTTGAATTTGATTTTCTTGTAAATTTGTAGCAGCTGTTGGTGGGTACGACTACACCCATAACCTAACATCTATAAACAATACAAATAGAAGACACTCTCAAGGTAAGTTTATACACGTGTCATCTCTACAAAATTTTGAAAAAAAAAAACAAAAACATTTAATACCAAAAGTAGAAAAATTTCCACCAATCAACACGTTCCCGCCGATGGACTCGAACGTAGATGGGCTCCGCGTTCCTCCCGCGTCCGCGTCTGCTCCTCCGGTTGGCTTCCCTTCGAACGAAGCAAGCGGTTCCTGCAAACACAGAGGGGCGCCCTAGCGGCCGGTGTAGCTCCGACGCTCAAGTCAGTTTGGGCAAGGAAACACCAAAAGCTCTCTTTGTGTCATCTTTGGGTTACGTATTGCGTACCTGGTGTAGTGTTTCTCTGCCACCCATATACCTTCGAGGTCTACTGGCTACGTCTAGGCCTCACTTGAGTACCTCTGCACTGCCATCACCCACTCTCTGCGGTATCTTGCGTGCAAGTTTCCTCTACTTGAGTGAAAAGTCTGGCAGAACGGCCACATGGGTGCCTTTGCACGCACTCACTCTCTGGGAACATCTTCACGGTGCACGTGCCAGGCATGCAGCCTCACTGGGAACTCTAACCTTGATGGGTTTTCGTCCCAACAGGATTCTGCACCTAACTGTGCCTCCACCGCCTCATGCATGGTCGTTCCGTGACTAAGGCCGCTCCCGGGCTCTGGGCACCGATGAACGATGTGTCCCCCTGTTGGTGATCTCTCATCGCCCTTGTTCTTGGTGATCGACCCTTCTGAGGGCTCATCGATCTCTCAGCCCCTGGCTGATGTCTGAGGTCTGGCCACTACAATTCCCTTGCAGAGTAACTTAGTGCGTTATTCACATCGTCGTGGCTGACGTCACTCGCCACACACCGATGACTGAGGTATCTCTCATCCTAACCGATGGCGGATGTCTCATCCTGGCCAATGATCGATGTGTCACCCTGACCGATGACAGATGGCGCTTCTTCACGTTGTCGTGCTCTCCTTATGGAATCATGCGAGGTCCTTGGGTAACGTTCTCGCTGGGAGCCTGGGTCCCAGTTTAACACGCGTTGGCAAGGAACCCCTGACGACTGATCGCTCTGCATTCACCGATGACTGATCGGTGCTTCATCACTTCTCGCGCTCTGCTTCCAGGCGCTCATGTAGGAACTGATCGGCTGGTGGTGGTCACTCGGTAACTGACCACTGATCGTCGTTCTTTAACGATCTCCACCCTGGTTCATCTGCTATCTCATGCCAGGCGTCACCCTGTGACTGGCCCACGTGGTCATCTGCTGCTGACGTCATCGACTACCGATGACAGACCGGATCACAAGCCCCCCAGTCTCGAGCTGTGAACTTGTTCTCAGCGAAGAGACTAAGTGGTCTTCCTTGCCAAAGAGAAGAAAGAGCTCGAAGCCGATGTACCTGAGACCATGACTGCTGGTGCCGAGGCTCTGATAGATGGGTTCCATGGGCTTGCAGCAGATTCACCGCGTCCTGCCAGACTTGGACTCTACCCAATCTAGCCTCCACCATTCAGTGGTGGATGGCAAGCTCATTCCTCCTCCTTGAGCTTCTTCCCTTGCGACTTCTCCTTTTGTGTAATTTCTCTTTCTGCTACACACGTGTGTATAAACCTTTTATGCATAAATTCATGCTGGATGACTGACCTGATGGTGTCTAAATGCTTTGACTGATCGCCCAAGAGCTTGTTTGGGGAAGCTTTCATACTCAGAGCTTTACTACCGACCACCGACTAGCATGTTAGCGCACCACCGATCCGTCATCGTGCTTCAGGTTTCGCATTACTTCTGTGTCACTCCAGCGCTAGGTGCATAGAGGGCCCGAACGCCAAAGATGACGCCTGTGTTTTAGGGAATGCTTCTCGATGACCCCTCTAGCCTCAGCCTCGCTGTAAGAAGTCGAGGTGAGATCTTTCTCCTCTCACCTCAGCCTCGCTGTACAAAGTCGAGGTGAGGACCTTTTATCTCGCCTCAGCCTTGCTGTATAAAGCAAAGGAAGAGGACTTTCTCTGTTCCCTTAACCTTGTTGTATGAAGCGGAGGAGAAGGACTTGGTTCTCTTGCCTCAACCTTGCTGTAAGAAGTAGAGGAAGAGGACTTTTCTCTCGCCTCAACCTTGCTGTAAAAAGCAGAGGAAGAGGACTTTCCCTGTTGCCTTAACCTTGCTGTATGAAGCAGAGGAGAAGGACTTGGTTCTCTTGCCTCAACCTTGCTGTAAGAAGCAGAGGAAGAGGACTTTTCTCTCGCCTCAACCTTGCTGTAAAAAGCAGAGGAAGAGGACTTTCTCTGCCTGCACCTCGCTGTACAAAGTCGAGGGTGAGGACTTTCTTCTCTGGCCCATGCCTTGCTGTACAAAGTCGAGGGAGAGGACTTTCTCTCGCCTGCACCCCGCTGTACAAAGTTGAGGGTGAGGACTTTCTCTCGCCTGCACCTCGCTGTACAAAGTCGAGGGTGAGGACTTTCTTCTCTGGCCCATGCCTCGCTGTACAAAGTTAAGGGAGAGGACTTTCTCTCGCCTGCACCCCGCTGTACAAAGTCGAGGGTGAGGACTTTCTCTCGCCTCAACCTTGCTGTAAAAAGCAGAGGAAGAGGACTTTCTCTGCCTGCACCTCACTGTACAAAGTCGAGGGTGAGGACTTTCTTCTCTGAGTGGGTGCATACTCCCAGGGGAGCACCAGGGGTGGCTGTCTAAGCGCACTCGCCAGGCGCATCCCTGCCTGCATGGTATCACCGCACGCCCTTTGAGTGGGCAACTCCTCTTCTTCTGGTTTGGAATCATGCGAGGTGCATGCGTAATGCTCTCGCTGGGAGCCTGGGTCCCAGCTTAACACGTGTTGGCAAGACCCCGATGACCATGCACCGATGAGTGCTCTGCTTCTGGAATCATGCAAGGGCCATGCGTAACGCTCTCGCTGGGAGCCTGGGTCCCGGCTTAACACGTCTTGGCAAGACCCCGATGACCATGCACCAATGAGTGCTTGCTTCTGGAATCATGCGAGGTGCATGCGTAACGCTCTCGCTGGGAACTTGTGTCCCAGCTTAACACGTGTTAGCAAGACCCGATGACCGATCTTATTCTGGAATCATGCGAGGTGCATGCGTAACGCTCTCGCTGGGAACTTGGGTCCCAGCTTAACACGTGTTAGCAAGACCCCGATGACCATGCACCGACCGAGTGCTCACTCCCGACATGCACCGACGGCTGATCTTGGTCTGCATGTACTGATGGCTGATCGCGCTCTACATCCAAGCGCTTTTCTAGGGGCTGATCTGTGGGTGGTGGCCACTCGGTAACTGACCACCGATCACCTGTACTTGCACCTGGGGCAAGGAGAACTTTAAACTGGGAACACTTGCACACTTTATGTACTTAAGTGTGCAGCGTTCTACATCCTGGGAATAGCTGCTCCATCCAGAGTCTCCAGCCAATAAGCTCCACTCTCCAACACCTCAACTACTCTGGACGGGTCTCCTTTCTTCGGCGATGACCGCCCTGGCTACGCCTGACTCATGAGGGGTGATCATGCCCTCTGCTTCAGCTTCCACCTGGGCTACCTGGGAGCCCCCCAGCGTAGCATCTTCCATCATCTCACGTCCCCATGCACAGGGACTTCGTGTTGCTGATCACCTGCCTGGGACCCTGAAGCGCGATCACCTGGCGCCTCTCTTCTTAGAGACCTCTGCCTCTGCTACTATGTGCGCCACCGCGCGTCGCCAAATCTCAGCAAAGGTGGCAGGGTGGCTCCTGATGAGCGATTCGCTGAAAGGGCCAGGTAGTGCGCCTTTCTTGAATGCATGCACCAGCATGTTCTCGTCCTTGCTGGGCAATCTCACCACCTGTGCACCGAAACGGTTGAGGAAGTCCTTCAGTGACTCCCCCTGGTACTGGCGCACGTCGAACAGGTCGTAGGATACCACCGGTGGCGCTCTGTTGACGATATACTGCTCCGTGAACAGCTTCGCAAACTGATGGAAGGAGGTGATGTGGCCTTCTGGCAGGCTCACGAACCACTCCATAGCTGTTCCGCTCAGTGTGCTCATGAAGATCTTGTAGTACACAGCGTCTGAGCCTCCAGACAGCATCGTCTGAGTGTTGAAGGCCGTCAGATGTGCTTCCGGGTCCTCCATCCCCGTGAACGACGCCTTCACTCCCACTAGCTTGGGAGGCACCGCCGTGTTCATGATTTCGGGGGAGAAGGGCATGGGAAAGGCCCTTGGGGGCATCGACGGAGCCTGCTCCTCTCCCACGCGGTTCGGCTCTTCATTTCTGCTGTGCGATGCAGTCAGCTCTGCATGCATCTTCTCTTGCTCAACTCTCGACGCACCGACATTCTCTTGCAGCGCGCGCATCATCACTGTAACATCCCGCCAAATTCTTTTTATATTTATATAATAAAAATAAAGGTAAACAAATATATTGAAGTGAACATAATTATATATATGTAATGAAGTTTCTCCTCACAGGGAGTTTAATACATAATCGGTCAATTTTCCAAAACTTAAACAAAATATAGTAAAATAGAAAGACAGGCGATCTCCTAACAGAAAAAGGCGATCTCCTATCAAAAAAGGCGATCTCCTATCAGAAAACAGAAAAAAAGGGGTGATCGCCTAACAGAAAAAGAAACAGGCGATCTCCTTCCGGCGACCACTCACTGAGGCGCTCTACTTCCTGCAACATCATCTGCTCCCGTGTAAATTATACACGATCATCACAGGTTTAAGAAAAAGCCAAACACAACACCAAAATCACAAGGTAAGCTAGATATTTGAAAGAGAATTTAGATATGAAACTTTAAAATCAAGATAAAACAAATTTAAGACACCCACGTAAAAACCATCAATTTTCTCATTCCCTTCACATGACCATCAAGAAATCACACATTTCACAATTTCTTCAAGAGTCTTTCAATTCACATAATTCATCAAGTGTCTCTCAATTTCAAAGTTTCTCATTTCTTACGTCAGACTTCCACTGATTCAACAAACATAGACACATACCACGCCACTGTAAAGTCCACACAGGACAGCAAGTAAAGTCCACACAGGACAGCAAGTAAAGTCCACACAGGACAGCAAGTAAAGTCCACACAGGACAGCAAGTAAAGTCCACACAGGACATCTGACACTACTTCCGGAAGACTCGTGCATTGACTAGACTCAGAGATCTGCACCTGTCATACTACACTGCTGTAATGTTTCCACAGCTATGCGCATCAACACAATCTCGATCTCAATTTCATCACTCTCACAGTATGACAGGGTGAATCCACACAACAGGTCAAGTAGTTATCTTTCAAACACTTACCCATACGTATGAACCTCCATCGACTCTCAACGCCTGAATAACTTCATCTATATGAATTCATTATCTCAGGAGAGTCAGGATATCTCATTATAGAAATCACCGATCAATGCACATCCTACACGATCTTACACGGTATTTTCTTTCCTGAAAATACTATGCCTTGATCCCACATTCACAACATTCAACACATCATATAACACTTAAACGAATGATTCCAATCACAACAACAATCATTCCATGGTTCAGATTTTCAAATATCACGTTTAAATCTCAAACAGTTTCAAACAACACAAAACAAGGGAGTTCGAAAAACAACGCCAAAACCGGCGATCTCGTTCAAAAACAGGGGATTATGCAATAACAGTTGAAAAACCGGCGACCACGTCGCCCCATCATCTCAATCATCTACTATAAGGTTTTCGTTGGAAATAAGGCTAGCTTCCCTTACCTGGACTTGCGCAAAACACCAAGAGCTCCAAAACCCACCGAGCTTAAAGGATTCCTTAGCTCTGTTTTAGCGTCTGGTCTAGAGAACTTGCAGAGAATCTCCCAGGTGCTCTAATGGCAGTCGTCACTCGTCGTACTTTTGCTTGAGGGTGCCTGAAACGCAGCGCGAAGGAGAGAAAAGAGAAAGATGAAGGTGAACCCACTCTGTCACTCTTGAACCACAACAATGTTCTTTGCCTCTCAGAAGTGGGTTTTTGAATCTTAAACCAACTTGTCCACAAAAGCCGCTGCCACCACCCACTCTGCAGGGAAGTTTGCGTGTACGCTTCCCTGAACAGTACGACTACGCGTGCCTCTGCGCAGGCCAACACTCTGATGTCACTATTCTGAACCACCCTTTTTGTCTACGTGTCGCGCGTGCAGTACGTCTCATGCTGAGAGCCTGGGTCCCACCTTATCTGTGTGAAACTCAACGCCGCGCGATAATCTTCCACCGATGATCGCTCGCACGATGACTATCCACCGATGTCTCACCCTGGCGGACGACCGATGTCTCTCCCTGGAAAACGACCGATGTGTCCCTCATCCTGGCGATGACCGTCTGTCTCTCATACCGGCGATGACTGACATGCCTCATCCCGGTGATGACTGATTCCTCATCCTGGCAAACAACCGATGTCTCATCTTGGAGGACCACCGATGTCTCACCCTGGCAGACCACCGATGTGTCTCCCATCCTGGTTGATGACCGATGTTCCTCTCATCCTGTTGGCGATCTCTTATCGCCCTTGTGTGTGACGAGAACACATCGCCTTACTCTGCTCACCGATGTCACATCGTCACACCTTGCTGAAGGTTCTTCATCCCACTATGTTACGTCTAAGGTATCACCTCCACATGGCTTGGTGACGTCGGTAGATTCACATTTCCAAGAGTAGGTCAGCACTACTCCTCGTGCGCCCATGCATGCAACACTAAGGACGATTTCTTATGCTCCAGCATAGAGCTTCGAATGCACAGCGTATCTAAGGCTTAGCCCACACCTGGATATGCGTGGTTTTTGGAACCCACTATGGTTAATCCAGCACCTTGACCACATACTAAGTGTACATTCGGCGATCATGTACACTATAGGCGATTATGTGCCAGAGAAGTCGGAGATCGCCTCCGTCTTCAATAACGGCGATCTCGTAGAAGACTTCTAAGCTACACTTTTCTTCCTTTACTCTTCTTGATCCACATGTCTTCCTCGAGCACACCCACGTGATTACCTCACGATAAAGTCATCGCATCTGACTACTTGGCTAATACAATGGTCAGCCGACCGACCTCTACCAGCTGACCCCAGATCTTGGGCGACGTCCGATGTCCGACTACTACGAAACTTCTATTACCAACTCTTTGTATTTTAAATAATAACATCTTCTGAAATTATTTAAATATAACACTTTTATTCCAATTAAAGTTTCTAGGTCCTTACAATCACCATGACCTGCGCCATGGTAACAGCTCCTTCTTCAGCAGATGGCGCAGGTGCCGTTTATCTGGTTGTTCTACTCATCTGTGCGATTTCTACTCTCATTCTTGTGTATGGGGGCTTCGTTTTACTTCGGGCCCCACGGTGGGCGCCAAATGTTCCCGCCGGTGGACTCGAACGTGGATGGGCTCCGCGTTCCTCCCGCGTCCGCGTCTGTTGTAAGGACCTGTAAAATTAAATTGGAATAAAAGGAATATTTTAAATGAATTCTAAGTATGTTTTTATTTAAAATAAAAAGGAAGGAAAGTGTAGCTTAGAAGACTATGAGATCGCTTGGTTAGTACATAATCGCCTATCGCCTAGACTACACATGAACGCCAATCGCCTGTAGTGTACATGAACGCCAATCGCCTGTAGTGTACATGATCGCCAATCGCCTATGGTGCACATGATCGCCGAAAGTGCACTCAGTATGTGGTCAAGATACTGGATCAACCATAGTAGGTTCCAAAAACCACGCGTATCAAGGTGTGGGTTAAGCCTTAGATACGCTGTACATGCGAAGCTCTATGCTTGAGTATAAGAAATCGTCCTTAGTGTTGCATGCATGGGCGCACGAGGAGTAGTGCTGATCTACTCTTGGAAATGTGAAGCTACCGACGTCACCAAGTCATGTGGAGTTGATACCTTGGACGTAACATAGTGGGATGAAGAACCTTCAGCAAGGCGTGGCGATGTGTCGTCTGTAACATCCCGCCAAAATACTATTCATGTTTATATAATGAAAATAAAGGTAACAAATAGATTGAGGTGAACAAAATTATATATATGAAATGTAGTTTCTCCTCACAGGGAGTTTAATACAAATTCGGTCACTTTTCCAGAAAACATAAACAAAATACAGTAAAAAAAAACAAAGCAGGCGATCTCCTATCAGAAGACAGCAAAAGGGTGATCGCCTAACAGAAGAGGGCGATCTCCTATCAGAAGACAGCAAAAGGGTGATCGCCTAACAGAAGTAGAAACAGGCGATCTCCTTCCGGCGACCACTCACTGAGGAGCTCTACTTCCTGCAACATCATCTGCTCCCGTGTAAATTATACACGATCATCACAGGTTTAAGAAAGAGCCAAACACAACACCAAAAGAAACACCACAGGGTAAGCTAGACGTTTGAAAAAGAGTTTAGATATTATACTTTAAAAATCAAGATGAACAAATTAAAGACACCCACGTAAACCATCAATTAAAACACATATTGGACAATTCCTCAAAGGTCGTTAAAATCACAAAATTCATCAAGTGTCTATCAATTCAATGTTTCTCATTCTCACGTCAGACTTCCACTGACTCATCACACAAGACACTTGACCCTACTTCCGGAAGACTCGTACGTTGAACTTAGCATCCAGAGACATGCACCTGTCATACTAACCCACTGTGAAATCACACACATTCACAGGGGCGCCGTGAACTCACACACATTCACAAGCGTATAAATGAATCTCAATATCACCACTATCCTAGCATGACAGGGTTAATTCATATAATAGGCCGAGCTCGTTCTTTTTCACACGACTCACCCATTTATATGAACCTCCTTCGACTCTCACCAACTGAATAACTTCCTCTATGTGATTCCATTATCTCAGCAGAGTCAGGATCGCCTCATTCACAGGATACTCACAGATCAATACACTTCATAACCAAATCTCAACATGGTATTTCCTTTCCTGAAAATACTATGTCTTGATCCCACATTCACGACATTCCACACATCATACCACTCAAATGAATGATCCAAATCACAGCAACAGTCATTTCAAAGGTTCAGATTTTCGAATATCACATGTATTTCACATTTAAATCTCAAACAGCTTCAAACAACACCAAAAACAGGGGAGTTCGTAAAACAACGCCAAAACCGGCGATCTCGTCCAAAAACAGGGGATTTCGAAATCTGTATTTAAAACCGGCGATCACGTCGCCCAAACACATAAGAACAGAACATCATGAAAAAGGGGTTTAAAACCGGCGACCACGTCGCCCTCACTTCAGAAACATCAATTCTATGGCTTTTATTGAAAATAAAGCTAGCTTCCCTTACCTGGACTTGCGCAAAACACCAAGAGCTCCAAGACCCACCGAGCTTAAAGGATGCCTTAGCTCTGTTTTAGCGTCTGGTTTGTAGGACTTGCAGAGAACCTCCCAGGTGCTCTAAGGGCAGTCGTCGCACGTCGCACTGGTGCTGGAGGTTGCCTGAGTTGCAGCGCGAAGGAGAGAAAAGAGAGGGATGAAGATGCAGACACTCTTTCACTCTTGAGCCACTGTAACCTCCTTTGCCTTCCCGCAGTGGGCTTTTGAATCCAAGCCTACCTGTCCACGCATGCTGCTGCTGCCACCCCTTCTGCAGGAAAGCCTGAGTGTACGTTCTCACTGAACAGTACGGCCACGGTTGTCTCTTGTGCCTGCCAACCACTGCCCTGAACAGTACGACCACTGTTGTCTCTTGTGCATGCCAACCACTGCCCTGAACAGTACGACCACTGTTGTCTCTTGTGCATGCCAACATTCTGATGTCACTATTTTGAACCACCCTTTTTGTCCACGTGGCGCGCGTGCAGGACGTTTCATGCTGGGAGTCTGGGTCCCACTTTATCTGTGTGAAACTCGACATCGCGCGATAACCTTCCACCGATGACCGCTCGCGCGATGACTATCCACTGATGTCTCATACTGGCAAACGACCGATGTCTCTCCCTGGAAGACGACCGATGTCTCTCCCTGGAAGACGACCGATGTCTCTCTCTGGGAGACGACCGATGTCTATCCCTGGCGACACCCGCATGCCTCCTGCGACCCGGCGATGCCTGCATGCCTCGCGTCCCGACGACGCCCGCATGCCTCTCGCGCCCCAGCGTTGCCCGCATGCCTCTCGCGCCCTGGTGACGTCCACATGCCTCGCACCCTGGCGATGCCCGCATGCCTCTCGCGCCCTGGCGACGTCCACATGCCTCGCGCCCTGGCAATGCCCGCATGCCTCTCGCGCCCTGGCGATCATGTGTAGTAGACGACCGGCGATCTCATAGTCTTCTAAACTACACTTTCCTTCCTTTTTATTTTAAATAAAAGCATACTTAGAATTCATTTAAAATATATCCCTTTTTATTCCAATTCAATTTTACAGGTCCTTACATCGTCGGGCATCGCCAGGGCGCGAGGCATGCGGGCATCGCCAGGGCGCGAGGCATGCGGGCATCGCCAGGGCGCGAGGCATGCGGGCATCGCCAGGGCGCGAGGCATGCGGGCATCGCCAGGGCGCGAGGCATGCGGGCATCGCCAGGGCGCGAGGCATGCGGGTATCGCCAGGGCGCGAGGCATGCGGGCATCGCCAGGGCGCGAGACATGCGGACATCGCCAGGGCGCGAGGCATGCAGGCAACGCCAGGGTGAGACATCGGTCGTCTTCCAGAGAGAGAGACATCGGTCGTCTGCCAGGATGAGACATCGGTGGATAGTCATCGCGCGAGCAGTCATCGGTGGATAGTCATCGCGCGAGCAGTCATCGGTGGAAGGTTTTCACGCGATGTCGAGTTTCACACAGATAAGGTGGGACCCAGGCTCTCAGCATGAGACGTCCTGCACACGCGACACGTAGACAAAAAGGGTGGTTCAGAATAGTGACATCAGAGAGTTGGCATGCGCAGAGACACACGTGGCCGTACTGTTCAGGGAAGCGTGCACGCAAGCTTTCCTGTAGAGTGGGTGGTGGCAGCGGCTATTGTGGACAAGTTGGTTTAGATTCAAAAACTCACTTCTGAGAGGAGAGAACGTTGCTGTGGTTCAAGAGTGACAGAGTGAGTTTACCTTCATCCTTCTCTTTTCTCTCCTGCGCGCTGTGATTCAGGTATCCTCAAGCACCAGTACGACGAGCGACGACTGCCCTTGGACTCCTGGGAAGTTCTCTGCAAGTTCTCCAAACCGGACGCTAAAACAGAGTTAAGGCATCTTTAAGCTTCGATGGGTTTTGGAGCTCTTGGTGTTTTGCGCTAGTCCAGGTAAGGGAAGCTAGCATTTTCGTTTATAAAAACGTTAGGTGAGTAGGTTCTGAAGTGAGGGCGACGTGGTCGCCGGTTTTCATATTCCTTTCACGATGCTCTGTTTTTATGTGTGGGGCGACGTGATCGCCGGTTTTAAATGTGGATTTCGAACTCCCCTGTTTTAGTGTCATTTGAAACGGTTTGAGATTGAAATGTGATATTCGAAAATCTGAACCTTGGAATGATTGTTGCTGTGATTGGAACCGTTCATTTAAGTGTTATATGATGTGTTGAATGTTGTGAATGTGGGATCAAGGCATAGTATTTTCAGGAAAGAAAATACCGTGTAAGATTGTGTAGAGTGTGCATTGACCGGTGATTCGTTTATTATGAGATATCCTGACTCTCCTGATATAATGGAATCATATAGATGAAGTTATTTAGGCATTGAGAGTCGAAAGAGGTTCATATGTATGGGTGAGTTGTTTGTAAGAGAACGAGCTTGACCCGTTGTATGGATTAACCCTGTCATGCTAGGATAGTGATGATATTGAGATTCATTTATACGCTTGTGAATATGTGTGATTTAACAGCGACCCTGTGAATGTGTGTGATTTCACAGTGGTGCAGTATGACAGGTGCAGATCTCTGAGTCTAGTCAATGCACGTGTCTTCCGGAAGTAGTGTCAAGTGTCTGTGTGTGATGAGTCAGTGGAAGTCTGACGTGAGAAATGAGAAACATTGAAATTGATAGACACTTGATGGATTATGTGAATTGAACGGCTCTTGAAGAAACTGTGAAATATGTGATTACTTGATGGTCATGTGAAGGGAATGAGAAAGTTGATGGTTTTTACGTGGATGTCTTAAATTTGTTTTATCTTGATTTTTACGTTTCATATCTAAATTGCTCTTTAAAATATCTAGCTTACCCTGCGTTTTTGTTTTGTGGATGTTTTCTTAAACCTGTGATGATCGTGTATAATTTACACGGGAGCAGATGATGTTGCAGGAAGTGGAACTCCTCAGTGAGTGGTCGCCGGAAGGAGATCGCCTGTTTTCTGTTTCCGAGATCGCCTGCTTTCTGTTTCCGAGATCGCCTGTTTTTTTTTATTTTGCTGTATTTTGTTTAAGTTTGGAAAACTGACTGGATATGTATTAAACTCCCTGTGAGGAGAAATTTCATAACATATATATATATATATATATATATATATATATTTATGTTCACTTCGATATTATGGTTTTACCTTTATTTCATTATATAAGTATGAAAAGCATTTTGGCGGGATGTTACATTAATGGTATCAGAGCAGTTCATCCTTAGGATGACCTGAGGGCTGTGGATCCATTGTGTTTCTTCTGCTCATAAAAAAAAAATTATTTGAGTTTTAAATAAAAACTATAGTAAAAGGTTTTCAAACGTTTTTGTATTGAAATTTTGTGAGTGCTTTAGTGAACGCCTATGCTGCTCGATTTGAGTACCTCGCCCGATTCTATACCCAAGCTACCTCTGAGGCTTGGAGGTGCAGGAAATTTGAAGAAGGACTGAAGCATGAACTAAAGAGGACCATAGCACCTATGTGCATAAGAGAATTTCACGCCTTGGTGGAGAAGGCGAAGATGGTGGAGACTCTAGAAAAGGGTGAGTCTCGGGTGATCAGGTCACGCCCAGGGGATTCTTCCAGTAGGAAGGCCAGGGTGCAGCAACAACAGAATAAGTCTTATGCGAGGCCTCCACAGCATAGGGCAAGAGCAGCACCGCCCCAGTCTCAACAGCAACAACCCTGGAAACTTAAATGTTTCCATTGTGGTGGACCACACACAGCCAATGTGTGCCCCAAGAGAGATTCAGAGAGAAGATGTTTTGCTTGCCAGAAGACGGGACACGTTGCTAGAGATTGTCCTACCCAGAATAGGATGACTCAATCCGGTGGTTCCCAACAGATGAGGAATGAAGGCAGCAGACCTCAGGCAGCAGGGAGAGTGTTTGCCATGACAGGAGCAGAGGCGTCTCAGTCAGGTAACCTAGTGCAAGGTGTTTGTTTTATAGCTGGTAGAGGTGTAAAAGCCTTGTTTGATTCTGGAGCGACACACTCCTTTGTGTCAAGCCTGTGTGTAGCCGAGTTGAGCCTTCTAGTGAAGGAGTTACCGTTTGAACTGTTGGTCTCTACACCTGCGTCAGGACAGGTGTTGACCTCTACAGTTTGCCCCGAAGGTCCAGTGATAGTAGAGGGACGCAGGTTCAAAGTAAACTTGATCTGCCTACCTCTTCAGGACCTGGATATTATCCTGGGAATGGATTGGCTATCTGCCAATCACGTTCTCATAGACTGCGGTAGTCAGAGAATAGCGTTTCCAGACCTCCAAGAGTCAGATGTGATATCTGCTCAGCATGGGTGGTCGGAGTTGGAAAAAGGGGCGAGGTGCTTCGTGATCCTAGCTCGGTTGGAAGTGAAGAATGAAGGGGACGTAAGCAGGATACATGTGGTGAAAGATTTCATGGATGTATTTCCAGAAGAAGTACCTGGATTACCTCCTAAGAGAGAAGTGGAATTCTCTATTGATTTTGTACCTGGAGCTGGACCAGTGTCAATGGCACCTTACAGGATGGCTCCAGCCGAGTTGGCAGAATTAAAGAAGCAAGTGGAAGAGTTGTTAGAAAAACAATTCATCAGACCCAGTGTATCTCCATGGGGGGCTCCAGTGCTCCTAGTTAAGAAAAAGGATGGAGGGTCTCGGTTTTGTATAGATTACAGGCAGTTGAACAAGTTGACCATCAAGAACAAGTACCCCCTACCTAGAATTGATGATTTGATGGATCAATTACATGGGGCCTCGGTGTTCTCAAAGGTTGATCTGAGATCGGGGTACCACCAATTTTGGTAAAAGCTGAAGATGTTTCAAAAGACAGCATTTAGGTCTCGTTATGGGCACTATGAGTATGTGGTGATGCCGATTGGAGTAACAAATGCTCCAGCTTTGTTCATGGACTACATGGATAGGATTTTTCGCCCTTTCTTGGATAAGTTTGTGGTAGCCTTCATAGACGACATACTCATTTATTCAAGGACCGAGGAAGAACATGAAGAACATCTGAGGACAGTGTTGGAGATTCTGAGGGAGAAGCAACTCTATGCCAAGTTCTCTAAGTGTGAGTTCTGGCTGAAGGAAGTCAACTTCTTAGGACACGTGATATCTGCTCGGGGGATCTCAGTGGATCCAGCCAAGGTAGAGGCAGTGCTGCAGTGGGAACGTCCTAAGACAGTCACTGAGATAAGGAGCTATGTGGGTTTAGCTGGCTACTATCGGAGGTTTATTGAGGACTTTTCCAAGGTAGTGGCTCCTTTAACACAGTTGACCCGCAAGGATCAACCTTTTGCTTGGACCGACTGACGTGAGCAGAGCTTCATGGAACTAAAGGAAAGGTTGACTAGTGCTCCAGTGCTGGTGATCCCAGATGTAGGAAGACCTTTTGAGGTCTACTGTGATGCTTCACATCAGGGTTTGGGATGTGTTTTGATGCAAGAGAAAAGAGTGGTTGCATATGCTTCAAGGCAACTCAAGGTTCATGAGAGGAACTATCCTACTCATGATTTGGAGTTGGCGGCTGTGGTGTTTGCCTTGAAGATTTGGAGGCACTATTTATATGGAGCTCGGTTCTAGGTGTTCAGTGACCATAAGAGCCTGAAATACCTGTTTGATCAGAAGGAACTAAACATGAGACAAAGAAGGTGGATGGAGTTTCTAAAGGACTATGATTTTCAACTAATGTATCATCCAGGGAAGGCCAATGTAGTGGCAGATGCTTTGAGTAGAAAATCAATACAAGTAGCTACCATGATGATGGAAGAGCAGAAACTGATCGAGCAATTCAGAGACTTAAACCTTGGGGTAGAATTTCATGTAAATCACATTAGTTGTAGTAAGCTGGCTATAACTAATGACTTCCTTGGAGTGATAAAGGATAAGCAGTTGGAGGACCCTAGTCTGAAGCGTACTTTGGAGTCACTAGGGACCGACCAGGCTAAAGACTTTGTGATGGGCGATGATGGGATCTTGAGATTTAATGGCAGAATTTGCATACCTGCAAACGAAGAGTTGAAGAAGATGATCCAAGAGGAAGGTCACAAGAGTCGCCTTAGCCTACATCCAGGCATGAACAAGATGTACCATGACTTGAAGGAGTCATTTTGGTGGTCGGGCATGAAGAAAGACATCGCCCAGTATGTTACAACCTGCTTAGCATGTCAGAAGGCGAAGATAGAGCATCAAAGACCTAGCGGGTTGTTACAGCAACTGGATATCCCTGAGTGGAAATGGGACATCATTGCAATGGATTTTGTTACCCATTTACCTAGATCGGTAAGGGGCCATGACGCAATCTGGGTCATAGTAGATCGGCTGACGAAGAGTGCCCACTTTCTTCCAGTGAATTTGAAAATGCCCATGGCCAAGTTGGCACAGTTGTACATCAAAGAAATAGTGAGGTTGCATGGAGTGCCTTCCAGCATTGTTTCGGATAGAGATCCCAGGTTCACTTCACGGTTTTGGCAGACCTTACAAGATTGCTTGGGAACTAAGTTGAGAATGAGCTCGGCATATCATCCTCAAACAGATGGACAGTCAGAGAGAACGATCCAGTCCTTGGAAGATCTGCTGAGGACGTGTGTCTTGGATCAATTGGGAAGTTGGGATGAGGTGTTGCCGCTGGTGGAGTTTACTTATAATAACAGTTATCACGCCAGCATAGGGATGGCACCATATGAAGCCCTGTATGGGAGGAAATGCAGAACTCCCTTATGTTGGTACCAGGAGGGCGAAGCAGTCTTGGTTGGGCCAGAGTTGATTCAGCAGACAACCGAGAAGGTGAAACAGATAAAAGACAGAATGAGAGCATCTCAAAGTAGGCAGAAATCCTATGCAGATCAGAGGAGAAAACCTTTGGAGTTTGCTGCTGGAGACCATGTTTTCATGAGAGTGACACCAACCAAGGGTGTAGGATGGGCGATCAGATCAAAGAAGTTGTCCCCTAAGTTCGTGGGACCATATCAGATCTTAAGGAGGATTGGTCCAGTGGCTTATGAGATCGCCCTACCTCCCAATTTAGCGAATCTGCATAATGTCTTTCACGTATCACAGCTGAGGAAGTACATGGCAGACCCTAGTCATGTGCTGGAAGTGAACGATGTGCAGATCAAGGATGACTTGTCCTTTGAAGCAAAACCAGTTAGGATTGACGATCGGCAAAGTAAACAGCTCAGAGGCAAGACCATCAACATGGTGAAAGTGGTGTGGGATGAGAGATCGGGTGATTCAACTTGGGAGTTAGAAGAACCCATGAGAGAAGCCTATCCATACCTCTTTTCCTTGTAATTCAATTTTCGAGGACGAAAATTTTTCTTGTTGGGGAGAATGTAAGGACCTGTAAAATTAAATTTGAATAAAAGGAATATATTTTAAATGAATTCTAAGTATGTTTTTATTTAAAATAAAAAGGAAGGAAAGTGTAGCTTAGAAGACTATGAGATCGCCTGGTTAGTACATAATCGCCTGTCGCCTAGACTACACATGAACGCCAATCGCCTATAGTGTACATGATCGCCAATCGCCTATGGTGCACATGATCGCCGAAAGTGCACTCAGTATGTGGTCAAGATACTGGATCAACCATAGTGGGTTCCAAAAACCACGCGTATCAAGGTGTGGGTTAAGCCTTAGATACGTTGTGCATGCGAAGCTCTATGCTTGAGCATAAGAAATCGTCCTTAGTGTTGCATGCATGGGCGCACGAGGAGTAGTGCTGATCTACTCTTGGAAATGTGAAGCTACCGACGTCACCAAGTCATGTGGAGATGATACCTTGGACGTAACATAGTGGGATGAAGAACCTTCAGCAAGGCGTGGCGATGTGTCGTCGGGCATCGCCAGGGCGCGAGACATGCGGACATCACCATGGCGCGAGACATGCGGACATCACCAGAGCGCGAGGCATGCGGGCATCGCCAGGGCGCGAGGCATGCGGGCATCGCCAGGGCGCGAGGCATGCGGGCATCGCCAGGGCGCGAGACATGCGGACATCGCCAGGGCGCGAGGCATGCGGGCATCGCCAGGGCGAGACATCGGTCGTCTTCCAGAGAGAGACATCGGTCGTCTTCCAGAGAGAGACATCGGTCGTCTTCCAGGGAGAGACATCGGTCGTCCGCCAGGATGAGACATCGGTGGATAGTCATCGCGCGAGCGGTCATCGGTGGAAGGTTATCGCGCGATGTCGTGTTTCACACAGATAAGGTGGGACCCAGGCTCCCAGCATGAACGTTCTGCATGCGCGACACGTAGACATTAGGAGTGCTTCAGAACAGTTGACGCCAGAGAGTTGGTAAGGCAGGTAACACAAAGTTGGTACGCGCAGAGACATCACGTGACAGTTCTGTCAGAGGAAACGTGCACGCAAGCTTCCCACTGAGTGGGTAATGGCAGCTGCATGGCGGGTCTACGTTTCTTAGTCTCAGAACACACCTCCTCTTTAGTTGCAGTTCTAACGCTGTTGGAGTAGCGAGAGATAGAGTGAGTTTAGTCTTCATCCTTTCTCCTTCCTCTCTTTCACTCTGCGATTCAGACCTTCTCACGTCCCAGCTTGGCTACCGGCGACTGCCATAGAGCACCTGGAAGGTTCTCTGCAAGTTCTCCAAACCGGACGCTAAAACAGAGTTAAGGCATCCTTGAATCTCGTTGGGTTGGAGCTCTTAGAGAAGTTTATGCTAGTCCAGGTAAAGGAAGCTAGCCTTATTTCCAACAAAGACCTTAAGTTAGATGATTTTGATGATGGGGCGACGTGGTCGCCGGTTTTCAACTGTTATTGCATAATCCCCTGTTTTCAGATGTGATCGCCGGTTTTAATGTTGATTTCGAACTCCCCTGTTTTAGTGTCGTTTGAAACTATTTGAGATTGAAATGTGAAATGCATGTGATATTCAAAAATCTGAACCTTGGAATGATTGTTTCTATGATTGGGATTTGTTCTCGCCGGTTGACCCGCCTGTCGGTTGACTCACGACACTCGCACACCTCCTTCCTCACGTTGATATGTGCTTGGTTCTCTCGAAGCAATCTGCACCTGCAAAAGAGAAAGGGGGCGCCCTAGAGGCCGTTTGCACTCCGACGCTCAAGTCAGTGTAGGGCAAGGAACACCAAGTGTATTAAGTTTCTCTCTGTGTGTTTAGGTCTAGAAACTGCGTACCTTTGTGAAGTATTTTACTGTCCCTTATATAGTCTAGGGTTTACTGCGCCGCTAGCCCTAATTAGGGTTTACTGCGCTGCTAGCCATATTTAGGGTTTACTGGAATACCCTTGCGCCGTTATCACCCAATCTTAGGGTAATCTAGCACATAGGGTTTCCTTCTCTGGAGTGCAAACTTTAACAGGGTGACCACCTGGATGCCTCCTTGTGCACCTAATCTCTGGGGCCACCTGTTCTGGGAGTGCCTTCACTGTTCACGTGCCATGCGTGTAGCTTCACAGGGAAACCCTAGTTCTGATGAGTACTCGACCCCTCAGGACCCTGCACCTAACTGTGCTCTCCCTACTACCCGCATGGGCACTTCGTGATTCAGGCATCTCCCTACCTCTGGGTATTTAACTGGTCTTCCCCCAAGGCCGATGTCACATCGTCTTCACCCAAGGCCGATGTCACCTCGCCATACTCTGAGTGGCGATGACACCTCAACCCATCCTGGTGGTCTGACGACTACCCACCCTTCCCTGTGGGGACGCGCTGATGACTAATCACCCTTCTCTCAGGGACACACCGATGACTGATCACCCTACTCTGAGGGAACACACCGATGACTGATCACCCTCTAATGGGGTCCATTCCTCACGTGGCTTTGGCCCATGCTGTGGGACCCATCTGACGTGGTTCGCCCTTTACTACCTGTTCTCGGTGTCCGAGGACTGGTCAGTACAGGATTGTTTAAGAAAAGATTCAAAATATTATATGATGGAATTGTGCTTTTACGTGTTATATGATGCATTGAATGTTGTGAATGTGGGATCAAGGCATAGTATTTTCAGGAAAGAAAATACCGTGTAAGATCGTGTGTAATGTGCATTGACTAGGGACTTGTCTAGAAGGAGATATCCTAACTCTGCTGATATAATGGAATCACATAGATGAAGTTATTCAGTTGTGGAGAGTCGAAGGAGGTTCATATGTATGGGTAAGTTGTTTGAAAGATAACTGACTTGACCTGTTATATGAATTAACCCTGTCATACCGGGAGAGTGGTGATATTGAGATTATGTATGCGCATGGCTGTGTGGATTTCACAGCGACCTTGTGTGGATTTCACAGTGGTGTGGTATGACAGGTGCAGATCTCTGAGTCTGAGTCAACGCACGAGTCTTCCGGAAGTAGAGTCATGTGTCTATATGTTATGAGTCAGTGGAAAGTCTGACGTGTGAACCATGAATATTGAATGTATTGAATAGACACTTGACGAGTTTGTGGAATATGGGGATGTTGATGGTTGAAATTGATATAGATTATGAATGGTGTGAAGATTTATGCTTTCTATTGATATAAAGTTTCATATTTAAAGTTTTAAAAATATCTAGCTTACCCTTTTATTTTGTATCGTGGTTGTTTTTCTTAAACCTGTGATGATCGTGTATATTTGCACGGGAGCAGATGAGGTTGCAGGTAATAGAGCTCCTCAGTGAGCACTTCCTAGAGGAGGAGATCGCCGGTTTTGAATGCTGTGGTTTTATTTTATTTTGAAAACTCCTGTATGGAGATGTATTAAAACTTCCTCAAAAAGGGATATTATTTTGAGGCACATTTGTACTAATGGATGAATTATATTATGTATATATCTATGTTCAATTTTGATATTATTGTTTCACCTTTATTTTATTATATAAATATGACCAATATTTTGAGGGGCGTTACAAGATACATGTCTTTTAAAGTCTCTTACGAATACAACATGCAAACTATATAATATTTCCCTGTATGTTGCTCTTTCTAATTTCTAATATTTCAATTTTTATATTTGAATTATTCATATTTTAATTATTAAATTCTACTTTTTAAAAATAAATAAGTACCACATCTTCTATATAAATAGATACCTGGTATGTTCTTTGCAATCACATTTAGCATCACCACTTGCACTCTGCATTGCCCTTAAAAAGTCAGTCTTACAATGTCTTTGTTAAGACAAAACACAAATTCAATCAAAGATGTGAATCCAGAAAATGAAAATTGGATTCTGATAGTGATCCTGCCGCTTGACTCGAACGTGGAGGATCGCCTCGTCACTCCTTCGTCTAGCCTTCTGTTCTGCAGGAACACTCCAAGAACCACCGCCGGAACTCCAAACGCTGCCAGCAAAACACACAGACGGCGCCTCTGGCGACCGTTGTTGTAAGGACCTAGAAACTTTAATTGGAATGAAAGTGTTATATTTAAATAATTTCAGAAGATGTTATTATTTAAAAATACAAAGAGCTGGTAAATGAAGTTTCGTAGTAGTCGAACCTCGGACGTCGCCCAAGGTCTGGGGTCAGCTGGTAGAGGTCGGTTGTAAGGACCTAGAAACTTTAATTGGAATGGAAGTGTTATATTTAAATAATTTCAGAAGATGTTATTATTTAAAATACAAAGAGTTGGTAAATGAAGTTTCGTAGTAGTCAGACATCAGACGTCGCCCAAGGTCTGGGGTCAGCTGGTAGAGGTCGGTCGGCTGACCATTGTATTAACCAAGTAGTCAGATGCGATGACTTTATCGTGAGGTAATCACGTGGGTGTGCTCGAGGGAGACATGTGGGTCAAGAAGAGTAAAGGAAGAAAAGTGTAGCTTAGAAGTCTTCTACGAGATCGCCGTTATTGAAGACGGAGACGATCTCCGACTTCTCTGGGACATAATCGCCTGTCGCCTAGAGGAGACATGACTGCCAAACGCCTATGGTGTACGTGATCGACGGGAGTGCACGTAGTATGTGGTCAAGATGCTGGATTAACCATAGTGGGTTCCAAAAACCACGCGTATCAAGGTGTGGGTTAAGCCTTAGATACGCTGTGCATGCGAAGCTCTATGCTTGAGCATAAGAGATCGTCCTTAGTGTTGCATGCATGGGCGCAAGAGGAGTGGTGCTGATCTACTCTTGGAAATGTGAAGCTACCGACGTCACCAAGCCATGTGGAGGTGATACCTTGGACGTAACATAATGGGAGGATGAACCTTCAGCAAGGTGTGACGATGTGACATCGGTGACTAGAGTAAGGCGACGTGTTCTCGTCACACACAAGGGCGATAAGAGATCGCCAACAGGATGAGAGGAACATCGGTCATCAACCAGGATGGGAGACACATCGGTGGTCTGCCAAGGAGAGACATCGGTGGTCTGCCAGTGTGAGACATCGGTTGTCTGCCAGTGTGAGACATCGGTGGACCTCCAGGGTGATACATCGGTTGTCTGCCAGGATGAGGAATCAGTCGTCCATCAGGATGAGGAATCAGTCGTCCATCAGGAAGAGGAATCAGTCATCGCCGGTATGAGAGACACATCGGTCGTCTCCCAGGGAGAGACATCGGTCATCCTCCAGGATGAGGCCTCGGTGGATAGTCATCGCGCGAGCGGTCATCGGTGGAAGGTTATCGCGCGATGTCGAGTTTCACACAGATAAGGTGGGACCCAGGCTCTCAGCATCAGACGTACTGCACGCGCGACACGTAGACAAAAAGGGTGGTTCAGAATAGTGACATCAGAGAGTTGGCATGCGCAGAGTCACGCGTGGTCGTACTGTTCAGGGAAGCGTACACGCAAACTTCCCTGCAGAATGGGTGGTGGCAGCGGCTTTTGTGGACAAGTTGGTTTAAGATTCAAAAACCCACTTCTGAGAGGCAAAGGACGTTGCAGTGGTTCAAGAGTGAAAGAGTGAGCTCACCTTCATCCTTCTCTTTTCTCTCCTTTGCGCTGTGATTCAGGCATCCTCAAGCACCAGTACGACGAGCGACGACTTCCCTTAGAGCACCTGGGAGGTTCTCTGTAAGTTCTACAAACCAGACGCAAAAACAGAGCTAAGGCATCTTTAAGCTCGGTGGGTTTTGGAGCTCTTGGTGTTTTGCGCAAGTCCAGGTAAGGGAAGCTAGCCTTATTTCCAACGAAAACCTTATATTAGATGATTGAGATGATGGGGCGACGTGGTCGCCGGATTTCAACTGTTATTGCATAATCCCCTGTTTTTGGATGAGATCGCCGGTTTTGGCGTTGTTTTTCGAACTCCCCTGATTTTGTGTTGTTTTGAAACTGTTTGAGATTTAAATGTGATATTCGAAAATCTGTACCTTGGAATGAGTTTTACTGGGACTGGAATCATTCATTAAGTGTTGTATGATGTGTTGCATGTTGTGAATGTGGGATCAAGGCATAGTATTTTCAGGAAAGAAAATACCGTGTAAGATCGTGTAGGATGTGCATTGATCGGTGATTTCTATAATGAGATATCCTGACTCTCCTGAGATAATGAATTCATATAGATGAAGTTATTCAGGCGTTGAGAGTCGATGGAGGTTCACACGTATGGGTAAGTGTTTGAAAGATAACTACTTGACCTGTTGTGTGGATTCACCCTGACATACTGTGAGAGTGATGAAATTGAGATCGAGATTGTGTTGATGCGCATTGCTGTGGAAACTTTACAGTAGTTTAGTATGACAGGTGCAGATCTCTGAGTCTAGTCAATGCACGAGTCTTCCGGAAGTAGTGTCAAGTGTCTTGTGTGATTGGTCAGTGGAATGTCTGACGTGAAAAATGAGAAACATTGAATTGATAGACACTTGATACGTTATGTGAATAGAACGACTCTTGAAGAAATTGTGAAATGTGTGATTTCTTGATGGTCATGTGAAGGGAATGAGAAAATTGATAGTTTTTACGTGGGTGTCTTTAATTTGTTTTATCTTGATTTTAAAGTTTCATATCTAAACTCTCTTTCAAATATCTAGCTTACCTTGTGTTTTTGGTGTTTTGTTTGGCCTTTTCTTAAACCTGTGATGATCGTGTATAATTTACACGGGAGAAGATGATGTTGCAGGAAGTAGAGCTCCTCAGTGAGTGGTCGCCGGAAGGAGATCGCCTGTTTCTATTTCTGTTGGGCGATCACCCTTTTTCTGTTTTCTCGTGTATAATTTACACGGGAGCAGATGATGTTGCAGGAAGTAGAGCTCCTCAGTGAGTGGTCGCCGGAAGGAGATCGCCTGTTTCTATTTCTGTTGGGCGATCACCCTTTTTCTATTTTCTGATAGGAGATCGCCTTGTTCTGTTAGGAGATCGCCTGTCTTTCTATTTTACTGTATTTTGTTTTAGTTTTTGTAAAACTGACCGATTATGTATTAAACTCCCTGTGAGGAGAAACTTCATTACATATATATAATTATGTTCACTTCGATATATTTGTTTCACCTTTATCTTATTACATAAATATGAAAAGTAATTTGGCGGGATGTTACAGTTGTAGCTCCGACGCTCAAGTCAGGCAACAGGAACACAAAAACTATATCTGAATCTCTCTGTGAGACTCGTGTGTAACTGAAACTCTCCAATGTGTAAGCTGTAAGAATCAGTAAAAAAACCCCCTCAATTTCGTTAAGAGTTTCGTATATATACCTGAGTCTTTCTCTCTCCTGACGGTTATTCCTCTTGACACGTGGATAACATCTGGTCATACACGTGTCACCATCTGGAGTATCTGCAGCTGAAACGTTACTTCCACTATGCCCCTGCGACTAAGTTATCCACACAGGGAGTAGCTTAGTACACAGGCTACTCTGGGCGCAACCTTAACATGGCGAGCTGGTTAACACTGGGCATCGCAGCTCACACTACACATGGTGGCAGATATGCCACTTATCCTCTGTACTTAGACCATACAACAAGTGCTTGCCAAGTCTTCTCAAACACCCGACGATGTGCTCTTTCGGCGACTTGCTGACCACCTGATCTCCTAACCTTAACACACGGCGATCATGTGCAATCTAGGCGATTACTGATCCATACCGGCGATGAGTGATTACTCATCCTCAAGGCGATAGGCGATAACTCATCCTCAAGGCGATAGGTGATTACTCATCCTCAAGGCGATAGGCGATTACTCATCATCACAGGCGACAGGCGAGAACGTTACTCAAGGACCTCGACTGTTTCCATAAGCAGAGCACGACAACGTGAAGAAGCGCCATCGGACATCAGCCAGGATGAGAGATACCTCGGTCATCGGTGTATGTCGAGGTGACATCGGCCGCGTGATGTGAACAACGCGACCATTGATCAGTAAAGCGCCCAGAGGCAGGGAATGGCCTTAGTCGCGAGACGACCACGCATGAAGATGAGAAGACGCAGTTAGGTGCAGAATCCTGCTGGGACAATAACCCATCGAGGTTAGAGTCTCCCAGTGGGGTTGCATGTCTGCCACGTGGATGGTGAAGATGTTCCCAGAGAATAGGTAGGGCAGATAGGCACAGAAGTCGAGGGGTACAGAGGTACCCACGCAGCCTCCCCTATCAGGCTTTGCACTCGAGTGAAGAAGGCTGGCACGCAAGGTAGCCCTGGGGAGTGGAAACGGCAGTGCAGAGTAATCAAGTGGCCCTAGAGGTAGCCAGTAGGGGCGACGCGGGTTTATATGAGGAAGAAGAACACCAAACCAGGTATGCAGTCTTTGCCTCAGAATACACAACACAAAACCAAGAACACTCAGTTTTCGAATCAAAGAGGACTGAAGGCACACACACACGAGTCTCACACAGAGAGATCCGAGAGAGAGTTTTGGTGTTCCCGTTGCCTGACTTGAGCGTCGGAGCTACAACGGTCGCTAGAGGCGCCGTCTGTGTGTTTTGCAGGCATCGTTCGGAGTTCCGGCGAAGGTTCCTGGAGCCTCCTTGCAGAACGCGCAGCAGTCAGAAAGCTAGACGAAGGAGTGACGAGGCGTTTTCCCCACGCTCGAGTCCGTGGCGAGATCAATAATAAAGTGTGAATTAAAACCCTGTTGTAAATGGCCTTGGAAAATGGAAACGTAATAATGTTCTGGAACTGAAAAGACATGTTGTTTGAAACAATGGATATCGAAGAGTCAGGACTGATATTTGCCTATATGTACGTAACACGCTTGGATTTCTATTAGTCACAATCAAACTCTTTTCGTCATCCTTCTTTTCTATACTACTGTCACCTTCTTCCTTCATCTTCCATTGTCTACTATTTACTTTGATGGCTTATTCTGCTGAAGAAATTCGTCAACTTGAGTTACGAGGTCTCTTTTCATCAATACATTTGCGTGGGGAAGTATGTATTTCTATATATATGTTTATTTTCTGAAATATCTATATTTTGTGTTGACTTCTTTTTATTTTTGATAATGGACAGGATCTTTATGTTGATCGTGCTTTCGCGATTAAGTTTCAAGGAGAACTTGGAAGGGAGTGGACTCTTGCTGATAGTGCAGGGAACGTCCACATAGTATGTTATAACCAGGATATCGTGTCTCCAAGGATTGTGGATGGTTGGTCGACTTTGAGCGCCTTTTATGGCTTTAAAGGCGACCACTCTATACTCTTCTGCTACGGCGGTGAAAGTTGTTTCCATATAACTGTATTTATGGGACTGATCTGTGAAAATGGTGTTAATAGATATTTGAAGGAAGTTAAAGGTAGGGAACCGCTAATGAGAGGTCCCTTTGAGCATTTTCATATGAAGTTGTCTTCTATTAACATCAATGGAAATTTTCTGGTCAGTTTAAGAATCCTTTTTTGATATGTTTTACTTTATATACATAAATTCCTTTTCTTCAATAATTACTTTGATGTGGTTGAAGGATCTGCCTAGTGAATTTGCGGAATATCTTCGAAAGACAACATTTCTAAAAGTTACTCTACATGGGCTACTACAGCAGGTTCAGTGCAGGTTGTTAAGAGCAAGGTTTCCTACCAGACACATCAAGCTTGGCAAGGGCTGGAAAAAATTTTGTAGTCTTCATTCCTTTCGTGAAGACGACGAAATTATTTTTGAATGTCAAATGATGTCGCCTTCTTCTAATATCAGGGTTCTGTCAGTCATGACCAATCACTACAAGAGACAAAACATTGTCTACAATTAGATTTCCAAATGTTTTGCTATAGTCCTTTCTATTGTTTTGAAAGGGAACAATTATTTACTTTTTGTGTTCTATTTCAGCACTTTATTTCTTATCTTAAAGGTTTCCCTTTGTTGGAAACTAGAACAATTAGTTGTTATTAATGTTTCTGTTTATTTATGTTTATTATGTTTGTTATCTGATTTCATTTTACTTTGATCAGTTGTATGCATTACTTCAAATTTTTATTCATTATCTGGCGTGTTTATATTCTGTTGGCATTGTTAAATATGTTTAACGCTATAACACTTACCAGTACATTAAACTCATAAAACTTTTTTTGTTTCCTATCTGTTATTCATTTTGTCTTAATATTGTTGAATTGTTGAATGGTGATTGTGGTTATATTGTTTATTAAATTGATTGATTGTTTATCGTGTTTGAGCATAAATTTTTGACTTTTGGAATATGGATTTTAATATTTATTTTTGTTTGTATGACTACCATGTGACTATATTAATATGATTTCTATGTATTGTTTATACACTTGATCATTTGTCATTTTATTTCATATTTCAATTCATTTTATATCAAAGTAGGTGTCGCATAATTTAATATGCGTTTCACCTAAACCATGTTTCTGTTAAGAAACACACATTTCCATTTATATATAATGTACTTAATGTACTTAATGTACTTATTATTATACTTTTTACTTTAGTTGCTTCTTTTAATTGCAGAAATTATTGTAAAATATTTTGGCGGACAAAGCTACATGATGAAGTTGGTGGCCAACGTTAGAATATGCATAAGTCATTTTTATGGATATCTCAAATTAGCAGATTATTGTAATTATTGTAATGTAAAAGTTATGGAGACATTTAATTAGTTTTTTTTTTTTATGATTCCTGTACTACTTAAATTGCAATGTACTATATTTTACTTGAATTATTATTAGCATTTTAAGGCAATTATTCTTTATCAACAATTATCGCTTTATAAATTATATTAATTAATATTAATATTAATATTAATGTATTAATATATTCATTAATATATTAATTTATAAATTAACTAATTAATTAATTAAATAAGTAATTATAGTAATTTTAATTATAGTAATTTTAATCAACTAACTGAAGTATAATAATATAATAAATCATATAATATAATAAATCAAATTAAATTAACAAATAACTTTTTAATTTTATTTTAACATATTATCTGAAATATAATAGTTAACTAAAAAATAATAATAGTAAATAATATAATAATAACTTAATAAAAATAGTAATAGTATAATAAAATCAAATAATAATAATAGTAATAATAATAATATAATAATATAATATAATAGAGTAAGAGTTGGATGTTCAAATTTCATAAATAATATTAAATTCAATTAAAAAGAAAATTGAAACTTATTTAACTTCAAATAAGAGTAATAAATATTATTATATACAGATTGTATCTTTGTGGAAGAAGAAAGAAACCACTGGATGTGTTAAGGTTACTCCTCTAACCATTCTCCAGTTTTTTGTATCTTTGTGGAAGAAGAAAGAATCCTCTGGATCTCTTAATTTGCTTGCTTCCCAAATTAGAGTCCACTTTTCTGTATCTTTCTTAAAGAAGAAAGAAACAACTGGATATTAAGCTTACTTCCCAAATCATTTTCCAGTTTTCATATATTCGAATTTCCTTCTCAAAGCAAAGTCATCTTTTGTCCAGCAGAGGAATAGATATACTTCCAAACGTCTGTGCTTCCATTTTTAGGTTCATGTTGGCTTACTTCTTCACTCCATTTTAGCAGAATCCGGTGGGTTTTGGGTTTTGGGTTTTTATTCCTACTTTCTTATTTCTATATTGAAAGCAAAGTGATGTTTGGTCGAGCAGAAAAACTACTTTAGTTTCAAACCTCTGTGCTTCCCTTTTTTGTTTCAGATTGGGTTACTTCTTTTATGCAGTTCATCAGAATCCGGTGGGTTTTGATTGTTTATAGATTTATTTGTGAACTTTTATTCTTTAAGGTGTAGAAGATGGCAACTTTATTTGTCTTTTATTCTGACATGAGAATAAGGAACTTAGCATTGATACCCACTTTAGAGGTATGCATGCAATCAGAAATTAAAGTAATTTTGGATGTATTTACCTGGAAATAGGTTTTACTGACAGCGAATGCTTGTTTATCGAAACCTGCAGTGTAAGCAAAAGGGGAACTGTTGTCGGTGGTATACAAATTTTAGGTTTTCTTGCAGGGTTCCTTTTTCAATTGTCCAGAACAAAGGTACGTAAAGTTCCCATTTTTTTGCATACTCGGATTGACAGATAATGCTATCAGTTTTTAAATTGTTGTGCTTTCATCTTTTTGACCACTAGGTTGGATATTGTTTAAGCTTATTCTTTACAAATACTTGCCAGTTTAAATTTTTTTTGTAGTAAACCTGACAGTATGTTACTTCCTTGCAGCTGGTCTCTTTTTAAAGTCAAACAAGAATCTCATTTAAGGCAAAGCTGATAATAGAAATACTTCCTTCTGGAATAGAAAAGCGAATTTGTTTGCACAGTCTAAAAGTTAAGTTCCCATTTTGGATCTCCATTTGGATTGCTATATTGCATTCTCATGACTGAACATTCATACTACCTAAATTGCTAATTCAGGTGTTTGTTCTTATTATAATTTTTTAAAATAGGTTATATTTTGAAGTGATGGATAAGATTATAACTGGTATCCCTGGTGAAAGGTACCTTTTTTTTTCATTTAACAAAATTGAACAAATAAATAGTTATCTTAAAACCATGTAATATCTTTAAAGAACTTTTATTCTACCTCTTTTTATTAATGGTTCATGAGATGAAATATTATATTTAGCTTTTATGATTAATTACACTTAATTAAAACATTGGATTGATTTTTGTTTTTAAATACTTATACTTTCCAAAGTTATAAAGTTCTGAATTCGACATATACTTATTGTGCACAATAACTAATCCCATAACTATTGAATTAACTGTATTATTATGGCAAAAGTAATTAGACGTAAGGCAGTACACGTTTGACAAAATTTATCCCAAAAATTGGCGGTAAAAGAAAGAATCTTTTCGAAAGGTAGTGTATACACCAAGTACACTATAAGCATATAAAATCTGTATGCCTGAAAAAAAGTTTCTTCTGAGTAAACTGAACTTATGGAGGGACTCAAGCCAAAGTTGACTACAACAAAGAGAATTCATACTGATTCTCACAGAAATGGTAATGTATTAGGCAAAACAACTACATTCAAATTATACTTCTTCAGTTATAGAAATTGTCCAAATTATACATGTAGTTCCAAATTGAATACCATTAACTCAGATAGGCATTTTAGCTTAAATTGAATGTATGCTATGTTATTTTATGTTTACATCCATGTATGATACAATGTATTGTTATGTGTAGTACATATCGTGGCAAACAGAGAACCATTAACTGATATAAGCAATGGTAAGCTTAAATTTATGTTTTGTTTTAGTTTAAATTTGATATCTTAGTGTAAATTATTTTCCTTAATTTTCTAACTTACTTTCTTTATTTTTCATTCTGAAAATGCAACAAATGAAACAACAACAAAATCTATACATGAAAAACAAGAAACAGTATTCTTATCTGAGGGAAGCTATGGTAAATTGAATTTTATTTATTTCTTTTAGTTCAAACTACGGTATGGACTCCATGTATATTTTTCTAATTACTTTTGTTTTAGTTTTTGATCCTGATGAAGCAAAGTTTAGAAGGAGAAAAAGAAAAAATATGTTGTCTAAATTGCGCAATACAAATATCAAAAGCTCGGGTAGTATACGTATCTTTATATTACAATGTCATTGAATGTAGTTACTTCTTAAGTTTGTTCATTACATTATGTTTTGACAATGAATTTTGTACCAATTATGCTATTATAGTATTATACTACTGAAGACAATTCCTATGACTGATTTGAAATTAATTGTTGTAGATCAAACTACTCCCAACTCAAGTGAGGAATTTTGTTCCCAATCATCGAGTATTATGGGCAGACATTATGCAGTCTCTGGAAACATGACTCCTAATTATCCAGTGTCTGAAAACATGACTCCTAACAAGGAAAACAACAACATGCACTCAAGTACAAAATTATTGTCATCAAGTGGAACAATTACTAATCCACAAATTAGCCTTACAGAACAGCTTCATGGTGACTTCATAAATCCTTATTCACTTACATTGATTACAATTCATACTGATAGTACAGACTCAAACATATACTAATATACGAACATGTTTTGTTTGCATTAACCCAGATGTTGCAAAATATACAGGAGGAGATAGCAAAAACTTAATTGCTAGATTGCGTAAAAAATATCACCCAAGAAGAGGTACTGCAAATATTAATTCAATCAGTGATTGAATTTCATGTTTTTAAATTAATATCTAAATATGTTTTCTTTAACATTACAAAAAGTAAATGTATATTGGTATTGTCTTTGTTACTTACAACATGTTTTAACACTTAATTGCACTTTTTAATCTATTTTGTACAGGTAATCTTAGTCAAGGGAGTGTAGTTAATAGCACAATAAGTTTAGATAACACAAAAAGTACATACAGTTTTCAGATTCTGCAATCAGTGAGTAAAACATTGAATTTTGAAGAAGATGTGCAAAATGAAGAAAATCATGGTAATTGATCCTGCCACTTGACTCGAACGTGGAGGATTGCCTCGTCACTCCTTCGTCTAGACTTCTGTTCTGCAGGAACGCTCCAAGAACCACCGCCGGAACTCCAAACGCTGCCTGCAAAACACACAAATGGCGCCTCTGGGGGCCGTTGTAGCTCCAACGCTCAAGTCAGGCAACAGGAACACCAAAACTATATCTGAATCTCTCTGTGAGACTCGTGTGTAACTGAGACTTTCCAATGTGTAAGCTGTAAGAATCTGTCAAAAACCCTCCCTCAATTTCGTTAAGAGTTTCGTATATATACCTGAGTCTTTCTCTCTCCTGACGGTTATTCCTCTTGACACGTGGATAACATCTGGTCGTACACGTGTCACCATCTGGAGTATCTGCAGCTGAAACGTTACTTCCACTGTGCCCCTGTGACTAAGGTATCCACACAGGGAGTAGCTTAGTACACAGGCTACTCTGGGCGCAACCTTAACATGGCGAGCTGGTTAACCCTGGGCATTGCAGCTCACACTACACATGGTGGCAGATATGCCACTTATCCTCTGTACTTAGACCATACAACAAGTGCTTGCCAAGTCTTCTCAAACACCCGGCGATGTGCTCTTTCGGCGACTTGCTGACCACCTGATCTCCTAACCTTAACACACGGCGATCATGTGCAATCTAGGCGATTACTGATCCATACCGGCGATGAGCGATTACTCATCCTCAAGGCGATAGGCGATTACTCACCTCAAGGCGATAGGCGATTACTCATCATCACAGGCGACAGGCGATTACCATTCTGAGTAATCGCCTCCCTGATTCGCCTGCTATCCTCTACCACGTGTTACCCTATGAATGGTCCACGTGGTCAACTGCTGCTGATGTCATCGACTACCGATGACCGACCGGATCAGTAATGATAAACTTTAAAATCTTAATTCAAATTTATTTAATTGCTTCAAAATCAGTTTTTTTTACTATGTTTTGTTGTTAGATAAAATGATAAAAGTTTACACTTCCCAATTGTATTCAGAAGCTGAAAATCAAGGTGTGTATCTGTAGCTTTAACTTCTGTATGTAAATTAAATACATTTATGCCAAGGTACTATATAACAGTATTTAATTTTTCAAAATAGATATTGTTTCATTTGGACAACCTAATATTCAATGTGAATATTGTTTGGCTGAGGTGTGGTATGAAGAAAGATCTTTGAAAGCAAAAACTTGCGTAAAGGTTGATTTCTCTATATGTTGCCAAAAAGGAAAAGTACAGTTACCTTTCCTACAACAACCTCCTAAATTGATGCTAGAGTTATTAAATGGTCAAGATGCACGAAGCCAACACTATCTACAACACATTAGACATTACAGTAGTATGTTTTCATTTACCTCAATTGGAGGAAAGGTTCACTCAAAAATAAATGATGGCTTTGGGCCACCTCAATTCATTTTGCATGGACAAAACTATCACAGGATTGGAAGCTTACTCCCTCAGAGTGGATCAACTCCCAAGTTTGCACAACTTTACATATATGATACTCAAAATGAAGTGTCAAATAGAGTATCTCACTTTCAGTATGTGTTACATTAGATTACTTTATCTTAAGCAAATTCATATGTAAAGTCATTTTGATTTAAATATTTATTTAAATTGTATGTAGGTCCAATTTGAAAGAGTTGAAGTTTGATAAATCATTGATTGATGATCTTACGAAGATGATTGATGACAACAATGTTCTGGCAAAAAGCTTTAGAAGGGTCAGAGATTTTGTAAATACCGATGTACATTCAGATTTTGCATTGAGGTTATTCAGACATCGGTCTAAAGATCCAAGAGTCTATAATACGCCTACAACTGATGAGATAGCAGCGTTGATTGTGGGTGATATCAGCAACATGGATGTAGGATGAGATATCATAGTCAAAAGAATTTCTGGAGAATTGTTTAGACTGCATGAGACACATACAGCCTTCATCCCCTTACAATATCCTTTAATATTTCCTTTTGGAGATGATGGTTATCAAGAAGATATTCCAATACGTAATTTTCGAAGTAATTGCAAAGAACGTAAAAGAAGTCGTATATCGTTACGAGAATTCATTGCATTTAGAATACAAGAAAGAATTGTTGAATTTGGAAATATAGTTCATTCACGTCGATTGTTTCAACAATTCTTGGTTGATGCATACACTATGGTTGAAGCTCAAAGATTGTCCTTCATAAGAGCAAACCAAAAAATAATACGTTGTGATATTCTGAACAGTGTACAAGAAGCAATGAATCGAGGTGAAACAAATTCTTCAGCAATTGGAAAGCGTATAGTCTTACCTGCGTCATTTACAGGAGGAATGAGGTACATGTTCAACAATTGTCAAGATGCAATGGCCATTTGTAAAGTGTTTGGATATCCAGATTTATTTATCACTATTACCTGCAATGTAAAATGGTCTGAAATACATGATTTTATTTCATCAAAAGGATTAACTGCTACTAATAGGCCAGACATAGTTTGCAGAGTTTTCAAGATGAAATTAGATCAAATGATGGTTGACCTTAAAAAAAATGAATATTTTGGCAAATGTAATGCAGGTAATGACATTATTCCATATTTAAAAATTTGTTCATATTTTATGTATTATAACTTAAACAGTTGTATCTTTTTACAGGTATGTACACAGTGGAATTTCAAAAAAGGGGATTGCCTCATGCCCACATATTATTGTGGTTGGATGGAGAGAAAAAGTTACGAACTCCAACCGATATTGATGGAGTGATTTCTGCATAATTGCCAGATGCAAATTTATATCCTAGATTGTCAAAGGCAGTTGCTAGCTACATGATACATGGGCCATGTGGGGTAACTCGAATAAGCTCACCTTGCATGATTAATGGTAGATGTTCTAAATTCTATCCCAAGAAATTTAAATTGTTGACTACAATTGATGAGGATGGATATCCATGTTATAGACGTCGTGATACTGGAACATTCATTATTAAAAATGGAATTAAGTTGGACAATAGATATGTTGTGCCATATAGCCCATTATTACTACTTAGGTACCAAGCCCATGTTAATACAGAATATTGCAACAAATCCAATTCAATCAAGTATTTGTTTAAATATGTCAATAAAGGTCCAGATAGAGCAAATTTGAAAATTAGCACTACTCATAAAGACTCTACAAAGACACCAATTATTGATGAAATTAAACAGTATTATGATTGTAGATATATATCTCCATGTGAAGCAGTGTGGAGAATATTTGCCTTTGATATTCATCACAGATGGCCTCCAGTTCAACGATTGAGTTTTCATCTATTGAACGAGCAACCGATTCTTTTTAAAGACAATGAAGACATTGAAGAAATATTGAACTTAAATGAACAAAAAAGAACTATGTTTTTAGCTTGGTTTGAGGCTAACAAAATTTATCCACAGGGTCAAAATTTGACTTATTCTGAATACCCTAGATATTTTGTTTGGATGGCGGACAGAAGAGAGTGGAAGCCAAGGAAGATTGGTGTTAGTATTGGAAGGCTAACATATATTCCTCCAGGGTCAGGAGAATTATATTATCTAAGGTTATTGTTGAATTATAAAAAGGGTTTTTGTAGCTATGATAGCATCAAAACTGTTAATGGATTTATTCACAAAACATATAAAGACGCATGCTATGCAATGGGGTTATTGGCAGATGATAAAGAGTTTATTGATGCCATTATAGAGTCTAGCAACCTTGGTTCAGGATTTCAATTGAGAAGACTGTTTGTTACTCTCTTACTGATGAACACTATGGCTAGACCAGATGAAGTGTGGATCAAAACATGGAAGTTGTTATCAGACGATATTTTATACCAAAAAAGAAAGGAGCTTGCCCTACCAGGTATCGTTTTTTTTTTCTTATCTTCAGAATTTAAAATTTATAACTGCTATATGACGTATAATTTTTTTGCTAGGTCTTAGAATTGAAGATTCTGAAATACAAAACCTTTGTCTTCTAGAGGTAGAAGCGTTATTAATTTCCAATGGTAAGTCTTTCAAGGACTTCCCAAGTTTGCCACAACCTATTCATTCAGATTCTTTTATTTATCAAAATAGATTCATTGTTGATGAATTGATTATGACAAGATAGAAATGTCTGAAATGCATTGTTCTCTTTTTCAATCTCTCACTACTGAGCAACTGGAAGTGTATGACAATATAATGACAGCAGTCCTGTTAGAGGTTGGTGGTTTTTTTTTTCTTATATGGTTATGGTGGAATTGGAAAACCTTTTATGTGGAAAACTCTATCTACTGCAATTAGATCAAAAGGGTTGATTGTCTTGAATGTAGCTTCAAGTGGTATAGCTTCTTTGTTACTTCCAGGAGGGAAAACAGCTCATTCTACCTTTTGCATTCCTTTGTCAATAAATGAACTGTCATCCTGCAACATTCCTCAATGAAGTCTTAGGGCAAATTTGTTGATGCAAACTAAATTAATTATATGGGATGAAGCTCCAATGATTAATAGGCTATGTTTTGAAGCCCTGGATAGAACTCTAAAGGATGTCATGAGCGCTGAAAGTGAAGAAAATGCTCTTAAACCTTTTGGTGGTAAAGTCATAGTATTGGGAGGAGACTTTCGGCAGATATTACCTGTTGTAAAAAATGGATCAAGATATGACATTGTGAAGGCAACAATAAATTCTTCCGAATTATGGAAACATTGCAGAGTTTTGAAACTTACTGAGAATATGAGATTAAAGAGTCATAAATCAATTCAAAGTCCAACAGAAATAAAAGAGTTTGCTGATTGGATACTTCACATTGGAGATGGAGATATGGAGTTAAATGAGTTGGGACAAGGAAATATTGAAATACCGGAAGACATTTTAATTTTAGATGTTGAACAACCTTTATTGCAGTTAGTTGAATTTGTTTATCCCTCCTACATAAACAATTTTAGCTGTAATGGTTCTTTTGATGATGGTGCAATATTATGTCCTACTACAGAATGTGTGGATCAAGTGAATGAGTTCATTTTATCCTTAATCTCAGGAGACGAAGTTATATATTTAAGTTCTGACAGTCCTTGCGAATCTGAACAAGAAGAAAATGCTCAAGCAGAGTGGTTTACAACTGAATTTTTGAATGATATCAAATGCTCTGGAATTCCCAATCACTGTGTTAAATTAAAAGTTGGTGTTCCAATTATGCTTCTAAGAAATATTGATCAAGCCAATGGTCTTTGCAATGGAACAAGATTACAGGTGATTGAGTTGGGAAAAAATGTTATTGGTGCCAAAGTTATTACAGGGAAAAATATTGGTGATCAAATATTCATACCAAGAATGAATTTGACTCCTTCTGAAACAGGATTGCCATTTAAGTTTCAAAAAAGACAATTCCCAATATCTTTGTGCTTTGCTATGACAATAAATAAGAGCCAAGGTCAAACACTAAATAAAGTTGGTCTATATCTACCACGTCCAGTGTTTACACACGGACAATTATATGTTGCAATTTCCAGAGTAAAATCAAAGAAAGGGTTGAAAATATTGATTTTGGATGATAATGGTAATACCACTAATTTAACTACTAATGTGGTTTACAGAGAAATATTTAATAATGTTTGAAGTATATTCTTACCACCATAGATATGAGGTATGATTTTTTTTTTTTAAGAATAAATTTAGTTATTTCATTTGTTTTGTTTTTTTTGTAATATATGAACATGAATTTAAGAACTAATATGCATTTGCTGTAACAGGTATGACCATTGATTTTTTGTGTCACAAAAGTCTATATAAAACTTATGTTATCAAAAATTATTTTGATGTTAATGTTGAAAGTCTGGTATGTATTATTGATGAATTTTAATGTAATATTAGATAATTATTTATATAATATCAAATTGTTCAAATTATTATTTAGTATTATAATGCATTTGTTATGGCAAAAATTATTCATTCCTTTTTATTTATAACTAATTCTGAGTACTAACATTAAATTAAATTTTTTAGAATTTTATATTTAACAGCATAAACATTTCAATTACTCAATTTAATAATTTTATTTAAAAAAAAATAAAATCAATATTTTAATATATTTTAACTATAATATTAATATTTATATATAAAAAATTATATAAAAATTCCCGTGCGTTGCACGGGTCAACTAACTAGTAACATAACAAAATAGAATAGAACTCGCCGCCACTCACGCTACCGTAGAAAGAGAAAAACGTGGGCAACAAAATCTTGCCATGCCGACGAATCCACACGCGTGATTAATTTCGAAGCGGGTTTGGTTCCTTCGTTTATAATATTATCTGTACATTAATTTGTGTGCCAGCTTCAAGAATTGGACTGTACAATATATACACCAGCTGTGTGTCTACGTGGGGCTCAAATTTAAGCTCTTGTCATTTCTTTTTGAGAAAGTTGAAATGTTATCATTTTTAAAGCTATGGATTTCAGTTTTGTCATTTCGTATTACCGACGATGATTAAGCGCAATCATTAATTGAGACCTTGAATTCCTGTGATTACAAATAAACAACAATTGATATGTGTGATCATGTGTTACGGCGATCTTTGGCAGTTTCTATTGTGGATTTCTGTTTGGCTCATTAAGACTCTAATCAACTAAATCTTATTATGTCTTTACTTATAAACTTTCATACGACTCTAATTACTCAAACTGTTATAGATTGCGACCGCTTCGTGTTATTGGGTCCACGCCTTAAGCGACTTTCTAAATCATTATTACTCTAAACACAAGGACATAAAATAATATTATTCCTCTTAAATTCTTCGCTCCTGAGAGATCAAATCAATTTTCGACCTTATCCTCTCTTCGTCCATCGATTGTTATCATTACGCATTATCACTTTGGACGACACAAAAATCTGTTCACGACTGGTTACTGTTCAATCAGAGAGTGTACCGACTAGTCCTCGGACACCGAGAACAGGTAATAAAGGGCGAACCACGTCAGCTAGGTCCCACAGCATGGGCCAAAGCCACGTGGAGTGGACCCCGCAGGCAGCTTGGATTAGAAGGGTGATCAGTCATCGGTGTGTCCCCTTAGAGAAGGGTAATCAGTCATCGGTGTGTCCCCTTAGAGTAGGGTGATCAGTCATCAGTGTGTCCCCTGAGAGAAGGGTGATTAGTCATCAGCATGTTCCCACAGAGAAGGGTGAGTAGTCATCAGCGTGACGATCACCAGGAAGGGCTGATGTGTCCTCGTCACTCCGCAGGGTGATCAGTCCTTGGCAACAGAGTGTGACGAGGTGACATCGGCCTTGGGTGATTTGAACAGCGTAGACAGAACAGCTAAGATTGGTTCCCAGTGTGGGCCAATGACCAGTTAAATACCCAGAGGTAGGGAGAGGCTTGAATCACGAAGAGCCTATGCGGGTAACAGGGAAAGCACAGTTAGGTGCAGAGTCCTGAGGGTCGAGTACTCATCAGAACTAGGGTTTCCCAGTAAAGGCTATATGCATGGCACGTGAACAGCAAGGGCACTCCCAGAATAGGTGGCCCCAGAGGCTAGGTGCACAAGGAGGCACCCAGGTGGTCACCCTGTGAGAGTTTGCACTCCAGAGAAGGAAACCTTATGTGCTAGATTACCCTAAGATTGGGTGATAGCGGCGCAAGGGTATTCCAGTAAACCCTAAATATGGCTAGCAGCGCAGTAAACCCTAATTAGGGCTAGCGGCACAGTAAACCCTAGACTATATAAGGGACAGTAAAATACTTTACAAAGGTATGCAGTTTCTAGACCTAAACACAGAGAAACTCAATACACTTGGTGTTACTTGCCCACTATTGACTTGAGCGTCGGAGTGCAAACGGCCTCTAGGGCGCCCCTTTCTCTTTTGCAGGTGCAGATTGTTTCGCAAGATTTAAGCACGTATCAACGTGAGGAAGGAGACGCGTGAGTGTCGTAGAGTCAACTGACAGGCAAGTCAACCGGCAAGTCAACCGGCAAGAACAGAGAGAATGAAAGAATTTGTTACGCTGCTATTGGTGTCAATGCATGCGTGCCCTTAAGCCTATTCATGTCTCTCTCTCTTATATATATTAGGCATGAAAGGCTATTATTATTTTCTGTTTACAATACATGAAAAAGACTGGTATAAATAATCATCCATAATGTTGTAGAATTTTCTACACTATATATGCAACTTAATTTCACACAATTTTATTTTGCTTATAGTTGCCTTCCAATTAAACCTCTTAAATATTAATCTTGGAGTATTAATTAAGATTATAGTCTCTTATATATCATCTTAGTTTTACGTGAGTTATTATTAATGTTCCTTACAGTTAAGTGTGGGTAAAAAATTCAAAATTCAAAATCCAATTCATAATTATCCAAATTCATATTAGTTTTAATCCATTTAAATGGATTTATCTCAAATTCAAATCCATATTTTTAGATTTTAAATCCAATCCATTTAATTGGATATGGATTTGATATAGATTGCATACATTTTTGGATGATCCAAATTGCATTTTGGGTTGGATTTTGACTTGGCCCGATCCAGGTTGAGACAAGACAATCCAGGCCCAGGTGGAGTAAAGTCGGCCCAAGTCCATGTCGAGTCGAGACGTCCGGGCCCAAGTCGAATCGAGTCGGTATGGGTCAAAATTGAGCCAAGTCGTTCCGGGCAAAAGTCGAGCCGAGTCAACCCTGGACCAAGTCGAGCTGAGTGGGCCAAAGCCCAAGTCAAATTGGCACCTAGACCAGGTTCAGTTAGCACCGAGCCCATGTCGAGCCAAGTCGTCCTAGGCCCATGTCCAACAGAGTCGGTCTAGGCCCATGTCGAGACGAGTCAATCCAAACCCATCTGGAGTCAAGTTGACCCGAGCCATGTCCAACTGAGTCGCCTCGGGCCGATGTCAAGTCGAGTTGATGTTGGCCGATTTCAAGTCCAGTTGGTGTGGGTCGACATCGGCTCGAGCCGATGTGGAGTTGAGTCGGTCTAGGCCCATGTTAAGCCAAGACTATTCAATCCGATATCGAGCTCAGCATTCCCGAGCTGATGTTGAGCCAAGTGGGCCAAGGACGATATCGTACTGAGAAGGACTAGGCCGATGTCGAATCGAGTTGGCCAAACCCAATATTGAGCCGAGTTGGCCCAGGCTAATGTCGAGCGGAGTCAGGTCGAGCCGATGTCGAGTCGAGCCGATTCAGGCCCATGTTGACCTGATTCTTTCGGGTCCAATATTGAGTCCAACGGGCCCAGGCCAATATCAAAATGACCAGGTCAAGGCTAATATCGAGCCGAGCGAGCCCATGCCAATGTCAAGCCGAGTGAGCCCGGACCAATGTCGAGCTGAGTAGTCTCGAGTCAGTATCGAGCCAAGCGGGCTCGGGTCAATGTCAAGCTGAGTAGGCCCGGATCGATGTCGAACCAAGCGGGTCTAGATCAATGTTGGCCCGAGCGGGCCAGATCGATGTCGGGACAACAGTCCCGAATCAATGTCGGGCCAAGCGGGCCTATGTCGATGTCGGGCCGAGCGACCCTGGATTGATGTGGGCCGAGCGGGCCTCGATCGATGTGAGTCGAGCGGACCCGGATCGATATCGGGCCTAGCATGCCCAGATTGATGTCGGGCCGAGCATACCCGGATCGATGTCGGGTTGAGCAAACCCGAATCGATATTGGGCCGAGCGGGCCTAGATCGCTTTTAGGTTGAGCAGACTCGGATAGATGTCGGGTCGAGCGGGCCCGGATAGATATCGGGTCGAGTGGGCCCGGATCGATGTCGGGTTGAGTGGGCCCGAGTTGATGTCGGGTCGAGCGGGTCTGGGCCGATTTCGAGTAGAGCGGGTCTGGGTCGCTTTTGGGTCGAGCGGGCTTGGATCGATGTCTAGGACGATATCGAGCAAAATCAGCCTGAGCCCATGTGCAACTGAATTTGTCCGGGCCCATGTCGAATCGAATCAATTTGGGCCAATGTCGAGCTGAGTTGGTGTCGAGTCAAGTCGGTCTGAGCCCATGTCGAGTCAAGTCATTCCAAATCGATGTCGAGACTAGTCGGCCCGTGCCCATCTCATGCCAAATAAGTATGGGCCGATGTCGAGCCGAGTTGGCTCAAGCCTATGTCGAGTAGAGTCGGTCCTAGTCAATGTTGAGCAGAGTCGGTTTGGGCCGTTGTTGGGCCGAGTCGGCCTGGGAAGATGTCGAGCTGAGTCGGTCAGGGCCGATGTTGAGCGGAGTCGGCCTAGGCTGATGTCGAGCGAAGTTGGCCCGAGCCCATGTCGAGCAAATTCGATCTTGGACAATGTTGAACCGAGTCAGCTTGGGCCGATGGTGTGCCGAGTTGGTCCATGTCCAGATTGAGTCGGCTTAGACCCAATTCTAATCAAGTTAGTCTGTATCTATATCAAAATGAATTTAATGTAATTGATAAAATAAATTTAATCTAATTAAAATGGATATGGATTTTAAATCCAATTTGGATTTTGAAAAATCCAATCCATCACCACCTTTACTTTACTGTTTGAGACAGAATTGGGTGACTTGTTTCTTCTGTATAGTGGGGCTTTGCTTTTGCTTGGTTCATCCTTCTGACAAAAAAGATAAAGTGTAACTTGGAATTTGATTTTGGTTCACAGCTGGCCGAAGTGATTGACAGTTCTGAACTTTCACTTGCCAAAATGGTACCCTGAGCCATGCATGTCCCACGATATTACAGAATTGATAGCAAGAATATGAACGCAACTAAGTTCCAAGGTTTTCTTTATGTTTTTTCAAGACGATGATGGGATAATACTGATGTGCACACGCTACCACAAATAAAACGATATGTGTGTGTGTGCAGAGCTAAATTCCATGTATAAGATGATGACAAGGTTAAGGTTTAACAAAAAAGTCTACCTCATATATTTTCGCTCTGTTGTTTTAGTGTTCTCTAAGGAATTCAAATTGCATGTGTATTCTGTATTTTGTAAATTTGATAGTGCACGAAAATGACTCAACAAAATTGGGCAATATCTACCAAAACAATATGTTCATGAAAAGAGGGAACAAAGACAAAAGTAAGAACCGTAGGTTTTTTAATACGTTTGAGGTTAGCGTATCTATGTGATTTTGATCTTATGCAAAGTTCCATTGCTAATTTGGACCACAACATGATGGCAACTTGATGTAGAGACTATATTGTTATATTCCATTCTGAGATAGCGATTAATATACATGCAGCGTTGGTTTAAAGTTGAAAGATGTAAGATGAATACAGCTATATATATGTTTTCCAATAGAAGACTTCTTCAAAAGCGAACGAAAGCAGTATGTACGGTGCTTCTACAAAATCTGCTGCCCAAAATGCGTCCAAAAAAGATTGCCCCTCTTGGAAAATGAAGCCATCAAGTCTTCATTGTGACCTGGTAATTGTTGGGGAAAATAACCAACCAAACATACATACAGAATTGTTGAGCCAAGCAACTCTACTTTGCCGCTTTTCTCTTAATATTCTTCTAAAACGTGGGAATACAATTTCAAATTTTATAGAATAAAAATATAATTAAATTTGAAAACTATTTCAATTATTTGAGCAAACTAACCATCCATAAAAAATTAGGTAAAAAAAGTGTCCATGCATAAAATTCACTAGCTTATTGAAACAACTTAACCATTTCCCTCTTCTAGTTTATTTATTGGGGAAATTTTGTTTATTCCTTATATTTTTAATAAAATGAAATCTATATATCAATCTATCTTTTAGATAGATATTTACGTTTATTATTTTTTAATAAAAGTTGATCCTCCATCTTATATTTTACTAAATTGAAATTAACTTCACTTATTTTGTTTTTTAATAAATGTCATTTGTCTATTTTTTTTTTTATATATATAAAAGCTCTCATGTTAGGCATTACTTGAAACTTGACATCTCAATTAGGCTGACACTTCAAGTAACAACAATCATATACTATCACATAAAAAAAATATTACTAAAAGAAAAAAAAAAGAAATACAAGTAAATATGGGAGATTAGACCAAAACTCATATATTAACAAAATCGATACATAGGTAGTTTATACCTATTGAAAAAGAACTCTAAGAAAAAATGGAAGCCTATTATACCAATGAAAATGTTCTATATGAATATAAATTCTAAGTTAGCAAGTTTATCAGCACAAGCATTCCCTTCACAAAAAATGTGAGAAACCCTAAACTTGATTTTCCCACAGTAATTAAAACGAGTATTCCACCTATTACGAAGCATCCAATAAACATTAGTTCTAGCAGTAAAGGCAACAATCAAGGAAAAATCACATTCAAGCCATAAATTAGTAAGACTCATCTTTTGAGCTTCTTCAATAACATGTATAACTCCATAAAACTCAACAACCAAAACAATCTGAATTTCAAGGAAAGCAGAGAAACCACCAATAATGATGGAAACCCTCTAGCCACACACAACCACATAATAAGGAGGATGAAGACCTAGAGGTTGTTTATGGATTTATTTGCAAATATCGGTCTAATTGGGTTTTTGTTTCTTTTTGTAGGCCCAATCAAGAGGATAACTCTAGGGTGAAGGAATGTCCAATCATATCCAAGAAGACCTCCAAGTCATCAAACATAAACTAAAGCTTTGGTCAGAAGAACACAAGAAGACTGAGTTCCTACTGACTAGTCAACATTATTTTTGGGCCAAGCTTTAGCTTAAATAAATTGTATAAAGTTGTTTAGGATTTCATGGGCCATGTATTGGGCCTAGTAGCATAAAATAATTGGACCAAATATTTGGGCCAAGTAGAATAGGTTTTTGGGCTTGTATTTGGACCAATAGTAAAATATGACTAGTTAAGGTTAAAAGTGACTAGTTAGGGTAACAATTAGGCTTCTTTGAGCCCAATGTAACCGTAAAACGTCTAGGGTGTTTTGGAGGACGAAAATCACCTTGGCATGGAGCACATGGACGTCCACATGGTAGCCTAGGAATGGAGAGGATTTAGCATGGAAGGTGTGAGCTAAACATGGAAAGCATGACTCCACATGGCACCTTCTCATTGGAGAGTTTTATTTTGAATTTTCAAATTTTGGCTCCAAAATGTTCAGCCCTCTCTCCTATAAATTGAGGTGCTTGATTCATGAATTTAGAAGATTAATGAGTGAGTGAATTGCTGCCAAATTGCTAGCCAATATCACTCTTGTCTCCTACCTCTTTAGGACAGACACTTAGTCTTCAAATTTCCACTAGATCAAGTGATTAGGCCTCACCTATCACTCTCCATACTTATCCTTCACCTTCAAGGAATCCACAAGCTCTACGTGAGCTCCATGATCATTTCAATCCATGAAGCTTTCGCACCTCTCCACCAAGAAAATCTAAATCAGATGAAGGCACAATTCCATCAAATAAACTCCCCCATACTCCCATGGAAAATACCTCCACAAGTGGCAAGACCAGGAGAACCCCTAGAAGCATCATCAGTGTTAATTTTAACCCAATTTGGTGAAGGAAACTCCCATCTAACAGGAAAAGTGATGTGAGTTAATTTTAGGATTGCACATTTTTATGGGTTACTCTTTTATTCATTATTGTTTGGTTCTCTTCTTCATCTTATGTCTCTTTTCATGTCCTTTATTTTTGCAACTTCATCGTCATCATAACCATAATTGTGTTTTTCTTCTAACTCTCTAGAAGTGAACCTTCACACTTACTTAACCACTTGGTTATGTTCGTGTTCAGTGAGAATCTTCTTTGGGTTTCTCACCATATTCTGCTAGTCCAAAAATCATAAACAAAAGAGTAACCCATAAAAATGTGCAATCCTAAAATCAACTCACATAAAAGAGGATGTAGAATTTTACCACTACGAGTATTAATATAAGGAAACTTAAGCACATTGAAATCAAACATATCATTGCACATAGAACTTTTAGACAAATTTTCCACTAGACAAGTGAGATCTTTAATGACCAAAATAGCTCTAGAAACATCAACTTTAACCTAAATATAGCATAATTCCTCATACGCCATATCATCCAAATAGAAAAAATTATAACAGCAAGCTTAATAGAATTAACCAAAGACCACCATTACTCTTAATAAAAGAAAGAAAATCATCCACATTAGAGAAATGAGAATTAAGAAAAAATTGTCAAACCCAACTCCAAATATGCAAAACAATAGGTCATTCAAAAAATAAATGTTGAATAGATTCTTCCTGTTTTTCACACAATGTACACATTGAACATATATGCAAACCTCTATGTTGAATGTGCTGATCTGTAGGAAGTCGCCAATGAAAAACTTTCCAGAGTACTAGAATTTTGGAAGGAGGAATATATGGAGACCAAATGAGTTTGCCCCAACCATATGGAACTTCTGGATCCAAGAAAAAAGTCCTAGCCAATTTGAGAGTGAAATCTCATCCAGAATCCAATTAGGAATATCTTAATCCTATAAATGTCACTCATCTATTTTATATTTTAATAAAGTGATATTTACTTTCATTGTTTTATTTTAAAATATTATTTTAATTAAAACTTTAACAAAAGAAATTAAAGTTTTAAATTATAATGTTATTGTATAATTAATTTTTTCACTTTGGTCAGACTTCATCACTTCCTTTCTTCGCTCCTTATTCTCTAACTTCAGCTCCCGATCGGGAGGACACATGTATAAAGTGCTTCAATGCTCATGAGGAAGTTTTGGCCGAGAAGGCGGCCGTTGAAACTGAGCTTTGTGATAAAGGGTCAGTCGAAGTTGAACTTTTCAAATTCATGGATAACATCCTTGGGTTGTGCGAGTCAAGCTTGCAACAGGTCATTCGATAGACCCATGTTCTCTATCATGGATCTCTCGAGAAAGGTGAATTTGACGTGAACAAAAATGTTTATGAGGGATGACTGATCTAGATAAAAGATATCCCTTCAGCGAGCATTGTCAGCATACTTGTTGAAGATGTTGAAGACAAAGACAATTAGGTCTTAGGCTTTGACATTTTCAATTTGTTTTTCCTTAAGGTTGGGATGTGGCATCCTCATTCACTTTTTGGAATTTATATGCATCGATCTTCCTCCATTTATTTGTTGTGTGTGTTTACCTGTTTCTTGACTTTGAATGAACTAAGAATTTTAACAAACTTTAAGCCTAATGAATATCTATTAATGACATCCAGTCGATCACGTTTTTTGATAAACATTAAATGAATGACTGTAGGGCAGAATTATTACCAATGTAATGATAAGTTTGTCCGAGAGGTTCATTATTTCAAACCTTCCTGGCTTCAGGAGGGATTGTCATTTTCGGACAAAATATCTTTGATCGAGTAGATTGGTGGCGTTAGGAAGGATTGTCATTTTCAGGAAAAACTTCCTTGATCGAGTCGATTCTTATGGAGAGCATTCCGGTCTCGGCGCTTGACTTTAGTTTTAATTTTTTTTGCTAAAATAACAAGTGATATTTGGTAAATGTCTCGTTAAAAGCTTTCTAGAGGAAAACCTTCCTTAGGGACAAAGCGACCGAGAGAGGAAATAGTGCACGTAATTTTGTTAACTATAATAGAATTTGAGGTGAGTTACATTTCATGTTGTCAATACAATTTTTCTTGACAAAAACTCTAAATAGTAGGCGCTCCCAACTGCCACTCCTCGATTGCCTCACTGCGCATTCACCAAACAAGGTCTCCTTTTTAGAAAATCCTCGGTTTGACTTTAAAGTTGTATCTTTGTGCCACTCAGAGCTTGCACGCCTATTCTCTTATTCTTCTTTTGTATAAGAAATCGTTTATGAGGTCAAGGTCGATTGTTAAGCTTTCTTGATCTAGGTCCAGGTTGAACATTTGCCTTCTTAGAGAGGGTTCTCCTATTTCAACCAAGATCATGGCCTCGGTGTCGTACATCAGGCTATATAGAGTTTCTTGAGTTGTAGTTTGGGGCGTACATCAGTAGGTCAAAAGTGTTAGAATATATGGCCTTAAACAAGAGGGGGTGAATTGTTTATAAATGATTTTCGTAAACTTGAAAGGTATAATGAAATCTAATGAAAAATAAATCAATTGAAAAATCTGTTCAAACAATAAAAATTGTTTTAAGCTAGATTCCAGAAAATCAACCTGTCATTTTTACGAAACAACCGGTAGTTTATACCAGTAGAAAATAAAACTAAGTTGAAACAGTTTATAAGAGAAAAGATAGAGAGATTCACACAAGATGTTTAGACTGGTTCACTCTTACACCAAGAGCTACATCCAGTCCCCAGAAACCACTGGGTATTCCACTGTGCAATCAATCACAGATTACAAAACACATTAAGAATGTTGATCTTGAACCCCTCAAGAACACACAATACTTCTTAGCCAAAACCACACCAAGAGTGTTGATCTTGAACCCCTCAAGAACACACAACACTCCTTGGTCAAAACCACAAATACATAAATACAATGATCAAGGAAGAAGGGAAAAGAATACACTTGGGTATTACAAAGCTTAAAGTTCAGAAGTACAACCCAATCCTATTCCACACAGTTAAGAATGATCCAAAGCTCTTTCAAATCTTGGAAAAACTGTTTTTGATAATCTCTCTTTCTTACTCCAAGATTAGGAGCGTAAAACCACATTTTATATAGACCAACCAAGTGGTCAAAAACAATTAATAAAGGAGCCAAGGTAGTTAGGATCATTTAAAACAGATTAAAGTCACTTAACAAAATTCTGTTAAGGTTTTCAGAAAAACAATCAGTTGAATTCTCGAAACAATCGGTTGAATTGACTTGACAGCAAAGTCAAACAAAGTCAAGCTTTTCAAAACCTTTTCAAATTCCACTAAGTTAAAACAACCTGTTGACTCAAAATTTCAACTTGTTGAAATTTCAACAGCTTTTTAGAAAATCCATCTTTTCAAAAGATTAAAGATTCAAATGAACTTGGATCATCTTAAGGAGTGAATTAACAAGTTTCAAACAACTAAACAACACACACACACCCAACAACAAGGTCTTCAAACTTTTTGTAAGGACCTGTAAAATTGAATTGGAATAAAAAGGGATATATTTTAAATAAATTCTAAGTATGTTTCTATTTAAAATAAAAAGGAAGGAAAGTGTAGTTTAGAAGACTATGAGATCGCCTAGTTAGCACATGATCGCCGGTCGCCTACTACACATGATCGCCAGGGCGCGAGGCATGTGGACATCGCCAGGGCGCGAGGCATGCGGGCATCGCCAGGGCGCGAGGCATGTGGACGTCACCAGGGCGCGCGAGGCATGCGGGCGTCGTCAGGGCGTGAGGCATGCAGGCATCGCCGGGTCGTGAGAGGCATGCGGGCGTCGCTAGGGATAGACATCGGTCGTCTCCCAGGGAGACACATCGGTCGTCTTCCAGGGAGAGACATCGGTCGTTTGCCAGTTTGAGACCTCAGTGGATAGTCATCGCGCGAGCGGTCATCGGTGGAAGGTTATCGCGCGATGTCGAGTTTCACACAGATAAAGTGGGACCCAGACTCCCAGCATGACACGTCCTGCACGCGCGCCACGTGGACAAAAAGGGTGGTTCAGAATAGTGACATCAGAATGTTGGCATGCACAAGAGACAACAGTGGTCGTACTGTTCAGGGCAGTGGTTGGCATGCACAAGAGACAACAGTGGTCGTACTGTTCAGGGCAGTGGTTGGCAGGCACAAGAGACAACCGTGGCCGTACTGTTCAGTGAGAACGTACACTCAGGCTTTCCTGCAGAAGGGGTGGCAGCAGCAGCATGCGTGGACAGGTAGGCTTGGATTCAAAAGCCCACTGCGGGAAGGCAAAGAAGGTTACAGTGGCTCAAGAGTGAAAGAGTGTCTGCATCTTCATCCCTCTCTTTTCTCTCCTTCGCGTTGCGACTCAGGCAACCTCCAGCACCAGTGCGACGTGCGACGACTGCCCTTAGAGCACCTGGGAGGTTCTCTGCAAGTTCTACAAACCAGACGCTGAAAACAGAGCTAAGGCATCCTTTAAGCTCGGTGGGTTTTGGAGCTCTTGGTGTTTTGCACCAGTCCAGGTAAGGGAAGCTAGCCTTATTTCCAACGAAAATCCTTATATTCATGATTGAGATGATGGGGGCGACATGGTCGCCGGTTTTTCAACTGTTATTGTATAATCCTTTGTTTTTGAACGAGATCGCCGGTGTTGGCGTTGTTTTTCGAACTCCCCTGTTTTTGGTGTTGTTTGAAGCTGTTTGAGATTTAAATGTGAAATACATGTGATATTCGAAAATTTGAACCTTTGAAATGACTGTTGCTGTGATTTGGATCATTCATTTGAGTGGTATGATGTGTGGAATGTCGTGAATGTGGGATCAAGACATAGTATTTTCAGGAAAGGAAATACCGTGTTGAGATTTGGTTATGAAGTGTATTGATCTGTAAGTATCCTGTGAATGAGGCGATCCTGACTTTGCTGAGATAATGGAATCACATTGAGGAAGTTACTCAGTTGGTGAGAGTCGAAGGAGGTTCATATGAATGGGTGAGTCGTGTGAAAAAGAACGAGCTCGGCCTGTCTTATGGATTAACCCTGTCATACTGTGAGAGTGATGAATTGAGATCGAGATTGTGTTAATGCGCATGGCTGTGGAAACATTACAGCAAATGAAGTATGACAGGTGCATGTCTCTGGATGCTAAGTTCAACGCACGAGTCTTCCGGAAGTAGGGTCAAGTGTCTTGTGTGATGAGTCAGTGGAAGTCTGACATGAGAATGAGAAACATTGAATTGATAGACACTTGATGAATTTTGTGATTTTAACGACCTTTGAGGAATTGTGCAATATGTGTTTTAATTGATGGTTTACGTGGGTGTCTTTAATTTGTTCATCTTGGTTTTTGAAGTATAATATCTAAACTCTTTTTCAAACGTCTAGCTTACCCTGTGGTGTTTCTTTTGGTGTTGTGTTTGGCTCTTTCTTAAACCTGTGATGATCGTGTGTAATTTACACGGGAGCAGATGATGTTGCAGGAAGCAGAGCTCCTCAGTGAGTGGTCGCCGGAAGGAGATCGCCTGTTTCTACTTCTGTTAGGCGATCACCCTTTTGCTGTCTTCTGATAGGAGATCGCCCTCTTCTGATAGGAGATCGCCTGCTTTGTTTTTTTTTTACTGGATTTTGTTTATGTTTTCTGGAAAAGTGACCGAATTTGTATTAAACTCCCTGTGAGGAGAAACTACATTTCATATATATAATTTTGTTCACCTCAATCTATTTGTTACCTTTATTTTCATTATATAAACATGAATAGTATTTTGGCGGGATGTTACACTTTTCATTTGGATTTGGAGACATCAAAGCATCTTCTTCAAGAAAAAGGACTTCCAACAATTCTTCAATTCCTTTCCCCTTTGCAAATTCGAGTCGCTTTTTGAGCTCGTTCACTATGACCTTATTTTTTGCCTCTGCTTGCCTATTGGTTTACGGGTGTTCCACCGAGCTCATGATTGATCTTATGTTGCGGATGACTTAATGAATCTCTCTCAATATGTATCCGACTTGGTCGTCTGAGACACACTTTGGTAGCGATCGAGAGTAGCCCCTTTTGAAGTGCTCTTGGCCAACTAGGTTGTACCTCGCACATCGCTGCCTCATGGCCTTTTCCTCGTTCGACTCACAAGTTTGGAGCTCCAATTTTTTTTTTTATGAATGTCATCCTAGTCTCCCCCTCATTCGTTGTCAAGCATTCGATTTGGCTTACGGTCAAAGCTTTCAAAGATATTTCGATCGACCGATGATGGCTTTTCATTTTAGCCGGGGAGAGACGTGACAATGCTTTGGCCTTAACATTGTCTTCTCGCTGAATGTGCTCGATGTTAACCTTCTTGAATTTGGGGATGAGTCGAAAGACTATGTGATAATAGCATTGGAGTAAGAGATTTGTAACCTCTCCCTTTACCTAACTGACCATGAACGGGGAGTTGCTTTTGCATGTCACCTTGTGGGCTCTCATGTCACGCGTTAAGTGTAAGGACCTGTAAAATTGAATTGGAATAAAAAGGGTTATATTTTAAAAGAATTCTATGTATGTTTTATTTAAAATAAAAAGGGAGGAAAAGTTAAGTTTAGAAGGCTATGAGATCGCCGGTCGCCTGCTACACATGAGCGCCAGGTGGACGTCGCCAGGGCGCGAGGCATGCAGGCATCGCGCGGGCGCGAGAGGCATGCAGGCAATCGCGCGGGCGCGAGAGGCATGCAGGCATCGCGCGGGCGCGAGAGGCATGCGGGCATCGCGCGGGCGCGAGGCATGCAGGCATTGCCAGGGCGCGAGGCACGTGGACGTGGCCAAGGCGCGAGATGTAACATCCCACCAAAATAATACATACATACATGTATAATTGAAATTAAGTGTAACCAAATAATATTGAAGAGTGCAAAATAAAATGTATATATATATATATATCAGAAATGAAGTTACTCCCCTTAGGGAGTTTAATACATAACCAAATCAATTGTTTGCAAGATTTTACGAAAATAATAAAAGAAATGCAGTAAGATAGGCGGTCTCAAAAGAAAACGGCGATCTCCAACTTTAAAACGGCGATCTCTAACAGAAGGCCTCAAAACTGGCGATCTTCTATCAGGACACCAGAACCGGCGATCTCCACCGAGAGGTGGAAATGGGCGATCTCTGCCCTCGGCGACCACCCCTTTAGGGAGCTCTTCTTCCTGGAAGGTCATCTGCTCCCGTGTACAATTACACGATCATCACAGTTTTGAGAAAACAACCACAATAACAGATAAAAGGGTAAGCTAGATAATTTAAAAGAAGTTTAACTCATGAACATGAAAATCCAAGTAAACCAAGTTCCAAATTATCCATGTAAAACGTAGAACTACAATTAGCATTCAGCTGATCGCCCAAAATCACAAATTCACTACATTTCCCATAGTCATTCCATTTCACAACACAGCATCAAGTGTCTATCAATATTCCAGTTTCTCATTTCACATGTCAGACTTTCCACTGACCCACCATGCATAGACACATGACACTACTTCCAATTTGACTCGTGTGTTGACTCAGGCCCAGAGATTTGCACCTGTCATACCTACCACTGTGAATCCACACAGCATGCGCATATACCATCTCATTGTTACCATTCTCTCGGTATGACAAGGTTAATTCGTATAACAGGCCGAGCTCGTTCCCATTTGAACAACTCGCCCATTCATACGAACCTCCTTCGACTCTCACCAACTGAATAACTTCATCTACGTGATTTCATTATCTCAGCAGAGTCAGGATATCTCCTTCTAGACAAGCCCCTAGTCAATACACCTATACAGATCTTACACGGTATTTCCTTTCCTGAAAATACTATGCCTCGATCCCACATTCACAGCATTCAAACACATCCTACCATTCAAGTAAATGATTCAAATCACATCCACAAACATTTCAAAGCTTCAGATCTTCGAATATCTCATGTAAATCTCAAGTAGTTTCAAAATAACATCAAAAACAGAGATTGCGTAAAACAGCGCCAAAAACCGGCGATCTAGTTCAACCACAGAGCGTTTTCAAAGACTATGTTTAAAACCGGCGACCACGTCGCCCAAACACATAACACAAAGCATTTCATGAGGACGAAAGCGAAGACGGCGACCACGTCGCCCACCCTTCAGAAAAGGCTAAACGATGGTTCGTATTAAAGATGAAGGCTAGCTTCCCTTACCTGGACTTGCGCAACCACCAGGAGCTTCGAAATCCAACGAAGCTTGCAGAATACCTTGGCTCTGTTTTTGCGTCTGGTTTTGAAGGAGTTGCAGAGAACTTTCCCAGGGGCTCCAATGGTGTTGCTTCTCGTCGTACTCTTGTGTGGAGATGCTGAAATCGCAACGCGGAGGAGGTAACTGGAGGAGAAGGGAAGAAACTCACTCTTTCTCTCGTCGAATACAACAATGTTTTCCTTTTCTCCCAGCAGTGGATTTTTGTAACTTAAACCAACTTATCCCTCCAAAAGCAGCTGCCACCACCTACTCTGCAGGGAAGTTTGCGTGCACGCTTCCCTGAACAGTACTACTAAGCGTGCCTCTGCGCAGGCTACGCTCTGAGGTCACTATTCTGAACCACTCTTTCGTCTACGTGGCACGCGTGCAGAACGTCTCTTGCTGGGAGTCTGGGGCCCACGTTCTCTGGGTGTAACTCAACGTCGCGCGATGACCTTTCGCCGATGACTACCAGCTCGAAGAGAAACCACTGATGACCTCTCGCGTGAAGACGATCCACCGATGACCTCGCGCGAAGACGATCCACCGATGACCTCGCGCGAAGACTACCACCGATGACCTCGCGCGAAGACTACCACCGATGACCTCGCGAAGACTACCACCGATGACATCTTCCTGGCGAACGACCGATGTCTTCCTCTGGGAGACAACCGATGTCTTCCCTGGCGACGCCCTCATAACTCTCGCGCCTTGGCCACGTCCACATGCATCGCGCCCTGGCAATGCCTGCGTGCCTCGCGCCCGCGCGATGCCCGCATGCCCCTCGCGCCCGCGCGATGCCTGCATGCCTCTCACGCCCGCGCGATGCCTGCATGCCTCTCGCGCCCGCGCAATGCCTGCATGCCTCTCACGCCCGCGCGATGCCTGCATGCCTCTCGCGCCCGCGCGATGCCTGCATGCCTCTCACGCCCGCGCGATGCCTGCATGCCTCTCGCGCCCGCGCGATGCCCACCTGGCGCTCATGAGTAGCAGGCGACCGGCGACCTCGTAGCCTTCTAAACTTAACTTTTTCCTCCCTTTCTATTCTAAATAAAAACATACTTAGAATTTATTTAAAACATACTCTTTCATTGCAATAAATTTCAGGTCCTTACATTCTCCCCAACAAGAAAAATTTTCGTCCTCGAAAATTGGATTACAAGGAAAAGAGGTATGGATAAGCCTCCCTCATGGGTTCTTCTAACTCCCAAGTAGAATCCCCCGATTTCTCATCCCACACCACTTTCACCATGTCGATGGTCTTGCCCCTGAGCTGTTTACATTGCCGATCGTCAATCCTGACTGGTTTTGCTTCAAAGGACAAGTCATCCCTAATCTGCACGTCGTCTACATCCAGCACATGACTAGGGTCTGCCATGTACTTCCTCAGCTGTGACACGTGAAACACATTGTGCAGATTCGCCAGATGGGGAGGTAGGGTGATCTCATACGCCACTGGGCCAATCCTTCTTAAGATCTGATATGGTCCCACGAACTTAGGGGACAACTTCTTTGACCTGATCGCCCGCCCTACACCCTTGGTTGGTGTCACTTTCATGAACACGTGATCTCCAGCAGCAAACTCCAAAGGCTTTCTCCTCTGATCTGCATAGGACTTCTGCCTACTCTGAGAGGCTTTCATTCTGCTTTGTATCTGCTTCACCTTCTCGGTCGTCTGCTGAATCAACTCTGGCCCAACTAAGACTGCCTCGCCCTCCTGGTACCAACATAAGGGAGTTCTGCATTTCCTCCCATACAGGGCTTCATATGGTGCCATCCCAATGCTGGCGTGGTAGCTATTGTTATAGGTAAACTCCACTAGTGGCAACACCTCCTCCCAACCTCCCAATTGATCCAAAACGCATGCCCTCAGCAGATCTTCCAAAGATTGGATCGTCCTCTCTGACTGACCATCTGTTTGGGGATGATATGCAGAGCTCATCCTCAACTTGGTTCCCAAACACTCTTGCAAGGTCTGCCAAAACCGTGAAGTGAACCTGGGATCCCTATCTGAAATGATGCTGGAAGGCACTCCATGCAACCTCACAATCTCCTTGATGTACAACTGTGCCAACTTGGCCATGGGCATCTTCATATTTACTGGGAGGAAGTGGGCACTCTTCGTCAGCCTATCAATGATGACCCAGATTGCATCATGACCCTTTACCGATCTGGGTAAATGGGTGACAAAATCCATGGCAATGCTGTCCCACTTCCACTCGGGGATATCCAGTTGCTGCAACAGCCCGCCAGGTTTTTGATGCTCCACCTTCGCCTTTTGACACGTTAAGCAGGTTGCCACGTACTGGGCGACGTCCCTCTTCATGCCTGACCACCAAAATGACTCCTTCAAGTCATGGTACATCTTGTTCATGCCTGGGTGGAGGTTAAGGCGACTCTTATGACCTTCCTCTAGGATCATCTTCTTCAACTCATCATTTGCGGGTATGCAAATCCTGCCATCAAACCTCAAGATCCCATCATCGCCCATCTCAAAGCCTCTCGCCTGATCTGTTCCTAGCGACTCCATAGTGCGCTTCAGGCTAGGGTCCTCCAATTGCTTATCCTTCAACATTCCCAGGAAGTCATTAGTTATAGTCAGCTTACTACAACTAATGTGATTCACGTGAAACTCTACTCCCAGGTTTAAGTCCCTGAACTGCTCGATCAGTTTCTGCTCTTCCATCATCATGGTGGCGACTTGTATAGACTTCCTACTCAAGGCATCTGCCACTACATTGGCCTTCCCTGGGTGATACATGAGTTGAAAGTCGTAGTCCTTTAGGAATTCCATCCACCTTCTTTGTCTCATGTTTAGCTCCTTCTGATCGAACAGGTACTTCAAGCTCTTGTGGTCACTGAATACCTGGAACCGAGCTCCATAAAGATAATGTCTCCAGATCTTCAAGGCAAACACTACCGCTGCCAGCTCCAAATCATGAGTAGGGTAGTTTTTCTCATGCACCTTGAGTTGCCTTGAAGCATATGCAACCACCCTCTTCTCTTGCATCAAGACGCATCCCAAGCCTTGATGTGAGGCATCACAGAAGACATCAAAAGGTCTTCCTACTTCTGGAATCACCAGCACTGGAGCACTGGTCAACCTCTCCTTTAGTTCCCTGAAGCTCTGCTCACATCGGTCGGTCCAAGCAAAGGGTTGGTCCTTGCGGGTCAGTTGTGTTAAAGGAGCCACTACTTTGGAAAAATCCTCAATAAACCTCCGATAGTAGCCCGCCAACCCCACAAAGCTCCTTATCTCAGTCACTGTCTTAGGACGTTCCCATTGCAGCACTGCCTCTACCTTGGCTGGATCTACCGAGATCCCCTGGGCAGATATCACGTGTCCTAAGAAGTTGACTTCCCTTAGCCAGAACTCACACTTAGAGAACTTGGCATAGAGCTGCTTCTCCCTCAGTATTTCCAATACTGTCCTCAGGTGTTCCTCATGCTCTTCCTCGGTCCTTGAATAAATGAGGATGTCATCTATGAAGACCACTACAAACTTATCCAAGAAAGGGCGAAAGATCCTATTCATGTAGTCCATGAATAGAGCTGGAGCATTGGTGACTCCAAATGGCATCACTACATACTCGTAGTGCCCATATCTAGACCTAAAAGCTGTCTTCTGAACATCTTCAGCTTTTACCAAGATTTGGTGATACCCCGATCTCAGGTCAATCTTGGAGAACACCGAGGCCCCATGAATTTGGTCCATCAAATCATCAATCCGAGGTAGGGGGTACTTGTTCTTGATGGTCAATTTGTTCAATTGCCTGTAGTCTATACACAGCCGAGACCCCCCATCCTTCTTCTTGACTAGGAGCACTGGAGCTCCCCATGGAGATACGCTGGGTCTGATGAACTGCTTCTCCAGCAACTCTTCCACTTGCTTCTTTAACTCCACTAACTCGGCTGGTGCCATCCTGTAAGGTGCCATTGACACTGGTCCAGCTCCAGGTACCAAGTCAATAGAGAATTCCACTTCTCTCTTAGGGGGTAATCCAGGCACCTCCTCTGGGAACACATCGGTGAAATCTCTCACCACTTGTATCTTGTTTACGTCCCCTTTATTCTCTACTCCCAACCGGGCGAGCACCACGAAACACCTCGCCCCTTCTTCCAACGCTGATCGCCCTTGTTGAACTGTTAACACATCCGCTTCATGGGGGTCTGGAAACGCTACCTTCTGCCTACCACAGTCTATGAGAACGTGATTGGCAGCTAACCAATCCATTCCCAGGATGACATCCAGGTCCTGAAGAGGTAGGCAGATCAAGTTCACCTTGAATCTGCGTCCTTCTACAATCACTGGACATTCAGGGCACACTGTAGAGGTCGACACCTGTCCTGACGCAGGTGTAGAGACCAACAGCTCAAAAGGTAACTCCTTCACTAGGAGACCCAACTCAGTTACACACAGGCTTGACACAAAGGAGTGTGTCGCTCCAGAATCAAACAAAGCCCTTACACCTCTACCAGCAATAAAACAAACACCTTGGATGAGGTTACCTGACTGAGCTGCCTCTGCTCCAGACATGGCGAACACCCTCCCTGTTGCCTGGGGTCTGCCGCCCTCGTTTCTCAACTGTTGGGAGCCACTGGGTTGGGTCGCCCCATTCCTGCTAGGGCACTCTCTAGCAACGTGCCCTGTCCTTTGGCAGACGAAACATTTCCTCTCTGGAGTCTTCTTGAAACAAGCATTGGAGGCGTGTGGTCCACCACAGTGAAGACACTTAGGCTTCCAAGGTTGTTGCTGTTGGAACTGGGGAGGTGCTGCTCCTACCCGATGTGATGGAGGTCTCGCATAGGGCTTGCTTTGTGGGTGCTGTGCCTTAGCTCTCCCACTGGAAGGACCTCCTGGGTGTGACCTGATCACCCGAGACTCACCCTTTTCCAGGGTCTCTACCATCTTCGCCTTCTCCACTAAGGCGTGGAACTCCCTGATGCACATTGGGGCTATGGTCTTCTTCAGCCCATGCTTCAGCCCTTCCTCGAACTTCCTACACCTCCAGGCCTCGGAGGTCGCCTGGGTATAGAACCGGGCGAGGTACTCAAAACGGGCAGCATAGGCGTTTACTGACATGTCCCCCTGCTCCAACTTTAAGAACTCAGCTTCCCTTGCAAACTTGGCGCTGTCTGGGAAGTATTTTTCCAAGAACTTCGCTCTGAAGCTCTCCCAATCCAGAACATCCTCTCGGGCCTCCATCATCTGCTGAGCTCCCATCCACCAGAACTCAGCTTCTCCTGATAGCAGATAAGTGGCGAACAGCAGCTTCTTTTCTTCAGGGCATGAGGTCGCCCTAAAGATTTTCTCCACCTCCCTGACCCACTGATCTGCCTGGTCAGGGGTAGCATTCCCACTGAACTTAGGTGGGTTGTGCCTCATGAACTCGGCCAGTCCCATCTGTTCTTGGGGCTGACCGACGTGGGAGTTTGTTTCAGCCGACCGAGCAGTCTCCCAGTGCTGCATTGTGGCTTGATGGTTCTGAGCCATCGCCGCATTCTGCTGCTGAATGGCAGTCGCCATCATCTCGATGGCCTTGGCGATCTGACTCATCTCTGAGGAAGGTTGGGGTGGGGTAGCAGGTCTACGTGCCATCTTCTGAATCTATTGACTTCTATATTCCCTACAACTATAAGAATGAAATCGATAAGAATCAATTCATTCAAGGGGTAACAGCTAGACCTTACAAAGGTCAGCATCTCAAAGTCATCTAGAATTTGAGTTCATCAACAGAATCACAAGACTTATAATCCCAAACAAAACACCAGAACAGTTACTGGTGTGCAAACATCAATCCAACTACCACCTCAGTCAAATTCAAGAACACTCAAAAATCACACCAGAATTCAATGTAGGCTAAACATCAAACCTTTGGAATTAAGATTAAGAATCATCTTGATCCAGTTATGAGTGTGCACCCTCACCACTTTATCAAGACCTTCTTATTCTTAATACTACGATTTTCAGTTAGGCATACATTCACCAAAGCACACGCAAGAGTTCAAAACTAAAACGTTTGAAAACCTTCCACTATAGTGGTTATTTAAAACTCAAATAAATTTTATGAGCAGAAGAAACACAATGGATCCACAGCCCTCAGGTCATCCTAAGGCGAACTGCTCTGATACCATTAATGTAACATCCCACCAAAATAATACATACATACATGTATAATTGAAATTAAGTGTAACCAAATAATATTGAAGAGTGCAAAATAAAATGTATATATATATATATCAGAAATGAAGTTACTCCCCTTAGGGAGTTTAATACATAACCAAATCAATTGTTTGCAAGATTTTACGAAAATAATAAAAGAAATGCAGTAAGATAGGCGGTCTCAAAAGAAAACGGCGATCTCCAACTTTAAAACGGCGATCTCTAACAGAAGGCCTCAAAACTGGCGATCTTCTATCAGGACACCAGAACCGGCGATCTCCACCGAGAGGTGGAAATGGGCGATCTCTGCCCTCGGCGACCACCCCTTTAGGGAGCTCTTCTTCCTGGAAGGTCATCTGCTCCCGTGTACAATTACACGATCATCACAGTTTTGAGAAAACAACCACAATAACAGATAAAAGGGTAAGCTAGATAATTTAAAAGAAGTTTAACTCATGAACATGAAAATCCAAGTAAACCAAGTTCCAAATTATCCATGTAAAACGTAGAACTACAATTAGCATTCAGCTGATCGCCCAAAATCACAAATTCACTACATTTCCCATAGTCATTCCATTTCACAACACAGCATCAAGTGTCTATCAATATTCCAGTTTCTCATTTCACATGTCAGACTTTCCACTGACCCACCATGCATAGACACATGACACTACTTCCAATTTGACTCGTGTGTTGACTCAGGCCCAGAGATTTGCACCTGTCATACCTACCACTGTGAATCCACACAGCATGCGCATATACCATCTCATTGTTACCATTCTCTCGGTATGACAAGGTTAATTCGTATAACAGGCCGAGCTCGTTCCCATTTGAACAACTCGCCCATTCATACGAACCTCCTTCGACTCTCACCAACTGAATAACTTCATCTACGTGATTTCATTATCTCAGCAGAGTCAGGATATCTCCTTCTAGACAAGCCCCTAGTCAATACACCTATACAGATCTTACACGGTATTTCCTTTCCTGAAAATACTATGCCTCGATCCCACATTCACAGCATTCAAACACATCCTACCATTCAAGTAAATGATTCAAATCACATCCACAAACATTTCAAAGCTTCAGATCTTCGAATATCTCATGTAAATCTCAAGTAGTTTCAAAATAACATCAAAAACAGAGATTGCGTAAAACAGCGCCAAAAACCGGCGATCTAGTTCAACCACAGAGCGTTTTCAAAGACTATGTTTAAAACCGGCGACCACGTCGCCCAAACACATAACACAAAGCATTTCATGAGGACGAAAGCGAAGACGGCGACCACGTCGCCCACCCTTCAGAAAAGGCTAAACGATGGTTCGTATTAAAGATGAAGGCTAGCTTCCCTTACCTGGACTTGCGCAACCACCAGGAGCTTCGAAATCCAACGAAGCTTGCAGAATACCTTGGCTCTGTTTTTGCGTCTGGTTTTGAAGGAGTTGCAGAGAACTTTCCCAGGGGCTCCAATGGTGTTGCTTCTCGTCGTACTCTTGTGTGGAGATGCTGAAATCGCAACGCGGAGGAGGTAACTGGAGGAGAAGGGAAGAAACTCACTCTTTCTCTCGTCGAATACAACAATGTTTTCCTTTTCTCCCAGCAGTGGATTTTTGTAACTTAAACCAACTTATCCCTCCAAAAGCAGCTGCCACCACCTACTCTGCAGGGAAGTTTGCGTGCACGCTTCCCTGAACAGTACTACTAAGCGTGCCTCTGCGCAGGCTACGCTCTGAGGTCACTATTCTGAACCACTCTTTCGTCTACGTGGCACGCGTGCAGAACGTCTCTTGCTGGGAGTCTGGGGCCCACGTTCTCTGGGTGTAACTCAACGTCGCGCGATGACCTTTCGCCGATGACTACCAGCTCGAAGAGAAACCACTGATGACCTCTCGCGCGAAGACGATCCACCGATGACCTCGCGCGAAGACGATCCACCGATGACCTCGCGCGAAGACTACCACCGATGACCTCGCGCGAAGACTACCACCGATGACCTCGCGAAGACTACCACCGATGACATCTTCCTGGCGAACGACCGATGTCTTCCTCTGGGAGACAACCGATGTCTTCCCTGGCGACGCCCTCATAACTCTCGCGCCTTGGCCACGTCCACATGCATCGCGCCCTGGCAATGCCTGCGTGCCTCGCGCCCGCGCGATGCCCGCATGCCCCTCGCGCCCGCGCGATGCCTGCATGCCTCTCACGCCCGCGCGATGCCTGCATGCCTCTCGCGCCCGCGCGATGCCTGCATGCCTCTCACGCCCGCGCGATGCCTGCATGCCTCTCGCGCCCGCGCGATGCCCACCTGGCGCTCATGAGTAGCAGGCGACCGGCGACCTCGTAGCCTTCTAAACTTAACTTTTTCCTCCCTTTCTATTCTAAATAAAAACATACTTAGAATTTATTTAAAACATACTCTTTCATTGCAATAAATTTCAGGTCCTTACACGAGAGGCATGCGGGCTTTGCCAGGGCGCGAGGCACGTGGACGTGGCCAAGGCGCGAGAGGCATGCGGGCTTTGCCAGGGCGCGAGGCATGCGGACGTGGCCAAGGCGCGAGAGGCATGCGGGCATCGCCAGGGCGCGATGCATGTGGACGTGGCCAGGGCGCGAGAGTTATGAGGGCGTCGCCAGGGAAGACATCGGTCGTCTCCCAGAGGGAGACATCGGTCGTCTTCCAGGGCGAAGGAGACATCGGTCGTTCGCCAGGATGAGTCAACAGTGGAAAGTTATCGCGCGACGTCGAGTTTCACACAGAGTAAAGTGGGACCCAGACTCCCAGCATGAAACGTCCTGCACACGCGCCACGTAGGCAAAAAGGGTGGTTTAGAGTGGTGACATCAGAATGTTGGCATGCGCAGGAGACACTCGCGGTCGTACTGTTCAGAGCAGTGGTTGGCATGCACAAGCGACAACAGTGGTAGTACTGTTCAGAGCAGTGGTTGGCATGCACCAGAGACAACAGTGGTCGTACTGTTCAGGGCAGTGGTTCTCAGACTTTCCTGCAGAAGGGGTGGCAGCAGCAGCATGCGTGGACAGGTAAGTTGGGATTCAAAAGCCACTGCGGGAAGGCAAAGAACGTTACAGACTCAAGAGTGTTAGAGTGAGTGCAAACTTCCTCCCTCCCTTCTTCCCTTCCTTGCGTTGAGACTCAGGCAACCTCCAGCATCAGTGCGACAAGCGACGTTGCCCTTAGAGCACCTAAGAGGTTCTCTGCAAGTTCTACAGACCAGGTGTTGAAAACAGAGCTAAGGCATCCTTCAGGCTCGGTGGGTTTTGAGCTCGCGGTATTTTACGCAAGTCCAGGTAAGGGAAGCTAGACTTCATTTTCAATACAAGCCATAGTTTAGCTATTTCTGAAATGAGGGCGACGTGGTCGCCGGTTTCGTTTGCATCTGCGTGAATGCTCTGTTCCATGTGTTTGGGCGACGTGGTTGCCGGTTTTTAAATACAGACTTCGAAATACCCTGTTTTTGAACCAGGTCGCCGGTTTGGGCGATGTTTGCGAACTCCCTGTGTTTTGGTGTTACTTTGAACTGTTGAAGCTTAAATGTGATCTTCGAAAATCTGAATCTTTGAAATGATCGTTGCTGTGACTTGAATCATTTATTTAAGGGCGGTATGATGTGTTGAATGTTGTGAATGTGGATCGAGGCATAGTATTTTCAGGAAAGGAAATACCGTGTAAGATCGTGTAGGATGTGCATTGATCGGTGATGTCTATAATGAGATTATCCTGACTCTCCTGAGATAATGGATTCATATAGATGAAGTTATTCAGGCGTTGAGAGTCGAAGGAGGTTGATATGTATGGGTGAGTCGTGTGAAACAGAACGAGCTCGGCCTGTTATATGGATTAACCCTGTCATACTGTGAGAATGATGAACTTGAGACCGAGAATGTGTTGATGCGCATAGCTGTGGAAACATTACAACAGCTTTGTATGACAGGTGCAGAATCTCTGAGTCTAGTCAATGCACGAGTCTTCCGGAAGTAGTGTCAAGTGTCTTGTGTGCTGAGTCAGTGGTGGTCTGACATGTGAAATGAGGAACTTGAAATTGATAGACACTTGATGCAGTTTTGTGAAATAGAATGACTCTTGAGAATATTGTGAAATGTGTGATTTCTGGGTGATCAGGTGAAGGGTATTGGGAAAATCTATAGCTTTACGTGAATATCTTGAAAACTGCTTACCCTGATTTTAATGTTCTTATTTAAACTCTCTTTAAAATATCTAGCTTACCCTGCGTGTTTTGGTTCTGTGGTTGTTCTCTTAAAACTGTGATGATCGTGTATAACTTACACGGGAACAGATGATCTTCCAGGAAGTAGAGCTCCTTAGTGAGTGGTCGCCGGAAGGAGATCGCCAGATTTCTGTTCTGGGGGCAGATCGGCTGTTTTGGGTCCTCCGATAGGAGATCGGCCTCGTCCGATAGGAGATCGGTCTCTTCTGATAGGAGATCGCCTGCTTTGTTTCTTTTTTTTATTTTGTTTATGTTTCTGGAAAATTTGAACGAATTTGTATTAAACTCCCTGTGAGGAGAAACTACATTTCATATATATAATATTTAGTTCACTTCAATCTATTTGTTACCTTTATTTTCATTATACACATTTGTATAGTATTTTGGCGGGATGTTACATTAAGTTTAGGCTAGCAAAGATGGCTTCACAATTTCGCCTAGTTATTGGTTGTCTTGAACTTGAACTTGAGGGCTTGCTCGATTAAGAGGGCTTCTGGGCCTTCAAGAAAGACCCTTGCTATACATAATTTATTCTTGGACGATTTGTCGGTGTAGATCGTCTACTCAGATGGTTATTTTGGTTTGGGACTTAATTTAGCAGAGAAGTCAGCTAAGCATTGTGGGTCGCCCCTCTCGACTCAAACCAGATGTCAAACTATGAAAGCTCGACCGACCATCCAATCATTCTTCTAGCTAGGTCCGACTTGGTGAGTGATGTGAGTTGATTTTAATATTGCACATTTTATGGGTTACACTTTGTTTATGGTTTTTTATTTTAAGCAGAATAGGGTGAGAAACCCAGAGAAGATTCTCAATGGACACGAACTTAACCAAGTGGTTAAGTAAGTGTGAACGTTCACTTCTAGAGGGCAAAGAGAAAAACACAAATATGGTGATTATGATGATGAAGGTAACTTGCAAAAATTAAAGAATATAAGATGAAGAATGACATGTGAAAACCAAAAATAAAGACAAGCATAACAACATAAAGAGGAAAGGATGGATGGCGCAACAAGAAGATAAAAAGAGGAAGGGATGAAGGAAGCTTATGGAATAAGAGGGGTTGTCACGCAACTTGGAGAAGGAGGTACTCCAAGATGAGTGGTGAAAGAGCCGCCACTTGAGGTGATGCACACTCAAGATAAGACCCAAGAATAGGAGAACACTAGTCTTACTAAACACTCCTGCAGAGTTTGTTTACTATATTCAAATTCAATGTGTGAAATACATGAGGCAAGACATTCTATTTATAGGAGAGAGTGTCTTCGAGAACAAAATAGAGGGGTAGGGGTGTCATTTGTGAGGAACCTTCTAGAAGGTAGGTCAAAGAACCCTAAACCTAGAAGCACTTGTCATGAAAGGTGGGCTTGGCACAAGCCCAACTTACTAAGCACACCCTACTCAAATTACTAAGAACACCCTACTCAAATTTCTAAGCACACCCTACTCAAATTACTAAGTACACCCTACTCAAGCTTATTCTTCTATTTGGACCCTAAAGTGAGCCCAATTTATTTACATAACTTCTCTTGTGGAAAGGCAAGAAGGAAGAACCTTGTAGTGCGCCTAGGTTCTGGCCTCTTTTCTCTAGTTAATCTCTCTTGAGTCTCTTCAAGCCGGTGCATTCTTTCTACTAGTTGTCTCATTTCTTCTTCTTTGTGGGCCAAGCTCCTCTTGGCATCCTCAAGCTCCCCCAAAAGATGTGCCTTTTGAGGAGATTGTTGTTTAGAATATTCCTCTGAAGATAAATGATACATGATGTTGCACAAAGAAATCAAACAATTAGTGAAAATAACAATTAATGCACTCACGCACATGTATCACTTGGCTTTTTTTGTAAAGGTGAAAAAAAAAGGTTAACTTCACTCAAGAAAGGTTTTGCAATTTTTCCAAAAAGGGTCCACACTTGGTAGCAACACTTCAAGTGAAAGAGGTCAAAGCTCCTAACACTTGCTCACCAAAGAAACCCACAACAAAACTTAAGAAAATTGGAAAGACAATCATGAAAAGCTTAAAGAAAGAAAGCTAAACCAAAATAAAATTAGGATGAAGACAAAACTTAGAGAAGACAGACAAGAAAAGCACTTAAAAAGACTCAAAGAAACTTACTTAAAATTTAATTATGAAGGTTTGACTGTCCTTAGAAATTGTGAAAGCAAGAAGGATTAAATTCCACAAGTATGAAAACAATTTGCCATATACTTAGAATCCTCTTTAGTAATTTGAAATTTGAAAGTTTAAATGCGAATGCTCTCAATTTCTTTTTGTCTTTGTTTTTATGGATTCAAAATTTCCATATCCTTTTTTTTTCATGCATATTTTTAATTTACTTTTCAATTTTTGAAAAAGATATTGGGTTGGGATTCAATTCATATGAACACTTGCATTCTATGTTTGGAACTAAATCAACCACTACTCAAACAACTTATAATTTTTTTTAGCTCTTCACAATTAAAATCAAAATAAGTATAATGGATTTAAGACTCCTAGAACAATAAGAACATATGACTCAAGCAAAGATATAAGGTAAAAAAATTGACACTGTACCGACCAGTCCTCGGACACCGAGAACAGGTAGTAAAGGGCGAACCACGTCAGCTGGGTCCCACAGCACGGGCCAAAGCCACGTAGAGTGGACCCCGCAGGCAGCTTGGATTAGAGGGTGATCAGTCATCGGTGTGTCCAATCAGAGAAGGGTGATCAGTCATCGGTGTGTTCCCTTAGAGAAGGGTGATCAGTCATTCCCCTTAGAGTAGGGTGATCAGTCATCGGTGTGTCCCCTGAGAGAAGGGTGATTAGTTATCAGCGTGACGATCACCAGGAAGGGCTGATGTGTCCTCGTCACTCCGTAGGGTGATCAGTCCTCGGCAACAGAGTGTGATGAGGTGACATCGGTCTTGGGTGATTTGAACAGCATAGACAGAACAGCTAATATTGGTTCCCAGTGTGGGCCAATGACCAGAAAAATACCCAGAGGTAGGGAGAGGCCTGAATCACGAAGAGCCTATGCGGGTAGCAGGGAGAGCACAATTAGGTGCAGAGCCCTGAGGGGACGAGTACTCACCAGAACTAGGGTTTTCCCGGTGAAGGCTACATGCATGGCACGTGAACAGTGAAGGCACTCCCAGAACAGGTGGCCCCAGAGACTAGGTGCACAAGGAGGCATCCAGGTGGTCACCCTGTGAGAGTTTGCACTCCAGAGAAGGAAACCTTAGGTGCTAGATTACCCTAAGATTGGGTGATAGCGGCGCAAGGGTATTCCAGTAAACCCTAAATATGGCTAGTAGCGCAGTGAACCCTAATTAGGGCTAGCGGCGCAGTAAACTCTAGACTATATAAGGGACAGTAAAATACTTCACAAAGGTACGCAGTTTCTAGACCTAAGCACAGAGAAACTCAATACACTTGGTGTTCCTTGCCCTACACTGACTTGAGCGTCGGAGTGCAAACGGCCTCTAAGGCACCCCCTTTCTCTTTTGCAGGTGCAGATTGCTTCGAAAGAACCAAGCACGTATCAACGTGAGGAAGGAGGCGTGTGAGTGTCGTGAGTCAACCGACAGGCGAGTCAACCGGCAAGAACATTTGGCGCCCACCGTGTGGTCGGAGTAAAACAAGGTCCCATACACGAGAGTGAGAGAAAAAATCACAGAAGATGAGGAATACAAGACACGGGTCCGTTCCACCAAATGGAGGCGACAGCGTTACCATGCAACAACTCATGGAGACGATGCGCGCCCTCTAGGAGACGGTGGCGGAGTCCAGAGCGCATCAGACGCGTATGCAGGAGGATCTGACCGCTTCCCAGGCCAGGAATGAGGAGCTACACAAGGCCAACGAAGAGCTACGCTTGAATCTGCATCACATGCAGCAAGCTGGGGATCGTGTGGGAGAGGATCAGGCTTCACCTACGCCCCCAAGAGCCTTTCCCATGCCTTTTACCAAAGAAATCATGGACGCGGTGGTCCCAGCCACATTCGTGGGGCCAAAGACTGTGTTCACAGGGAAAGAAGATCCAGAAGCACATCTGATAGCCTTCCACACTCAGATGATGCTGTCCGGAGGCTCAGACGCGGTGTACTGCAAGATGTTTATGAGTACACTGAGCGGGATAGCTATGGAGTGGTTCGTGAGCCTGCCAGAGGGCCACATCACCTCTTTCCATCAATTTTCGAGGTTGTTCACAGAGCAGTATATCGTCAACAGAGCGCCACCGGTGGTGTCCTACGATCTGTTTGACATGCGCCAATATCAGGGGGAGTCGCTGAAGGATTACCTCAACCATTTTCGTGCGCAGGTGGTGAGATTGCCCAGCAAGGATGAGAACATGCTGGTGCACGCATTCAAGAAAGGCGTACTGCCTAGTCCTTTCGGTGAATCGCTCATCAGGAGCCACCCTGCCACCTTTGCTGAGATTCGGCGACGCGCGGTGGTGCACATAGTAGTAGAGACAGAGGTCTCTGAGAAGAGAGGCAGCGCTGCACCGTTGATGCTGCGTGGAGGTCAGGGGAAGCTGCAGCAGCGGGCGTGGGTGTATGAAGCCGAGGAAGGGAAGAAGGCACAGGGAAGGCCTCGTCCCTATGCACCCAGGAAGGACCAGACTAGAGGGCGTGCAAGGGAGAACAACGCACCCCCTAGGTACGACTTCATGGTGGAGTTGGCGGAGCTGATCGCCATCCCTGCCGTGGCTGCAAGACTCCGAGTACCAGAGAAAACCGACAAGGTGCTTGGAGGGAGGAAGGATGAGTGGTGTGAATTCCATCAGGCTTATGGACACACACTCCACACCTACCTGTCATTGGGGCATCAACTTGCTGAGTTAGTGAAGACAAGATTCCTGACCGATTACCTGCGAGAGGCGCAGGGTGATCGCGCTTCGGGGCCCCAGGCAGGCGACCAGTAACATGACATCCCTGTGCTCGGGGAAATCAGGTGAAGGAAGACGCTACGCTGGGGGGCTCCCAGGTATCTCAGGTGGAAGCTGAAGCAGAGGGCATGATCGGTCCTCGTGAGTCAGGCATCGCCAGGGAGGTCATCGGCTGGAGACTCTAGATGGAACAGCTATCCCGAGGGCATTGAACGCTACACACTTGAATTTCTACTTCAGTTAAATTGTAAAATAGATGCGTTCTTGCGTTGTACACACACTCAGAACATACATATTATAAACAGTTGAGCAGATCAGGGGGCACTCTTTTTAACGAGGCCGCCCAATAAAGGATTTAAGTATATCAAGTGTGCAAGTATTTCCCAGTTTTAAAGTTCTTCTCACCCCAGGAGTGGGAAAGGGACAGAATAACCCGATTCGCGTGAGGTTGATGACATTGGAGCAGGCAAGAGGGGTCATTGAGAAACACTCTTCGCCCCTCGGTACCAGGTGTCATCGACGGTGATCGGTGTTCGGACCTAAAGGACGATGACTGATCATGCATGGTCATCGGGGGTTCTAGCTACACGCAGCTAAACTAGGACCCAGGCTCCCAGCGAGAGCGTTACGCATTCACCACGCATGATTCCAAACCAGGAGAAGAGGAGTTGCTCGCCAGTAGGGTTGTGCATGAGGATGGTGTAAGAAAGCTAGTCAGATAGGTGACTCTCTTAACCAATTACATGCATGGCACTGTGTGGGGAGATCGTGCATGCAGGATGCAGCGCCTGGCGAGTGTGCTTATGTAAGGACCTAGAAACTTTAATTGGAATAAAAGTGTTATATTTAAATAATTTCAGAAGATGTTATTATTTAAAATACAAAGAGCTGGTAATAGAAGTTTCGTAGTAGTCGGACCTCGAACGTCGCCCAAGGTCTGGGGTCAGCTAGTAAAGGTCGGTCAGCTGACCATTGTATTAACCAAGTAGTCAGGTGCGATGACTTTATCGTGAGGTAATCACGTGGGTGTGCTCGAGGAAGACATGTGGATCAAGAAGAGTAAAGGAAGAAAAGTGTAGCTTAGAAGTCTACGAGATCGCCGTTGTTGAAGACGGAGGCGATCTTCGACTTCTTTGGCACATAATCGCCTGTCGCCTAGAGTACACATGATCGCCAATCGCCTATGGTGTACGTGATCGACGGGAGTGCACTTAGTATGTGGTCAAGATGCTGGATCAACCATAGTGGGTTCCAAAAACCACGCGTATCAAGGTGTGGGTTAAGCCTTAGATACGCTGTGCATGCGAAGCTCTATGCTTGAGCATAAGAAATCGTCCTTAGTGTTGCATGCATGGGCGCACGAGGAGTAGTGCTGATCTATTCTTGGAAATGTGAAGCTACCGATGTCACCAAGCCATGTGGAGGTGATACCTTGGACGTAACATAGTGGGATGAAGAACCTTCAGCAAGGCGTGGCGATGTGTCATAAGTCATCGCCGGGATGAGAGACATGCGGGCATCGCCAGGGCGAGAGACACGCGGGCATCGCCAGGGTGAGAGACAGACGGTCATTGCCAGGATGAGGGACGCATCGATCGTCTCCCAAGGAGAGACATCGGTCGTCTTACAGGGAGAGACATCGGTCGTCTTCTAGGGAGAGACATCGTTCGTCCACCGGATGAGACATCGGTGGATAGTCATCGCGCGAGCAGTCATCGGTGGAAGGTTATTGCGCGATGTCGTGTTTCACACATATAAGGTGGGACCCAGGCTCCCAGCATGAGACGTCTTGCATGCACGACATGTAGACAAAAAGGGTGTTTCAGAATAGTTAGCATCAGAGAGTTGGTATGGGAAGTGACCCAGAGTTGGTGCGCAGAGACCCACGTGGTCATACTGTTAGAGGAAATGTATACGCAAGCTTCCCTGCAGAGTGGGTGGTGGCAGCGGCATGCCTGGGAAGGGTGGCTTAAGTTCAAACTTCAGTTTGGATAGGCAGGTTCGAACGCTGCTTGAGTAGAGAGAAATTGAGTGAGTTGGTTTTAGCTCCCTGTTTCTTCTTCTCCTTCTTCATACGTTCAGACGTCCTAGTGCATCAGTTGGCTATCGGCGACTACCATAGAGCACCTGGGAGGTTCTCTGCAAGTTCTCCAAGCCGGACGCTAAAACAGAGTTAAGGCATCCTTGAATCGCGTTGGGTTGGAGCTCTTAGTGAAGTTTACGCTAGTCCAGGTAAGGGAAGCTAACATTTTCGTTTATAAAAACTTTAGGCGAGTAGGTTCTGAAGTGAGGGCGACGTGGTCGCCGGTTTCATATTCCTTTTCACGATGCTCTGTTTTTATGTGTGGGGCGACGTGATCGCCGGTTTTAATGTTGTTTTCGAAATCCCCTGTTTTAGTGTCGGTTTGAACTTGTTTGAGATTGATATGTGAAATGCATGTGATATTGGAAAATCTGAACCTTGGTACGATTGTTGCTGTGGTTGGAATCATTCATTTAAGTGTTGTATGGTGCATTGGGTGAATTGATGATATCGGGCTGTCCTGTGTGGACTTCACGAGCTATCCTGTGTGGACTTCACTAGCTGTCCTGTGTGGACTTCACGAGCTGTCCTGTGTGGACTTCACTAGCTGTCCTGTGTGGACTTCACGAGCTGTCCTATGTGGACTTCACTAGCTGTCCTGTGTGGACTTCACGAGCTGTCCTGTGTGGACTTCACTAGCTATCCTGTGTGGACTTTACAGTGGTGTGGTATGTGTCTATGTGTGGTGAGTCAGTGGAAGTCTGACGTGAGAAAGAGAATTATTGAAATTGATAGACACTTGATGGTTTATGTGAAACAAATAACACTTGATGAAATTGTGAAGTGTGTGAAATGAATGGCAAAATTGATGGATTTTACGTGGGTGTTTTAAATCTGTTTTGATCCGGTCGGTCATCGGTAGTCGATGACATCAGCAGCAGTTGACCATGTGGACCATTCATAGGGTAACACGTGGTAGAGGATAGCAGGCGAATAGGGAGGCGATCACTCAGAATGGTAATCGCCTGTCGCCTGTGATGATGAGTAATCGCCTATCGCCTTGAGGATGAGTAATTGCCTATCGCCTTGAGGATGAGTAATCTCTCATCGCCGGTATGGATCAGTAATCGCCTCGTTTGCACATGATCGCCGTATGTTAAGGTTAGGAGATCAGGTGGTCAGCAAGTCGCCGAAAGAGCACATCGCCGGGTGTTGGAGAAGACTTGGCAAGCACTTGTTGTATGGTCTAAGTACAGAGGATAAGTGGCATATCTGCCACCATGTGTAGTGTGAGCTGCGATGCCCAGGGTTAACCAGCTCTGCATGTTAAGGTTGCGCCCAGAGTAGCCTGTGTACTAAGCTACTCCCTGTGTGGATAACTTAGTCGCAGGGGCACAGTAGAAGTAACGTTTCAGCTGCAGATACTCCAGATGGTGACACGTGTATGACCAGATGTTATCCACGTGTCAAGAGGAATAACCGTCAGGAGAGAGAAAGACTCAGGTATATATACAAACTCTTAACGAAATTCAGAGGGGGTTTTTACAGATTCTTACAGCTTACACATTTGAGAGTTTCAGTTACACACGAGTCTCACAGAGAGATTTAGATATAGTTTTGGTGTTCCTGTTGCCTGACTTGAGCGTCAGAGCTATAACGGCCGCCAGAGGCGCCGTCTGTGTGTTTTGCAGGCAGCGTTTGGAGTTCCGGCGGTGGTTCTTAGAGCGTTCCTGCAGAACAGAAGGCTAGACGAAGGAGTGACGAGACAATCCTCCACGTTCGAGTCATGCGGCAGGATCATTTGGCGCCCACCGTGGGGTCCGTGTGAATTTTGCTCCCATCCACGTCGCAGTTTCTTGAGGTTCTTGCAGTTTCTTGGAGCTTCTTGATCTTTTCGTCGAGGTTTCTTGAAGTTACGTCGAAGTGTTGAGAAGATGAGAAGAAGAACTAGGCAAACCTCACCTGCGCCATCTGCTGAAGAAGGAGCTGTTACCATGGTGCAGGCAGTGGAGATAATGCGCGCGTTGCAAGATAGCGTCGCGGAATCGAGAGCTGATCAGGAGAAAATGCATGCAGAGCTGACTGCATCGCAAAGAAGAAACGAAGAGTTGAGCCGTATGAATGAAGAGCTGCGTAGGGAATTGCAGGCGCAGAAGGAGCGCGCAGCTGAAGAGAGGACGTCGACGCCACCGTCGCCTCCGAGAGCATTCCCTATGCCTTTCTCCCCCGAAATCATGAACACGGTGGTGCCTCCCAATCTGGTGGGACTGAAAGCGTCATTCACGGGGGTGGAAGATCCAGAAGCACACCTGACAACCTTCCACACTCAGATGATGCTGACTCGAGGTTCAGATGCTGTGTACTGCAAGATGTTCATGAGTACGTTGCGCGGAGTTGCGATGGAGTGGTTCGTGAGCCTGCCAGAGGGCCACGTCACTTCCTTCCATCAGTTTGTGAAGCTGTTCACGGAGCAGTACATCATGAACCGACCTGCGCCAGTGGTGTCCTACGACCTGTTTGACGTGCGCCAGTATCAGGGGGAGCCGTTGAGGGACTACCTCAATCGCTTTGGGGCGCAGGTGGTGAGATTGCCCGTCAAGGATGAAGACATGCTGGTGCATGCGTTCAAGAGAGGTGTCCTCCCTGGTCCTTTCAGTGAATCGCTCATCAGGAGCCACCCTGCCACCTTCACCGAGATACGGCGACGCACGGTGGCACACATAGTAGCAGAGACAGAGGTCTCTGAGAAGAGAGGAAGTGCTGCACCGTCGAAGCCACGTGGAGGTTAGGGGAATCAGCAGCAACGGGCGCGAGTGCATGAGATCAAGGAAGGGAGGAAGGAGCAGGGAAGGTCTCGCCCTTATGCACCAAGGAAGGACCAGACCAGGGGGCGTGCAAGCAACGCACCCCCAGGTATGATTTCATGATAAGTTTGGCGGAGCTGATCGCCATCCCTGCTGTGGCAGCAAGACTCCATGTGCCAGAGAAAACCGACAGGGTACTTGGAGGGAGGAAGGATGAGTGGTGTGAATTCCATCAAGCTTATGGACATACACTCCGTAACTGCCTGGCGTTGGGGCGTCAGCTTGCTGAGTTGGTGGAGACAGGGTTCCTGACCGATTATGTAACATCCCGCCAAAATCTTTTCATATTTATAAAATGAAATAAAGGTAAAACAATAATATCGAAGTGAACATATGTATATATATATATGTATAATGAAATTTCTCCTCACAGGGAGTTTAATACATAACCAATCAGTTTTCCAAACTTAAACAAAATACAACAAAATAGAAAAATAGGCGATCTCCTAACAGAAAACAGGCGATCTCCTATCAGAAAACAGGCGATCTCCTATCAGAAACAAAAAATAGGCGATCGCCTAACAGAAACAGAAATAGGCGATCTCCTTCCGGCGACCACTCACAGAGGAGCTCTACTTCCTGCAACATCATCTGCTCTCGTGTAAATTATACACGATCATCACAGGTTTAAGGAAACATCCACAAAACAAAAACGCAGGGTAAGCTAGATATTTGAAAGAGAATTTAGATATGAAACTTTAAAATCAAGATAAAACCAATTTAAGACACCCACGTAAAAACCATCAACTTTCTCATTCCCTTCACATGACCATCAAGTAATCACATATTTCACAATTTCCTCAAGAGTCGTTCAATTCACATAATTCATCAAGTGTCTATCAATTTCAATGTTTCTCATTTCTCACGTCAGACTTCCACTGACTCATCACACACAGACACTTGACACTACTTCCGGAAGACACGTGCATTGACTAGACTCAGAGATCTGCACCTGTCATACTGCACCACTGTGAAATCACACACATTCACAGGGTCACTGTGAAATCACACACATTCACAGGGTCACTGTGAAATCACACACATTCACAAGCGTATAAATGAATCTCAATATCATCACTATCCTAGCATGACAGGGTTAATCCATACAACGGGTCAAGCTCGTTCTCTTTCAAACAACTCACCCATAGGTATGAACCTCCATCGACTCTCAACGCCTGAATAACTTCATCTATATGATTCCATTATATCAGGAGAGTCAGGATATCTCATTATAGAAATCACCGATCAATGCACATCCTACACGATCTTACACGGTATTTTCTTTCCTGAAAATACTATGCCTTGATCCCACATTCACAACATTCAACACATCATATAACACTTAAATGAACGATTCCAATCACAACAACAATCATTCCAAGGTTCAGATTTTCGAATATCACATTTCAATCTCAAACAGTTTCAAACGACACTAAAACAGGGGAGTTCGAAATCAACATTTAAAACCGGCGATCACGTCACCCCACACATAAAAACAGAGCATCGTGGAAAGGAATATGAAAACCGGTGACCACGTCGCCCTCACTGCAGAACCTACTCGCCTAACGTTTTTATAAACGAAAATGCTAGCTTCCCTTACCTGGACTTGCGCAAAACACCAAGAGCTCCAAAACCCACCGAAGCTTAAAGATGCCTTAACTCTGTTTTAGCGTCCTGACGGAAAACTCGCAGAGAACTCCCCAGGTATCCAAAGGCAGTCGTCGCTCGTCATACTGGTGCTTGAGGATGCCTGAATCACAGCGCGAAGCAGAGAAAAGAGAAGGATGAAGGTGAACTCACTCTGTCACTCTTGAACCACAGCAGCGTTCTTTGCCTCTCAGAAGTGAGTTTTTGAATCTAAACCAACTTGTCCACAATTGCTGCTGCCACCACCCACTCTGCAGGAAAGCTTGCGTGCACGCTTCCCTGAACAGTATGGCCACGTGTGTCTCTGCGCATGCCAACTCTCTGATGTCACTATTCTGAACCACCCTTTTTGTCTACGTGTCGCGTGTGCAGGATGTCTCATGCTGAGAGCCTGGGTCCCACCTTATCTGTGTGAAAATCGACATCGCGCGATAACCTTCCACCGATGACCGCTCACGCGATGACTATCCACCGATGTCTCATCCTGGCGGATGACCGATGTCTCTCTCTCTGGAAGACGACCGATTTCTCGCCCTGGCGATGCACGCATGCCTCGCGCCCTGGCGATGCCCGCATGCCTCGCGCCCTGGCGATGCCCGCATGCCTCGCGCCCTGGCGATGCCCGCATGCCTCGTGCCCTGGCGATGCCCGATGACACACCGCCACGCCTTGCTGAAGGTTCTTCATCCCACTATGTTACGTCCAAGGTATCATCTCCACATGACTTGGTGACGTCGGTAGCTTCACATTTCCAAGAGTAGATCAGCACTACTCCTCGTGCGCCCATGCATGCAACACTAAGGACGATTTCTTATGCTCAAGCATAGAGCTTCGCATGCACAGCGTATCTAAGGCTTAACCCACACCTTGATACGCGTGGTTTTTGGAACCCACTATGGTTGATCTGTAAGGACCCAGAAAATTTTATTGGAATGAAAGTGTTATATTTAAATAATTTCAGAAGATGTTATTATTTAAAATACAAAGAGCTGGTAAATGATGTTTCGTAGTAGTCGGACATCGGACGTCGCCCAACGTCTGGGGTCAGCTGGTAGAGGTCGATCGGCTGGCATGTGGATCAAGAAGAGTAAAGGAAGAAAAGTGTAGCTAAGAAGTCTCCTACGAGATCACCGTTATTGAAGACGGAGGCGATCTCCGACTTCTCTGGCACATAATCGCCTGTCGCCTAGAGGAGACATGACCGCCAATCGCCTATGGCGTACGTGATCGACGGGAGTGCACGTAGTATGTGGTCTAGATACTGGATCAACCAGAGTGGGTTCCACAAAACCACACGTATCAAGGTGTGGGTTAAGCCTTAGATACGCTGTGCATGCAAAGCTCTATCCTTAGTGTTGCATGCATGGGAGCACGAGGAGTATTGCTGATCTACTCTTGGAAATGTGAAGCTACCGATGTCACCAAGCCATGTGGAGGAAATACCTTGGACGTAACATAGTGGGATGGAGAACCTTCAGCAAGGTGTGACGATATGACATCGGTGAGCAGAGTAAGGCGATGTGTTCTCGTCACACACAAGGGCGATAAGAGATCGCCAACAGGATGAGAGTAACATCGGTCATCAGCCAGGATGGGAGACATCGGTGGTCTGACAGGTTGAGACATCGGTTGTCTTCCAGGGTGAGACATCGGTGGTCTGCCAGGGAGAGACATCGGTTGTCTGCCAGTGTGAGAAATCAGTCATCACCGGGATGAGGCACATCAGTCATCGCCGGTATGAGAGGCACATCGGTCGCCTCCCAGGGAGAGACATCAGTCGTCCTCCAGGATGAGGCCTCGGTGGATAGTCATCGCGCGAGCGGTCATCGGTGGAAGGTTATCGCGCGATGTCGAGTTTCACGCAGATAAGGTGGGACCCAGGCTCGCAGCATCAGACGTACTGCACGCGCAACACGTAGACAAAAAGGGTGGTTCAGAATAGTGACCTCAGAGTGTTAGCCTGCGCAGAAGCATGCGTAGTCGTACTGTTCAGGGAAGCGTACACGCAAACTTCCCTGCAGAGTGGGTGGTGGCAGCGGCTTTTGGGGGCAAGTTGGTTTAAGATACAAAAAAAGCCACTTCTGAGAGGAAAAGAAGGTGCTGTGGTTCAAGAGTGACAGAGTGAGTGAGTGAGTTACCTTCATCCTTCTCTTTTCTCTCCTTCACTCTGCCATTCAGGCCTTATCACGTTCCTGCTTAGCTATCGACGACTGCCCTTGGAGCACCTGGGAGGTTCTCTGCAAGTTCTACAAACCAGACGCTAAAACAGAGCCAAGGCATCCTTTAAGTTCGGTGGGTTAGAGCTCGAAGTGAGGTTTTACGCAAGTCCAGGTAAGGGAAGCTAGCTTTTATTTTCAATAAAAGCCGTAGATTAGCTGTTTCTGAAGTGAGGGCGACGTGGTCGCCGGTTTCATATTCTTTTTCGTGATGCTCTGTCCTATGTGTTTGGGCGACGTGGTTGCCGGTTTTAAACCCCTTTTTCATGATGTTCTGTTCTTATGCGTTTTGGACCGGATCGCCGGTTTTGGCGTTGTTTTTCGAACTCCCCTGTTTTGGTGCTGTTTGAAAACTGTTTGAGATTTAAATGTGAAATACATGTGGTATTTGAAAATCTGAACCGTGGAATGAATGTTGCTGTGATTAAACCGTTCATTCAGTGTTGTATGATGTATTGATTGTTGTGAATGTGGGATCAAGGCATAGTATTTTCAGGAAAGAAAATACCGTGTAAGATCATGTGAAATGTGTATTGACTAGGGGCTTGTCTAGAAGGAGATATCCTGACTCTGCTGATATAATGGAATCACATAGACGAAGTTATTCAGTTGTGGAGAGTCGAAGGAGGTTCATATGAATGGGTGAGTCGTGTGAAAAAGAACGAGCTCGGCCTGTTATATGAATTAACCCTGTCATACCGGGAGGGTGATGATATTGAGACTATGTATGCGCATGGCTGTGTGGATTTCACAGCGACCCTGTGTGGATTTCACAGTGGTGTGGTATGACAGGTGCAGATCTCTGAGCCTGAGTCAACGCACGAGTCTTCCGGAAGTGGAGTCATGTGTCTATATCTTATGAGTCAGTGGAAGGTCTGACGTGTGAACCATGAATATTGAAAGTAGTGAATAGATACTTGACGAGTTTGTGGAATATGGGAATGTTGATGGTTGAAATTGATATGGATTATGAATGGCGTGAAGATTTATGTTTTCTATGGATTTAAAGTTTCATATTTAAAGTTTTTAAAACATCTAGCTTACCCTTTCATCTGGTATTGTGATTGCTTTCTAAAACCTGTGATGATCGTGTAATTTTACACGGGAGCAGACGAGGTTGCAGGTAGTAGAGCTCATCAGTGAGTGGTCGCCGGAAGGAGATCGCCTGTTCCTATTTCTGTTAGGCGATCACCCTTCTTCTGTTTTCTGATAGGAGATCGCCGTTCTCTGATAGGAGATCGCCTTTTGCTGTTAGGAGATCGCCTGTCTTTCTATTTTAATGTAATTTTGTTACATTTTTGGAAAATTGACCGAATATGTATTAAACGAGGAGAAACCTCATTACATATATATAATTTTGTTAACTTCAAAATATTTGTTTACCTTTATTTTCATTATATAAATATGAATAGTATTTTGGCGGGATGTTACATGATCCAATATCTTGACCACATACTGAGTGCACTTTCGGCGATCGTGTGCACCATAGGCGATTGGTGTTCATGTACACTACAGGCGATTGGCGTTCATGTGTAGTCTAGGCGACAGGCGATTATGTACTAACCAGGCAATCTCGTAGTCTTCTAAGCTACACTTTCCTTCCTTTTTATTTTAAATAAAAACATACTTAGAATTCATTTAAAATATATTCCTTTTATTCCAATTTAATTTTGACAGGTCCTTACAGATTACCTGCAGAAGAGAAAAGGTGATCGCGCTTCGGGGTCCCAGGAAGGCGACCAGCAGCATGAACTCCCTGTGTTTGGGGAGGTGAGGTGATGGAAGAGGCTACACTGGGGGGGCTCCTAGAGCTGAAGCGAAAGGCATGATCGCCCCACGTGTGTGCATCGCCAGGGCGGTCGTCGCCGGTTAAAGGAGACCCCATCCAGAGTGGTTGAGACGTTGGAGAATGGAGCTTGTCGGCTAGTGACTCTGGACGGAACGACTATTCCCAGAACCCAGGACGTTACGCGCTTCTTTCCTACTTTCGTTAAGTTATAAAGTAGATGCGCTATCGCGCTGTACACACACTTAGTGTATTAAACAGTTGAGCAGATCAGGGTCACTCTTTTTAACGATGCCACCCAATAAAAGATTTTCAGTACATTAAGTGTGCGAGTGTTCCCAGTTTAAAGTTCTCCTTGCCCCAGGTGCAAGACCAGGTGATTGGTGGTGAGTTACCGAGTGGCCACCACCCGCAGATCAGCCCTAGATAAGCGCTGGGATGTAGAGCGTGATCAGTCATCAATGCATGCAGACCGCGATCAGCCATCAGTGCATGCAGACCGCGATCAGCCGTCGGTGCATGTAGAGAGTGAGTACTCGGTCGGTGCACGGTCATCGGGGTCTTGCTAACACGTGTTAAGCTGGGACCCAAGTTCCCAGCAAGAACGTTAAGCATGCACCTCGTATGATTCCAGAAGAAGAGATCCTCGCCGGTCGGGACGTCGGTGAACGCGCGATGAGGCAATGCAGGCGGGGCGCGCCCAGTGTGTGCGCTTAGACAGCCACGCCTGGCGCCCCCCTCGGAGCGTGCACTCACGAGAAAGTCCTTCCTCGACTTTGTACAGCGAGGTGCAGGCGAGAGAAAGTCCTCTTCCTCTGCTTTATACAGCAAGGTTGAGGCAAGAGAAAGTCCTCTTCCTTTGCTTTTTACAGCAAGGTTGAGGCAACAGAGAAAGTCCTCACCTCTGCTTTATACAGCAAGGTTGAGGCAAGAGAAAGTCCTCTTCCTTTGCTTTATACAGCAAGGTTGAGGCACCAGAGGAAGTCCTCCTTGCCTTTGAGCAAGTGCAGGCAACAGAGGAAGTCCTCCTTGCCTTTGAGCAAGTGCAGGCGAGAACAGAGGAAGTTCTCCTTGCCTTTGAGCAAGTGCAGGCGAGAACAGAGGAAGTCCTCCTTGCCTTTGAGCAAGTGCAGGCAACAGAGGAAGTCCTCTTTGCCTTTGAGCAAGTGCAGGCGAAACAGAGGAAGTCGTCCTTGCCTTTGAGCAAGTGCAGGCGAGAACAGAGGAAGTCCTCCTTACCTTTGAGCAAGTGCAGGCACCAGAGGAAGTCCTTCTTGCCTTTGAGCAAGTGCAGGCACCAGAGGAAGTCCTCCTTGCCTTTGAGCAAGTGCAGTCACCAGAGGAAGTCCTCCTTGCCTTTGAGCAAGTGCAGGCACCAGAGGAAGTCCTCCTTGCCTTTGAGCAAGTGCAGGCACCAGAGGAAGTCCTCCTTGCCTTTGAGCAAGTGTAGGCACCAGAGGAAGTCCTCCTTGCCTTTGAGCAAGTGCAGGCACCAGAGGAAGTCCTCCTTGCCTTTGAGCAAGTGCAGGCAACAGAGGAAGTCCTCCTTGCCTTTGAGCAAGTGTAGGCAACAGAGGAAGACCTCCTTGCCTTTGAGCGAGTGCAGGCGAGAAAGAAGAAAGTCCTCCCTCGACTTTGTACAGCGAGGTGCAGGCGAGTGAAAGTCCTCACCTCGACTTTGTACAGCGAGGCTGAGGCAAGAGAGAAAGTCCTCTCCCTTTGCTTCTTACAGCAAGGTTGAGGCGAGAGAACCAAGTCCTCACCTCGACTTTGTACAGCGAGGCTGAGGCATGAGGAAAAGTCCTCTTCCCTTTGCTTTTTACAGCAAGGTTGAGGCGAGAGAACCAAGTCCTCTTCCTCTGCTTTTCACAGCAGGGTTGAGGCGAGAGAAAAGTCCTCTTCCTCTGCTTCTTACAGCAAGGTTGAGGCAAGAGAACCAAGTCCCTTCCCTCTGCTTTTTACAGCGAGGCTGAGGTGAGAGAGGCAAGACCTCACCCACGACTTCTTACAGCGAGGTTGAGGCAAGAGGGGTCGTCGAGAAGCACTTTTCTTCCCCAAAAAACAGGCGTCATAGTTGGTGTTTAGACCCTCTATGCACTCAGCGCTAGTGTGGCAGAGAAGTGCAGCGAAGCCAGAAGCGCGATGACTGATCGGTGGTGCACTAACATGCTAGTCGGTGGTCAGTGGTAGAAGCAAGTTCTGCTACGTGAAGCCGAAGCGTTTAGGCCCGTTAAGTCAGTCATCTAGCACGAAGTTATGTTGAAGGCAATGCTAAGGTAACAGTTAGCCGCGATCAAGTCAGAGGCCATGTTTGAGGGGTTGCAGTTAGATCGCGCTAAAGCCTAAGCTAGTTAACAGTTAGTCACATGCAGAGAGTTAAAGAGAAGAAACGCAGCGAACCCTAGCGCGTTTGAGAAGAAGAAAACAGGGAAGGTGAATCTCTAGATGATCCAGAGAGATGCTTTGAATGTTTGAAGGCGAAGAAGAAGGAATGAAACAGTGTTAGTACCAGAGTGTGCGCTCCTGTAGACCGCCAGAAGACGATTTCTTAGTCTCTTCGCTGACAACAAGTTCACAGCTCGAGACTGGGGGGCTTGTGATCCGGTCGGTCATCGGTAGTCGATGACATTAGCAGCAGTTGACCACGTGGACCATTCACAGGGTAACACGTGGTAGAGGATAGCAGGCGAATCAGGGAGGTGATCACTCAAAATGGTAATCGCCTGTCGCCTGCGATGATGAGTAATCGCCTATCGCCTTGAGGATGAGTAATCGCCTATTGCCTTGAGGATGAGTAATCGCTCATCGCCGGTATGGATCAGTAATCGCCTCGTTTGCACATGATCGCCGTGTGTTAAGGTTAGGAGATCAGGTGGTCAACAAGTCGCCGAAAGAGCACATCGCCGGGTGTTGGAGAAGACTTGGCAAGCACTTGTTGTATGGTCTAAGTACAGAGGATAAGTGGCATATCTGCCACCATGTGTAGTGTGAGCTGCGATGCCCAGGATTAACCAGCTCGCCATGTTAAGGTTGCGCCCAGAGTAGCCTGTGTACTAAGCTACTCCCTGTGTGGATAACTTAGTCGCAGGGACACAGTGGAAGTAACGTTTCAGCTGCAGATACTCCAGATGGTGACACGTGTATGACCAGATGTTATCCACGTGTCAAGAGGAATAACCGTCAGGAGAGAGAAAGACTCAGGTATATATACAAACTCTTAACGAAATTGAGAAGGGGTTTTTACAGATTCTTACAGCTTACACATTTGAGAGTTTCAGTTACACACGAGTCTCATAGAGAGATTCAGATATAGTTTTGGTGTTCCTGTTGCCTGACTTGAGCGTCGGAGCTACAATGGCCGCCAGAGGCGCCGTCTGTGTGTTTTGCAGGCAGCGTTTGGAGTTCCGGCGGTGGTTCTTGGAGCGTTCCTGCAGAACAGAAGGCTAGACGAAGGAGTGACGAGGCAATCCTCCACGTTCGAGTCAAGCGGCAGGATCATATTTTATATGGATTTTAAAGTTTCGTACTTCAAGTTTTAGAATAGCTAGCTTACCCTGTGTTTTGTTTTGTGGCTGTTTTTCTTAAAACTGTGATGATCGTGTATTTTACACGGGAGCAGATGATGTTGTAGGTAGTCGATGTAACATCCCGCCAATTCCATTGCATAATTATAAAATGAAGTAGAGATAAAATAATAATGTTGAAGTGAACATAATTATATATATATGTAATGAAGTTTTCTCCTCGTAGGGAGTTTAATACATAATCTGCCGGTTTCCAAAAACGTAAACTAAATACAACAAAATAAATAAAAACAGGCGATTCCCCAATAGGATAGGCGATCTCCCATCAGGAAAGGGCGATCTCCTATCAGAAAAGGGCGATCTCCTATCAGACAACATAAAAAGGGTGATCGCCTAACAGAAATATATATGGGCGATCTCCTCCCGGCGACCACTCACTGAGGAGCTCTACCACCTGCAACCTCGTCTGCTCCCGTGCAAAAATACACGATCATCACAGTTTAAGAGAAAACAGCCACAGAGCAATACAAAAGAAAGGGATAAGCTAGATGTTTTAAAAGCTTTTAAATCAATAGTAAACATAAAACTTCACACCATTCATGATCCATATCAATTACAACCATCAACATTGCCATATTCCACATACTCGTCAAGTGTCCATTTGCTACTTTCAGTATTCAAGATTCACACGTCAGACTTTCCACTGACTCACAATGCATAGACACATGACTCTACTTCCGGATTGACTCGTGCGTTGACTCAGGCTCAGAGATCTGCACCTGTCATACCATACCACTGTGAAATCCACACAGGGTCGCTGTGAAATCCACACAGCCATGCGCATATATAATCTCAATGTCATTAACTCTCCCGGTATGACAGGGTTAATTCATATAACAGGCCGAGCTCGTTCTTTTTCACACTACTCGCCCATTCATATGAACCTCCTCCGACTCTCCACAACTGAATAACTTCATCTACGTGATTCCATTATATCAGCAGAGTCAGGATATCTCCTTCTAGACAAGCCCCTAGTCAATACACCTACACACGATCTTACACGGTATTTCCTTTCCTGAAAATACTATGCCTTGATCCCACATTCACAACATTCAAAACATCATACCACTCAAATGAATGATTCAAATCACAGCAACAATCATTTCAAAGGTTCAGATTTTCGAGTATCACATGCATTCCACCTTTAAATCTCAAACAGCTTCTAACAACACAAAAACAGGGGAGTTCGAAATCTGTATTTAAAACCGGCGATCCCGTCGCCCAAACACATAACAACAGAACATCCTGAAAAAGGGGTTTAAAACCGGCGACTACGTCGCCCAACCACATAGAATAGAGCATTGCGAAAAGAAACATGAAACCGGCGACCACGTCGCCCTCACTTCAGAAACAGCTAATCTATGGCTTGTATTGAAAATGAAGGCTAGCTTCCCTTACCTGGACTTGCGCAAAACACCAAGAACTCCAAAACCCAACGAAGCTTAAAAGATGCTTTCACTCTGTTTTTGCGTCTGGTTTGTAGGACTTGCAGAGAACTTCCCAGGTGCTCTAATGGTAGCCGTCGCTCGTCGTACTTTTGGGTGAAGGTGCCTGAATCGCAGTGCGAAGGAGAGAAAAGGAGAAGAAGGGAGGTAAACACACTCTTTCGCTCTTGAACCACTGCAACGTTTCTTTCTCTCAGAAGTGGGTTTTTGCATCTTAAACTAACTTGTCCACAAAAGCCGCTGCCACCACCCACTCTGCAGGGAAGTTTGCGTGTCCGCTGCACTGAACAGTACGACTAAGCGTGCCTCTGCGCAGGCTAACACTCTGAGGTCACTATTCTGAACCACCCTTTTTGTCTACGTGGCGCACGTGCAGGACGTTTCATGCTGGGAGTCTGGCTCCCACCTTCTATGTGTGCAACTCGACATCGCGCGATAAGCTTTCACCGATGACCACTGGCGCGAAGACTATCCACCGATGACCTCTTGCGCGAAGACTATCCACCGATGACCTCTCGCGCGAAGGCTATCCACCGATGACCTCTCACGCGAAGACTATCCACCGATGACCTCTCGCGCGAAGACTATCCACCGATGACCTCTCACGCGAAGACTATCCCCGCATGCCTCGCGCCCTGGCGATGCCCGCATGCCTCGCGCCCTGGCGATGCCCGCATGCCTCGCGCCCTGGCGATGCCCGCATGCCTCGCGCCCTGGCGATGCCCGCATGCCTCGCGCCCTGGCGATGCCCGCATGCCTCGCGCCCTGGCGATGCCCGCATGCCTCGCGCCCTGGCGAGCACGTGTAGTCTAGGTGACCGGCGATTTTGTACTAACAAGGAAATCTTATAGTCTTCTAAACTACACTTTGCTTCCTTTTTATTTTAAATAAAAACATACTTAGAATTCATTTAAAATATACCCTTTTATTCCAATTTAATTTTTACAGGTCCTTACAGTCGAGCTCCTCAGTGAGCAGTTGGAGGAAGAGATCGCCTGTTTTCTTTTTATGCTGTATTTTGGTTTTATTTCGAAACAGTTGATGGAATGTATTAAAACCCCTATAAGAGGGACGTTTCTTTTTGAGATACAATGTATGGGATGATGTATTTTCAATATATATACATATGTTGATTTTATAAATTAATGTCTACACTTATTTTATTATATAAATATGAAAAGACTTTGAGGGGCGTTACAGCTTACACCAACCACCTCGAGTGCTCTCGTGGGGGCATGCGACTCGCTCAGAGGGAAGAAACGCGCTAAAACTTCCCAAGGGAATAACTTAGGCGCATAGAGAAAAGCGCAAAGGCCCTTCAGGTATGACATGCGTACAGTTAAATCCTCCCTCGCCTATGAGCGATGTGAGGTCAGTTTGAGCCTATCACTTGGAGTTAGAGGTCTCGTAAGCGGAGAGGTAGGTTCGTAGAGAACACCTCCCCTTCGAGTGAGAACTTCCAACGTGAAAGAAGGGTTCGCCCAGTGAAATCCTCCCTCGCCTATGAGCGATGTGAGGTCAGTTAGAACCTGTCAGTGGGGGTTAGAGGTCTCGTAAGTAGGAAGGAAGATTCGTAAGGAACACCTCCTCTTCGAGTGAGAACTCCCAACTTGAAAGAAAGGTTCACCAGAGAAAAAGTCCTCACCCTCGACTTCTTACAGCGAGGCTGAGGCAAGAGAAAAAGAAGTCCTCACCCTCGACTTCTTACAGCGAGGCTGAGGCCAGAGAAAAGGTCCTCACCCTCGACTTCATACAACGAGGCTGAGGCGAGAGAAGAAGTCCTCACCCTCGACTTCTTACAGCGAGGCTGAGGCGAGAGAAGTCCTCACACTCGACTTCTTACAGCGAGGCTGAGGCCAGAGAAAAAGTCCTCACCCTCGACTTCATACAGGGAGGCTGAGGCGAGAGAAGAAGTCCTCACCCTCAACTTCTTACAGCGAGGCTGAGGCGAGAGAAGTCCTCACCCTCGACTTCTTACAGCGAGGCTGAGGCCAGAGAAAAAGTCCTCACCCTCGACTTCATACAGCGAGGCTGAGGCGAGAGAAGAAGTCCTCACCCTCTACTTCTTACAGCGAGGCTGAGGCCAGAGAAAAAGTCCTCACCCTCGACTTCTTACAGCGAGGCTGAGGCGAGAGAAAAAGTCCTCACCCTCGACTTCATACAGCGAGGTTGAGGCGAGAGAAGAAGTCCTCACCCTCGACTTCTTACAGCGAGGCTGAGGCCAGAGAAAAGGTCATCACCCTCGACTTGTTACAGCGAGGCTGAGGCGAGAGAAGAAAGTCCCCTCCCTCGACTTTGTACAGCGAGGCAGAGGCGAGAAGAAAGACCTCACCCTCGACTTTGTACAGCGAGGCTGAGGCGAAAGGAGAAAGACCTCACCTCGACTTTGTGCAGCGGGGCTGGGGCGAGAGCAGAAAGACCTCACGCTTGACTTCTTACAGCAAGGCTGAGGCAAGAAGGGCCATCGAGAAGCACTTTTCTTCCCCAAAACACAAGCATCATCTTTGGTGTTAAGGCCCTCTATGTGCTTAGCGCTGGAGTAACAAAGAAGTAGAGCAGAGCCTAAAGCGCGATGACTGATCGGTGGTGCATCAACATGCTAGTCGGTGATCGGTGGTAGAAGCAAGTTCTGCTGCAAGAAGCCGAAGCATTTAGGCCCGTCAAGTTATGAAGCAGAAAAAGAAATTACACAGAAAAAAAAGAAGTTGCAAAGGGAAAAGCTCAAGGAGGAGGAATGATCTTGCCATTGACCACTTATTCTCTTCGCTGAAACAAGTTAACAGCTTGAGACTGGGGGGCTTGTGTACCGACCAGTTCGCATCCATGACTTAGTCTTTTCGCCGAAACAAGTTAACAGCTTGAGACTGGGGGGCTTGTGTACCGACCAGTCCTCGGACACCGAGAACAGGTAGTAAAGGGCGAACCACGTCAGCTGGGTCCCACAGCACGGGCCAAAGCCACGTAGAGTGGACCCCGCAGGCAGCTTGGATTAGAGGGTGATCAGTCATCGGTGTGTCCAATCAGAGAAGGGTGATCAGTCATCGGTGTGTTCCCTTAGAGAAGGGTGATCAGTCATTCCCCTCAGAGTAGGGTGATCAGTCATCGGTGTGTCCCCTGAGAGAAGGGTGATTAGTCATCAGCGTGACGATCACCAGGAAGGGCTGATGTGTCCTTGTCACTCCGCAGGGTGATCAGTCCTCGGCAATAGAGTGTGACGAGGTGACATCGGTCTTGGGTGATTTGAACAGCATAGACAGAACAGCTAAGATTGGTTCCCAGTGTGGGCCAATGACCAGAAAAATACCCAGAGGTAGGGAGAGGCCTGAATCACGAAGAGCCTATGCTGGTAGCAGGGAGAGCACAGTTAGGTGCAGAGTCCTGAGGGGACGAGTACTCACCAGAACTAGGGCTTTCCCGGTGAAGGCTACATGCATGGCACGTGAACAGTGAAGGCACTCCCAGAATAGGTGGCCCCAGAGGCTAGGTGCACAAGGAGGCATCCAGGTGGTCACCCTGTGAGAGTTTGCACTCCAGAGAAGGAAACCTTAGGTGCTAGATTACCCTAAGATTGGGTGATAGCGGCGCAAGGGTATTCCAGTAAACCCTAAATATGGCTAGTAGCGCAGTGAACCCTAGTTAGGGCTAGCGGCGCAGTAAACCCTAGACTATATAAGGTGATGGAGGAGGGCCAAGCACATCTAGCCAAGGAAGCCAAGGCCCAAACCAAGAAGACCGTCTAGACCAAGAGGAGCGTCTAGCTCCAGGAAGTGAACGTCTAGAACGTGAAGGAGGGAGGCTATCCATGGAGCTAGACCGTCTAGGACCTCTCACAAGATCCATGGCTAAACATATCCAAGCACACATAGAAGAAGCCACGGATGGAAGAGAGAGATCTTTGTACATGTTTCATAAAGGCCCAAAGGGGGAGTGGGTGCTTAGTAGATTAGTGTAGTGTAGAAAGCAAAACTTGCTCACTTAGGGGTGTGCTATCAAAAAGGTGCCCTTAGCAATAGAAGGAGGGGTGTGCTAGCAAATAGGTGCCTTTAGCAAAAGAAGGAGGGGTGTACTATCAAATGTTGCATTTTTGACCTATCTTCTAGAATATTAGGATGATGGTGTGGTTTGACTAAAGTCAATACCCTAGGCAGCCCCACTTTTTGTATTTCCATCCCTACCCTTTAAGCTTGCTCACCAAGGCTCCTAAATCTATAAATAAGGAGGCCTACCTCATGTATTTTCAAGTTTATTTGAGTAATGTTATGCTGCCATTTTTTGTGCACAAGCTTTACTCCTCCTAGAAATCTAGGCTATAAACTTCAATCCTTTCACCTTCTCCCTTGAGCTGGCCGAACCACTCAACCCATACTCACCATGCACCTTCAAGACCAACACAACTCCTAGGAGGGTCTTGTTTCACTCATCCATTGCTTCCGCTCCATCTATTTCTACTTTGATTCAAGAAGAACACATGAAAATGCCATCATTTGGTATCATGAGCTTTTGGTTCTTCAAGATGAGTAGCTTGTCTTTTTAAATTTTCAGTTCTTCTTTATTTTCATCTTGTCATTTCAATTCCATAATTGTCTTGCTGTTTTTTACATTTTAAATTGTTCTTGGTGTGCTTATGGAAGATCCAACCGAAGCACATGTGTTCAATTGATCTTGAACATTTTCTTGTGCAATTGTGATAGGATTCCTTACACATTGAGTGGCTGTTTTCTTTTAGGAATTTGAGTCTTTATTGCTTTCTTATAATTGCTTCATTTTATGCTTTGAGTCTTTATTTTCTGAATCTATAAATGTTGTGTCAAGTCATGTGAATCCATAATTGTCATCAATTCTTAGTAGTCCTATTCTTTGGCTTGATTGTTTCTTGTTTTTGGGTCTCTTTAAGTTGCCTTAATCTGCTGTTATTTTTTATCCTTTGCTGCCTTTTTAATTTTAGTTTGAGTTCATAATTGTGTCTTAGTTCTTACACAATTTCTTTCTTACATTTCCTTTGTGTTAAATTTTTTGGTATCTTGCTGTTTTTTTTTTTTTCCAGTTTTCCAGATTTCCCCTGTTTCTCTCTGTCTGGCTGTTTTTTGTTTCAAAAATTATTTCCACTCATAGGAAATTTGTGATTCTCTGGAAAATGCAAGTTTGAAGTGTTACAAAAAGGACAAAAAAAGAATCAGATCAAAAAAGGCAACAGAAAAGATATGATAAATCTTACAAAATCAGAGTGCAAACCTTGAGCGCTCCAGCTGGCCTAACTGCACACCAAATTTGAAAAAATTATTAAAAAAAAATGGTGCATGCGTTTTAGATGATTCCAAAGCCATTGTTTAGATAAGATCCTGAATTTTTCTTGCATAAAAATTTCAGAGACAAATTTTAAAAATACAGCTCAGCATAAATCGGGGAACAAACACGTTTTCTGGCCCACAACAATTTTCAGTGGTGCTGTTTTTTTTATTTGGTCATCTAATCTAGTGCTTTTCTTTAGGTATTCCTTTTGTGTGCCAACTTTTATTGAGTACCTTTAATTGTTTGCTTTAATTTCTTGACTCTCTTTCTAAGTTGTCATATTATAAATCCTTTTGGTGGTACTGTTTTTATTCAATTAAATTTGTTTCTTGCTTTTGTTTCTTGACCTCTCTTTTGGGTGCTGGAATTTAATTCTCCTTGGTGCATATGTGCATGGAACTTGACTTGGTTTAGGTTTAGCTCTTGTGAGTAGGTGCTGGAAATTGGAGAATTAAAGCCATCATTTTAAGGAGGAGACAAAGCTAAAGCCGAAACAAGGTTGCTTGAAGCAAACAATACAAACACCTAGGAGATCAAAAATTCAAGACAACAAAGAAGTGCACTAACCCAAAAGAGGATCAACAAAGGGAGTATTCTTTTCCTTTGCAACTTGGTTTATTGTTAATTACCTTTTTAATTACGTTTAGACGGTGAGTGTGTCTTCAAGGGCTCAAAGTGTCCAAGAAGCCTCACCTAGGGCCGAATAGCATAGTAAATTTTTACTTAGTAATTTGTTGCTTGTTTGAACTTGTTTTCTATTGTTTTGGTAGAAACGTTTTGCATGATTAGTTTAGTTTAATTTTGTGCTAAAACCGACTAGTTTGTTGCATATTTTTTTTTAGCTTACATAGTTTTATTGCTTTTTGATTTCTCAACTTCTTGTGTTTTAAGTGTTTCACTAAGAGAAATTTTTGTGTGAAGGCATTGGAGACTAGTTTTTGGCAAGGAAAAGGCTTGGTACTTAAGTAGTCCTTTAAGACTCACCTCCCTTACCTGGAAAACTACCTTCTTTATCTTCCCTAATCTTTCTCAAAGTAAAAACGCCTAAATACACAAAGGTATAGCCATGTCTTCTTCTTCTAATTCTCCAAAGTCTATAGAATGTGAAGTAAAATCTTTGAAAACCCTTTTGAAAGAGGTATCCCAAGCGGTACAACTAATCTCTTTTAGGCAAGTGGAGAATGAAAACAAGATTAATGAGTTGGCTAGAGCTCAAGAAGAGAAATCCCAAAAATCTCAAAAATCAAAAAAAACAAATACTCATGCATCACAAAGCATTGCAACTCTAGGGGAGGGAAGCCTTAGAATTAATGACTACTACCAACCACCCCCTAGAAGAACTAGGCAAAGGGAACAAGAGGTGCCAAGGGAAACTAGAGTAGACCTACCTCATTTTCATGGAAAGGAAAATGTAGAAATATATCTAGATTGGGAGATGAAGGTAGAGCAACTCTTTGCTTGCCATAGGGTAAGTGAGGAACGAAAAGTACCCTTAGCCACCCTTAGTTTCCAAGGAAATGCCATGTATTGGTGGACCTCTTTAGAAAGAGACCGATGTAACATCCCGCCAAAATAAAACCATACATTCATGTTTAATGAAAATAAAGGTACACAAAAATCTTGAAGAGAACAACATTACATATATATATAATAAACGGGGTTGCCCTTTTAGGGAATTAAATACATAATTCAGTCAAGAGTTTTGCAAAACTTTAACGAAAATCAATTGATTACAAAGAAAACGGCGATCTCCACATAAACCGGCGATCCCAAAACAGAAGACCTCAAATCAGGCGATCTTCTATCAGGACACAAATCCGGCGATCACCACCGAGAGGTGGAAATGGGCGATCTCTTCCCTCGGCGACCACCCATTAGGGAGCTCTTCTTCCTGGAAGATCATCTGCTCCCGTGTAAAGATTACACGATCATCACAGTTTTAAAAGAACAGCCACAGAACCAAAACACGCAGGGTAAGCTATATAATTTAAAGGAAGTTTAAATCATGAACATGAAAATCAAAGTAAAACAAGTTTCAAAATATCCATGTAAAACGTAGAGTTGCTCATATCATTCACCTGATCGCCCAAAATCACACATTTCACAACATTCACCCATAGTCATTCCATTTCACAATACTGCATCAAGTGTCTATCAAAATTCAAATTTCTCATTTCACCTGTCAGACTTTCCATTGACTCACCACACAAGACACTTGACACTACTTCCGGATTGACTCGTGCGTTGATTAGACTCAGAGATCTGCACCTGTCATACCACACCACTGTGAAATCCACACAGGGTCGCTGTGAATCCACACAGCATGCGCATATATCATCTCAATGTCAATAGTTCTCCTGGTATGACAGGGTTAATCCATAGGACAGGCGGAGCTCGTTCTTTTTCACACGAGACGCCCATCATATAGACCTCCTTCGACTCTCAACAACTGAGTAACTTCCTCTACGTGATTCCATTACCTCAGCAGAGTCAGGATATCCCCTTAGGAATCACCGATCAATGCACCTACTACAAGATCTTACACGGTATTTTCTTTCCTGAAAATACTATGCCTCGATCCCACATTCACAGCATTCAAAAACATCATACCACTCGAGTAATTGATTCAAGTCACAGCAACGAATCATTTCAAGGTTCAGATCTTCGAATATTTCATTTAAATCTCAAGTAGTTTCAAAACAACACCCAAAAACAGAGAGTTCACAAACAACGCCAAAACCGGCGATCTAGTTCAAAAACAGGGTGTTTCGAAGACTGTATATAAAACCGACGACCACATCGCCCAAGCACACAAACAGAGCATTTTACGCAGATGAAAACAAAAATGGCGACCACGTCGCCCTCACTTCAGAGATAGCTACACTATGGCTTCTATGGAAAAAGAGGTCTAGCTTCCCTTACCTGGACTTGCGCAACCACCAGGAGCTTCGAAATCCAACAGAGCTTGAAGAATGCCTTGGCTCTATTCTTGAGTCTGGTTTTGAAGGAGTTGCAGAGAACTTTCCCAGGTGCTCCAATGGTGTTGCTTCTCGTCGTACTCTTGTGTGGAGATGCTGAAATCGCAACGCGGAGGAGGTAACTGGAGGAGAAGGGAGGGAACTCACTCTTTCTCTCGTCGAATACAACAATGTTTTCTTTTCTCTCAGCAGTGGATTTTTTGTAACTTAAACCAACTTATCCCTCCAAAAGCAGCTGCCACCACCTACTCTGCAGGGAAGTTTGCGTGCACGCTTCCCTGAACAGTACTACTAAGCGTGCCTCTGCGCAGGCTACGCTCTGAGGTCACTATTCTGAACCACTCTTTTGTCTACGTGGCGCGCGTGCAGAACATCTCTTGCTGGGAGTCTGGGGCCCACGTTCTCTGGGTGTAACTCAACGTCGCGCGATGACCTTTCGCCGATGACTACCAGCTCGAAGAGAAACCACTGATGACCTCTCGCGCGAAGACGATCCACCGATGACCTCGCGCGAAGACAACCACCGATGACCTCGCGCAAAGACAACCACCGATGACCTCGCGCGAAGACAACCACCGATGACCTCGCGCGAAGACAACCACCGATGACCTCTTCCTGGCGAACGACCGATGTCTCCCCCCCTGATGATGCCCGCATGCATCGTGCCCTGGCGACGCCTGCATGCCTCGCGCCCAGGCGATGACGTGTAGTCTAGGCGACCGGCGATTATGTTTAAACCAGGAACCCTTATAGTTTTTCTAGACTACACTTTCCTTCCTTTTTAACTTAAATAAAAACATACTTAGAATTTATTTAAAACATACTCTTTCATTCCAAAAAATTTTTCAGGTCCTTACATTCTCCCCAACAAGAAAAATTTTCGTCCTCGAAAATTGGATTACAAGGAAAAGAGGTATGGATAAGCCTCCCTCATGGGTTCTTCTAACTCCCAAGTTGAATCCCCCGATCTCTCATCCCACACCACTTTCACCATGTCGATGGTCTTGCCTCTGAGCTGTTTACTTTGCCGATCGTCAATCCTGACTGGTTTTGCTTCAAAGGACAAGTCATCTCTGATCTGCACGTCGTCTACATCCAGCACATGACTGGGGTCTGCCATGTACTTCCTCAGCTGTGACACGTGAAAGACATTGTGCAGATTCGCCAGATGGGGAGGTAGGGCGATCTCATACGCCACTGGGCCAATCCTTCTTAAGATCTGATATGGTCCCACGAACTTAGGGGACAACTTCTTTGACCTGATCGCCCGCCCTACACCCTTGGTTGGTGTCACTTTCATGAACACGTGATCTCCAGCAGCAAACTCCAAAGGCTTTCTCCTCTGATCTGCATAGGACTTCTGCCTACTCTGAGAAGCTTTCATTCTGCTTTGTATCTGCTTTACCTTCTCGGTCGTCTGTTGAATCAACTCTGGCCCAACCAAGACTGCCTCGCCCTCTTGGTACCAACATAAGGGGGTTCTGCATTTCCTCCCATACAGGGCTTCATATGGGGCCATCCCAATACTGGCGTGGTAGCTATTGTTATAGGTAAACTCCACTAGTGGCAACACCTCCTCCCAACTTCCCAATTGATCCAAGACGCACGCCCTCAGCAGATCTTCCAGAGATTGGATCGTTCTCTCTGACTGACCATCTGTTTGGGGATGATATGCAGAGCTCATCCTCAACTTAGTCCCCAAGCATTCTTGTAAGGTCTGCCAAAACCGTGAAGTAAACCTGGGATCTCTATCTGAAACGATGCTGGAAGGCACTCCATGCAGCCTTACTATTTCTTGGATGTATAGCTGTGCCAGCTTGACCATAGGCATCTTCATATTCACTGGAAGAAAGTGGGCACTCTTCGTCAGCCTATCAATGATGACCCAGATTGCATCATGACCTTTTGCCGATCTGGGTAAATGAGTGACAAAATCCATGGCGATGCTGTCCCACTTCCACTCAGGGATATCCAGTTGCTGCAATAGCCCGCCAGGTCTTTGATGCTCTACCTTCGCCTTCTGACACGTTAAGCAGGTTGTCACATACTGGGCGATGTCCCTCTTCATGCCCGACCACCAAAATGACTCCTTCAAGTCATGGTACATCTTGTTCATGCCTGGATGAAGGTTAAGGCGACTCTTATGACCTTCCTCTAGGATCATCATCTTCAACTCATCATTTGCAGGTATGCAAATTCTGCCATCAAACCTCAAGATCCCATCATCGCCCATCTCAAAGCCTCTCGCCTGATCTGTCCCTAGTGACTCTACAGTGCGCTTCAGGCTAGGGTCCTCCAATTGCTTATCCTTCAACATTCCCAGGAAGTCATTAGTTATAGTCAGCTTGCTACAACTAATGTGATTCACGTGAAATTCTACTCCAAGGTTTAAGTCTCTGAACTGCTCGATCAGTTTCTGCTCTTCCATCATCATGGTGGCGACTTGTATAGACTTCCTACTCAAGGCATCTGCCACTACATTGGCCTTCCCTGGGTGATACATGAGTTGAAAGTCGTAATCCTTTAGGAATTCCATCCACCTTCTTTGTCTCATGTTTAGTTCCTTCTGATCGAACAGGTACTTCAAGCTCTTGTGGTCACTGAACACCTGGAACCGAGCTCCATATAGATAGTGCCTCCAGATCTTCAAGGCAAAAACCACTGCCGCCAACTCCAAGTCATGCGTAGGGTAGTTTCTCTCATGAACCTTGAGTTGTCTTGAAGCATATGCAACCACTCTCTTCTCTTGCATTAAAACACATCCCAAGCCTTGATGTGAAGCGTCACAGAAGACATCAAAAGGTCTTCCTACCTCGGGGATCACCAGCACTGGAGCACTGGTCAACCTCTCCTTTAGTTCCATGAAGCTCTGCTCACATCGGTCGGTCCAAGCAAAAGGTTGGTCCTTGCGGGTTAGCTGTGTTAAAGGAGCCACTATCTTGGAAAAATCCTCAATAAACCTCCGATAGTAGCCCGCCAACCCCACAAAGCTCCTTATCTCAGTCACGGTCTTAGGACGTTCCCATTGCAGCACTGCCTCTACCTTGGCTGGATCTACCGAGATCCCCTGGGCAGATATCACGTGTCCTAAGAAGTTGACTTCCCTCAGCCAGAACTCACACTTGGAGAACTTGGCATAGAGCTGCTTCTCTCTCAGTATTTCCAATACTGTCCTCAGGTGTTCCTCATGCTCTTCCTCGGTCCTTGAATAAATGAGGATGTCATCTATGAAGACCACCACAAACTTATCCAAGAAAGGGCGAAAGATCCTATTCATGTAGTCCATGAATAGAGCTGGAGCATTGGTGACTCCAAATGGCATCACTACATACTCGTAGTGCCCATATCGAGACCTAAAAGCTGTCTTCTGAACATCTTCAGCTTTTACCAAGATTTGGTGATACCCCGATCTCAGGTCAATCTTGGAGAACACCGAGGCCCCATGAATTTGGTCCATCAAATCATCAATCCGAGGTAGGGGGTACTTGTTCTTGATGGTCAATTTGTTCAATTGCCTGTAGTCTATACACAACCGAGACCCTCCATCCTTCTTCTTGACTAGGAGCACTGGAGCTCCCCATGGAGATACGTTGGGTCTGATGAATTGCTTCTCCAGCAACTCTCCCACTTGCTTCTTTAACTCCACTAACTCGGCTGGTGCCATCCTGTAAGGTGCCATTGATATTGGTCCAGCTCCAGGTACGAAGTCAATAGAGAATTCCACTTCTCTCTTAGGGGGTAACCCAGGCACCTCTTCTGGGAATACATCTGTGAAATCTTTCACCACTTGTATCCTGTTTACGTCCCCTTTATTCTCTACTTCCAACCGGGCGAGCACCACGAAGCACCTCGCCCCTCCTTCCAGCTCTGATCGCCCTCGTTGAACTGATAACACATCCGATTCTTGGGGGTCTGGAAATGCTACTTTCTGCCTACCACAGTCTATGAGAACGTGATTGGCAGCTAACCAATCCATTCCCAGGATAACATCCAGGTCCTGAAGAGGTAGGCAGATCAAGTTCACCTTGAATCTGCGTCCCTCCACAATTACTGGACATTCGGGGCACACTGTAGAGGTCGACACCTGTCCTGACGCAGGTGTAGAGACCAACAGTTCGAAAGGTAACTCCTTCACTAGGAGGCCCAACTCAGCTACACACAGGCTTGACACAAAGGAGTGTGTCGCTCCAGAATCAAACAAAGCCCTTACACCTCTACCAGCAATAAAACAAACACCTTGGATGAGGTTACCTGACTGAGCTGCCTCTGTTCCAGACATGGCGAACACCCTCCCTGTTGCCTGAGGTCTGTTGCCCTCGTTCCTCAACTGTTGGGAGCCACTGGGTTGGGTCGCCCCATTCCTGCTAGGGCACTCTCTAGCAACGTGCCCTATCTTTTGGCAGACAAAACATCTCCTCTCTGAAATCTTCTTGAAACAAGCATTGGAGGCGTGTGGTCCACCACAGTGAAGACACTTGGGTTTCCAAGGTTGCTGCTGTTGAAACTGGGGAGGTGCTGCTCCTGCCCGATGTGGTGGAGGTCTCGCATAGGGTTTGCTTTGTGGGTGCTGTGCCTTAGCCCTCCCACTGGAGGAACCTCCTTGGTGTGACCTGATCACCCGAGAATCACCCTTTTCCAGGGTCTCCACCATCTTCGCCTTCTCCACTAAGGCGTGGAATTCCCTGATGCACATCGGGGCTAGGGTCCTCTTCAGCCCATGCTTCAGTCCTTCTTCGAATTTTCTACATCTCCAGGCCTCGGAGGTCGCCTGGGTATAAAACCGGGCGAGGTACTCAAAACGAGCAGCATAGGCGTTTACTGACATGTCCCCCTGCTCCAACTTTAAGAACTCAGCTTCCCTTGCAAACTTGGCACTGTCAGGGAAGTATTTCTCCAAGAACTTCACCCTGAAGCTCTCCCAATCCAATACATCCTCTCGTGCCTCCATCATCTGCTGAGCTCCCATCCACCAGAACTCAGCTTCTCCTGATAGCAGATAAGTGGCGAACAGCAGCTTCTTCTCTTCAGGGCAGGAGGTCGCCCTAAAGATTTTCTCCAACTCCCTGACCCACTGATCTGCCTGGTCAGGGGTAGCATTCCCACTGAACTTAGGTGGGTTGTGCCTCATGAACTCGGCCAGTCCCATCTTTTCTTGGGGCTGACCGACGTGGGAGTTTGTCTCAGCAGATCGGGCAGTTTCCCAGTGTTGCATTGTGGCTTGATGGTTCTGAGCCATCGCCGCATTCTGCTGCTGAATGGCAGTCGCCATCATCTCGATGGCCTTGGCGATCTGGCTCATCTCTGAGGAAGGTTGGGGTGGGGTAGAAGGTCTACGTGCCATCTTCTTCGTTCTGGATTCTGAATCTATTGGTTTCTATATTCCCTACAACTACAAGAATGAGATCGATCAGAAATCAATTCATTCAGGAGGTACCATCTAGACCTTACAAAGGTCAGCATCTCAAAGTCATTAAGAATTTGAGTTCATCAACAAAGTTATAACACTTATAATCCCAAACAAAACACCAGAACAGTTACTGGTGTGCAAACATCAATCTAAACTACCACCTCAGTCAAATTCAAGAACACTCAGAAATCACACCAGAATTCAACGTAGGCTAAACATCAAACCTTTGGAATTAAGATTAAGAATTTTCCCGATCCAGTTATGAGTGTGCACCCTCATTACTTTATCAGGATCTCCTCATTCTTAATGCTAAGATTTTCAATTAGAGCATACATTCACTAAGGCATACACAAACTTTCAATACCAAAAACGTTTTGAAAACCTTCCACTATAGTGGTTATTTAAAACTCAAATAAGTTTTATGAGCAGAAGAAACACAATGGATCCACAGCCCTCAGGTCATCCTAAGGCGAACTGCTCTGATACCATTAATGTAACATCCCGCCAAAATAAAACCATACATTCATGTTTAATGAAAATAAAGGTACACAAAAATCTTGAAGAGAACAACATTACATATATATATAATAAACGGGGTTGCCCTTTTAGGGAATTAAATACATAATTCAGTCAAGAGTTTTGCAAAACTTTAACGAAAATCAATTGATTACAAAGAAAACGGCGATCTCCACATAAACCGGCGATCCCAAAACAGAAGACCTCAAATCAGGCGATCTTCTATCAGGACACAAATCCGGCGATCACCACCGAGAGGTGGAAATGGGCGATCTCTTCCCTCGGCGACCACCCATTAGGGAGCTCTTCTTCCTGGAAGATCATCTGCTCCCGTGTAAAGATTACACGATCATCACAGTTTTAAAAGAACAGCCACAGAACCAAAACACGCAGGGTAAGCTATATAATTTAAAGGAAGTTTAAATCATGAACATGAAAATCAAAGTAAAACAAGTTTCAAAATATCCATGTAAAACGTAGAGTTGCTCATATCATTCACCTGATCGCCCAAAATCACACATTTCACAACATTCACCCATAGTCATTCCATTTCACAATACTGCATCAAGTGTCTATCAAAATTCAAATTTCTCATTTCACCTGTCAGACTTTCCACTGACTCACCACACAAGACACTTGACACTACTTCCGGATTGACTCGTGCGTTGATTAGACTCAGAGATCTGCACCTGTCATACCACACCACTGTGAAATCCACACAGGGTCGCTGTGAATCCACACAGCATGCGCATATATCATCTCAATGTCAATAGTTCTCCTGGTATGACAGGGTTAATCCATAGGACAGGCGGAGCTCGTTCTTTTTCACACGAGACGCCCATCATATAGACCTCCTTCGACTCTCAACAACTGAGTAACTTCCTCTACGTGATTCCATTACCTCAGCAGAGTCAGGATATCCCCTTAGGAATCACCGATCAATGCACCTACTACAAGATCTTACACGGTATTTTCTTTCCTGAAAATACTATGCCTCGATCCCACATTCACAGCATTCAAAAACATCATACCACTCGAGTAATTGATTCAAGTCACAGCAACGAATCATTTCAAGGTTCAGATCTTCGAATATTTCATTTAAATCTCAAGTAGTTTCAAAACAACACCCAAAAACAGAGAGTTCACAAACAACGCCAAAACCGGCGATCTAGTTCAAAAACAGGGTGTTTCGAAGACTGTATATAAAACCGACGACCACATCGCCCAAGCACACAAACAGAGCATTTTACGCAGATGAAAACAAAAATGGCGACCACGTCGCCCTCACTTCAGAGATAGCTACACTATGGCTTCTATGGAAAAAGAGGTCTAGCTTCCCTTACCTGGACTTGCGCAACCACCAGGAGCTTCGAAATCCAACAGAGCTTGAAGAATGCCTTGGCTCTATTCTTGAGTCTGGTTTTGAAGGAGTTGCAGAGAACTTTCCCAGGTGCTCCAATGGTGTTGCTTCTCGTCGTACTCTTGTGTGGAGATGCTGAAATCGCAACGCGGAGGAGGTAACTGGAGGAGAAGGGAGGGAACTCACTCTTTCTCTCGTCGAATACAACAATGTTTTCTTTTCTCTCAGCAGTGGATTTTTTGTAACTTAAACCAACTTATCCCTCCAAAAGCAGCTGCCACCACCTACTCTGCAGGGAAGTTTGCGTGCACGCTTCCCTGAACAGTACTACTAAGCGTGCCTCTGCGCAGGCTACGCTCTGAGGTCACTATTCTGAACCACTCTTTTGTCTACGTGGCGCACGTGCAGAACATCTCTTGCTGGGAGTCTGGGGCCCACGTTCTCTGGGTGTAACTCAACGTCGCGCGATGACCTTTCGCCGATGACTACCAGCTCGAAGAGAAACCACTGATGACCTCTCGCGCGAAGACGATCCACCGATGACCTCGCGCGAAGACAACCACCGATGACCTCGCGCGAAGACAACCACCGATGACCTCGCGCGAAGACAACCACCGATGACCTCGCGCGAAGACAACCACCGATGACCTCTTCCTGGCGAACGACCGATGTCTCCCCCCCCTGATGATGCCCGCATGCATCGTGCCCTGGCGACGCCTGCATGCCTCGCGCCCAGGCGATGACGTGTAGTCTAGGCGACCGGCGATTATGTTTAAACCAGGAACCCTTATAGTTTTTCTAGACTACACTTTCCTTCCTTTTTAACTTAAATAAAAACATACTTAGAATTTATTTAAAACATACTCTTTCATTCCAATAAATTTTTCAGGTCCTTACAACCGACGTCTTCATAGGGACCCTCCCATAGAATATTGGAATGACCTTAGGGGAGCCCTAAGACGTCGACATATACCTTCTTACTACCATAGGGAGTTGATGGACAAGCTCCAAAGACTCCAACAAAAGAATATGAGTGTAGAAGAGTATAGGCAAAAGATGGAGCTCTATATGATGAGAGCCTCTATTAGAGAGGAAGAGGAAACCACCATATCTAGGTTCCTTAGTGGCCTATCACTTGAGATAAGAGATAGAGTAGAGCTCTTACCTTATCAAGACTTGAATGATTTGGTTCAACTTTGCATTAAAGTTGAGCAACAAAATTTGCGCAAAACATCAAGTCAAAGGGTGAGCCCCTATTCTAACTTTTATCCCAAGAGAGAGTTTAAAAGGGAGGGTAGTACATCTAAGGAAAAACCAAAAGAACCTACCAAACCCTTCACCAAAGAAACCTCAACCCCACCCATCCGAGCTAGAGATGTTAAATGTTTTAAGTGCTATGGTAGGGGGCATGTGCAAGCACAATGTCCAAACCAAAGGACTTTGTTTCTTAAAGGTGTAGACGAATACACTAGTGGCGAGGATGAGCTTAGTGAGAAAGAGGAAGGGGGAGAGGATGAGAGGGTAGCTCCATTAGAGGGAGAATTGCTTATGATTAGGAGAACCCTCAACAATCACCCTAGCACATCCATTGAAACACAAAGGGAGAACATATTTCATACAAGATGCAATGTTTTAGAAAATATATGTTCCCTCATTGTGGATAGTGGATCTAGTTGTAATTGTTGTAGTGCTAGGATGGTTGAAAAGCTTAAGCTACAAGTGGTTCCTCACCCAAAACCTTACAAACTTCAATGGCTTAATGAAAATGGGGAACTACATGTAGATAAGCAAGTGGAAATCAAGTTTTCCATAGGGAACTACAAAGATAAAGTTTTATGTGATGTAGTGCCTATGGAAGCTTGCCATATCTTATTAGGGAGGCCATGGCAATTTGACAAGAAAACCTTGCATGATGGTCTCACTAACGAGATTTCCTTCACCCATAAATATAAGAAGTTTGTACTTAGTCCTTTACCACATTCTCAAGTGGTGAAAGACCAAATACAAATGAAACAAAAGAGGGATGAGGAAAACAAAAAAAAAAAGAGTGCTAGAAAAAGAGAAAATCCTTAGGGATAGGAAGGCGTGGGAGAAGAGTGTTCCTTCCCACAAGGTTGGTCTACAAGAAAAGCCTTTTGAAAATGTTTTAGAAAACTTGCTTCTTGTGGAACAACCAAGCCTTATCTTTTGTAAAGGAGCACTTACATGCACTGCCACAAGTAATGAACTCATGGTTTTACCTCCTCAAATAGAAAACCTTTTGAGTGAATTTGACGATCTATTCTCACAAGAAGGACCCAATGGGCTTCCTCCTCTTAGGGGAATAGAACATCAAATTGACTTCATTCCGGGGGCAAGCCTACCAAATAGGCCTGCTTATAGAACCAACCCCGAGGAAACAAAGGAGATAAAATCACAAGTTCAAGACTTGTTGGAGAAGGGTTGGGTTCAAAAGAGTCTAAGCCCTTGTGCTGTACCTGTCTTGTTGGTGCCCAAAAAAGATGGAAAATGGCGCATGTGTTGTGATTGTAGAGCAATCAACAACATCACCATCAAGTATAGGCATCCAATCCCAAGGCTTGATGATATGCTTGATGAATTGCATGGGTCAACTCTATTCTCCAAAATTGACCTTAAAAGTGGATATCACCAAATTCGAATCAAGGAGGGTGATGAGAGGAAAACCGCTTTTAAGACCAAATTTGGATTATATGAGTGGTTGGTGATGCCCTTTGGACTCACTAACGCTCCAAGCACATTCATGAGGCTTATGAATCACACCTTGAGGGATTGTATAGGTAAATATGTAGTAGTTTACTTTGATGATATCTTAGTATATAGTAAAACCCTAGAAGACCATCTAAGTCACCTTAGGGAAGTCTTTCTAGTTCTTAGGAAAAATAGTCTTTTTGCAAATAGGGATAAGTGTACCTTTGGTGTAGATAGTGTAGTCTTTTTAGGCTTTATAGTAAACAAAAAGGGGGTGCATGTAGATCCCGAGAAAATCAAAGCCATCCAAGAGTGGCCAACTCCACAAAATGTAAGTGATGTAAGAAGTTTTCATGGGTTAGCTAGCTTCTATAGAAGGTTTGTGCCTAATTTTTCTAGCCTAGCTTCTCCTTTGAATGAACTTGTTAAAAAAGATGTTGCATTTTGTTGGAATGAAAAGCATGAGCAAGCCTTTCAAAGGCTAAAAGCTCAACTCACCAATGCACCCATCCTATCTCTCCCGAATTTTTCCAAAACTTTTGAGATAGAGTGTGATGCATCGGGAGTAGGCATAGGCGCGGTATTGTTGCAAGGTGGACACCCCATTGCTTATTTTAGTGAAAAACTCCATGGTGCCACCCTCAACTACCCCACTTATGACAAGGAGCTCTATGCTCTTGTGAGAGCCCTAAAAACTTGGGAACACTATCTTGTGTCCAAAGAATTTGTTATCCATAGTGATCACGAGTCTTTAAAATATTTAAAGGGCCAACACAAGCTCAATAAGAGACAAGCAAAATGGATTGAATTTCTTGAACAATTTCCTTATGTAATCAAATACAAGAAAGGAAGCACCAATATAGTGGCCGATGCTCTTTCAAGACGCCACACACTCTTTCCAAAATTGGGTGCCCAAATTCTTGGATTTGACCACATAAGAGAGCTTTACCAAGAAGATCAAGAACTTTCATCCATCTATGCCCAATGTCTACATAGAGTGCAAGGAGGTTACTATGTGTCCGAGGGATATCTTTTTAAAGAAGGAAAACTTTGCATTCCTCAAGGAACACATAGAAAACTCCTTGTCAAAGAATCACATGAAGGGGGACTCATGGGCCATTTTGGAGTTGATAAGACTCTAGATCTTTTGAAAGCCAAATTTTGTTGGCCACACATGAGGAAAGATGTCCAACGCCATTGCTCTAGATGTATCTCATGTTTAAAAGCAAAGTCTAGAACAATGCCGCATGGACTCTACACCCCTTTGCCGATTGCAAATGCTCCTTGGGAAGACATTAGCATGGATTTCATTTTAGGACTTCCTAGGACTGCAAGAGGCCATGACTCTATCTTTGTGGTAGTGGACCGTTTTAGCAAAATGTCTCACTTTATTCCATGCCACAAAGTAGATGATGCTCAAAATATTTCTAAACTCTTCTTTAGAGAAGTGGTGAGACTCCATGGTCTCCCTAGAAGTATAGTGTCCGATAGAGATCCCAAGTTTATAAGTCACTTTTGGAAAACTCTTTGGGGTAAACTTGGAACAAGACTACAATTTTCAACTTCTTGTCATCCTCAAACGGATGGGCAAACCGAAGTAGTCAATAGATCTCTTGGAACTATGCTTAGGGCTATCATGAAGGGCAGCCACAAATCTTGGGATGAGTACCTTCCCCACATTGAATTTGCTTACAATAGAGTAGTTCACAAGACTACTAATGCTTCTCCTTTTGAGGTAGTATATGGTTTTAATCCTCTCACGCCCATGGATTTAATTCCACTTCCTAATCCACAAGATTTTGTGCATAAGGAAGGAGTAATCAAGGCTGATTTTGTCAAGAAAATGCATGAGAAGATTAAAATTCAAATACAACAACAAAATGAGAAGTACACAAAACACAACAACAAAGGGAAGAGAGAAATAATTTTTGAGGAAGGAGACTTAGTTTGGCTTCATCTTCGGAAAGATAGATTTCCAAATCAAAGGAAGTCCAAACTAAGTCCCCGAGGTGATGGACCTTTCCAAGTCCTTAAGCGAGTCAACAACAATGCGTATAAATTGGACCTACCTCTTGAATATGGAGTACATGACACATTTAATGTAATTGATCTTTCTCCATTTGTAGGTACCAATGACGATGACGAACTGGATTTGAGGACAAATCCTTTCCAAAGGGGAGGGGATGATGGAGGAGGGCCAAGCACATCTAGCCAAGGAAGCCAAGGCCCAAACCAAGAAGACCGTCTAGACCAAGAGGAGCGTTTAGCTCCATGAAGTGAACGTCTAGAACGTGAAGGAGGGAGGCTATCCATGGAGCTAGACCGTCTAGGACCTCTCACAAGATCCATGGCTAAACATATCCAAGCACACATAGAAGAAGCCACGGATGGAAGAGAGAGATCTTTGTACATGTTTCATAAAGGCCCAAAAGGGGAGGGGGTGCTTAGTAGATTAGTGTAGTGTAGAAAGCAAAACTTGCTCACTTAGGGGTGTGCTATCAAAAAGGTGCCCTTAGCAATAGAAGGAGGGGTGTGCTAGCAAATAGGTGCCTTTAGCAAAAGAAGGAGGGGTGTACTATTAAATGTTGCATTTTTGACCTATCTTCTAGAATATTAGGATGATGGTGTGGTTTGACTAAAGTCAATACCCTAGGCAGCCCCACTTTTTGTATTTCCATCCCTACCCTTTAAGCTTGCTCACCAAGGCTCCTAAATCTATATATAAGGAGGCCTACCTCATGTATTTTCAAGTTTATTTGAGTAATGTTATGCTGCCATTTTTTGTGCACAAGCTTTACTCCTCCTAGAAATCTAGGCTATAAACTTCAATCCTTTCACCTTCTCCCTTGAGCTGGCCAAACCACTCAACCCATACTCACCATGCACCTTCAAGACCAACACAACTCCTAGGAGGGTCTTGTTTCACTCATCCATTGCTTCCGCTCCATCTATTTCTACTTTGATTCAAGAAGAACACATGAAAATGCCATCATAAGGGACAGTAAAATACTTCACAAAGGTATGCAGTTTCTAGACCTAAACACAGAGAAACTCAATACACTTGGTGTTCCTTGCCTTACATTGACTTGAGCGTCGGAGTGCAAACGGCCTCTAGGGCGCCCCCTTTCTCTTTTGCAGGTGTAGATTGCTTCGAAAGAACCAAGCACGTATCAACGTGAGGAAGAAGGCGTGTGAGTGTCGTGAGTCAACCGACAGGCGAGTCAACCGGCAAGAACAGACACAAAATAATTTAAAAGCAGAATTTAAATTGCTTAATGAATAAAAATATGAAATTGTAAATGAAAAGAATTTAAAGGAGGAATTGAAATTTCTTGAAGATAAAAGAAATAATTGAAATGTGCTGAAAATTTTAAGGCATAAATTAACTCAAAAGCAATTAAGCACAAGATAACGATGCTCTGAATACAACATAATGTGAGTTGATTTTAAGATTGCACATGTTATGGTTGCACTTTGTTTATGGTTTTTTTATTTTAAGTAGAATAGGGTGAGAAACCCAAAAGAAGATTCCCACTAGACACGAACTTAACTAAGAGGGAAAAAAGAAAAAAACAAATACGGTTATTATGATGATGAAGCTAACTTGCAAAAATTAAAGAATATAAGATGAAGAATAACAAGTGAAAACCAAAATAAAAGACAAGCATAACAACATAAAGAGGAAAGGATGGATGGTGCAAAAAAAAAGATAAAAAGAGGAAGGGATGAAGGAAGCTTATGGAAGAAGAGGGGTTGTCACTCCACTTGGAGAAGGAGGTACTCCAATATGAGTGGTGAAAGAGCCGCCACTTGAGGTGATGCACACTCAAGATAAGACCCAAGGATAGGAGACCACTAGTCTTACTAAACACTCCTGAAACAATTTCTTTACTATATTCAAATTTCAGAGTGTGAAATACATGAGGCAAGACACTCTATAGAAGAGAGTGTCTTGGAGAACAAGATAGAAGGGTAGGGGTGTCATTTGTGAGAAACCTTCTAGAAGGTAGGTCAAAGAAACCCTAAACCTAGAAGCACTTGTCATGAAAGGTGGGCTTGGTACAAGCCCAAATTACTAAGCACATCCTACTCAAACTACTAAGCACACCCTACTCAAATTACTAAGAACACCCAACTCAAATTTCTAAGCAGACCCTATTCAAATTACTAAGCACACCCTACTCTAGCTTATTCTTCTATTTGGATCCCTAAAGTAAGCCCAATTGATTTACATAACTTCTCTTGTGGAAAGACAAGAAGGAAGAATTTATGGTATTCTGGTTTATGTTTGGTTCTTCTTCTGCTGATGCTCTCTCGAGGTTTGGTGGGGCCTGACTTTATATACGGAGATGATTGACCTATTTGTGAAGTGCTTGTTGTGCCCTTAGTTATCTATTGGTTGATGTGGTTTGTATCAGGTAGGATTTTCACTATGGGGTAGTCGATTCACACCACGACAACGTGGTCAAAAAATAAGGTCGCATCCTACGAGCGGTAAGACGAGGGCGAATGTGACATTCTCTATCATTTGGTATCAATTTTTGGCATCATGCAATGTCTGGATGATTAAATAAATTGATCGCTCTTCCTTATTGACATCTTGGATGAGTGTCATGCTGAGTGCGTCCCCAAGGCCGATAGTTATACAATGATTGGCTACTCGGGATCAGGCGTTTGTATTACAGCAGGGGAAGCTAAGAAGGTCTTCAACTGTTGAAAAATCTCTTCACACTTTGCGTCCCAATTGAGTTTTGTCAGCTTCTTGAGAAGTTGTACGATTGGTCAAGTTCGTTCGACCAATCTAGGGAGGAATCTAGATAGGGTAGTGAGACATTTGATCAACTTCTACACCTCCTTCACATTTTGTGGGCTTTTCTTTTCAGCGATTGCCCAACATTTATCTGTGTTAGCTTCTACACCTTGGTACGTAAGCATGAAACCTAAGAACTTTCCCCCCTCTACCTTGAAAGCGTACTTCTCGGGGTTAAACCGCATGTTGGTGGCTCTCAGCGTGTCGAATACCTCTTCAAGATCCTTTACCTGTTGGCGACACAAGTCATACTTGACGACAATTTCGTCAACATACACCTTGACACTTCATCCCAGTATGCCCCTAAAGACATTGTCCATGAGTCGTTGATTGGTTGCTTCGGCGTTCTTCATCGATCATGAACGTCGTCTTCTGCTTGTCTCTCGTGTGCATGCAAATCTGGTTATAGCCAGAATATGCATCCAAAAAACTAAGGACCCGGTGTCCGACTGCTCCGTCAACGAGCTGGTTGATGCTTGGCAATGGATAAACGCCCTTTTGGCAGGCATTATTCAAGTTACTATAGTCAGTACACATTTATCATTTCTGACTTTCCTTCTGAACCATTACCACATTGGGTAACCATGTGGTGTAATGAGCCTTACAAATGAATCCGTCTTGTAGAAGCTTCTGAGCTTCAGACCTCGTTGCTCTTTTTTCTTCGCCTAACTTTCTTTTCTTTTGGGCGACCAATCATGCCTCTTTATAAACTGAAAGTCTATGTGTTATTAGCTCGAGGCTCACCCCCGACATGTCCGATGCAGTCCACCCTTAGAGGTTGGCATTTCCCCTATGCATTTTGTGAATCAAGGAAGCGTCACTAGAAGATAGTGACGTTCCTAGATTGGTCGTATGCTCCTCGTCTTGCAAAAGGATTGATCGCAGATCCTCACCCTACTTTAGCCAAGTGTCATTCATCTAAGGGTTTATATCAGCTAGGGCGACCGTGTGCTCTCGCTTGGGGCCCTATGTTTTTATGGCTGCTCTTTATTGGTTGGCTATACCGTTAAAATGGTCACATAGAATTCTCGTGTGACCTTTTGATCCATGTGCACAGTTAAAATTGTTGAACAAGGTGCTTTGATGTCTCCAAATCCAAGTGGAATGCATGAAGATCTTTGTTGCTACTTGTGTGTGGGGGTTCTGGGTAGTTTGAATTTGGTAATCCACTCTTAGATATGATCCAAAGTGATTTAAGTCAAGTTATTTTGAAAAAGAGTATTTTCTAAAGAAGTGGAAAATCAACCAGTTGTTTTGTCGATTCAATCGGTTGTTTTACACTTAGTGGTTTTTGAAAAGATTTGAAAAAGCTTGAAATTGGTTGACCTTGTTGTCAAGCCAATTCAACCGATTGTTTTGTGTTTTCAATCAGTTGATTTTTGAAAATCCTTAACAGAATTTGTTAAGTTTGTTAAGTTTGTTTTCACTTATTTGAAATTGATTTGGTTCTTGCATTAAATGTTTTTAACAACTAATTGGAGTATATATAATCTGTTTTAGGCTACTGGTTGTTAGTGATTCATGAGAACACTTTCAAATCAAGTTTTTCCAAGATTGCTTCAAGCTCTGGATTCTTTCAAAGAGTGGAATAGGATTGCTTTGTAGTTTTTCTATTAAATCTGTGATTGTATCAGGTGTGATCATTCCTTTTCTCTCTTAACAATTGTATTTCTATAAGAACAAGTGTTGTACAGATCCAGAGAATGTTCTGATATGTGGTGTGTTATTTGCCAAAGGAGGTGTGTGTTCTTGAAGGGGTCAAGATCACCTCTTCGGTGTTTGTGGTTTGTAATCAAGGTTTTTGATTGCTTAGTGGAATACCCAGTGGTTTCTAGGGATTAGATGTAGCTCTTGGTATAGAGTGAACCAGTATAAACTTGCTGTGTGATCTTTCTATCCCTTATCTCCTTTAAAGTTGTTCTTAGTGTTATTTTTATAAACTGTTGATAAAAATCAACTAACATCATGTGGTATTCAGAGCTTTGGTTTTTCTTATCTTTTTGAGTTGATTTGGCACTTTACTCTTGCACCTTTAATTTCTTGCTTTTACCCTTCAAGCAACTTTAAATTCTGCCCTTACATTCTTGTCTTTACATTCTTGCAATTTAAATTCATCCCTTTAATTTCTTGCTCTTTCATTTCGGCTATTTTACTTTCCATAACACTTGTTTCGCTTTTGGATTGATTTTACTTGTGTCTTATTTGTGTTCTTGATTTTGTTTGCTTTGAGTCATATGTTCTTAGTGTTCTAGGTGTTCTTACTTTGATTCTACTTACTTGCTTTTAATTTTGAAAAGTTTAGAAGTAACTAGAAATTTGTTTAAGTGGAAGTAGATTTAGTTCCAAACATAGATTTCACGTGTTCATTTAAAATTTGAATCCCAATTTTTTTTTCTCTTTTGGACATTTGGCCATGAAGGCATATATGAATAACAAGCAGTTTGACAGTTTTATTCCATACCTAAACACCTCGAATAAAAAAAAAAAATACAACAAGAGACATCACCATTTTGATGCAAACCACCATCACCATAAAATTTGTTGTCCAAATTATCTTTCTTAAGTGGATTCAATTTTTATTTGGCAAATTGATTTCATCCTTGTGGAATTTTATCCTTTTGCTTTACAAAATTCTAGGAAGCATAGAACTTCTTTGTTAAAAGTTAGTAAGTATCTTTGAGTCTTTTTGTGTGCCTTTTCTTGTTTGACAAGTTTTGTCATCTATCTCATTCCTTCTTGGTTTAGCTTTTCTTGTTTAAAATTTTCTTGCTTGTCTTCTTTATTTTTGTATCGACCAGTCCTCGAACACCGAGAACAACTAGTAATGGTGAGCCACGTCAGCTGGGTCCCACAGCATGGGCTAGAGCCATGTGGGCTGGGTCCCACAGGTAGCATGGACTAGTGGGCTGATTAGTCATCAGCATGTCGATCACCAGGGCGGAACGATGTGTCCTCGTCACACAACGGGGTGATGAGTCCTCGGCAACAGAGTGCGATGAGGTGACATCGGTCTTGGGTGTTTTGAACAACAAAACTAGAACATCTAAGGTGGGTCTCGAGAGAAGACCAGTTATCAGTAAAATGCCCAGAGGTAGGGAGAGGCCTAAGTCACGAAGCACCCATGCGTGTGGCAGGGAAAGCACAGTTAGGTGCAGAGTCTTGAAGGGTTTGAGTGCCCATCAGGATCAGGGTTTCCAAGTGAAGCTACATGCATGGCACGTGAACAGTGAGGGCACTCCTAGGACAAATGGCCCCAGAGATTAGGTGCACGAGTGGGTACCCAGGTGGCCATCCTGTTAGAATTTTCACTCTAGTTAAGGGAAGGTGACGTGCTAGATTACTCTCAGATTAAGTGATAGTGGCGCGTAACGGCATGTTCCCAAAAACCCTAAATGTGGGTAGTGACGCAGAGGAAAACCTAAACTATATAAAGGGGTAGTAGAACTGATGTGATTCCACTAGCCACAACAACATGATTCTTTGATATTTTATGGAATCAACTTGAGTTGGCAAAGATTAGGCACTTTTATAGAAGAGGATCAATGTTCTATATTTCAAGAACTCACCAAATCTTGCACCAAAAACCAAACTCACATGGAAGCTCCATTTACTATCAATTGAACCGATTAAAAAGCTGGAAAACAAGTTTGAACCGAACAAGAAAGAAGGAAAACAGAAAATGAACCGTTCAAAATCAAAGAAAAGGAAGAATAGTTGCTGGAAAACTGAAAACAGAACCAAAAACTCAAGAAAACCAACTCAAAACATGAACAACTAAAGAGAAAAAAAGGAAAGAGAATAGAAAACTTACGAAAATGGATGTAGATTGGTATGAACACGCCACTAGAAGTGATGGATGCTCCTAGATGAGTGTGCTACCGCCACTTGAGGACACCATGGATCCTTTATGATAAGACTAGAGAAGAAGGCTCAAAGCTCTCCAATGTTCTCTCAAAATTTGAGTAGAGCTTCTTTACTATCAATTTCAATCTAGAAAATACAATGAGGGATGTAAGGACCTGTAAAATTAAATTGGAATAAAAGAGATATATTTTAAATGAATTCTAAGTATGTCTTTATTTAAAATGAAAAGGAAGGAAAGTGTAGTTTGGAAGACTATGAGATCGCCTAGTAGTACATGATCGCCGGTCGCCTGCTACACATGAGCGCCAGGGCGCGAGGCATGCAGGCATCGCGCGGGCGCGAGGCATGTGGACGTCGCCAGGGCGCAAGGCATGCAGGCATCGCGCGGGCGAGAGGTATGCGGGCATTGCCAGGGCGCGAGAGGCATGCGGGCTTTGCCAGGGGGAGACATCGGTCGTTCGCCAGCGAGAGGTCATCGGTGGATTGTCTTCGCGCGAGAGGTCATCGGTGGATAGCCTTCGCGCGAGAGGTCATCGGTGGATGGCCTTCGCACGAGAGGTCATCGGTGGATAGCCTTCGCGGGAGAGGTCATCGGTGGATAGACTTCGCGCCTATGGTCATCAGTGAAAGGTCATCGCGCGACGTCGAGTTACACACAGAGAAGGTGGGACCCAGACTTCCAGCATGGAACGTCCTGCACGCGCGCCACGTAGACAAAAAGAGTGGTTCAAAATAGTGACCTCAGAGTGTTAGCCTGCGCAGAGGCACGCTCAGTAGTACTGTTCAGGGAGTGGTTGGCCTGCGCAAGAGACAACTGTAGTCGTACTGTTCAGGGAAACGTACACTCAGACTTCTCTACAGAGTGGGTGTGGCAGCTGCTTTTGGTGGATAAGTTGGTTTAAGATGCAGAGACCCACTGCTGAGAGAAAAAAAAACGTTGCAGCATTCAAAGAGAGAAAGAGTGAGTTACCTCCCTTATCCTCCAGATATCTCCTTCACGCTGCGATTCTAGCATCTTCACACAAGAGTACGACGAGAGGCAGCACCATTAGAGCACCTGGGAGGTTCTCTGCAAGTCCTTCAACCAGACGCAAAAACAGAGCCAAGGCGTTGTTCAAGCTTCGTTGGGTTTCGGAGCTCCTGGTGTTTTGCGCAAGTCCAGGTAAGGGAAGCTAGACTTCATTTTCAATACAAGCCATAGTTTAGCTATTTCTGAAGTGAGGGCGACGTGGTCGCCGGTTTTCGTTTTCATCTTTGTAAAATGCTCTGTGCTATGTGTTTGGGCGACGTGGTCGCCGGTTTTAAATGTAGACCCTGTTTTTGAACTAGATCGCCGGTTTTGGCGTTGTTTGCGAACTCCCTGTTTTTGGTGTTGCTTTGAAAACGGTTTGAGATTTAAATGAGATATTCGAAAATAAGAACCTTGGAGTGAGTTTTGCTGTGATTGAAATCATTCATTTAAGTGTTGTATGATGTGTTGAATGTTGTGGATGTGGGATCAAGGCATAGTATTTTCAGGAAAGAAAATACCGTGTAAGATCGTGTAGGATGTGCATTGATCGGTGATGTCTATAATGAGATTATCCTGACTCTCCTGAGATAATGGATTCATATAGATGAAGTTATTCAGGCGTTGAGAGTCGAAGGAGGTTCATATGTATGGGTGAGTCGTGTGAAAAAGAACGAGCTCGGCCTGTTATATGGATTAACCCTGTCATACTGTGAGAATGATGAACTTGAGATCGAGAATGTGTTGATGCGCATAGCTGTGGAAACATTACAACAGCTTTGTATGACAGGTGCAGAATCTCTGAGTCTAGTCAATGCACGAGTCTTCCGGAAGTAGTGTCAAGTGTCTTGTGTGCTGGGTCAGTGGTGGTCTGACATGTGAAATGAGGAACTTGAAATTTATAGACACTTGATGCAGTTTTGTGAAATAGAATGACTCTTGAGAATATTGTGAAATGTGTGATTTCTGGGCGATCAGGTGAAGGGTATTGAGAAAATCTATAGCTTTACGTGAATATCTTGAAAATTGCTTACCCTGATTTTAATGTTCTTATTTAAACTCTCTTTAAAATATCTAGCTTACCCTGCGTGTTTTGCTCGTTGGCTGTTTTTCTCTTTAAACTGTGATGATCGTGTATAACTTACACGGGAGCAGATGATCTTCCAGGATGTAGAGCTCCTTAGTGAGTGGTCGCCGAGGAAGAGATCGCCGGTTTTCTATCTCTTGGTGGTGATCGCCGGATTTATGTCCTGCTAGCAGATTGCCTGTTTGGGCCTTCTGTTACCAGATCGCCGGTTCATGTGTGGAGACCGCCGGTCTTGTTGTATTTGATTGAATTTCGTTAAATTTTGAAAACATTTGACTGGTTATGTATTAAACTCCCTAAGAGGAGCAACTTCATTACTTATATATATATTATCATTCTTCAATATTATTTGTTCATCTTTATTTTCATTATACATGTATGTATGGCTTTATTTTGGCGGGATGTTACAAGGGAGGCCTCCTATTTATAGCATGAGGAGCCTTGGAGAACAAGTTGTGAGGGTAGTAAGGGAAGACACAATATGGTGCAGCCTAGGTCATTGACTTTGGTCAATGCCACACCATTTCACTCATTTCTAGAAGGTAGTGTTTCCTTCCTTCCCTAATGGACTTCATAAGCCTAAACTTATAACTTCACCTCCTTATTTACTTCTACACCTATCTACTAATACACCCCCCCTAAGACTCCTAACTAAAGACTAAAAGATGCTATAACAATAGAGGTTTCTAATGTTTCCCTCTAAGCACCATCAACCAAAGAAATTACAAAAAGAGAGAATAATTGTTCCCTAGCTCCTAAAACTTTGAACATGCTTCTTGTAAGCCTTTGAGGTGGGCTTTGATCTTTATGGGCGTCCTCTATTTGCACCTCTACCTCTTCTTGATCTTATTGATTGGCCTCCATGTCCACTAGAGCTTGATCTCCATCATACTCCCCGAGTTGGAGAGAATTCGACCACGAATTCTTGAGACCTACAGAAAAAGGAGTTAGATCGCTGACATTAAAAGTATGACTACCTAAGAATGTATCTGGCATATCGAACTCATAAGCATTGTCATTAATCTTCTTGAGGATTTGGAAAGGTCCATCCCCTCGGGGCATTAGCTTGGACTTCCTTTGAGTAGGAAAACGATCCTTCCTCAAATGAAGCCAAACCCAATCACCCTCATCAAACAACAATGCTTTTCTCCTTTTATTGGCAAGTTCAGCATACTTGCCAACCTTCTTCTGAATTCTTTGCTTGATGTCTTTATGCAAAGTTTTCACAAAAGAAGCCTTTTCATCCCCATCTTTGCACAAGACATCTCCAAGAAGAGGAATAGGAAGAAGATCAAAAGGTGTTAGGGGATTAAACCCACAGACAACCTCAAAAGGAGAATGTGAAGTGGTAGAATTTACTACACGATTATATACAAACTCAACATGGGGTAGTAAATTCTCCCACACTCTAGGATTCCCTGAAATAAAACATCTCAATAGTTGTCCCAAAGTTCTATTCACCACCTCGGTTTGACCATCAGTTTGTGGGTGGCAAGTGGTAGAAAATAAAAGCTTAGTCCCAAGCTTGCCCTATAAGGTCTTCCAAAAGTGACTCAAGAACTTGGGATCTCTATCTGATACTATAGATCTAGGGATCCCATGCAAGCGAACCACTTCTTGGAAGAAGAGGTTTGCAATGTGGCATGCATCATCCACTTTGTGGCAAGGAATAAAGTGAGCCATCTTTGAAAAACGATCCACTACCACAAAAATGGAGTCCTTTCCCTTTGATGTCTTGGGTAAGCCTAAGATGAAATCCATAGATATATCTACCCAAGGCATTGAAGGGATAGGGAGAGGAGTATATAGACCATGGGGGTGCATCTTAGACTTAGCTTTGCGGCAAGCTATGCATTTATTACACAAACTATGAACATGTTTATGCATATGAGGCCAAAAGAAATGTTCATGCAACACATCCAAAGTTTTAGCAACCCCAAAATGTCCCATTAAACCCCCTTCATGAGCTTCTCTAACAAGAGATAATCTAATAGAGCTTTGAGGAACACAAAGACGTTTTCCTTTAAAAAGAAAGCCATCTTGTATAAAAAAATCTTTGTGTCCTCCCTTAAGACACTCTTGATAGATGAGAGAAAAATCAAGGTCATCATGATAAAGTTCCTTAATGTGATCAAAACCAAGATATTGAGAGCTTAAAAGATTTAGCAAAGTATATCTTCTAGAAAGAGCATCCGCCACAATGTTTACTTTGCCTTGCTTATGTTTGATCACATAAGGAAATTGCCAATGAATTCCACCCACTTAGCATGCCGCTTGTTAAGCTTGTTTTGGCTTTTCAAATATTTAAGAGATTCATGATCACTATGTATCACAAACTCTTTGGGAAAAAGATAGTGTTGCCAAGTGAACAAAGCCCTAACAAGTGCATATAATTCTTTATCATAAGTGGAATAATTGAGATGACTTCCTTTCAATTTCTCACTAAAATAGGCTATGGGGTGGCTCTCTTGCAGGAGAACAGCCCCAATACCTATGCCAGAAGCATCACACTCAATCTCAAATGTCTTAGTGAAATTAGGAAGGGCCAAGATGGGAGCATTAGTCAATTTTTCTTTCAAAGTTTCAAAAGCTTTTTGTTGTGCTTCTCCCCATTGAAAAACCACATCCTTTTTTACTATGTCATTGAGTGGTGCGGCAATGGTACCAAAGTTTGGGACAAATCTTCTATAGAAAGAAGCAAGTCCATGAAAACTTCGGACCTCATTCAAAGATTTCGGTGTAGGCCAATTTTGAATGACCATCACCTTTGTTTTGTCCACATGGACCCCTTTACAACTCACAACAAACCCTAGGAATTCTATATGATCAAGAGCAAACATACATTTAGCAATATTAGCATACAAATGTTCCTTCCTAAGGGTTTCTAAAACTTGCCTAACATGTAACCTATGTTCATCTAAAGATAAGCTATAAATGAGAATGTCATCAAAGTAAACAACAACAAACTTACCAATGAATGGTCTAAGAACAGATGCATGAGGCGCATGAAGGTACTTGGTGCATTAGTTAAACCAAAAGGCATAACTAACCACTCATATAGACCAAAGTTGATCTTAAAAGCCGTCTTCCATTCATCACCCGGTTTGATCCGGATTTGATTGTAGCCGCTTTTAAGATCAATCTTTGAAAAGATTTTTGAACCATGCAATTCATCCAACAAATCATCAAGCCTAGGTATGGGATGCCTATACTTAATTGTAATGTTATTTATGGCCCTACAATCTGAACACATTCGCCATGTGCCATCCTTTTTAGGCACTAAGATGATAGGCATAGCACAAGGACTCATGCTATCTTGAACCCACCCTTTTTCAATCAAAGCCTCAACTTGTTGGCGAATTTCGTTGGTTTCACTCAGATTGGTTCTATATGCTGGACGGTTTGGTAAAGAAAAGCCTGGTATCAAATCAATTTGGTGTTCAACCCTCTCAAAGGTGGAAGTCCTTTTGGAGGATCTTGAAACACATCTTGAAACTCTTCTACCAAATTTTCCAAGCAATGAGAACTATCAACAAGTGGTTCTAACTTAAGAGTTCTAGGGATGGCTAAGAAAAGAGGATGACGAGCCACTATTTCCCTTTGAATCTCATGCCTAGACACAGGGAGTGTAGGCTTAGAACTCTTACCTTTTTTATCTTTTTCACTCTCCCTCTTTTTCTTCATAATAACTTGGTCCTCATGGACTTCTCTTGGAGAGAGAGATTTTAAAGTAACCTTGTGACCATGGAATTCAAAAGATAGTTTGTTGGTAAAGCCATCATGTAAAACTTTTCGATCAAATTGCCAAGGCCTTCCCAAAAGAACATCAGTGGCTTCCATGGGCACAACATCACATAATACCTCATCTTTGTATTTTCCAATGGAGAAATGGATGAGGACTTGTTTATTGACAACTATTTCTCCTACTTCACTAAGCCATCGTAATTTATAGGGCTTTGTATGAGAGATGGTAGGTAAAGCAAGTTTCTCTACCACTCTTGTACTTGCCACATTTGCATAACTACCCCCATCCACTATCAAAGAACAAATGTTGTTTTGAATAAGACATCTTGTGTGGAAAATATTTTCCCTTTGACTTTCATCAAAAGGTTGTGAAACTTGCCCAAGAAGTCTTCTCACAACTAACAAATCTCCTTCAAGTGGACACTCACTCTCTTCCTCACTAGATGCATGAGAATGCAATGAATGCTTAGGAGAATCCGAATCATGCTCACTTAACTACAATGCCCTCATGTATGTACATACTTCGTTTAGAAGGACAATTTGCAGCAATATGACCATAACCCAAACATTTAAAGCATTTAGTATTAGATGTTCTAGTGGGAGATTTAGGCCTAGAAGTAGATGGCTTAGTTTCCTTGGGTTTGAAAGAAGAATCTTTGGAAGGAGGTTTAGAAAAAGAATTTTTATTTCTCCAAGACTTGGAGTAGTATCCATCATTGGAAATGTTTTTGAAAGAGTTTTTCTTAGCAAGTTGGGCTTCCACCTTCATTGCAAGATGAACTAAAGATCCCAATGATGAATACTCTTGTAACTCAACAATGTTTTGAATATCCTTCCGAAGACCATTTACAAACCTAGCAATCATAGCCTCCTCACTTTCTTCTAATTCAAGTTTAAGCACAAGCGTTTCTAACTCTTTATAATATTCATCCACATTTAGCGTGCCTTGTGTAACATCCCGCCAAAATACTATTCATGTTTATATAATGAAAATAAAGGTAACAAATAGATTGAAGTGAACAAAATTATATATATGAAATGTAGTTTCTCCTCACAGGGAGTTTAATACAAATTCGGTCAAATTTTCCAGAAACATAAACAAAATACAGTAAAAAAAACAAAGCAGGCGATCTCCTATCGGAAGAGGCTGATCTCCTATCAGAAGAGGGCGATCTCCTATCAGAAGACAGCAAAAGGGGGATCGCCTAACAGAAGTAGAAACAGGCGATCTCCTTCCGGCGACCACTCACTGAGGAGCTCTGCTTCCTGCAACATCATCTGCTCCCGTGTAAATTATACACGATCATCACAAGTTTAAGAAAGAGCCAAACACAACACCAAAGAAACACCACAGGGTAAGCTAGACATTTGAAAAAGAGTTTAGATATGAACTTTAAAATCAAGATAAAACAAATTCAAGATACCCACGTAAACCATCAACTAAACACACATTGCACGATTCCTCAAAGGTCATTAAAATCACAACATTTATCAAGTGTCTATCAATTCAATGTTTCTCATTCTCACGTCAGACTTCCACTGACTCATCACACAAGACACTTGACCCTACTTCCGGAAGACTCGTGCGTTGAACCTAGCATCCAGAGACATGCACCTGTCATACTTCATTTGCTGTAATGTTTCCACAGCCATGCGCATCAACACAATCTCGATCTCAATTCATCACTCTCACAGTATGACAGGGTTAATCCATAAGACAGGCCGAGCTCGTTCTTTTTCACATGACTCACCCATTCATATGGACCTCCTTCGACTCTCACTGACTGAGTAACTTCCTCTATGTGATTCCATTATCTCAGCAGAGTCAGGATCGCCTCATTCACAGGATACTTACAGATCAATACACTTCATAACCAAATCTCAACACGGTATTTCCCTTCCTGAAAATACTATGTCTTGATCCCACATTCACGACATTCCACACATCATACCACTCAAATGAACGATCCAAATCATAGCAACAGTCATTTCAAAGGTTCAGATTTTCGAATAACACATGTATTTCACATTTAAATCTCAAACAGCTTCAAACAACACCAAAAACAGGGGAGTTCGAAAAACAACGCCAAAACCGGCGATCTCGTTCAAAAACAGAGGATTATACAATAACAGTTGAAAAACCGGCAACCACGTCGCCCCCATCATCACAATCATGAATGTAAGGATTTTCGTTGGAAATAAGGCTAGCTTCCCTTACCTGGACTTGCGCAAACACCAAGAGCTCCAAAATCCACCGAGCTTAAAGGATGCCTTAGCTCTGTTTTCAGCGTTTGATTTGTAGAACTTGCAGAGGACCTCCCAGGTGCTCTAAGGGCAGTCGCCGCACGTCGCACTGGTGCTGGAGGTTGCCTGAGTTACAGCGCGAAGGAGAGAAAAGAGAGGGATGAAGATGCAGACACTCTTTCACTCTTGAGCCACTGTAACCTTCTTTGCCTTCCCGTAGTGGGCTTTTGAATCCAAGCCTACCTGTCCACGTATGCTGCTGCTGCCACCCCTTCTGCAGGAAAGCCTGAGTGTACTATTTCACTGAACAGTACGACCACGGTTGTCTCTTGCATGTAACATCCCTCCAAAACCTTTCCATATTTATATAATAGAATAAAGCGTAGATATTAAATTTATAAAATCAACATATGTATATAGATATTGAAAATACATCATCCCGTACATCATATTCAAAAAGAGACGTCCCTCTTATAAGGTTTTAATACATTCCATCAACTCTTTCGAAATAAAACCAGATGCAGCATAAAAAGGACAAAATAGGCGATCTCCTATCAGAAGACCCAAAACAGCCGATCTGCTATCAGGACAGAAAAACAGGCGATCACCCGATAGAGGCAGAAACAGGCGATCACCCGATAGAGACGGAAACAGGCGATCTCCTTCCGGCGACCACTCACTGAGGAGCTCTACTCCCTGGAAGATCATCTGCTCCCGTGTAAAATACACGATCATCACAGTTTTAAGAGAAAACAGCCACAGAGCAATACAAAATAAAGGGTAAGCTAGATATTTTTAAAGAGAATTTAGATATGAAACTTTAAAATCAAGATAAAACAAATTCAAGATACCCACGTAGAACTATCAATTTCTCATTCATATCACACAGCCATCAAGAAATCACATATTTCCCAATTTCCTCAAGAGTCGTTCAGTTCACATAATTCCATCAAGTGTCTATCAATTTTCAATGTTTCTCATTTCTCACGTCAGACTTCCACTGACTCATCACACATGACACTTGACACTACTTCCGGAAGACTCATGCATTGAACTTAGCATCCAGAGACCTGCACCTGTCATACTTCATTGCTGTAAAGTTCCCACAGCTGTGCACATAACCATAATCTCAATATCATCACTTTCACAGTATGACAGGGTTAATCCATATAACAGGCCGAGCTCGTTCTTTTTCACACGACTCACCCATTCATATGAACCTCCTTCGACTCTCACCAACTGAATAACTTCCTCTATATGATTCCATTATCTCAGCAGAGTCAGGATCGCCTCATTCACAGGATACTCACAGATCAATACACTTCATAACCAAATCTCAACACGGTATTTCCTTTCCTGAAAATACTATGTCTTGATCCCACATTCACGACATTCCACACATCATACCACTCAAATGAATTATCCAAATCACAGCAACAGTCATTTCAAAGGTTCAGATTTTCGAATAGCATATACATTCTTCATTTCAATCTCGACAAATTCAAAGCGACACTAAACAGGGGAGTTCGAAATCTGTATTTAAAACCGGCGACCACGTCGCCCAAACACATAGAACAGAGCATCAACGAAACAGAATATGAAACCGGCGACCACGTCGCCCTCATTTCAGAAAACAGCCATTCTACGGCTTTTATTGAAAATAAAGCTAGCTTCCCTTACCTGGACTTGCGCAAAACACCAAGAGCTCCACAACCCACCGAGCTTAAAGGATGCCTTAGCTCTGTTTTAGCTTCTGGTTTGTAGAACTTGCAGAGAACCTCCCAGGTGCTCCAAAGGCAGTCGTCGCTCGTCGTACTGGTGCTTGGGGAATGCCTGAATCACAGCGTGAAGGAGAGGAAGGAGAAGGAGCCAACGCTAACTCTCTAAATCACTTTCTAATCACCCCACGTCTCTTACCTCTCAGGAGTGAGTTTAAATCTAAGCCAACTTGCCCAGGAATGCCGCTGCCTCCACCCACTCTGCAGGAAAGGTTGCGTGTACGCTTCCCTGAACAGTACGACTACGCATGCCTCTGCGCAGGCTAACACTCTGAGGTCACGATTCTGAACCACCCTTTTTGTCTACGTGTCGCGCGTGCAGTACGTCTGATGCTGAGAGCCTGGGTCCCACCTTATCTGCGTGAAACTCGACATCGTGCGATAACCTTCCACCGATGACCTCTCGCGCGATGACTATCCACCGATGACATCTCACGCGATGACCTTCCAACGATGACCTCTCGCGCGATGGCCTTCCACCGATGACCTCTCGCGCGATGACTATCCACTGATGACATCTCGCGCGATGACCTTCCACCGATGAATTACCCTGGAGGACGACCGATGTCTCACCCTGGTGGACCACCGATGTCTCTCCCTGGAAGACGACCGATGTCCACATGCCTCGCGCCCTGGCGATGCCCGACGACACATCGTCATGCCTTCCCGAAGGTTCTTCATTCCACTATGTTACGTCCAAAGTATCATCTCCACATGACTCGGTGACGTCGGTAGCTTCACATTTCCAAGAGTAGACCAGCACCACTCTTCGTGCGCCCATGCATGCAACACTAAGGGTGATCTCTTTTGCTCAAGCATAGAGCTTCGCATGCACAGCGTATCTAAGGCTTAACCCACACCTTGATACGCGTGGTTGTTGGAACCCACTCTGGTTGATCCAGTATCTTGACCACATACTACGTGCAATCCCGTCGATCACGTACACCATAGGCGATTGGCGGTCATGTCTCCTCTAGGCGACAGGCGATTATGTCCCAGAGAAGTCGGAGATCGCCTCCGTCTTCAATAACGGCGATCTCGTAGAAGACTTCTTAGCTACACTTTTCTTCCTTTACTCTTCTTGATCTACATGCCAGCCGACCGATCTCTACCAGTTGACCCCAGACCTTGGGCGACGTCCGATGTCCGACTACTACGAAACTTCATTTACCAGCTCTTTGTATTTTAAATAATAACATCTTCTGAAATTATTTAAATATAACACTTTCCTTCCAATTAAAGTTTCTAGGTCCTTACATTGCGCCTGCCAACCACTGCCCTGAACAGTACGACCACTGTTGTCTCTTGTGCATGCCAACCACTGCCCTGAACAGTACGACCGCGAGTGTCTCTTGCGCATGCCAACATTCTGATGTCACTATTCTGAACCACCCTTTTGTCTACGTGGCGCGCGTGCAGGACATTTCATGCTGGGAGTCTGGGTCCCACTTTATCTGTGTGAAGCTCGACATCGCGCGATAACCTTCCACCGATGACCGCTCGCGCGATGACTATCCACTGAGGTCTCATACTGGCAAACGACCGATGTCTCTCCCTGGAAGACGACCGATGTCTCTCCCTGGGAGACGACCGATGTCTATCCCTGGCAACGCCCGCATGCCTCTCGCGACCCGGCGATGCCTCATGCCTCGCCCCCCGACGACGCCCGCATGCCTCGCGTGCCCCAGCGTTGCCCGCATGCCTCGCGCCCCGGCGACGCCCATATGCCTCGCGCGCCCTGGTGACATCCACATGCCTCGCGCGCCCTGGCGACGTCCACATGCCTCGCGCCCTCTCGATCATGTGTAGTAGACGACCGGCGATTAAGTACTAACTAGGCGATCTCATAGTCTTCTAAGCTACACTTTCCTTCCTTTTTATTTTAAATAAAAACATACTTAGAATTCATTTAAAATATATCCCTTTTTATTCCAATTGAATTTTACAGGTCCTTACACCTTGTTGAAACCGTTGGAGTTTCAACATGAGGTCTTTCCTAAAATGTAGAGGCACAAACCTAGCGCGCATTTGATATCTCAAAGAGTTCCAAGAGTCCACTGGAGGACCCTTGTGAAACATAAAGTCCTTTACAATACCATGCCACCATTTCATGGCAAAATCTACAAATTCTAAGGTGGCTAGCTTATACTTGTGTTGTTCATCTTTGATCTCATGGAGCTCAAATATTTGTTCACACTTAGCCTCCCAATCCAAATACACATTAGGATCACTAGAGCCATTGAAAGTAGGAAGTTTGACCAAAGGTATCCTAGCCTTTGCATCTTGATAGTAGCCATTGCCATAGTGAGGTCTCTCCCCTTGGTTGGGATGTCTACGTCCAAGGAATTGGGGTGGAGGTCTCCTTCTCCTATATGCATCTCCACTGCCAAAATCATTTGAAGAGGCTCTAGTGGAATGTCTATGTGAATGATGCTCATCATGGATTGAAGGAGATGGTCTATCTTGTTGCACCTCTAGCTTTCGCAATTGCTCTTCCAAACGTCTAATGGTTCGTTGTGCTTCATTTAATTCACCAAGGATTGAAGCTTTGGAAGGAGAATTCTGCTTGTATAAGGCATCACTTGAAAATCCTGCCATTGGTAATTAAAAACAGCAACACACAAAAACAACAAACAAAGGAAGACACAAAAATTAGCAAAAACAGTGAGTGTGTTAAGTAAAATTAAAACCGAATTGAATAGAGGCAGAAAGAATGGGGCACTCCAAAGAAAATGTCCTTGCACTAATCTGATCTTGAGGCCATGGAGTCGTCAAATGAAAGATGTCAAAGCAAGCACACCAATCTCAAAAGCAACCACCACAAAACCAATGAATCCATAAAGACAAACAAGAAAAGGTATAAGCAAAGAAAGGTAATTGCAAAAGGAATACTACATGTGATCCCGCCCCCTGACTCGAGCGTGGGGAAAGTGCCTCGTCACTCCTTCGTCTAGCCTTCTAACTGCTGCGCGTTCTGCAAGGAGGCTCCAGGAACCTTCGCCGAAACTCCAAATGATGCCTGCAAAACACACAGACGGCGCCTCTAGCGAGCGTTGTAGCTCCGACGCTCAAGTCAGGCAACAGGAACACCAAAACTCTCTCTCGGATCTATCTGTGTGAGACTCGTGTGTGTGCCCTCAGTCCTCTTTGATTCGAAAACTGAGTGTTCTCGGTTCGTGTTGTGTATTGTGTGGCAAAAATTGTGTACCTGGTTCAGCGTTCTTCTTCCTCATATAATCCCACGTCGCCGCCTACTGGCTACCTCTAGGGCTACTTGATTACTCTGCACCGCCGTTATCCACCCCCCAGGGCTACCTTGCGTGCAGGCCTTCCTCACTTGAGTGCAAAGTCTGACAGGGAAGGCCGCGTGGGTACCTCTATACCCCTCAATTTCTATGCCCATCTGCCCTACCTAATCTCTGGGAACACCTTCACGGTCCACGTGGCATGCATGCAACCTCACTGGGAGACTCTAACCTTGATGGGTTCTTGTCCCAGCAGGATTCTGCACCTAACAGCGTCTTCCCATCTTCATGCATGGTCGTCTCACGACTAAGGCCACTCCCTGCCTCTAGGCGCTTTACTGATCACTGGTCGTGTTGTTCACATCGCCGCGGCCGATGTCACCTCGACACATACCGATGACCGAGGTGTCCCTCATCCTGGCCGATGACCGATGGTGCTTCTTTACGTTGTTGTGCTCTCCTTATGGAATCATGCGAGGTCCTTGGGTAACGTTCTCGATGGGAGCCTGGGTCCCAGTTTAACTCGTGTTGGCAAGGAACCCCCGACGACTGATCGCTCTGCATGCACCGATGACTGATCGGTGCTTCATCACTTCTCGCGCTCTGCTTCCAGGCCCTCATGTAGGAACTGATCTGCTGGTGGTGGTCACTCGGTAACTAACCACTGATCACCGTTCTTGAACGATCTCCACCCTGGTTCATCTGCTATCTCATGCCACGCGTCGCTCTGTGACTGGCCCACGTGGTCATCTGCTGCTGACATCGTCGACTACCGATGACCGACCGGATCACAAGCCCCCCAGTCTCGAGCTGTGAACTTGTTCTCAGCGAAGAGACTAAGTGGTCTTCCTTGCCAAAGAGAAGAAGGAGCTCGAAGCCGATGTACCTGAGACCATGGCTGCTGGTGCTGAGGCTCTGATAGATGGGTTCTGAATGGGCTAGCAGCAGGTTCACTGCGTCCTGCAAGACTCGGACTCTACCCAACCTAGCCTCCACCATTCAGTGGTCGATGGCAAGCTCATTCCTCCTCCTTGAGCTTCTTCCCTTGCGACTTCTCCTTTTGTGTAATCTCTTTTTCTCAGCTGCCTTTCTCTCTCTCCATCTTTAACTCACTGCATGTGGCTAACTGTTAACTGGCTTAGGCTTCAGCGCGATCTCACTGTGACCCTTCAAACTTGGCTTCTAACTTGATCACGACCAACTGTACCTTAGCATTCTCTTGAACAGTTTTTATGCATAAATTCATGTTAGATGACTGACCTGACGGGGCCTAAATGCTTCGACTGATCGCACAACAACTTGCTTGGGAAAGCCTTCATACTCAGTGTAACGCCCCTAAAATCCTATTCATATTTATATCATAAAATAAACATAAAACAATGATATCAAAAATTAGCATACGTATATATAATAAAATACATCCATCAATACATTGTATTTCAAAATAATATCCCTTCTCTAGGGAATTTTAATACATAACCGTCAAGTGTTTCAAAATAAAACAAAACACAGCATAAGAACAGGCGATCACCTTGTCCATCCACTCACTGAGGAGCTCCACTGCCTGCAACATCATCTGCTCCCATGTAAATTACACACGATCATCACAGTTTTAAGAAAACAACCACAAAATAAAACACAGGGGTAAGCTAGACATTTTTAAAAACTTTAAATATGAAACTTTAAAATCAACATAACCAGCTTTTAAACACCCACATAAATCCACCACTTTCTCATTCATATCACACAACCATCAAGTGTCTATCAACAATTTTCAATATTCATCTTTCTCACGTCAGAATTCCCACTGACTCACAACACATAAACACTTGACTCTACTTCCGGAAGACTCGTGTGTTGACTCAGACTCAGAGATCTGCACCTGTCATACTACACCACTGTGAATCCACACAGGGTCGCTGTGAATCCACACAGCCATGCGCATTAATAAATCTCAATATCATCACTCTCCCAGTATGACAGGGTTAATTCATAGAACAGGTCAAGTGAGTTATCTTTCAAACAACTTACCCATTCATATGAACCTCCTTCGACTCTCAACACCTGAATAACTTCATCTATGTGATTCCATTATCTCAGGAGAGTCAGGATATCTCCTTCTAGACAAGTCCCTAGTCAATGCACATTACACACGATCTTACACGGTATTTTCTTTTCTGAAAATACTATGCCTTGATCCCACATTCACCACATTCAATGCATCATACAACACGAAATGGGCAGTTCCAAATCACAGCAAACATCAAAACCAAGTTCAGAATTTCGAAAATCGTATACAGTTCACATTTCAATATCAAACAATTTCAAAATGACACTAAAACAGGGGATTTCGAAATTTGTGTTAAAACCGGCGATCTCGTCACCCAAACATTAGAATCTTCTAGCTTAAGGTTTTTATTGGAAATAAAGCTAGCTTCCCTTACCTGGACTTGCGTAAAATGTCACTACGAGCTCGAACCCACCGAACTTAAGGATACCTTAACTTTGTTTAACGGCTTTGATAAGAAAACTTGCAGGGCACAACGTCAGGAATCCAGGGTCAGTCGCAGATCTTCAGCTGGTTCGCTAGGACGTCTGAACGCAGGGAGAAGGAGTGGAAAGAAACAGGGAACCAACTCTCGAACCACAATGACGTCCCCTGCCTCTTAGGAGTGAGTTTTGAATCTAAACCAACTTGCCCAGAAATGCCGCTGCCACCACCCACTCTACAGGAAAGCTTGCGTGCACACTTCCTTGAACAGTATGACCACGTGGGTTTCTGCACATACCAACTCTCTGATGCTAACTATTCTGAAACACCCTTTCTGTCTACGTGTCGCGCATGTAGAACGTTCATGCTGGGAGCCTGGGTCCCACCTTATCTGTGTGAAACATGACATCGCGCGATAACCATCCATCGATGACTGATCGCGCCATGACCATGCCTCTCATACCGGCGATGACTGATGCCTCTCATACTAGCGATGACTGATTCCTCTTCCTGAGGGACGACTGATTCCTCACCCTTGCAGACAACCGATGTCTCACCCTGGCAGACCACCGATGTCTCACCCTGGCAGACAACCGATGTCTCACCCTGGCAGACCACCGATGTCTCACCCTGGCAGACCACCGATGTGTCTCCCATCCTGGTTGATGACCGATGTTCCTCTCATCCTGTTGGCGATCTCTTATCGCCCTTGTGTGTGACGAGAACACATCGCCTTACTCTGGTCACCGATGTCACATCGTCACACCTTGTTGAAGGTTCATCCTCCCATTCCTCTAAGTCTGGGGTATCACGGCTCACACTACTCATGGTGGCAGATATGCCACCTGTCTTCTATATCACTCATCTTCTGTATTTAGACCACATACTAAGTGCTTACCAAGTCTTCTCGAATACTCGGCGATGTGCTCTTTTCGGCGATCATGTACACCATAGGCGATTGGCGATCATGTGAAATCTTCGCACACGGCGATCATGCGCAAAAATAGGCGATTTCTGATTTCATACGGGGGAAGTCGGAGGCCGCCGCCTTCTTCAACAAACGGCGATCTCATCGACTTCTAAGCTACACCTTCCTTTCTCTTACCCTTCTTGATTCACGTGCCCCCTCCCTTCAAGCATGCCCACTTGATTACCTCACGATAAAGTCATCGCACCTGACTACTTGGTTGGTACAATGGTCAACTGACCGTCCTCTACCAGCTGATCCCAGACCTTGGGCGACATCCGAGGTCTGACCACTATGAGACTTTCTATTTTTATGTCCTTTTTATTTTAAATAATAACATACTCAGAAATCATTTAAAATATATCACTTTTATTCCAAATAAATTTATAGGTCCTTACACTCAGAGCTTTACCACCGACCACCGACTATCTCGTTAGTGCACCACGGATCAGTCATCGCGCTTCAGGCTTTGCTTTACTTCTCTGTTACTCAAGCGCTAGGTGCATAGAGGGCCTGAACGCCAAAGATGACGCCTGTGTTTTGGGGAAGGAAAGTGCTTCTCGATGACCCCTCTTGCCTCAGCCTTGCTATAAGAAGTCGAGGTGAGGTCTTTCTCCTCTCGCCTCAGCCTCGCTGTACAAAGTCGAGGTGAGGACTTTTTTATCTCGCCTCAGCCTCGCTGTATAAAGTCGAGGTAAGGACTTTTTTCACTCGCCTCAACCTTGTTGTAAAAAGCAGAGGGAAAAGACTTGGTTCTCTTGCCTCAACCTTGCTGTAAGAAGCAGAGGAAGAGGACTTTTCTCTCGCCTCAACCTTGCTGTAAAAAGCAGAGGAAGAGGACTTTCTCTACCTGCACCTCGCTGTACAAAGTCGAGGGTGAGGACTTTCTTCTCTGGCCCGTGCCTTGCTGTACAAAGTTGAGGGAGAGGACTTTCTCTCGCCTGCACCTCGCTGTACAAAGTCGAGGGTGACTTTCTCTCGCCTGCACCTCGCTGTACAAAGTCGAGGGTGAGGACTTTCTTCTCTGGCCCATGCCTCGCTGTACAAAGTCGAGGGAGAGGACTTTCTCTCGCCTGCACCTTGCTGTACAAAGTCGAGGGTGAGGACTTTCTCTCGCCTCAACCTTGCTGTAAAAAGCAGAGGAAGAGGACTTTCTCTGCCTGCACCTCGCTGTACAAAGTCGAGGGTGAGGACTTTCTTCTCTGAGTGGGTGCATGCTCCCAGGGGAGCACCAGGGGTGGCTGTCTAAGCGCACTCACCAGGCGCATCCCTGCCTGCATGGTCTCACCGCACGTTCTCTGAGTGGGTGCCTGCTCTCAGGGGAGCACCAGGGGTGGCTGTCTAAGCGCACTCACCAGGCGCATCCCTGCCTGCATGGTCTCACCGTACGTTCTCTGAGTGGGTGCCTACTCCCAGGGGAGCGCCAGGTGTGGTTGTCTAAGCGTACTCACCAGGCGCATCCCTGCCTGCATGGTCTCACCGCACGTTCTCTGGTAAGCAGCTCTTCTTTTGGTTTGGAATCATGCGAGGTGCTTGCGTAACGCTCTCGCTAGGGACCTGAGTCACAGCTTAACACGTGTTAGCAAGACCCCGATGACCATGCACCGATGAGTGCTCTGCTCTCCACGCACCGATGACTGATCGCGCTCAGCTTCTTGGTGCTTAAACGCGAAGATGATGTCTTGCTTTGGGGAAGAAGAGTTTTTCTTATTGACCCCTCTTGCTTGCCTTAAGGTCATCGACCTTTAGGTCTTGTTCCTGTTGCCTCCGCCCCACTGTAAGAAGTCGAGGGTGAGGTCTTTCTTCTCCCAGCCAACCTCAACTCGCCAAGGAAGACCTTCTGATGTGCCGACCTTGAGTCCTTCATTGAGGTGGACCGCCCTATCCTCTCTCACTCCTGGGGTGAGAAGAGCCTCCACTAAGGGCTTTACTTAGCCAAAAATGGTATACGCCGAGTGGGTAAGGACGTTTCTCGAAGTCTTCCCTTTCCCTCTCTTGGTCTTACTAGTACCCTCGGGTGTCCAAACTTTAGCCACCTGCACTCACGCCTGGGGTGAGGAGGATATAGGTCGGTCGTTCGTACTCGCGCCTGGGGCGAGCAGGCTCCCACCGATCACTTGCACTTGCATCTGGGGCAAGTAGAACTTGAAACTGGGAAACACGTGAACACTTGATATACTGAAATCTTTTTTATTGGGTGGCCTCGTTAAAAACCCTCATCAGGGAAAAAAGACTTTACAACTTAACTGAAGTAGAACTTCAAGCGTGCAGCGTTCCGGGCTCTGGGAATAACTATTCCGTCCAGAGTCTTTAGCCAATAAGCTTCAATCTCCGACGCCTCAACTACTCTGTGTGGACCTTGGCGATGACCGACCTGGGGCGCACACCATTCTTCCAGCAACGACGAAAAGCTTTGTCCTTCACTTCAAACTTGTTCGCGCTTCCCAAGCTCTCCATAAGCTCGTTGCTTCCCCTTCGTTACACCATCGCGAGGTGGGTTAAAGCGAACTAACTGAACTTCCTCGAACTCGTGCGGGAAGCTCATGATTTCAAGTGCTTCTCCAATCCCTCTTTCTCCTGCAAACGCGCAGACATCCCACGCTACCTGGGGTGATAGGTTGTTCTTCATGACCATTTGTTCTTCTTAAAATATGAGGTAAAAAGGTGGTGGAATCTATGGATGATATGGGTCAAGGATGACTCATATAGAGCTATGGGTTCCTTGTAGGTGCATGAAAGGTATGGAGAGTGATAGGTTAGGCCAAATCACTTGGAGGAAGGTGAAGATGAAGATCAAAGTGTCTAACCTAGAGAGACTAGACAAAGAGTAGAAGCTAGCATAATTTTGGCAGCATTTACTCATATAAATTGATCTTAAAAACACATGAGCCAAAGCACCCTATTTATAGGAGATGGTGCCTTGGAGAGTAAGGAACAAGGGTAGGATGGGGAATACATAAAAGAGGGGGCTGCTAGGGTGTTGACTAAAGGTCAATGCAGCCCCTTAGCATGCTTCTAGAAGGTAGGGCTACATTCCTACCCTAAAAGGCCTAGGTACAAGCTAAATCGTTAAATACACCTCTGATTGTGCTAAATGAACCCTACTCTACTGAAATTATAAATAAACTAAAATTAATTTATGCTCAGCTCCCATGGCTTGGGCTTTACTCCTTGTAGTCCTCTGAAGGGTCTTTGAATATGTAGAGAAAAGTTTCTCTGCCATCAGTAGCAGAGTCCCACTCTTCTTGAATCCTCTTTGCCATGGACCTAGTTGTTGGGCCTGAGCTTAGGCCTCTTCCATCATCCCCTCCCTCTTGAAGAGGATTTGTCCTCAAATCACATGCTTCTGCCTCTTCATTTTCTCTACCTGCAAAGGGTGTTAGATCCATAACATTGAAGGTAGTATGTACTCCATATTCCTCAGGCAGGTCAATTTGATATGCATTATTATTGATTCTTTTGAGAACTTGGAAAGGACCATCACCTCGGGGACTAAGTTTACATTTCCTCTGATTAGGGAATCTATCTTTTCTAAGGTGAAGCCAAACCCAGTGATGGAGGAGGGCCCAGCACATCTAGCCAAGGAAGCCAAGGCCCAAACCAAGAAGACCGTCTAGACCAAGAGGAGCGTCTAGCTCCAGGAAGTGAGCGTCTAGAACGTGAAGGAGGGAGGCTATCCATGGAGCTAGACCGTCTAGGACCTCTCACAAGATCCATGGCTAAACATATCCAAGCACACATAGAAGAAGCCACGGATGGAAGAGAGAGATCCTTGTACATGTTTCATAAAGGCCCAAAGGGGGAGGGGGTGCTTAGTAGATTAGTGTAGTGTAGAAAGCAAAACTTGCTCACTTAGGGGTGTGCTATCAAAAAGGTGCCCTTAGCAATAGAAGGAGGGGTGTGCTAGCAAATAGGTGCCTTTAGCAAAAGAAGGAGGGGTGTACTATCAAATGTTGCATTTTTGACCTATCTTCTAGAATATTAGGATGATGGTGTGGTTTGACTAAAGTCAATACCCTAGGCAGCCCCACTTTTTGTATTTCCATCCCTACCCTTTAAGCTTGCTCACCAAGGCTCCTAAATCTATAAATAAGGAGGCCTACCTCATGTATTTTCAAGTTTATTTGAGTAATGTTATGCTGCCATTTTTTGTGCACAAGCTTTACTCCTCCTAGAAATCTAGGCTATAAACTTCAATCCTTTCACCTTCTCACTTGAGCTGGCCTAACCACTCAACCCATACTCACCATGCACCTTCAAGACCAACACAACTCCTAGGAGGGTCTTGTTTCACTCACCCATTGCTTCCGCTCCATCTATTTCTACTTTGATTCAAGAAGAACACATGAAAATGCCATCATTTGGTATCAGAGCTTTTGGTTCTTCAAGATGAGTAGCTTGTCTTTTTAAATTTTCAGTTCTTCTTTATTTTCATCTTGTCATTTCAATTCCATAATTGTCTTGCTGTTTTTTACATTTTAAATTGTTCTTGGTGTGCTTATGGAAGATCCAACCGAAGCACATGTGTTCAATTGATCTTGAACATTTTCTTGTGCAATTGTGATAGGATTCCTTACACATTGAGTGGCTGTTTTCTTTTAGGAATTTGAGTCTTTATTGCTTTCTTATAATTGCTTCATTTTATGCTTTGAGTCTTTATTTTCTGAATCTATAAATGTTGTGTCAAGTCATGTGAATCCATAATTGTCATCAATTCTTAGTAGTCCTATTCTTTGGCTTGATTGTTTCTTGTTTTTGGGTCTCTTTAAGTTGCCTTAATCTGCTGTTATTTTTGATCCTTTGCTGCCTTTTTAATTTTAGCTTGAGTTCATATTTGTGTTTTAGTTCTACACAAATTCATTTACATCATTTTCCTTTGTGTCTTTTGGTATATCTTGCTGTTTTTCCAATTTACACAGAATCCCCTGTTTTACATCAATCTGTGCTGGCTGTTTTTGCTTGGGAAAATTATTTTTCCAGATCGGAAAATTTTGATTCTCTGGAATATGCAAGATTGAGGTGTTATAGAAAAGACAAAAAAAGAATCAGGTCAAAAAAAGAAATAGAAAAAAAATGATAAATATTTTAAAAACAGTGTGCAAATCTGGGCGCTCCAGCTGGCGTAACTGAACACTGATTTTGCAAAATTTATTAAAAAAAAATAGCTCATGCGTTTTGGGTGAAATCTGTCCCAGAATTTAGTTGAGATCTTGAAATATTTGCATATCAATTTTCAGAGGCAAATCTGTAAAGGAAAGCTCAGCATAAATTGGGGAAAATCACGTTTTCTGGCCACAACAGTTTTTCAGTGGTGCTGTTTTTGATTTTGAAATCAATTCTAGTGCTATTCTTAGGATTCACTTTGTGTGCCTACCTTTCTTTGAATACCTTTATTTGCTTGTTTTATATTTCTTTGGAACTCTTTCTAGTTGTCACAATTTAACTCCATTTGGTGGTTCTGTTTTTCTAATTAATTTGTTTCTTGCTTTAATCCTTTGGCCTCTAAATTTGGTGCTGGAATTATTTCTCAATTGGTGCCTATTTGAATTTAACTTGAGTGAGGTCTAGCTTGTGTGATAGGTGCTGGATTGGAGAATTAATTTTCTAATTCTAAGAGGAGCCAAAGCAAGGGCAGCAAACAAAGATTACTCAAAAACACGACAAACACTTGGAGGGCCCAACAAAGAAAAGACAACCAAGGGAGTGCCAATAGCAAAACAAGGATCAACAAAGGGGGTTTTCTTAATCTTCTTTGTAACTTAACCTTGTTAATTACTCTTTAACTACGTGATTAGACGGTGAGTGTGTCTTCAAGGGCTCCAAGTGTCCAAGAAGCCTCACCTAGGGCCGACTAGTGTAGACCTTACTTGTTTTAGCATGTGTTAATTGTTTTAATTGCTTTCCTTGCTTAATTAGTTACGTTTGGTAATTGTTTTGTTTTGTTTAAGTTCGTTAATTCTTTTGCTTGGTTACTTAGCTAGTTTGCATTGTTTTCTTGCATCAAAATTTGATTTCTTCAACCTAATTGTGTTTTAAGTGGTTTACTAAGAGAAAGCTTTGTGTGAAGACATTGAGGGATAATCTTTGGCTAAGGCAAGGCTTGGTATTTAAGTAGTCCATTGTGACTCACCTCCCTTACCTGGAAGACTACCTTCTTTGACTTCCCTAAATTTTCTCAAGGTAAAATATTTCTATACACAAAGGTCTAGTCATGTCTTCTCATTCCTTTAAATCTCTTAAAAGTGAGGTGAAATCCTTGAAATCTCTTTTGGAACAACTTTCCAAGAATATTCAATCAATTTCATCTAAACAATTGGAGAATGAGGCCAAAACTAATGAATTGACTAAATCAAAGGATGAGAAGTCTCACATTTCAAAAAAATTACCTTCTCATGCATCTATCTCTAAAAAGCATGATTCTTTTGGGGAGGGAAGACATAGAAGAGATAGAAAAGAACAAGAAAGCCCAAGAGAGGTTAGGGTAGACCTACCCCATTCCCATGGAAAAGAAATATAGAAACTTGCCTAGATTGGGAAATGAGGGTAGAAAAATTGTTTGCTTCCCATAAAGAAAGAAAGGAAAGAAAGATACAAAAGAAAAGAGAGGAAGCCGAAAGGGAAGCTAAAGAAAAAGAAAAAGAAAAAGAAAAGCATGAGAAGACCCTTGAGAAACAAAAGGCGTGGGAGAATAGTGTTCCTTCTCACAAGGTCATTCAACAAGACAAAAGATTTAAAAATACCTTTGAAAATATACGTCTTGTTGAACAACCTAGCCTTTCCTTTTGTAAAGGAACACTTGCAAGCATAGTAACAAAAAAAGAGTCTTCAAAAGAAGCTTGCATAGATAAAGATAAAGTGGATTATTTCTCATATGTGCTAGGATATCACCAAGTGAATGTCAAGTTATTTACAAGCATCTACAAAAACAAATTTTTATGTGAAGTAGTGCCTAAAGAAACTTGTCATGTCCTATTGAGACAACCATTGCCAAGTGTGCAACTTCTCATAAACAATGGTTGTAACAGCGAGACTATCTTTACACATAAGAGAAAAATTCTTCATGAAGGAGAACTCATGGACCAAATTAGAGTTGATAAAACTCTAGAGCTTTTAAAAGGAAAACTTTTGTCACCCATGAGAAAAGATGTTCAAAGACATTACCCTAGATACATTTCTTGTTTTAAAAATACACCTAAGGTGATGTCTCATGAACTCTATACTCCTTTACCTTTTGCAAATGATCCTTGGGAAGACATAAACCTCAATTTTATCTTAGAGCTTCCTAGGACAACAAAAGGTTTTGATTCCATTTTTATGGATATGGATAATCTCTTCTATATAGAAGTGACAAGTCTTCATGGTTTATCTTCAAGCATAGTATTGGATAGAGCTCCAAAATTTGAAAACCATCATTTGAGGAATCTTTTAGAAAAACTTGAAATTAAGTTGTACTCTTCAAATTTTTATCCTCAAAAGAATGGTCAAAATAAAATTGAAAACATAGCTCTTTTTACTATGCCTAGAGAAATCATGAAAGACAATCACAATTCTTGGGATGAGTATCCTTTTGAGCATGCATACAATGGAGTAGTCCACAAGACTACTAATATTTCTACATTTGAAATTGCATGTGGACTTAATCCTCTTTCGCTTTTTAAGTTGTTACCCTTTCCTAAAGGTATTGTGCCTAAGGAAAAGGTAACCAATATTGAAAATTTTCAAATACATAAGAGGATTAGAGAACACATACAACCATCAAAAGAGAAATATTGTACAAAGTTGCCAAAAACAAAAGAAAAACAAAAATGGCAACTTCATACAATTAAGTTCTCTCCAATTGCTCACACTAACACCTTTACTTTGTTTGATGATTTCCATAGGTGGACGTTTGATCCGGGAGGACAAGCCTTGCCGAAACAATAGGCTGCTATCCGAGATCAAATCTGTAGATCTGAGGATAGATCTTCTCAAAGGAGGAGGAGATGATGGACACCATCCAGCCCCATCCATCCCCCTAGTTGAAGACAAAGCAAGGGATTTGAGGACAAATCCTTTTTCAAGAGGGAGGGGATGATGGAGGAGGGCCCAGCACATCTAGCCAAGGAAGCCAAGGCCCAAACCAAGACGGTTGGATCTTCCATAAGCACACCAAGAACAATTTAAAATGTAAAAAACAGCAAGATGTGCTGGGCCTTGGCTTCCTTGGCTAGATGTGCTGGGCCCTCCTCCATCATCCAGTCTCCCTCCTCAAAAATCATCTCTCTCTTCCCCTTATTGCTATGTTTCATGTATTTCTCTGTTTGTTGTTGTATTTGGTTCTTAATCCTCTCATGCATTTTCTTTACAAATTCAGCCTTCGTTACTCCTTCCTTATGCACAAAATTTTGTGGATTAGGTAGAGGTAACAAATCCAAAGGAGTAAGAGGATTGAACCCATACACAGCCTCAAAAGGAGAAATATTAGTAGTTTTATGAACTACCCTATTATATGCAAACTCAATATGAGGAAGGTACTCATCCCAAGATTTGTGGTTTCCTTTCATGATTGACCTAAGCATAGTGGAAAGAGATCTATTTACAACTTCAGTTTGTCCATCCATTTGAGGATGACAAGAAGTTGAGAAGTTCAACTTAGTTCCTAGCTTTTCCCAGAGAGTTCTCCAGAAATGGCCAATAAATTTAGGATCTCTATCCGACACTATGGTCTTAGGTAAACCATGTAGTCTTACCACTTCTCTAAAGAAGAGCTTAGAGATGTTGCTAGCATCATCCACTTTATGGCAAGGTATAAAATGAGCCATCTTGCTAAACCTATCCACTACCACAAAAATGGAATCAAAACCTCTTTGTGTCCTAGGAAGTCCTAATATGAAATCCATGCTTATATCTTCCCAAGGAGCACTTGCAAAAGGTAAAGGAGTGTAGAGTCCATGAGGCATTGTCTTAGACTTAGCTTTTAAACATGAAATGCATCTATGACAATGTCTTTGGACATCTTTCCTCATGTGTGGCCAAAAGAATTTTCCTTTCAAAAGCTCAAGAGTTTTATCAACTCCAAAATGGCCCATGAGTCCTCCTTCATGTGATTCTTTTACAAGGAGTTTTCTATGTGTTCCTTGGGGTATGAAAAGTTTTCCTTCTTTAAATAAGTACCCCTCAGAAACATAAAACCTCCTTGTGCTCTATGTTGGCACTCAGCAAAAGTGGGTGCAAAATCCTGATCTTCTTTATAAAGTTCAGGTATGTTTTCAAATCCAAGAATTTGGGCTCCAAGTTTAGAAAAGAGGATATGTCTCCTTGAGAGAGCATCAGCCACAATGTTTGTACTGCCCTTCTTGTATTTGATAACATATGGAAATTGCTCAAGAAATTCCATCCACTTTGCATGTCTTTTGTTCAACTTGTGTTGACCCCTTAGATATTTCAAAGACTCATGATCACTATGTATGATAAATTCTTTTGAAACTAGATAGTGTTCCCAAGTCTGTAGGGCCCTCACAAGTGCATAAAGCTCTTTGTCATAGGTGGGGTAGTTGAGGGTGGCACCGTGAAGTTTTTCACTAAAATATGCAATTGGGTGCCCACCTTGCAACAACACAACACCTATTCCTACTCCTGATGCATCACACTCTAGCTCAAAATTTTTTGAAAAGTTTGGCAAAGCTAGAATGGGTGCATTAGTGAGTTGAGCTTTCAAACTTTGAAAGGCTTGCTCATGCTTCTCTGTCCAACAAAATGGAGTGTCTTTCTTTACTAACTCATTGAGTGGTGAAGCTAGACTTGAGAAGTTAGGAACAAATCTTCTATAAAAACTTGGTAGACCATGAAAGCTCCTAACATCTCCTACATTTTGCGGGGTTGGCCACTCTTGGATGGCTTTGATTTTCTCGGGGTCAACATGTACCCCATTTTTGTTTACTATAAAACCTAAAAACACTACACTATCTACACAAAAAGTGAATTTATCTATATTGGCAAACAAACTATTTTTCCTAAGAACTAAAAGAACCTCCCTAAGGTGACTTAGGTGGGACTCTAGGCTTTGACTATATACTAAGATATCATCAAAATAGACTACTACATACTTACCTATGCAATCCCTAAAGACATGATTCATAAGCCTCATGAAAGTGCTAGGTGCATTAGTAAGTCCAAAAGGCATCACTAACCACTCATATAGTCCAAATTTGGTCTTAAAAGCAGTTTTCCACTCATCACCTTCTTTAATTCTAATTTGGTGATATCCACTTTTAAGGTCAATCTTGGAAAATATGGTAGACCCATGCAATTCATCAAGCATATCATCAAGTCTAGGAATTGGATGCTTGTATTTGATGGTGATATTGTTGATGGCCCTACAATCACAACACATTCTCCACTTGCCATCTTTCTTTGGAACCAACAAAACAGGTACAGTACAAGGACTTAGGCTTCTTTGAACCCAGCCTTTTTCCAACAAATCCTGAACCTGTGACTCTATCTCCTTAATCTCTTCCAGATTAGTTCTGTAAGCTGGTCTATTTGGTAAACTAGCTCTCGGAACTAAATCTATTTGGTGTTCTATACCCCTAACAGGTGGAAGTCCAATAGGTCCTTGCTCAGGGAATACATCACCAAATTCTTTTAAAAGTTTTTGGACTTGAAGAGGTAGTTCACAAACTTCAGAAAGTGTGGCAGTGCATGCAAGTGTTCCTTTACACAGAAGGAGGCCTGAAGGTTGTTCAGATAGAAGTATCTTTTCAATTTTACTTTCAAATTTTTCTTCTTTCTGAATAACCTTGTGGGAAGGAACACTCTTCTCCCACGCCTCAACATCGTTCCTAAGGATTTTCTCTTGTTTTCCTTTTTTTTTCTTTTTCTCATTTTCTCTTTTTTTTTTTCATTTGTACTTGGTCCTTTACCACTTGTGAAGGTGTTAAAGGATAAAGTGCAAACTTTTTTTCCCTATGGGTAAAAGTTATCTCGTTGGTAAGACCATTATGGATGGTTTTCTTGTCAAATTGCCATGGTCTTCCCAATAAGATGTGGCAGGCTTCCATGGGTACTACATCACATAAAATCTCATCTTTATAGTTCCCCACAGAAAGACTGATTTTTACTCGCTTATCTACAGTTAATTCCCCATCTTCATTTATCCACTGAAGTTTGTAAGGTTTTGGATGAGGTATTAATTGTAGATTAAGCTTTTCAACCATCCTAGTGCTACAACAATTGCAGCAAGAGCCACTATCCACAATGAGAGAATAAATGTTTTCTGAAACTTTGCATCTTGTATGAAAGATGTTCTCTCTCTGTGTTTCATGGTTCACACTAGGTTGATTGTTGAGGGTTCTTATGATCATCATTAGTTCTCCCTCACAAGGATATGCCCCCTCACTACTTTCCTTCTCTTCTTCCCCACTAGACTCTTCATCTTGGCTGCTATACTCATCCCTCCCTCTTAAGATCATGGTTCTCTTATTTGGGCATTGGGATGCTATATGGCCTCTACCAAGACACTTGAAGCACTGGATGTCTCTACTGCGGGGTTGTGAGGTAGACACATCTTTTCCTACACTCTTGGGAGTTTCTTTGGATTTATCCTTTGAAAGACTATCCTCCTTTTCTCTTCTATACTCTCTCTTGGGATAAGAGTTAGAGTAAGAACTCTCCTTGCGACTTGATCCCTTTCTCAAATTTTGTTGTTCAACTTTTATACAAAGTTGGATCAAATCATTCAAGTCCCTGTAGGGCAAAAGTTCTACTTTATCCCTTATCTCAAGATTGAGACCACTTAGGAACCTAGCTATGGTGGTGGTGGCTTCTTCCCTAATAGAGGCTCTCATCATGTAGAGCTCCATCTTTTGCCTATACTCCTCTACACTCATGTTTTTCTGTTGGAGTCTTTGGAGCTTGTCCATTAACTCCCTATCATAGTATGAAGGAATATGGCGGCGTCTCAAGGCTCCCCTAAGGTCATTCCAATATTCTATGGGAGGGTCCCTGTGGAGGCGCCTATCTCTCTCTAGGGCTGTCCACCAATACATAGCATTTCCTTGAAAGCTTAAAGTGGCTAAGGGTACTTTCCTTTCCTCGCTAACATGATGGCAAGCAAAAAGTTGTTCTACTTTCATTTCCCAATCTAGGTATGTTTCAACATTTTCCTTTCCATAAAAATGAGGTAAGTCTACCCTAGTCTCTTTTGGGTGGCTTTCTCTCCTAGTTCTTCTAGGTGGAGGTTGATAATAATCATTTACTCTCAGACTCCCCTCAACATGTGAGTCACTTGACCTAGAACTAGATGCATGTGATGCATGTGATTTTTTTAATTTTCGAATGTATTCATCTTTTTCTCTAACAATTCTCAACTCCTCTTCCAAAAGTGCAAGATGGGCATCTCTTTCTTTTTTATCTTCCAAAAGTTGAGCCTCATGTTGTAATTGTCTTAGTGATAGTGATTGAAAATCTCTAGCCAATTGTTTCAAAAGAGATTTTGTGGATTTTCTATCACTTTCACTATGACTTGAAGAATGAGTAGACATGTTTAGGGTTTGTGATAAAAGTAATTTTCAAAAAGAAAGATAAGTGGAGTGAAGTAGGTAATTTCCTAGGAAAGGGAGGTGGATCACTAGGATCTCTTAAGTACCAAGCCTTTCCTTAGCCAGATACTATCCCACAACACTTTCAGAAACCTTTCTCTAAGCAATTTACTTAGAGCACAATCAAAGATAAAAACAAAATTTTTATGCAAGAAAAACTATATGTAAAGCAATAAAACACAAATGAAAATTGCTATCTAGAAAGCTTTTAAAACTAGTCGAATCCTAAGGTGAGACTTCTTGGCACTTTGGAACCTTGAAGACACACTCACCGTCTAAGACGTATTAATCCACTAATTAATCAATGTCCTTGCAAATTACAACTCAAAGAAATACAAAGAAATTAGGTTAACAAATTTTGATGCACAAAAATTTAAAGTCCTATTCTATGCACTCCTTCACTTGTAGCTCCTTTGTGTATATTTGTGTATTTTTCAATGAGGTTGCTGCTGTAAGGACCTGTAAAATTAAATTGGAATAAAAGGAATATATTTTAAATGAATTCGAAGTATGTTTTATTTAAAATAAAAAGGAAGGAAAGTGTAGTTTAGAAGACTATGAGATCGCCTGGTTAGTACATAATCGCCTGTCGCCTAGACTACACATGATCGCCAATCGCCTATGGTGCACATGATCGCCGAAAGTGCACTCAGTATGTGGTCAGGATACGGGATCAACCATAGTGGGTTCCAAAAACCACGCGTATCAAGGTGTGTGTTAAGCCTTAGATACGTTGTGCATGCGAAGCTCTATGCTTGAGCATAAGAAATCGTCCTTAGTGTTGCATGCATGGGCGCACGAGGAGTAGTGCTGATCTACTCTTGGAAATGTGAAGCTACCGACGTCACCAAGTCATGTGGAGATGATACCTTGGACGTAACATAGTGGGATGAAGAACCTCAGCAAGGCGTGGCGATGTCGTCGGGCATCGCCAGGGCGCGAGGTATTGATTTTCTACTCAAAGCATCTGCCACTACATTGGCCTTCCCTGGATGATACATGAGTTGAAAATCATAGTCCTTTAGAAACTCCATCCACCTTCTTTGTCTCATGTTTAGTTCCTTCTGATCAAACAGGTATTTCAGGCTCTTATGGTCACTGAACACCTGGAACCGAGCTCCATATAAATAGTGCCTCCAAATCTTCAAGGCAAACACCACAGCCGCCAACTCCAAATCATGAGTAGGATAGTTCCTCTCATGAACCTTGAGTTGCCTTGAAGCATATGCAACCACTCTTTTCTCTTGCATCAAAACACATCCCAAACCCTGATGTGAAGCATCACAGTAGACCTCAAAAGGTCTTCCTACATCTGGGATCACCAGCACTGGAGCACTAGTCAACCTTTCCTTTAGTCCCATGAAGCTCTGCTCACATCGGTCGGTCCAAGCAAAAGGTTGATCCTTGCGGGTCAACTGTGTTAAGGAGCCACTACCTTGGAAAAGTCCTCAATAAACCTCCGATAGTAGCCAACTAAACCCACAAAGCTCCTTATCTTAGTGACTCTCTTAGGACGTTCCCACTGCAGCACTGCCTCTACCTTGGCTGGATCCACTGAGATCCCCCAAGCAGATATCACGTGTCCTAAGAAGTTGACTTCCTTCAGCCAGAACTCACACTTAGAGAACTTGGCATAGAGTTGCTTCTCCCTCAGAATCTCCAACACTGTCCTCAGATGTTCTTCATGTTCTTCCTCGGTCCTTGAATAAATGAGTATGTCGTCTATGAAGACTACCACAAACTTATCCAAGAAAGGGCGAAAAATCCTATTCATGTAGTCCATGAACAGAGCTGGAGCATTTGTTACTCCAAACGACATCACCACATACTCATAGTGCCCATAACGAGACCTAAATGCTGTCTTTTGAACATCTTCAGCTTTTACCAAAATTTGGTGGTACCCCGATCTCAGATCAATCTTTGAGAACACCGAGGCCCCATGTAATTGATCCATCAAATCATCAATTCTAGGTAGGGGGTACTTGTTCCTGATGGTCAACTTGTTCAACTGCCTGTAATCTATACACAGCCGAGACCCTCCATCCTTTTTCTTAACTAGGAGCACTGGAGCCCCCCATGGAGATACACTGGGTCTGATGAATTGTTTCTCCAACAACTTTTCCACTTGCTTCTTTAATTCTACCAACTCGGCTGGAGCCATCCTGTAAGGTGCCATTGACACTGGTCCAGCTCCAGGTACCAAATCAATAGAGAATTCCACTTCTCTCTTAGGAGGTAATCCAGGTACTTCTTCTGGAAATACATCCATGAAATCTTTCAGCACATGTATCCTGCTTACGTCCCCTTCATTCTTCACCTCCAACCGAGCTAGGATCACGAAGCACCTCGCCCCTTTTTCCAACTCCGACCACCCATGCTGAGCAGATATCACATCTGACTCTTGGAGATCTGGAAACGCTATTTTCTGACTACCGCAGTCTATGAGAACGTGATTGGCAGATAGCCAATCCATTCCCAGGATAACATCCAGGTCCTGAAGAGGTAGGCAGATCAAGTTTACTTTGAACCTGCGTCCCTCTACTATCACTAGACATTCAGGGCAAACTGTAGAGGTCAACACCTGTCCTGACGCAGGTGTAGAGACCAACAGTTCAAACGGTAACTCCTTCACTAGAAGGCCCAACTCGGCTACACACAGGCTTGACACAAAGGAGTGTGTCGCTCCAGAATCAAACAAGGCTTTTACACCTCTACCAGCTATAAAACAAACACCTTGCACTAGGTTACCTGACTGAGACGCCTTTGCTCCTGTCATGGCAAACACCCTCCCTGCTGCTTGAGGTCTACTGCCTCCATTCCTCAACTGCTGAGGACCAACGAGTTGAGTCATCCTATTTCTGCTAGGGCAATCTCTAGAAATGTGCCCCATCTTTTGGCACGTGAAACATCTGGGTTTCCATGTTTGTTGCTGCTGAAACTGGGGCGAAACTGCTCCTGCCCGATGTGGTGGAGGTCTCGCATAAGGCTTGCTTTGTGGATGCTGCACCTTGGCCTTCCCACTGAAAGAACCCCCTGGGTGTGACCTGATCACCCGAGAATCACCCTTTTCCAAAGTCTCCACCATCTTCGCCTTCTCTACTAAGGCGTGAAATTCCCTGATGCACATCGGGGCTATGGTCCTCTTCAGCCCATGCTTCAGTCCCTCTTCAAACTTCCTACACCTCCAAGCCTCAGAGGTCGCCTGGGTATAGAATCGGGCGAGGTACTCAAACCGAGCAGCATAAGCATTCACTGACATCTCCCCCTGCTCCAATCTGAGGAATTCTGCTTCCTTTGCAAACCTTGCACTATCTGGGAAGTATTTTTCCAGAAATCTCACCCTGAAGCTCTCCCAGTCTAACACTTCAGCTCTGGCTTCCATCATCTGCTGAGCTCCCATCCACCAGAACTCGGCTTCTCCAGATAGCAAATAGGTGGCGAACACCAATTTCTTCTCTTCAGGGCAGGAGGTCGCCCTAAAGATTTTATCCAACTCCCTGACCCACTGATCTGCTTGATCAGGGGTAGCATTCCCACTGAACTTGGGTGGGTTGTGCCTCATGAACTCGGTCAGTCCCATCTGTTCCTGAGGCTAATCGACATGGGAATTTGTCTCAGTCGACCGAGCAGTTTCCCAATGGTGCATTGCAGCTTGATGATTCTGAGCCATTGCTGCATTCTGTTGTTGGATGGCAGTTGCCATCATCTCAATAGCCTTGGCAATTTGGCTCATTTCTGAAGAAGGTTGGGGAGGGGTAAGAGGTCTACGTGCCATCTCTCTTCGTTTCAGATTTTGAAACTATTGGTTCCTATATTCCCTACAACTACAAGAATGAGATCGATAAGAAATCAATTCATTCAGGAGGTAACATCTAGACCTTACAAAGGTCAGCATCTCAAAGTCATTAAGAATTTGAGTTCATTAACAGAATCATAATGCTCAAAAATAGAAAGCATAACACTGAACAGTCATGGGTACAAACTACCAATCAAATATCACCACACTTAATAATTGGGATAAAACACACCAGAAGTGGATATATGCTCAACATCAAACTTTTGGAATTTAAGATTGAGAACTGTTCTTGTCGGTTGACCCGCCTGTCGGTTGACTCATGACACTCACACGCCTCCTTCCTCCCGTTGATATGTGCTTGGTTCTTTCGAAGCAATCTGCACCTGCAAAAGAGAAAGGGGCATAGGCACTTCGTGATCCAGGCCTCTCCCTAACTCTGGGTATTTAACTGGTCTTCCCCCAAGGCCGATGTCACCTCGTCTTCACCCAAGGCCGATGTCACCTCGCCATACTCTGAGTGGCGATGACACCTCAGCCCATCCTGGTGGTCTGACGACTACTCACCCTTCCCTGTGGGGACGCGCTGATGACTAATCACCCTTCTCTGAGGGGAATGACTGATCACCCTTCTCTAAGGGAACACACCGATGACTGATCACCCTTTAATCCAAGCTGCCTGCGGGGTCCACTGCACGTGGCTTTGGCCCATGCTGTGGGACCTAGCTGACGTGGTTCGCCCTTTACTACCTGTTCTCGGTGTCCGAGAACTGGTCGGTACACAAGCCCCCCAGTCTCAAGCTGTTAACTTGTTTCAGCGAAGAGACTAAGTCATTGGCCCGGGCGACCTACGTGGCTCTGCGCGTATGGACATAAGTAGCACGCTAAAGGGACATCTCACCACCTTGTCATCGCCCGCATCTCTTACCCTCTGAGGACTTCATTGGTGAGCTCTCTGCTCGAATTGAGGACTTCTTTCTCGACAAAGAGGTGTTAATCACCCTTCTTCCTGATGACCTTGCACCAATGACTGATCGGTGCTTCATTACTTCTCGCGCTCTACTGTCAGGCGCTCATCTAGGCACTGATCTGCTGGTGGTGGTCACTTTAGCAACTGACCACCGATCACCGTTCTGAGTGATCTCCCCTCTGATTCACCTGCTATCTTCTACCACGTGTCACCCTGTGAATGGTCCACGTGGTCATCTGCTGCTGACGTCATCGACTAGCTGACCGACCGGATCACAAGCCCCCCAGTCTCGAGCTGTGAACTCGTTCTCAGCGAAGAGACTAAGTGGTCGATGGCAAGATCATTCCTCCTCCTTGAGCTTCTCCCTTTGCAACTTCTTCTTTTCTGTGTAATTTCTTTTTCTGCTTCATAACTTGTATAAACCTTTTAGCTGTAAAGGCTCACTGCATTGACTTCAATATGAATGAAATCTTTGCTCCAGCTGCATGTCCCTTTCCATTTTTAACTCTCTGCATGTGACTCAGCATTGTCTTTAACAACTTTATGCATAACTTCATGCTGGACGACTGACTTGAAGGGCCTAAATGCTTCGGCTTCTCGCAGCAGAACTTGCTTCTACCACCGACCACCGACTAGCATGTTGGTGCACCACCGATCAGTCATCGCGCTTCAGGCTCTGCTTTACTTCTCTGTTACTCCAGCGCTAAGCACATAGAGGGCCTGAACGCCAAAGATGATGCTTGTGTTTTGGGGAAGAAAAGTGCTTCTCGATGACCTTTCTTGCCTCAGCCTCGCTGTAAGAAGTCGAGGTGAGGTCGGTCTCCTCTCGCCTCAGCCTCGCTGTACAAAGTCGAGGTGAGGTCTTTTTGCTCTCGCCTCAGCCTCGCTGTACAAAGTCGAGGGTGAGGTCTTTCTGCTCTCGCCTCAGCCTCACTGTACAAAGTCGAGGGTGAGGTCTTTCTTATCTCGCCCCAGCCTCGCTGTACAAAGTCGAGGTGAGGACTTTCTTATCTCGCCTCAGCCTCGCTGTACAAAGTCGAGGTGAGGACTTTCTTAACTCGCCCCAGCCTCGCTATACAAAGTCGAGGTGAGGACTTTCTTATCTCGCCTCAGCCTCGCTGTACAAAGTCGAGGTGAGGACTTTCTTATCTGGCCTCAGCCTCGCTGTACAAAGTCGAGGTGAGGACTTTCTTAACTCGCCCCAGCCTCGCTGTACAAAGTCGAGGTGAGGACTTTCTTATCTCGCCTCAGCCTCGCTGTACAAAGTCGAGGTGAGGACTTTCTTATCTGGTGAATCTTGCTGTTCACGTTGGGTGTTCTCACTCGAAGGGGAGGTGTTCTCGATGAACCTACCTTCCCGCTTACGAGACCTCTAACCCCAAGTGACAGGTTCAATCTTTCCTCGCATCGCTCACAGGCTAGGGAGGACTTAACTGACCTCACATCGCTCATAGGCGAGGAGGATTTATCTGACCTCACATCGCTCATAGGCGAGGAGGTTTTATCTGGGCGAACCCTTCTGTTCACGTTGGAAGTTCTCACTCGAAATGGAGGTGTTCTCTATGAACCTACCTCTCCACTCACGAGACCTCTAACCCCAAGTGACAGGTTCTAACTGACCTCACATCGCTCACAGGCGAGGAGGATTTCTCTGGACGAACCCTTCTTTCACATTGGAAGTTCTCACTCGAAGTGGAGGTGTTCTCTACGAACCTACCTCTCCACTCACGAGACCTCTAACCCCAAGTGACAGGTTCTATCTCGCCTCAACCTCACTGTAAGAATCGAGGGAAGAGGACTTTTCTCTCGCCTCAACCTTGCTGTAAGAAGCAGAGGAAAAGGACTTATCTCTTGCCTCAACCTTGCTGTAAGAAGCAGAGGAAGAGGGCTTTTCTCTCGCCTCAACCTTGCTGTAAGAAGCAAAGGAAGAGGACTTTTCCTCTCGCCTCAACCTTGCTGTAGGAAGCAGAGGAAAAGGACTTTTCTCCAATGTTCTCTGAGTGGGTGCATGCTCCCAGGAGAGCACCTGGCGTGGCTGGTCTGAGCGCACTCTCCAGGTGCATCCTGCCTGCATGGCCTCATCACACTGTTTCATGCACGTTCCCACCAGCGAGGAGCTCTTCTTCTGGAATCATGCCAGGTGCATGCGTAACGCTCTCGCTGGGAGCTTGGGTCCCAGCTTAATACATGTTGGCAAGACCCCGATGACCATGCGCCGATGAGTGATCGTGCTTTCACGGGGCGATGACTGATCGTGCTTTCACGGGCGATGACTGATCGTGCAATGAATAACCACCGATGACTTCTCGCACTTTGCTCCCAGGCGCTTGTCCAGGCGCTGATCTGTAGGTGGTGGTCACTTGGTACTGACCACTTATCACCTGCACTTGTGTTTGGGGCAAGGGGAACTTTAAACTGGAAAACACACACTTTATGTACTAAAGTCTTTTTTTTATTGGGTGGCCTCATTAAAAACCCTCCTTATGGAAAAGAGTGCCCCCTGGTGTATTCAACTGTTTACAGTGTATAGCGCGAGAACGCACCTACTTTACATCTTAACTGGGTGTATATATGTTGGGTCTCCTTTCATTGGCGATGACCGACCTCACGAGTAGCGATCATGCCCTCTGCTTCAGCTTCCCCCCGAGCTACCTGGGAGCCCCTCTAGCGTAGCTCCCTCCATCACCTGATTTCCCCGTGCACAGGGATCTCATGCTGCTGGTCACCTGCCTGGGACCCCGAAGCGCAATCACCTTGCGGCTCCCTCAGGTAATCGGTTAGGAAACCTGTTTTCACCAACTCAGCAAGTTGATGCCCCAGCGCCAGGCAGGTGTAGAGTGTGTGTCCATAAGCCTGATGGAATTCACACCAGTCATCCTTCCTACTTCCAAGCACCTTGTCAGTTTTCTCTGGTACTCGGAGTCTTGCAGCTACAGCGGGAATTGCAATCAGCTCCGCTAACTCTATCATGAAATCATACCTGGGGGGTGCATTGTTCTCCCTTGCACGCCCCCTGGCCTGATCCTTCCTGGGTGTGTAGGGGCGAGACCTGCCCTGCGCTTTCTTCCCTTCTCTGGCCTCATGCACCCATGCGTGTCGCTGCTGCTTCCCCTGTCCTTCGCGCGGCTTGGGCGGTGCAACACTGCTTTTCTTCTCAGAGACCTGCGTCTCTACTACAATATGCGCCACCGCGCGTCGCCAAATCTCAGCGAAGGTGGCAGGGTGGTCTCTGATGAGCGATTCACTGAAAAGACCTGGCAGCACACCTTTCTTGAATGCATGCACCAGCATGTCCTCGTCTTTGCTGGGCAACCTTACTACCTGCACACCAAAACGGTTGAGGTAGTCCTTCAACGACTCCCCCTGGTACTGGCGCACGTCGAACAGGTCGTAGGACACCATCGGTGGCGCTCTGTTGAAGATGTACTGCTCTGTGAACAGCTTCGAAAACTGCTGGAAGGAGGTGACGTGGCCCTCTGGCAGGCTCACGAACCACTCCATAGCTACTCCACTCAGCGTACTCATAAACACCTTGCAGTACACAGCGTCTGAGCCTCCAGACAACATCATCTGGGTGTGGAAGGCTATTAGATGCGCTTCTGGATCTTCCTTCCCCGTGAACGACGCCTTCACTCCCACCAGGTTGGGAGGCACCACTGTGTTCATGATCTCAGGGGAGAAAGGCATAGGAAAGGCTCTTGGGGGCGTCAGTGGAGCCTGATCCTCTCCCACGCGACCCCTAGCTTGCTGCATGTGGTGCAGACTCGAGCGCATCTCCTCATTTGCCTTGCGCAACTCCTCATTCCTGGCTTGAGAGGCGGCCAGGTCCTCCTGCATCCGCGCCTGATGTGCCCAGGACTCTGCCACCGTCTCTTGGAGGGCGCGCATCGTTTCCATCAGTTGTTGCATGGTAACGCTGTCGCCTCCATTTGGTGGAACATGTAACATCTCGCCAAATTTCTTTTCATATTTATGTAATAAAATAAAGGTGAAACAAATATATTGAAGTGAACATAATTATATATATGTAATGAAGTTTCTCCTCACATGGAGTTTAATACATAATCGGTCAGTTTTCCAAAAACGTAAACAAAATACAGTAAAATAGAAAGACAGGCGATCTCCAAACAGCAAAAAGGCGATCTCCTATCAGAAAACGGCGATCTCCTATCAGAAAACAGAAAAAGGGTGATCGCCTAACAGAAATAGAAGCAGGCGATCTCCTTCCGGCGACCACTCACTGAGGAGCCCTACTACCTGCAACCTCGTCTGCTCCCGTGCAAAATACACGATCATCACAGGTTTAAGAAAACAATCACAATACCAGATAAAAGGGTAAGCTAGATGTTTTAAAAACTTTGAATATCAAACTTTAAATCAATAGAAAACATAAATCCTCACACCATTCATAATCCATTTCAATTTCAACCATCAACATTCCCATATTCCACAAACTCGTCAAGTATCCATTCGCTACTTTCAATATTCATGGTTCACACGTCAGACTTTCCACTAACTCATAACATATAGACACATGACTCTACTTCTGGAAGACTCGTGCTTTGACTCAGACCCAGAGATCTGCACCTGTCATACCACACCACTGTGAAATCCACACAGGGTCGCTGTGAAATCCACACAGCCATGCGCATACATAATCTCAATATCATCACTCTCCCGGTATGACAGGGTTAATTCATATAACAGGTCAAGCTCGTTCTCTTTCAAACAACTTACCCATACATATGAACCTCCTTCGACTCTCCACAACTGAATAACTTCATCTATGTGATTCCATTATATCAGCAGAGTCAGGATATCTCCTTCTAGACAAGTCCCTAGTCAATGCACATTACACACGATCTTACACGGTATTTTCTTTCCTGAAAATACTATGCCTTGATCCCACATTCACAACATTCAACACATCATACAACACTTAATGAACGATTCCAGTCACAGCAAAACTCATTCCAAGGTTCAGATTTTTGAATATCACATTTAAATCTCAAACAGTTTCAAACAACACCAAAAACAGGGGAGTTCGAAAAACAACGCCAAAACCGGCGATCTCGTTCAAAAACAGGGGATTATGCAATAACTGTTGAAAACCGGCGACCACGTCGCCCCATCATCTCAAACATCTAATATAAGGTTTTCGTTGGAAATAAGGCTAGCTTCCCTTACCTGGACTTGCGCAAAACACCAAGAGCTCCAAAACCCACCGAGCTTAAAGGATGCCTTAGCTCTGTTTTAGCGTCTGGTTTGTTGAACTTGCAGAGAACCTCCCAGGTGCTCCAAGGGCAGTCGTCGCTCGTCGCACTGGTGCTTGAGGATGCCTGAATCGCAGCGCGAAGGAGAGAAAAGAGAAGAATGAAGGTAAACTCACTCTTTCACTCTTGAACCACTGCAACGTTCTTTGCCTCTTAGAAGTGGGTTTTTGAATCTAACCCAACTTGTCCACAAAAGCCGCTACCACCACCCACTCTGCAGGGAAGTTTGCGTGTACGCTTCCCTGAACAGTACGACTGCGCGTGCCTCTGCGCAGGCCAACACTCTGATGTCACTATTCTGAACCACCCTTTTTGTCTACGTGTCGCGCGTGCAGTACGTCTGATGCTGAGAGCCTGGGTCCCACCTTATCTGTGTAGACATCGCGCGATAACCTTCCACCGATGACCGCTCGCGCGATGACTAACCACCGATGCCTCATCCTGGCGGACGACCGATGTCTCTTCCTGGAAAACGACCGATGTGTCCCTCATCCTGGCGATGACCGTCTGTCTCTCATACCGGCGATGACTGACGTGCCTCATCCCGGTGATGACTGATTCCTCATCCTGGCAGACAACCGATGTCTCATCCTGGAGGACCACCGATGTCTAACCCTGGCAGACAACCGATGTCTCACCCTGGAGGACCACCGATGTCTCACCCTGGCAGACCACCGATGTCTCACCCTGGCAGACCACCGATGTGTCTCCCATCCTGGTTGATGACCGATGTTCCTCTCATCTTGTTGGCGATCTCTTATCGCCCTTGTGTGTGACGAGAACACATCGCCTTACTCTGCTCACCAATGTCACATCGTCACACCTTGCTGAAGGTTCTTCATCCCACTATGTTACGTCTAAGGTATCACCTCCACATGGCTTGGTGACGTCGGTAGCTTCACCTTTCCAAGAATAGACCAGCACTACTCCTCATGCGCCCATGCAATGCAACACTAAGGATGATTTCTTATGCCCAAGCATAGAGCTTCGCACGCCCAGCGTATCTAAGGCTTAACCCACACCTTGATACGCGTGGTTTTTGGAACCCACTATGGTTAATCCAGCACCTTGACCACATACTAAGTGCACATTCGGCGATCATGGACACCATAGGCGATTATGTGCCAGAGAGGTCGGAGATCGCCTCCGTCTTCAATAATGGCGATCTCGTAGAAGACTTCTTAGCTACACTTTTCTTCCTTTACTCTTCTTGATCCACATGTCTTCCTCGAGCACATCCACGTGATTACCTCACGATAAAGTCATCGCACCTGACTACTTGGTTAATAAAATGGTTAGCCGACCGACCTCTACCAGCTGACCCCAGACCTTGGGCGACGTCCGATGTCCGACTACTACAAAACTTCATTTACCAGCTCTTTGTATTTTAAATAATAACATCTTCTGAAATTATTTAAATATAACACTTTCATTCCAATTAAAGTTTCTAGGTCCTTACAGAACAGACTCGTGTCTTGTATTCCTCATCTTCCATGGTTCTTAGTCTCACTCTCGTGTATGGGACCTTGTTTTACTCCGGCCCCATGGTGGGTGCCAAATGTTCTTGCCGGTTGACCCGCCTGTCAGTTGACTCACGACACTCACACGCCTCCTTCCTCCCGTTGATATGTGCTTGGTTCTTTCGAAGCAATCTGCACCTGCAAAAGAGAAAGGGGGGCGCCCTAGAGGCCGTTTGCACTCCGACGCTCAAGTCAGTGTAGGGCAAGCAACACCAAGTGTATTGAGTTTCTCTGTGTATAGGTCTAGAAACTGCGTCCCTTTGTGAAGTATTTTACTGTCCCTTATATAGTCTTAGCGCCGCTAGCCCTAATTAGGGTTTACTGCGCTGCTAGCCATATTTAGGATTTACTGGAATACCCTTGCGCCGCTATCGCCCAATCTTAGGGTAATCTAGCACATAAGGTTTCCTTCTCTGGAGTGCAAACTCTCACAGGGTGACCACCTGGGTGCCTCCTTGTGCACCTAGTCTCTGGGGCCACCTGTTCTGGGAGTGCCTTCACTGTTTACGTGCCATGCATGTAGCTTCACTGGGAAAACCCTAGCTCTGGTGAGTACTCGTCCCCTCAGGACTCTACACCCAACTGTGCTCTCCCTACTACCCGCATAGGCACTTCGTGATCCAGGCCTCTCCCTAACTCTGGTATTTAACTGGTCTTCCCCCAAGGCCGATGTCACCTCGTCTTCACCCAAGGCCGATGTCACCTCGCCATACTCTGAGTGGCGATGACACCTCAGCCCATCCTGGTGGTCTGACGACTACTCACCCTTTCCTGTGGGGACGCGCTGATGACTAATCACCCTTCTCTGAGGGGACACACCGATGACTGATCACCCTACTCTGAGGGGAATGAATGATCATGCTTCTCTAAGGGAACACATCGATGACTGATCACCCTTTAATCCAAGCTGCCTGCGGGGTCCACTCCACGTGGCTTTGGCCCATGCTGTGGGACCCAGCTGACGTGGTTCACACCTGTTCTCGGTGTCCGAGGACTGGTCGGTACAAGAACATCTCAATTCAGTTATGAGTGTGCACCCTCACTACTTTATCAAGATCCTTTCACTCTTAATACCAAAACTTTTCATTCAGAGCCTATATCTACTAAAGCACAAACAAGATTTCAATCAGAAAACATTTGAAAACCTTTCACTATAGCTTTGATTAAGACTCCACTAGCAGAAGAAACACAATGGATCCACAGCCCTCAGGTCATCCTAAGGACGAACTGCTCTAATACCATTAATGTAACATCCCGCCAAACTCCCTTCATATTTATAAAATGAAATAAAGGTAAAATAATAATATCAAAGTGAACATATGTATATATATATGTAAAATGAAATTTCTCCTCACAGGGAGTTTAATACATACCCAGTCAGTTTTCCAAAACTTAAACAAAATACAGCAAAATAGAAAAACAGGCGATCTCCTAACAGAAAAAAGGCGATCTCCTATCAAAAAACAGGCGATCTCCTATCAGAAACAGAAAACAGGCGATCGCCTAACAGAAACAGAAACAGGCGATCTCCTTCCGGCGACCACTCACTGAGGAGCTCTACTTCCTGCAACATCATCTGCTCCTGTGTAAATTATACACGATCATCACAGGTTTAAGAAAACATCCATAAAACAAAAACGCAAGGTAAGCTAGATATTTGAAAGAGAATTTAGATATGAAACTTTAAAATCAAGACAAAACAAATTTAAGACACCCACGTAAAAACCATCAACTTTCTCATTCCCTTCACATGACCATCACGTAATCACATATTTCACAATTTCCTCAAGAGTCGTTCAATTCACATAATCCATCAAGTGTCTATCAATTTCAATGTTTCTCATTTCTCACGTCAGACTTCCACTGACTCATCACACACAGACACTTGACACTACTTCCGGAAGACTCGTGCGTTGAACTTAGCATCCAGAGACCTGCACCTGTCATACTTCATTGCTGTAATGTTCCCACAGCCATGCGCATCAACATAATCTCGATCTCAATCTCATCACTCTCACAGTATGACAGGGTTAATCCATATAACAGGTCAAGTCAGTTATCTTTCAAACGACTTACCCATACATATGGACCTCCTTCGACTCTCACCAACTGAATAACTTCATCTATGAGACTCCATCATATCAGCAGAGTCAGGATCGTATCATTCACAGGATACTCACTGATCAATACACCTCATAACCAATCTCAACACGGTATTTCCTTTCCTGAAAATACTATGTCTTGATCCCACATTCACAACATTCAACACATCATATAACACTTAAATGAACGATTCCAATCACAGCAACAACCATTCCACGGTTTAGATTTTCGAATATCACATTTCAATCTCAAACAGTTTCAAACAACACTAAAACATGGGAGTTCGAAATCAACATTTAAAACCGACGATCACGTCGCCCCACAGATAAAAACAGAGCATTGTGAAAAGGAATATGAAAACTGGCGACCACGTCGCCCTCACTGCAGAACCTACTCGCCTAACGTTTTTATAAACGAAAGTGCTAGCTTCCCTTACCTGAACTTGCGCAAAACACCAAGAGCTCCAAAACCCACCGAAGCTTAAAGATGCCTTAACTCTATTCTAGCGTCCTGACGGAAAACTCGCATAGAACTCCCCAGGTATCCGAAGGCAGTCGTCGCTCGTCATACTGGTGCTTGAGGATGCCTGAATCGCAGCGCGACGGACAGAAAAGAGAAGGATGAAGGTAAATTCACTCTGTCACTCTTGAACCATAGCAGCGTTCTTTGCCTCGCAGAAGTGAGTTTTTGAATCTAAACCAACTTGTCCACAATTGCCGCTGCCACCACCCACTCTGCAGGAAAGCTTGCGTGCATGCTTCCCTGAATAGTACAGCCACGTGTGTCTCTGCGCATGCCAACTCTCTGATGTCACTATTCTGAACCACCCTTTTTGTCTACGTGTCGCGCGTGCAGGACGTCTCATGCTGGGAGCCTGGGTCCCACCTTATCTGTGTGAAACACCACATCGCGCGATAACTTTCCACCGATGACCTCTCGCGTGATGACTATCCACCGATGTCTCATCCTGGCGGACGTTGATCAGAAGGAACTAAACATGAGACAAAGAAGGTGGATGGAGTTTCTAAAGGACTATGATTTTCAACTCATGTATCATCCAGGGAAGGCCAATGTAGTGGCAGATGCTTTGAGTAGAAAATCAATACAAGTAGCCACCATGATGATGGAAGAGCAGAAACTGATCGAGCAATTCAGAGACTTAAACCTTGGGGCAGTGGTTCTCAGACTTCTCTGCAGAGTGGGTGGTGGCAGCAGCAGCATGCGTGGACAGGTAAGTTGAGATTCAAAAGCCACTGCGTGAAGGCAAAGAGCATTACAGACTCAAGAGTGTGAGGGTGAGTGCAAACTCCCTCCCCCCTTCTTCTCTTCTTTGTGCTGTAACTCAGGCAAACTCCAGCACCTGTGCGACGAGCGACGACAGCCCTTAGAGCACCTGGGAGTTTCTCTGCAAGTTCTACCAACCAGGCACTGAAAACAGAGCTAAGGCATCCTTCAAGCTCGGTGGGTTTGAGCTCTCGGTGTTTTGCGCAAGTCCAGGTAAGGGAAGCTAGCCTTCATTTTCAATACAAGCCATAGATTAGCTGTTTCTGAAGTGAGGGCGACGTGGTCGCCGGTTTCGTTTTCATCTTCGTGAATGCTCTGTTTCTATGTGTCTGGGTGACGTGGTCGCCGGTTTTATATACAGACTTCGAAATACCTTGTTTTTGAACCAGATCGCCGGTTTTGGCGTTGTTTGCGAACTCTCTGTTTTTGGTGTTGCTTTGAAACTGTCTGAGATTTAAATGAGATATTAAAAAATAAGAACCTTGGATTGAGTTTTGCTGTGATTGAAATTGTTCCTTTAAGTGCTATGAGATGTGTTGCATGATGTGAATGTGGATCGAGGCATAGTATTTTCAGGAAAGAAAATACCGTGTAAGATCGTATAGGATGTGCATTGATCGGTGATTCCTAATGAGATATCCTGACTCTGCTGAGATAATGGAATCCCATAGAGGAAGTTACTCAGTTGTGGAGAGTCGAAGGAGGTTCATAGGAATGGGTGAGTCATGTGAAACAGAACGAGCTCGGCCTGTTCTATGGATTAACCCTGTCATACCGGGAGAACTATTGACATTGAGATTATATATGCGCATGCTGTGTGGATTCACAGCGACCCTGTGTGAATTTCACAGTGGTATGGTATGACAGGTGCAGATCTTTGAGTCTAATCAATGCATGAGTCTTCCGGAAGTAGTGTCAAGTGTCTTGTGTGCTGAGTCAGTGGTGGTCTGACATGTGAAATGAGGAACTTGAAAATTGATAGACACTTGGTACAGTTGTGAAATAGAATGACTCTGGAAAGTATTGCAAAATGTGTGATTTCTGGGCGATCAGGTGAAGAGTATGAGAAACTTGATAACTTTACGTGAATATCTTGAAATTGTTTACCTTGATTTTATTTTAATTATCCTTATTTAAACTCTCTTTAAAATATCTAGCTTACCCTGCGTGTTTTGGTTCTGTGGCTGTTCTCTTAAAACTGTGATGATCGTGTATAACTTACACGGGAGCAGATGATCTTCCAGGAAGTAGAGCTCCTTAGTGAGTGGTCGCCGGGAGGAGATCGCCGAATTTCTGTTCTGGGGGCAGATCGGCTGTTTTGGGTCCTCCGATAGGAGATCGGCCTCTTCCGATAGGAGATCGGTCTCTTCCGATAGGAGATCGCCTGCTTTGTTTTTTTTTACTGTATTTTGTTTATGTTTCTGGAAAATTTGACCGAATTTGTATTAAACTCCCTGTGAGGAGAAACTACATTTCATATATATAATATTTTGTCCACTTCAATCTATTTATTACCTTTATTTTCATTATATACATTTGTATAGTATTTTGGCGGGATGTTACATTCTTCCTCATATAAACCCGCGTAGCCCCTACAGGCTACCTCTAGGGCCACTTAATTACTCTGCACTGTCGTTTCCACTCCCCAGGGCTACCTTGCGTGCCAGCCTTCTTCACTTGAGTGCCAAGTCTGACAGGGGAGGCCGCGTGGGTACCTCTACACCCCTCGACTTCTGTGCCTATCTGCCCTACCTATTCTCTGGGAACATCTTCACCATCCACGTGGCAGACATGCAACCCCACTGGGAAACTCTAACCTTGATGGGTGCTTGTCCCAGCAGGATTCCGCACTTAACTGCGTCTTCTCATCTTCCTGCGCGGTCGTCTCGCGACTAAGGCCATTCCCTGCCCCTGGGCGCCTTACTGATCATTGGTTGCGATGTTCACATCGCGCGGCCGATGTCACCTCGACACACACCGATGATCGAGGTATCACTCATCCTGGCCGATGTCCGATGGCGCTTCTTCACGCTGTCGTGCTCTGCTTATGGAATCAGGCGAGGTCCTTTGAGTAACGTTCTCGCTGGGAGCCTGGGTCCCAGTTTAACACGTGTTGACAAGGAGCCCCCGACGACTGATCACTCTGCATGCACCGATGTCTGATCACTCTGCATGCACCGATGACTGATCACTCTGTATACACCGATGACTGATCGGTGCTTCATCACTTCTCGCGCTTCTTCTTCCAGGCGCTCAAGTAGGAACTGATCTTCTGGTGGTGATCACTCGGTAGCTGACCACTGATCGCCATTCTTGAACGATCTCCACCCTGGCTCATCTGCTTCCACGTGCCACGCGTCACTCTGTGACTGACCCACGTCGTCATCAGCTGCTGACGTCATAGACTACCGATGACCGACCGGATCAGGAACCAGACCTAAAGGTCTATGACCTCGGGGCAAGCAGGAGGGGTCAACAAGAAAAACTCTTCTTCCCCATAGCAAGACATCATCTTCGCGTTTAAGCACCAAGAAGCAGAGTGCGATCAGTCATCGGTGGTCCCAAAGCAAGATCTGTTGTCGGTGCATGTCGGGAGTAAGTACTCGGTCGATGCATTGGTCATCGAGTCTTACTAACACGTGTTAAGCTGGGACCCAGGTTCCCAGCGAGAGCGTTATGCATGCACCTCGCATGATTCCAGAAGAAGGTTGGTCATCGAGGTCTTGCTAACACGTGTTAAGCTGGGACCCAGGTTCCCAGCGAGAGCGTTACGCATGCACCTCGCATGATTCTAGAAGAAGGTTGGTCATCGGGGTCTTGCTAACACGTCTTAAGCTGGGACCCAGGTTCCCAGCGAGAGCGTTACGCATGCACCTCGCATGATTCCAGAAGAAGGTTGGTCATTGGGGTCTTGCTAACACGTGTTAAGCTGGGACCCAGGTTCCCAGCGAGAGCGTTACGCATGCACCTCGCATGATTCCAGAAGAAGGTTGGTCATCGAGGTCTTGCTAACACGTGTTAAGCTGGGACCCAGGTTCCCAGCGAGAGCGTTACGCATGCACCTCGCATGATTCCAGAAGAAGGTTGGTCATCGGGGTCTTGTTAACACGCGTGAAGCTGGGACCCAGGCTCCCAGCGAGAACGTTACGCATGCACCTCGCATGATTCCAGAAGAGCACTCATCGGTGCATGGTCATCAGGGTCTTGCAAACACGTGTTAAGCTGGGACCCAGGCTCCCAGTGAGAGCGTTACGCATGCACCCCGCATGATTCCAAACCAGAAGAAGAGGAGTTGCCCACTCAAAGGGCGTGCGGTGATACCATGCAGGCAGGGATGCGCCTGGCGAGTGCGCTTAGACAGCCACCCCTGGTGCTCCCCTGGGAGCATGCACCCACTCAAAGGAGGAAGTCCTCACCCTCGACTTTATACAGCGGGGTGCAGGCAGAGAAAGCCCTCTACCTCTGCTTTCTACAGCAAGGTTGAGGCGAGAGAAAGTCCTCACCCTCGACTTTGTACAGCGGGGTGCAGGCGAAAGAAAGCCCTCACCCTCGACTTTATACAGCGGGGTGCAGGCAGGGAAAGTCCTCTACCTCTGCTTTCTACAACAAGGTTGAGGCGAGAGAAAGTCCTCACCCTCAACTTTGTACAGCAGGGTGCAGGCGAAAGGAAGTCCTCACCCTCGACTTTATACAGCGGGGTGCAGGCAGGGAAAGTCCTCTACCTCTGCTTTCTACAGCAAGGTTGAGGCGAGAAAAAGTCCTCACCCTCGACTTTGTACAGCGGGGTGCAGGCGAAAGGAATTCCTCACCCTCGACTTTGTACAGCGGGGTGCAGGCGAAAGGAAGTCCTCACCCTCGACTTTGTACAGCGAGGTGCAGGCCGAGAGAAAAGTCTTCTTCCCCTGCTTTTTACAGCAAGGTTGAGGCGAGAGAAAAGTCCTCTTCCTCTGCTTCTTACGGCAAGGTTGAGGCAAAGGAACCAAGTCCTTATCCTCTGCTTCATACAGCAAGGTAAAGGCAACAGAGAAAGTCCTCACCTCGACTTTATACAGCGAGGCTGAGGCGAGATAAAAAGTCCTCACCTCGACTTTATACAGCGAGGCTGAGGCGAGATAAAAAGTCCTCACCTCGACTTTGTACAGCAAGGTTGGGGCGAGAGGAGAAAGACCTCACCTCGACTTCCTACAGCGAGGCTGGGGCAAGAGGGGTCATCAAGAACCAGTCCTCTTTCCCAAAAAACACAGGCGTCATCTTTGGCGTTCGGGTCCTCTATGCAACTAGCGCTGGAGTGACACAGAAGTAATGCGAAACCTGAAGTGCAGTGACTGATCGGTGGTGCGCTAACATGCTAGTCGGTGGTCGGTAGCAAAGCTCTTAGTATGAAAGCTTGCCCAAACAAGCTCTTGGACGATCAGTCGAAGCATTTAGACGCCATCGAGTCAGTCATCCAACATGAACTTATGCATAAAAGATTTATATACAAGTTTGTAGCAGCAAGAGAAATTACACAAAAGGAGAAGTGGCAAGGGAAGAAGCTCAAGGAGGAGGAATGAGCCTGCTATCGATCACTGAATGGTGGAGGCTAGGTTGGGTAGAGTCCAAGTCTGGCAGGACGCAGTGAACCTGCTGCAAGCCCATGGAACCCATCTATCAGAACCTCGGCACCAGCAGCCATGGTGATGGAGGAGGGCCAAACACATCTAGCCAAGGAAGCCAAGGCCCAAACCAAGAAGACCGTCTAGACCAAGAGGAGCGTCTAGCTCCAGGAAGTGAGCGTTTAGAACGTGAAGGAGGGAGGCTATCCATGGAGCTAAACCGTCTAGGACCTCTCACAAGATCCATGGCTAAACATATCCAAGCACACATAGAAGAAGCCACGGATGGAAGAGAGAGATCCTTGTACATGTTTCATAAAGGCCCAAAGGGGGAGGGGGTGCTTAGTAGATTAGTGTAGTGTAGAAAGCAAAACTTGCTCACTTAGGGGTGTGCTATGAAAAAGGTGCCCTTAGCAATAGAAGGAGGGGTGTGCTAGCAAATAGGTGCCTTTAGCAAAAGAAGGAGGGGTGTACTATCAAATGTTGCATTTTTGACCTATCTTCTAGAATATTAGGATGATGGTGTGGTTTGACTAAAGTCAATACCCTAGGCAGCCCCACTTTTTGTATTTCCATCCCTACCCTTTAAGCTTGCTCACCAAGGCTCCTAAATCTATAAATAAGGAGGCCTACCTCATGTATTTTCAAGTTTATTTGAGTAATGTTATGCTGCCATTTTTTGTGCACAAGCTTTACTCCTCCTAGAAATCTAGGCTATAAACTTCAATCCTTTCACCTTCTCCCTTGAGCTGGCCTAACCACTCAACCCATACTCACCATGCACCTTCAAGACCAACACAACTCCTAGGAGGGTCTTGTTTCACTCACCCATTGCTTCCGCTCCATCTATTTCTACTTTGATTCAAGAAGAACACATGAAAATGCCATCATTTGGTATCATGAGCTTTTGGTTCTTCAAGATGAGTAGCTTGTCTTTTTAAATTTTCAGTTCTTCTTTATTTTCATCTTGTCATTTCAATTCCATAATTGTCTTGCTGTTTTTTTACATTTTAAATTGTTCTTGGTGTGCTTATGGAAGATCCAACCGAAGCACATGTGTTCAATTGATCTTGAACATTTTCTTGTGCAATTGTGATAGGATTCCTTACACATTGAGTGGCTGTTTTCTTTTAGGAATTTGAGTCTTTATTGCTTTCTTATAATTGCTTCATTTTATGCTTTGAGTCTTTATTTTCTGAATCTATAAATGTTGTGTCAAGTCATGTGAATCCATAATTGTCATCAATTCTTAGTAGTCCTATTTTTTGGCTTGATTGTTTCTTGTTTTTGGGTCTCTTTAAGATGCCTTAATCTGCTGTTATTTTTTATCCTTTGCTGCCTTTTTAATTTTAGTTTGAGTTCATAATTGTGTCTTAGTTCTTACACAATTTCCTTCTTACATTTCCTTTGTGTTAAATTTTGGTATCTTGCTGTTTTTTTTTTCCAGTTTTCCAGATTTCCCCTGTTTCTCTCTCTGTCTGGCTGTTTTTTTGTTTCAAAAATTATTTCCACTCATAGGAAATTTGTGATTCTCTGGAAAATGCAAGTTTGAAGTGTTACAAAAAGGACAAAAAAAGAATCAGATCAAAAAAGGCAACAGAAAAGATATGATAAATCTTACAAGATCAGAGTGCAAACCTTGAGCGCTCCAGCTGGCCTAACTGCACACCAAATTTGCAAAAATTATTAAAAAAAAATGGTGCATGCGTTTTAGGTGATTCCAAAGCCATTGTTTAGATAAGATCCTGAATTTTTCTTGCATATAAATTTCAGAGACAAACTTTAAAAATACAGCTCAGCATAAATCGGGGAACAAACACGTTTTCTGGCCCACAACAATTTTCAGTGGTGCTGTTTTTTTTATTTGGTCATCTAATCTAGTGCTTTTCTTTAGGTATTCCTTTTGTGTGCCAACTTTTATTGAGTACCTTTAATTGTTTGCTTTAATTTCTTGACTCTCTTTCTAAGTTGTCATATTATAAATCCTTTTGGTGGTACTGTTTTTATTCAATTAAATTTGTTTCTTGCTTTTGTTTCTTGACCTCTCTTTTGGGTGCTGGAATTTAATTCTCCTTGGTGCATATGTGCATGGAACTTGACTTGGTTTAGGTTTAGCTCTTGTGAATAGGTGCTGGAAATTGGAGAATTAAAGCCATCATTTTAAGGAGGAGACAAAGCTAAAGCCGAAACAAGGTTGCTTGAAACAAACAATACAAACACCTAGAAGATCAAAAATTCAAGACAACAAGGAAGTGCACTAACCCAAAAGAGGATCAACAAAGGGAGTCTTCTTTTCCTTTGCAACTTGGTTTATTGTTAATTACCTCTTTAATTACGTTTAGACGGTGAGTGTGTCTTCAAGGGCTCAAAGTGTCCAAGAAGCCTCACCTAGGGCCGAATAGCATAGTAAATTTTTACTTAGTAATTTGTTGCTTGTTTGAACTTGTTTTCTATTGTTTTGGTAGAAACGTTTTGCATGATTAGTTTAGTTTAATTTTGTGCTAAAACCGACTAGTTTGTTGCATATTTTTTTTTTTAGCTTACATAGTTTTATTGCTTTTTGATTTCTCAACTTCTTGTGTTTTAAGTGTTTCACTAAGAGAAATTTTTGTGTGAAGGCATTGGAGACTAGTTTTTGGCAAGGAAAAGGCTTGGTACTTAAGTAGTCCTTTGAGACTCACCTCCCTTACCTGGAAAACTACCTTCTTTATCTTCCCTAATCTTTCTCAAAGTAAAAACGCCTAAATACACAAAGGTATAGCCATGTCTTCTTCTTCTAATTCTCCAAAGTCTATAGAATGTGAAGTAAAATCTTTGAAAACCCTTTTGAAAGAGGTATCCCAAGCGGTACAACTAATCTCTTTTAGGCAAGTGGAGAATGAAAACAAGATTAATGAGTTGGCTAGAGCTCAAGAAGAGAAATCCCAAAAATCTCAAAAATCAAAAAAAACAAATACTCATGCATCACAAAGCATTGCAACTCTAGGGGAGGGAAGCCTTAGAATTAATGACTACTACCAACCACCCCCTAGAAGAACTAGGCAAAGGGAACAAGAGGTGCCAAGGGAAACTAGAGTAGACCTACCTCATTTTCATGGAAAGGAAAATGTAGAAATATATCTAGATTGGGAGATGAAGGTAGAGCAACTCTTTGCTTGCCATAGGGTAAGTGAGGAACGAAAAGTACCCTTAGCCACCCTTAGTTTCCAAGGAAATGCCATGTATTGGTGGACCTCTTTAGAAAGAGACCGACGTCTTCATAGGGACCCTCCCATAGAATATTGGAATGACCTTAGGGGAGCCCTAAGACGTCGACATATACCTTCTTACTACCATAGGGAGTTGATGGACAAGCTCCAAAGACTCCAACAAAAGAATATGAGTGTAGAAGAGTATAGGCAAAAGATGGAGCTCTATATGATGAGAGCCTCTATTAGAGAGGAAGAGGAAACCACCATATCTAGGTTCCTTAGTGGCCTATCACTTGAGATAAGAGATAGAGTAGAGCTCTTACCTTATCAAGACTTGAATGATTTGGTTCAACTTTGCATTAAAGTTGAGCAACAAAATTTGCGCAAAACATCAAGTCAAAAGGTGAGCCCCTATTCTAACTTTTATCCCAAGAGAGAGTTTAAAAGGGAGGGTAGTACATCTAAGGAAAAACCAAAAGAACCTACCAAACCCTTCACCAAAGAAACCTCAACCCCACCCATCCGAGCTAGAGATGTTAAATGTTTTAAGTGCTATGGTAGGGGGCATGTGCAAGCACAATGTCCAAACCAAAGGACTTTGTTTCTTAAAGGTGTAGACGAATACACTAGTGGCGAGGATGAGCTTAGTGAGAAAGAGGAAGGGGGAGAGGATGAGAGGGTAGCTCCATTAGAGGGAGAATTGCTTATGATTAGGAGAACCCTCAACAATCACCCTAGCACATCCATTGAAACACAAAGGGAGAACATATTTCATACAAGATGCAATGTTTTAGAAAATATATGTTCCCTCATTGTGGATAGTGGATCTAGTTGTAATTGTTGTAGTGCTAGGATGGTTGAAAAGCTTAAGCTACAAGTGGTTCCTCACCCAAAACCTTACAAACTTCAATGGCTTAATGAAAATGGGGAACTACATGTAGATAAGCAAGTGGAAATCAAGTTTTCCATAGGGAACTACAAAGATAAAGTTTTATGTGATGTAGTGCCTATGGAAGCTTGCCATATCTTATTAGGGAGGCCATGGCAATTTGACAAGAAAACCTTGCATGATGGTCTCACTAACGAGATTTCCTTCACCCATAAATATAAGAAGTTTGTACTTAGTCCTTTACCACATTCTCAAGTGGTGAAAGACCAAATACAAATGAAACAAAAGAGGGATGAGGAAAACAAAAAAAAGAGAGTGCTAGAAAAAGAGAAAATCCTTAGGGATAGGAAGGCGTGGGAGAAGAGTGTTCCTTCCCACAAGGTTGGTCTACAAGAAAAGCCTTTTGAAAATGTTTTAGAAAACTTGCTTCTTGTTGAACAACCAAGCCTTATCTTTTGTAAAGGAGCACTTACATGCACTGCCACAAGTAATGAACTCATGGTTTTACCTCCTCAAATAGAAAACCTTTTGAGTGAATTTGACGATCTATTCTCACAAGAAGGACCCAATGGGCTTCCTCCTCTTAGGGGGATAGAACATCAAATTGACTTCATTCCGGGGGCAAGCCTACCAAATAGGCCTGCTTATAGAACCAACCCCGAGGAAACAAAGGAGATAGAATCACAAGTTCAAGACTTGTTGGAGAAGGGTTGGGTTCAAAAGAGTCTAAGCCCTTGTGCTGTACCTGTCTTGTTGGTGCCCAAAAAAGATGGAAAATGGCGCATGTGTTGTGATTGTAGAGCAATGAACAACATCACCATCAAGTATAGGCATCCAATCCCAAGGCTTGATGATATGCTTGATGAATTGCATGGGTCAACTCTATTCTCCAAAATTGACCTTAAAAGTGGATATCACCAAATTCGAATCAAGGAGGGTGATGAGTGGAAAACCGCTTTTAAGACCAAATTTGGATTATATGAGTGGTTGGTGATGCCCTTTGGACTCACTAACGCTCCAAGCACATTCATGAGGCTTATGAATCACACCTTGAGGGATTGTATAGGTAAATATGTAGTAGTTTACTTTGATGATATCTTAGTATATAGTAAAACCCTAGAAGACCATCTAAGTCACCTTAGGGAAGTCTTTCTAGTTCTTAGGAAAAATAGTCTTTTTGCAAATAGGGATAAGTGTACCTTTGGTGTAGATAGTGTAGTCTTTTTAGGCTTTATAGTAAACAAAAAGGGGGTGCATGTAGATCCCGAGAAAATCAAAGCCATCCAAGAGTGGCCAACTCCACAAAATGTAAGTGATGTAAGAAGTTTTCATGGGTTAGCTAGCTTCTATAGAAGGTTTGTGCCTAATTTTTCTAGCCTAGCTTCGCCTTTGAATGAACTTGTTAAAAAAGATGTTGCCTTTTGTTGGAATGAAAAGCATGAGCAAGCCTTTCAAAGGCTAAAAGCTCAACTCACCAATGCACCCATCCTATCTCTCCCAAATTTTTCCAAAACTTTTGAGATAGAGTGTGATGCATCGGGAGTAGGCATAGGCGCGGTATTGTTGCAAGGTGGACACCCCATTACTTATTTTAGTGAAAAACTCCATGGTGCCACCCTCAACTACCCCACTTATGACAAAGAGCTCTATGCTCTTGTGAGAGCCCTAAAGACTTGGGAACACTATCTTGTGTCCAAAGAATTTGTTATCCATAGTGATCACGAGTCTTTAAAATATTTAAAGGGCCAACACAAGCTCAATAAGAGACATGCAAAATGGATGGAATTTCTTGAACAATTTCCTTATGTAATCAAATACAAGAAAGGAAGCACCAATATAGTGGCCGATGCTCTTTCAAGACGCCACACACTCTTTTCAAAATTGGGTGCCCAAATTCTTGGATTTGACCACATAAGAGAGCTTTACCAAGAAGATCAAGAACTTTCATCCATCTATGCCCAATGTCTACATAGAGCGCAAGGAGGTTACTATGTGTCCGAGGGATATCTTTTTAAAGAAGGAAAACTTTGCATTCCTCAAGGAACACATAGAAAACTCCTTGTCAAAGAATCACATGAAGGGGGACTCATGGGCCATTTTGGAGTTGATAAGACTCTAGATCTTTTGAAAGCAAAATTTTGTTGGCCACACATGAGGAAAGATGTCCAACGCCATTGCTCTAGATGTATCTCATGTTTAAAAGCAAAGTCTAGAACAATGCCGCATGGACTCTACACCCCTTTGCCGATTGCAAATGCTCCTTGGGAAGACATTAGCATGGATTTCATTTTAGGACTTCCTAGGACTGCAAGAGGCCATGACTCTATCTTTGTGGTAGTGGACCGTTTTAGCAAAATGTCTCACTTTATTCCATGCCACAAAGTAGATGATGCTCAAAATATTTATAAACTCTTCTTTAGAGAAGTGGTGAGACTCCATGGTCTCCCTAGAAGTATAGTGTCCGATAGAGATCCCAAGTTTATAAGTCACTTTTGGAGAACTCTTTGGGGTAAACTTGGAACAAGACTACAATTTTCAACTTCTTGTCATCCTCAAACGGATGGGCAAACCGAAGTAGTCAATAGATCTCTTGGAACTATGCTTAGGGCTATCATGAAGGGCAGCCACAAATCTTGGGATGAGTACCTTCCCCACATTGAATTTGCTTACAATAGAGTAGTTCACAAGACTACTAATGCTTCTCCTTTTGAGGTAGTATATGGTTTTAATCCTCTCACGCCCATGGATTTAATTCCCCTTCCTAATCCACAAGATTTTGTGCATAAGGAAGGAGTAATCAAGGCTGATTTTGTCAAGAAAATGCATGAGAAGATTAAAATTCAAATACAACAACAAAATGAGAAGTACACAAAACACAACAACAAAGGGAAGAGAGAAATAATTTTTGAAGAAGGAGACTTAGTTTGGCTTCATCTTCGAAAAGATAGATTTCCAAATCAAAGGAAGTCCAAACTAAGTCCCCGAGGTGATGGACCCTTCCAAGTCCTTAAGCGAGTCAACAACAATGCGTATAAATTGGACCTACCTCTTGAATATGGAGTACATGACACATTTAATGTAATTGATCTTTCTCCATTTGTAGGTACCAATGACGATGACGAACTGGATTTGAGGACAAATCCTTTCCAAGGGGGAGGGGATGATGGAGGAGGGCCAAACACATCTAGCCAAGGAAGCCAAGGCCCAAACCAAGAAGACCGTCTAGACCGAGAGGAGCGTCTAGCTCCAGGAAGTGAGCGTTTAGAACGTGAAGGAGGGAGGCTATCCATGGAGCTAAACCGTCTAGGACCTCTCACAAGATCCATGGCTAAACATATCCAAGCACACATAGAAGAAGCCACGGATGGAAGAGAGAGATCCTTGTACATGTTTCATAAAGGCCCAAAGGGGGAGGGGGTGCTTAGTAGATTAGTGTAGTGTAGAAAGCAAAACTTGCTCACTTAGGGGTGTGCTATCAAAAAGGTGCCCTTAGCAATAGAAGGAGGGGTGTGCTAGCAAATAGGTGCCTTTAGCAAAAGAAGGAGGGGTGTACTATCAAATGTTGCATTTTTGACCTATCTTCTAGAATATTAGGATGATGGTGTGGTTTGACTAAAGTCAATACCCTAGGCAGCCCCACTTTTTGTATTTCCATCCCTACCCTTTAAGCTTGCTCACCAAGGCTCCTAAATCTATAAATAAGGAGGCCTACCTCATGTATTTTCAAGTTTATTTGAGTAATGTTATGCTGCCATTTTTTGTGCACAAGCTTTACTCCTCCTAGAAATCTAGGCTATAAACTTCAATCCTTTCACCTTCTCCCTTGAGCTGGCCTAACCACTCAACCCATACTCACCATGCACCTTCAAGACCAACACAACTCCTAGGAGGGTCTTGTTTCACTCACCCATTGCTTCCGCTCCATCTATTTCTACTTTGATTCAAGAAGAACACATGAAAATGCCATCACATGGTCTCAGGTACATCAGCTTCGAGCTCCTTCTTCTCTTTGGCAACGAAGACCACTTAGTCTCTTCGCTGAGAACAAGTTCACAGCTCGAAACTGGGGGGCTTGTGATCCGGTCGGTCATCGGTAGTCGATGACGTCAGCAGCAGATGACCACGTGGGCCAGTCACAGAGTGACGCGTGGCATGAGATAGCAGATGAACCAGGGTGGAGATCGTTCAAGAACGGCGATCGGTCGTCAACTACCGAGTGACCACCACCAGAAGATCGGTTCCTACTTGAGCGCCTGGAAGTAGAGCGCGAGAAGTGGTGAAGCACCGATTAGTCATCGGTGCATACAGAGTGATCGCTCTTCGGTGCATGCAGAGTGATCAGTCGTCGGGGGTTCCTTGCCAACACGTGTTAAACTGGGACCCAGGCTCCCAGCGAGAACGTTACTCAAGGACCTCGCCTGATTCCATAAGCAGAGCACGACAACGTGAAGAAGCGCCATCGGACATCGGCCAGGATGAGAGACACCTCGGTCATTGGTGTGTGTTGAGGACATCGGCCGCGTGATGTGAACAACGCAACCAAAGATCAGTAAAGCGCCCAGAGGCAGGGAGTGGCCTTAGTCGCGAGACGACCACGCAGGAAGATGAGAAGACGCAGTTAAGTGCAGAATCCTGCTGGGACAAGAACCCATCAAGGTTAGAGTCTCCCAGTGGGGTTGCATGTCTGCCACGTGGATGGTGAAGATGTTCCCAGAGAATAGGTAGGGCAGATAGGCACAGAAGTCGAGGGGTGCAGAGGTAACCACGCGGCCTCCCCTGTCAGACTTGGCACTCAAGTGAAGAAGGCTGGCACGCAAGGTAGCCCTGGGGAGTGGAAACGACAGTGCAGAGTAATTAAGTGGCCCTAGAGGTAGCCTGTAGGGGCTACGCGGGTTTATATGAGGAAGAAGAACACCAAACCAGGTATGCAATCTTTCCCTCAGAATACACAACACAAATCCAAGAACACTCAGTTTTTGAATCAAAGAGGACTGAGGGCACACACACACGGGTCTCACACAGAGAGATCCGAGAGAGAGTTTTGGTGTTCCCGTTGCCTGACTTGAGCGTCGAAGCTACAACGGCCGCTAGAAGCGCCGTCTGTGTGTTTTGCAGGCATCGTTCGGAGTTCCGATGAAGGTTCCTGAAGCCTCCTTGCAGAACGCACAACAGATAGAAAGCTAGACGAAGGAGTGACGAGGCGTTTTCCCCACGCTCGAGTCCGCGGCGAGATCAGAAGTAATGACAAATACGGAATAACATGACTAAGACAAAACGTGACATGATTACAAAATTAAAAGACATATCACAAGATATAACAAGTGAAAGGAAGCTTAAGGTCAGCTCTAGGAAGGAGAATGCCATTCCAAAAGAGCAACCAAACTCATATGAACAATGAGTGCCATAAACCTTTTCACAAACACTTGGTGGAACAAAAGAAAAACAGCAAGAAAACTCAAAGTAAGCCTAAAACAGAAACATAAAGTGCAAGAAAATTAAAAGAGCTCAAGAATTAAAGTGCACACAACTCAACAATTAAACAAGAATGAACCTAAGACTCATGATACCACATGATGTGATTCCACTAGCCACAATAACATGATTCTTTGATATTCTATGGAATCAACTTGAGTTGGCAAAGATTAGGCACTTTTATAGAAGAGGATCAATGTTCTATATTTCAAGAACTGACCAAATCTTGCACCAAAAACCAAACTCACATGGAAGCTCCATTTACTATCAATTGAACTGATTAAAAAGCTGGAAAACAAGTTTGAACCGAACAAGAAAGAAGGAAAACAGAAAATGAACCCTTCAAAATCAAAGAAAAGGAAGAATAGTTGCTGGAAAACTGAAAACAGCACCAAAAACTCAAGAAAACCAACTCAAAACATGAACAACTAAAGAGAAAAAAGGAAGGAGAATAGAAAACTTATGAAAATGGATGTAGATTGGTATGAACACGCCACTAGAAGTGATGGATGCTCCTAGATGAGTGTGCTGCCGCCACTTGAGGACACCATGGATCCTTCAAGATAAGACTAGAGAAGAAGGCTCAAAGCTCTCCAATGTTCTTTCAAAATTTGAGTAGAGTTTCTTTACTATCAATTTCAATCTAGAAAATACAATGAGGGAGGCCTCCTATTTATAGCATGAGGAGCCTTGGAGAACAAGTTATGAGGGTAGTAAGGGAAGACACAATATGGTTCAGCCTAGGTCATTGACTTTGGTCAATGCCACACCATTTCACTCATTTCTAGAAGGTAGGGTTTCCTTCCTTCCCTAATGGACTTCATAAGCCTAAACTTATAACTTCACCTCCTTATTTACTTCTACACCTATCCACTAATACACCCCCCTAAGACTCCTAACTAAAGACTAAAAGATGCTATAACAATAGAGGTTTCTAATGTTTCCCTCTAAGCACCATCAACCAAAGAAATTACAAAAAGAGAGAATAATTGTTCCCTAGCTCCTAAAACTTTGAACATGCTTCTTGTAAGCCTTTGAGGTGGGCTTTGACCTCCATGGGCGTCTTCTATTTGCACCTCTACCTCTTCTTGATCTTGTTGATTGGCCTCCATGTCCACTGGAGCTTGATCTCCATCACCCAGGCAGGTGATCAGCAACATGAAATCCCTGTGCACGGGGAAGTGAGGACGATCGCGGGGGGCTTCTCTGGCGGAGGGTGCTCCGTGTCGCAAAGAAGAAGGTACGCACGCTCAGTGATGGTTGTAGACTCAGTGAATGAAAGCCATTTCCCCGAGGTGGATATCACATTCATAAGGGCTGATCTGCAGGACGTTGTACCCCACGACAACGATCTTGTGGTCATCTCCCTTGTGACAGCAAGAAGACGAGTGCATAGGGTGCTCGTAGACCAAGGAAGCTCAGCGGACGTCATGTTCTGGCTGACGTTCAACAAGCTGTAGCTGTCCCTCAATCAGCTGAGGCCATATGTTAGGTATCTTTATGGCTTCGCGGGGGACCAGGTCGAGGTGCGGGGCTACATAGAGCTGAGAACGACGTTCACTGATGGAGTGGCGTCCCACACAGAGAAGATAAAGTACTTGGTGGTGAATGCCCCATCTGCATACAATATCTTGCTGGGAAGACCCACGCTCAACAGGTTGGGTGCAGTGCCATCGACAAGGCACATGAAGTTGAAGCTGTCGTCAATGGAAAGGGCTGTCATTACCATCAAGTCAGATCAGGCTGAGGCTAGGCGCTGTTATGAGAACAACCTCAAGCAGAAGAGAAGCATCTGCCATGTCACTACGACACCACCATCAGGCGTGCTCGAGGAGCAATCGGTGGTTCGTGGTACACAGGCAGATCAGGTGATGGAAGATGCTACGCTGGGGGGCTCCCAGGTAGCTCAGGTGGAAGCTGAAGCAGAGGGCATGATCGCTCCTCGTGAGTCAGGCATCGCCAGGGCGGTCATCGCCAATGAAAGGAGACCCCATCCAGCCAAGGGATGGGTGGAGGTGGAAATAAGGGGGGAGAAGTTTAAGTTGGGGGGATCGCTCGCTACAGAAGAACGAGCACAGATCGCCGGTGTGATCGAAAGGCACATGGGCGCCTTTGCATGGTCAGTTTCTGACATGCCAGGGATCGACCCCGATTTCCTTTGCCACCACCTGTCGATGGATCCTAAGGTGCGACCGGTGTGCCAGAGGCAAAGGAAATTCAATGAAGAGAGGAGGAAGGTGATCCATGATGAGACGCAGAAGCTCCTTGCCGCTGGACATATCAGAGAAATCTAGTACCCCGAGTGGTTGGCGAACGTGGTGTTTGTGCAGAAGTCAAACGGCAAGTGGAGGATGTGCGTGGACTTCACTGACCTCAATAAGGCCTGCCCCAAGGACTCCTACCCTCTCCCTAGTATAGACGCATTGGTGGACAGCGCGTCAGGGGGAAAGCTCCTCAGCTTTCTGGACGTGCTCTCAGGCTACAACCAGATCAGGATGCACCCCATGGACGAGTGCAAGACCGCTTTCATGACGGAACGATCTTGCTACTGCTACAAGGTAATGCCATTCGGGCTGAAGAACGCGGGAGCTACCTATCAGAGACTTATTGATAGGATGCTCTTGCCCATGCTTGGAAGGAACGTGCATGCATACGTAGATGACATGGTGGTCACGTCGCGAGAGAAGGCGCATCATGTAGCTAATCTAGAGGAACTTTTCACCACCATCGCCAAGTACAGGTTGAAGCTCAACCCTGAAAAGTGTATCTTCGGCGTGGAGGCTGGGAAGTTCTTGGGCTTCCTCCTAACAGAGCGAGGGATTGAGTCTAATCCAGAGAAATGCGCAGCAATCGTGGCGATGAGGAGCCCAACGACGGTGAAGGAGGTGCAGCAGCTCACCGGTCGGTTGGCCGCATTGTCACGGTTTATGTCTGCTGGAGGAGAGAAGGGTCATCCGTATTTCCAGTGTCTCAAGCGCAACAACAGATTCCTTTGGACACAGGAGTGCAAAGAGGCCTTCCTAAAGTTGAAGGAGTATCTGGCAAACCCACTAGTATTGTGTAAACCACAAGTGGGCACCCCTCTTCGTCTGTACTTTGCTGTGACGGAGAGGGCAGTCAGCTCAGTCCTGGTACAAGAGCAAGATCAAGTCTAGAAGCCTGTGTATTTTGTGAGTAAGGTGCTGCAGGGCCCTGAAACAAGGTATCAGGCTCTGGAGAAGGCCGCTCTGGCGGTAGTTTTTTCAGCTAGAAGGCTCAGACACTACTTCCACAGCTTCACCATAGTGGTCATGACAGACTTGCCTATCCAGAAGGTGTTGAAGAAGCCAGACGTAGCAGGAAGGATGGTCAAGTGGGCTGTGGAACTTTCAGAATTCGACATCCAGTACGAGCCCCGAAGACCGATCAAAGGGCAGGTGTTCACCGATTTCGTGGTCGAGCTGTCGTCGGTCGCGACACCTGCAGAAAGCGTAGATTTTCGATGGGTCTTATCGGTGGATGACTCCTCCAATCAGCAGGGGAGCGGTGCTAGAGTCATTCTGGAAGGCCCGAACGGGGTACTGATCGAGCAGTCCCTTCGCTTTGCCTTCAAGGCCAGCAACAATCAGGCGGAGTTCGAAGCCCTGATCGCAGGAATGTTGCTGGCAAGAGAAATGGGAGCAAGAAGTCTGGTGGCTAAGAGCGACTCGTTGCTAGTCACTGGACAAGTTACAGGAGAGTTCCAGGTGAAAGATCCTCAGATGGCAGCTTACCTGGAGTACGTATAGCTCCTGAAGACGTCCTTCAATGAGTTTGAATTGGTTCATGTGCCCCGAGAACAAAATGCCAGAGCAGACCTGCTTGCCAAGCTGGCTAGCTCAGGCAAGGGGGGAAGGCAGAGGACCGTCATTCAGGAGACTTTGAAGGTGCCACAAGCGTTCGTGTCAGACAACCAAGTGCTTCAAGTATCCAAGTCGATGGAGCGTCTGGCGATCAGTCATCGGTCCCTGACTCAAGAAACGCTGAAAGCGCCGAGGGTGAGGGCGCGACCGGCAAGGACCGATGAGGCGATGGAAGTCTGCGCTGTCAAAGAGCCCGATACGTGGATAAAACCGTACCAGTTTTACCTAGAAGATGGTGTGCTTCCACTGGACCCGGCAGAAGATAAAGAAGAGCTCGAGTAAGTTTACTCTAATTGATGGGAATTTGTTTAGATTTGGTTTTTCCCATCTTGTACAAATTTGCGTGCATGGGGAGCAATGCACCAGACTCATGTCAGAGTTGCACGAGGGGGTGTGCGGAAGCCACGTCGGTGGTCGCGCTTTGGCAAGTAGGATCCTCCGCGCGGGGTACTACAGGCCAACGCTGAAGGAAGACTGCGTGAAGTATGCTCAGCGGTGCAAACAGTGCCAACTTCATGCAGACTGGCATAAGGCACCCCCCGAAGAGTTGAAGTCCATCCATAGCCTGTGGCCATTTCACACGTGGGGAATTGACATCCTGGGACCTTTTCCTCTGGCGATCAGGCAGATGAAGTTCCTCATAGTGGCCATCAAGTATTTCACCAAGTGGGTGGAGGCAGAACCAGTGGCGCACATCACCGCTCAGAAGGTCGAGCATTTTTTCTGGAGGAACATCGTCTGTCGTTTTGGAGTACCCAAGAGGCTGGTATCCGACAATGGCACTCAGTTCACCAGTCATCAGTTGAGAAAGATGTGCGAAGAGTTGAAGATACAACAAGTGTTCGCCTTGGTAGAACACCCGCAAACCAACGGGCAGGTGGAGTCAGCCAACCGAGTGCTACTCAGGGGACTGAAGCGAAGACTAGAGAAAGCTAAGGGGAACTGGGCAAAAGAAGTTCCCAGAATTGTATGGTCTTACCATACCACTCCACAGTCTAGCACCCATGAGACACCCTTTAGTCTTGTCTATGGGACAGATGCTATGATCCCTGTGGAGATACAGGAGAGCTCCCCTAGATTTCTGAACTTCATCGCCAAAGAGTCCAATCAAGAGCAAAAGGTGAATCTCGATCTCTTGGATGAAGTGCGAGAAGAAGCCAGAGTTAGTGTCAAAGCTGTTAAGAGAAAAGTAGAATGCAGGCACAACTCCAAGGTGAGGCTCAGGCGCTTCTAGGAGGGCGATCTGGTGATGAGGAAAGCACATCAAAATGAGATGGAGAACAAGTTATCTCCAAAGTGGACGGGTCCGTACAGAGTAGTTGAGGCGTTGGAGAATGGAGCTTATCGGCTGGAGACTCTGGATGGAGCAGCTATCCCCAGGACGTGGAACGCCACACACTTGAAATTCTACTTTAGTTAAGGTGTGAAGTAGATGCATTCTCGGGCCGTACACACACTCAGTATATATACTGTAAACAGTTGAGCAGATCAGGGCCACTCTTTTCCCTAAGGAGGGTTTTTAACGAAGCCACCCAATAAAAAAGATTTCAGTATATCAAGTGTGCAAGTGTTCCTAGTTTAACATTCTCCTTGCCCCAGGTGCAAGTGCAGGTGATCGGTTGGAGCCTACTCACCCCAGGCGCGAGTACGAACAACCGACCTAGATCCTCCTCACCCCAGGCGTGAGTGCAGGCAGCTAAGGTTTGAAAAGCCAGGGGTACTAGTAAGACCAAGAGAGGGAAAGGGAGGATTTCGAGAAACGTCCTTACCCACTTGGCGTATACTAACATTGGCTTAGTAAAGCCCTTAGTTAAGGCTCTTCTCACCCCAGAAGTGAGAAAGGGATAGAATAACCCGATTCGCGTGAGGTCGATGACCTTGGGGCAGGCAAGAGGGGTCATCGAGAAACACTCTTCCTCCCCAGAACAAGGTGTCATCGACGGTGATCGGCGTTCAGATCTTAAGGTCGATGGCCTTGGGGTAAGCAAGAGGGGTCAACGAGAAACACTCTTCTTCCCCAAAACAAGGCATCATCTTTAGCATTTAGGCCCTCTATGCACTTAGCGCTGGAGTGACAGAGAAGTAAAGCAAAGCCTGAAGCGCGATGACTGATGAGTGGTGAACTAACATGCTAGTTGGTGGTCGGTGGTAAAAGCTTTGAGTGAGAAAGCTTTTCCAAGCAAGTTCTTGTGCGATAAGCCGAAGCATTTAGGCTCCGTTAAGTCAGTCATCCAGCATGAAGTTATGCATAAAAACTGTTAAAGACAATGCTAAGGTAATAGTTAGTCGCGATTGTGACGCCCCTCAAAGTCTTTTCATATTTATATAATAAAATAAGCGTAGATATTAGTTTATAAAATCAACATATGTATATATATTGAAAATACATCATCCCATACATTGTATCTCAAAAAGAAACGTCCCTCTTATAGGGGTTTTAATACATTCCATCAACTGTTTCGAAATAAAACCAAAATACAGCATAAAAAGAAAACATGCGATCTCTTCCTCCAACTGCTCACTGAGGAGCTCGACTACCTGCAACATCATCTGCTCCCGTGTAAAATACACGATCATCACAGTTTTAAGAAAAACAGCCACAAAACAAAACACAGGGTAAGCTAGCTATTCTAAAACTTGAAGTACGAAACTTTAAAATCCATATAAAACAGATTTAAAACACCCACGTAAAATCCATCAATTTTCCCATTCATTTCACACACTTCACAATTTCATCAAGTGTTATTTGTTTCACATAAACCATCAAGTGTCTATCAAATTTCAATAATTCTCTTTCTCACGTCAGACTTCCACTGACTCACCACACATAGACACATACCACACCACTGTAAAGTCCACACAGGACAACTAGTGAAGTCCACATAGGACAGCTCGTGAAGTCCACACAGGACAGCTAGTGAAGTCCACACAGGACAGCTCGTGAAGTCCACACAGGACAGCTAGTGAAGTCCACACAGGACAGCTCGTGAAGTCCATACAGGACAGCTAGTGAAGTCCACACAGGACAGCTCGTGAAGTCCACACAGGACAGCCCGATATCATCAATTCACCCAATGCACCATACAACACTTAAATGAACGATTCCAACCACAGCAACAATCGTACCAAGGTTCAGATTTTCCAATATCACATGCATTTCACATATCAATCTCAAACAAGTTCAAAGCGACACTAAAACAGGGGATTTCGAAAACAACATTAAAATCGGCGATCACGTCGCCCCACACATAAAAACAGAGCATCGTGAAAAAGAATATGAAACCGGTGACCACGTCGCCCTCACTTCAGAACCTACTCGCCTAAAGTTTCTATAAACAAAAATGCTAGCTTCCCTTACCTGGACTAGCATAAACTTCACTAAGAGCTCCAACCCAACGCGATTCAAGGATGCCTTAACTCTGTTTTAGCGTCCGGCTTGGAGAACTTGCAGAGAACCTCCCAGGTGCTCTATGGTAGTCATCGATAGCCAACTGATGCGCTAGAACATCTGAACGTATGGAGAAGGAGAAGAAGAAACAGGGAGCTAAAACCAACTCACTCAATTTCTCTCTACTCAAGCAGCGTTCGAACCCTGCCTATCCAAACTGAAGTTTGAACTTAAGCCACCCTTCCCAGGCATGCCGCTGCCGCCACCAACTCTGCAGGGAAGCTTGCGTATACATTTCCTCTAACAGTATGACCACGTGGGGGTCTGCGCACCAACTCTGGGTCACTTTCTATACCAACTCTCTGATGCTAACTATTCTGAAACACCCTTTTTGTCTATGTGTCGCGCATGCAAGACGTCTCATGCTGGGAGCCTGGGTCCCACCTTATCTGTGTGAAACACGACATCGCGCGATAACCTTCCACCGATGATTGCTCGCGCGATGCCTATCCACCGATGTCTCATCCTGACGGACGAACGATGTCTCTCCCTGGGAGACGACCGATGTCTCTCCCTGGAAGACGACCGATGTCTCTCCCTGGAAGACGACCGATGCGTCCCTCATCCTGGCGATGACCGTCTGTCTCTCGCCCTGGCGATCCCCGCTTGTCTCTCGCCCTGGCGATGCCCGCATGTCTCTCGCCCTGGCGATGCCCGCGTGTCTCTCGCCCTGGCGATGCCCGCATGTCTCTCGCCCTGGCGATCCCCGCGTGTCTCTCGCCCTGGCGATGCCCGCATGTCTCTTGCCCTGGCGATGCCCGCGTGTCTCTCGCCCTGGCGATGCCCGAATGTCTCTCGCCCTGGCGATCCCCGCGTGTCTCTCGCCCTGGCGATGCCCGCATGTCTCTCGCCCTGGCGATGCCCGCGTGTCTCTCGCCCTGGCGATGACTTATGACACATCGCCACGCCTTGCTGAAGGTTCTTCATCCCACTATGTTACGTCCAAGGTATCACCTCCACATGGCTTGGTGACGTCGGTAGCTTCACATTTCCAAGAATAGATCAGCACTACTCCTTGTGCGCCCATGCATGCAACACTAAGGACGATTTCTTATGCTCAAGCATAGAGCTTCGCATGCACAGCGTATCTAAGGCTTAACCCACACCTTGATACGCGTGGTTTTTGGAACCCACTATGGTTGATCCAGCATCTTGACCACATACTAAGTGCACTCCCGTCGATCACGTACACCATAGGTGATTGGCGATCATGTGTACTCTAGGCGACAGGCAATTATGTGCCAGAGAAGTCGGAGATCGCCTCCGTCTTCAACAACGGCGATCTCGTAGACTTATAAGCTATACTTTTCTTCCTTTACTCTTCTTGATCCACATGTCTTCCTCGAGCACACCCACGTGATTACCTCACGATAAAGTCATCGCACCTGACTACTTGGTTAATACAATGGTCAGTCGACCGACCTCTACCAGCTGACCCCAGACCTTGGGCGACGTCCGAGGTCCGACTACTACGAAACTTCTATTACCAGCTCTTTGTATTTTAAATAATAACATCTTCTAAAATTATTTAAATATAACACTTTTATTCCAATTAAAGTTTCTAGGTCCTTATAGCGATCAAGTTAGAAACCAAGTTTGAAGGGTTACAGTGAGATCGCGCTAAAGCCTAAGCTAGTTAACAGTTAGTCACATGCAGAGAGTTAAAGATGGAGAGAGACAAGCAGCTGAAGCAAATAGATTTCATTCACATTGAAGTCAATACAGAGAACCTTTACAGCTAAAAGGTTTATACACAACTTATGTAGCAGAAAAAGAAATTACACAAAAGAAGAAGTTGCAAGGGAAGAAGCTCAAGGAGGAGGAATGAGCTTGCCATCGACCACTGAATGGCGGAGACTGAATTGGGTAAGGTCCAAGTCTGGTAGGACGCAGTGAACCTGCTCCAAGGCCATCCTGAACCCATCTATCAAAGCCTCAGCACTAGCAGCCATGGTCTCGGATACATCGGCTTCAAGCTCCTTCTTCTCTTTGGCAAAGGAAGACTCAACCTCTTTCAGTTTGGCCTTGGCTCCTTTGAGCTCCTCCTGTGTCTTGGTCAACTCGCTATGCGCATTTCTCAGCTTGTTCTATGCCTCGAGGAGTTGGACTTGGACCTCTTCGAGCTTCTTCTCCTTCAGAGCAATCTCCTCCCTAGAAGCCTTGAGATCCACCGCCTGCTTGTCGTTCAGTTGGCGTAAGGAAGAAGTCTCAGTCTCTAAACGGATGTTCTGCCCCTTCAGCTCCATGGCTTGACCATCTAAAGCAGTCACAGCCTCACCCATCAGGAGCTCGGTCCTGATGGTCTCATGCACCTGCAGAAAGTAGTCCTTCTTGGCCTTCTCCACCATACCACTCAGCATGTTCACCATACCTTGAGAAGCTTCAAAGTCACTCATCAAGGAGTCTTTGTCGTGCTCAAGCTCTTGGATCTTCTTTTCTAAGAGCTCCTGTTTGTGCTGCTGGGTGGAGAATTGTAGGGAGAGTACCAGGCTCTTGGCCAGATGTGCATCCACATCCTGCCCACTCCACGCGATCAATTCCTGGTTTTGAATGTAATGCCTCGCCAAGGAGATGCCTTGCTGAGGTTCTCGTTGTTAGCCCCAGGAATGCTCGGTTGAGAAGAGGCCCCACCACCTTGAGAGGTTGCAGCAGTGGTTTGCATTGGTGGAGAGGCATGAGGCCTTGGTGGACCCCCTAAGTGAGCAGGTCCACTCCCAGCAGGTAGATTGAGTGAGCTTGGCGTTTGGCCCACCGGGAGTGGTGGTGCCGGTGGAGTTGAAGGGGAAGGAAGGGTGCTTGGAGAAGGTTGTTGAGGGGTTGATGATGGAGGTGTGGGAGAAGGTAGCTGTGGGGGAGATGATGGTGGGGTAGGCGCAGGTGCAGGTTGAGAGGTAGGAGCTAAGGCTCCATCTTCTTCTTCTTCCTCAACCTGCACCACTTCAGTTTCTCCAGCCTCAGCTGCTGAAGACCCACCAATCTCCTGCCGAGTCCTCTTGCGGCGAAGGAGGGGAACATCAGAACTCTCCTCTTCGGTCGAGGGAGCAGCAGCAGCAACAGCAACAGTGGCTGCACGAGTAGGGAATGCCTTAACCAGCTTCCTCTTTTTCCTTCCAGCCTCAGGACCTTTTACAGGTGCCACCGAGAGTGGAGCAACCACAAGTGGCTCGGAGGTGGAGACAGGAGCATTCTCGGTGCTGGTTGGTGCAGAAGCAAGCATGGACTGAGCCAGTGCTAGCAAGGCATTCTTCCTATCTTTCCCTGAAGTCATATCTGCATCAAAGGTTAAGAGGAAAAATCAGATAACAAGACTGAATCAGTAAGTTGAAAGCAAATGCACATGAGAACGCCATGCAGATGCATGGAGTGATGCAAGAGTTAAGTGGAAGGATGATCTACCTATGTATTTCTTCAGGGATACTACATCAAACTCATGTTTGATGAGTGTAGCAGAATTGTATTTTACCCCTAGCAGAAGTCTGCACAGTTCACGTTCATAGGGGGCCAGGGCTTCCAAATCCCTGGGCTTCTTGAACTCTACCCCTGGGACCCAGTAAAGTGGGAATCCTTCGAGCAGTGTGGGGTCTCGAGGCGTGGCAGAGATCATGTAAAACCTGCCTTTCTAGTCCTTGAAGGATTGCTGGTATAAGCCTAAGATGACTCTACCAGCAACCCCATTTAAGCTCACCCAAGACCTGTCCCTTGGGTTCTTCGCCTAAAAAAAGTGTAGGAAGACGTCGACGAAGGCAGGGTGACCGAAGTAATCACACAAAATTTCAAATGCTCGGATGAAGGCCCAAGCATTTGGATGAAGCTGGCATGGTGCGACATTCAACTCCATCATCAGTTCTTTCTCAAAGAAGGTGAAGGGCAGACGCAGCTTCAACCTCTTGAAGATGGTGGAGTACACGAAGGTGAAGGGTACCCGTTGGTAGCCCTGTCATCAGCGCAGATGGGTATCCCTCGTGGAGGAATACGTACGCCTACTTGGACTTCATTCTCCTTATGAATGGCGCACGAGGGTTCATTTGGGTCGTTGCTAAGTATGGTTTTTAGGTGATGTGGAGGGAGTTGCGTGGAGGTCTAAGCTAGGAGCGCCAAGGAAGCCCACTCATACACCCTGGCTTGGTCTCTGTAGGACTTTGCGTTAGGTTGGGGTGGAGTTGGGGCAGAGGGTGGCGATGGTGTAGGCCTTGGGGGCTGGGCACCAGAAGAAAAGGCAACGAGGCGTGCCGTGTGCTTTACACGAGCCATTGCCAAAAGCTGCAATGGAGGAAAGGAAGGACAAGATCAGATGAATGAAAGAAGAGGGAAATGATGAATGGTTCGGTGAAAAACAAAGGGAGAAAGCAAAAAGGAAGGTTCGGGTGAAGAAGAGGAAGAAGGAGAAGCAAAGAGTGAGAGAGAAGTACAGTGAACCCTAGCGCGGGTTGAGAAGAAGAAAACAGAGAAGATGAATGAACACTGATGAAAAACATGAATGCAAACGGTAGAAATGCTCTAAATGCACCAAGGGAGAAGAAAAGACGAACCTTTAGATGATCGGAGAAGGGTTGAAGGTAGAAAGATCGAGGAGAATGCGCGCGCCTCTTTTGAATGAAGGAAACGTTAGCGACACTCAGTGTGGGCCATTGATGCGTCCACGTGTCGAGAGATAAAGCGTGGAAGTCATAACGTTAAAGAGCAGACGCGTGAGCAGCACGTGGCGTGGCCCCACCTGCCACATGGACCGAGGGTGCGACCACTTAGTCTCTTCGCTGAGAACGAGTTCACAGCTCGAGACTGGGGGGCTTGTGATCCGGTCGGTCATCGATAGTCGATGATGTCAGCAGCAGATGACCACGTGGACCATTCACCGGGTGACACGTGGAATAAGATAGCAGGTGAATCAGGGAGGAGATCACTCAGAACGGTGATCGGTGGTCAGTTACTAAGTGACCACCACCCGCAGATCGGTGCCTAGATGAGCACCTGGAAGCAGAGCGCGAGAAGTAATGAAGCACCGATCAGTCATCGGTGCATGGTCATCGGGGTTTCTTGCTACACGCAGTTAAACTGGGACCCAGGCACCCAGCGAGAGCGTTACGCATGCACCTCGCATGATTCCAAACCAAAAGAAGAAGAGCTGCTCGCCAGTAGGGTCGTGCATGAGGATGCTATAAGAGGGCTAGTAAACTGGTCAGTGATCAGTGACTCTCTTAACCCATTACGTGCATGGCACTGCTCGGTGAGATCATGCAGGCAGGATGCAGTGCCTGGTGAGTGTGTTTAGACCAGCCACCCCTGGTGCTCTCCTGGGAGCATGCGACTCACTCAGAGGGAAGAAACGCGCTAAGTTACTCCGCAAGGGAATAACTTAGGCGCATAGAGAAAAGCACAAAGGCCCTTCAGGTGTGACACACGTACGGTTAGATGTATGTTGCATGCCTCCACGTGTCACCATATGAGAGAGAGGCGCGGCCCAGGTATAAAAGCACTCCACGTCATGTAAGGTACGGAGATTTGCAGGGGAATATTCATTACACATATTTCTGAGTCATTGTGAGCACGTTTCACACATGTTGCACAGTGATAACAGAATTCAGTTATAGAGAGAGAAAGTGGATCTGAGAGGACACTCGAGTCTCACAGAGATATTCAGAGAGAGTTTTGGGTGGTTCTGTTACCTGACTTGAGCGTCAGAGTGCAAACGGCCGCTAGAGGCGCCGTCTGTGTTGTTTTGCAGGCATCATTTGGAGTTCCAGAGAAGGTTCTTGGAGCGTTCTTGTAGAACACGCGGTTGCAGAAGGCTAGACGAAGGAGTGACAAGGCATATCCTCCACATTCGAGTCAGCGGCAGGATCAGGTTGTTATTTTGGTTTATGAACTGTGTGTTTCTGCCTATGCTGCTAAAATAAACAACCGGTTAAATCGCAACTTTAATCGATTATATTTCTGGAAACAAGTTCTGCAACATTGGTTGAATGCTTTCCTCTTTTGTTTATCTGTGATTGTTTAATAAAGGATCATTCTTAAGTGTTAATTGCAAATAGATTTTGAAAACAATTAACCCCCCCCTCTTGTTTTAAGCCATCAATTCTAACAAGGAGTACATAATTTTCTTTTCTATGTTTTTCCTCCCTTGTTCTAGATTTTTATTACTAGACTCTTTAGACACTACCTTTTGTTTTGGAAGAGTTAATGATTTTTCAGTTTTTATTTTCTGTTTTAATCTTATTTGACCATCTAACACCTGAGAAGGTGTTAAAGGAAAAAATATATATTTATTTTTTTCATGTGTGAAGGTAATCTCGTTGTTACAACCATTATGCATGGAGTTTTAGCAAATTGCAATGGTCATCTCAATAAGACATGACAAGTTTTCGTAGGCACTACATGACATAAAATTTTATCTTTGTAGATGCCTACATATAACTTGACCCTCACTTGTTGGTGATATCTTAGCATATAGTCAAAATAAACTACTACATATTTACCTATGCAATTCCTAAGGACATGATTCATAAGCCTCATGAAAGTGTCAGGTGCTTTAGTGAGTCTAAAAGGCATCACTAACCACTCATATAGTTTTAATTCTTATTTGGTGATATTCGCTTTTGAGATTAATCTTGGAAAATATAATGGACCCATGCAATTCATCAAGCATATGATAAAGTCTAGGAATTGGATGCTTGTATTTGATGGTGATATTGTTGATGGCTCTACAATCACAGCACATTCTCCACTTCCCATCTTTCTTTGGCACCAACAAAATAGGTACATCACAAGGACTTAGGCTCTTTTGAACCTAGCCCTTCTCCAACAATTCTTGAACTTGTGACTCTATCTCCTTAGTCTCCTCAATATTAGTTCTATAGGTTGGTCTATTTGGTAGACTAGCCCCCGGAACTAAATCTATTTGGTGTTCTATACCCCTAAAAGGTGGAAGTCCAATAGGTAGTTCACAATTTTTAGAAAAGTGTGGCAGTGCTTGCAAGTGTCCTTTACAAATAAAGAGGCCTGAAGGTTGTTCAGATAGAAGTATCTTTTCAATTTTATTTTCAAATTTTTCTTCTTTCTGAATGACCTTGTGGGAAGGAACACTCTTCTCCCACGCCTCAGCTTGGTCCCTTAGGACTTTTTCTTGATTTTTGATTTCTATTTTTTTTAACAATTTCTTCACTCTCACTAGTTTCTTTTTCTTGGCTATTATTTTTGTCATTGTCCCTTAAAATCATAGTTCTTTCATTGGGACACTGAGATGCTAAATGACACTTACCAAGACATTTAAAATACTTAATTTCTCTAGTTTGAGTGTGTGAGATGTGCTCCTTTTTAGATAGGTTTTGGGAAGGTTCTAGAGATGTTTCTTTTATATGCTCTTCCCCCCTTTAGAACTCATCCTTGTCATAGGGTATAGAGTATGAACTTTGTTTTTGACTTGATTCTTTTTTCAAAATTTGTTTTTCAACTTTAATGCAAAGTTGAATCAAGTCATTTAAATCTCTATAAGGTAAAAGTTCAACTTTGTTTCTTATCCTAAGTTTGAGAGGACTTAAAAACCTTGAAATGGTGGTATTATTTGTTTCCTTAATCCCTGCCCTTATGATATATAACACCATCTTTTGCCAATATTCTTCTACACTCATATTTTTTTGATGAAGTCTTTGGAGCTTGTCCATCAACTTTCTATTGTAGTAGGAGGGAATATGGCAACATCTCAAGGCTCCCCTAAGATCATTCCAATATGTAATGAGAGGGTCCTTGTGGAGATGTCTCTCTCTTTTTAGGGTAGTCCACCAATTCATTGCATTTCCTTGAAAACTTAAGGTGACTAGGGGTACTTTTCTTTCCTCACTCACATGGTGGCAAGCAAAAAGTTGTTCTACCTTCATTTCCCAATAAAGATATTTTTCTACATTTTCTTTTCCATAGAAATGAGGTAGATCTACCCTAACCTCCTTTGGGCTTTCTCTTCTTTCTCTTCTAACTCTCCTAGGTTGAGGTTGATAGTATTCATTGATTCTAAGACTCTCTTCCTCAAAAGAATCATTCAACCTAGAGCTAGATGCATGAGAAGTTCTTTTTATCTTTTTGATGTATTCATCCTTTTTTTCTCTAACCATTTTCAACTCTTCTTCCAAAAAAGAAAGATGAGCATCCCTTTCTCTTTTATCTTCTCAAATTTGGGCCTCATGTTGCAATTATCTATGTGAAAGTGATTGAAAGTCTTGAGCTAATTGTTTCAAAAGAGTTTTAATAGACTTTCTATCATTTTCACTAGAACTAGGAGAATGAGAAGACATGATTAAAGTTATGTGTTAAGATCAATTTACCACAAGAAAGATAGGTGGAGTAATGTAGGTAGATTCCCAGGAAAGGGAGGTGGATCACTTGGATCACTTAAGTACCAAGCCTTTCCTAGCCAGATTCTATCCTTCAAGACTTTCACAAACCCTTCTCTAAGTAATTCACTTAGAGCACAATCAAGAATGAAAATGCAATTTTATGCAAGAAAACAAGAATGCAAAAACTATTAAACACAATTGAAATGAATTCTAATTAGAAAGCTTTAAACTAGTCGAAATCCTAATGGTGAGTCTTCTTGGCACTTAGAACCTCAAAGACACACTCACCGTCTAATTGGGCCATTAATCCACTAATTGTTCAAGGTTTAACGAAATACAACTCAAAAAAAAATACAATGACAATTGAAACAACAAATTTTTGAAGCACTAAAAATTTTAAATCCTAGTCTATGCAATCCTTCTTTTTCCACTCCCTCCTTGTGTATATTTTGGTACAAACTTGTTGTTGTCCCCATGCTAAGCCTCTTAAGGATATTCAACTTTGAGTATTCAAATCTGCACCTCTTTGAGTGATAAGGATTCTCGCCGAAAATTGTTAGCTCCAAACTCAACAAAGCACTTTTTGAAATACTTCCATCAAGAAAGAGGTCAACAAAATTTTAAAGCAACAAAAGCTCAATTTAAAATTGGACTACAGCAAAGAGAGTTGATGTATATGACAAAACTTGAAAGAGTTAAACAAATTATGCTGAGCTGGATAATTCAAATTTGAATTTGAAATTTAAACCAAAGAAAGTTCAATGTCTTAGCTCAAATTTAGCGCTAGAAACACACCAAAATGATGCACCAATTAATTGTGATAAAATTTTCAAAACTATTGCCACTTCACCGTTTTTTTCACGCCAGAATTACACACTGGATGTATTTGATTTATCATTTTTTTTGTATTTTGAATTTTGCTTCACTTTTTTTTTCACTTTTTCGAACACTTCAAACTACTGAAATCCAGAGTTTCAGAATTTTTCTCCAACGAAATTAATTTTCATAAACATTTTCAGGTGGCACATATTCAGTAAAACAGAGGAAACCTATTCTGGAATTGAAAACAACATTGAGAAACTTCAAAGACACAATATAATTGATGTATAGGAACTTGTATGGATCTAGCAACAAGCATGAGCTCAAATCTGAAAATTAAAATGCACCAAAGGCTCCAAAAACAGAATATGAAACTGCACTCAAATTTAAAATCAAACAACCAAAGTTATCAATAAAAGTATTGCATGGAATTGATGACAATTTAGGAGAAACATGACTTGACAAAACTTATATGGATTCAAAAATCAAAATGACTCAAGTACAATCAAAATGAACCGATTAAAACATCAAGAAAGACTCAAATAAAGTAAAAACAAAACAGCAACACAAAATACTCCATGGAATCCTACACAAAATTGCACACGGATTGCTCAAGCACAATTAAGCAAACTGCACCCATTGGAATTTCCAAACAGCACACCAAAACAATTTGAAAATTAAAAACAGCAAGAAAAATAAGGAATTGGTGAAGAACAACACGAAAATTAAGAACAACACAAAATTGAAAATGAAAAGAAGAAGGCACACTTAGCTCTTGAAGAACCATGGCTCTAGATACCAATTGATGGAATTATGCCTTCATTTCTGTTCTTGCCGGTTGACTTGCCTGTCAGTTGACTCCACGACACTCACACGCCTCCTTCCTCATGTTGATACGTGCTTGATTCTTGCGAAACAATCTGCACCTGCAAAAGAGAAAGGGGCGCCCTAGAGGCCGTTTGCACTCCGACGCTTAAGTCAATAGTGGGCAAGTAACACCAAGTGTATTGAGTCTCTCTGTGTTTAGGTCTAGAAACTGCATACCTTTGTGAAGTATTTTACTGTCCCTTATATAGTCTAGGGTTTACTGCGCCGCTAGCCCTAATAAGGGTTCACTGCGCTGCTAGCCATATTCAGGGTTTACTGGAATACCCTTGCGCCGCTATCACCCAATCTTAGGGTAATCTAGCACATAAGGTTTCCTTCTCTGGAGTGCAAACTCTAACAGGGTGACCACCTGGATGCCTCCTTGTGCACCTAGTCTCTGGGGCCACCTGTTCTGGGAGTACCCTTGCTGTTCACGAGCCATGCATGTAGCCTTTACTGGGAAACCCTAGTTCTGATGAGTACTCAACCCCTCAGGACTCTGCACCTAACTGTGCTCTCCCTGCTACCCGCATAGGCTCTTCGTGATTTAGGCCTCTCCCTACCTCTGGGTATTTAACTGGTCATTGGTCCACTCTGGGAACCAATCTTAGCTGTTCTGGTTATGCTGTTCAAATCACCCAAGACCGATGTCACCTCGTCACACTCTGTTGCCGATGACTCCTCAACCTGCGGGGTGACGAAGACACATCAACCCTTTCTGGTGATCGTCACACTGATGACTGATCACCCTCTCTGTGGGTGATGACTAATCACCCTTCTCTGTGGGAACATGCTGATGACTAATCACCCTCTCTGTGGGTGATGACTAATCACCCTTCTCTATGGGAACATGCTGATGACTAATCACCCTCCCTGTGGGAACATGCGGATGACTAATCACCTTCTAATCAATACCACCTGCGGGGTCCATTCCACGTGGCTTTGGCCCATGCTGTGGGACCCAGCTGACGTGGTTCACCCCTTTACAATCTGTCCTCAGTGTCCGAGGACTGGTCGGTACAATTTCGATTTGAATTTCCTGATGGAGAGTTGCGAAAGCTTAATGGAGGAGGCGTGCAAGGAGCTCACTTAGAGCTTGTGGTTTCCTTGAAGGTGCATGCTAAGTATGAAAAGTGATAGGTGAGGCCTAATCACTTGAGCTAGGTGGAGAATTGAAGACTAAAGTGTTTATCCTAAAGAGGCAAAGACAAGAATGAGAATTGGGCTAGCAACTTGGCAACAATTTCACTCATTCATTAATCTTATCAATTCATGAACCAAGCACCTCCTTATATAGGAGAGAGGGCTGGACATTTTGGAGCCAAAATTTGAAAATTCAATATAAAACTCTCCAATGAGAAGATGCCATGTGGAGTCATGCTTTCCATGTTTAGCTCACACCTTCCATGCTAAATCCTCTTCACTCCTAGGTTGCCATGTGGACGTCCATGTGCTCCATGTCAAGGTGATTTTTGTCCTCCAAAATACGCTAGACATTTTAAGGTTACATTAGGCTCAATGAAGCCCAATTGTTACCCTAACTAGTCACTTTTAACCCTAACTAGTCATATTTTACTATTGGTCCAAATACAAGCCCAAAAACCTATGCTACTTGGCCCAAATATTTGGTCCAATTATTTTATGCTACTAGGTCCAATAAATGGCCAATGAAATCCTAAACAACTTTATACAATTTATTTAAGCTAAAGCTTGGCCCAAAAATAATATTGACTAGTCAGTAGGAACTCAGTCTTCTGGTGTTCTTCTGACCAAAGCTTTAGTTTATGTTTTGATGACTTGGAGGTCTTCTTGGATATGATTGTACATTCCCTCACCCTAGTGTTCTCCTCTTCATTGGGCCTACAAAAAGAAACAAAAGCCCAATTAGACCCATATTTGCAAATAAATCCACAAACAACCTCTAGGTCTTCATCCTCCTTATTATGTAGTTGTGTGTGGCTAGAGGCTCTGCCATCACAACCTCCTACAAGGAGAAGAAATACAATTTCAAGACATTCAAAATGTAGGAATCAAGAAAAAATAGAAAAACATAATTAACAGTAAAAATTGAAAAAAATATATAAAGGCTTGATAGCATAGCACTACAGACATAATCTGATGGAAGAGACCCAAGCTCAGGCCCAACTACTAGGTCCATGGCTAAGAGAATTCAAGAAGAGTGGGAATCTGCTACTGTTGGCAGAGAAACTAGAAGCATGCTAGGGGGCTGCATTGACCTTAGTCAATGCCCTAGCCACCCCTCTCTTTAGGGTTTCCTACCATCCTCTATCTCTTATCCTCCAAGGCACTTGCACCTATAAATAAGGGTGCTTGGCTCATGTATTTTTAAGATCAATTTTAATGAGTAAATGCTGCCAAATTTTTGCAAGCTTCTACTTTTGTCTAATCTCTCTATGTTAGACACTTTGATCTTCACCTTCACCTTCCTCCAAGTGATTTGGCCCAACCTATCACTCTTCATACCTTTCATGCACCTACAAGGAACCCATAGCCCTATATGAGCCATCCTTGACCCATATCATCTATAGCTTCCGTCACCTTTTTCACCTCATTTATTCAAGAAGAACATTCGTCATGAAGAACAACCCATCATAATCCTTACTGGATCAAACACAATCACACTCATCTCAACACAATCAAAGCAAGCATCTAAAATTTGGTACATAGTTGAAGACCAATTAGTATTGCTCATCTAAATCAAGAAGTCATAGAACCTTATGCTCATATGAGTATACAAAAACTAAGACATATACCACAGTAAAAGATCAATTCTGACAATAACTCAACTTTTGTGCCTGTCAAACTCTTCTATTGTGACAACAATTCAACTATTAAGATGTCATGAAACCAGTTCACATTTTCAGTTCCCAAAAGATATCAAAAGAGATGGAGAAATTGACTTAGTTTACAGCAGAAGTGAGAACCAGGTTGCAAGCATCCTCACAAGGACTCAAGCTGGACACATTTCAGAAGTTGAAAGAGACACTCGGAGTTTGCATAATAGCAAGGTCCGGATTTACATAAATATTAGAAATATCAGTTCAAGGGAGGGATTGTTCGATAAAACGATCATTTTACATTGCTTGTTAGCCACTAGAAATTATGCTTTACCAAGTCTTTACAAGAAAGTTCAGATTTTTATGTAGCTCAGTTTTTCTAGTATTCTATTCCTATTTTAGTTTTCTGGTTTGTTTCTAATGTATGCCTATTTAAAGGCCTTTGGTTGATGAAAATGAGTGAAATTCCTCCTATTTTCTGCTGCCTTTGTTTTGCCTATCATTTGCATTTGCATTAGCTTCTGTCAATTTTAAACAAAGCATAGATGTAATCTCCATATAAATATAAAGCTCAACAATCAACAAATTCCCCATTATAATAAACACAAAATCATGGAAACACTCCTGCTTTCATCTTCCCTATTGTTCTTGCCGGTTGACCCGCCTGTCGATTGACTCACGACACTCACACGCCTCCTCCCTCACGTTGATATGTGCTTGGTTCTTTCGAAGCAATCTGCACCTGCAAAAGAGAAAGGGGGCGCCCTAGAGGCCGTTTGCACTGCGACGCTCAAGTCAGTGTAAGGCAAGGAACACCAAGTGTATTGAGTTTCTCTCTGTGTTTAGGTCTAGAAACTGCGTACCTTTGTGAAGTATTTTACTGTCCCTTATATAGTCTAGGGTTTACTGCGCCGCTAGCCCTAATTAGGGTTTACTGCGCTGCTAGCCATATTTAGGGTTTACTAGAATACCCTTGCGCCGCTATCACCCAATCTTAGGGTAATCTAGCACATAAGGTTTCCTTCTCTGGAGTGCAAACTTTAACAGGGTGACCACCATGATGCCTCCTTGTGCACCTTGTCTCTGGGGCCACCTGTTCTGGGAGTGCCTTCACTGTTCACGTGCCATGCATGTAGCTTTACTGGGAAAACCCTAGTTCTGGTGTGTACTCGTCCCCTCAGGACTCTACACCTAACTATGCTCTCCCTGCTACCCGCATGGGCACTTCATGATCCAGGCCTCTCCCTACCTCTGGGTATTTAACTGGTTATTGGCCCACACTGGGAACCAATCTTAACTGTTCTGTTTACGCTGTTCAAATCACCCAAGGCCGATGTCACCTCGCCACACTCTGTCGCCGAGGACTCCTCGGCCTGCTGAGTGACGATGACACCTCCGCCCATCCCGGTGATCTGACGACTACTCACCGTCTCTGTAGTCCGATGACTAGTCACCCCTCTCTGTAGTCTGATGACTAGTCACCCCTCTCTATAGGCTGATGACTAATCACCCTTTCCTGTAGGCTGATGACTAATCACCCCTCTCTGTAGGCTGATAACTAATCACCCCTCTCTTGTTCAATACCCCCTGTGGGGTCCATTCCACGTGGCTTTGGCCCCTGCTGTGGGACCCAGCTGACGTCCGAGGACTGGTCAGTACACAAGCCCCCTAGTCTCAAGCTGTTAACTTGTTTCAGCGAAGAGACTAAGTCATGGGCGAGGACTGATCGATACACAAGCCCCCCTAGTCTCGAGCTGCTACCTTGTTTCAGCAAAGAGACTAAGTCCTTGACTCGGGCGACCTACGTGGCTCTGCGCATAAGTACATGAACAGTGCGTTGAAAGGACACTTCACCAACCCCCTTTCATCCGCTAACATGTGGCTGCATCAACGGTTTAAGATTCATAACGTTTGCGCTCCCTAGGGCTACGTTAAACCTCTTCAAAACCTCGCGCCACTTAACTGTTTCATCACTTTGCATTCTCACCTTTGTAGACTCTATCTTCCAGCGCACGCTCTCTTCTTCTCACCAGGCTTTTCACACTTCTCCGCTTTCACTCAACCAAAGGTATGATTTTTATGTCTTCTCTTCATAACATAAACTCGATCATCCATATGGCATGCTGCAACTGTTCTGGGCCTGTTTGTGGTTTGTGCATTCTAGGGTTTTTGTTATTCTTTCCTAGGTTCGTTCTACCTTCGAGTCTTCGTCCACCATTGTTTTCTTCTAAGCCTCTTTTCTTTTCCTGCCTCTCATTTGCTTAGATTTGAGATGGCCAGAACCAAAACTACCTCCAACCCTCCTCCAACCGTAGCGGTCGATTACAAGGCCCTCTACCCATGGGCTTCTGAGGATCTCCTTGCCGAGACCTCCAAACTCACATCCTGCGAGGATCTTCGCAAGCACAGGGATGATGAGAATGAGATTAAAGGACGTGTCTTCGGCAGGGAAACTGACACGTACGTCTCTGTGTGACCCGGTACAGCAAACGAGCCCGTGTGCACCGATGATCGCTGCAACGATGGGGAACCGTTCTTCTTCTTCTTCTACGCCACCATCTTCAAAAGAGTCAAAGTCCGTCTTCCTTTCACCGGGTTCGAAAGGGCTTTGCTCACAGAATTAAATGTGGCGCCTGCTCAACTGCACCCCAACAGTTGGGCCTTTATCAGGGCGTTCTCCATCCTCTGCAATAATCTAGGGTTCACCCCCTCTGTCGATGTCTTTCTTTACTTCTTCGAGGCGAAGAGCCCCGGCAAGAGGCTTTGGGTGAGCCTGAATGGGGTGGTAGGGAGAGTCCTTCTAACTCTCTTCTCGCAGTCATACAAGAACTTCAAGGGAAAGTTCTTTCGAGTCTGCTGCAGCTCCTACGACCCCACCATGCTCGATGGGTTTCCATTATACTGGGTGGGGGAGTTGAAGTTCAAGAAGCCACGCAGGCTCAAGGAGTTGACTGTCCCTGATCAAGAACTCTGCCAGACCATTTCCAGCTGGGGCGTGGTGTTTGACTCCACCCAGCTGATTAGGCATGAATATGACGCTGAGACTCTCAGCGTGTATATTGGTACACCAACTTCATCTTGCACTTAACTGTTCACATACTTAACGCCTTGTCTTTCTTATACTTTTTTATTGTTCACTGCAGGCATGGTACTCAGCATTGATAAGAAGAAAAGGTTGGCGGATGTGCTGAATCGCCGCAATGCTAGCGGTTCAGCCCCTGCAGGTCCTTCATCACCCGCGGGTGCTGCCTTGGAACCTATTGCTGAAAAGTCCAAGAGGGCAGCCCCTGTGGAGGTTTCTGATGACGAGGACACCTGTTCCGGCCTTGTCTTCAAAAGGAAAAGGGTGGGGACAGCCGCGGAGGTCTCTTCAGCCACAGAAGGGCACCCTTCATCCTTTAGGGAGCACCCTCCCAGCGCCTCCTCCCCTCCTGAGCCAATCTTAATGCTTGAGGGGGGGTGGGGAGAGTGCTCCTCCTTCTGGTCAGATGCCTTCTCTGCTCCAAAGGTCACTTGCTCAGATGCCTGGTAGAGCTGTCTTGGAGGCCATGGACAGAAACTCCCTTGAGAACCTCTTCAGCAATGGTCTCGGGGAGTTCTTGGCCACTTCCAACACCTTGCTGGTCAAGGGCAACGTTGAGGCGGAGCTGCTTGAGGAGACCGCCCAACTGAAGAAAGAGCTGGAGCAAAAGGATCTCCAACTCCGTCAAGCGACCAAGCGCGAGACTGCCCTTAATCAAGAACTGGGTAGTCTCCGTCAATCTGAGAAGGAGACCAAAAAGCTTCTTTTCTCCAAGGGGCAGGAGGCCCTCCAGCTTGAAGCTAAGATACTCCCCCTCCGCAACAAGATCATCAAACTGGAAGAGCAAGCAGAGGGGGCTCAAGCCAAAATGACCAAGCTGGAGGAGAGGGCGACCGACCGAGAAGTTCAGCTGGGCAAGGTTGAGGAGGAACTTGCCCAACAGATTGAACTGCTGAAGAAGACCGAGACTGAGCTTATTAATGACGCCGCCGACGCCTATGGGGAGGGCTTTGGTGATGCCCTTGCTCAGGTTGCCTGCGTGCATCCTGAGATGGACCTCTCCCTATACTCCGCAACTATGCAGGTGGTCGATGGGTAGATAGTGCCCAGATAGGTCTTCTAAATGATTGTATTTAGCTGAACATCTTGTAATCCCCTCCTTTGTAATATAAAAACTTTATTTTATGCATTGCTCATCTTTTTGTCATGCTTTGTATTTGGTGGGCTCACGATCACAAATAATGCACCTGCAAAAATGAACCTCAAGTAGCATGTTTTTTCTGCTAATTTCATTAGTGAACCTTTATTTTAATCTGGGCGTTCTCACTCGGAGGGGGAAGGTGTTCCTTATGAACTCCCCTTTCCCCTTTTGAGACCTCTAACCCCAACTAATAGGTTCTGACTGACCTGTCATCGTCCTTGGACGACGGAGGATTTAACCAGGCGAACCCTTCTTTCACATTGGAAGTTCTCACTCGAAGTGGAGGTGTTCTCTACGAACCTACCTCTCCACTTACGAGACCTCTAACTCCGAGTGACAGATTCTAACTGACCTCACATCGCTCACAGGCGAGGAGGATTTCTCTGGGCGAACCCTTCTTTCACATTGGAAGTTCTCACTCGAAGTGGAGGTGTTCTCTGCGAACCTACCTCTCCACTTACGAGACCTCTAACTCCAAGTGACAGGTTCTAACTGACCTCACATCGCTCACAGGCGAGGAGGATTTCTCTGGGCGAACCCTTCTTTCACATTGGAAGTTCTCACTCGAATTGGAGGTGTTCTCTGCGAACCTACCTCTCCACTTACGAGACCTCTAACTCCAAGTGACAGGTTCTATGTAACATCCCGCCAAATTCCTTTTCATATTTATGAAATAAAAATAAAGGTAAACAAATATATTGAAGTGAACATAATTATATATGTAATGAAGTTTCTCCTCACAGGGAGTTTAATACATAATCGGTCAGTTTTCCAAAAACTTAAACAAAATACAGTAAAATAGAAAGACAGGCGATCTCATAACAGCAAAAAGGCGATCTCCTATCAGAAAACGGCGATCTCATATCAAAAAACAGAAAAAGGGTGATCGCCCAACAGAAATAGAAACAGGCGATCTCCTTCCGACGACCACTCACTGAGGAGCTCTACTTCCTGCAACGTCATCTGCTCCCGTGTAAATTATACACGATCATCACAGGTTTAAGAAAAAGCCAAACACAACACCAAAATCACAGGGTAAGCTAGATATTTGAAAGAGAATTTAGAAATGAAACTTTAAAATCAAGATAAAACAAATTTAAGACACCCATGTAAAAACCATCAATTTTCTCATTCCCTTCACATGACCATCAAGAAATCACACATTTCACAATTTCTTCAAGAGTCTTTCAATTTCAAAGTTTCTCATTTCTTACGCCAGACTTCCACTGATTCAACACACATAGACACATACCACACCACTGTAAAGTCCACACAGGACAGCTAATGAAGTCCACACAGGACAGCAAGTAAAATCCACACAGGACAGCAAGTAAAGTCCACACAGGACAGCAAGTAAAGTCCACACAGGACAGCAAGTAAAGTCCACACAGGACAGCAAGTAAAGTCCACACAGGACAGCAAGTAAAGTCCACACAGGACAACAAGTAAAGTCCACACAGGACAGCAAGTAAAGTCCACACAGGACAGCAAGGAAAGTCCACACAGGACAGCAAGTAAAGTCCACACAGGACAGCAAGGAAAGTCCACACAGGACAGCAGTAAAGTCCACACAGGACAGCTAAAGATCATCAAGTCACCTAATGCACCATACAACACTTAAATGAACGATCTCAACCACAGCAACAAACGTATCAAGGTTCAGATTTTTCCAATAACACATGCGTTTCACATATCAATCTCAAACAAGTTCAAAGCGACACTAAAACAGGGGATTTCGAAGACAACATTAAAACCGGCGATTACGTCGCCCCACACGTAAAAACAGAGCATCGTGAAAAAGAATATGAAATCAGCGATCACGTCGCCCTCACTTCAGAACCTACTCGTCCAAAAACAGGGAATTATGCAATAACAGTTGAAAACCGGCGACCACGTCGCCCCATCATCTCAATCATCTAATATAAGGTTTTCGTTGGAAATAAGGCTAGCTTCCCTTACCTGGACTTGCGCAAAACACCAAGAGCTCCAAAACCCACCGAAGCCTAAAGATGCCTTAGCTCTGTTTTAGCGTCTGGTTTGTAGAACTTGCAGAGAACCTCCCAGGTGCTCTAAGGGCAGTCGTCGCTCGTCGTACTGGTGCTTGAGGATGCCTGAATCGCAGCGCGAAGGAGAGAAAAGAGAAGGATGAAGGTAAACTCACTCTTTCACTCTTGAACCACTGCAACGTTCTTTGCCTCTCAGAAGTGGGTTTTTGAATCTTAAACCAACTTGTCCACAAAAGCCGCTGCCACCACCCACTCTGCAGGGAAGTTTGCGTGTACGCTTCTCTGAACAGTACGACTACGCGTGCCTCTGCGCAGGCTAACACTCTGATGTCACTATTCTGAACCACCCTTTTTGTCTACGTGTCGTGCGTGCAGTACGTCTCATGCTGAGAGCCTGGGTCCCACCTTGTCTGTGTGAAACTCGACACCGCGCGATAATCTTCCACCGATGACCGCTCGCGCGATGACCATCCACCGATGTCTCATCCTGGCGGACGACCGATGTCTCTTCTTGGAAAATGACCGATGTGTCCCTCATCCTGGCGATGACCGTCTGTCTCTCATACCGGCGATGACTAACGTGCCTCATCCCGGTGATGACTGATTCCTCATCCTGGCAGACAACCGATGTCTCACTCTGGAGGACCACCGATGTCTCACCCTGGCAGACAACCGATGTCTCACTCTGGAGGACCACCGATGTCTCACCTTGGCAGACCACCGATGTGTCTCCCATCTTGGTTGATGACCGATGTTCCTCTCATCCTGTTGGCAATCTCTTATCGCCCTTGTGTGTGACGAGAACACATCGCCTTACTCTGCTCACCGATGTCACATCGTCACACCTTGCTGAAGGTTCTTCATCCCACTATGTTACGTCTAAGGTATCACCTCCACATGGCTTGGTGACGTTGGTAGCTTCACCTTTCCAAGAATAGACCAGCGCTACTTCTCGTGCGCCCATGCATGCAACACTAAGGATGATTTCTTATGCTCAAGCATAGAGCTTCGCACGCCCAGTGTATCTAAGGCTTAACCCACACCTTGATACGCGTGGTTTTTGGAACCCACTATGGTTAATCCAGCACCTTGACCACATACTAAGTGCACATTCGACGATCATGTACACCATAGGCGATTATGTGCCAGAGAGGTCGGAGATTGCCTCCGTCTTCAATAACGGCGATCTCGTAGAAGACTTCTTAGCTACACTTTTCTTCCTTTACTCTTCTTGATCCACATGTCTTCCTCGAGCACATCCACGTGATTATCTCACGATAAAGTCATCGCACCTGACTACTTGGTTAATACAATGGTCAGCCGATCGACCTCTACCAGCTGACCCCAGACCTTGGGCAACGTCCGATGTCCGACTACTACGAAACTTCTATTACCAACTCTTTGTATTTTAAATAATAACATCTTCTGAAATTATTTAAATATAACACTTTCATTCCAATTAAAGTTTCTAGGTCCTTACATTCTAATAACATTGTACAAACACATTAAAAGCATATATCTTTAACTGAATTTTATTGGGTGACCTCATTAAAAACCCTTAGAAGGGAAAAAAGAGTTTCCCCTGTATTGTGTAGTGTACAAGATTACATGGCTTTAACTGAAATAATACTTCAAGTGGGTCGCATTCCATGTTCGAGGAATCGGACCTCCTTCTAAAGTCTCAAGCCTATATGCTCCATTCCCTAGGGCCTCTGTCACTCTAAAAGGACCAGTCCACTTAGGGGATAGCTTGTTCTCTATCTGGTATGGAGACGCCTTCCGCATGACGAGGTCTGCCGCCTGGAACTGCCGAGCTCTCAGCTTAGAACTGTGTTTGAGCTCAACTCTTCTCTTTAGCGCCTCAGCCTTGATTCCAGCTTCTTCCCTGGCTTCATCCAAAAGATCAAGATTCACCTTCCTCTCTTCATTGGATTCCTCAGCCACAAAGTTCTGGAAACGTGGCGAGCTCTCCTGGATCTCCACAGGGATCATGGCATCTGAACCATACACCAAACTAGAGGGAGTCTCCTTAGTAGTGGACTGGGGAGTAGTATGGTAAGCCCATACTATTCTGGGAACCTCCTCGGCCCACCTTCCCTTTGCTTTCTCCAGCCTTCTCTTCAGTCCTCTGAGGAGGACTCGGTTGGCCGACTCGACCTGCCCATTGGTTGTGGGTGCTCAACTGATGCAAACACCTGCTTGATTCCCAACTCTGTACATAGCTTTCCCAATTGTTGGCTTGCAAACTGCGTGCCATTGTCAGACACTAAGCGTTTTGGTATGCCGAAGCGGCAAACTATGTTCTTCCACACGAAGTGTTGGATCTTTTGTGCTGTAATCTGTGCGACTGGCTCAGCCTCAATCCACTTCGTGAAGTATTCTATGGCGACCACGAGGTACTTCATTTGTCGTATTGCCAAAGGGAAAGGCCCCAAGATGTCGATTCCCCATGTGTGAAACGGCCAAGGGATGTATATCGACCTGAGCTCTTCTGGTGGTGCCTTAGGCCAATCAGCATGCAACTGGCATTGCTTGCATTGCTGCGCATACCTAGTGCAATCTTCCCTCATCGTCGGCCAGTAGTACCCTGCTCGAATGGCCTTAGAGGCCAGAGCTCGGCCTTCGATGAGATTACCACAGATACCTTCATGGAGCTCTGCCATTATCCTCACACACAGATGCCATTATCAGCTGTATAGGTACGAGGCGCCCTCAGGATCTCCTGGATGACCGTCCTCTGTCTGCCCCCCTTGCCTGAGCTGGCGAGTTTGGCCAACAAGTCAGCTCTGGCATTCTGCTCCCTGGGCACATGTACTACTTCAAATATTTCAACTGAACTCTTCAATCTCTGGACATACTCCAAGTAAGAGGCCATCTGAAGGTCTTTGGCCTGGTATTCTCCCGCCACTTGACCGGTGACCAACAATGAGTCACTCTTGGCCATAAGGCTCTGCGCTCCCATCTCCTTTGCCAACAACATCCCAGCGATCAAAGCCTCATACTCCGCCTGGTTATTGCTGGCTTTGAAAGCAAACCGCAGGGCCTGCTCTATCAACAACCCCTTGGGTCCTTCCAAGATCACCCCCGCTCCGCTGCCTTGCTGATTCGAGGACCCGTCTACTGACAATACCCATTTAAAATTGGGTCCCTCCTGCTGGGCCTCGGTCGAGGACATCTCGGCCACAAAGTCAGCGTAGACCTGTCCTTTGATCGGGCCCCTGGGTTCATACTGGATGTCGAATTCTGACAACTCGATTGCCCAATGCACCATTCTTCCCGCCACATAAGGCTTCTGCAAGACCTTACATATCGACAGATCTGTCATTACCACCACTGTGAAGCTCTGGAAATAGTGGCGAAGTCTCCTGGCTGAAAACACCACTCCTAATGCTGCCTTTTCTAAGGCTTGGTATCTCGTCTCGGGCCCCTGCAACACTTTGCTGACAAAATAAATGGGCTTCTGGCTCTGTTGCTGTTCTTGAACCAAGACAGAACTTACCGCCCTATTTGTAACTGCAAAGTACAGACGCAGGGGTGTGCCGAGCTGAGGCTTGCACAAGACTGGCGGGCTGGCCAAATACTCTTTGAGCCTAAGGAAGGCCTGCTCACATTCTGCAGTCCAGGTGAATCTGCTATTCCTCCTTAGGCATTGGAAGTAAGGGTGGCCTTTGTCTCCTCCTGCGGACACGAACCTGGAGAGTGCAGCCATCCGACCCGTCAACTGTTGCACTTCTTTGACCGACGTCAGGCTCCTCATGGCTATAATCACTGCACACTTGTCTGGGTTGGCCTCAATCCCTCTTTCCGTGAGCAAAAACCCAAGGAACTTGCCCGCTTCCACCCCAAAGACGCATTTTTCTGGATTCAACTTCAGCCCGTACTTTGCTATTGTATTGAACAGCTCCTCCAAGTCGTCAACATGCTGATCTCGTGCCTGGGACGTCACTACCATGTCATCTACATAGGCCTGTACATTGCGTCCCAGCATGGGGGCGAGGACCTTGTCCATCAGCCTCTGATATGTGGCACCCGCGTTCTTCAGGCCAAACGGCATGACTGTGTAGCAGTAACAAGACAGCTCTATCATGAACGCAGTCTTGTTCTCATCCATCGGGTGCATCTTGATCTGATTGTACCCGGAGAAAGCGTCCAAGAAACTGAGTAACTTGCAGCCCGAGGCACTGTCTACTAGTGCATCTATGTTGGGCAGAGGGTAGGAATCTTTCGAACAAGCCTTGTTAAGGTTTGTGAAGTCCACACACATCCTCCATTTCCCATTGGCCTTTTTCACCAGGACGACATTCGCAAGCCACTCAGGGTATTGTATTTCCCATATGTGACCTGCTTTCAGCAACTTCTGTGTTTCCTCCCTGACTACCTGCCTTCGTTCATCATTGAACTTCCATCTCCTTTGGCCGACTGGTCTGGCTTGGGGATTCAGTGCCAGGCAATGGCATAGAAAATCGGGGTCAATACCTGGCATGTCTGAGGGAGACCAAGCGAAAGCGTCCAGATGCTTTCCTATAACCCCCGCGACCTGATCTTGGGTCTCCTGAGACAGGGACTTACCCAGCTTGAAAATCTTCCCCCCGATCTCCTTCTCCACGACCTCCTCTGCCGGTTTAGGTCGCCTCGCTCGGGCGACCTCTGCTCGGGTGACCCCGACGTCACCTCGGGGCATATCTGCTTCATTGACATCTCCTCCCGGTGGTGAAGTGGTCACCATGCACACTCCCTGCTTTGTCCTGAGGCTATTCTCATAGCACCTTTTAGCCTCTTTTTGGTCTGACTTGATGGTTACCACCATCCCCTCCATCGATGGCAGCTTCATCTTCATGTGCCTTGTGTACACTACAGCCCCTAGCCGGTTCAGGGCCGGTCTGCCCAGAAGTATGTTGTAGGCAGAGGGAGCGTTCACCACAAGGTACCTGATGTTCTCTGTGCGGGATGCTACTCCATCGGTGAACGTGGTCCTCAGCTCTATGTATCCCCGCACTTCTACTTGGTCTCCTGCGAACCCATACAAACAGCCGACATAGGGTCGCAACTGATCAGGAGACAACTGTAGCTTGTTGAAAGTCGACCAGAACATCACATCGACCGAGCTTCCCTGATCGACCAATACCCGGTGCACCTTACGTGCGGCAGTGACTACTGAAATGACCACCGGATCATTATCATGGGGGATAACATCTTGGCGATCAGCCTTTGTGAAGACGAGGTCGATGTCCGGAAAGTGATCTTCCTCGCAGGCCTCCACTGCCATCACTGAACGTGCATACTTCTTACGTTGCGAAGAAGTGCACCCTCCTCCTGAGAACCCACCTGATATAGTGTGGATCTCACCATGTATGGGCACTTCATGCCCCTGGTCTGCCCTTGGTGCAACAACCGTCTCACCTTCCGATGCCTCCTTTAGGTAGTCATTCAAAAACCCACTCTTCACCAACTCATCCAATTGGAGAGCCAGGGCCAGGCAATTTCGAACGGGGTGCCCAAAAGCCTTATGGAATTTGCACCATGCATTTTTGTTGGGCCCCAACCTCTTGTCACTCTTTGGGGGCATCTTCAACCTTTCTGCCACGTTAGGAATGGCAATCAGTTCCTTCAACTCCACCACAAATTCATGCTTAGGGGGCATGTCATCTTTGCCTAGCGCCCTAGGTTGTGGTTTTCGGGGCTCGTAGGGCTTCTGTTTCCCTTGAGCTTTCTTCTTCGTGGTCGCCTCGTGCACCCGCAGCGGTTGAGGCCAACTAGGCGCTCGGGGCCTTAACGAGACTGCGCTTTCTCGCTTCTCGCTGAGCTCTCCTTCGGCGACAATGTGGGCCACAGCACGTCGTTTTATGTCACCGAAGGTCTTGGGGCGGCTGCGTATCAGAGATTCACTGAAAGGCCCTGGCAATACGCCCTTCCTGAAGGCGTGCACCACCATGTCTTCATCCTTGGTGTGCAACCTTACCACCATTGCCCCAAACCTATTAAGGTAATCTTTAAGGGACTCCCTCTGATGCTGCCTTACATCAAAAAGATCGTAACACACTGGTGGAGGGGCCCTGTTGACAAGATATTGCTCCTTGAACAGCGTGGAGAATTGCGCGAAAGACGTGATATGTCCTTTAGGCAAACTCACGAACCATTCTAGCGCAGTTCCTGTCAGTGTGGCCATAAAGAGCTTACAGTCCACTGCGTCAGATCCTCCCGACAACATCATCTGCGTATGGAAAGCAGTGAGATGCGTTTCAGGATCCTCTTTCCCGGTGAACACGGTCTTAGGCCCTACAAAGGTGGCTGGGACCACCGTGTTCATGATCGCCTGGGAGAAAGGCATGGGAACGGCCCTTGGGGGCACTGGTGGGGCTCGATCATCTTCCCCACGATCTCCAGCTTGTTGTATATGTTGCAAATTCAAGCGTAGCTCCTCATTTGCTCGGTGTAGCTCTTCATTCCTGGCCTGTGAGGCGGCCAGGTCTTCCTGCATACGCACCTGATGCGCTCGAGATTCCGCCACCGTCTCCTGGAGGACGTGCATCGTTTCCATCAGCTATTGCATGGTAACGCTGTCGCCTCCATTTGTTTGAACAGACCCGTGTCTTGTATTCCTCATCTTCCGTGGTTCTTACTCTCACTCTCGTGTATGGGACCTTGTTTTACTCCAGCCCCACGGTGGGCGCCAAATGTTCTTGCCGGTTGACCCGCCTGTCGATTGACTCACGACACTCACACGCCTCCTTCCTTACGTTGATATGTGCTTGGTTCTTTCGAAGCAATCTGCACCTGCAAAAGAGAAAGGGGGCGCCCTAGAGGCCGTTTGCACTCCGACGCTCAAGTCAGTGTAAGGCAAGGAACACTGTTCTTGCCGGTTGACCCGCCTGTCGATTGACTCACGACACTCACACGCCTCCTTCCTCACGTTGATATATGCTTGGTTCTTTCGAAGCAATCTGCACCTGCAAAAGAGAAAGGGGGCGCCCTAGAGGTCGTTTGCACTCCGATGCTCAAGTCAGTGTAAGGCAAGGAACACCAAGTGTATTGAGTTTCTCTCTGTGTTTAGGTCTAGAAATTGCGTACCTTTGTGAAGTATTTTACTGTCCCTTATATAGTCTAGGGTTTACTGCGCCGCTAGCCCTAATTAGGGTTTACTGCGCTGCTAGCCATATTTAGGGTTTACTAGAATACCCTTGCGCCACTATCACCCAATCTTAGGGTAATCTAGCACATAAGGTTTCCTTCTCTGGAATGCAAACTTTAACAGGGTGACCACCTGGATGCCTCCTTGTGCACCTAGTCTCTGGGGCCACCTGTTCTGGGAGTGCCTTCACTGTTCACGTGCCATGCATGTAGCTTTACTGGGAAAACCCTAGTTCTGGTGTGTACTCGTCCCCTCAGGACTCTACACCTAACTGTGCTCTCCCTGCTACGCGCATGGGCACTTCGTGATCCAGGCCTCTCCCTACCTCTGGGTATTTAACTGGTTATTGGCCCACACTGGGAACCAATCTTAACTATTCTATTTACGCTGTTCAAATCACCCAAGGCCGATGTCACCTCGCCACACTCTGTCGCCGAGGACTCCTCGGCCTGCTGAGTGACGATGACACCTCCGCCCATCCTGGTGATCTGACGACTACTCACCGTCTCTATAGTCTGATGACTAGTCACCCCTCTCTGTAGTCTGATGACTAGTCACCCCTCTCTATAGGCTGATGACTAATCACCCTTTCCTGTAGGCTGATGACTAATCACCCCTCTCTGTAGGCTGATGACTAATCACCCCTCTCTTGTTCAATACCCCCTGTGGGGTCCATTCCACGTGGCTTTGGCCCCTGCTGTGGGACCCAGCTGATGTCCGAGGACTGGTCAGTACACCAATAAAACCCAGCTCAAGAAAGTGACAGCAGTGTGCACCCACCCTCTTTCTTCAGCCCGTTAAGAACCTTTTTCGTAGAACTACAAATCCCAAGCTCCGCGGAACTCAGTCTCTTCCATGTCGGGACATTCTATTTTTCTTCGTCAAATTAAAAAACACAGTCCATTTCAGAGTTACACAACGCAAAACTCCAATGGAAAATTTTCAAATAATAAACCCTAAGTTGACAACAACTGAGTTGAGTCTTAACTTGCCTTCTTCACGAATTGAGACAATGCCTTGTATGTTTGTCAGGGTCTCGGCCTTAAACCTGGCAATGAATCTCGGCACAACCTTGCAAACACATGGGAAGGATGTGGAACTGAATAGAGTGGGTTTGCGCACGAATTTTAAGCTAGCCAGTGTCATGGAAATGAAAAGCGATAAAACCTTTTCATAAAAGCTACACAGTTGGCATTGTAATCGAACACTGAAAGAGTGCATGGTTTAAGGTTCAAGAGAATCTCTTTTTGAAGATTTTTTCAGTACAAAGTATTTGGTGCAATTCAGCATAGTTGAACTGCTTTATGCATTCTTCATGAGATGAAGTAACTTTAATTAAGTGTTTGGAAATTTATTTTGAATTGGAATTAATTTACTTCAAACTAATTTTGAGGAGATGAGATTTTTGTGTAGATATTTTTAAAACTAGTACTTTACTAGTGAAATGACGGTTTTTAACCCCGCGCTCCTTCACTGTTTCATCACTTTTGCTTAAGCTTTCCTTCAATCATCTTATTTCTCCCAAACGCTCCTGCTTTAACTTCAACCTTCGCGACTTTTCACCCTCAACTCGCCCAAAAGGTATGATTTTTATTCCTTAGCTTTCCTTTATTTCATGGTTTCTCCATTCATAACATGTGATAACTGCTCTGGCTATGTTTATGATTTCTGCACCTTAGAGTTTCCTGCATTTTTCACTGTTGTGTTCTTCATCTTGGAGTCTCTGTTCTTCTGCTTCATTGAGCCACACCATCAATTCTTCTAAACCCTCGTTTTCCTTCCTTTTGCCTCTCCTTTTTTAGCTTTGTTCGAGATGGCAAGAACCAAAACCACTCCCAACCCTCCTCCTTCGGTTGACTACAAAGCCCTCTATCCTTGGGCCTCTGATGACCTTCTTGCTGAGACCTCTCAACTCACGTCTAGTGGGGACGTGACCTAGCACAGGGAGGACGAGGCCGCTTGCATGACCCATGTGTTCGGGAGGGAGTGCGATGCATATGTCTCGGTTCGACCTTGCACAGAGGGCGAACCCGTATGTGCAGACAATCGCTCCAACGACGGGGAGCCCTTCTTCTTCCTCTACGCCACCATCTTCAAGCGAGTCAAGCTTCACTTGTCCTTCACTGGGTTCGAGAGGGCCCTCCTCATAGAGCTTAACGTGGCCCCTACCCAGCTGCATCCCAACAACTAGACCTTTGTGAGGGTCTTCGCCTTTTTGTGCAACTACCTAGGGCACCCTCCTTTCGTGGACGTCTTCCTCCACTTCTTCGAAGCGAAGAGCCCCAGGAAAAGGCTTTGGGTAAGCCTCAACGGAGTGGCGGGGAGAGTCCTCCTGACTCTCTTCTAGCAATCCTACAAGGGCTTCAAAGGGAAGTTCTTTAGGGTATGTTGCAGCTCCTATGACCCCACTTTGCTCGATGGGTTTCCCCTGTATTGGGTTGAAAAGCTGACGTTCAAAAAACCCAAGGGTCTCGAGGAGCTGGCCCCACTCGATCGTGACTTGTGCCAGCTTCTTTCAAGCTTGGGAGTGGTGTTTAACACCACCCAGATGATTAAGCACAAGTACGACGCCGAGTCCCTCAAGGGATATATTGGTATCCGTTCCTCTATACTTTAAGTATTTTGCCTGTATTTGATGCTACTGTGTATTGTTGTTGAATTGTCTTCTTACATTTACTACTCTTGTGCAGATATGACTCTCGATGCAGAGAAAAAGAAGAGATTGGCTGAGCTGGTTGCCCGTCGTCGAGCGGCAAGTACTGGTGCAAACAGCTCAGCCCCTGCTGATCCCCCAGCTCTTGTTCAGGAATCGCCCAACTTAGCCCCTACTGATAAAGGGGTGGTCACGGTGGACTCTGAGGACGAGGGCATAGAGGACAGTCTCGTCTTCAAGAGGCCAAGATTGGGGTTTCGGCCACCTCCTTTTCAGCTACAGAGGACCAGCCTCCCTCCTTCATGGACAACCACCCCAGCATTACTTCTCCTCCTACGTTAGAAGATGGTGAGGAGAGCGCCCCCGGGGGTTGTGTGCCTCCTGCCCTAGAACTTCCCTCCATCCTCCAATAGGCCCTCAAGTGCCTTCAGAACAATGAGGCGATGGAGGCCTTGGATGGGGACTCACTGAGGGATCGCGTGGGGCGAGGCCTTGGTGAGTTCCTTGCCACCTCCAGCGCCTTGGTGAGCCAAGCAGAAGCGAGGATGAAGGAGGACCTTGCCCAGGTGAGCCTGTCTGAGGCAAGGTTGAAGGAAGAGCTTGCTCTCCAGGTCCAGGTATTATTTAGGCGTGAGGCTGCTATGAACCAAGAGCTTAGCAGCCTCCGCTAATCTGAGAAGGAGACCAAGAAGCTCCTCTTCGACAAGGGTCAGGAGGCCCTCCAGCTGGAAGCCAAAATCATCCCCTCCGCAACAAAGTGATTGATCTGGAGGAGCAGCTAGAGGGAGCACAAGTTAAGGTGGCCAAGCTGGAGGAAAAGGCCACCAATCAAGAGGTCCAACTGGGCAGGGTGAAAGGAGAACTCACCCAACAAGCTGAACTGCTCAAGAAGATCGAGGTTGAGCTGACTAAAGACGCTGGTGAAGCCTTTGGAGCAGGGTTTGATGAGGCCCTTACTCAGGTTGCCTGCGTGCATCCTGAGGTGGACCTCTCTCCCTTCTCTGTGTCGATGCAGGTTGTCGACGGGCAGCTCACTCCCAGGGCTTAGGTCTCTTGATATGTAACAGCTGGATTCTTGAACTTTTTGTAATCACTGCCTCTATTTATAATATTGTAGATCATTTTGCTGCTTTATGTGCGTCTTTTTCTCATGTTCTGTATGTCTTTAAATTTGTCTCCACTTGATGATCTCCACTTGATTGCCTTAGGAATCATCACCTTAGGAATCTTTGCTAACAATGTCTTCGCCATAGGTTCTCCCCTTAGGTAGCACTCTTCATCCTGCCAAACTCCAAAAGGAAATCATGCTAACCTTAGATGACTCTTTCCTATCACGTTGTATGTCACGTCGTAAGAAAGATCCTCCTACTGGAGGCATACTCCATTATCTTGTTGATCGCTCCCTATTTAGGCAAAGCCTTAGGCGAGGACCTTCGAACTATACATATCGTCCTTAGCGTTCTCACTCGAAGGGGGAGGTGTTCTCTACAAACCTTCCTTACCCGACCTCGAAACCTCTAACACACGGATTTGTTTTTAGCTGACCTCTCCTTGCTCTAGGCAAAGGAGGATTTTACTGGTGAGCTATACTGATAGCATTCCTATGAGCTCTTCTTTGGATTTTGGAGTTCCTTGGTGATGATGGATGCGGAAGCTTATGGAGGAGGTGAGCAAGGCTTTCCTAGGAAGCATGGGTGCCTTGAAGGTGCATGAAGAGTGAGGAAATGGGGAGGTTTGGCCAGCCCCTTTGGTAGTGATGAATTGAAGACTAAAACCTAAGTGTTAGGCAAAGAGTGGTGTATGGCACAATTTTGGCAGCATAACAATACTTTATTTAATCTTGAAAATACATGAGGTAGGCCTCCTAATTTATAGATTTAGGAGCCTTGGTGAGCAAGCTTAAAGGGTAGGGATGGAAATACAAAAAGTGGGGGCTGCCTAGGGTATTGACTTTAGTCAAACCACACCATCATCCTAATATTCTAGAAGATAGGTAAAAAATACAACATTTGATAGTACACCCCTCCTTCTTTTGCTGAAGACACCTATTTGCTAGCACACCCCTCCTTCTATTGCTAAGGGCACCTTTTTGATAGCACACCCCTAAGTGAGCAAGTTTTGCTTTCTACACTACACTAATCTACTAAGCTACCCCTAATGGGCCTCCAAGTAGCATGTACAAGGTCTTCTCCCTCCCATCCGTGGCTTGACTCATTTGGGCGTGAGTGTGCTTGGCCATGGACCTTGTGTTGGGCCTGAACTTGGGTTGGAGCTTGGGCCTCTTCCATCATATACTGTTCCACCTTGGTGTTTTCATTCAAAAGGGGGAAGGTTTTCTCTATGAACCTTCCTTTCCCACTTTCGAGACCTCTAACCCAAAGGAGCAGTTATTACTGACCTCTCATCGCCCAAAGGCAAGGGAGGATTTAACTGGTGAACCATACTGATGGAGATCAAGCTCAAGAGGACATGGAGGCCAAACATCACGAAGAAGAAGAGGTTGAGGACGTTCATGGAGATCAAAGTCAACCTCAAAGGATCACAAGAAGCATGTTCAAAATATTAGGAGCTAGGGGACGTTTATTTTCCCTTTTTGTAATTTCATTATGTGAAGGTGCTTAGAGGAAAACATGAGAAACCTCTTGTGTTAAAGCATCTTTAGGTTTTTTTAGTTAGGAGCATTAGGAGGGGGGTGCGTGAGTAAATAGGTGTAGAAGTTAAAATAGGAGGTGCCAAAGTGAGAAAAGAAATCACACCTTCCTCATGTCTTGTTAGGCGCCATTTTTCATTTGAATTTGGGGGGAATTTTGGTTTCTTTTAGCTTGCATTTCAGCACCTAAAAACTATAAATAGAGGTGTTGCACCTTGTATATGCAGATTGGAAATTATTAGTAAGAAAACTCTACTCATTTTTTTGAGAGCATTTGTGAGCACTTGTGTGTCTCTTCTTCCTTGCTTCATCTTGAGAGCTCTTGGAACTCAAGTGGCAGCATCACACTCTTATCTTGAAGCAATCCAACCTTCAAGTGGCGAGATCATCTCCAAGTCTCCTCTTCATAAGTCTTCTAATCCATTCTCCATTCCATTTCCTATTTTGTTCTTATCTTGCAATTCTATTCGGTGTTTTTTTTGTTCCTATTTTCAAATATGTCCAGCATTTTTTCATTTTCCAGCACCTATGTTCTGTTTCTTTTCCTTTTTCTTGTATTTCAATCGTTTCAATTTGACAATAGATGGAACGTCTAATTGAGATTGTGTTTTGGCATTAGTTTTGGTGAGTTCTTGTCTTAGAACATTGATCCAATTCTAAGAGAAAGTGCCTCTCATATGACCAACTCAAGATGTCTCCTAAGAATGTCAAGAACTTTTCATATTATGTTCTTGAATTCACATCACATACTGTTCAACCTTGGCGTTTTCACTAGAGGGGAAGACGTTCTCTGCGAACCTTCCTTCTGACTCTCGAGACTTCTAACCCTAGGTGAATGGTTATGAGCCGACCTCTCATCGCCCATAAGCGAGGGAGGATTTAACTGGTGAACCATACTGTTCAACTTTGGCGTTTTCACTCACGGAGGAGGTGTTCTCTGCAAACCTTCCATCCCACTCTCGAGACATCTAACTCCAAGTGAATGGTTTGTAACTACATTGCACAAAATATTCGAAAATGTACTTCAATCAAAATTTTTATTGGGTGACCTCATTAAAAACCCTTATAAGGGAAAAAATAGTGTCCCCTAGAAACTGTGTACAATGTTACAATTTAGCTTAAATAAAACTTCAGGTGAGTCGCATTCCATGTACGAGGAATCGGCCCACCTTCTAAAGTTTCAAGCCTGTATGCCCAGTTCCCAAGTGCCTTTATCACTCTGAATGAACCAGTCCACTTGGGGGACAACTTGTCCTCCAGCTGATATGGGTGGGCTTTTCGCATCACCAGATCGGCGACCTGGAACTGCCGAGGTCTCAGCTTGGAGTTGTGCTTGTGCTCCACCCTTCTCTTCAAGGCTTCGACTTTGATTCCCGCTTCCTCCCTCACCTCATCTAGTAGGTCCAGGTTCACCTTTCTCTCTTCGTTGGACTCTTTAGCTACGAAATTCTGAAAACGTGGTGAGTTCTCCTAGATCTCCATAGGGATCATTGCGTCTTAACCATACACCAAGCTGAAGGGTGTTTCCTTGGTAGTGGACTGGGGAGTGGTGTGGTGTCTGCCCAAGTTCCTTTGGCCTTCTCCAGCCTTCTCTTCAGCCCCCTTAGTAGGACTCGGTTGGCTGACTTGACCTACCCATTAGTGTGGGGGTGTTCGACTGATGCGAACACCTACTTTATCCCAAGCTCCGTACACAGCTTGCCCAACTGCTGGCTTGCGAATTGAGTGCCATCATCAGACACCAATCGCTTTGATACCCCAAAGCGACACACTATGTTCTTCCATACGAAGTGTTGGATCTTGTGGGCTGTGATTTGTGCTACTGGCTCAGGCTCTATCCACTTCATGAAATAATCTATGGCAACCACGAGGTACTTCATCTGCCGCACAACCAAAGGAAAAGGCCCCAGAATGTCGATTCCCCAGGTGTGGAACGGCCAAGGGCTATATATCGACCTGAGCTCTTCTGGTGGCGCCTTGTACCAGTCACCGTGTTGTTGACATTGCTTGCACTACTGTGCGTACTTCGTGCAATCCTCCCTCATGGTTGGCGGATAGTATCCTGCACGAATGGCCTTTGATGCAAGAGCTCGACCACCAATATGACTCCCACATATCCCCTCGTGGAGCTTTTCCATTATTCGCGTGCACTGCTCACCATGCACACACACTAAGATGGGGTGGGTAAACCCATGTCTCTACAATTCTCCATCAATGAGTGTGTATTTGGTTGAGTTCTTCTTTATTTTTCTAGCCTCTGTGGTTTCCAGCGGGAGCATCTCATCGGCCAGGTAGCGCTTGTAGGGTGTCATCCAAGTTTCTCCTCTCACAACCAGGCAGACCTGCAATGACTCCTCCCCTAACGCTGGATACGCGCTTACTCTGGGCATCTTCAATGTCTCCTAAATCAATGACCAATGACTCCTCTTCCTCCCATCTGATGTGCTGATCTAATGGACCTCTACCAAATTGTCACAGGTGTCTTCAGGGTTTCCTGGATGACTGTCCTCTGCCTGCCCCCTTGCTCGAGCTGGCGAGCTTTGCTAGCAAGTCCGCTCGGGCATTCTGCTCTCTGGGAACATGCACCAACTCGAACGTTGCAAATGACTGCCTCAACGCCTGTATATACTCTAGATAAGAGGCCATCTGAGGGTCTTTGGCCTGGTACTCTCCTGTTACTTGGCCCATGACTAGTAGGGAGTCATTCTTTGCTAACAAACTTCGCGCTCCCATCTCCTTGGCCAACAGTATCCTAGTGATCAGGGCCTCATTTTCTACCTGGTTGTTACTGGCCTTGAAAGCAAACCGAAGGGCCTGTTCAATCAATAGCCCCTTCGGTCCCTCCAAGATGACGCCAGCTCCGCTGCCCTATTGATTAGAAGACCCATCTACTGAGAGCACCCAGCGGAAGTCGGCTTCTTCATTGGGTGATTCTGCCGATGAGAGCTCGGCTACAAAATCAGCGTAAACCTGGCCTTTGATAGGGCCTCTAGGCTCATACTAGATGTCAAACTCTAAAAGCTCTACCGCCCAATGCACCATTCTTCCCGCGATGTATGGCTTCTATAAGACCTTACGAATGGGAAGGTCAGTCATCACCACCACTGTGAAACTCTGGAAGTAGTGGGGAAGTCTTCTTGCTGAGAACACCACTGCCAGCGCTGCCTTCTCTAGGGCCTGGTACCTCACCTCAGGCCCGATACCTCACCTCAGGCCCCTGTAATACTTTGCTGACAAAGTAGATTGACTTCTGAATTTGATCCTGTTCCTGCACAAGAACTGAGCTAACCACCCGATCAGTGACTACAAAGTACAGGTGCAGAGGAGTGCCCAGCTGTGGTCTGCATAACACTGGTGGATTGGCTAGGTACTCCTTCAACTTGAGGAATGCCTCTTAACATTCTGGGTCCATAAGAACCTATTGTTCCTCCTCAGGCACTGGAAGTAGGGGTAACCCTTATCTCCCCCCGCTGATACGAATCTAGAAAGAGCGATCATCCGCCTTGTCAACTGCTGCACATCCTTTACTAAAGTCGGGCTTCTCATAGCAAGGATTGCAGCACACTTGTCAGGGTTCGCTTCTATCCCCCGCTCAGTGAGCAAGAAGCCTAAGAACTTGCTGCTTTAACCCCAAACATGCACTTCTCCAGCTTTAGCTTCAACTTGTATTTAGCTATTACTGTAAAAAGCTCTTCTAGATCAGCCACGTGCTGATCTTTTACCTGTGAGGTCACCACCATGTCATCCATGTAGGCTTGTACATTTCGTCCTATCATGAGCGCGAGTACCTTGTCCATCAGCCTCTGGTAGGTGGCACGTGCGTTCTTCAGCCCAAAGGGCATCACAGTGTAGCAGTAGCAAGACAGCTCTGTCATGAATGCCGTCTTGCACTCATCCATGGGATGCATCTTGATCTGGTTGTACCCATAAAAGGCATCCAAGAAGCTGAGCAACTTGCAACCCGAGGAACTGTCTATGTAACGCCCCTCAAAATATTGGTCATTTTTATATGATAAAATAAAGGTGAAACAATAATATCAAAATTTAACATAGATATATACATAATATAATTCATCCATTAATACAAATGTGCCTCAAAATAATATCCCTTTTCGAGAAAGTTTTAATACATCTCCATACAGGAGTTTTCAAAATAAAACAAAAAACCACAGCATTCAAAACCGGCGATCTCCTCCTCCAGAAAGTGCTCACTGAGGAGCTCTACTACCTGCAACCTCATCTGCTCCCGTGCAAATATACACGATCATCACAGGTTTAAGAAAAACAACCACGATACAAAACGAAGGGTAAGCTAGATATTTTTAAAAACTTTAAATATGAAACTTTATATCAATAGAAAGCATAAATCTTCACACCATTCATAATCTATATCAATTTCAACCATCAACATCCCCATATTCCACAAACTCGTCAAGTGTCTATTCAATACATTCAATACTCATGGTTCACATGTCAGACTTTCCACTGACTCATAACACATAGACACATGACTCTACTTCCGGAAGACTCGTGCATTGAACTTAGCATCCAGAGGCCTGCACCTGTCATACGAAATTGCTGTAAAGTTTCCATAGCCATGCGCATAAACATAATCTCGATCTCAATCTCAATCTCAATATCCTCACTCTCTCAGTATGACAGGGTTAATCCATATAACAGATCAAGTCAGTTATCTTTCAAACGACTTACCCATACATATGGACCTCCTTCGACTCTCACCAACTGAATGACTTCATCTATGTGATTCCATCATATCAGCAGAGTCAGGATCGCCTCATTCACAGGATACTCACTGATCAATACACCTCATAACCAATCTCAACACGGTATTTCCTTTCCTGAAAATACTATGTCTTGATCACAATTTCACATTCATCCAGTACATCATATCACACGTATTTCACATTTCAATCTCAAACAGTTTCAAACGACACTAAAACAGGGGAGTTCGAAATCAACATTTAAAACCGGCGATCACGTCGCCCCACACATAAAAACAGAGCATCGTGAAAAAGAATATGAAACCGGCGACCACGTCGCCCTCACTTCAGAACCTACTCGCCTAAAGTTTTTATAAACGAAAATGCTAGCTTCCCTTACCTGGACTTGCGCAAAATCACCAAGAGCTCCAAAACCCACCGAAGCTCAAAGATGCCTTAACCTGCACCATAGAGTCCCGATCACAAAACTAACGAGATTACCCATTTTCTGCGTTAACAGAGATGATTTCTGAAGTTAAAAGAGTCGTATGCACAACCTATGCAGAGATGACCCTCTCAAATTCAGACTCGACTCAAAGAACAGAGCAAAATGACTTACTCTGTTTTAGGGCTTTGAGCAGAAAACTTGCAGAGCACAACGTCAGGAATCCAGGGTAGTCGCCGATCTTCAACTGGTTCGCTAGGACGTATGAACGCAGGGAGAAGGAGAGGAAAGAAACAGGGAACCAAAGTTAACTCACTCAATCACTCTCAAACCACAGCAACGTTCACTGCCTCTCAGGAGTGAGTTTTGAATCTAAGCCAACTTGCCCAGAAATGCCGCTGCCCCCCGCCCACTCTGCAGGAAACCTTGCGTGCACACTTCCTTGAACAGTATGACCACGTGGGTCTCTGCGCATACCAACTCTCTGACGCTAACTATTCTGAAACACCCTTTCTGTCTACGTGCCGCGCATGCAGGACGTCTCATGCTGGGAGCCTGGTGTAACATCCCGCCAAAATACTATTCATATTTATATAATGAAAATAAAGGTAAACAAATATATTGAAGTGAACAAAATTATATATATGTAATGAAGTTTCTCCTCACAGGGAGTTTAATACATAATCGGTCAATTTCCAAAACTTAAACAAAATACAGCAAAAAGACAAATAGGCGATCTCCTATCAGAAAAAGGGCGATCTCCTATCAGACAATAGAAAAAGGGTGATCGCCTAACAGAAGCAGAAACAGGCGATCTCATTCCGGCGACCACTCAATGAGGAGCTCTACTTCCTGCAACATCATCTGCTCCCGTGTAAATTATACACGATCATCACAGGTTTAAGAAAAAGCCAAATACAACACCAAAACACAGGGTAAGCTAGATATTTGAAAGAGAGTTTAGATATGAACTTTAAAATCAAGATAAAACAAATTCAAGATACCCACGTAAAACCATCAACTAAACACATATTTCACAATTCCTCAAAGGTCGTTAAAATCACATAATTCATCAAGTGTCTATCAATTCAATGTTTCTCATTTCTCACGTCAGACTTCCACTGACTCATCACACAAGACACTTGACCCTACTTCCGGAAGACTCGTGCGTTGAACTTAGCATCCAGAGACCTGCACTTGTCATACTTCATTGCTGTAATGTTTCCACAGCCATGCGCATCAACACAACCTCGATCTCAATTTCATCACTCTCACAGTATGACAGGGTTAATCCATATAACAGGTCAAGTCAGTTATCTTTCAAACGACTTACCCATACATATGGACCTCCCTCGACTCTCACCAACTGAATGACTTCATCTATGTGACTCCATCATATCAGCAGAGTCAGGATCGTCTCATTCACAGGATACTCACTGATCAATACACCTCATAACCAAATCTCAACACGGTATTTCCTTTCCTGAAAATACTATGTCTTGATCCCACATTCACAACATTCAACACATCATATAACACTTAAATGAACGATTCAGTCACAGCAACATTCATTCCACGGTTCAGATTTTCGAATATCACATGTATTTCACATTTAAATCTCAAACAGTTTCAAACAGCACTAAAACAGGGGAGTTCGAAAAACAACGCCAAACCGGCGAACTCATTCAAAAGCAGGGGATTTCTAAAACAAAGTTAAAACTGGTGACCACGTCACCCTGTAAGAACCTAGAAGTTTATATTGGAATAAAAGTGTTATATTATAAATAAATTCGAAGCACGTGTTTATTTAAATATAAAGGAAGGAATGTATAGCTGAGAAGCCTACGAGATCGCCGTTATTAAGCGGGTAGGCGATCTCCAACTTCTCTGGTACTTGAACGCCTATCGCCTAGCTTATGCTTGAACGCCTATCGCCTAGCTTATGCTTGAACGCCTATCGCCTAGCTTATGCTTGAACGCCTATCGCCTGTGTGTACCTAGTAGCCTGTCGCCTAGAGTACACCTAATCGCCGAAACTACACTTGGTGTGTAGCCAAAATGTTGGATCAACCCTGGTACGTCCCAAAAGCCACGCGTATCAAGGTGTGGGTTAAACCTTGGATACGCTGGGCAGGCGAAGCTCTATACTTGAGCATAAGAGAATCATCCTTAACGTTACACGCTTGGGCGCACGAGGACTTGTGCTAATCAACTCTTGGAAGTGTGAAGCTACCGACGTCACCAAGCCTTGTGGAGAGAATACCTTGGATGTAACATAGTGGAATGAAGAACCTCCAGGGGGGGAGTGGCGAGTGTTGTAACATCCCACCAAAATAATACATACATACATGTATAATTGAAATTAAGTGTAACCAAATAATATTGAAGAGTGCAAAATAAAATGTATATATATATATATCAGAAATGAAGTTACTCCTCTTAGGGAGTTTAATACATAACCAAATAATATTGTTTGCAAGATTTTACGAAATTAAAAGAAATGCAGTAAGACAGGCGGTCTCAAGAGAAAACGGCGATCTCCAACACAAACCGGCGATCCCAAAACAGAAGACCTCAAAACAGGCGATCTTCTATCAGGACACAAATCCGGCGATCACCCCCGAGAGGTGGAAATAGGCGATCTCTTTCCCCGGCGATCACTCACTAGGGAGCTCTTCTTCCTGGAAGATCATCTGCTCCCGTGTAACAATTACACGATCATCACAGTTTATAAAGAGAACCAAGCACAACACCAAAGAAAACACCACAGGGTAAGCTAGACATTTTAAAGAGAGTTTAAATAGGAACATTAAAATTAAAGTAAAACAAGTTTCAAGATTATCCATGTAAAACGTAGAGCTGCTCATCCCTTCACCTGATCGCCCAAAAATCCAAACATTTCACAGCATTTCTCAGAATCAATCTATTTCACAAACTGCATCAAGTGTCTATCAATATTCAAGTTTCTCATTTCACATGTCAGACTTTCCACCGACTCACAACACAAGACACTTGACACTACTTCCGGATTGACTCGTGCGTTGAACTTAGTATCCAGAGACATGCACTTGTCATACCATACCACTGTGAATCCACACAGCATGCGCATATACAATCTCAATGTTACCATTCTCCTGGTATGACAAGGTTAATCCATACAACAGCTCGAGCTCGTTCCCATTTGAACAACTCGCCCATACGTATGAACCTCCTTCGACTCTCACCAACTGAATAACTTCATCTACGTGATTCCATTATCTCAGCAGAGTCAGGATCGTCTCATTAACAGGTTACTCACTGATCAATGCACTTCCTAACCAATCTCAACACGGTATTTCCTTTCCTGAAAATACTACGCCTCGATCCCACATCCAAACACATCATACCATTCAAGTAAATGATTCAAATCACATCAACAAACATTTCAAAGCTTCAGATCTTCGAATATCTCATGTAAATCTCAAGTAGTTTCAAAACAACATCAAAAACAGAGATTTCGCAAAACAGCGCCAAAACCGGCGACCTGGTTCAAAAACAAGGTATTTCGAAGGCTTTATATAAAACCGGCGACCACGTCGCCCAAAACACATAGAACAGAGCATTTTACACAGATGAAAACGAAACCGGCGACCACGTCGCACTCATTTCAGAAATAGCTAAACTATGGCCTTTATTGAAAATGGAGTCTAGCTTCCCTTACCTGGATTTTGCGCAAATACCAGGGGCTCCGAAATCCAACGAAGCTTGAAGAACGCCTTGGCTCTGTTTTTGCGTCTGGTTGAAGGACTTGCAGAGGACTGCCCAGGTGCTCTAATGGTGGCTGTCGCTCGTCGTACTCTCGTGTGAAGGTGTTAGAATCGCAGCGCGAAGGATATATCTGGAGGAGAAGGGAGGTAACTCACTCTTTCTCTCTTCGAAGGCTGCAACGTTTCTTCCCCTTCAGTAGTGGATTTCAGTGACTTAAACCAACTTATCCCTCCAAAAGCAGCTGCCACCACCTACTCTGCAGGGAAGTTTGCGTGCACGCTTCCCTGAACAGCACGACCACTGTTGCCTCTGGTGCATGCCAACCACTGCTCTGAACAGTACTGCTACTGTTGTCGCTTGTGCATGCCAGCTACTGCTCTGAACAGTACGACCGCGAGTGTCTCCCGCGCATGCCAACATTCTGATGTCACTATTCTGAACCACCCTTTTCGTCTACGTGGCGCGCGTGCAGAACGTCTCATGCTGGATGTCTGGGTCCCACGTTCTCTGTGTATAACTTAACGTAGCGCGATGACCTTTTCACCGATGACCACAGGCGCGAAGACTAACAACCGATGACCTCTCGCGCGAAGGCTAACAACCGATGACCTCTCGCGCGAAGGCTAACAACCGATGACCTCTCGCGCGAAGGCTAACAACCGATGACCTCTCGCGCGAGGGCTAGCAACCGATGACCTCTCCCCCTGATGATGCCCGCATGCCCCTCGCGCCCAGGCGATCCTGCATGCCTTGCGCCCTGGCGATGCTCGATGACACATCGCCACGCCTTCCTGGAGGTTCTTCATTCCACTATGTTACATCCAAGGTATTCTCTCCACAAGGCTTGGTGACGTCGGTAGCTTCACACTTCCAAGAGTTGATTAGCACAAGTCCTCGTGCGCCCAAGCGTGTAACGTTAAGGATGATTCTCTTATGCTCAAGTATAGAGCTTCGCCTGCCCAGCGTATCCAAGGTTTAACCTACACCTTGATACGCGTGGCCTTTGGGACGTACCAGGGTTAATCCGACATTTTGGCTACACACAAAGTGTAGTTTCGGTGATTAGGTGTACTCTGGGCGACAGGCTACTAGGTACACACAGGCGATAGGCGTTCAAGCATAAGCTAGGCGACAGGCGTTCAAGCATAAACTAGGCGATAGGCGTTCAAGTGCCAGAGAAGTTGGAGATCGCCTACCCGCTTAATAACGGCGATCTCGTAGGCTTCTCAGCTATACATTCCTTCCTTTATATTTAAATAAACACGTGCTTCGAATTTATTTATAATATAACACTTTTATTCCAATATAAACTTCTAGGTTCTTACATTCTCCCCATCAAGAAAAATTTTCGTCCTCGAAAATTGGGTTACAAGGAAGGAGGTAAGGATATGCTTCTCTCATGGTTTCTTCAAATTCCCATGGTGAATCACCCGATCTTCACGTTGTCCACTCCCAACACGTGAGTAGGGTCTGCAAGGGACTTCCTTAGCTATGATACGTGGAATACATTATGTAGACCTGCTAATTGGGGAGGTGGGGCGATCTCATAAGCCACTAGACTTATCCTCCTTAAGATCCGATATGGCCCAACAAACTTAGGGGACAGCTTCTTTGATCTGATCGCCTACCCTACACCCTTGGCTGGTGTCCCCCTTCATAAGGACATGACCCCAGCAGCAACCTCCAAAGGTCTTCTCCTCTGCTCTGCCTAGGGCATTTGCTGACCTTAAGAAACTTTTATTCTGTCCTGTATCAGATTCACCCTCTCGGTGATCTATTGAACCAACTCTTCCTACCTCAATACTTCATCAAAATCCATTTTACATCCCTGTACATGGGATATGCTGTCCCATAGAGTGCCAACTCCAGCATTCACACTCTACTTCCAACCTTGAAGACTTTGTTGAACAAGTCTAGAACCAGGTCCTTAACGTAACCAGGACTAGCCCCTTTAGAGAAAGCGGGCAAGATCCCTTCATTGGGAGGAAAGGGGACAGCTGTCCACAACTCATGCCACCCCCTAGCGAACTCAAACTAGGGTCCGAAGTGTCCTTCTAGGAATCAACTCCTGCATCTTGATCAAATCATTCACCGACTTCTCAACTGCTGATCAAATTCCCACGCTCCAAAAGGGACACTTTTTATTCATTACTCCGCTGCATAATTCTGTACCTTACAAAGACAAGGTTTCTGTTGCTGTTACATTCCAAATTATTATTATGACCCCTTTTGCCAACTCGACTTCCTGTTCCCATTACGACCTTCTTCTTCAATGTATACGTTGGATGCATTGACGTCGGTTTCAGGTGCCTATCCAGAAGGCATACGAGAACGAACGCACCTCTGCCTCCAGAATCTCTTGCCTAAGGATAACTCTATTCTCCTTCTGTCCCAGATACCACAGGCTATTTCCACTCACAATCCCTTCCACGCCCATCATTCTGAAATTTACTACATCTCTAGGAAGACTCAACATCATCGTAACACGGCCTACCCTCATTTTTATCCACAGCCATATCCTCCTTCCCTTCTACATTCACAGGTCGATCTACATCTTATTTGCCAAAAACTTCGGAGGCTTACATTTTCGGAAGCCTTTTATCTCAACCCACCATTTCCATAATCCTCTTTCAAATCCCGGTCAGCCAAACAGCATCCATTCTGCGTGAAGCCTAAGCTAGAACCATCTCATGCTGTTTCATTGACATGAGCATCTTCTACGCTTCAAAAGAAAATTCCTTCCTTGGAATTTAACTCTGGTACTTCCCATGGTTACACATGCTTAAGCTTTAAACCCCCAGCCTCTTGCTTATTTACTCTCCATGACTTATACGTAACTGGGACTAAACCTTGGTACTGCCAAATCTAACCCACACTTGTTCCTTTCATTCCATCTACTACCACTGGGCATTCAGAGCAACCTAGGGAGGTCAAAACCTGTTTTTGAAGCAGGTGCAGAGGCCAATCGTTCAAACGACAGCTCCTCCACTATATGGCCCAAGCTCGGTTGCACACCGATTTGACACAAAAGAGTGTGTCGCTCCAAAATCAAACAAAATTCTAACGCATCTACCAGCTATAGAGCAACATTCTGTATTAAGTTACCTGACTGGGATGCCTCCGCTCCAGCCATGGCAAACACTCTCCCTGCTGCCTGAGGTCGACTGCCTCCATTCCTCAACTGTTGGGATCCACTGGGTTGAGTCATCCTATTCTGGGTAGGACAATCTCTAGCAACGTGTCCCGTCCTTTGACAGGCAAAACATCTTCTCTCTGAATCTCTTTTGGGGCACACATTGGCTGTGTGTGGTCCACCACAGTGGAAACATTTAAGTTTCCAGGGTTGTTGCTGCTGAAGCTGGGGCGGTGCTGCTTCTGCCCTATGCTGAGAGGGTCTCGAATAAGGCTTGCTTTGTGGGTGCTGCACCTTGGCCTTCCCACTGGAGGGACCCCCTGGTTGTGATCTGATTACTCTGGAACCACTCCTCTCCAGGGTCTCCACTACCCTTGCCTTCCTTACTAGGGTATGTAACTCCCTGGTCCACGGATCTGCTTGATCAGGGGTAGCACTCCCACTGAGCTTGGGTGGGTTGTGCCTCATGAACTCGGTCATCCCTACCTGCTCCCGAGGCTGATTGACCTGGGAAGCTGTTGCAGCCGATCCAGCAGTTTCCAAATGATTCATTACAGCCTGATGAATCTGGGCCATTACCGTATTCTGCTGTTGGATGGCAGTCGCCATCATCTCGATAGCCTTGGCAATCTGGCTCATCTCCGAAGAAGGTTGGGGAGGGGTAGAAGGTCTACGTGCCATCTCCTTCGTTTTCAGATTTTGAACTATAATATTCCTATATTCCCTACAACTACAAGAATGAGATCGATAAGAAATCAATTCATTCAAGGGGTAACAGCTAGACCTTACACAGGTCAGCATCTCAAAGTCATTAAGATTTTGAGTTCATCCACAGAATCATGATGCTTATAACATCAAGCATAACACCAGCACAACTACTGGTATGCAGTCACCAATCTAATCAACCATTTTCAATCAATTACAAAGACACTCAAGAGAATGAGATAGCTCACACCAGAATTCAATATATGCTAAACATCAAACCTTTGGAATTAAGATTGAGACTCATCCCGATCCAGTTATGAGTGTGCACCCTCACTACTGTATCAAGGCCTTCTCATTCTTAATACTAAGATTTTCAATTAGAACATATATTCACCAAAGCACACCCAAAATTTTAATACAAAAACGTTTGAAAACCTTTCACTATAGTTATTATTTTAAATTCAAATAACTTTCATGAGCAGAAGAAACACAATGGATCCACAGCCCTCAGGTCATCCTAAGGACGAACTGCTCTGATACCATTAATGTAACATCCCACCAAAATAATACATACATACATGTATAATTGAAATTAAGTGTAACCAAATAATATTGAAGAGTGCAAAATAAAATGTATATATATATATATCAGAAATGAAGTTACTCCTCTTAGGGAGTTTAATACATAACCAAATAATATTGTTTGCAAGATTTTACGAAATTAAAAGAAATGCAGTAAGACAGGCGGTCTCAAGAGAAAACGGCGATCTCCAACACAAACCGGCGATCCCAAAACAGAAGACCTCAAAACAGGCGATCTTCTATCAGGACACAAATCCGGCGATCACCCCCGAGAGGTGGAAATAGGCGATCTCTTTCCCCGGCGATCACTCACTAGGGAGCTCTTCTTCCTGGAAGATCATCTGCTCCCGTGTAACAATTACACGATCATCACAGTTTTTAAAGAGAACCAAGCACAACACCAAAGAAAACACCACAGGGTAAGCTAGACATTTTAAAGAGAGTTTAAATAGGAACATTAAAATTAAAGTAAAACAAGTTTCAAGATTATCCATGTAAAACGTAGAGCTGCTCATCCCTTCACCTGATCGCCCAAAAATCCAAACATTTCACAGCATTTCTCAGAATCAATCTATTTCACAAACTGCATCAAGTGTCTATCAATATTCAAGTTTCTCATTTCACATGTTAGACTTTCCACTGACTCACAACACAAGACACTTGACACTACTTCCGGATTGACTCGTGCGTTGAACTTAGTATCCAGAGACATGCACTTGTCATACCATACCACTGTGAATCCACACAGCATGCGCATATACAATCTCAATGTTACCATTCTCCTGGTATGACAAGGTTAATCCATACAACAGCTCGAGCTCGTTCCCATTTGAACAACTCGCCCATACGTATGAACCTCCTTCGACTCTCACCAACTGAATAACTTCATCTACGTGATTCCATTATCTCAGCAGAGTCAGGATCGTCTCATTAACAGGTTACTCACTGATCAATGCACTTCCTAACCAATCTCAACACGGAATTTCCTTTCCTGAAAATACTACGCCTCGATCCCACATCCAAACACATCATACCATTCAAGTAAATGATTCAAATCACATCAACAAACATTTCAAAGCTTCAGATCTTCGAATATCTCATGTAAATCTCAAGTAGTTTCAAAACAACATCAAAAACAGAGATTTCGCAAAACAGCGCCAAAACCGGCGACCTGGTTCAAAAACAAGGTATTTCGAAGGCTTTATATAAAACCGGCGACCACGTCGCCCAAAACACATAGAACAGAGCATTTTACACAGATGAAAACGAAACCGGCGACCACGTCGCACTCATTTCAGAAATAGCTAAACTATGGCCTTTATTGAAAATGGAGTCTAGCTTCCCTTACCTGGATTTTGCGCAAATACCAGGGGCTCCGAAATCCAACGAAGCTTGAAGAACGCCTTGGCTCTGTTTTTGCGTCTGGTTGAAGGACTTGCAGAGGACTGCCCAGGTGCTCTAATGGTGGCTGTCGCTCGTCGTACTCTCGTGTGAAGGTGTTAGAATCGCAGCGCGAAGGATATATCTGGAGGAGAAGGGAGGTAACTCACTCTTTCTCTCTTCGAAGGCTGCAACGTTTCTTCCCCTTCAGTAGTGGATTTCAGTGACTTAAACCAACTTATCCCTCCAAAAGCAGCTGCCACCACCTACTCTGCAGGGAAGTTTGCGTGCACGCTTCCCTGAACAGCACGACCACTGTTGCCTCTGGTGCATGCCAACCACTGCTCTGAACAGTACTGCTACTGTTGTCGCTTGTGCATGCCAGCTACTGCTCTGAACAGTACGACCGCGAGTGTCTCCCGCGCATGCCAACATTCTGATGTCACTATTCTGAACCACCCTTTTCGTCTACGTGGCGCGCGTGCAGAACGTCTCATGCTGGATGTCTGGGTCCCACGTTCTCTGTGTATAACTTAACGTAGCGCGATGACCTTTTCACCGATGACCACAGGCGCGAAGACTAACAACCGATGACCTCTCGCGCGAAGGCTAACAACCGATGACCTCTCGCGCGAAGGCTAACAACCGATGACCTCTCGCGCGAAGGCTAACAACCGATGACCTCTCGCGCGAAGGCTAACAACCGATGACCTCTCGCGCGAGGGCTAGCAACCGATGACCTCTCCCCCTGATGATGCCCGCATGCCCCTCGCGCCCAGGCGATCCTGCATGCCTTGCGCCCTGGCGATGCTCGATGACACATCGCCACGCCTTCCTGGAGGTTCTTCATTCCACTATGTTACATCCAAGGTATTCTCTCCACAAGGCTTGGTGACGTCGGTAGCTTCACACTTCCAAGAGTTGATTAGCACAAGTCCTCGTGCGCCCAAGCGTGTAACGTTAAGGATGATTCTCTTATGCTCAAGTATAGAGCTTCGCCTGCCCAGCGTATCCAAGGTTTAACCTACACCTTGATACGCGTGGCCTTTGGGACGTACCAGGGTTAATCCGACATTTTGGCTACACACAAAGTGTAGTTTCGGCGATTAGGTGTACTCTGGGCGACAGGCTACTAGGTACACACAGGCGATAGGCGTTCAAGCATAAGCTAGGCGACAGGCGTTCAAGCATAAACTAGGCGATAGGCGTTCAAGTGCCAGAGAAGTTGGAGATCGCCTACCCGCTTAATAACGGCGATCTCGTAGGCTTCTCAGCTATACATTCCTTCCTTTATATTTAAATAAACACGTGCTTCGAATTTATTTATAATATAACACTTTTATTCCAATATAAACTTCTAGGTTCTTACAAGTGTCATCGGGCATCGCAGGGCGCGAGGCATGCTGCGGGGTGTGTCTTCGCGCGAGGGGTCATCGGTCGAGAGTCTTCGCGCGAGAGGTCATCGGTCGAGAGTCTTCGCGCGAGAGGTCATCGGTCGAGAGTCTTCGCGCGAGAGGTCATCGGTCGAGAGTCTTCGCGCGAGAGGTCATCGTCGAGAGTCTTCGCGCGAGAGGTCATCGGTTGTTAACCTTCGCGCGAGAGGTCATCGGTTGTTAGCCTTCGCGCGAGAGGTCATCGGTTGTTAGCCTTCGCGCGAGAGGTCATCGGTGGATAGTCTTCGCGCCTGTGGTCATCGGTGAAAAGGTCATCGCGCTACGTTAAGTTATACACAGAGAACGTGGGACCCAGACATCCAGCATGAGACGTTCTGCACGCGCGCCACGTAGACGAAAAGGGTGGTTCAGAATAGTGACATCAGAATGTTGGCATGCGCGGGAGACACTCGCGGTCGTACTGTTCAGATCAGCCGTTGGCATGCACAAGAGACAACAATGGTAGTACTGTTCAGAGCAGTGGCCGGCATGCACAAACGACAAACAGTGGCAGTACTGTTCAGAGCAGTGGTTGGCATGCACCAGAGACAACAGTGGTCGTACTGTTCAGGGCAGTGGTTCTCAGACTTCTCTGCAGAGTGGGTGGTGGCAGCTGCTTTTGGTGGATAAGTGGTTTAAGATGCAGAAAGCCACTGCTCAGAGGGAAAAAAAAACGTTGCAACATTTAAAGAGAGAAAGAGTGAGTTACCTCCTTCCTCTCCATTTCTCTCCTTCACACTGCGATTCTAGTACACCTTCACGCGGGAATACGACGAGCGACAGCCACCATTGGAGCACTTGGGTGGTTCTCTGCAAGCTCTTCAAAACCAGACACAAGAACAGAGTCAAGGCGTTCTTCAAGCTTCGTTGGATTTCGGAACTCCTGGTGTTTGCGCAAGTCCAGGTAAGGGAAGCTAGACCTCTTTTCCATACAATCCATAGTGTAGCTTTTTCTGAAGTGTGGGCGACGTGGTCGCCGTTTTCGCTTTTGTCTTCGTGAAATGCTTGGTTTGTGTGCTTGGGCGACGTGGTCGCCGGTTTTAAACATAGCCTTTGAAATACCATGTTTTTGAACTAGATCGCCGGTTTTGGCGCTGTTTTACGAAATCTCTGTTTTTGATGTTGTTTTGAAACTACTTGAGATTTACATGAGATATTCGAAGATCTGAAGCTTTGAAATGTTTGTTGATGTGATTTGAATCATTTACTTGAGTGGTATGATGTGTTGAATGCTGTGAATGTGGGATCGAGGCATAGTATTTTCAGGAAAGGAAATACCGTGTTGAGATTGGTTAGGAAAGTGCATTGATCAGTGAGTAACCTGTTAATGAGACGATCCTGACTCTGCTGAGATAATGGAATCACGTAGATGAAGTTATTCAGTTGGTGAGAGTCGAAGGAGGTTCGTATGAATGGGCGAGTAGTTTGAAAAAGAATGGGCTCGACTGTTATACGAATTAACCTTGTCATGCTGTATGGTGATGTGTTGAGATTCATCGTATGCTTGTGAATGTGTGAGATTTCGCGGCGACCCTGTGGATGTGTGAGATTCCACAGTGGGCAGTATGACAGGTGCATGTCTCTGGATACTAAGTTCAACGCACGAGTCAATTTGGAAGTAGTGTCAAGTGTCTTGTGTGGTGAGTCAGTGGAAAGTCTGACATGTGAAATGAGAAACTTGAATATTGATAGACACTTGATGCTGTATTGTGAAATAGAATGATTCTGAGGAAAGTTGTGAAGTTTATGATTTTTGGGCGATCAGGTGAAGGGATGAGCAGCTCTACGTTTTACATGGATAATCTTGAAACTTGTTTTACCTTAATTTTAATGTTCCTATTTAAACTCTCTTTAAAATGTCTAGCTTACCCTGTGGTGTTTCTTTGGTGTTGTGCTTGGTTCTCTTTAAAAACTGTGATGATCGTGTAATTGTTACACGGGAGCAGATGATCTTCCAGGAAGGAGAGCTCCTTAGTGAGTGGTCGCCGAGGGAGAGATCGCCGGTTTCTACCTCTCGGTGGTGATCGCCGGTTTTCGTGTCCTGATAGAAGATCGCCCGTTTTGAGGTCTTCTGTTAGAGATCGCCGTTTTAAAGTTGGAGATCGCCGTTTTCTTTTGAGACCGCCTGTCTTACTGCATTTCTTTTATTTTCGTAAAATCTTGCAAACATTTGATTTGGTTATGTATTAAACTCCCTAAGAGGAGTAACTTCATTTCTGATATATATATATATACATATTATTTTGCACTCTTCAATATTATTTGGTTACACTTAATTTCAATTATACATGGATGTATGTATTATTTTGGCGGGATGTTACATTAATGGTATCGGAGCAGTTCGTCCTTAGGATGACCTGAGGGCTGTGGATCCATTGTGTTTCTTCTGCTCATAAAAGTTATTTGAGTTTTTAAATAACAACTATAGTGAAAGGTTTTCAAACGTTTTGTATTGAAAAGTTTGTGTGTGCTTCTGTGCTTTAGTGAATGTATGCTCAAATTGAAAATCTTGGTATCAAGAATGAGAAGATCCTGATAAAGGAATGAGGGTGCACACTCATAACTGGATCAAGATAATTCTTAATCTTAATTCCAAAGGTTTGATATTTAGCCTACATTGAATTCTGGTGTGATTTTTGAGTGTTCTTGATTTTGACTGAAGTGGTAGTTTGGATTGATGTTTGCACACCAGTAACTGATCTGGTGTTTTGTTTGAAGTTGTAAATGTTATAACCCTGTTGATGAACTCAAATTCTTAATGACTTTGAGATGCTGACCTTTGTAAGGTCTAGCTGTTACCCCTTGAATGAATTGATTCTTATCGATTTCATTCTTATAGTTGTAGGGAATATAGAAGCCTATAGATTCAGAATCTGAAACGAAGAAAGATGGCACGTAGACCCTCTACCCCACCCCAACCTTCTTCGGAGATGGGTCAGATCGCCAGGGCCATGGAAATGATGGCGACTGCCATCCAGCAACAGAATGCAGCGATGGCTCAGAACCATCAAGCCACGATGCAGCACTGGGAAACTGCCCGATCTGCTGAGACAAACTCCCACGTCGGTCAACCCCAAGAACAGATGGGACTGGCCGAGTTCATGAGGCACAACCCACCTAAGTTCAGTGGGAATGCTACCCCTGATCAGGCAGATCAGTGGGTCAGAGAGCTGGAAAAAATCTTTAGGGCGACCTCCTGCCCTGAAGAGAAGAAGCTGTTGTTTGCCACGTATCTGTTATCAGGAGAAGCTGAGTTCTGGTGGATGGGAGCTCAGCAGATGATGGAGGCACGAGAGGATGTACTGGATTGGGAGAGCTTCAGGGTGAAGTTCTTGGAGAAATACTTCCCTGACAGTGCCAAGTTTGCAAGGGAAGCTGAGTTCCTGAAGTTGGAGCAGGGGGAGATGTCAGTGAACGCCTATGCTGCTCGTTTTGAGTACCTCGCCCGGTTTTATACCCAGGCGACCTCCGAGGCCTGGAGGTGTAGAAAATTCGAAGAGGGGCTGAAGCATGGACTGAAGAGGACCATAGCCCCGATGTGCATCAGGGAATTTCACGCCTTAGTAGAGAAGGCAAAGATGGTAGAGACCCTGGAAAGGGGTGATCCTCGAGTGATCAGGTCACACCAAGGAGGCTCTTCCAGTGGGAAGGCGAAGGTGCAGCACCCACACAGCAAGCCATATGTGAGATCTCCACCACATCGGGTGGGAACAGCTTCGTCCCAATTTCAGCAACAACAAACATGGAGACCCAGGTGTTTCACATGCCAAGAGATAGGGCACCTTTCTAGAGATTGTCCCAACAGAAAAAGGATGACTCAACCCGTTAATTCACAGCAGTTGAGGAACGAAGGCAGCAGACCTCAGACAGGAGGGAGAGTGTTTGCCATGTCTGGAGCGGAAGCCTCTCAATCAGGTAATCTAGTACAAGATACTTGTTTATAGCTGATAGATACGTTATAGTTTTGTTTGATTCTGGAGAGACACACTCTTTGTGTCAAATCGGTGTGCAACCGAGCTTGGGCCATATAGTGGAGGAGCTGTCGTTTGAACGAGTGGCCTCTGCACCTGCTTCAAAAACAGGTTTTGACCTCCCTAGGTTGCTCTGAATGCCCAGTGGTAGTAGATGGAATGAAAGGAACAAGTGTGAGTTAGATTTGGTAGTACCAAGGTTTAGTCCCAGTTACGTATAAGTCATGGAGAGTAAATAAGCAAGAGGCTGGGGGTTTAAAGCTTAAGCATGTGTAACCATGGGAAGTACCAGAGTTAAATTCCAAGGAAGGAATTTTCTTTTGAAGCGTAGAAGATGCTCATGTCAATGAAACAGCATGAGATGGTTCTAGCTTAGGCTTCACGCAGAATGGATGCTGTTTGGCTGACCGGGATTTGAAAGAGGATTATGGAAATGGTGGGTTGAGATAAAAGGCTTCCGAAAATGTAAGCCTCCGAAGTTTTTGGCAAATAAGATGTAGATCGACCTGTGAATGTAGAAGGGAAGGAGGATATGGCTGTGGATAAAAATGAGGGTAGGCCGTGTTATGATGATGTTGAGTCTTTCTAGAGATGTAGTAAATTTCAGAATGATGGGTGTGGAAGGGATTGTGAGTGGAAATAGCCTGTGGTATCTGGGACAGAAGGAGAATAGAGTTATCCTTAGGCAAGAGATTCTGGAGGCAGAGGTGCGTTCGTTCTCGTATGCCTTCTGGATAGGCACCTGAAACCGACGTCAATGCATCCAACGTATACATTGAAGAAGAAGGTCGTAATGGGAACAGGAAGTCGAGTTGGCAAAAGGGGTCATAATAATAATTTGGAAGGTAACAGCAACAGAAACCTTGTCTTTGTAAGGTACAGAATTATGCAGCGGAGTAATGAATAAAAAGTGTCCCTTTTGGGAGCGTGGGAATTTGATCAGCAGTTGAGAAGTCGGTGAATGATTTGATCAAGATGCAGGAGTTGATTCCTAGAAGGACACTTCGGACCCTAGTTTGAGTTCGCTAGGGGGTGGCATGAGTTGTGGACAGCTGTCCCCTTTCCTCCCAATGAAGGGATCTTGCCCGCTTTCTCTAAAGGGGCTAGTCCTGGTTACGTTAAGGACCTAGTTCTAGACTTGTTCAACAAAGTCTTCAAGGTTGGAAGTAGAGTGTGAATGCTGGAGTTGGCACTCTATGGGGCAGCATATCCCATGTACAGGGATGTAAAATGGATTTTGATGAAGTATTGAGGTAGGAAGAGTTGGTTCAATAGATCACCGAGAGGGTGAATCTGATACAGGACAGAATAAAAGTTTCTTAAGGTCAGCAAATGTCCTAGGCAGAGCAGAGGAGAAGACCTTTGGAGGTTGCTGCTGGGGTCATGTCTTTATGAAGGGGGACACCAGCCAAGGGTGTAGGGTAGGCGATCAGATCAAAGAAGCTGTCCCCTAAGTTTGTTGGGCCATATCGGATCTTAAGGAGGATAAGTCTAGTGGCTTATGAGATCGCCCCACCTCCCCAATTAGCAAGTCTACATAATGTATTCCACGTATCATAGCTAAGGAAGTCCCTTGCAGACCCTACTCACGTGTTGGGAGTGGACAACGTGAAGATCGGGTGATTCACCATGGGAATTTGAAGAAACCATGAGAGAAGCATATCCTTACCTCCTTCCTTGTAACCCAATTTTCGAGGACGAAAATTTTTTCTTGTTGGGGAGATTGTAAGAACCTAGAAGTTTATATTGGAATAAAAGTGTTATATTATAAATAAATTCGAAGCACGTGTTTATTTAAATATAAAGGAAGGAATGTATAGCTGAGAAGCCTACGAGATCGCCGTTATTAAGCGGGTAGGCGATCTCCAACTTCTCTGGTACTTGAACGCCTATCGCCTAGCTTATGCTTGAACGCCTATCGCCTGTGTGTACCTAGTAGCCTGTCGCCTAGAGTACACCTAATCGCCGAAACTACACTTGGTGTGTAGCCAAAATGTTGGATCAACCCTGGTACGTCCCAAAAGCCACGCGTATCAAGGTGTGGGTTAAACCTTGGATACGCTGGGCAGGCGAAGCTCTATACTTGAGCATAAGAGAATCATCCTTAACGTTACACGCTTGGGCGCACGAGGACTTGTGCTAATCAACTCTTGGAAGTGTGAAGCTACCGACGTCACCAAGCCTTGTGGAGAGAATACCTTGGATGTAACATAGTGGAATGAAGAACCTCCAGGGGGGGAGTGGCGAGTGTCATCGGGCATCGCAGGGCGCGAGGCATGCTGCGGGGTGTGTCTTCGCGCGAGGGGTCATCGGTCGAGAGTCTTCGCGCGAGAGGTCATCGGTCGAGAGTCTTCGCGCGAGAGGTCATCGGTCGAGAGTCTTCGCGCGAGAGGTCATCGGTCGAGAGTCTTCGCGCGAGAGGTCATCGGTTGTTAACCTTCGCGCGAGAGGTCATCGGTTGTTAGCCTTCGCGCGAGAGGTCATCGGTTGTTAGCCTTCGCGCGAGAGGTCATCGGTGGATAGTCTTCGCGCCTGTGGTCATCGGTGAAAAGGTCATCGCGCTACGTTAAGTTATACACAGAGAACGTGGGACCCAGACATCCAGCATGAGACGTTCTGCACGCGCGCCACGTAGACGAAAAGGGTGGTTCAGAATAGTGACATCAGAATGTTGGCATGCGCGGGAGACACTCGCGGTCGTACTGTTCAGATCAGCCGTTGGCATGCACAAGAGACAACAATGGTAGTACTGTTCAGAGCAGTGGCCGCATGCACAAACGACAAACAGTGGCAGTACTGTTCAGAGCAGTGGTTGGCATGCACCAGAGACAACAGTGGTCGTACTGTTCAGGGCAGTGGTTCTCAGACTTCTCTGCAGAGTGGGTGGTGGCAGCTGCTTTTGGTGGATAAGTGGTTTAAGATAGACAGAAAGCCACTGCTCAGAGGGAAAAAAAAAACGTTG